>OY720254.1:17199759-18564259 GCA_963082625.1 Pasiphila rectangulata
ACCGAACGTGACTGGAACCAATTTTCCAGCGCTCAGATTCTATCGCATGCCGATTACTCGCCGAATTTCAGCGCGATTGTTTTCGCACGCCAGTCAAGATGATTCACGTCTAATCGTTTGCCGGAAATAATTAACTTTGTCTCGCGCCCGCGTCATTAGGCATCGGATTTATGCAAAGAAAGTAAGATTACGAGTATTGTGTGCAGAAATTATTGTTACCCGATTACGGCAAAGCCAAACCGAATAAATAAAGCTCATATTTCAAACAGCACCATCTAGTCCTAAAGTAAGCAGAGCTTGTGCTTGTGTACCAGATGAAGCAAACCTTTCATAGTAGTACTTTTTTCTAGTTTGGGACTCGATGGTGTTGTGTGTGTCCAGCAATATTTATATTTATTTATACATAGAAAGACACCCAGACACGAAGACAAATACTTGCAGATAACGCGAACATTTTATCCCCCGGCGGGGAATGAACCCGCTTCCTCTGCGTCTCAGTCGGGTATTAAAGCAACTGCTCCATGGAGGTCTTCAACTGGACAACACCCATCAGCGTTTTTGGCTGTGCTTTGATTTCGATCACCTGGCAGAGAGCCATGTGAGGGGATTACGGAAAACCTTTTAGCTCTAGAAGGGTCGCTAGTTTCAACGATCGAACAGTAACATTTGACATGCTACAAAGTTATGTTATTTTACGACTTTTAGGATTTAGTGATTTTTATTTAAGATTTCACATTCCCCTTCCCTTCCTACATGTCACAGCCGGTGACATTTGTGAGACCCCCTATGTCGTCCCCGTGATGACAGCTATTTTGCAATACGAAATGAAAACGGCAGCTCCAAAATTACCTTTATTTCCATTTAAATATTTTTTTGATATTATTGTATTGTGTTATGTAACGAATTGTATGACCCCTCCCATCCTCTGTCACACTTTGTCGACCCCTTAAAGTATGACGTAATATAAGATGGCTCCTAACGATTACGGATAAGGGAACTGGATTTAGTAGTTTCAAAGGATAATCCCATTTGAGCTACTAAGGGTGAAGTTCACGGACGTTATTTAACAGCCAGTTATGTGATAACCTGCCCTCTAGAATTACGTAAACGCTATTTCTTCTAGACGGCACATTGACACATTTTGTTATGAATGTCAGTCAGTTGTGGTTAGAAGTAATGAGGCAGTGCCTTTCATTTTATCGTCATCTCAGACGTATAGGACGTCATCAGCTGGACATAGGTCTCCCTCATGGATCTCCAAGTATGTACTGATAATGAGGGGTTGTTGCCATAATAAAAACTGAAAACTGTTTAAGGCTTAATTTGTACTATTCCACTTACCATTTCTTTGTTATTATAAGCTGTTTGTTTTCCAAGCATCAATAAAATAAAATAAAATAATCAGTTATGATAATTAAAGCCTCTGCGTCGCGAGACGTTGCGTGTTCGATTCCCGCCTCGGGACAACAAATGTCTGTATGATCTGCAAATATTTGTTCAGGGTGTTCTGGATATTTTTCTATACATAATAAATAATATCTATCTATGTCGGATAATGTATTAAGTATAACAGTCATCTAGTAACCAAAACACATGTTCTGCTTAGCTTGGGGTTAGATAATGTTATGTGAATCGAATTGTCCAGCATTATTTATTTATTTTAAAAGAAGCCTTTCCACTTTGTATAAAGGTACAGCATAAAAGTATATTATGAAATTACATATTAAGAACAGACAATATCGCGAAATCCACCGGAAATCGTACACACAGTATTATCAGGTGTATTGTACCTCTTTGAAAGGTTTGTATAGACATGCTGGCGGGGCGTAATCCTTCACTTTATGTATAAAGGTCCTTGGCAGCAGAGGTCAATCGATTGACACAGACCACGCGAAAAGCGACCTACGTGATTATGGCAATGGGTCGCAATTACAATGTTTAACCCTGACAATAGGACCGGACTTGAATTAAACTGAATACACCTGACTAAATACTACTTATGTAACGATAAAACTAGAGTGCCTAAATTCACCTGCAAATTTCAACTCTTTGTTGACAGCTTAAGGCTAACATATTTTAATCTGCGTTAGTTCTCACCGTACATGACTACTGCTACTCGTAGGTATGGGAAATGCTTGACCTTGTGCCTTGAGATGTTTACGGTTCTTGGAAGAAAAATGCCTGCAATAGTTTCTTTTACAGTTTGCATTTTATTATCTTTTTGCCCATCAAAACACAAACAGAATCATGGGCCCGGTCTGATGAAGAAAAAGCCAAAGAGTTCGCAAATCATCTGCACAAGGTATTTCAACCTCTGCCTAGCACATGTGCACAACACGACCTAGAAATTAAAAAGTATCTTAGTTCAGCCATACAAATGTGTCCTCCTCTAAGAAGCGTCTCACCAAGAGAACTTACCAGAATAATCTGTAATCTCCAAGATAGCAAGGCTCCAGGGTATGATCAGATAGATGCAACTCTTCTAAAAAAGTTACCAAAGAAAGGGATACTCCATCTAGTATTAATATTTAACGCCTGCTTGAGACTTCTAACGTTTCCCAGTCAATGGAAAATCGCACAGGTTGTCATGATTCTGAAACCGGGTAAACCAGCCCAAGAAGTGTCCTCATATAGACCCATAAGCCTGCTACCTCTTGCCGGAAAACTACTCGAAAAAATCATAATAATTAGAATGCAACAACACCTTGAGGCAACTCTACCCAAACACCAGTTTGGATTTAGAGAAGGACATGGCACGATCGAGCAAGTTCATCGCATAGTTAACATTATAAACAGGGCTTTGGAAAATAAACAATACTGCTCTGCATTATTTCTAGATATCAGCCAAGCATTTCACAGAGTCTGGCACGACGGCCTACTTTTCAAAATAAAACAAAAACTTCCTCACGCTTTTTTTCAAATCATAAAATCATATCTAGATAAAAGATGCTTTGAAGTAAAATATAATGACAAACTGTCAAAAATGCATGAGATTGGATCTGGAGTGCCACAAGGCAGTATCTTGGGACCGGTGCTATACCTGATTTTCACTGCTGACCTACCAACACTTGATGACTTCACCACCACTGCCACATACGCAGACGACACAGCCCTTCTATCGGTCCATGAGGATCCAATTATAGCATCAAGAAATCTCCAAAGACATCTCACCCTAGTAGAAGAATGGTTTGCTAAGTGGCGCATCAAAGCTAATAAAGAAAAATCTGTTCAAGTAACCTACACACTTAGAACACAAACATGCCCACCTGTTCTTCTGTACAATGAACAGGTCCCTCAAGCTGATGATGCCAAATACCTAGGAATGCACCTAGATCGACGACTCACATGGCAAAAGCATATTTGGGCCAAACGCAAATACTTAGACACCAAAATCCGTAACCTGTACTGGCTGATCGGTCGCAAGTCCCAACTCACATATAGCAGCAAAATTGCAATATATAAAGCCATCATCAAGCCCATTTGGACATACGGCATCCAGCTATGGGGCTCAGCTAGCAATAGTAACATTGAGATATTGGAAAGGTTCCAGAATAAAACTTTAAGAAACATTTTCAATATACCACCCTATATCAGTAACAAATTTATGTATCAAACTGAGAACCGTAAAACAGGAAATAGAACCACACAGCAAAAGCTACCAATCTAGACTGTCCAGACACAGAAACGAACTAGCAGCTCAACTACAGGGGCAGGGGAGCCTGAAATTCTCTCGACTCAAGCGTCATAGCATTCAGGGACTAGCAGAAAGATACACAGAAAGAGACTGAGAGACGAATCATTGGACAAATCTCTCGACCAGTGACATAAATTCAGAGTTCCTCAGACAGCACTTTGGACTATTGTTTGCTATTATGAACAGATCGCCAAGCAGCAGATTAAAAAAAAAAAAAAAAAAAAAAAATATCTTTCTGTGAAATTGGCGTCGTACCAATGTTCTATGTCATACAGCGTCAGGTACTGGTATTTATACTGTACGCTGCAGTACCTTGTACCATCCTCTCAGCTTAGTCGTCTTTATTCCAGTGTTGCCAACACCAACTAAACAAAGTCCCCGAAAATCAAATCCAAGTCAATAACTGGTATCTTACTGTACGCTGCAGTAATTTATGTCATCCTTTCAGCTTAGTCGTCTTTATTCCAGTGTTGCCAACACCAACTAAACAAAGTCCCCGAAAATCAAATCCAAGTCAATAACTGGTATCTTACTGTACGCTGCAGTAATTTATGTCATCCTTTCAGCTTAGTCGTCTTTATTCCAGTGTTGCCAACACCAACTAATCAAATTCCCCACAAATCAAATCCAAGTCAATATCCCTTATTTGGGGACAAGGAATCTACTGTTCCTCCAAAAAATCCTCTGAAACATACATATTTGAAGTAATCAAACAAGTTTCAAAATATATTTTTGCTTTGAATATAATTTTAATACTTTTTCCATAGTTTTGTGTATATTACAAGACGGGTGAAGCTTGACAGTGCCGCCCTGCTTTTCACTAGAGTATCTGTATTTATTTAACTGATTGCTAGACTCTGTTCTCAAATTCATATTTTCGTCTAAAACGGCAATATCAGCAATAAGGACATCACAATCAATATTATAAAAATCTTCCGTTACTGACTGAGTGACTGAGACAACGCACAGCCTAAACCACTGGACCTAGAGACTTCAGATTTGGCACACCTTGAGTATCCTAGAGGTGCACTAAGGAGGGATTTTTCGAAATTCCCACGGGAACGGGAACTACGCGTGTGAAACTGCGGGGCGCGGCTAGTTGTATATAAGTTGGTTGTCTGTGACCTTAGATCAAAAAAACAGATAACTGAACTGAAACGAACATTAAAAAATGCTGGCCGTTTAATATTCAAAGAACCCACTACGCGTTGCTAAAGTATTATGGAACTGGTTTTAATTTGAATTACATAAAAAATAGCTAAGGTATAGGATACACAAACGTATTTTACCATTAGTAATGGAACAAAGATGCCGAAATAAAGCCGAAAACTAAAAGTAGTGCAACTATGAGAACTATTTAAGTATGGAGTGTCGTTCGATATCTTTAACTCGTTACGCGACCTAAGCCTTTGGCATATGATATGACATAAGCCTTGTGAAATTTCCTCGCGGGGCGTTTAAACTTACGTACACATGGTGTACTCCAAGCACTTAAAGAGTTAAGCTAACAAAATAAATAATTTATGTATTGGAGGACAGGAGGCCTGTGTTCATTAGTGGACGTTTTATGGCTGAAATGAATGAATGAATGAAGAGGTATCATGAAACATTTTAAGGGCGGACACATATTTCGTACTAGCGAACCTGGCATTGCCTCAATAAATTATTTGTATTTTTTTAGTTAAGCACTGAGGTGTAATAATATTGTAAAAATATATAATATAGAGGTATACTCGATGCCATTTAGCGTGGCAATACAGATCATTCACCTACCTTCACTACGCTATCATAAAATGCAATGAAAGTGTCGCTAATTCTGTCGCTTACCATACAAACCACATAGCACGTTTTCGATAGGATTGTATGGTAAGCGACAGAATTAGCGACACTTTCATTGCATTTTATGATAGCGTAGTGAAGGTAGGTGAATGATCTGTATTGCCACGCTAAATGGCATCGAGTATAAATAATAATATTGGAAAAAATGATCTAGGTCTTAGATCATATTTTTCCTACCAGGTGAGTAGAATATTAAATATAAATCGATTACGACAGCGGTGCGTGGAAGAGATTGGCGGTATCATAATGCTGCCACTAAACACTTGTTTCACAATTATTTCCAAGCAATAGGGACGTATCCTTCGTGTAAACAAAGTCAATAAGTGTTTAGTCAATTTACAAAAAAAAACAAAACACATTTAAAATGAATAAAGCAGAAATAATTTAATTACATATAATACAAACCGACTGTCGTAGGGGATTTTTGATAAATGGTGTAGTTTTGAAGATATAGGGGTTTCAGAAATCAGTAAGTAACTCTCGCTCGTTCTAAGTTCGGGGCGAACACCTAGTATTATAATTGCGAGCTCGCGCTAACGCTACTAAACCACAGCATTACGTTAATGGCGTGCGGTGTGGCATAAGAATACATCAATGGACGCCATTAAGCTGTTACGCCAACTATAATCGCTGATCATCTGCCTACGCCATTCGGTGAAGCAAGAGCCTTTCTATTTCAATACGTCTTTACATGTTCGTATTGTACGTGGATATCTGTCTTGCTCGATTTCCATTAACGCGACTGATTAGGACTGGACAGGCATATTTAACTTTGAGTACTTATTGGAGGAATCATCATCGCCATTTCAGCCGTAGAATGACCACTACTGAACACCGGAAGATGGGCAGCAGCGTCTTTCCGTGTATCGTATGGCAACTACTCCTCAAGGGGATCCATGAGGGAGGTCTATGTCCAGCAGTGGAAATCCTGCGACTGACACGATTGCCCTGTCGAGACCTATAACATCACCTCAGTTTAGTCGGCCGTGTCCAAAAAAAATTACATAGGGCACGTGTATTACGCATCCCGTGTTTAGCGATGGTAACCACTTATCATCATGTGCTATTGTTTCCTTGTTCCGTCTTCTAGTTACATAAAACGATTGGCAGACGGTGGTTTGCTGTGTAACGTGCAGAAAAAAATGTTGCCCATCTTTAGATGTTGTAGTCTTTAGATGTGATGACAACTATGGGCAAAAACCACCACCGATTGGGTTCCCCATAAAAGACGACCACGTGGTAGACCCAGGCGACGATGGCGAGATGAGCTTGACTCCTTTAGCATAGACTGGCTTCAACAAGCTCAAGACAGGGGTAAGTGGAAGGAGGGAAGGGAGGCCTTTGCCCTGCAGTGGGAAACGTCAGGCTTATAAATAAAATAAAATAAATCTTTAGATGTAAGTACTTGGGCACTGACTTGAAGAAGCTGTATCATAGGTAAAGGCAGAGAATGGCACGCCACGGCAATTCGATAAATAATGCTAGAAATTTTACACGGAACCATCCGCAAGGAAAGCAGAGCTTAGGTTATGGATACCAGATGGTAGATAGATGATGATGTTTCCTAGCCGATTTCAGCCATGGCGACTGAGTATTCAGATAAGAAGTCTCATAGGAGGGTTCTGGTTTTCTACCCTTTCATGTGCTCTAAGGTGACTTGTGTACCCAATCTTATAAGAGAAGGATGATTATCTTATGGTAGATAGAACACTTTTGTGAATACATACTTATCGTAAATAGAAAACACCTAGACCAGAGACGTATATTTTCAGAAAAGCAAACATTTTGCCCCCGGCGGTGATCGAACGCGCAGCATCCTTCGTCTCAGCCGGCTATTAGACCACCAGCCACAAAGGTCGTCGATAAATTATTATTTTCAGCCAGTCCTTACTGCTAGGCAAAGACCTTACTTCCCTCCTTCCATTCCTCGCAACTAACGCAGCAGCAAGCCAAGATGGTAAATGTACGTCAAGCTTGTCACATCTCTTCATCTTTTACACGAGTATTATACTTTATACATATTTATGTAATGCGTTAGGACCTGCACGAAATAATGTGTTTCAGTCCTACTTGTTCTAACGAAATCTCAATTTTTAATTTTAAGAAATTTGGTTACGTTCGTGGTCACTGTTGTCTAACATTGATTCACCAAATTCTCACCGGTCACCAACCAAAGAATTTATGCAACTGATAGTGGGTAGTTTTAAAAATTGTTCATGCTTTTGTTGAGTTTGCACACAGACCAATACAAAATTTATAATTTAATTATGCCTTAAAGGAAGGAACTAATATCCTATATTATTAGTTTAGGTATTAGTGCTTTATATATTAAGTTTTATTTTATATGCAACAACATGTAAAACAGAAACATTTTTGTAACATTTTTATGACAATAATTTTTATTATTATTATCTCATCCTGGGCCTTCCACAGCCTCCTTGCGTCGAGAAATAAATAAATAAACCCGGGTCTCAGATGATGTCTAATCTAAAGTCACGGTAAGTGGAGCGTCTCTTAATTCGCGTCTGTAGGTACTTAAATTTCACAGTGCAAGAGCAAGTGTCACAAAACAGAGTAAAACAATGTGATTTACTCACTTTCACTGTGAGCAGTTGTGTTTTCTTCCCGTCCATCTGAACGCAGAGCTTTGCGTTCATGTCCTTTTCTCTGCAACAAAAATATACGACTTATTATTAACCCGCATCTTATATTAACAATAGGCTTATTATAACTTTTAAAACTACTCGAATCATGCTTGTGAACATTGTGTGCAATATTTACGTGATTATGGCGTGTGTAACTGCATCGAAATATCGGGAAACTCAAAAACACTCAAATCATCCCCGTTAATATTGCATACAATGTAAACTTGTACATTAAAAACGAGCAATCCCACTAATATTATAGAGCCGAAAGTTTGTATGTATGGAGGTTTGTTACCTCTTCACGCAAAAACTAGGCTACGGATTGAGCTGAAACTTTGCACACATATTGATGTTGACCAGGATTAACACTTAGGCTACTTTTTATTCAGGTACAACGCATGCGAAGCGGCGGGCAGAAGCTAGTAATAGATAATTTCGGCGGCGATGGACATCTTAATAGTCGTGGCCATGGGAAAGAGATGATTTGGACTATATTGGATTATTAAACATGGTGTAGTATTGTGCTATATGAAGCTGTGTTGGCAGAGTAATAGACTGAAGATATTGAGAGTACCAGACAAAACAATATTATTATTATTCCATACATTGGGGGAGGCCTTTGCCCAGCAGTGGGACCCAAAAGGCTCATAATAATAATAAGAGCCAGATCCAAAAGTCACTTCTGGACTCGGCATGTATAGTAAGGAGAGCCCTAGTCACCGACTGCTTGAGCCTTGCTTCGCGGCCGGTGATTCACTGTTTTGATATATTTTTTACTGTAGAGAATTTGTTTTTATATTTCTTTATAGTAAAAAAAATATTTTTATGAGTTTACAAATAAATTATGTGGAATAATAATAATTCCATACAGTGTGAATTGACATATGTATTTATGTCTATGAAGGTGATGGTAAAGGAAAACATACATGCGCCTTAGTCTGCTTCACCTGTTCTTTCCTCTGACTGACAGCCGACTAAGCTGGCAAGGCTGGTGCTGGGCAAGCCTTTCCAGTTAGTTTGAAATGACAGTGCAAATTTCTACCATAATATATAGTAGTTATATAAAGTTAATATATAGTATGTAGTTGTTGCATAAAAATGAAATAAAAAAAGAAATAGAAAAATATTTATTATTGTAAGAATGACTTGAGTCAGTGTATTTCTACAATGTGCCAAAAAAGGCAGGGGCTAGCTTAGATAGTTAGAAGAAAGTGACTCATATTGGTGTGGGTTTTTCTAATTAACATACACATACTATTCATTTTGTAAATAATGGGAAATGTGTCGGAATAACCCTTAAATATTATAACATTATGTGAGTAATCCTGATATTTTACATAATGAATTTTGGAAAAGATGCAATGGTGACCTATGTGCTTCGCGTCATGCTTATTTACAAAAGGAACACCAAAAGTATATATTATATAAACACATTTATAATGTTTAAATTAAAAGGACTAGTTCTTATATAATGTTGATTATACAATTCTTGGAATAAAGGTATGTTGGCAGCAGACAGATCTACTAAGTTCATTCTTTTCCAAGAGGACTGTTATGTTTCTTTTATAATCTTTTGTACACTGGGTTTCCAATTGTCAGGCAATAATAATGATAATTATGCGATTAGCCTCTTTTACTGCTATTTTACCTTGTTGATAGTGTTTTTCAGAAATGATTTTCCATGTATTTTACAGTATTTTTTTCAATTATCAAGGATGTGGAAATGTTCTATGGGAACTTCTCAATGCTTAAATTTAGGTTAGTTGCAGAGATGCACAGATTAAAGACAATTAATTTCTTAGCAGATTGTTTGTGAATCTTCTGCTATCTACTGGAGTTTGGTCCATCTGTTTCAAAACATATTCAAAATTATTCTAGTAAATATTTTTTATATTTCAGTTATATATAAGAAAGTTTGAGAAGATCAATGTTACAATTACAAATTGTGAACAAGATTGTGGCAAGTAAAATAAACTGATAAGTTATGAGAAGAGTTAGTGAAGATCTATTCATTTATTAAAAGGGGGCCCAACAGAATTTAAAAATTACAAAGAAGCAGGTGAGAACAAGATTGTATAATCATAAGGAGGAAGGCATTCATAAATAAACAACGACAGAGCGCAAATGTTTACAATCCAGGCAAAAAAATGTAAACATACAGTCATGCAGTGGGTATGTTAGAGGAAGTTTGTAGGTGATTATGAGCAACTTGGGCAATCTCTTTTGCATTTTTTTCGACAACTTTCATCTAAAACGGCATGCCGAGTTACAGTTCGTGCTCCAAATGCAGCTCAACCGTGAATGTCATTGTCGCTGCGTGACATCACAGCTTTTTGTTCGCCCCCGACAATAATATTCTGACCATTATATTAATGTCTTTAACATGTTTAGATACCTATAATATTGGCACTGCTATGCAAATACGAAAACGGTCATCAATGCAGATAATAGGCAAATTAACCGATAAAATAGCAACTATTGAGAACTTTGAAATTATTAGAGTAATTTATATTGCAGGTAATTCAGACTAACCTTTGATTGAATGGGCGAACCCTTACAGCCACTTTTACCGAAGCCATTGTCGCACATTATATTAATAGCTCCCTTTTTATTTAATCACAAAAATGCATCATCCAATACACCAACCATCACAATTTCACAAAGGACTGTGGTGACATTTTCTAATTAGATTTTGACATTATTTGGCGACTGTCACTTAGCTGACGGCAAGAAAATGTTGCTATCAATAACTAACCGTTTGACAGTTCTAGGTCAAGTCGACATGGTTTGATTGAATTGGATTAATTTGAACCAAATTGTAAATATCTGTAAAGTAAAATTCTTTGTCTAAAATTGCATTGGACTATTTATTTTGCATTGTCAAGTAGGCTAAGAAGTTGTAGGGAATAAAATTTGATTTATATTTTTCAATTCTACCAAATGGTACGTTTCTGTTTTTTATAGTGGTAATATTAACTTCAGTCAGTCAATCCAGTTGCTCAGCTGTCAAATTGTCATCGGTTCGATCGTACTATTTCAAAGGTTAGAATTTGGTTTTTATTCTATTTTCCTTTGTTAATCAGGTATTTAAATTAGAAATCAATCATAATATCAAACTTTACGTAATTCTACACAAGCGTAAACTGTTTAAAAGTAGAAGATTCTGAACATTGGTTGCAAACAAATTATATTACATAATCCTTGTGGTTTCCAGCAGTAAAGCCGCCAAGATGTCTGACGCTCCAGCCCCCGGCCGCCCCATGAAGTACCCTTACACCTTCAGCGCCAAGATCGCGCAGTTCCCGCTGAAGTTCTACTACCAAAAGCAGTGGATCTGGCGCTACTGGGCCTTTGCCATCGTTCTGTCGACTCCCGTATTCTACAAGATCAACAAATTGGGTGGGTTGCTACCTTGATATGCTGTGATAAGTGTTTCTATATCAAGATCGGGCCTTGAAATATTCATTTGAAGTTCTTATTTGTTTTTGTACTCGACCTTGTGAAGGCATGACATTAAATTTATTAAACTACAACAGCCTGAATTACTGATACATGTAATCTTTGCAAGGTTTACACATAATAAATGTATAGGATACATCAAGGCCTAATAATTTCCAGCTATTTACCAATACTCTGAACCTGAAAACTCAGTTAAATGCCATATTTTTTTTCCCCCCGGTGTCTTCTAACATTTATTCTATATAATCTCCCTTTGCAGCAAACTCTCCCGAGAACATCAGCAAATGGGCGGAAATCAGGAAGAAGGAAGCAGCTGAACACCACTGAGTACAGGAAGTGGATACAGTCTTAGTGATAACCTTTCTGTAACTATTTATGTTGTAAGCGAATTATAAATCATGTGCTAGAACAGTGGAGGTTTTTATTATATTAATTTCTTCTTTACCTTTGTTTAAACAAAGGCCAGGTTAGTTTCACTACATATAACCAGAGCTGGATGACTTGATCTTGATTCACAAAATAACTATTAGTACATCAAAAAAATTCAGTAATAAAAATCATTTTCTCATACATTTTGTATGGAAAGGCTTCTTTGATAAATGTTGCAAGTAAATTAACTGGTTTCAATGCTTCTTTTTAAAGACTAGAATTAGTATTAGCATAGATAATATAATAGTCTTTATTTTATGTACTAGTAGAGTAGCAAGTAGAAGTAGACTAATCCTAACTTCTACTGCACTACTACTCTTGCTAGTTTGTAGTGGTAATCATATTTGAGTAGAGTAGTAAGGACATGCAGAGGTGGGTAGAAAGTCGCCGTCATCTCAGCTGTAGGACATCTACTGCTGATCATAGGCCTCCCCATAAATGGATCTTCAAGACCATAAAGTATCTTAAGGCGTTGCCATACTCGCCACGCTTAGCAGGCGGGCTGGCGAACGCAGTACGGGATGTTGATACAAGGAAAGACGCTGCTGCCCGTCTTCCGGAAGTATCCCTTGGCATATTCTTACGGCAAGACAGGAGGGGCGACTCGTTTACGATATTATGAAATGGAAGCACATATCTTTATAATAAGTGGTTTGCTCCTAGAAATCAGCTATACAGTATGCTACGTAAAACCTTTTGGGGAAGATTTCGCTATCATCACTAAGTGCGATATTATGAAATGGAAGCACATATCTTTATAATAAGTGGTCTGCTCCTAGAAATCAGCTATACAGTATGCTTATTTAATACTTTATTGCACACAAACCTAAATAAGGGTACAATTGGTGGACATAATGCCGAAGGCATTTTCTACCTGTCAACCACAAAGGTAAATAACTGTAAAATGGCGTGCTAACATAACTACTTAAATATTCAATAAAACACAAACTGTAAGTACCTATAAACTAAATTTACATAACAAAAAAGAAAATCTAATATTAACTTATTTTACTTAAATTATATAATATATATTATATCCATTACACTATAAATAAGATGAATACCCCATAATTATAATACCCATATATATGTACGTGTGTATATACATATATATATATAAATAAATATAAAGCGACAGCTAGAAAGGAGAAATAAAATCAAAGGGTTTTGAAAAGATGGTCACGAGTAAGCTTTTTAAAACACATCTTTGATTCAGCCTT
Source organism: Pasiphila rectangulata (assembly GCA_963082625.1). Classification (NCBI taxonomy): domain Eukaryota; kingdom Metazoa; phylum Arthropoda; class Insecta; order Lepidoptera; family Geometridae; genus Pasiphila; species Pasiphila rectangulata. The sequence goes on from OY720254.1 coordinate 17,213,046, forward strand.
TCGAATATTGTTAGGAAGTTCATTCCAGGCTCTAACAGCCTCAACAGAAAAGGAACTGCCAACAAATGATGTGTGGTGCTTAGGAACCTCAAGAAGGAGATTGTCTGATGACCTTAATTGCCTATCATGAGATTCATCTAGATACCTAAAACGATTTTTTAAATATGTAGGTGTAAAGGGATCATTTAGAATTGAGAAAAGAAGAGAAAGCATCCTGAGTTTCCTACGTTCCCGAATTGGGAGCCATTTAAGCTCTGCTCTGAAATGGCTAATGTGGTCGTATTTCCGTAAACAGTAAATGAAGCGTATCCCAGTGTTGAGAAGGCGTTCCAGCTTATTAAGGAGATCTTGGGAAAGGTCGGTAAAAGCCACATCAGCATAGTCAATGATTGGTAATAAAAGAGAGTTGACCAAAGCAATTTTGGTGGCAGTAGGGAGAAAATGTTTAAGGCGGATAATAGAGTGAAGGGCAGCGTAAAATTTGCGAGATACCTCTTTTATATGGGGAATCCAGCTAAGTTTTGAGTCTAGAACAATCCCGAGATTTTTAACAGTTTCACGGTAGGGAATATTTTGGCCATTGTAATAGAGTTGGGCGATGCTATTAAAGTTGGTAATTTTAGTAACCTGTCGAGAGCTACCTAATATGATAGCTTGGCATTTTTCTGGGTGGCATTTTTATGCTACGTAAAACCTTTTGGGGAAGATTTCGCTATCATCACCAAGTAAATTCTATCAGTAATTGCGACGGAGTATACCTTGATTTAGTAATAACCAATATTGAAAGCATTAAAGTAAGTAAATCAATCGAGATATTAAGTAAAGCTCAAGGTAGACATCCAAGCTTACTTATAAATGTAGATATTCCTAGCTCTTGCATTGCATCTGAACGTTCTAATCGAACGAAATATAATTTCTACAGAGCAGACTATGACAGCATTCGTTTTAAACTTGCGGAAGTTAATTGGTTTGATAAATTTAGTTCTTGTGATAATGTAAACTCAATGGTGACCGAATTTTATAGAATTTTACGATCTATTATAGATGAGTTTGTTCCTAAAAGAAGCCCAAAAAAATGTAAATACCCAACATGGTTCACTAACTCATTAATAAAACTTTTAGCTGAAAAAGAACGTATTCGAAAAAAAAATACCAAATATAAAAACCCTCTTGATGCGTACGAATATCATATTTTACGGAAACGATGTCACAAACTTTATAATATATGTTACAAAGAATATAAAAACACGATAGAATCTGGGATTTATCAAGACGCAAAAGCATTCTGGAGCTTTATAAAAGACAAAAGGGGAGGTAGATCATCTATGCCTGCTGAAATGAAACTAAATGATACAACTTCAACATCCAGCATTGAAACTTCGAATCTATTTGCCAGCCACTTTTCATCTTTATACACTTCAAGCGCCCCTTCATCGTATAACTTAACTTTATCAAACAATACCTATAATAATATTGACTCATTATGTAAAATTTTTTTTCATGAACGTGAAATTCTTAAAGCTATAAAAAATATTGATGAAAAGAAAGGTGCAGGACCCGATAATATACCTCCCTTGTTTATCAAACGTTGTTGTCATGTTATTTCACTACCCCTCACTTTAATATTCAACAGATCTCTCAAAGAAGGTACCTTTCCAAGTGAATGGAAAAGGGCTCGTATCATCCCTATTTTCAAAAAAGGCGATCTTAGTAATGTTCAAAATTATCGCCCAATATCTATCCTCAGTAGCTTTTCAAAATTATTCGAATCTCTAATATGTCCTATTATAAATAAACACGTAGAAAGCTCTCTAACAGATAACCAACATGGTTTTAGGCGAGGACGATCTGTAGATACTAATCTTGTACATTTTGTATCGGAGTTAATGCAAGATGTTGACAAGGGTCTTGAAGTCGATGCTGTGTATCTCGATTTTGCTAGCGCTTTTGACAAAGTAGACCATTCCGTTCTTATCAAAAAATTAGACTCCTTTGGCATCGGTGGCTCTCTCTTAAAATGGTTTATAACATACTTGCACAGTAGACCCCAGGTTGTTTCTGTAAATGGATCCCTATCAGACACCTTTTTCACACAATCAGGAGTGCCACAAGGATCACACTTGGGACCGATACTGTTTCTTTTATTTATTAATGATCTGCCTAAAACTATATCGCACTGCAAGATATCATTGTTTGCGGATGATATCAAATTATATAAAACTATTGAAAACTCCACCACTCATTCGCTCTTGCAAAAAGATCTTAGTGAAATCTCAAATTGGTGTGCTACAAATCGTATGACCCTAAATGTAAAAAAATGCTACCATATTAAATTCACAAAAAAATTAAAACCACTTGAGTCTTCTTACAAACTTAGCGGTACATACTTAGAAAAAGTTAATGCGATTCGCGACCTAGGTATTACAATAGATAGTAAATTAACATTCATTTCTCATATTAATAATGTAGTAGGTAAAGCAGCAAAAATGGTTGGGTTCATTAAAAGAAATAGCAGAGAATTTAAGCCTCATACCAAATTAATATTGTACAACTCATTAGTGCGTAGCCAATTAGAATATGTGTCCACTGTATGGAGCCCTTTATACAGTATTCACTCACAGCACATTGAAAGTATCCAGCGAGCTTTTACACGACACCTTGCTTTTTTTACTCCCAAATTTTCGTATCGAGCCCCTTATGAACAGCGCTTATCCAAATTTAAAATGACCTCTCTCTATAATCGTCGAAAGCTACTAGATCTTTGCTTCCTTCATAAAGTGATAAATGGAACTATACAATGTAATAAACTTCTTGAACGTTTCCCTCTCTATGTACCATATAAATACCCTAGACAGGTTATACATAATATTTTTAGTACACCGCATTCTAGAACAAATATTGGTCTACAGGCACCAACTACGAGAATCTGTACACAATATAATTCTGTTAACAAGAAAATACCAGGGTTAGATATATTTAACAGTAAAATGCACTCATACAAGAACCTCTTACAGAGCCATTTTGGCTCCTCTATGAACAGAAATTGATGGATATAACTACATATTTTTTAGCATAGTTTTAACCGCCTATACTTGTATTATTTTTTTACTTTACTTTAGATTTTAATTTTAAGTTATCTTGTGTTTTTGTAATTTTCCTTGTATAATTTTTGTTTTTTCTAACGCACAAATGGAACATGTTATGTACACCCCAATTGTCAATTGTATCAGACTGAATACCCTGATTTTAAATGTGTTATTAATGACTATTTAATAATTTTGATGTATGTGTACTTTTAATAAATAAATAAATAAATAAATAAGTGCTGGAATAACATACCTCTACCCTTACGAAAACCTGTTTCAAAGTTAACATTCAAACATAGACTTAAAAGGGCTCTTACAACAGCACCAATGGCTTGTTAGCACAAACCCTATCCTCTTCTATCATCCCCATAGTGTTTTACCAACCCATATATTGTTACCATATACATTAGTTAATTTCCTTTTTAACCATTATTCTTTTTAATTTAATGCGATCTGAAGTAAAATTGTTGTTAACAAGGAATAGTGTAACTCACGAATCATTGGAAAGTGAATAACTGAAGTAAAATATTTTTTTTATAATACATACTGCTCGTCTTAAAATTGACGACGGAAGGTCAGCGCTAGCTTGACAGCAGAAGGCTGAAGCATCATGCTAAGCCTTCAAAGCTCCTTGTTAACTACAACTGTGACTTAATATTATTTTATTTTTGGCATTGTGTAATTTAAGTTATTAATAAATGCACTTCTTGATCTTCTGTGTCAGACAGACAGTCACTAAAACCACTCGTTCGGAACTCTAAAAACTAAAAAAATGAGGGTGACACAAGTGTTTAAAAATAAAATTAAAACTGGTCATTTTAAAAATAGTTTAATCACTTAACAATAGGATTTAACTTGACAAATAAAGAAGAGAAGATTCCTGGCATTCGTATTTTGCTTTTCCAGCTATAATTAACTTCCTTTAATTAATTAACCTCACTCTGAACCTAGATTGAATGGTTTTTGCTAGATGAACGAATTAGACAACAAAATTAGCAGTTTTAGAGGTAATTAACAGAAATTAGAAGACAAAACTAGACTGAAATAACTTTACAAAGATCAATGTTACCTCAACTTTAATTCACTAATATGCTAATATCCATTATGTCTTTAAAATCATCACGGCCTGTCAGGCAACTTACGCTTGAGAGAGCAACTTTGAGTTTAGAGTATTTAAGTCTAAGTATATTTTGCCGTGGGGTGCCGGCCGTAGAATGTTACCCCTCCTCTAATGCCCGTGGATGCAGTAAGAGCCTGCTAAGGGATACCTCCGGAAAATGGGCAGCAGCGCCTTTCGTGTATCAACATCCCGTACTAAGCCAACTGCCAACCCGACTGATAAGCGTGGTTAGTAAGGCAACTACCGGGAGGCCTGTGTTCAGAAGTGGACGTATTACGGATGAAATGACGATGATGATGATATATTGTTGAAAGTAAACACTTTAGTACAGATAATAACGTAGGCACTGCAAAGTTTAATAACCGTGTAGCAGTGACAGCTCCCGGCTCCTAAACCAATCACAATATTATGACAATGATAAAAAGTCAGTGAGTGGATCATCGCTAATATAATGTTTATTAATAACTTTTAATCAGAACACTCACACAGTCAAGATCACAATGCATTATTGTACATAGTAATGGGACCGATCGAGCATCTGGTTGTCAGGGCGAGCAGTTCTGAGTGATTCATCACTTATATATGAATGACTATCACTCCCATATACTGTCGTGGTACTCCGGCCTGTCGAACAGCAGCGCCCGCTGCGGCAGCGCGGCGGGGCGCGCGGAGCGGTGCAGCAGCTGCAGCACGCCGGTGCCGATGGCGGCGGGCACGCCGAGGATGATGGATTCGGAGACGCCCTCGATGCAGTCCCGCTGCCCGTAGTACGCCGCATCGAAGAGATGGTCGGCTGTCTTCTCGAACTGGAGGGAAGGGTTGCTTTTACACGGGGTTTATGTGACTGAATAATATATAATGCTCGCCACTGCTTGCTGCTTGCCCGTGGATGCAGCAAGAATCTGCCAACGGATACCTCCGGGCAGCAGCGTCTCCGTGTATCAACAACCTGTACTGCGCTCGCCGACCCGCCTGCCAAGCGTGGTGAGTATGGCAACAACCCCTCATGATCAGTACTTTCAGATCCATGAGGGAGGCTAATGTCCAGCAGTGGACGTCTTGGGGCTGAGATGATGATGATGATATAAAGATCTAAATGCGAATGTGAGTGTGTTTGATACATCTAAACTGATTTCAAAAACTCACCAATGGAAAGCTTACATTATCAGCGAGTAAGATAGGTTATATTGTGCTCCATATTCTCTCGGGAACTTAGGCCGGTGAAACCAAGAATATACAAGTAATCAAAATACCTACCTACATTAATTATATTCTAAAAACTAGTGACTAAAATGGTCACTACTCAGCTTGTACTGTGGCAGAACGCACGTACCACAACGTACCACAGCGCTGGTGGCCGTAGTGGCCAAAAGGTGCGGTGCGGCTACCGTTATATACACTGGGTTGTATACACCATACCTAGAATGCATCTATATCGGAGCGTCATTCAGGCCCGCCTCGAAGTCGCTGTTTGTCTTCAGACTCCCATTCGGTGACAATCGATGATTAGGTTTAAGAAGAACTGGATTCCGAGCTGGTTTGATGGAGTCTAATTACTTCCGGAGCTGAGGCACCTATACTGTATTATGAGTTTGTCCTCCCGTCCATGATCTGTATAGCTACAACCTAAAAAAAACTCACGCTAGCCAGATTGAGTACTGTCTTGTCACTACACTCCGTCTTAACATTTGGACTGCTCCTACCCTGGTTTGTCGGCTGGCATATTCTGAGAACTGAGGCCTGCTCTGCTGGTCAGGATTCACAAGGCATGCAATCAGCTACATAAGAGACTCACGGTGGCCAAATTGAGCCGTAGGACGTTCACTTTTAGATCTAGGCCTCCCACGTGAATCTACAAGTCCTGATCACACAACCCCTCAGTTGTTGCCATACTCACCACGCTTAACAGTCGGCTTGGCGAGCGCAGTACTGGATGATGATACACGGAAAGACGCTGCCCATCTTCCGGAGGTATCCCAGTCTTGCGTGACTGCGTCCACTGGCAAGAGAGGAGAGGCAAAATTCTACTGCCCCACGGCAATGACTCACAAGATACTCGATTAGCTACATGAGACACTCACGCTGGCCAGATTGAGCACGGACTCCTTCATCCTGGCGAGGCCGTAGCGCGTGATGCCCAGCACCTCGCCGCGCGCCCTGGACATCGCTACATGAGACACTCACGCTGGCCAGATTGAGCACGGACTCCTTCATCCTGGCGAGGCCGTAGCGCGTGATGCCCAGCACCTCGCCGCGCGCCCTGGACATCGCTACATGAGACACTCACGCTGGCCAGATTGAGCACGGACTCCTTCATCCTGGCGAGGCCGTAGCGCGTGATGCCCAGCACCTCGCCGCGCGCCCTGGACATCGCTACATGAGACACTCACGCTGGCCAGATTGAGCACGGACTCCTTCATCCTGGCGAGGCCGTAGCGCGTGATGCCCAGCACCTCGCCGCGCGCCCTGGACATCGCTACATGAGACACTCACGCTGGCCAGATTGAGCACGGACTCCTTCATCCTGGCGAGGCCGTAGCGCGTGATGCCCAGCACCTCGCCGCGCGCCCTGGACATCGCTACATGAGACACTCACGCTGGCCAGATTGAGCACGGACTCCTTCATCCTGGCGAGGCCGTAGCGCGTGATGCCTAGCACCTCGCCGCGCGCCCTGGACATCGCTACATGAGACACTCACGCTGGCCAGATTGAGCACGGACTCCTTCATCCTGGCGAGGCCGTAGCGCGTGATGCCCAGCACCTCGCCGCGCGCCCTGGACATCGCTACATGAGACACTCACGCTGGCCAGATTGAGCACGGACTCCTTCATCCTGGCGAGGCCGTAGCGCGTGATGCCCAGCACCTCGCCGCGCGCCCTGGACATCGCTACATGAGACACTCACGCTGGCCAGATTGAGCACGGACTCCTTCATCCTGGCGAGGCCGTAGCGCGTGATGCCTAGCACCTCGCCGCGCGCCCTGGACATCGCTACATGAGACACTCACGCTGGCCAGATTGAGCACGGACTCCTTCATCCTGGCGAGGCCGTAGCGCGTGATGCCCAGCACCTCGCCTCGCGCCGTCATCTGCGCCGCCAGCAGCTCCACGTGGCGGCGGTCCACCGACATGCCGTGCCCCGCCATGACGCCCTGGATCTCGCTGATGATCGTCGACTTGGCGGCCTCCACGCCCAGCGTCTGGTATACCTGGAGAGAACGGGGAAACTTTAGTTTGGCAACTCCCATTGTAGGAACTAACTACAGGCAAAATTCATTTATGTGGCGAGCTAGAGATCACTTTAATATGTTATTTGTAGGCAACATGACTTGGATCTATTCTGCTCAAGCGTTAATTCAGCCAAACAGCGATGGACCGTGAACTATTTTGATGATAGTCTAAATATTGGTGACTTATCTTAGTTGTTAATTTATGTAAAGGTAGATAGTTTTTATTTTCCATCTTGTTTCTGTGCCCGAAGCATTCGTTATAACCATATATATTACTTGCTTTATGTTTTCACACTTTTATATACAAAAGTTTATAAAAGCTGCTGGTTGTCCAAATAAATAAACCTGAGAGGGACAAACGTGCTCAGGGTAGAGCTCCTACAGCATGGTCTGACGCCGTGTAGCGCCCGGGGAGGCAGCTAGTACAAAGTGGAGGCTGATCGCACGTGGTCGCGCTCCTCAGCAGTGAGGGATCGAGGAAGAAGAGATGGGACAAAACAAGGGGCGAAGAGATGACATCTGTCGCCGGAAATATTTCGAAGCGGACAACATTATGCTAGACAGGACATGTTCGGACGTTAATTATGTTTTGACATTCGTGTATATTAAACCTGCCAAGTACACAGCATATAGATATAGATTGACCTAGATAGAATGCCTGTCAATAACTAAAACCTTGACAAATTAAAAAATACTCTTTGTTCTCTATTCATTATTCGAATCAAATCAAAAAACACTTCATTAAATGCGGTCGCATGGAGCTTACTGATGCGTCATAACATAAATTACAGAATAAAACAAAATAAATTAATAGAATAAAGCAAATAGGTATTTGAATCGGTTCACTTCAGGTGACACGCGAGTTAGGAAAAGAAGGGAACAGAAGAGCTTAACTCGTTATAGTCATAATTTATTGGCTGCGCCAAACGTTTTCCCGGTGTAAATCCGGCGCAGCCAGTGATGTTTCAGGATAAGTAAAAAGTAACTCTAAAGCCTTACCTCTAAAATATTGTTGGATGTTGTCTTGGCGCCGTTAACGCCGTATGTCGCCATAACGCTTCTCAGTCCGTCTCCCTCCACGCAAAGCTTATATCTGAAATAGAATAATTGTTTATTTTTTAACAATAAAAACCAATTTCAATGATAAAATCTAAATTGTTGCTGAAAATACGATGCCTATAAATATACACGTTGTCAAACCTCGGCTTCTGGTCCGCGTCCTCGGCCGCGATGACGGCGCGCGCCACCTGCGGCAGGCCCTTCACCACGACGGCGGGCAGCTGGCGCGCCAACTGCTGCAGGGACATGTTCAGCCAGCCGCCCGCCTTGCCCGGCTCCGCGACCACCTTGATGGCCCAGTCCGAGACTATGGATATGTTGACTACACGTTGTCAAACCTCGGCTTCTGGTCCGCGTCCTCGGCCGCGATGACGGCGCGCGCCACCTGCGGCAGGCCCTTCACCACGACGGCGGGCAGCTGGCGCGCCAACTGCTGCAGGGACATGTTCAGCCAGCCGCCCGCCTTGCCCGGCTCCGCGACCACCTTGATGGCCCAGTCCGAGACTATGGATATGTTGCCCGGCTTGATGCGAAGCTTTGAGGTGCAGATGCTGAAAAATATCAAGTAATTATTAATATTTTTGACAGCGTTTGTGGCTCAGTTTTTTTTTCTTGTTACTTTTTTTTATAAGTATTTTTTTTTAGCCAAATAGGTTCAGTTGGTCTAACAGCCGGTTGAGACGCAGGAGGTTCTGGTTCGATCCCCGACGAGTATCTGCAGAAAAGCAAACATTTGTCCCTAAATGTTTGCTTTTTTGCAGATATTTGTCTCGGGTCTGAGTGTTTCCTATGTTCCTATAAGAAAAATGTATTTAGAAAAAATATATATTTAAGTAGTCCTTAATTGGGGGAGGCCTTTGCCCAGCAGTGGGACCCAAATGGCTCATAATAATAATAAGTAGTCCTTACCTTGCCGTAACACAGCTTTAACTAGCACGGGAGATAAGGTCTTGATAATTGCGGTAAACATGTTTTAAAATTTAAAGGATTTAATAAATGATTTGATTTGAAGTATTCTATCTACCACCAAGAAGCCAGGGAAGACAGCGTGTAAGATGGGAACACGAAATAAAACTAGCAGCTGGACCCAACTGGAGCTAAGCCTGAGGGCCTAAGCCAAGTGCGCCTCAGTGGAGTTGACTTCATTAGGAAGTTCAGTTTGGAGAAACTTTCTAACGATTCTACATGTGTTTAAAATGACCGCTTTTTGCAAAAGTGTGTAGGTGTACTTTGGCAAATCCAGACATTCCAAAGATTTAAACAGTTATTATTATTATTATTTAGCCTCCACTGTCCCACTGCAGGGCACTGAAGGCCTCCCTTCCCTTCTTCCACTCTTCGCGATTTAACGCAGTCACAGGCCACGTGTTCATATGAGTGTAAGGTACATATTTTTTTAAAATTAGTTATGTTAAACTTGATCCGGAATAAATAGGGCTTAATTATAATTATTATTTATCAACCACTTGGTGCACAAAATAACAACACAAGCTATTAAACCTACAGCGCCACTGAGGTTCTGGAATGTGAACTCTAGAGCGCTACAAATAGGGTTGAAACTCACGAGTAGACGATGGACTCCACATTGACCTCGAGACACAGCAGCCGGATCCGCTCCGCGTCCAGGCGGACGAGCAGGAAGCATTCCGTGGGCAGATACAGCTCGTCTATGTACGTCGATATCTGGAGGCGGAAATAGCTTTATGTCAAGCGATAGGGTACATAGCTTTTAGGGTTCTATAGCACGACTATTAATATTTGCACGCCTGCATGCAGGCCGAATACATGTACTGACGTTTAGCCAAATTATTGAAACCAAATTAAATCAAGCAGCACATGAACTTGCACTTTGGTTTCAACACAATGGCCTCGTCCTCAATATAAATAAGACACATTATATACATTTTTCTATCTCAGGACGAACCACTAGGAGCTTATCGGTGTGTATTAATGGTGTTTCAGTGCATGAGGCAATGTCTACATCGTTTTTGGGGTTCGAACTGGACCGCGGGCTGACGTGGGCGGCACACGTGGACAAGCTGTGCGCGCGGCTGGGCAGTGCGTGCTACACGCTGGGAAGAGTCTCACGCGTGCTTCCTGCCGATGCAGTCCGTATGTGTTACTTTGCTACCGTTCACTCATTATTACAATATGGCGCAGATCTCTTTGGACGCGCGGCCGAAAGGGAGCGCATTTTTAGAATGCAAAAGAGAGCGATACGAGCAATTGTTCATGTATCACGAAGGACATCAGTGAGACCTTACTTTAAGGAACTTAATATCATGACCTTTCCAGCGATAGTAATTTATCAGGTAGCAGTATATGCTCGCCAAAACCTGAAGTCGTTTACTGAGCAAGCGGAGGTACATGAACACTTGACACGCAACGCTAAAAATCACTGGCTGATACCTGTGGCCACACGCCTGGTGAAGTCCGATAAGCTGACGCACGTGAGTTACATATAACAGACTTCCTGATAGCGTCAAGGATGCACCAAGTACTACGAATTTCAAGTGGAGGCTGAAACGCTGGCTCGTAGAAAACACGTTCTATTCTCTTGACGAATTTTTTTAGTGAGTAATAACGATTTATAATTTTATTTAAAACTGACATTTGAATTTATTGTTATTATTGTATTGTTATTTTCAATGTACCTTTCATTATTTAATTTATGACGTGATCGTAATTGATACGCATTAAGGACCTATAATTGTGACAAATTATCAATAAAATCTTTATATCTTTATATCTTTTTATATCTTTAGCACTAAGATCTGTTACTGTGATATTTTATGTATTCTGGCAAATAAATGATTGATTATGATTATGACAAGGAACCCTTATAGTTTCGCTTTATCTGTCCGTCTGTCATTGGCTTTACCAAGAGACTTAACTCCTAGAATGCTGTTATTTTGCATGGTCATATGAAATAATCACGCCGAGGTAACGTAATTACAAAAAATATATAAAAAAAAGTATTTTTTGTAATTTCACTAGATGGTGTTAAGTGAAAATGATCCTGAGGTCATAATCAGAATTCTTTAACTATTTAATAAAAAAAAATGAGGTTTTGTAGGTCAATGACCCTGTCAAGAATCAGCTGGCTTTTAAGTTGTCATTAAAGATTAGATAGATTGGGATGGTCATTATCACCCCCTTTCGGCTTAGTACACCTGTTATAAGTGTAAATATAGTGCTTCAAATACTTTTTTAGCAGTCAAAAATATAAGGAGTAACACAACATACCTCACCACTCGTCAATGCAGAACTTATTTTCTAGTTACCTCTCCAAGCGTAGTCTTCTCGATCCGTCCCTTGACGCGCCTCGCGAACTCCTGGTCGTACGGCTCCATCAGCTCGGCCGTGATGATGGGCGTGGAGATCACCTTGCTCGCGTTGATGATCTCCTTCACGCGCGGCACTCCTTGCGTGATGTTCATGGACGCTACTCCGGCGAAGTGGAAGGTCTTCAAGGTCATCTGGGTGCCGGGCTCTCCGATGCTCTGGGAAAAACGTTTTTAAAATCATTGTGAGTGTGTGCGTGTGTATGTGTGAGTGTGTGCGTGTGTGTGTGTGGGTGTGTGTGAGTGGGTGTGTGGGTGTGTGTGTATGGGTGCACGTGTTTGGAATCATAGTTCCCAAATTGCTTAACAGTTTTTGATTTAGCTTATTAATTTGAAAGGCGAGTAGATCGAGAATGAGCTTTAATTGATCGTGGAAATTTTAATCACATTGCAATTTAATTTTGTTATCTTACCTGTGAACAAACTAAGTGAGACCTATACCCAGCAGTAGATGACGATGATGAACTTACCTGAGCGTCGAATGCGGTCAGGCAGCGACCAGGATCGATAACCGTGCGCTGACACTTAATTGTCATGACAGACGCGTATGAAGCGCACCAGCTGTGTCAACGTCAGTCGCTTTAGAGGTGCTGTGCCACGGCGCTGCACGACGCGCGCCGCAGTTGTAAGCGACGGACCTTCTAGCGATTCTTCAGCGATTGTTTGGAGGAAAGGACGTAGGGACAGCCAGTCCATACCGTCCACCTTTTCTTATTTTACACATCTAGATACTTGAAAGGTGCTACACGTCTTCATCTAATCATGTCCCAGGACGGCAGCGTCCCGTGCGACACCAGTAGGTCTACCATGAGTTTTCACAATCTATACTCGCTAGCGACTGTAGTTAACAAAATGTATGAAAATTTGTACAGCGCCTCTAGCGGATAGTTTGGTACTTAAAGTACGCAGCAAACTATACTACAGCGACTGTAGTTTGGGCTTCATTTGCTTAGAATTTGGTACCATGAGTTATTACAAATCTGACAGATGTCATAGTAACGTACTATTACTACTGCAGTAACGTCAGGCGATCTAACAGTGACAACTCATGGTAGACACACAGTATGGGTTACTGTTGCTGACGCTGTACGAGTCTTCTATAATCTATATCGAAGCCCAAGCTTTTAACCCCCGTCGCAGACGGAAGAATTTCTTCTTCGCTTCTTTCCCTCACTTAGAAACTCTTTCCGAAGCGAACGAATTCAATTATGTTTATTCAATCCTTCAAAGGTTAAATGTCTTTGTGCTTCTTTTGTAAGTTGATTATTATATGCAGGTTTTTGGTCTATCGAATAAATACTCATTGACGAATACCTTTGAGTGTTAAAAGTATGGTGAGTGTGAGTGTGCGCTTGTGTAAGTGTGTGGGTGTGAGTGGGTATGTGTGCTTGTATAAGTGTGTGGGTGTCTGTGCGGGTGTGTGGATGACACGCTGTGGATGGCGATATTACCTGAGCGGCGAGCGCGCCGACCGCGGTGCCGGGTTCGATGACGGCGCGCTGACACTTGTCGTGGCAGACGCGTATGAAGCGCACGAGCTGCGTGAGCGTCAGGCGCTCCAGTTGGAGCGCCACGGCGCCGCACGACTCGTATTCTTACCTGAGCGGCGAGCGCGCCGACCGCGGTGCCGGGTTCGATGACGGCGCGCTGACACTTGTCGTGGCAGACGCGTATGAAGCGCACGAGCTGCGTGAGCGTCAGGCGCTCCAGTTGGAGCGCCACGGCGCCGCACGACTCGTATTCTTACCTGAGCGGCGAGCGCGCCGACCGCGGTGCCGGGTTCGATGACGGCGCGCTGACACTTGTCGTGGCAGACGCGTATGAAGCGCACGAGCTGCGTGAGCGTCAGGCGCTCCAGTTGGAGCGCCACGGCGCCGCACGACTCGTATTCTTACCTGAGCGGCGAGCGCGCCGACCGCGGTGCCGGGTTCGATGACGGCGCGCTGACACTTGTCGTGGCAGACGCGTATGAAGCGCACGAGCTGCGTGAGCGTCAGGCGCTCCAGTTGGAGCGCCACGGCGCCGCACGACTCGTATTCTTACCTGAGCGGCGAGCGCGCCGACCGCGGTGCCGGGTTCGATGACGGCGCGCTGACACTTGTCGTGGCAGACGCGTATGAAGCGCACGAGCTGCGTGAGCGTCAGGCGCTCCAGTTGGAGCGCCACGGCGCCGCACGACTCGTATTCTTACCTGAGCGGCGAGCGCGCCGACCGCGGTGCCGGGTTCGATGACGGCGCGCTGACACTTGTCGTGGCAGACGCGTATGAAGCGCACGAGCTGCGTGAGCGTCAGGCGCTCCAGTTGGAGCGCCACGGCGCCGCACGACTCGTATTCTTACCTGAGCGGCGAGCGCGCCGACCGCGGTGCCGGGTTCGATGACGGCGCGCTGACACTTGTCGTGGCAGACGCGTATGAAGCGCACGAGCTGCGTGAGCGTCAGGCGCTCCAGTTGGAGCGCCACGGCGCCGCACGACTCGTATTCTTACCTGAGCGGCGAGCGCGCCGACCGCGGTGCCGGGTTCGATGACGGCGCGCTGACACTTGTCGTGGCAGACGCGTATGAAGCGCACGAGCTGCGTGAGCGTCAGGCGCTCCAGTTGGAGCGCCACGGCGCCGCACGACTCGTATTCTTACCTGAGCGGCGAGCGCGCCGACCGCGGTGCCGGGTTCGATGACGGCGCGCTGACACTTGTCGTGGCAGACGCGTATGAAGCGCACGAGCTGCGTGAGCGTCAGGCGCTCCAGTTGGAGCGCCACGGCGCCGCACGACTCGTATTTTTACCTGAGCGGCGAGCGCGCCGACCGCGGTGCCGGGTTCGATGACGGCGCGCTGACACTTGTCGTGGCAGACGCGTATGAAGCGCACGAGCTGCGTGAGCGTCAGGCGCTCCAGTTGGAGCGCCACGGCGCCGCACGACTCGTATTCTTACCTGAGCGGCGAGCGCGCCGACCGCGGTGCCGGGTTCGATGACGGCGCGCTGACACTTGTCGTGGCAGACGCGTATGAAGCGCACGAGCTGCGTGAGCGTCAGGCGCTCCAGTTGGAGCGCCACGGCGCCGCACGACTCGTATTCTTACCTGAGCGGCGAGCGCGCCGACCGCGGTGCCGGGTTCGATGACGGCGCGCTGACACTTGTCGTGGCAGACGCGTATGAAGCGCACGAGCTGCGTGAGCGTCAGGCGCTCCAGTTGGAGCGCCACGGCGCCGCACGACTCGTATTCTTACCTGAGCGGCGAGCGCGCCGACCGCGGTGCCGGGTTCGATGACGGCGCGCTGACACTTGTCGTGGCAGACGCGTATGAAGCGCACGAGCTGCGTGAGCGTCAGGCGCTCCAGTTGGAGCGCCACGGCGCCGCACGACTCGTATTCTTACCTGAGCGGCGAGCGCGCCGACCGCGGTGCCGGGTTCGATGACGGCGCGCTGACACTTGTCGTGGCAGACGCGTATGAAGCGCACGAGCTGCGTGAGCGTCAGGCGCTCCAGTTGGAGCGCCACGGCGCCGCACGACTCGTATTCTTACCTGAGCGGCGAGCGCGCCGACCGCGGTGCCGGGTTCGATGACGGCGCGCTGACACTTGTCGTGGCAGACGCGTATGAAGCGCACGAGCTGCGTGAGCGTCAGGCGCTCCAGTTGGAGCGCCACGGCGCCGCACGACTCGTATTCTTACCTGAGCGGCGAGCGCGCCGACCGCGGTGCCGGGTTCGATGACGGCGCGCTGACACTTGTCGTGGCAGACGCGTATGAAGCGCACGAGCTGCGTGAGCGTCAGGCGCTCCAGTTGGAGCGCCACGGCGCCGCACGACTCGTATTCTTACCTGAGCGGCGAGCGCGCCGACCGCGGTGCCGGGTTCGATGACGGCGCGCTGACACTTGTCGTGGCAGACGCGTATGAAGCGCACGAGCTGCGTGAGCGTCAGGCGCTCCAGTTGGAGCGCCACGGCGCCGCACGACTCGTATTCTTACCTGAGCGGCGAGCGCGCCGACCGCGGTGCCGGGTTCGATGACGGCGCGCTGACACTTGTCGTGGCAGACGCGTATGAAGCGCACGAGCTGCGTGAGCGTCAGGCGCTCCAGTTGGAGCGCCACGGCGCCGCACGACTCGTATTCTTACCTGAGCGGCGAGCGCGCCGACCGCGGTGCCGGGTTCGATGACGGCGCGCTGACACTTGTCGTGGCAGACGCGTATGAAGCGCACGAGCTGCGTGAGCGTCAGGCGCTCCAGTTGGAGCGCCACGGCGCCGCACGACTCGTATTCTTACCTGAGCGGCGAGCGCGCCGACCGCGGTGCCGGGTTCGATGACGGCGCGCTGACACTTGTCGTGGCAGACGCGTATGAAGCGCACGAGCTGCGTGAGCGTCAGGCGCTCCAGTTGGAGCGCCACGGCGCCGCACGACTCGTATTCTTACCTGAGCGGCGAGCGCGCCGACCGCGGTGCCGGGTTCGATGACGGCGCGCTGACACTTGTCGTGGCAGACGCGTATGAAGCGCACGAGCTGCGTGAGCGTCAGGCGCTCCAGTTGGAGCGCCACGGCGCCGCACGACTCGTATTCTTACCTGAGCGGCGAGCGCGCCGACCGCGGTGCCGGGTTCGATGACGGCGCGCTGACACTTGTCGTGGCAGACGCGTATGAAGCGCACGAGCTGCGTGAGCGTCAGGCGCTCCAGTTGGAGCGCCACGGCGCCGCACGACTCGTATTCTTACCTGAGCGGCGAGCGCGCCGACCGCGGTGCCGGGTTCGATGACGGCGCGCTGACACTTGTCGTGGCAGACGCGTATGAAGCGCACGAGCTGCGTGAGCGTCAGGCGCTCCAGTTGGAGCGCCACGGCGCCGCACGACTCGTATTCTTACCTGAGCGGCGAGCGCGCCGACCGCGGTGCCGGGTTCGATGACGGCGCGCTGACACTTGTCGTGGCAGACGCGTATGAAGCGCACGAGCTGCGTGAGCGTCAGGCGCTCCAGTTGGAGCGCCACGGCGCCGCACGATTCGTATCGCAGCCGCAAGCGACGGACCTTCTCGGCTATGGATTGGAGGAAGGTTCTGCGAGGAAATAATATATTTTTTATTCGAAAAGCCATTTACGTGAAGATATTGTATGTAATTCGTTAAAGCAACTATCTACTCTGGGGCTTATTTTGAAGAACATAATATTATATTCTTATTATTTGTCTCCTGATAAGACATCTTCATAAAAATGGAAAACAGTTTTCTGAAGCAATCGAACTTAATTATGTGGTTGAATCAATTTAAATGTGTTTGATTTGTTAATTGACTATTATATGTGGCTTTTTACACTATTGTTTTTCAATACACCTATTGACTTTGACTTTGAAAGGAATGAAAAGTACAGCGCTTGTAAGTTTCGACGTTAAAATACACCATTAGTAAACCCCGTATTCTACAAAATGAATAGACCATCTAACGTTAATTAGTCTTTTCAGGAAACTGAAACCTAAAAATGCAATAAAATTATTTTTATTTTCTTCAAAGTAAATGTATTATTTTCTTAGAACAAAATTTGCTAACTAAAACAGAAATGGTAGCTGGTAAGATGCCAAAAATCCCCCCTGAGAATCACTAAAGTACTTACAGTATTTCATTCTTGAACTCTTCCGAGCACGTTTTGAAGTCGTCAAGCGCGAGTGTTTCCTTCGCCGCGAGGACTATGCCGTCGCCGTCCAGGGGGTCTTCGTCCCTGTAATCAAACAGGTATAGTTCGCGCAAAACTTTCTTGAGCCCTGTGAAGTTAGCTTCAACGGCTGCGCAGTGCATAATTTTAAAGGCGTTGAGGGGAAGGAAATGTACAAAAGGGGTGCGAGAGGGACTCCGTCTATGAAACTAGAGTTGCCAGCGAGGTTTTTGGCGTGTTTTCGTTTTGTCTAGCAAACATTTATTTTTTGCGTTTATTTATTTTTGAATAAAATACTAATTTAAATATATTTAATGAAGGATAAATAAAAACTGAATATGTTAGTATGTCACAAAAAACAAACTAAAAAAAAACGCGACCATGTTATGTTGATCTTACTTGACATAATCATGATTGTGTCAGACATGTCATTTCAATTTAGTGGTACAATATATGTACATACATACGTCATAAGTACAACCAAATATAGAACCTTTTGACTGTTCATTTACACCAACCTTGTAAATTACGAAGTCTTTTAAAATTTCATAAGTAAAACGAGTACAGAATGATTGACTTTGGTTTCTATTACGTTATTATTCTGAGTCATCTCAGAATAATAGATCACAGAAAAGTCTTTGACAATTGCTGGTGGTTTGGTTGTTCGGTTGTGTTGAGTGAGTTTGTTTTTGTGATTTTGCGGTATATTCTCCCTGTTATTAGCTGTTTTTGATAAACGATAAAAATGCCTCGCGGAGGATTTAAGATACTGCGTCGTCAAGCACGAAAAATGGTCTACGATGTTATGACTTTTATGAAAAAGAAGCCGACGAAGGCCTACAGTTCGACCTTCAAATGAACCAAAGCGAACTGCAGCTGCAACAGGTGCGTACATAAGCACCATAAAAAGGATGACATCGGTGACAACAAATTTTAATGCGCCAAGCAGCAGTATGGCGCCAACATTTCGTCGTAGTCGGCTCCGTAGCTCCGTAGATGCTATGTTACCTGGCGGGACAGCTGGCTCGCACGTGCGACAGGACCCGCGCGAGGTCCACGGGCCGGTCGCGGCCCTCCATGAAGCTGGGGTCCAGCGAGTCGGCTCCGTAGCTCCGTAGATGCTATGTTACCTGGCGGGACAGCTGGCTCGCACGTGCGACAGGACCCGCGCGAGGTCCACGGGCCGGTCGCGGCCCTCCATGAAGCTGGGGTCCAGCGAGTCGGCTCCGTAGCTCCGTAGATGCTATGTTACCTGGCGGGACAGCTGGCTCGCACGTGCGACAGGACCCGCGCGAGGTCCACGGGCCGGTCGCGGCCCTCCATGAAGCTGGGGTCCAGCGAGTCGGCTCCGTAGCTCCGTAGATGCTATGTTACCTGGCGGGACAGCTGGCTCGCACGTGCGACAGGACCCGCGCGAGGTCCACGGGCCGGTCGCGGCCCTCCATGAAGCTGGGGTCCAGCGAGTCGGCTCCGTAGCTCCGTAGATGCTATGTTACCTGGCGGGACAGCTGGCTCGCACGTGCGACAGGACCCGCGCGAGGTCCACGGGCCGGTCGCGGCCCTCCATGAAGCTGGGGTCCAGCGAGTCGGCTCCGTAGCTCCGTAGATGCTATGTTACCTGGCGGGACAGCTGGCTCGCACGTGCGACAGGACCCGCGCGAGGTCCACGGGCCGGTCGCGGCCCTCCATGAAGCTGGGGTCCAGCGAGTCGGCTCCGTAGCTCCGTAGATGCTATGTTACCTGGCGGGACAGCTGGCTCGCACGTGCGACAGGACCCGCGCGAGGTCCACGGGCCGGTCGCGGCCCTCCATGAAGCTGGGGTCCAGCGAGTCGGCTCCGTAGCTCCGTAGATGCTATGTTACCTGGCGGGACAGCTGGCTCGCACGTGCGACAGGACCCGCGCGAGGTCCACGGGCCGGTCGCGGCCCTCCATGAAGCTGGGGTCCAGCGAGTCGGCTCCGTAGCTCCGTAGATGCTATGTTACCTGGCGGGACAGCTGGCTCGCACGTGCGACAGGACCCGCGCGAGGTCCACGGGCCGGTCGCGGCCCTCCATGAAGCTGGGGTCCAGCGAGTCGGCTCCGTAGCTCCGTAGATGCTATGTTACCTGGCGGGACAGCTGGCTCGCACGTGCGACAGGACCCGCGCGAGGTCCACGGGCCGGTCGCGGCCCTCCATGAAGCTGGGGTCCAGCGAGTCGGCTCCGTAGCTCCGTAGATGCTATGTTACCTGGCGGGACAGCTGGCTCGCACGTGCGACAGGACCCGCGCGAGGTCCACGGGCCGGTCGCGGCCCTCCATGAAGCTGGGGTCCAGCGAGTCGGCTCCGTAGCGGAACTGCACCACCTCGCCCGTCGCGTTGCGCACCGTCATGTCGTAGTGGAGGACCAGGTCTTCTAACGACTGGAACAAAGGGTTCAATTACGGAATATTATGTTTGAACTTACATTCTACAACTACGGTATTCTTGAAACACACGCTCACT
This sequence comes from Pasiphila rectangulata, assembly GCA_963082625.1. NCBI lineage: Eukaryota > Metazoa > Arthropoda > Insecta > Lepidoptera > Geometridae > Pasiphila > Pasiphila rectangulata. Next base: position 17,233,002 of record OY720254.1, read on the forward strand.
CACACGCGTCCATCCACTTGCAAATACACACGCATAGTTGTTGTCCGCTGTAGAATACCACAGTTATATAGATACAAGTTTATAAAATTGTAAATTTTACACTACCTTGGAGGTTTTGAAAATAGTTTTGGAATCTACACATCATGCCCTTTCATTTGATACCCACTTACACTTGGGTATATTTGAAAACATTCGATTGTTCACCCCTACTTTTCACCCCCATATCTCAAGAATGGCTCGATTGATTTCTATACAACTTTCAGCTTTGCATTCTACAAATCATTATTTTCTTTAATTTTACACCAAACTACTAAATATTGGAAACATTCGAATATTCATCCCCTCTTTTACCCCCCATATCTTGTAACTTCTTAACCGATTTTGATAAAACAGTTGAGAACCACACCAACATGCTTTAAAATAAAATTGCATGCAAATCGGTCCACTCGTTAGAGCTACAGTGCCACCGACAGACACACGGACATACACACGTAGCGGTGAAACTTATAGCACCCTCTTTTTTGTCGGGGTTTAGTTAAATAGAGAACCGCGACGAGCAATTGAGGGTTGACCAGCCGTCTCTTGATGACATTGTTCCATGAGATTCTTTCTCCTATCTATGGCGTGGAACATCAATCTATATTGGACTCTTGGTATCGAATCACAGTCTATATTACCTTTGCCAGAGAACAATAAACTTTATGAACATGGAACTCTATTCGATTTTATAACAGTCAAATTTACCTTGTCGCGTCTTTTTCTCTTTCTCCCATCGTGTGGAGCCACACTCTATACTGAAACCTATTTGTATGGTATCACAGCATATATCTCATTGTTTAAAGTGGTTGTGACGTGTTTTGTACGTTAAATAAATAAATATAATAGTTTCACCAGTCGTCTTTGTAGGTAAGCCGCCTCAACAGTGTTCACAGCCGTGTCCACGAAAATGGTGTGTAAGAGGAACTCGGTCGCAGTCAGTCCTGTTTAAAAGCTGCTTCCTCACTCAACAATGGAATCACAGTCTATAATAGCTTGACCAGTCAGACGTGTACTTGCGGCCAAGAGATCTACAATCTACCACGTTAAACTCAATACGATTGAATTACATTCAAATTTAATTTGACTCGTCGTCTTCTCCTCCTATTTCTATACTGGACTCTATTTTCAAGATATAGAGAGTATTTCACCTTGACCAGCCGCCTCTGCAGGTAGCCCGTCTCGGCAGTCTTGACAGCTGTGTCCACGAGACCCTCCCTCCCTCCCATGGTGTGGAAGAAGAACTCGGTCGCGGTCAGTCCTGTGTAGAAGCTGTTCTCTACGAAACCTCGCGCTGCCGGGATCTTTGCTGGAAGGAGAGTTGGGATAAAGGCTCGAGCAGACCGGATGCGTATGCGTAGACGTGCACGTGCCACTGAGTTGTAATGTATGGAACTGTATGAGACAGGACACACCGCTTGCGTAACGTAGACGTGCGCGTCATATGTCAGTTCCATACATTACAACTCAGTGGTATGTGCACGTCTACGCATACGCATCCGGTTTGCTCGAGCCTTAAATTATTATATAAGGCCTTTGCCCAGCAGTGGGATCAGATGGGGTAAATATAATATAAATCGAGGGGCCTGAAATTAGGCCAGTGCTGCCGAGACTGCGCAAGATTGAGCAAGCGTACCCATAGTCACGGCAAGACTGCACGTTGATGGAAACATGGTGGTTAGAGTTTTCTCATCTTAGAAAGGTGATATCCATGAAGGATTCCCCCACCACAAAAAAAAGTTATTATATCGAATGCCGTGGGGTGCCGGCAGTAGGAGCCTGCTGAGAGATACCGCCGGATGATGGTCAGCAGCGTCTTTCCGTGTATCCACAACCCGTACTGCACTCACTAAACCAAGAGTGGCATGAGTATGGCAACAACCCTCATGATCTTTTGTAGATCCTTGAGGGAGGCATATGTCCAGCAGTGGTCGTGATTAACGGGACTTTATCGCGTAATTACCTTATTTTATTATTATATTTTATTATAATAAAATAAGGTAATTACGCGATAAAGTCCCGTTAATCAGTTTAAAATTAAACTATGCTTCGATTCCAAAATTAACTAGCACTTAAATGACGGTTACACGCCAGTTTTGTATGAAGAGATGTCAAAAAACCACTGTTTACCTGCTGATCAATTTAATCAGTAATTAACATACATATAACCGGGTATTTATCGCGTAAATTACCTTTATTATTTCCCGACGCTTCGCTTGGATTGCACCAAGCATGGTCCCGGGAAGATTGTCTGTCTGTCAGTCTTCCCGGGACCATGCTTGGTGCAATCCAAGCGAAACGTCCGGAAATAATAAAGGTAATTTACGCGATAAATACCCGGTTATATGTATGTTAATAATGTGTTGTGATCGCGAAAGTTTAAAAAAGACAATTTAACCAGCGCTATATAAGTGAGGGGGCGAGTGGCTAGGTGTTAGTGAGCATACTTACAATGCCTCTCGAAATGCGGCAGCGACCTGTCCTCGAATCCGTTCGGCACGCGCTTGCCGTTCAGAGCCTGCTGGCCCACACAGGCGATCATCTGAGATATGTTGATGTTCGAACCTGGGTACCAAAATATATAACGATAAAGATAATTTATTTAAATTTCATTATATTTTTACAATAAATTACAAATAGCCGAAGGTATTCAAATTCACTAAAATATCCGTATCTGAACTAGGATGACACCTGTGTTTCGGACTTGTGGGTCTTATATTTTTACTAATAGCAGGTAAATACCATAACAATTCCATTATAAAACATAAATGGAACAATTTCATAAAGATTTTATAAACAATTGTTTTACATGTAAGTTTGTTAAAAACGCTTGCGTAGTATTATTTTAGGATTACATGGCAATAATAACAGAGTAACAGTTTTTAGTTCGATATAAAGAAATGCTCAGCGAATAATCGATTCTGGTGGGAATAGTTGATCATGCGATCCTTTAGCCGGGACGCGTGTACTAAACCAATTAGAGAAATGAAAATTGTAAAGTACAATACCTACTTTAGGTACTAAAATATATGGAACAGCTGTTTCTTTACATTTTTTTACAGCAAAAGTTCCTTAGTAAAATGTGTTCATATTGACGAGTACATTGCCCTCCCGAAGTTTTCGGTAGTTGTCCTTTTACACCCTGTATATCCTCCTCATCGATTTCGATGACGGCGATTCTCTGTTACTTGTTTTTATTTCTAACATGAGCCCTGATGTGGCTCGTTAGACCAAACTTAAATTCTCTTCGTCTTAAATACGCAATGACACGTATGCCAGTATAGTTGGCCCGCGGAGTTGTACGTGTATGTGTAGGAGGGATTTGGTCTCTCTCTGCGTTCCACCAAGTAATGCGGTTTAAGACATTAGACAGTTCAAAATCAAATATTATTTTGTATTATGTACCTTTGGATCCGCTCTGGGCCATTACGAGCGGCGCATTAGTCGGGTGCAGCTCGCGGAAGCACGCCTGTGCAGCCAACTCTCTGAATAACAATATACAATGACATATTTCTATTTAAACAGACAATACACATGGAGATCAAATAAAACCCAGCAAGAGCGAGAAAGACCCGCACACCGAGGGTTTAAGGCTCGAGCAGACCGGATGCGTATGCGTAGACGTAAGCGTAGACGTGCACGTACCACTGAGTTGTAATGTATGGAACTGTATGAGACAGGACACACCGCTTGCGTAACGTAGACGTGCGCGTCATATGTCAGTTCCATACATTACAACTCAGTGGTACGTGCACGTCTACGCATACGCATCCGGTCTGCTCGAGCCTTTAATCATACAATATATTTGTTATGGATTATAATTGTTGGAGAACATTGAAACCGCCATCTCTTGTCTGATAGCGGAACTTTTGTAGATATTTAAAAACGTTATATTACTGAATAGAAATATGATCGTGGCTTGACATCATTTAATACATTTTATACAGCTTTTTAACACGTACCAAACTAAAAACGTCAGCAAGATGATAATAAATTAGGTTTGTCGTAAAAGCCGTATTAATATATTAAACTTCATATGTTCTCTAAAAACTACGCTCATAAGAATTTGTTTTATTTTCCGGTAATCTTGACATACACTTCTAACCTGCAAACTCGGAGGTACAGGGGGTAAGGGAACCGCATTTTTTCCAGCATGATTCTAAATAAGTCAAAACCTATACGGCTTAAAAGAAAACTAAAAATTGTTTATCAGTGTGCAAATGAAGACTTTCATATGATACCCCACCACGACCTAGTCCCCACTTGGAGCGTGTCCTCACCGGATGCTGCTGAGTTCACTCAGCATCACCGCCTCCAGGGTCTCCTCCATGGTGCAGCCGGGCTGGCACTGCAGCGTGCCCTTCTGCATCTCCAGGATGTAGCCATCGCATTTGGAGTACCTCAAAATCAAATCAAATATTTAAAGAACTTTATTCTCATAATAACACAAATGATTCACTTATAATAGATAAAAAAGATAAAAGATAAATTTATTCGCACACAAACGTTAACAATTTACATAATATTATATAACATGTCTTAAATAATAATTTGTCACTGATCTATGGGAAGGCATAGGTATCCAAACTAGGTTAGAACCTGTGCGATGGCATACCTAGAACTTCCGCCGGAATGTAGTCTCAAATAACTAAGATTATAAAGGCAATTTAGAGAAAAGAAAACAAAACTTATAATAATAACTAAATATAAAATATATAAAATCTATGTATGAAACTCAGATATAAAAATATAAAATTTGACCGAGGTGGGTCTCTCTCTCTTACTCTTAGCGTCACAGGGATTGCTTATGACACCAGTCTCTAAGAGGCTGGGCAGCTTACAAACATAATGAGGTACCTACTACAAACATTTAAAAATTATAATTATGATAAAATGGTTATCAGGCTTTCTATTGAGTCATAACTCTGATCTAGCAACCAGTCATTTACGGTTGTTTTACATTTATATGTGGTCATAACATAAAATTTAAGCACGTTATTTAGCTTGTTATAAATGTATGACTGGACAAAGTAGGTTTGGCGTCGTGCAAAAGAACTATTGCATCTAACTGTTCCACAAACTCTTTTGCTACCTCTGGTTCTTTGGAGTAGCTGATGATCAAGGTTAAAGTTTGTCTTTTTGTGTTGACCTAGAGTAATTAAATAAGATACATAGAAATTATTAACACATATTTAACCGGGTATTTATCGCGCTATTTACCTTTATTATTGCCCGACGTTTCGACAGGATTGCACCCATCGTGGTCCCGGGAAGACTTCCGAGTCTTCCCGGGACCACAGTAAATAGCGATAAATACCCGGTTAAATATGTGTTAATAATGTGTCGTGATCGCGAAAGTTTCAAGAAGACATAGAAATTACTTAATCTAAGTTTTAAAACTATTCTTTACATACCTCTGGTGCCTAGTGTTATGAATAATACGTTAATAAAGTATCACCAAAATCGGCGGGTTGGCGAGCGCAGTATGGAATGTTGATACACGGGAAGACGCTGCTGCCCACGTTCCTGAGATAAGTCTGTTAGCAGATTCTTACTGCATCCACGGGCAGGAGGGGGAAAGGTAACATTCTACTGCACCCCACGGAAATATAGTATTTTGAATGGACTTCAATAGTTCTGATTCAACTCACTCAAGACTCCAAGCTCGTTTTGTACTGGATTAATTAGCTAGTATTTTGTTATATCATTTAATGATAAGACAAGCCAAAGGCCCACCTAATGTTAAGCGGTAACCTCTACCTATAACAACTGCAATACCGCGGTAATCACGTTCATTAAGCACGTGACCATCACTGTACTGCATTGCGCCCGTCACCCTGAGACATAGAGTCGTAAGGTCTCATGTGCGTGTAATTTTACCAGCCCCCTAACCCTTCAAACCGGAACACATCAATGTAGACATTACTGCTTGGCGGCAGAAATAGGTAATGGTGGTAGTAGGTGGGCAGTCATTAGCAAACGAAACGGTCTATCCAGTTTCGAGGTATAAGTTTATTCATGAGCATGGCGCATGTAACTGCGCCCATCGCTATTTGACAGAGTTTGAGGTGACGGTTGTGACTCACCCCGACACCAGCAGCTTGTCCTTGGCCTCGACGAGCTTCCTGCCGGGCGTCACGTCGCTGATGCCGAAGCTGAACCCGCGGTTCATCATGTAGTAAGACGCCATACGCCCTAGCCTGTCGACAAATACATCGTTCATTATCAGCTGTCACCGCAGCCTTAACAACTCATCCTAGGTGAGACTACAAGCTAAGAAGTGGCCCTGACCTCCACATGCCCCTGACGGCGAACTCCTCGCCGCAGTCGCGCAGCAGGATGTAGAAGATGCAGGTCTTGGTGCCGGAGCCGAGCGTGCTCTTGTCCATGGAGCCGCAGATCAGCTCCGAGTTGCGGATTATCACATCTGCGGAGGAACAACGCTTTAAAGGCTGCGCCAACTAAAACATGTACAGCTAAAGGCCACCTGCTAGCTTCTAAACCAACTGAGCCATGGAGGTCGTCGAGATGCCGTGCTATAGTGACGAATTATATCCAAGGGTATGCTCGAATCCAAAAATATTTTTATAAAGGACGGAGTTGCCGTGGGGTGCTGGCTTTCCGTGGGATAACAGCAGTAGAATGTTGCTTTTCCTCTCTTGCCTCGTGGATGCAGTAAGTATCTAGGAAGGGTTACTCCCAAAAGATCGGCAGCAGCATCTCCATGTATCAACATCTCGTACTGCACTCGCCCGCCTGCCAAGCGTGGCGAGTATGGCAACAACCCCCTCATGATCAGTGATTGCTGATCCATAAGGGGAGCCTTTCCCACGGCTGAGGTGATGAGAATAAAGAAGGAAACTCACACGAATCCTGCACGCACATATCTTGATTGCGCGTGTAGTTCTTGCCCTTAGTTTCCAAGTTGGCTTGCACGGCGCACTTCTTGTTGGGCTTCATGATCAGACTGCAACAACAAACGGTATCACCATCACGTCCTGTCCTGACCTGCAGACGCGCTGCCAGCTACCACGCCTCCTCACCCGTTAGGAACGTGTCGCGCTAGGTTAGAAGATAATTATCGGTCTGTCGGTAGGTCTGTCTGTCCAGGTCTTCGGGAGGAATGGAAGAGTGGCTCTCGAAGTGTCTTTGAGAGGTTTTTTAGAGTTTCTTTAGGGAGAGTGTCTTGGGGGTCTGTTAAGTAGTGTCTTTAGAAGAAGTATCATTAGTGTCTGTAGTACTGAATATCTGCTTCCCAGCCCACAGCCGGCGGCGGCAGGTCCACCGACAGGCCGGCGTCGAGCCCCGCCAGCAGACCCGCCGCCAGCTGGCACGCCGCATCGCGCGTGAGGAACGTGTCGCGTTAGGTTAAAAGGTAACATTATCGGTCTGTGGGTAGGTCTGTCTGTCCAGGTCTTTGGGAGAATTGCAGGAGTCACTTAAAAGTGTCTTTGTGAGTATTGGAGGAGTACCTTTCAAAGCATCTTCGTTAGTGTCATTCGAAGTACCTTTGGGAGTGTATTTATGAAGAGTGTCGTTAGGATGAAGTGTCTTAAGAATTTTTGTTTTTGGGATGACATTGTCTCTCTTTAACGTCTTTAGGAGTGTTTTAAGTGGAGTGTCGAGTGTGGTGTCTTGCTGAAGAGGAGATCCTAAGCAGCAGTACCTGAATATCTGCTTGCCAGTCCACAGGCGGCGCGGCTTCAGCAGCGCCGGCGGCGGCAGGTCCAGCGGCAGGCCGGCGTCGGGCCCCGCCAGCAGGCACGCCGCCAGCTGGCTCGCCTCCTCGCGTGTGAGGAACGTGTCGCGCTGCGTGAGGAGGTACCCCCCGGTGATGAAGTCCTGCGTCGCCGCGATGAGGAGCTCTCCGTTGCGCGGTGTTACCAGGTTGGATTTGTTCTGCGGGGAGGGGTAGAGTATTAGTAGGGGCTTTTGAACGAGTACCCAACTTTTTGACAGGATTTTGACGTACATACCCTAGCATCTGGTGTCCGTACAATCGACTCTAGATGCTATAATTTGTGATCTTCGTTTCGTTTTGAGTCGATACAAAAATAAATAACGCTGGACATTCCACACAGCACTATCTAGCCCCAAAGTGGACAGAGCTTGTGTTATGGGTACTAGATGGTTAGTAGAATAGTTAAATACATTTTCTGTTTACAAAAATTTGTTTCTATTTATAAACTCTATCGACCATTTGGCACCATCTAGCCCCATACACAAGCTCAGCTTATATTGGGGCTATAGATAGTGCTGTGTGGAATGGTGCTGTGTAATGTCCAGCATTTTTAACCCCCGACAAAAAAGAGGGGTGTTATAAGTTACCGCTATATGTGTGGGTGTCTGTGTGTCTGTCTGTGCCACCGTAGCTCTTAAACGAATGCACTGATTTGCATGCAGTTTTTTTTATTTAAAAGCAAGTTTTCTAGCGGTGGTTCTTAAATATAAAGATGTTTTATCAAAATCGGTTAAATAGTTTACAAGATATAGGGGGTGAAAGAGCTGATTAATAATCGAATGTTTCCAAACATACCCGAGTTTGGTACCAAATGAAAGGAAATCATATGTAGAATGCTAAACTGAAAGTTATATAGAAATCGCTCAAACTTTTCATGAGATATGGGGGTTAAAAGTAGGGGTGAGCAATCGAATGTTTTCAAATATAACCCAAGTGTGGTATCAAATGAAAGGGCATGATGTGTAGATTGCAAAGGAGGAGACTAACTGGACTAACTCACCCCCATCAGTATGAGCGCCTCCGCCCTGGCTTCCTCGGTTTGTGGCAGATGCAAGTTCATCTCGTCTCCGTCGAAGTCGGCGTTGTACGGCGTACACACGCACTCGTTAAACCTGTCACACAGACGAACGGACGTGATGAATAATATTTCAAAGTCAAAATGTGTTTGTCTTTTTTAAACTACAACACAATATTAACATACAGCGATGATGAGTTGAGAGTGGGGCAATCTGGATATGGGCAACGGAACCGAGACACACAGGGAACAGAAGCCGCCTCACAGGAAATGGACCTGGATGAGTCCCGATGGTTCCACGAGAAATGAGAAAGATTTCGTCTTGACTAACAAGAAACGAATATTCAATGATGTCTCTGTGATACACAGGGTGAAAACCGGCAGTGATCACTGAATTGTTAGAGGTACATTGAATATGAACGTTAACCTAGAAAGGTCCCGTTTGATGAAGTCTACGCTCCGACCCACTCGCACACATATCCAAAACCTCGAGAGCTTTCAACTCGAATGCAATCTTTGCAAATCGCTTTGACTGTGTAGAATTAGATGCTTCGAGAGAGATCAATAACAGGTTCGTAGAAACCGTCCATACGGTGGGGTCTCAGTTCTTTAAGACCCCCCGTACCAATAGACCTCAGAAACTTTCTGATGACACCCTTACCTTCATGGCTGAACGACGTTCTTTGAAACTGCAGTCTTCCGATGATGCTCAGTCACATAGGCAGTTCAATAGAAAAAATTGAAAATCCTTGCGGCACGATACTCGTACCTTTAATACAGCTCGTATTAAAGATACGATAGAGCGGAATAAAGGCTCCAAAGTGTTTGCGAGAGATAATTCTATTGGGCAGAGCCAGACGACGAAGCTGAAGAGGGAAGATGGCAGCATAACTTCAAGTAAATAAGTGTTAAGGGAAGTGGAAAGGTTCTATGGACGGCTCTACGATTCGGTCACTAAACCTGTTTGCAGTGCGGCCAACGACCCAAGAGCCAAACTGACCCGACATTATACCGAAGATATGCCGGACATCAGCCTGTACGAGATCAGGATGGCCTAGAAACAGCTTAAGAACGACAAGGCGCCGGGTCAGGACGGAATCACTTCAGAGCTTCCAAAAGCGGGTGGATCACCGGTACTTAAAGTTCTTCAAAAGCTCTTTAATTCCGCTTTGCTTGAAGGTGCGACGCCAAAAGCATGGAACGAGGGCGTGGTGGTTATGTTCTTCAAGAAAGGTGACAACACCGTGCTTAAGAATTACAGACCCATCTCAATTTTGAGCCATGTTTATAAGTTGTTTTCAAGGATCATCGCGAACCATCTCGAAAGCAGCTTTGATGACTTCCAGCCTCCCGAACAAGCCGGGTTCCGTTAAGGCTACAGTACCATAGACCACATACATACGCTGCGGCAAGTCATACAGAAGACCAAAGAGTATAACTTACGCGCTGATGGCTCAGGACCACGTCGCCGTCTGCCAGGTGGCGCTCCACGATGTCGCCGCACTGTGCACAGAGCGATCCTTCTCTCACCTGAACGTCCTCTGCGGCTGGACCTTGGCGCGGTGGCACATGATGGACAGCTTGTGGAGGGACGGCTGGCGGTTGAACAGCACCACGTCGCCGTCCACCAGGTGGCGCTCCACGACGTCGCCGCACAGTGCACAGCGGGATCCTTCTCTCACCTGAACGTCCTCTGCGGCTGGATCTTGGCACGGTGGCACATGATGGACAGCTTGTGGAGGGACGGCTGGCGGTTGAACAGCACCACGTCGCCGTCCACCAGGTGGCGCTCCACGACGTCGCCGCACAGTGCACAGAGGGATCCTTCTCTCACCTGAACGTCCTCTGCGGCTGGATCTTGGCACGGTGGCACATGATGGACAGCTTGTGGAGGGACGGCTGGCGGTTGAACAGCACCACGTCGCCGTCCACCAGGTGGCGCTCCACGACGTCGCCGCACTGTGCACAGAGGGATTTGTCAAAGAACCAACTCATGCGGTTCCGAACAAAAATGGTAAAAAGGAACACTTATGTTGTGACTTTGTCTGTATGTCACAGGAAATCCTAGGAATTACAAGTGCTGTCGATTGGAAATGTGAAATGGTATTAGATACTAATTATCCTACTTATATTATAAGGCCGAAAGTATGTTTGTACAGATGTATGTATGTTTGTTACCTCCTTACCCAAAAACTACGCTACGTATCGAGCTGAAACTTTGCAGAAGATAGATGTTGAGCGGGATTAACACATAGGCTACTTTTTATCCGGGTACAACGTATGCGAAGCGGCGGACAGAAGCTAGTTCAATTAAATTGCAATTCTAAAAATAAAATGAAAAAGCTTTATTATCTTTACATAGTATTTGAATGTAAATGAAATGTGTCTTCCCGGGACCATGCTTGGTGCAATCCAAGCGAAACGTCGGGAAATAATGAAGGTAATTTACGCGATAAATACCCGTTTATGTGTATGTTAAAAATATTTGAATGTCTCTGTATCTGTGTCTATATATGTATCTTAAGACTCAGTTTTCATTAAATTATTTAAAATATTAGTTATTTTTACTTTTGAGTTCTAGAGTCTTCTATGTAAGGAACCCATACCATGTCCAATCTCGAGGCTTGCCATGCTCAGATCTTCGAGCATACTTTGTAACTCATGAGCAGATGAAGAGAAAAGAACAATGTCATCGGCAAAACGGAGGTTAGATAGCCTCGTTTCACCGATGCATATGTCCTTCCTTCTAATTTATATATTAATGTTAATAAAATTTGTTTAAATATAGTGTATTTTTGCAAAGGTGTTTTTATAAAGATAGCATCAATCCTTATCCAAATAATTACGTTATTCATCATAAGTGCAAAATTTTGAACAGCCTTTTACACCATTTGAATTTAAAGAATATCTTAGAAGATGTCAGTTTTCCCGCTCGCGCATTATAATTAGTGCCTACGACCCACTCTCTCTCTCTCTCTCTCATGTTACGCAGACGAAGTCGCGGAGGACAGCTAGTAAACTATAACTAAGCATATGACTTATTAAGAAAATTGCTGAAAAAAATACCGTTCCGTACTTTAATTGCGTCGTACACTGATTCCAAATGAGCGTGCTAACTCACTTCGCGTGGAAACAAAACGGCGCGGTCTCATTACGGTAAGGGAATTTAAATCTTTATATCATTTATAGAAATTAAAAATGCAATCAAAATTTTGTCTCCGACGGGACTCGAAACCGTAACGTTCAGACGAACACCTTTAAGCAGGCTGCCTTTACCATTCGGCTACGGAGCATTCTACAGCCGTGGGGTGCCGGCAGTAGAATGTGACCCCTCCTCTCATACCCATGGATGCAGTAAGAGTCTGCTAAGGGATACCTCCGGAAGATGGGCAACAGCGTCTTTCCGTGTACCAACATCCCGTACTGCGCTCGCCAATCCGCCTTCCAAGCGTGGTGAGTATGGCAACTAGCCCTCATGGAGACCCATGAGCGAGGCCTGTGAAATGAAATGAAATGAAATAATTTATTCACAAAAAATAGAGTACAATAGGTCTTATAAAAATACATAAGTTTTAGCTCTTCTATTTAGCCTTTTCTAAGGCATGTGAAAGTTAAGTAGGTAATTGTAATTTTAAAGTAGGCATTTAAAATTGAATTAAAATAATAAAAAACATTATGTCAACCATTCACTTAAATTATAAAAACACTTTTCGAGCAGCCATAGTCTTAGTTTTTTCCTCATTTGAGTCGTCGGCAATTCTTTAATAGTAGGAGGCAGTTTATTAAAGATTTTTATACACATAGCATAACAATTTTTCTGTAACAGGCTAGTTCTAGGTTTAAAGTTATAGACTAGCCGTTCACCTCCTCTCGTATTTCGTGGATAAACATTTTTGGCTTTTGGGAATAGTTGTGGATGAGTCTTGACAAATATGCAGACTTCAAATACATACATGCATGTCAGTGGAAGAATTCCTAGTTTTTTAAAAAGAGGTTTACATGATTCATAAGGTGGAATACCCGCAATAGCTCGTACGCATCTTTTCTGCGCTAGAAATGCCCGTGGTGTATCTGTAGAGTTTCCCCAAAGAAGTAAACCATACCTTAGCACCGAGCTCACATAACCATGATAGGCCAGCAGAACTGTTTGCTGCGTTGATGTCTTTCTGAGCCTATTAAGTACATAGACAAATCGATTCGATTTTTTACAGACTATGTCGACATGCGCTTTCCAATCAAAAAACCTGTCTACTGTGATTCCCAAGAATTTCACCGTATTAACCTCGCCTATATGAGTGTTATTGTACATTATATTTTTAGGTATAGTAGGAGAGCCACGTGTTTGAAAATGAATTATATTTGTTTTGCTCAGATTTGCATAAAGATTATTACATGTCAACCATTTCATTACTAAATCAATTATATTATTTATTTCAAAGTCAATTTCATATTTATTTTTACATGTCAATATGACAGAAATGTCATCAGCAAATAGTGTACATTTATGATTTGTAATGTCAGGTAAGTCATTAATATATAATAAGAAAAGCAAAGGGCCAAGAACACTGCCCTGAGGAACACCGCAAGTGTTTGTAAGATAGCTAGATCTTTCCTGTGTTCAGTAGTGGATGTTTTACGGCTGAAACAACGGAGCAATTAACCGACGGGTCGAAAATCTTGACTGCCTTTATCGGTTTCGAACCGAGTGGCGACATTGTATCATACCTTTATATCATAATTAATTTGACAAAGACATGAGAACGTTTGTCACCTTCAGCTCCTGCGCGATCTTCTCGCGGTTCCCGTACTTGAGGTACTTCTTGTGCTTGCCGCCGCGCTGCTGCACGTAGTTGGCGCCGGGGTGCACGTCGGGCCCGTGGCGCACCAGCGCGCGCAGCCACGCCAGGTTGGCGGGGAACGCGCGCTCCGGGTACGTCAGCACCTTGGCCACGTGGATCGGCACGCCCACCTGCGGGACAATACAATACAATACAAAATACTTTATTGCACACCTTAACAAATTACAGAAAAAAAAAACTTACAATAAACATTTGGTACAATGTGCGGTCTTATCGCTTAGAAGCGATTTCTTCCAGACAACCTTTGGATGGATAGAAATATGGAAGCAAGACAGGCAGGGGTGTACTATACATACAATAAATACATAAACCTACGAAAAAATATAAACCAATAAAATAAATATTTCTATGATATGAATATAATATATACATATATGTATATGTATATATACATATACCTATAATAAATTCTCTGAGAAATTGAAATTCTTTACGCGAGTTTTGAATACTGGCAAGGACAATGTTTTCCTTGTAGATTCGGGTAGTGCGTTCCACAGTCTTACAGCCTGGACAGAGAAGGATTTGTCGAAGAAAGTGGTGTAGTGTGCAGGAGTTTTTAGCGGGACGTCATGAGGCTGGAGTCCCCGCACGGGCAGAGACATCATGAGGGCACCGGCGCCGACGCGCGCAGCGTGCCGTCACGTAGTAACATTTGAAGTGAAAGAGTGAGTGACTTTCTCTCACTTGGAAAAAAGTTATCTGAAGCGAACTAATTCATTTGTGTGCTTTATTCAATTGACTATTCTAAGTAGCGTTTTGCTCTATTGAATAAACACTTATTGACTTTGTTTTATAGCAATCTTTCATTCATCATTTATTCATTTCAGCCGTAAAACGTCCACTACGGAACTAAGGCCTCCCCTCATGGATCTCCATGAGCGGTAGTTGCCATACTCACCACGCTTAAAAGGCGAGTTGGTGAGCGCAGTACGGGATGTTGATATACGGAAAGACGCTGCTGCCCATCTTCCGGAAGTGTCCCTTAGCAGGCTCTTACTACATCCACGGGTAGGAGAGGAGGGGTAACATTCTACTGCCGGCACCCCACGGCATTAAATCAATAGCAATCTTTACAGGGTGTATTATAATACGTGTACTAAGCCGAAAGAGGTAATTCTGACCAACTCTTACACCCATATTCTTAGACAATTCCTCAACTCCTCCTCCACTCAAACTCGACAGAGAGTGCCTCGAGCATTCCTCCAAAACATGCTCGAGTTCGGTATGCTTAGTCGTTAATTTGGTTAAATCTCAACTCCACTCAAATAAGGTCGAGTCGAGTCATTACGTCATCAGTTCGAGGAAAATTGTATCAAACATGCATCAAGCCCCTCTTTATGGCTAGATGGCTAGAGTCAGTTGTAGAATTCATCGTCGTAAATGTCATAAAAGTAATTGAGAAAATCTCCAAAATCCATTTTTAAAAACAACAAACACTTTCGAGGAGCATTCAAGGTTGGTCGCGAGGTACCTTGAGATGACAGTTCATTTCTCCACTCTACCTCCACTCGGATGAGAAAAAATTATAAGGTTGGTTCGAGTGGAGGAATTTTTTACGATCAAGCATACCGAAACGCATTTGGAGGTTGAGTGGAGGTTGAGTCGAGGTCGAAGTAACGACTAAGAATATGGGGGTTAGTTCTACGACTTTTCAGGATTCGGTGGTGTTCATTCAAGAAAAGACCACGATAGTTTTACATACAACAGCTGATTATACGTTAATGGCCAACTAAACGCCAGATGGTTCTTGACAGGGTCATTGACCTCAACGAAGAGTTGCTGTAAAGGTACAAATAGAAATAACTACTACATGAAGGTTCCTTTTATTCAAAATGTAGTAAAAAAATACAATTATGAGGATCAGGATCATGGACTTTTCTCCCTCCAAAAGGATTTGTTCTTATGGACACAAACCCCCACACTTTTGGGTTAGTATAATATAACAATGAGGAATGTTCTGAAAAACTACTTAGCTAATACTCGCACCACTCGCGACAAAGCCAAATATCATAAACACAATCATGATAGTTGGTTCTCCACAAGTACGCGTATCTCGCGCTCTTTTTTGCCCTATACGATTAAGTTACGGGACGAGCTGCCATTTGCGGTTTTCCCTCGAAACTACGACATGGATGACTTCAAAAGGTCGCCAAAGATCTAAATCGTTAGATGTGCCTTGACACCTAAAACTGTGCATTGTCTCTAAATGTCTGTTAACAATAATGCCAGCGCACGCACACTGGGTTTACCAATAAACCATACTGTTATTGTTACCATTTATTGTGGAATCATGTTGCACGAACGTTCGAGAAAAATTACATACACCACGTCCGGCTAACATGCACTGTGTTTAGAGGTATACTGATTCCAAATGAGCGTGCTCACTCCTTTCGTGCGAAAACAAAACGGCGCGGGGCGTATCTAACGATTTAAATCTTTGGTCGGCGGCTAAACCATCAACTGTAAGCAGTAGGCCAAAGTTATTGAATCGACGTAAGCACCTTACCTCCTGTATCTGAAGATTGGGGTCGGGTGAGATGACAGTTCTGCTGGAGAAGTCCACTCGCTTCCCGGACAAGTTGCCGCGGAAGCGTCCCTGCTTGCCTTTTAGACGCTGCACGAGACCACGTCCCGGTTTCTTCGGCTGAAATTATAGAACGTTTTTTTTTTGTTAATGACTACTAGGGAGAGAGCCCTGCATGTTATAAAGCTCTGCAGATGTGTAATTTTGGTTATGAAATTGTACGAGGAAGTACAATTTAACTTTTGTGTGATTTTGAGGAGTTAAGGTTCGAGGGTTTGTTCAGTACCGTGTGTGTCAGAGGGAGATAAGAGAGTTGAGGTTGTAATGAAGTATGACAGTCTGCGTTTGTGTGCGTGTAAGTGGGTAGATGTGTTTGTGCGTGTGTGGGTTATAGAGTAGTTGGTAGGTGTATGTGAGTGGGTCGGTAAGAGTGTGTGTGTGTTTGGGGGAGTCGATAGGTGTTTTCATACCTGCATAGAGAGCGGTATGCCACATCTCGCTGTACATCAACAGCCACGCCGAGCTGCAGATAGTCCCAGTCCTCCTGTACGAGCTCGCCTTCCCACCGCTCGCGACGTGCCGGGATGTCACGTCGTTGATCAGAAGGGTGTGTTTGATTACGAGATTGTACGTGGAAGTGAGTGTATTTAAGAAATTAAGCCTTCAAGGGTACGTTCAGTAACGTGCGCGTTTTAGAGCGGGGAGAGTTGAGGTTTTAATGAAGCCCGACAGTGTCGGTGTGTGCGTGCGGGTGTGGGTGTGTGTTAGTGTGCGCGTGTAAGTGGGTGTATGTTGTGAGGTAGAGAAGGGTTGGCTGGGAGCGTGTGGATGTACGGGGGACGACATAGGTACACTCATACCTGCATAGAGAGCGGTATGCCCGACATCTCGCTGTTGATGTACAAGGCCACGTGGAGCTGCAGATAGTCCCAGTCCTCCTGTATGAGCTCGCTCTTCCCGCCGCTCGCCACGTGCCGGGATATCACGTCGTTGATCAGGAGGATCTCTGATTGTTTCATTGTTAGATCGTCTTCATTGCTGAGGGGAAATAATTTATGATTACTAACATCCGCTTTACAGAGCCGATGCGTTAGGCTGGAGGGAACCTTTGCTCAGCTGTGGGAGCTAGGGAGTTGTGCAATTAAAAACTATATTCATTAATCTGGGAACACATAACGCATAGTCAAATTACACTTCAATACGTTAAGGTATTTGATGGGCATTGCTTACAAACATTTTCTCAAACTTTTTTCTTTAGAATATGGAAAGGTGATAACCCGCAGTTCAGGCAGGCAAGGTTAATAATTGCCATGTTAGAAGTGGGAACACAAAAAGTATTGCCCAGCAGTGAGATACCATCACTAACGTGCCAGCCTTGATCTCGAAGATGACGGACGGCTTGATGAAGAGCGGAGGCACCGCGTCAGGTCATGTCTCCTTCTGTCAGCCCTAGCAGCGGGAAACCTTCACTTACGTGCCAGCCTTGATCTCGGAGATGACGGACGGCTTGATGAAGAGCGGAGGCACCGCGTCAGGTCATGTCTCCTTCTGTCAGCCCTAGCAGCGGGAAACCTTCACTTACGTGCCAGCCTTGATCTCGGAGATGACGGACGGCCTGATGCAGAGCGGAAGCACCGCGTCAGGTCATGTCTCCTTCTGTCAGTCCTAGCAGCGGGAAACCTTCACTTACGTGCCAGCCTTGATCTCGGAGATGACGGACGGCTTGATGAAGAGCGGAGGCACCGCGTCAGGTCATGTCTCCTTCTGTCAGCCCTAGCAGCGGGAAACCTTCACTTACGTGCCAGCCTTGATCTCGGAGATGACGGACGGCCTGATGCAGAGCGGAAGCACCGCGTCAGGTCATGTCTCCTTCTGTCAGTCCTAGCAGCGGGAAACCTTCACTTACGTGCCAGCCTTGATCTCGGAGATGACGGAGGGCTTGATGAAGAGCGGAAGCACCGCGTCAGGTCATGTCTCCTTCTGTCAGCCCTAGCAGCGGGAAACCTTCACTTACGTGCCAGCCTTGATCTCGGAGATGACGGAGGGCTTGATGAAGAGCGGAAGCACCGCGTCAGGTCATGTCTCCTTCTGTCAGCCCTAGCAGCGGGAAACCTTCACTTACGTGCCAGCCTTGATCTCGGAGATGACGGAGGGCTTGATGAAGAGCGGAAGCACCGCGTCAGGTCATGTCTCCTTCTGTCAGCCCTAGCAGCGGGAAACCTTCACTTACGTGCCAGCCTTGATCTCGGAGATGACGGAGGGCTTGATGAAGAGCGGAAGCACCGCGTCAGGTCATGTCTCCTTCTGTCAGCCCTAGCAGCGGGAAACCTTCACTTACGTGCCAGCCTTGATCTCGGAGATGACGGAGGGCTTGATGAAGAGCGGAGGCACCGCGTCAGGTCATGTCTCCTTCTGTCAGCCCTAGCAGCGGGAAACCTTCACTTACGTGCCAGCCTTGATCTCGGAGATGACGGAGGGCTTGATGAAGAGCGGAAGCACCGCGTCAGGTCATGTCTCCTTCTGTCAGTCCTAGCAGTGGGAAACCTTCACTTACGTGCCAGCCTTGATCTCGGAGATGACGGACGGCCTGATGCAGAGCGGAGGCACCGGCAGACGCGTGATGATCAGGTCCTCGGGGCGGGTCTTCTTGCTGGTCATTCCCAACAGCAGGATGTCCTCCTCTGGTATGCGGCGGAACAGGCTCAATACCTGTGTATAATATTATTTCAAGTCAGCGCAAATTAAGGAAAAATGTGATAACTGTTAGAAAAAACTTAGAAATAGGGGAAGACTGTTTCGTTTGCCAATCACTACCCATTCTCAAATGACTTAATCTATGCGCGATCATGGCGTGTGTGACTGCCCCGTAATATAAGGAAATCATTTTATTTCATTTTAAGAAAACTTACAGCTAGGTGCATTTCCTATAACTAAAATAAAAACTACATGAAAGCAAGATGAAACAAGTATCTGAGGGCCAATTACCAGTTTCCACCCTATATCCTCTATACACCCTATAAAAATAGTGTGCACGACAGTACGATACTTCAATGGTGCACGACCATTAAAGTCTCAAAAAAGTTATATTTTGATAACTGTTGGTTACAGGTATACAATATACAAAGAGAAACAAGGCAAATTACATTGAAACAGGCAAATACGACATAAAATAACAACATTAAACTAGAGATGGAAGATGGAGATGGCACCCCATGGAACTATTTTAGTGATCACACACAAGTGGCCAAATAGGTGCTATCTCTGCTTAATATGGCTTCTATGAAAGCAGCGCTAGTTTTCAGATAACACCTGTGTGGGTGACATCTTAGGTCAAAAATTATCTAAAATACTTGCTATGTTGGCCATGTTGTTTAGATGGTAGGAACCCCGCGACTTTCGAACCGAGGAGTTAGGTTCCGGCCAAAATAGTGGTACAAAGGCTACACGTGTTTGGTGAAGAGAAACATCGTCGAGGAACTTGCGGCTTCGTCAGCTCGAGACTCATTACTTCCTCTATATTCAGTGAGAGATGTGCAGGTTCGAACATTACCTCCCACTAACTAAAAACTTACAACCATTAACTGTAATAGGTTACTTACTTCAAGAGGACTCATCTCAATAATCAGTCCACTGTTGATCATGGTGGCTAGCTCCTTGTTAGACTCTTTTGCTTCGTGGAAATCCTTAAGCACCCGCTTCACTATTGGATCTGTTGTCTTTTTGGCTCTGTACTTGTCGTGGATGATCTTGAGAATACCTGAAGTTAGAGTGAACAAGCATTGGTACGGGGGTACCAGAAAAGGGGGCGAAGGCTTCAAAAGGTCACCAAAGGTCAAAAATGTCATTTTTGGGTTTTTGACGTTATCAGCCACTGAAGACTTATTTTTTTGGTGACCTTTTAAGGTCACAATAACTCCGGTCCCTGTGACCCTAGGGTCACCAAATCAATCAGTACCCTTCTCTCAATTAGACGGTGCTAACAAAAAAGGTTTCATGTAAATCGGTCAACGCGTTCGGTTGAATTGTCCCATACACAGACAGACTTTAGGGGGATTAACCCCCTAATATGCCTAAGGCCTTACAAAGACCTTACAAATGTTAAAATGAGGAGTGATCATCATCATCTCAGCCGGTTTTCGCAATAATATGTGTGTATTTTTTTATAAAGGTGTATTTATTATTTACATTGCAAACCGGTGGCGGTATATTGTTCCACCACTTCGTTGCCAAATATCAAAAACTACCCTGGAAAGTCGCAGCTTTGTGATCGTGTAATAGAAGCGCTGATCAAATAAAGCGTTAAGAGCTTTGATTGCGAGCAAAACGGAGTTTTTAGTGCAAGTATTTGGGTTTTGAAAATTTAATCAAGTCTAAAACCAGACCTTCGAGATGCAGCATTCTTCTAGACTGCATGTTTAACATGGCCCAGTCGTTCATGTTTGGTGTTATGTGCACCTAGCAGTGGGTGAGATTGGGCGATGATGGATGATGATTATGACAATGTTTAACAGTCACAATTCAAGTTAGTTTGATTGGTTAGATTTCTTTTAAAACTACTCTAAAAATACATTTGTTGGATTCTCAGAAATCCAATCGATAAACGGTCGTTTTAAGGCTCGTGTACTGTAATTACTGTAAGTTTTTAAATAAGTTCTTAATTTATGAACACTATTTATTATTTTACCTTATAACAGAATAACCAACTAATTGATTCACTTGAAATTGTTTTCGTTAATATTTACTTAAGTTTGATTAACATCGATGTTTTGCTGTAGTCGGTGTTGCGCCCTGTGGGGCTATTATGGCGCCACTAAAAATCAGTGCCGTGTTCTCACGGCGTGTGCTGAGTTGGCGACCAATTTATGTCTCATAAGATTTTTATTTTGTTTAATGTTTATTTCTTATTTACCTATGACTCGTAAATAAATAATTTCTATTCTATTTCTATTCACTTACCAGCTGGACTCTTCTTGACCATTCCGTTGATAGAGTCGCAATGGGGACACTTAGTCATTGGCTTGGTCTTCTTCAGAACCATCGCGCGAAGAGTCTTCTTGTGCAGGTAGGATAAGTCGGGGTTCAGGAACTTACGTCTGTATGACCTCTTCAGAGGCTCTGGCAGTATTACTTTGGCACATTCCTGTAAATAGGAGAACATGCTGAAACTAGAATCGTGATCACCTCCCTGCACTTATCCGAGGCTAGGTGGGGTGGCACAAAATGTTTTCACCTTCTCCTCTCCCTTAGAATATAATAGAATTATTTATTCATTAAAAAACAACATTACATTTCGGTTAGAAGTGTCTTAAAGCCTATGTTAGGTTTAACTAGACCTTCTAAGTGGTCATCTTACCACTTATTCCTTTCTTTCTTTATACCAATTAATACAATTCATTCATCGCTTTTTTGGACTTGACTACCTCTTGTAGAAGGAGCCACATCTGATGAGATGACAGTGAAAATCTGATTAATGATAGTTCAGAATTAAAGAAAGAAACATGTTGAGCCAATCCCACTTGGAATGAGATAGGGGCAGAAGGGGGATGGTTCATTGAAGTAATATAATAAAGACAACCATCACAATGATGGGCCGATACTTAATACAGGAGGAACTACTATACCCCATAATAAGAACAAAAACCTCATACCTTACAAATAGTCTGCAGTATACAGATAATAGACCGGAAGTACCCGACATGGAACACAGGTAGTGACAGGTCTATGAACCCATAGTGCCCCACGCAGTCCGCCAGCCCCAGGCCGCATGTGTCGCAATTGGCATCCTTCTGGTTTGTACCCTGGGGAATTAATAACATGTTTTAATAATAAGGAAAAAATGTTAAAACACCACCTTGTTCAAAAATGCTATTATAATTTGCAAGAATATTTTGATGACAAGTGCACAGTTTTGTTATAACAATCTATAAAGGAAATTTCAGTGCCCCAATACTCCAATTTATACGCCTTGTAAATAAGATGTAGTACATCATTAATTTCATGACAATTTTTTTATTGTTATAATCATTTATCTTTAAGGCTATAATCATTTTTATGACTAATTTTCTAATTTAATAATATTTAACTGACATTATCTTGCATGATACCTACCTTCTCATACCTACATTTAGATTGCAGTGCCCATCAGGGTTCCATTCTGTACTATTTACTTATGTTTAAGACCTATGTTTACAATGGAAAGCAATAAACAACTGAATACTGAATACTGGAACAAGACATAGAAATCATAACAGTAGATATGAGACCTATAACATAGAGAAGGAAATGTTTATGACTTTGTAAAATTCTAGCTGTAGGTACTCAAAATGTCAGTAAATAATAAAACTAGGTAATTACTTATAGCCTTTAGTCACTTTCGTTTATTATTATATTTTCATGTATTTATGGTTGTATTGTTTCGGTCTGTTTGCCCATTTGGACAAAGGCCTCCTCCAACTGTGACCATTCCTTGCTACTTCTTGCTACTCTTGTCCATTTTCCGCCAGCCACGACTTTGATTTCATCCACTCATGTTCTTAAAATTACACATATTTTTACAAATAAAAGAATAAACATTAATAATTATTTATGCTACCTGGACACATTGAAATGTAATCAACAGAAAAGTAGCATTACATTTTCTTGAAGCAACTGTGCATCTGCAGTTGTTGAACATTGCACAGGACCAAGATTTTTTTTAAGGAAGCCTTTGACCAGGAAATTGGGAGTCTACTTAGGCCATTGGCTGGACCAATTTCACTAATTCTTTGTTTGTTGTGCTTGTTATTGACATGAGAAGGTTAATTTGAAAGAAAAAATTAAGAAAGTTAAGTAGTAGAGTAGCAGTGGAGTAGAAGAACTAGGAGTAGTAGTAGTAGTAGAGTAGCAGTTGATTCTGAGGCAATACAAAGCTTTCTAGGACAGCTAGTTACAAATAAATTCTGTATTGTGTTGTTATAATTCTGTATGTAGATTTGGTTTGGTTACTTACATTAATGAATGTTAAGAAATGGATTTATTTCTGGGAATGAGGATGGCTCTGTGCAAGGGACCGTTTATTATTGTTGTGGTATGTTTGGCTCTTAATTCAAGAAAATGGTTCTTGCTTAAGATGAAGTGAAGTTAAAATTACGGTAAGTAATTTTAAGTGCATACCATTCGTCGGTCCAGGACACCATAAGCCGCAGGCACCCGCTGCCCATCCTGAGCATACAGGTTCTTAGTGATCACTTGGATATGAGCAGCTTGCTGTATAGCGGACGCACTGTCCACATTGAAAGTTACATGGGATCTGGAAACATTTAATTATTTTATCATGTCAATATATTTTTCAGCTAATTCTCCATAAAAACTATCATCATTTTCAATGGTTATTTATTACGCACCATATTTAAGCAGTATTTCATCATAATATTAGATAAATTTAGAAATAGTTAAAACCGCTGTACCATATGAC
This sequence comes from Pasiphila rectangulata, assembly GCA_963082625.1. Taxonomy (NCBI): domain Eukaryota; kingdom Metazoa; phylum Arthropoda; class Insecta; order Lepidoptera; family Geometridae; genus Pasiphila; species Pasiphila rectangulata. The sequence goes on from OY720254.1 coordinate 17,256,630, forward strand.
CATGTAAACATAACCTTACTTACATCTTCCTCCCTAAGTAAGTTTCGCGATATTGCTCCTTAGGCATCTTGGGTGGGTTTTCTATAATACACCTTCACATAATCCTTTAGTTGAAAAGGTAATAACCATTCCAGAATATCTCATCTATCAGGGAAAGCTACCTAGGTAATAAGATAAAATTTTAAGTGGACAAAAACAACACAATCACAACACCGACCAACATAGATTTTTGACATTGACATATACTTTGGTAGAAATACAACCACATGGAAAAAAAATATAGAAAAAACTACAGAGCATGAAAATAATGCTGCTACCTTATCACTATATAAAACTACTAATAAGAGCTGGGCATGATTTTTAGTATCGTGTACATTTTTTTATTCTTCAGCGGTTTACATAGATTGTTCCGTCACAGGAAGCCTGCCTCAACAAGAGAACGTAAAGGCTAAGTTTTATTAATACGATAATTCCGTATATCAGTATAAAATAAATAAATTGTCAATGAATTGCTAACGTAGGTATTTCATTCGATAAGGACCTGCCTAAGTTACTATATTCGTTTGTTTTTTTTTATAACCGTCTTTTTCAAGGTATGTGAAACATCTTTTGCGAGGGGTGCGGGTCAATAGAGTTAATGACGCGAAAAAATAATGCTCGAGTTACTAGTTACAACTTCTACGGCGAAACTTAAAAATTACATGTTTCTTTTTCTAGCATTGATGTTTATCTTATAATCCTTATAGCTTACTATACCTAACCTAAAAATGAATAGGGGAAGCACAAAGTCTTGTTACTATATAAATACCTACCTACATATTCTAAGTCTTTCTGTGGATCATCAAGTTTATATACCTGCTACAGCAGCGATTCCATATTTGATACTAGTGACCTGCCCTGGCTTTGCACACGTATACGGATGAACGAAGCAGTGGGCATTTTGTTTGAAGAGTTAAAAATAAAACGTTGGAGCGCGTGATTCAACTCGCTCTTAACTTGTTTCATTGCCGGCGCGTGCCGGAATTTTTTTGTGGCACGCGAGTTTCAATTTAGCTTAAACTCGTATGATATTAAATAAATAAATAAAAAGGGCAAATTATGTTCTAGGTATATGAACTACTCAAGAGGTATAAAAATTTATTTCGATATAATATTACTACCATATCGGTTAAAACGGCGGCTTAGCAAATGATTACATTTTTAATCTAAATTTTAAGATTTATTCTAACATACACACCATCTATTTGTACATACACTACAGATTAACTCAAAAATAAATCTCTGCAAGAATGTTATTTTATTGTTTTTTTTTCCTTCCGTAAAAGGACTGTAGTTCATATCTGTCAGTTTTAGTAGTGTAGGTTAAACTTAAAAAATATAAATCCGTTATTGGCTTTCAGCAATACACATTCATTGTAATAATGCTTTGTTAATTTTAAGAACTGTGGATTTTGTATTAAATAAAATAAAAATAAAACTCCCAGTCGCGTAGTTGGCATGCATTTTATTTATTTTATTATTTAACTGTCATCGTCATAATTCAGTCGACTTACATTGAACCTTTAACCTGTCAAACGATGTTATGATATACAATGATCAGTCTAATAAGAACGCCATGAGTAAAAATTTAATCATACATTTTTTTCTACCACAATGGTAGTTTTGGTTTAGTAAGTCCGCAATTCCATTCATAATGTTTCTTGCGTAAAAAAGAAGCGCCTCAGCGCGCGTTTTTTGGCTTGTCAACCGAAACCACGCAACAATTTTCGCTGCAAGAATTCTGAAAAGACACTAATTTTCCCATGTTACATCCAGTGGAATGTAGAAATCAATGCGCTGCGCTGAGTTAACTCAAAAAAGTACCAAGTGTTTACTTATACTGTTTGTAAGATCGTGTTTCCTGTCGAAGTGACCCGCGAACTCCTATCATGCCCCTGTTGAAAAGGAAAGCCTTCGAGAAATCCTCGGCGTCGGGGTACCTTCGGGACGATGACGAGGTGTTCCACTGCGAGCTTACCGACGAGATATTCAAAGATTATGAGTAAGTATCATCAAAATGTGATGCCGCCAAATTTTAAGAAATTAGTGCGAGAAGTAGGTTTTTAATCTATTGTACAGACGGTTAGCATTGTTAGCGTGCGGCGGGCCGCGATTTACCGCGAGCGTGTCACGGTGTTCGCTATTTCCGTCATTTGCGTCACATTTTATATTATTTTTATTTATTATTTCTTTATAGGGAGTACTGTGCAAGGATTATACTGGTTAACTCCATGGTGTGGACATGTGAGATGACTGGAAAGAGCAACTTGACATACTCGGAAGCCTTGAACAGTGAAAAGGCTGCAAGAAAACAGTTGAAAGATTTTCCTATGGAGCTCCGGATACCAATATTGTACATTGCTGAGCGGACCAACCGGAGTTCTTTTGCTGAGATGGCTGAGGACATCTTTAACTTTGTCAGGGATAGATACTTTGTTGGAGAGACAGTTGAGGCCTGTCTGAATGGTGACACCTGGTCTGAAGGTCACATACTGTCGGTGACAGCTCAGAAGCAACATCCAGACAGGTTAGTAATCATTTTTGAAGTTGTCCTAATTACATTAAATTAAGTAAATTTTGATAGATTGGGAATATTTTTTATCAGAAATATTCTAGAATAATGTATGTACCTAATGTATGTCTCATTTATCTAATAAATAATTAAAGCCTTAATAAATGAAAACTGTAATTGACATTTTCAAGTGTACTGTGTATTATCTTAATTGTTTATTATTAGCTTTGAAATTGGTATTTTATTTTATTAATAAATCAAAGTGAACTCATACATAATTGTATGTACATGAATGTATCTGGATAAGGCAAATCACATCTTAAAGGATATAAGTAGACAATATGAAAAAAACCTAATTTACCTATCTATACAAACACTTAAACTAAAAGTCTCCCAAATCCTTAAGTTTATTCGTATCAGAAATTCTAACAAGTGTAAGGCATGTTGTTAAAAATAACAATGTATGCCATAAACTTGTTTTTTAGTTTTGTCTTAGATATTTATTACTAACATTATGTAGGTAGACAACAGATTATGCTCTGAAACAAAATATTTTTTTTATTTATAATCACCAATTATGTCTCCAGCAAAGCTATGGTCCCCTCATCATCATACTGCTACGAAGTGGAACAGTTTGATGAGTCAGATGCAGCTGCGGAAGGGCAGATTGGAACTGCACCGTTTGACCGAGTCCGGCGACGCAAAGGTGTCTACTCTCGAGATAAGAGCCGCCTCTTCCTGAAACAGTTTGTGGAGGCCAGGCCCGGCGGTATCATCGGTATCAAGGTGAGAATATAGATTATCTTCCTAATATGACAGAAATATGTATTAATTTCACTAACTATTTAAATGACAAAATTTTAAATTCATTCACTTTATTTCTATAGTTTATAATTACAAACCATCAGACACATCCACATACCAATACTTGATCAGGCAATTTCATTTATAAGAAAAAAACATCAAAACTTGTTCTTGTCAGACAGTAAATGGTTCTTTTTCTTTTAGTAAACATAATTGACAATGACAGTTCAATTATTACCATGCCTAATCCCTTAGAAAAAAACCATAATTATTCTAAGCCTAATCCATAACTCTCTCTCTCAGCTGCAGAAAATCTATTATTGTTAAAACATTCTAAACATTACATAGGTTATTTCAATTACTCACAGTAGTTCACACATCTCTCTCCATCTTATTGCTTACAAGATCCCTCTATCCTGTAATTATTATTCATGGAATAGAGGATTTTGTTTATAAACTGCTTATTGAAATAGATTGAATCAACTCATTATAACATTTGCATAAAAGCATACAGAAAGTAGAACATGACTTATATAAACTAGTAATGATTAATTAGTCATTCGAATCTAGAATGTCTTAATACTGTGTACTCATTACCAAGTTTTCTTTAAAACTATGTTTGTAATTGGGTAGTCCAAAATAATTTAAGCTGGGTTTCGACATTATTTTATGGTTAAAATGTTTTAGTCTTAACAGATCTATCTGTCTACGTCATCAGCCGGTAACACCTACTGCTGTGTAAAGGCCTCTTCTCTTATATGCTACTCCTGGCAGTCTTAGCCAGCTAGAACTACTGTTCCCCTACTGCCTTAATAATATAATCTAACCAGCGAGCAGGTGGTCTGCCCTAAGGCAGCCGCATAGCCGTTGGCCTCCACTCGGTGACTGATATTTATTTATTTATTTATTTATTTATTTATTTATTTATTTATTTAAAAGACCAACAGTTTTACATAGAGTTAAAAGTAAGCAAATAGTACATATAAAATAGTATTGCCCAATTACAGGTCTTTCTAGTTATACTGTAAAGATAACGACATTGAATTTAATTGTAAATGTAGATTAAGTACTTAAATTAGACAGGACATAACGGAAATCTCAAAGTGCTGTGATTTAACATAAAACAAATACATAGACAATAATTCCGAAAGTGAATCTAAGTAAACATACAACTCATATAAGAATATAATAATAATTGTTGAAAATAATAAATATGATAACTATACTACTACTACTACGTTATGCTAGCAATTATAATAATAACAGAAAATACTACGCACTCAATATTATCTCAACAATACCTTTCTTAAACTGTTGTTTATTAGAATGGAAGATGTCCACACTTGAGAAACGTTTATTGTAGTCTGCACAAATTCGGTTCATCGGGGCGTTTTTGGCATAATTAGTAATATTTGAGGAAATTGAAAATAATTTTGTATGGCGAGTCCGTTTGATTGGTACATTATAGTTTAATTTATTGATTAGTGCGGGAGAGTCGAAATTACTGTTAGCTATATTGTATAACAACATACTGTCGAGTAGGGATCGTCTGTCTTCTAAGGATAATAGTTTATGTAGAATGCAACCATCTCCATAATCACAATATACTCGTTTTTTATAGTTAAGATATTTTATAAACTTTTTTTGTATTCTCTCGACTTTATTTTTATATGTAATATAGTTAGGTGACCAGATACAACTAGCATATTCTATTCTATATTAACAGATACAATACAAATTTACAATGTTTATTCAGAACAAAGCACTTAGATACACTACTTAGATAAAATTACTAAAAATATTAAGATTATTAAGTACATAGTAAGCGAGTTTTAAGAATGTGTAATATACTAGCAGCGTTTCGCAGTTTCACCCGCGTAATTCCCGTTCCCGTGGGAATATGGGGATAAAATATAGCCTATGTTACTCAGGGATAATGTAGCATTCTAATGGCGAAGAATTTTGAAAATCGTTATAGTAGTTTTTGAGTTTATTTGTTACAAACATACTAAGTACAAATCTTTCCACTTTATAATATTAGTATAAATAAGTCAATATGGATCACTCACTAGATGCTCTCCACAGATCCAATCAGGATCTAGTGAGAGCTTTAACTGACTAAGCCTACTCCCATGTTAAAACCACAGAAATAAGCTATATATTAAAAAATATGATTATTTGTAAGCAAGGTATAGATCTTGACCTTGTACAAACTCAACACTCTGTTTCAAGTTCAGTGACCTCACTTGTAGCACAGATTAAAGAATACTATCTCAAGGTCTAAGAAAAACTGTGATGATTGGAGTTCTAATTTGTAATAACTGGTTTGCTCATGACCTGCAAAAAGAAAATAAGGAATATTTTTTGTACTTCTAAATGACGGGACAAGCCGAAGGCCCACCTGATGTTAAGCGGTAACACCTATAACAATTGAAATGCCGCGGTTATCACGTTCACTAAGCATGTGACCAACGCTGCACTGTAATGCGCCCGTCACCCTGAGACAAGAGTTTTAAGGTCTCATGTGCCCGTAATTTAGTATTAATTATAAATAATGATAGATATATACATAACTACACACACAACACCATCTAGTCCCAAACTAAGCAAAGCTTGTATGTACTATGGAAACCAAATGATTGATAGGGTAGAACAAATACAAAAAAAATATATTTTAGTAATAGATTTTTTTTGTAAATACATACTTATCATCATTTACAAACATTTGTCCCATGGCGGGAATCGAACCCGCTACGTCCTGCGTGGGCTGTGACTATTAGATCAACCATGGAGCCATGAAGCAGTCAATAGGATATTTTGATTATTTTACTTTATTATTCAATAAGTAATTAACATTATATTTGTTAATTAATAATTATTGTTTAACATATTGAAAATATTTTAAATCTATTCCATAATATTTTCTACAGCTTCTTTATGTATGTATCCTTTATGTTTTGTTTTGAAGCAAATACAAGGTGGGCCATGAATTAGTTAACATTTATTTATGTTTGTTTTCCCACACAAACCAAAGCGGCGCGGGGTGAGCGGAGGGGTCTAGTAGCTAGCTCGTTTCTCGGAAATTTAGTCGCAATGGATCGGTTCACGGGGCCCCAGCGCGCCTTTTGCGTAAAGCAATTTTATTTGAATAATGGTTCGCACATTATTGTGAGGCGCTTGTATCGCGTTGAGTACGACTGACTTCTGAATCAGTGTCCGAGTCCAGGTTTAATAAAGAAATGGGTAAAGAAGTTCGAAGAGACGGGATCGACACTAAATGCAAATTAAGTTGTACACTTCTTTCTGATTTAGTTTTCACTATATTAAAGAAGGTATGATAAGCATGTATGTATTTACAAATAAAAAGTATCAATTACTTATTTATTTTTATTTTATTTATTTATTAACTAAGGGGCATACAACAAGAAAATCAGATAACATGAATTAGTAACAGGTACCTACTACAAATAATATGTTGACTGTGTGTATCCTCAATTACAGGGTGTCACAGCATGCACAATTTAGTGACTAAACAGTTGACTACACAGGCTTAAATCTAAATAAAATTTGGGTTAGAACACAGAGTAGTACCAAAAATAAGAATACATTTAATTTTTATTGTATCAACCCTCTGGTAATCCTAAGACAAGCTTTACTTACCTGGTGTTTACTTACCTCCGGCTGTGTGTCATGTCCAGCTATATTTATGTAATCTATCTATTTTTAATCACTGAGACGCAGTGGGGTGCCTGCAGTAGAATGTTATCCCTCCTCATGCCCGTGGATGGAGTAAGAGCCTGCTAAGGGATACCTCCAGAAGATGGACAGCAGAGTCTTTCCGTGCATCAACATCCCGTACAAGCTGGTGAGTATGGCAACTACCCGTGATGGTGATCCATGAGAAGGCCTGTGTTGAGTAGTGGACGTTTTGCGGATGAAATGATGATGATATAATCACTGAGATACAATAATTCGTCATTCCCTCAGTGACCAGTCACATTGTAGATCTTGATATATTTAAAGGGAAAGTTCTGAAAGCAAACTCTCATTACAGCAATCAACCTTAGAAAAGTACAACATCAGCAAGGTGAACTTCAACCAGATATTCACGGGCAAGCCGCCGGAGTTCCCAGCCTCCAAGAAGCTGCTCAAAAACGGCCCGTCCCCGCCAGCCGGCCGGGGCGCCAAGCCCGGCTCCGCCACTAAGCTGGGCAAGTCTGCGATCAAACCGAGCCCCAACAAGAAGGGCCAGCAGTCGATGGACAAGTTTGTTAAGAAGACTGATGGTTTGTCAATTGTTCTAAACAACTTTAAAAAATAAGGAGGTTCTTAATCTTCATCTGTTTTTTTAATCTTTGTTAGTTCATTTGTCCATTGTTTATTTACACACAATTCATTATAAGTAACAAAAACACGGGAATTTATCGCGTAACAGCTTTGATTCAACAGTCGTGGCCCCTGGTAGACGGGTATTCTCTGTTTATATTATTTATAATCCATTGTTTATGAACTGATTTGGAATATTATTTTTGGTTTCGAATATGAGTTCGAAGATACAAGGCACAAGACGAAACGAGGGAACTCCTCAAAATTTCAGATGGTCAAAATTTGATTGTTTTAAATATTATAATATACGTCCACACCTTTTTCCATACCCCATAACGTAATCAGTAATCAATCACCTAATGAAGGAATAGAACACTCAAAAGAAATATTAATATAAAATCAAACGTTTTCCAGCTGGTACAACCAAACCAAAGCCGCCCGCCAACCCAGCGGCCAAGAAGAGCGCCCAGGAGCTAGCAGACAAGATGCGCCGCGCAGAGGAACAGATGCGCCAGCGAAAAGAAGACGAGAAGACCAAGAAGAAGGAGAAGGCTTCCCGCCTGCAGGCCTACATGAAGGAGTGGCAGAAGGTCAAAGATGACTTGGAGCTGGAGGATCATAAGGTAAGATCTGCTTTATAATGCTCGTAACACTGATTGAGTCTCTCTCAGATTATGAGCAGCCCTTCTCAACTAGGTTAATCTCAACTAGTTGGTCAACTCTAAATTAGATGAGTTGTAAATATCAATTAAACATATTTTATTACAACTTCAGATCATACTAGAAGTAAGAATCTGCCAAGGGATACCTAACGACGATGGGCAGCAGCGTCTTTCCGTGTATCAATCCCATACTGCGCTCGCCAACCCGCCAGCCAAGCGTGGCGAGTTTGGTAACAACCCCTCATGATAGTACTTGGTGATTCATGAGGGAGGCCTATGTCTGATGCTGTCTAGATGCTGCTGGACATAGATGTTGTCTCAGACACGTGTGTCATATTCCATTGGTGTTTTCTAGCTTGTAAGGCTATCTAGCTTGATTATGATAAGAAAATGATTATGATTTTTAGTGCCCCCACACAAAACTGCACTGAGTGGGAAAAATTGCTCTACCATGACTGGTTAACGTATATAACTAAATTCCTAGAGATATAAGAGAACTGCCTACTAGTAAATTTAAGACAAAACTCTGTAGGTGGCTTTTATATAAATGTTTTTATGACATTAAAGAATTTTATAATCAATAAATTACCTAGTTATATAAGTTAAATATTGTACGTCCATAATTAATGGATAAACTGTTGTTCCACATAGCTTTTAAGATCTTTTTTGTACACAGTTTCTACAATAAATTTCATTTCATTTAATTTCTCGATCTTTCAGATCCTACCAAAAGGCACGCCTATAGAAATCGAGGGCATACCGCAGGAGCACGTCGGGGATTTCTTCTCTGTGCTAGAATTCGTTCACACGTACTCCGACGTGCTGAAAGCTAAGGACGCATTCCATAACAAGTTCGACCTGGAGATGTTCAGGAAGTCTCTCACGTCGAAGGAACACGCGGGCGCGTTCAGCGACCTCGTGCAAATGTTCCTGACCACGATATTCTCGTTGCAAGAGGACGAAGCGGAGGAGTATAATGAGAATAAGGGCATCCAGCTGTCTACTGGTGAGTGTTCATCATCATCTCAGCTGTAAGACGACCACTGCTGGACATTAAGCCTCCCTCATGGATATGCAACTACTGATAATGAGGGATTTTTGCCATACTCGCCACGTTTGGCAGGCGCTCGCCAGCGCCTGACGTTAATTAAACGTTGAAAATAGGTCTCTAAAGTGTTCAGTTCCTCCAAGGGAGCTTTCATCTGGGAATGGAATATTTCGCGGCACCTTCTCCTTCCCACGCGCTTGCGTCGCACAGCGCGCCAGGTGTAAACCTGCTTAACACTATAATGAACAGTGTAACTCACGCACAAGTCTTTTGAAAGTGAAATATTTTATTGTTGTTATATGATTTTGTTATTTTATCCTTACGATACAAGATGATCTAGATAAATAACATGATAATAGCAGCTCCATTTGATTCCCCAGACGACACAGAGCCCGACAGTGAGGTTGGCGTCACAAAGGCCATAGAACTGGCGACCAAGGCCAGCAAATGGTCACAAACGTACCTAGGAACGCCGCTCAGCACGCAACCCCTCGACCCCACCACTGTCAGTGAAGTTTTGAGGTTAGTCCAACTACTATTTATAAGTACCATATATATCTGTGTGTTCAGGCATTTTGATGTTGGATGATCGTTTTCGTTTAAAGCGAAGAGCGAGTAGCCGTAAGCTGAGAGAGATAGAGTGAGTGGGAAAGTGGCTCCTTTTTTGTAGAGTTTTATTAGTATTGTAATCATTTATTTGTAAACAATTAGGTATAGTAAGTCTAATGCGTCTTTTACGCTTTATGCACTACAATATTTATTTATTTAATACTTTGTGCACAAAAAAAAACAATGTACAGAGGAGGGCGTTGTGGGCTCCAGCTAGTCATCAACGCTGATGTGAAAGGCCAGGTTCTTTGTCAAGTCTAATGATGGCTTAACCTATTATGGTGGCTGAGGATAGGCCGAAGAATTCGTGGTCGTCCTGTGGCGCGGGCTTACGATAGTCGTGTACAAGTTACAGGAAATTATTGGCTTAGCACACCGGCTTGACACCAAAAACTGTGGCATTGTCTTTATAAGTGTATTGACAATAATTAGACACGGTCACACACTAATGAGTACTTAAAAATAGTGGTTATGCCAATAAACCAAACTGTTATTGTTACCATTTATTTGTGCAATAATTGATGGAAGGTCACAACACATTCGCCTACAACCAATTGGCGCAGTCTCATTACGCTAAGGGCGTAGGTACGCCAAAATTTTAATAGCCAAACTATTTAAATCTTTGGCCTAAACTCAGGACAGGTAGCTATGGGCTGGGGATAAGGATGAAGATGATCTGTAATACATACGTCTTGCTCAGGCTCCACTTCCTGTGTTCGGGCGCGGCGGCGGGCACGCGCTGCGCCACGTGGCGCTACCACCAGCGCGGCGGCTACTCCAGCCAGGACGACGCGGGCCTGCGCCTGCGCGTCTCGCAGCCGCACATCCTGCGCCGCCTCGCCGACACCCACGTCGCCGACCTGCCTCTGCGTGAGTACTCCTCTCAGCCGTAGGACGTCCACTGCGCCACGTGGCGCTACCACCAGCGCGGCGGCTACTCCAGCCAGGACGACGCGGGCCTGCGCCTGCGCGTCTCGCAGCCGCACATCCTGCGCCGCCTCGCCGACACCCACGTCGCCGACCTGCCTCTGCGTGAGTACTCCTCTCAGCCGTAGGACGTCCACTGCGCCACGTGGCGCTACCACCAGCGCGGCGGCTACTCCAGCCAGGACGACGCGGGCCTGCGCCTGCGCGTCTCGCAGCCGCACATCCTGCGCCGCCTCGCCGACACCCACGTCGCCGACCTGCCTCTGCGTGAGTACTCCTCTCAGCCGTAGGACGTCCACTGCGCCACGTGGCGCTACCACCAGCGCGGCGGCTACTCCAGCCAGGACGACGCGGGCCTGCGCCTGCGCGTCTCGCAGCCGCACATCCTGCGCCGCCTCGCCGACACCCACGTCGCCGACCTGCCTCTGCGTGAGTACTCCTCTCAGCCGTAGGACGTCCACTGCGCCACGTGGCGCTACCACCAGCGCGGCGGCTACTCCAGCCAGGACGACGCGGGCCTGCGCCTGCGCGTCTCGCAGCCGCACATCCTGCGCCGCCTCGCCGACACCCACGTCGCCGACCTGCCTCTGCGTGAGTACTCCTCTCAGCCGTAGGACGTCCACTGCGCCACGTGGCGCTACCACCAGCGCGGCGGCTACTCCAGCCAGGACGACGCGGGCCTGCGCCTGCGCGTCTCGCAGCCGCACATCCTGCGCCGCCTCGCCGACACCCACGTCGCCGACCTGCCTCTGCGTGAGTACTCCTCTCAGCCGTAGGACGTCCACTGCGCCACGTGGCGCTACCACCAGCGCGGCGGCTACTCCAGCCAGGACGACGCGGGCCTGCGCCTGCGCGTCTCGCAGCCGCACATCCTGCGCCGCCTCGCCGACACCCACGTCGCCGACCTGCCTCTGCGTGAGTACTCCTCTCAGCCGTAGGACGTCCACTGCGCCACGTGGCGCTACCACCAGCGCGGCGGCTACTCCAGCCAGGACGACGCGGGCCTGCGCCTGCGCGTCTCGCAGCCGCACATCCTGCGCCGCCTCGCCGACACCCACGTCGCCGACCTGCCTCTGCGTGAGTACTCCTCTCAGCCGTAGGACGTCCACTGCGCCACGTGGCGCTACCACCAGCGCGGCGGCTACTCCAGCCAGGACGACGCGGGCCTGCGCCTGCGCGTCTCGCAGCCGCACATCCTGCGCCGCCTCGCCGACACCCACGTCGCCGACCTGCCTCTGCGTGAGTACTCCTCTCAGCCGTAGGACGTCCACTGCGCCACGTGGCGCTACCACCAGCGCGGCGGCTACTCCAGCCAGGACGACGCGGGCCTGCGCCTGCGCGTCTCGCAGCCGCACATCCTGCGCCGCCTCGCCGACACCCACGTCGCCGACCTGCCTCTGCGTGAGTACTCCTCTCAGCCGTAGGACGTCCACTCCTAAGCCCAGGGTCTGTAGCACAACATTCGGTTCGAGAAAATTAACATTAGGGTAAATTGGGCATAAAGTTTTCTTTTAAGATACTGCATTTGTGCTTTGAACAGCAGCTGCGGTATTGGCTACACAAATTAAAATCGATTCGTTTCGCCCGTACGACGCAGTTTTTAATTCACTTACTCATATTTTATTACACATGTAAAATGTTACATTATGGTATGATGAATAAAATCTGTTTTTATCCATTGCAGCTGACAAATTCCTTGTCCTTCAATGCCTGATGAACCAGGTGCTGAGTTACGCGACGGTGCGTGACGTCATCGAGGAGAGGGTCGAAGAGTGCAAGAACAAGAGGCAGGAACTCAGGATATTGCAGGTAAAGTTGTATTGTTTTGTAAAGAAAGAGTTCTAGGTATCCCCAAAAAATCTCATCGGGTCCCCTATCAACCCTATTTGTCACAGGCTCCACAGGATCCATAAAGGTAGTGAATTATTACTATAAAGATATACATAATATGTAATGCAAGGTGGTCTACTAACCCAAAAGGTTGATTCTGACCCCCCAAAGAACTTGAGTTTTACGACTTTTCAGGATTTATCTTCATAGCTAAACGCAGGTTTTTGTAAATAATTATTTAATATGGCAACAAAAAAAGCCGCCTCCAATGAGATAAATTGTATTGCTTTAAAGTGCTTAATGAAATTAAGACTTATATGGTTTCCTCATGGATCCCAACGCCAGAACTGGACTAAATTGAAATGGGACCACCTCGGAAGTGCACTCTTTCAAATAAAAAAGGAATTTTGAAAAATCTGTCCACAATTGACAGTGAAATTGGTGAACATACATAAAAAAAACGAATATACAGTCGAACATAGTAAATCCTCCTTTTTTGAAGTCGGTTAAAAAACATAAAATCTGAATAGGAACCCAGGACAATTTTACCACCTCACCTTTAGTAAGAATGGAAAAAATGCCTTCTAAATTTTATTCTTATCAAAACAATTTTTTTTCCAGCACTCCTTTTGAACCTGTTTATCGGAAAGCAAATAAAAATCTCAAACCAAAAGAGTCATCATCTTAATAACGCTAACGTTTTGTAGTGTGAAATGGGTTTTCTTCTCACGTTAATATTAAACATTGTTTTTTTACCATATCACTAAATAGTGTAAATCACGAGCGTTTTGAAAGTAGAATGCTAACGCTTCCTTACTAATCCCCTGAGAGGAACTGAACACGTTGCAAACCTATTTTCAACGAATAATTAACGTGAGTAGAACACCCGTTAAACAAATGTCAACAAAATGCAAATGGAATGCTAACGTTTATTTACAGATAAACGAGCGGAAACGCGAAGCTCAACTGCTAGTATCCAAACAAGAACTGTACAAAGAGGCGCGAACTAAGAAGGAGGAGAACAAACTAACCGGCGACGAGGCGAAACAGGTGGACGACGAACTCAAAGCTAACATCGATAAGTTGAACGTGGATAAGGAAAAGAAGAAGAAGGAGTTTGAGGAGAAAGTCAAGGAACTGCAACATGAGATATTCGAGTTTACTACTTATGTCGGTGAGTTGTCACTATCACTAATCTAATCAGCCAATTGTATCCCCATTGCTAGGAAAAGGCTTCCCTTCCCTATAGTCACTAATGATTGACTTTTCTTTCTGATATAAAGGTTCACACGTCGAAATAGCACCGTTTGGTTATGCTATTATGTCAGTCTCCTAACCCATTATCATTGAAGCTAGTCAGTCTCCCAACGCATTATCATTGAACCTAGTCTGTCTCCAAACGCATTATCATTGAAGCTAATCAGTCTCCCAATGCATTATCATTGAAGCTAGTCAGTCTCCCAACGCATTATCATTGAACCTAGTCTGTCTCCAAACGCATTATCATTGAAGCTAATCAGTCTCCCAATGCATTATCATTGAAGCTAGTCAGTCTCCCAACGCATAATCATTGAAGCTAATCAGTCTCCCAATGCATTATCATTGAAACTAGTCAGTCTCCCAACGCATAATCATTGAAGCTAATCAGTCTCCCAATGCATTATCATTGAAACTAGTCAGTCTCCCAACGCATAATCATTGAAGCTAATCAGTCTCCCAATGCATTATCATTGAAACTAGTCAGTCTCCCAATGCATTATCATTGAAACTAGTCAGTCTCCCAATGCATTATCATTGAAACTAATCAGTCTCCCAATGCATTATCATTGAAGCTAGTCAGTCTCCCAATGCATTATCATTGAAACTAGTCAGTCACCCTATGCATTATCATTGAAGCGAGTCAGTTTCCAAACCAATTATCATTGAAGACAGACCTGGTCTCCCTACCAATTATCATTGAAGTCTAATAAACCAATTTTGATCTGTTACAGGCACGGACCGTGCGTACAGGCGCTACTGGTTCCAAAAAGGCATACCAGGCCTGTTCGTAGAAGCGGGCAGCGAGAACAGAGGACCTTGTCGAGACAAACTGGTCCTGCCAGCTTCGCCCGGTGACGACACACTCGCTCACGTCACTAAGCTGTTTGAGACGCAGAAGGAGAAAGGTAGAATACCTTCTATCGCAATCTGTAGACATAATTTTGACTTGTTAACACACTTGAAATGTCGGGATATATAAGGTAACACGAAAAATGTATGGTTTGACTACCATTCCAAATGATGTTGAAGTCATTGTCGCTACAAAATAATTCACCCACCTCAAATACTATCATAATAATCAAAAGAATCACACACTAATCATAAATTACCGACTTCAACAATATAATTGCCCAATCATAAAAAAAAATTGGAGTTTTAGCAAATTTATATATGTTTTCACATCTGCCCTATTTAAATCAATATTTTAGGAGTTATCGAAAAATTATAAATGTTACATCTGCCAGGCGTCCCGCGACGGCTCAATTGTTTTTTTATATAATGTAAACGATTTTTGATTACAGGAGGAAGTGACAAAGAGAACGACTCTGCGGCGAACTCGCGCGTCAACTCGCCTAAGAAACCGTTTGGCAACCTGAACGGACTCTCTCACAAGCTCAACGGCATAGAGTCCAATATCCAGCAGCTGCGCGACCTGCTCATGTGCACGGGGGAGATTAGCAGCTGCCATGTGCATGGAAAGGTATATAAGTTACTTTGAACCTCAGGTGACCTGTTAGGTCCTGCGAATTTAAAAAAAAGGTAAATCACTAAACCACAAATCCTCTATCTAAATTCGATGAGTACAAAATGTAAACGTACTGTTTCTTAGATCTGGCTCTTCGCAGCCAGATTCATAAGGACTCCTGGGCTCAGCACGTATAGTAACCGACTGCTTGAGCTTGCCTGGCGGTCGGCGATTGAGCGCAATACTACAAAGATGCGGTTTGTGAGAGGCGCGTGCGGCCAACCCCGCGTTTCTGAGTGAGTGCGCGGTATTTGTTTGGATCATACGCGCCCGGCACTGCGCTTGGCGACACGTAGGCGGCTGGCACTGGCCTTGGATATTTTAAAATCAACTACACAGTTGCGGTTTTTGTGTATTGTATTTCATAGCTTAGATATTTGAGTGATGAAGCGGTACTCACTCCCCGAAATTGCGGCGTTGCCCGTACGTGCAACTCTCAAGTGTTGTTGATTTGTTGATGCTAAAAGCATTTCCTACCAGAATAATACTCGGCTAAATGCAAAACTGTTTCCAGGGTGAGTTCCGTCCGCGCTGGTACGTGTACTCCACGGAGGAGCAGGTCTCGGCGCTCATCCAGGGCCTGAACAAGCGCGGCCTGCGGGAGAACGAGCTGAGGAACACGCTGGACGCGGAGAAGGCCAACATAGTGCAGTACATCTCCAAGTGTCCGCTGTATCAGCTGAACCCCGCTGCGGCTTCTGTAAGTATTTAGATAAATTATTTATCAGCGCATACAAAAAATTTCATTGAACAATCCATACTTTGCTTAGAACAAAACCAAACAAAATCACTTAAACAAAGAAACAAGTAAGAATCAACTATAAGAAAACAAAAGATACAAGAAATTTACATATGTATATTTTCTAATAATGATACTGGATGTGTGTGTTGCCATGATTTCTCAAACGTGCAGTCTTGCCGAGACCACGGGTGCGCTTGCTCAGTCCTCCGCAGTCTCGGTAGCACTGGCCTAATGTCAGCCCCCAGTCTCTTGGTCGAGTTTGGTCTCTTTGAGAAGCACGTGGGAAGTATGACGCGCCGCCTCTGCATACTGACGGCCCCCTACGGCAGTTCTCAACGAGAGTGCGCTGTTCCAGCCGCCGCCGGTGCCCACGCACCGCTTCGGGCTCCGCAAGCAGTTCCAGCCCTCGCTGCTGGTCCCGCCCGACGCGTCGCTGAGCGAGGCGCTCGAGCTGTCCCTGAGGGACCACATCCTGGAGCTCGAGGAGAAGATCTTCCACGGCTGCCTGGGAGCCATCAAAGTCAAGGTGACGCGACCGGCCTTACGAATGGCAGTTCATTAATAGTCTTTGTGCTCGTACTTTGTAAACTTTCGCGATCGATAGACATAATTTTAAACTGTTTAACGGAACTTTATCGCGTAATTACCTTGTTTTATTGTGTCCCGACGATTTGAGTGTCCTGCTGCCCTCGTGGTCACGGTTAAACATGGTCATAGTTAAACAGTTCGAAATCAAGTCTTTGTGCTTTCGATCACGAGACACGAGCTCAACCGGTTATTTAACGCGTTATTTACATTTATTATGCCTGACGTGTTGCTGCGGTTACCTCCAACACGCCAGTTATCACAGGACCATGATGGGTGCAATCCTTTGCATTTATTATGGAGCAACATTTATACAGCGTCAGCAACTGCTAATCATGCTGTACGGGACGCTGCAGTGCCTGGGACATTGTTAGATGGATTAGGCTTGCCCAGCACCTATACCATCCTCTCAGCTTAGTCAACTATTAGTCAGAGGAAAGAACAGGTCAATACGACTGAAGCTATCTAAGGCGCGGGTTTCCTCACGATATTTCCTTCAGTTTACGATAGAGAAAAGAAAAGATGCATGATTAGTAATATCGTTTGGTGTGTTACAGGACCGGGAGGCGTGGCGCGGCACGATCATGCTGCGCGGCTACGACAAGCAGGCGGCCTTCCTACGCTGGGGCGCGCAGCTCCAGTACCGGGACGACTGCCACTTGCCGGACGGCGTGCTGCGGCTACCCGCAGGTCACTATTACCACATCTCACGATCATGCTGCGCGGCTACGACAAGCAGGCGGCCTTCCTGCGCTGGGGCGCGCAGCTCCAGTACCGGGACGACTGCCACTTGCCGGACGGCGTGCTGCGGCTACCCGCAGGTCACTATTACCACATCTCACGATCATGCTGCGCGGCTACGACAAGCAGGCGGCCTTCCTGCGCTGGGGCGCGCAGCTCCAGTACCGGGACGACTGCCACTTGCCGGACGGCGTGCTGCGGCTACCCGCAGGTCACTATTACCACATCTCACGATCATGCTGCGCGGCTACGACAAGCAGGCGGCCTTCCTGCGCTGGGGCGCGCAGCTCCAGTACCGGGACGACTGCCACTTGCCGGACGGCGTGCTGCGGCTACCCGCAGGTCACTATTACCACATCTCACGATCATGCTGCGCGGCTACGACAAGCAGGCGGCCTTCCTGCGCTGGGGCGCGCAGCTCCAGTACCGGGACGACTGCCACTTGCCGGACGGCGTGCTGCGGCTACCCGCAGGTCACTATTACCACATCTCACGATCATGCTGCGCGGCTACGACAAGCAGGCGGCCTTCCTGCGCTGGGGCGCGCAGCTCCAGTACCGGGACGACCCGCACTGTACCCGCAGGTCACTATTAATTACCACATCTCACGATCACGCTGCGCGGCTACACGGCGACAAGCAGGCGGCCTGCAAGATGACAGCTAACCTCCAGTAATGGAGAGTCACTAAAAGAAGAAGAATCTATCTATCAGCCAACATTCACCAACGTCTGGGTATTGTCCTTTTTATCACGTCATTCTTTTTTTGTTGTGGGTAAATCCTTTATGGATATCACCTTCCTAAGTGGAGAAAAATGATTATGCTACACTCTTAACCAGCTAAACCTAACCACCATGTTTCCCTAAACGTGCAGTCTTGCCGAGACGATACGCTTCCTCAATCTTCTGCAGATTCTTTCCGGCCCTGTGCCAACTGTACTGTAATCATAGGTGTCCCGCTACTTTCATTGTCGTCTGACCACATTACATGAACATAAATAATAATAAATGGCTTAATGGTGCTGATATTGGCTTTGACTTTGGATCTCTAAGATCATGAGGGGGTTATTGCCATATTCGCCACGCTTGACAGGCGAATCGGCAAGCATAGTACGGGATGATACACGGAAAGACGCTGCTGTCCATCTTCCGGAGATATCCCTTGGCAGACTTCTAGTGCATCCACGAGCAAGATAGGCAAAATTCTATAGCCTTCTTCCTAAAGTTAGTAATAATCAGAGATGACGAAAATTAGGCAAAAATGTTCCGATTTAATTTTAGAATGGCACTATATGAATAGCTTATAAGTAATTTTAATCTATTTAACGCAATTTTAGTTAGCTTTCGTTAGGAAGTGCTCCAACAGGATTGACACCAATGTTTTGCTATGCGCAAAACTCAAAAAATAGGTATGGTTTGAATTCTGAAATTCATTACAATTACAATTCATAAGAAGAGAAAAATTACTTTAAGTTTTCTTACCAAATACTTTATATCTTTCTCAGATTCAGAAAAATCAGAAACACCGATAGCAGAGAACAAATACCGCGACCCTGGCCACTATTTAGCACCTAAAGTCAATGGCATTAAGGTCGAGAATGATACTGGCGCCAAGGCAGACGTAGTGCGAGGGCTGGCCTCGGCTTTGCTACAAGTATCGCAGGCGATTCATCACAAATACATCAAGCGACCACTTGGTAAGTTAAACCTTAAGACAATGCATTAAGGTTGATAATAAAACTGGTTTCAAAGCACAGTTTGGGTTGTGGGAAGTTGCACCCTAAAGTCAATGGCATGAGGGTCGAGAATGATACTGGTGCTTAGCGGACGTGGAGCGAGGGCCTCGGCTTTACTACAAGTATCGCAGGCAATTCATCACAAATACATCAAGCGACCACTCGGTAAGATGCACCTAAAGTCAATGTCATTAAGGTTGAGAATGATACTGGCGCTAAGGCAGACGTGGTGCGAGGACTGGCATCGGCTGTAATTTTTTTCACTAAATGGAATAGGCTAGATGACTAAATTTTAATTGTTAGTCAATTGTACACGTATTTTTTCAGTTGAACTTAATCCAAATATAGGCGCGATACATTAAATCGAAATTGTGCGTGACGTCACACGCTGGCACGCGCCTAGGTACAGTATTATGACGTCACGTGCCCCCCACTTCAAAACTTCAACTTGCGTTATCTTGGTATTGTTTCATTAATTTGAAAAAGCAATAAATTCGTGTCCTTTATTTTTGTATTATCTAGTGACGGACTAAATATAATTTTGATTTTCACACCCCGTCATCGTGCTTAAGGAGATCTTCATAACGAGTCACCTATTCCCAGGTCTGGACGAGAAGGAGCGCAAGGACCGCGAGGCCCGCAACAAGCCCCTCGAGCTCGAAGCCCTGTCCCGGTGGGAGGTCTCCCTCATGGAGTGCCGCAGCTTCGCGCAGGTATGTCATATTTATTAACATGATTCGATTGATTATGCAAGTGTGATTCAAAGCTTAATGATAGATTAAGGGCGGAAAGAAGCTTAGGCCTTTGTCCTGCTGCAGTAGAAAGAGCGATTCATAATTGGACATTTCATAAGCGCCATCTTTCGTCCCGCGGCTACGCTCTGTCTGTTTGTTCTTGCGTTAATAACATTCATTTTTACCTGATTTTTCTGGTGGTGACTTGAGGCCTTTCGTGAATATTTAAAAATAACGTTTCTATATAGATAACTTTCCAATTAGAAGCTAACGAACGCTAGATAAGGTCTTTTTTCCCTTAAAGGCGTACTTACGCCTTGTCACCTGTCCACAGCAGCGCACGTGGGCCACACCACATATATTTGTGTGGCATCCTCGTCTTTACGTGACGGCTTGCGGGCTTGTGTGTCTTGTTTTGTTACAAAGCGGGCGATACTTTTCGAAAAACACTTTGAAAAACACTCAAAAAAGAATTCGACTCGTATTTCGCCTATACAAGGCACTTCACGGAATATACTAGAAACTTCACAGCTCCCAGGACTTGTTGCCTCTTCGTATTGTATATTTTTGTATGAACTTCATATTGAATTTATTTATAGAATAATATTAGGTCGTTACATATGAAATTGGCGTTTTGTCGTACTGGCCACTTTGATCTCAAATAACTCCTCGTTGGTTAGGAATTCCAAATTCGAATTTATACAGCTATTTACTCATACTCATGCATTTGTGTTTCGAAAACCATAATTCATTATTTGTTTGTCCTCTTGTATTTATTCTTTGCGTCACTCAGTTTACAAAATGGTAAACTTGAAATATCGCGTTATTTACGAGTACGAGTTCTACCGTGGCACCAGTGCTGCAGAAACGGCTCGAAGTATTAATGATGTGTTTGGCGGCAGTGTCGCAAAAGAAAACACAGTGCGTTTTTGGTTCCATTTTTTGTTTTCTACTCATGCATTTGTGTTTCGAAAACCATAATTCATTATTTGTTTGTCCTCTTGTATTTATTCTTTGCGTCACTCAGTTTACAAAATGGTAAACTTGAAATATCGCGTTATTTACGAGTACGAGTTCCACCGTGGCACC
This sequence comes from Pasiphila rectangulata, assembly GCA_963082625.1. Taxonomy (NCBI): domain Eukaryota; kingdom Metazoa; phylum Arthropoda; class Insecta; order Lepidoptera; family Geometridae; genus Pasiphila; species Pasiphila rectangulata. Next base: position 17,277,797 of record OY720254.1, read on the forward strand.
AGTGCTGCAGAAACGGCTCGAAGTATTAATGATGTGTTTGGCGGCAGTGTCGCAAAAGAAAACACAGTGCGTTTTTGGTTCCATTTTTTGTTTTCTACTCATGCATTTGTGTTTCGAAAACCATAATTCATTATTTGTTTGTCCTCTTGTATTTATTCTTTGCGTCACTCAGTTTACAAAATGGTAAACTTGAAATATCGCGTTATTTACGAGTACGAGTTCCACCGTGGCACCAGTGCTGCAGAAACGGCTCGAAGTATTAATGATGTGTTTGGCGGCAGTGTCGCAAAAGAAAACACAGTGCGTTTTTGGTTCCATTTTTTGTTTTCGTTCTGGAAATTTCGACCTGCAGAACAAGCCCCGTGGACGGCCGGAGACCAAAGTTGATAATCAATAATTGAAGGCTATTGTGGAAGCGGATCCCACGCAAACCACGTCCGAGTTAGCTGCAGGCTGCGGTGTTAGTGATAAAACTAATTAAATCCACTTGAAGCAAACTGGGAAGGTAAAAAAGCTTGAAAGGTGGGTACCACACGAATTGAGTGAAGCAAATCGACAAACGCGCGTCGACTGCTGCATTACATTACTAAACCGGCAGAATAATGAAGGGATTTAAACGAATCATTGCCTCAATACCTGTGATGAAAAGTGGATCCTATACGATAATCTTAAGCATGGGCGCTTAACATTATCGTATAGGATCCACGCAAGTATTTTAAGTATTTTACATCTTGTAACTTGACTAATGTTGCCTGAAATAAATGATATTATTATTATTATAATGGCTGAGCCCTGGCGAACCAGCCAAATCATGCCCCAAGCGAAAACTGACTCAAAAAAAGCTGTGAGCGTTTCGTGGACCAGTGCCGGTGTCGTCCACTACAGCTTTCTTAAACCTGACCAGACGATTATAGCAGATGTCTATTGTCAGCAACTGCAAACCATGATGGAAAAGCTAGCTGCTAAACAACCGAGGCTGGTCAATCGCTCTAGGCTACTGCTGCTTTCGGACAACGCTAGACCACACACTGCTTAACAGACTTCTACCAAATTGGAGGAGCTTCAATTGGAATGTCTAAGACATCCACCGTACTCTCCGGACCTCGCTCCAGATTACAATTTTTTTCGAAATTTGGATAACTTCTTGCAAGGGAAAAAATCCAACTCCGATGGGACAGTCCAAACCGCCTTCAAAGATTTTATTGATTCCCGTACCAATAGTTTTTTATAGTAAAGGGATCAATGAACTACCTATGAGATGGCAAAAGTGCATAGATAGCAATCTTACATACTTTGATTAATTAAATATTTTATATAAAAAAAATCGACTATGTTCCTCTCATACAAAACGCCAATTTCATACATATGCAACCTTATAATAATAAGAATGGTTACAACACCAATTACACTAATTACTTAGGTATATAGCTTACACATAGAAATAAAACAGCAATGGGTGAAATCGGGCTGTGGATTATAATGATGATAATGAATTAAAACACAATAATAATTATTCACAAACAAATATAATAGAAAACAAAATAAAATCATAATTAAAAAGAAAATAAAAAGATGAAATGTTAAAGATGTCGAAAACAATAATTAAAAAAACAACGATTATGTACTAACGGTTAACTAACGGTTTCGTATCAAGTATCTGTAACTATCTGTATCAAGTATCTAAGGCAGGCGTGTTACAGGTCTTTCCATCTCTAGTGAATATGTTACAGTCGTCGGTGGTATTCAAAGTTTGTTGAAGGCAGTGAGGGTCCTTGGTATTAGAGAATTAGAGCGCGCTACCGTGCGACTTGACCGTTGAGCAAAGAGCTTGTGTTTCCGGCCTCGAAAGTATTTTTATCAGGGGCGAAGAGCAGAAGCGGTCCAATAAGCAAATCCGGGGCATCGATCAAACCAGGGAAGACTACAGATGGTAGTCAGCTGATCTTGAGCTCTTCTGGTTTCAAGGGAATTGTATCCTAGATATCCCTGCAGGAATCCTGTTGGATACATAAATGGGTAGTACCCAAATTTATTTATTATACAAGGACCTGAGAAATGCCTTCTGGACTTTTTCCAACGGAAGAATATAGGTGCTCTCTTATGGGTTCCAGACACGTGACCCAAACTACAGCTTGCTCCGAACACGAAAATAAAAGAGACGCCTGACGACGTTCTCGTTTTTAAAATCGCAGGTGCTTCTCAATGTAAAGCCAATTCTCTGGAAGGATTCTTTAGCCACCACAGCGATGTGATCATGAAACGTGAGCTTTCGATCGAACATGACCCCCAAATCCTTCATCAACACTGTCCTAGGGACCACATGCCCCTAGATGTTATATCTGAAGGACATTGGTTGCCTCATTTGACCGAAAGTCATTACGGAGCATTTGGCAGAGTTAAACTCCATTTTATTAAGCTCCACTTACACACTGCATCAATGTCTCGCTGTAGTGCTAAGCAATCGCTCAGAGAGTTAATAGATGTGTACAATTTTAAGTCATCTGCATATAACAGAATGGGAAAACGTTAGACAACTAGGTCAATCGGTTATCATTAATAAAAATAACAAAGGGACTGACTCCGGAACGCGTATGGTAGACTCGTAAATTACAAGCCTGACATGCTGTTGGCGATATCGTAAATAGTTAGCAATGAGTCTAAGCAGAGCAGGGGCGAAGCCTGCACTGGGCTTCGTCAACAGTATGTCATCGTTCACCCTATCAAACGCCTTCCGGAAGTCAAAGCACGTCTGCATGCCGTCCTTCATCTAGCTGTGCAGGGACATATTCAACCAGAGTAAGCAAGTGGTGGTGTTGACGGACCTCTTTCGTCTAAAACAATATTTATGTGTTTAAAGGTGGTGCTCCACCTGCTTGCGCTGGACTCTAGCGTGGCGTGGTCGTCGAGCGCGCTGCACGCGTCGTGCCGCCTGTGCCGGCGCAAGGCCGACCCCGACAACATGCTGCTGTGCGACGGCTGCAACAAGGGCCACCATCTCTACTGCCTCAAGCCTAAGCTGAACGTGAGTCTCGTAGGGCTCCGCGGACTCCAGCGTGGCGTGGTCGTCGAGCGCGCTGCACGCGTCGTGCCGCCTGTGCCGGCGCAAGGCCGACCCCGACAACATGCTGCTGTGCGACGGCTGCAACAAGGGCCACCATCTCTACTGCCTCAAGCCTAAGCTGAACGTGAGTCTCGTAGGGCTCCGCGGACTCCAGCGTGGCGTGGTCGTCGAGCGCGCTGCACGCGTCGTGCCGCCTGTGCCGGCGCAAGGCCGACCCCGACAACATGCTGCTGTGCGACGGCTGCAACAAGGGCCACCATCTCTACTGCCTCAAGCCTAAGCTGAACGTGAGTCTCGTAGGGCTCCGCGGACTCCAGCGTGGCGTGGTCGTCGAGCGCGCTGCACGCGTCGTGCCGCCTGTGCCGGCGCAAGGCCGACCCCGACAACATGCTGCTGTGCGACGGCTGCAACAAGGGCCACCATCTCTACTGCCTCAAGCCTAAGCTGAACGTGAGTCTCGTAGGGCTCCGCGGACTCCAGCGTGGCGTGGTCGTCGAGCGCGCTGCACGCGTCGTGCCGCCTGTGCCGGCGCAAGGCCGACCCCGACAACATGCTGCTGTGCGACGGCTGCAACAAGGGCCACCATCTCTACTGCCTCAAGCCTAAGCTGAACGTGAGTCTCGTAGGGCTCCGCGGACTCCAGCGTGGCGTGGTCGTCGAGCGCGCTGCACGCGTCGTGCCGCCTGTGCCGGGGCAAGGCCGACCCCGACAACATGCTGCAGTGCGACGGCTGCAACAAGGGCCACCATCTCTACTGCCTCAAGCCTAAGCTGAACGTGAGTCTCGTAGGGCTCCGCGGACTCCAGCGTGGCGTGGTCGTCGAGCGCGCTGCACGCGTCGTGCCGCCTGTGCCGGGGCAAGGCCGACCCCGACAACATGCTGCAGTGCGACGGCTGCAACAAGGGCCACCATCTCTACTGCCTCAAGCCTAAGCTGAACGTGAGTCTCGTAGGGCTCCGCGGACTCCAGCGTGGCGTGGTAGCGATGTGCCAAGGGATACCTCCGGAAGATGGGCAGTAACGTCTATTAGATGCGACAATCTGTTGCATTTTCCTTTAATAACTGACTTTTGTTGACTTTTTTTATGGCGACTTCGTCATTCACATTATCTCCTAACTACTGCGCTCGCTAACCCGCTTTCCAAGCGTGGTGAGTATCAACCAACAACCCCTCATGATCAGTACTTAGTGATCAATGACAGAGGCCTATGTCAAGCAGTGGATGTTCTAGGGCTGGAAGAGACTCCTAACGCAACTTGCAATGGCGTAATGTTCAGTCATCAATCAGTACCTGTGTACCTGTGTGGAAGAAGTAATCACTGAGTAAGCTGCGTAATATTAATACAAGCATTTATCTTTTCATGCATCAGTCGAATGGACAAAGGATGGTAAATACGTAGAACATTAACTATCTTTTAGTGTTTAATATTACATATTATTACTTTATTGGGTATTTACCGTGTTTATTTTTATCCCGAAGTTTCGACCGGATTGCACCTGGTTGTAGTTGCGGGAAGACTCAATCAGTAAATACCCGATATGCCAATATAGTAATAATGTGTTTTTAGTGTTACATAAAAATTGATTTTTAATATTGGTTTTCAGACTGTACCAGAAGGAGATTGGTTCTGCGAGCACTGCAGACCGAAAGAGCGGACGCCTCGGAAACGAAGGAAACTCTTCACGGAAGATGACATTGAAGATGAACTAAATAGGTATTGTATTGTAACATGCGCGTGCGTTAACGCGCGTCACGCGCGTCAGCGACAGAAAAGGTCTTAGACGCAAGCGATCATGCGATGTGACGTTATTTTTATTGTAATATAACCATAAAATCATTTCCTTTTCTTCCACATCCATTTTCTAAGTTGTACTGAACCAGACTAACGAGTAGTGACGAGTACTCTAGCAACGTGAGTTAGGAACTCTCTTAAAATTTGTCGTGCGCTGACTTGTCTTCAAGTTAGATGGTGGACGAACCTTTGTCTGTTGTAAAAAAAAAAAAACTTAGCCATCGTCTCATGATCGTCCTTATTTGTTGTCCCCCAGCGAGGAGGAGTCGTACTCGATGGACAGCGGCGTGTGCGGCACTTGCGGCAGCGGCGGGCGTCTGGCGGCCACGTGCGCCGCGTGCAGCGCGCGCTTCCACGCCGAGTGCGCCGCGCCCAGGCCCGCGCGGGCCGCGCGCCGGTGGACCTGCGCCTCCTGTCTGGCGCCTTCCAGAGGTACCCCACCACTATACTCTCCAAGTAGGACGAGTGCGGCACTTGCGGCAGCGGCGGGCGTCTGGCGGCCACGTGCGCCGCGTGCAGCGCGCGCTTCCACGCCGAGTGCGCCGCGCCCAGGCCCGCGCGGGCCGCGCGCCGGTGGACCTGCGCCTCCTGTCTGGCGCCTTCCAGAGGTACCCCACCACTATACTCTCCAAGTAGGACGAGTGCGGCACGTGCGGCAGCGGCGGGCGTCTGGCGGCCACGTGCAGCGCGTGCAGCGCGCGCTTCCACGCCGAGTGCGCCGCGCCCAGGCCCGCGCGGGCCGCGCGCCGGTGGACCTGCGCCTCCTGTTTGGCGCCTTCCAGAGGTACCCCACCACTATACTCTCCAAGTAGGACGAGTGCGGCAGCGGCGGGCGTCTGGCGGCCACGTGCGCCGCGTGCAGCGCGCGCTTCCACGCCGAGTGCGCCGCGCCCAGGACCGCGCGGGCCGCGCGCCGGTGGACCTGCGCCTCCTGTCTGGCGCCTTCCAGAGGTACCCCACCACTATACTCTCCAAGTAGGACGAGTGCGGCACGTGCGGCAGCGGCGGGCGTCTGGCGGCCACGTGCGCCGCGTGCAGCGCGCGCTTCCACGCCGAGTGCGCCGCGCCCAGGCCCGCGCGGGCCGCGCGCCGGTGGACCTGCGCCTCCTGTCTGGCGCCTTCCAGAGGTACCCCACCACTATACTCTCCAAGTAGGACGAGTGCGGCAGCGGCGGGCGTCTGGCGGCCACGTGCGCCGCGTGCAGCGCGCGCTTCCACGCCGAGTGCGCCGCGCCCAGGACCGCGCGGGCCGCGCGCCGGTGGACCTGCGCCGCCTGTCTGGCGCCTTCCAGAGGTACCCCACCACTATACTCTCCAAGTAGGACGAGTGCGGCACGTGCGGCAGCGGCGGGCGTCTGGCGGCCACGTGCGCCGCGTGCAGCGCGCGCTTCCAAGCCGAGTGCGCCGCGCCCAGGCCCGCGCGGGCCGCGCGCCGGTGGACCTGCGCCTCCTGTCTGGCGCCTTCCAGAGGTACCCCACCACTATACTCTCCAAGTAGGACGAGTGCGGCAGCGGCGGGCGTCTGGCGGCCACGTGCGCCGCGTGCAGCGCGCGCTTCCACGCGGAGTGCGCCGCGCCCAGGCCCGCGCGGGCCGCGCGCCGGTGGACCTGCGCCGCCTGTCTGGCGCCTTCCAGAGGTACCCCACCACTATACTCTCCAAGTAGGACGAGTGCGGCACGTGCGGCAGCGGCGGGCGTCTGGCGGCCACGTGCGCCGCGTGCAGCGCGCGCTTCCACGCCGAGTGCGCCGCGCCCAGGCCCGCGCGGGCCGCGCGCCGGTGGACCTGCGCCTCCTGTCTGGCGCCTTCCAGAGGTACCCCACCACTATACTCTCCAAGTAGGACGAGTGCGGCAGCGGCGGGCGTCTGGCGGCCACGTGCGCCGCGTGCAGCGCGCGCTTCCACGCCGAGTGCGCCGCGCCCAGGCCCGCGCGGGCCGCGCGCCGGTGGACCTGCGCCTCCTGTCTGGCGCCTTCCAGAGGTACCCCACCACTATACTCTCCAAGTAGGACGAGTGCGGCACGTGCGGCAGCGGCGGGCGTCTGGCGGCCACGTGCAGCGCGTGCAGCGCGCGCTTCCACGCCGAGTGCGCCGCGCCCAGGCCCGCGCGGGCCGCGCGCCGGTGGACCTGCGCCTCCTGTCTGGCGCCTTCCAGAGGTACCCCACCACTATACTCTCCAAGTAGGACGAGTGCGGCACGTGCGGCAGCGGCGGGCGTCTGGCGGCCACGTGCGCCGCGTGCAACGCGCGCTTCTACGCCGAGTGCGCCGCGCCCAGGCCCGCGCGGGCCGCGCGCCGGTGGACCTGCGCCTCCTGTCTGGCGCCTTCCAGAGGTACCCCACCACTATACTCTCCAAGTAGGACGAGTGCGGCACGTGCGCCGCGTGCAGCGCGCGCTTCCACGCCGAGTGCGCCGCGCCCAGGCCCGCGCGGGCCGCGCGCCGGTGGACCTGCGCCTCCTGTCTGCGCCTTCCAGAGGTACCCCACCACTATACTCTCCAAGTAGGACGAGTGCGGCACGTGCGGCAGCGGCGGGCGTCTGGTGGCCACGTGCAGCGCGTGCAGCGCGCGCTTCCACGCCGAGTGCGCCGCGCCCAGGCCCGCGCGGGCCGCGCGCCGGTGGACCTGCGCCTCCTGTCTGGCGCCTTCCAGAGGTACCCCACCACTATACTCTCCAAGTAGGACGAGTGCGGCACGTGCGGCAGCGGCGGGCGTCTGGCGGCCACGTGCGCCGCGTGCAACGCGCGCTTCTACGCCGAGTGCGCCGCGCCCAGGCCCGCGCGGGCCGCGCGCCGGTGGACCTGCGCCTCCTGTCTGGCGCCTTCCAGAGGTACCCCACCACTATACTCTCCAAGTAGGACGAGTGCGGCACGTGCGCCGCGTGCAGCGCGCGCTTCCACGCCGAGTGCGCCGCGCCCAGGCCCGCGCGGGCCGCGCGCCGGTGGACCTGCGCCTCCTGTCTGCGCCTTCCAGAGGTACCCCACCACTATACTCTCCAAGTAGGACGAGTGCGGCACGTGCGCCGCGTGCAGCGCGCGCTTCCACGCCGAGTGCGCCGCGCCCAGGCCCGCGCGGGCCGCGCGCCGGTGGACCTGCGCCTCCTGTCTGGCGCCTTCCAGAGGTACCCCACCACTATACTCTCCAAGTAGGACAAGTGCGGCAGCGGCGGGCGTCTGGCGGCCACGTGCGCCGCGTGCAGCGCGCGCTTCCACGCCGAGTGCGCCGCGCCCAGGCCCGCGCGGGCCGCGCGCCGGTGGACCTGCGCCTCCTGTCTGGCGCCTTCCAGAGGTACCCCACCACTATACTCTCCAAGTAGGACGAGTGCGGCACGTGCGGCAGCGGCGGGCGTCTGGCGGCCACGTGCAGCGCGTGCAGCGCGCGCTTCCACGCCGAGTGCGCCGCGCCCAGGCCCGCGCGGGCCGCGCGCCGGTGGACCTGCGCCTCCTGTCTGGCGCCTTCCAGAGGTACCCCACCACTATACTCTCCAAGTAGGACGAGTGCGGCACGTGCGGCAGCGGCGGGCGTCTGGCGGCCACGTGCGCCGCGTGCAACGCGCGCTTCTACGCCGAGTGCGCCGCGCCCAGGCCCGCGCGGGCCGCGCGCCGGTGGACCTGCGCCTCCTGTCTGGCGCCTTCCAGAGGTACCCCACCACTATACTCTCCAAGTAGGACGAGTGCGGCACGTGCGCCGCGTGCAGCGCGCGCTTCCACGCCGAGTGCGCCGCGCCCAGGCCCGCGCGGGCCGCGCGCCGGTGGACCTGCGCCTCCTGTCTGCGCCTTCCAGAGGTACCCCACCACTATACTCTCCAAGTAGGACGAGTGCGGCACGTGCGGCAGCGGCGGGCGTCTGGTGGCCACGTGCAGCGCGTGCAGCGCGCGCTTCCACGCCGAGTGCGCCGCGCCCAGGCCCGCGCGGGCCGCGCGCCGGTGGACCTGCGCCTCCTGTCTGGCGCCTTCCAGAGGTACCCCACCACTATACTCTCCAAGTAGGACGAGTGCGGCACGTGCGGCAGCGGCGGGCGTCTGGCGGCCACGTGCGCCGCGTGCAACGCGCGCTTCTACGCCGAGTGCGCCGCGCCCAGGCCCGCGCGGGCCGCGCGCCGGTGGACCTGCGCCTCCTGTCTGGCGCCTTCCAGAGGTACCCCACCACTATACTCTCCAAGTAGGACGAGTGCGGCACGTGCGCCGCGTGCAGCGCGCGCTTCCACGCCGAGTGCGCCGCGCCCAGGCCCGCGCGGGCCGCGCGCCGGTGGACCTGCGCCTCCTGTCTGCGCCTTCCAGAGGTACCCCACCACTATACTCTCCAAGTAGGACGAGTGCGGCACGTGCGGCAGCGGCGGGCGTCTGGTGGCCACGTGCGCCGCGTGCAGCGCGCGCTTCCACGCCGAGTGCGCCGCGCCCAGGCCCGCGCGGGCCGCGCGCCGGTGGACCTGCGCCTCCTGTCTGCGCCTTCCAGAGGTACCCCACCACTATACTCTCCAAGTAGGACGAGTGCGGCACGTGCGGCAGCGGCGGGCGTCTGGTGGCCACGTGCGCCGCGTGCAGCGCGCGCTTCCACGCCGAGTGCGCCGCGCCCAGGCCCGCGCGGGCCGCGCGCCGGTGGACCTGCGCCTCCTGTCTGGCGCCTTCCAGAGGTACCCCACCACTATACTCTCCAAGTAGGACGAGTTCGGTGACATGAAGATAGAAGGATGACTCACGCTAGACCGCGTCGTGTCCGAGGCGAGTGTCGGCCGTAGCACGGTCAACTAATATTACATATATTTAGTATGGACACACTCACGCTACACCGAGCGGCAACCGAGTGACGGCCGGTTAACGGGCAGCGCTCGGAAAAGATGTTCGGACGAGTGTACTGCATCACGGCGCAAGGGTCATTGCCCGGGCGAGGTCCGTCCTTGCAATTTGGGGCACGGGACCGGCTCGGACTCGACACGGTCTAACGTGCGTCATCCTAGAATTATTTAAAAATCAATGAGCGAGAGAGAGACAACTTCAAAGTCTCTTTTGCACTTAACTCTTTCTAATACTTGCTGTCGCAGAAGTCATCCTACGTGAAATAGAACAGTGTAGAGTGATGTGTTCTATTTATAGCCACTGCTCCACAGAGGTTTCAATTTCAAATAATAAGGTTATTTGAAATTGAAACCTCCGAATTGATTTTTTAAATTCTGAATTTAATTATATTAAGAAACGTAGATCGTCTTTCCGTGTAATTTATAATATATAACATATGCGTGGCAACAACTCCTCATGATCTTTGAGATTCATGAGAGGCCTTTGTCATCTCAGGATGATGATGGAGAAACGTTAAGGCCTAGATTACCTTATCTAATCAGACAAGTTCACACATTTCTGGGCAGCATTTTAGTTAGACTGACAGTACTGACACACTGCACCGCCTAGCAATGTTGCACAACTCAAGTTCGATCATAAGGCTTTAAGATAAGGTCTCCTTTGCGTTGTGACTGATGAATGTGTTGTTCTGAAGAGCACTCCACCCGGCGCTGCGCGGCCGCCGCCATCTGCAACATCCACCAGTACGCGCGCGCGCTGCACGACGCCGGCGTCTCCTCCGGTTGGTTCACGAGACGCTAAAGCACGATCACTCGTAAAAACCCCGAACGGATTAAATGCGAACGCTTTTACATTCGCTATAAAAAAAGCATATTTAATCTTATGTTAACAGGAAATAAGGCACTTGAATGAATCTGTTCTCCTCCCTGTGATCACGGTAATAAGAAGCGATTAGAAAACACGGAATAAGGCAGTGTCCTCATTAAGCTTACAGTGTGCCGCTGACTGTCCACTGACTGACTACTAGCAAACTGCGTACTACGTACGTAACGCGCTGTATCGACACTCCATTTGCAATATAAAGCGAGGGGCTGAATATAAACTAAGGCAAACAGTCGCTCACTGGAAGCTCACTGTGATTCTAATGGCCTCAATAATACGTAAACTCACAATAAACTCACATATTTAAAAAGTACCTATCCAATTTTAATAATGTAGTGGTTAACCAAAATCTTTTGGCGCTCAAGCCAACCTCGCCAACATCGTTCGCGTATGAATTGCATGATTTGAGTATTAACTTATAAATTTTCACTCGAGAAGTGGCCGAAAATATCATCTTTAGTTGGATGAGGAGGAAATGTTGTGACGACCACACGTGGCAGATGAGGGCAAGGGAATTATGAGTGTCAATACTACAGTTATAAAGGGTACTACTTGTAACTTGCCCTCAGCATTAGACTGCCTTAATGGAAATGCACTCATAAACCAGTGGCCTTTTTATTATACCTACCAAGATGTAAGTTTTCCTTAAGCCTGTATTACATTACACGGTATTCAGGGACCCTTACCCTAACTAAGAGTGGTGTAATAAGAGTTAAGCGTAACTAGGGCGACCGGTCGGACCCGGCAAGCTTTGCTTGGTAGTTAGGGCGATTAGGGCGCCCTAACTACCGGGCCCTGAATACCGTGTAGTGTAATACATGCTTTAAAATGTTAGTCAATATAGTCTTATCATCTACATATATATCTTTAAAACGCGTGAGCATTTATCCGTTTGGTTTTCCCATATTTTATCTCGCCTAGACTTTCATTTGCTTGTGGTTGTTGTATTACTTGATTAATCATCTTCGGTCTCCATCCTATTTGTATAATTTTTCTTTGCTGGTTGGTTTCTGAGACTGCTGTCTCATAACAAAGCCCGCTCTTTCACATTTCTACTAACTCTTAGACTTTATGGTTTATTTCTGCACTAAAACCTCGTATATACAGAGGCAGTGTATCGGATAAGATCGCGGCCGCAGGCCCAGTGGCGGCTTGCGGGAAGCTTCATTCCTCAAAGTTACCTTGATATTTTTAGGTTTTGTCATCGTATTTCGCAACTGTGTGAAAATAGGATTCGCTAGGGATAGAAGAGTTAAGAAGTAATAGGCAGCCGTGGGGTGCCGGCAGTAAAATGTTGCCCCTTCTCTTACCCGTGGATGCAGTAAGAATCTGCCAAGGGATATCGCTGGGAGATGGACAGCAGCGTCTTTCCGTGTATCAACATCCCGTACTGCGCTCGCCAACCCGCCTGCCAAGCGTGGTGAGTATGGCAACAACCCCTCAGGATCAGTACTAAGTGTTCAGTGAGGGAGGCCTTTTGTCTAGCTGTGGATGTCCGACAGCTGGTAGAGAAAATTGGTCGATATGGCGTGGTCATGAGAAGGGATGAATTTAATATACCTCTAGTCGTAGCAAGAAGAATATTAGGAATTAATGTAGATTGTAGATGGAGGGACTGTAAAGGAGCGATGGATGGATTGTGTGTATGAGGATAAGATAAAGAATGGAGTGAGATTACTAACTGAGATGGGAGAGTGGAACCGGAAAACTTAAACCATAATGTACCTAACTGCGGTTGTTAGGTTTTTAAGTATTTTAACTGAGCCTAGGTGCTATCTAGCTTAATTAAAGGAGATTTTGAAAATAAAAGATGTTTTCGCTCTGTCCACTATTGATCGTATATTGAGGTAATGGCGGCATTTTACAATATTCGAGGATTCGAGGGGTAGGGAATATTCGTTTAACCAATAGCAGCACTGAATTTAATTAATATCACGTAATGCGCGTGCGCTGTAATTGGTCGTTTCTTGTTTGAACTAGTGATGTAAAGAAGAACTAGTGATGCGATCGCGAACCATAAACTTGAACTAAGTACCTCCAGCTAGCTTCCCTCTGAGCAACACTTGACACTTCCTCTGGGTAGCCCCGTATCATCCGTCTGAGTGGCATCTTGCCTCCCGTCAGAGCGACCTCTTGCTGCTCCCAGGTTGACCTCTTGTCACCCGCCAGGGTGGCGTCTTGCCACCCCTGCGACATGGTCACCCCATGGACACCCCATCTAGAACAAGGGCAGGAAGATAATGATGATCGTAATTCGCATTTCCACAAGCTCTTTCTTGGAGCTTTTAATCAGAAAGAGACTTATTGTTGAAATTTAATTTCGGTTTTCTTTGTTTTGACGATCCGATCTTCTTGATAACAGTTTAATTCAAAATCCTTCTAGATACAAAACCTAATTTTTCTTTCACATTAAAAAATCGTGATAGAGGCTAGTTCTTGGCTAGTTTTTTTATTACACTTTATATTGTTTCAATTCTTCTTCGTTCTTTATTTATAATGGTACTAGTATTCATCTATCAGTGGTGATTGCTTTTGGTTATAATCATGTTTTTTTCAGTTGCTACTACTTTTAAAAAGCTTTTGTAATTTTTGGCATGAACTTATGCTTAGGATCAGACTGCTAGCTATCTGGACGTTTATTATTTTCACAAGTTAATGTTAACATATTTACAATTCAGATTCAGAAGACAGCGAGTGCAACGCGCCATTGGTAAAGCTAAAAGTGCTCAAATCACGGACCAGTAAGGAGGCGTCTCCTGTTGTACAGAATGGAACATCTAAGAAATCTAGAAGGTATTCATCGTATTTAAAACATCTCTATCTTAATTTGTTAACTGCTAGTGTTGGCCGAGTAAAGAGTACCCCTGACTTAAAATGAAACATAAATGTCATTTTATTGATCTTAAGTATCGGTCTATGTTTTAATTCTTCTCTTTCAATATTACTTTCTTAAACTTATTGTCTCAACTTAAGTTAGCCCGCCAATCTTTCACTACCGGGAAGGTTGGCAGGTAGACAATACTTTTAGTATGAAGCCCACCTTTTGTACAATATTATGTAATGTGCAATAAAACCTTTATTTTTGAAAAACTTGACTGAAAATTACCTATTACCATTTACAGATCAAAGGAAGACACAACCACGAGTACAGGAAGGAAATCGAGTAAATCACTCACAAACGGTAAGTAATAGAACTTGCTAAACTTTGGCGATGTTAACATTTTATTATTTATAAAATTTTCTGCAGGCATCATGAGTCTCGGGTCTTGGTTTTTTCGATTTACGATATGTCGTTACAAAAAGCAGTATTTAAGTATTCTATAAACCATGTGGTAGCCATAACGCAAGCTCTGTGAAATGTCCAGCATCATTTATTTTATTAAAAAAAACGTAGGACAGGATGCGGGAATTTAGAAACTGATAGATCCCACAGGCTGCGCCATGAACACTCGTTTATTCCATCAGAGGTGAATCATTGTTCGAATAAATTTTCCATTGTCTAAAACATTAAATAAGTAATAAATATAGCTGAACAGTTTCACACAGTACCATCTGGCTCCAAAGTCGCAGCAAGCTGGCAGACCTTGTCTTATATAAGTGCTAGTTCGTTGATGATATCCTTATTGTTTCTTCTATGTAAATCATGAACCCAAGTAGTGGTAAATACCACATGGTGGTAATCCAGCGAATAAAAACAAATACCCCAGGCCTGACGTGACACGCCATTTGTAAAGGCCTCCCCCGATTCCCTTCATACATCCCGATCCTGCTGGAGGCTAGTTCTCTCCCGTCAACCATAAAGTGATCGTGGTCGTCCCGCCATTTACGTTTCGGTCTACCGCGTCGACTTGAAATCATTTCAGCCGTAAAACGCCCACTACTGAACACAGGCCTACCTCATGGATATCCATGAGGGGTAGTTGCCATACTCACCACGCCTTGGCGGGCGGGTTTGGTGAGCGTAGTGGTGATACACGGAAAGACGCTGCTGTCCATCTTCCGCAGGTATCCCTTAGCAGGCTCTTAATGCATCCGCGGGCGTGAGAAGAGAGGCAACATTCTACTGCCGGCCCCCCACGGCAGCTACTTGAAATAAACTAATTAAATGGTTTCAAATTATATAGAAGAGAAGAGCTCCTCCCGGAAGCGAGGGGCGCGGCAGGAAGTGACGCTGCACACGGAAGCGCTGGAGATGCTGCTGCGTGACGTCATGAAGCACAAGGACTGCTGGCCCTTCTACGACCCCGTGTCGCTGGAAGACGTGAGTGTGTTTATGATAGCACTGTGGCAGCGTCATCCGGATCTGAACGATTTGAATTATAGAAATCAGAACTTTATGTGCAGAACTCAATTTGTTTTTTTCTAGGAAATCACCGTTACTCTATATATTATAATGTCAGCTATCTGCCAGTGTAAGTCGCGTCAAAACAAAACACAATAATTATAACAATAAGACATCGAAACCTCGTATCTCTTATTAGAATTGGCTTGCTTCTGCAGGGGCCATTCATAAATTACGTCACACGAATTTCTTATTTGTTTGACTCTATCCTTGTCGCAGCTGATCACATTTGTAAGACACCCCCTTCCTAGTGTCCCGTCACACAAAACTGAAGTTGTTCTGAAGTAGTGTCCCGTCACACAAAACTGAAGTTGTTCTGAAGTTAGTTTTATTTCCATTCAAATTGATACATTGGCAGAATTGAGTAAAATCAAACACAAAAGGCCATTCGGTCCAGTAGTTTTTGAGTTTATTCGTTACAAACATACAAAATACAAATCTTTCCTCTTTATAATATTAGTATAGATTATTATTTATTTTTATAATGTTCTTACCCCAGGTTCCTGACTACCTGGAGGTGATCGACACGCCCATGGACTTCACGACGATCAAGCAGAAGCTGGCGCGTGGCGAGTACGCGGCGGACGGCCGGCTGCTGGCGGACGCGGCGCTGGTGCTGAGGAACTGCTACGTCTACAACCAGGCGGACAGCTCGGTGGCCAAGTAAGGATACATAATTAATAGAATCAGGCGTTACTTTGCGGAAATCCATATTATTATGACAAACAATGAAAATATCTAGTTTTAATTCCGGATGCATATGCACCGCCCTCCCGCCCGCTAATTATGCACATGCAGGGGGAACCAGGCTGTTAGTGCAACATGCATACCCAAACCCACACGACGACACGTGTTTCGCATATGCATCTCAGCATTAGCGGAATTAAAACTAGATATTTTCATTGTTTGTCATAAGTAAGGATATCTTGGAAACCCCGAAACGATGGAAACATTGGGCGCGTAACAGTGTTACAAGATTTTAGTGGTACATGATGGGAACCCTTCTGTGGATGCAGTAAGAGTCTGCCAAGGGACACCTACGGAAGATTCTCAGCAGCGTCTTTCTGTGTATTAACATCCCGTACTGCGCTCGCCATCCCGCCTGCGAAGCGTGGCGAGTATGGCAACAACGCCCTCACGATCACTTGGAGATCCATAAGGGAGGCCTTCGTTCAGCAGTCATTCTACGGCTGAGATGACGATAAGTGAACTATAGTCTTAACTTTCGCGATCACGACACATTATTAACACATATTTAACCGGGTATTTATCGCGCTATTTAGGTAAATAAAGGTAAATAGCGCGATAAATACCCGGTTAAATATGTGTTAATAAAGTGAACTATATTTTGATACAATTTACCAATCGGCACTTGTTTCCAGATCCGGCAACCGCCTGGAGAAGTACATAAACAAACGCTGCGGCGACCTCGGCCTGCCGCCGCTGCCGGAGACGGACCCGGAGGAGCCGGCCGCCGCCGCGGACGCGGGCGCGCCCAAGGCCAAGCGCGCCAAGCTCAAGTGATCCACGGCCCGCCCTAAGAGGCTGACGGACTACCAGTGCTACTGAGGCTAGTGACTCTTATTGCATACTGTTAACGTTCAAAATTACGTGTGAAAATATGAAGATCTAGCGATATGCCGTGGCTCAGAAAAAAGCAGTGCTACTGAGGCTAGTGACTTACTGCATACTGTTAACGTTCAAAATTGCGTGTGTAAAATAATATTAAGGTCTAGTGATGTTCCGTGGCTCAGATAAAAGCAGTGCTACTGAGGCTAGTGACGCTTATTGCATACTGTTAAGATTCAAAATTACGTGTGTAAAAGTAAAGAACTTGAAGATTAATGATTTTCCATGGCTCAGGGAAAGTGTAAGTTCTAATGAGGCTAGTGACTCCTGTAGCATACAATTACGTTCTAAAATTACGGGTGTTAAAGTATAGACTCAAACACGGGAATTTATCGCGTGTTACGTTATTATATTATAATGAATCGCGAAAGTTTACGAAACTATAGACACAAACTCAAAAAGCCTTTATTTAGCGGGATCTTATTTGGTTTATTCTCGTAAATATATTAATTTGGTTTTTATTGGCATATTTTGTCTTAAAGATTTATTATATTCCGTGGATCAAAAATAGCAATGCTACTGATACTAGTGACTCTTACTGCAAACTGTTACGGTTCAAAATCAAGTGTGTAAAAGTATAAAATGGCTTCTTGTTAGCATGTTTTGTCTTGAAGATCTAGTAACAGTGGTTCAGAGTATAGCATTGTTATTGACTCTTGTTGCATACTGTTAAATGTTCAAATTCGTTTGCCTTAAAGCTCTTGTGATATTCGGTAGACGTGTCCAGCTCAAGGCGCGGCAAATATGATCCCAAAGACTAAATTAGCAGAGTTGAAATTCGCGAAAACACCGTCCGTTCTATCTGGTTGCTGGATTACCAGGAAAAATGCACTTTATTGTCGTTGTAACACGTGGCAACTTACCGTGAGCTCGGTTGGACACTTGCAACGAAATGACTAAGCGAGTGACCAAAAGGGAAATGGAAAACCCATGATGATGGAGAAAAACAAGAGAATTAACCCTAATACTAATGGATTGCTGTGCACACTAGCTGAATTGTATAAAACCAAACACAAAAATCAACAAAAGAAGTAGAATGTAATTTGAATTCTATCTTATGTGATTTATTTACCTAATTCTAGACATCTATTGACATGAACACAAATTAATTATGTAAGTACTATTTCCTTTTTCTAATAATTATTCTTATTTAAATCGCATGAAAACATAAATCGAAGTCAAATTTGCAGCGCCCTAACAGGGTTCATGTAATTACCTCTAGTATGTATTGCTTAGACTCAATACAAACCTGTACATGATGCAATAAATAAATACAAATACAAGGAATGCGTTCTTCTTCTTTTATGGTCGTAACAGTGACAGACATGTATAACTTGCATATGCTTTATTTTTATATTAAGGAGTGAATGATAAAATCATGATTAGTTTTGATTTAAATTTAAAATTATTATGGTAGTGTCGGATTACGGTTTAGTTTTAATGAGTTGATTATTTAAGTTTGAGCTTTATTCCCATAAGCTTAGGTGTAAATTTCTGTGTAGATATTGTATGATTAGATGGATTCGTAATTATAAAAGACAGCCTATGGCATTTAGTTTAATATGTTATTGTTGTAGCATTGTCTTGCCACTGACTGGACTTAATTGATTATGTTAAACTGCAGTGTCAAGACAAAACACTGTAATTTGAAAACAGGTATTTTCCAGAACACGCGATAAACAATTTGGTCTGATAACTATGCATAAAAACGTGAAATTATAACAGATTACTTTTAAATTTGTATAGTGTTCAATAATTGTAGAAATAAAAAAGACATAACAGGAACACTTGAAAAGTATCATTAAGTGCTAGCCAAGTGAAAATTCAATGTAGAACTCTCAAGAGTTTTTGAGGTTGTAATATTACAAATTTTCTATTAGCCTCGTATGTATAAATATATAAGTATGTAATTAAAAAAACATGTATTTAAGTATTCTATCAATCATCTGGTTTCCATATTTCCAGCACAAGCTTTGCTTAGTTACTAGATGGTCTAGTATGTATTATCCATACTAGACCATCTAGTACCATTACTGTTACAAAAAAACACGTCAATTGTATGTTAAAATTGCTGTAAATTACTCTAATGTAGGAATTTATATGATAGCTGCCTGCAGACAGTTACAACAAAGTTCAAAATTTACACTCGTTTTTTATGAGATTCTCCAGTCTGCATTCTTGTAGTCAAGTTTTAAAGTCCTTTGTAAAATAAATTTGAATTGAAATTAGTCACAAAACAAGAAAAAACAGATTGCTCAAAGATTTCTTTTAATCTTCGAACCACCGAACCTTAATACCTCTACCAGTGTGCGGGGCAAAAGGCGAGTCAAAGTCAATAAGCAAAATGCTACATAGAATAGTCAATTTACAAAAGAAGAACAAGACACATTTAAATTGAATAAAGCACATAATTGAATTTGTTAGCTTCATATAACTTTTTCTACCAAGTCCTGAGCAAATTCTGATTTTTAATTTTCATACCATGACAGCATGTCTATTGTCTAATTTATAAAAGTTTATCCTGCATTTATTTAAATAATATTACATCAGTTTCATAATGGTATGATTGAAGTGCCAGACAACTATGTAGGTTAGTATGTACAATTACGATTGCGTTGAGTTAAAATTCCACTATCGATGAATGAAAGGGGTTCAATTATGTTGATTCAAATTTCAATACAATCGGTCGGTTAATTAAAGCTAGCACGTCTAGTATAAATCTAGTATATCTAGTATAAATGCAGTACTGTGAGTACTGCATTTATACTAGATAGTACAATATATGTGTAATAGTATAATATATGTATCACATGGGATAGGCGACCCCTGTGCGTCTCTCCGGCAGGCAAACTTATGATGTCTTTTACACTCATAAGCTTGCCCGCGAGAAGAGAGGGACGGACGGGGGTCGCCTATCCCAGTAGGGATGAAGGAGAACCAAAATTAATATAAAAGAATAAAGAAATCATGTTACCTACGTTACGTTTTAGGTTTAACAAAAAATATCAATATTTTTAACACGCATTTATTAGCATCACCTGTATCTAAGTTACTGTAAGAGCTCTTACACACGGGCGGCTGCCGCCGGCGCGTCGACGGCTGCAGTCGAACTATAGCGACGTATTGACTGCTGCCGCCGACGCGTCGACGGCTGCAGTCGAACTATAGCGACGTATTGACTGCTGCCGCCGACGCGTCGACGGCTGCAGTCGAACTATAGCGACGTATTGACTGCTGCCGCCGGCGCGTCGACGGCTGCAGTCGAACTATAGCGACGTATTGACTGCTGCCGCCGACGCGTCGACGGCTGCAGTCGAACTATAGCGACGTATTGACTGCTGCCGCCGGCGCGTCGACGGCTGCAGTCGAACTATAGCGACGTATTGACTGCTGCCGCCGACGCGTCGACGGCTGCAGTCGAACTATAGCGACGTATTGACTGCTGCCGCCGGCGCGTCGACGGCTGCAGTCGAACTATAGCGACGTATTGACTGCTGCCGCCGACGCGTCGACGGCTGCAGTTACCTATGCCGTTGGCAACATGCCGCTCGTGTGTAAGAGCTCTAACGGAATCTTCGAACGTTGTTTAATAACCCACATTAGGATCAGATTTAATTGACATTAGCATACTTATCAAGGACAATTAAATAATTAGGCGTGTTTAAACTATAATTATTTTGGATACACAGATGCCAACTTTAGTTAACCGACCTTATTAAACGACTGATTTTTAAGTATAGACAGACTGGCTCCTTATACAACACGCTTGTTAATCTCGCGATTTGTTAACATAGCGATTAGATTCTAAAATACCTTATATCGCGTACCTTTTTTTATTATTTTTAGATTTTTCCGACGTTTCGAACACGTTAGCATTCATGGTTGCGGGTTCCACGACTACCTCAATTCTGCTCCAGAATCAGAAAATTCCTTGTTCATAATAAAAAAGTTACGCCATAAAACCCTGCATACAAAACTGCCATATTATGCCATATTGACGACTTTGGTGAGCGGGTTATGCGTTATGCGCCTATTATGCCGTAGAACGATTGACGTAACGTTTCTGCATGTGAACCTTTACAATGATACATTCTCGTACTTAACAAAATAACACGAGTGTTTTTATTTTATACTTATAATAAAAAATCGAGCCCATAAAGGGAAGCCTGGCAGATGTCGAACCGAACATTTTTAATTGTGCGATAACTGCTAAATTACACTACTTACTTGTCGTCGCGCTTTCTACTTCATCACATCTCGGATCGGTTTAGCAATAGATGTTTTACATAAAAAAATATTTTCTTCATTGGCTTAAGCCAATATTTTTAGCCAGAAAATATTTTTTCACTTAAGTAAGTCTTGTCCGATACGAGAACTCGCTGCATGTCTCCCGTGGTTTCGCTTATTGTTTTGGAAATTATATTTGTTTTACCCGACTGCGCTAGGAGTTATGTTTTTTACCGATTCCTTGGAATGATTGACTGTTTGTAACTTTTAATAATAATGAAATATGTAACGAATGATGATTGCAATTATTCAGATTTTAAAGCTTAATGGGAGGATAGTGTTGTCGATTTTGTTGTTTAACTAACTAAAGCTAATACTGAATTAGAGATAATGACCAGTCTTAACTTAGACATAAAACGTAAAATTCCTCCGTCTTAATTTATACCGGCAATATCCGAACAGCTGTACGACATTTTAGTTAGCTAGTGCAACAATGTACTCGAGAATCGCCACCATTATGAAGAATACAGTACCTACATAATACTGTATATCTACATAATGGTGGCGATTCTGTTAACATACTTCCTAACTTAAACTAACTAAAATTGCGTAAAATGACTTATAGCGTTGGTGCCGCTCTAAAATTAAATCGGACCAATTTTACCTAATTTAAAGTTGTCAGTTCTAAATTTAGAAACGTCAAATCTCTAATTATATTAGCTTTAGGAAGTGTAAATCAGAATCGGCACCATCATTGGCTAGACAATATAATTATACTGTATATCTACATATACGAAGGTTAAGTCTATATAGCTTTGCACGTTGTAAACATAAAACTCATTACAACCAAGCTGAAACCTATCTTTATGTCTACGGTGTGAAGGTCCAATGTTTATGCAAGTAGCAGTATAGGTCGCGCGGTGGTTTAAGATCGCTCGATGAATCTAGTGGGGGCAATCGGCGCATGTGCCAATCGCGCACGAACCGAGACGCGTGAACGCAACGCGGGAGGTGACCTTGAGAGCGACTGATCTACCAATGACGTGACGCCGTCAGCGCACCCCCGCCCCCCTCACTCCGCACATCACCAAATAGACCTTACAATTGAATACTGCGCATACCCCTTCTACATTTGCCGAGCGATCTTTAACTATCGCGCGACCTGTAACTACCCTTTAATATTGTCTTTTATAGAAATCAAAATGTTGTCTCCGACAGGACTTGGAGTCGTCACGCAGTCTGCTGCCTTTACCGTTTCGGCTACGAAAACGCTAAAAAACACTAACCGTCGGGCCGAAAATCTTGAATGCCTTTATCGGGTTTTGTAGCACCGTGTTAAAGTGTTCGCCTGAACGTTGCGGGTCCGAGTTACGTCAGAGTCAAAGTTTTGATTGCATTTTTCATTTCTATAAGTGATACCTTAGTGTGCGTTTACACTTTTAAAACAAAAATAGCTTATAAAATTGTTAACCTCGTCATTCTTTTAATAATAATGATAATTTTATGTCTGCGATTATAATTTATTATAATTTATAAGTTTTTGTAATTAATTTATATTGTAGTGAATAATAAAGCATCTGATAAAGTTATGTGGGATTTTTCTTAATTGTGTTAGAAGATTGTGGGAAGATTCTGCAGGCTCCGTTTGAAGTGAATCGAACCTTACATTAAGTTTTTAGTTCGTATCAAACAAACATTGACACCTATTTAACCTGTTAAAAGAGTTAAAGGGTTATTAAAAGGAGTCGGGACGAAAATGAAAAAAGAAACCCTTATAGCGTGACTTTGCCTGTCATAGCTAGATATATCAGTACCAGCTATCTACGCGACGTGGAATTTGGATTAGTTTCAAATAACACTAATTATGTTTGCAAAGGGCCTGAAAGGCTCAAACAATTTAAGTAATGTATCAAAAAAGGGCTTCAGTTGCACATGGTAAAACAGTTTTTATTTTAAACGGTAAACTTATTGTGAAAATAGTACCGTTCCCCCCTTATTGAAGTTTGCAGAGGAGGAAAACCAGACGTTAAAATTAGTTTTTTTAATTTCTTCGTAATTTTGCCGTTTTCAGTAAAAAATAAAAAGTGTCTTCTACTAAACCTAACAGGTAGAACTGGCGGAAAAAGCAAGTTGTTATGGATTCATAATTCTGCCATTGTCAAATTGTGTTTTACCAGTAAAAGAAAACTAGCGCCACCTACCTATAACGTTCGAGGGGATTATTTCTGAAGTTACTACTTTTTTATATGAAAACGCATCATTACATACTCGTCGCAGTTTATTTCTGTTTATAATTAATAGGGTTTATTCCTTTGGTAAGTATATAAAATGAAACCATGAAATCTATAAAGATAAATACCTACTGGTATGTACATTCCTTTCAATAAACGAGTATAACACATTCATTTCGGTAAAATAATACAACCCAGAGGTCAGAATGGCGGGTGAATTATTTTAGACTATAAGGGATGTGTCTGAAGATGTAGAAAACAGGTGAACACTACCAAATTGTACATCTTGACACCTCTTGCCACTTTTAATTAATGACACGAATTAAAAACACACTTAAATATTAAAATTCCTACAGATGTATTTATTTGTATTGTTGATTTTAACTTTTAACTAGCAATGGCCTATACCATCGCTTTTCCTCACGATTTTATTGAAGGGGATGTAACTGATCCCCCAGGGGATCATCCATCGAAAGTATACACTAAAGGAGTAAAGAAACATACTGTGTTATATTATTGTACAGTTCATTTATGTGGAGTCCGCGGATTGTACCTTCTTTTCACACAAGCGGTGGAATGGGAAAGTGTTGCTTTGAGTAAGTATTGTTTAATTTGTTTGGCTTGTATGGAATTGTACAAATGTTTTGGTTTGATGACTTCTGTTGCTGTGTTGGTACACCGGATACGCAAGAGGGATCGATTCCTGCCGGCGGTTAAATGTTTTCTTTTCTACGAATGGAGCTAGTCTCAGCCTGGGGGGAACAAAATCTGGTTCGCTGTAACACCGCTAAGACACTGGTTTGCGCGTTTTCCACTAAGAAAACCCTATTTAACAAAACTCTGAGATTCCAGAACGTTCCCCTTAATATATCCAAAAGTATTGCCATCCTTGGTGTCGACATAAGCAGTAGCGTCCAATTCCGTGATCATTTGGAAGGTAGTACAGTATATTATTAAAAAAACTGTACAGTATTGGTATCAGGGGTCCAGGGTTTGACTGGTTTGCTTCATATTTAGAAAATAGAACCCAATGCGTCCAAATTGAACCTTATGACCTATTAAACATTTCAAGATCTATACCCCAAGGTAGTGTGCTTGGATGCATTTTATTCCTAATACTTATACATAAATGATCTGCCTAAAGTTGTTGACTGCCCTTGTACGTTATTCGCCGACGACGTATCTATATTGTTCTTCCTTGTAAATCTAACCTCCAACTAAACAAACTCCTTGATGAAAATCTATCAAAAATAGAAAATTGGCTTAGCGATCATAACCTTCAGTTAAACTTTAAAAAAACGAAGCTCATTCAGTTTAGACCCAATCAAAAAATCCCTTTAAACATACAGTTTTTATTTCACGACATTCCCCTTGATACTGTTAGTTACAGTCCCCTCCTTGGCATAATTATAGATTCAAATTTAAATTGGAAAGATCATATAAAAAACACCACTAAAATTATCAAGATTCACTGACGCTTTGTACGAATTAAAAAAAACAACATATAAAAACAGCATTAACTGCATATTACGCATATGCCCACTCGAGACTACAGTATGGTATCATGCTATGGGGCAACAGTGTAGACGTAAACAAACTTTTCATATTGCAAAAAAAGTGTATTAGAATTATTTATAATCTCGACCAAATGGTAAGTTGTAGACCTTATTTTGTTCAAGAACATATATTAACACTTGCAGGGATACATATATTAGAAATCAGTTTATTTGTAAAAAAGAATACAAACCTCTTCCCAGTACATTTTAGACCACCTCATTTAAGACCCCGCGATAGATTAGATATACCCTTCTCAAAACTTCAATTATTCCACTCCGGCCCTCAAGCCATGTCAGTAAAAATATATAATAAAATACCCCAAAATATAAAAAATGAAAACAACATAAATACATTCAAATCACTCTTAAAAAAGTTTTTATTACAACATAGTTTTTATTCTCTGCAAGAGTTCTTACAGTTTTAGGCAATACTAGTATTTAACTTTATTCTAAGGATTTCTAATGATCTCACTATTTTTTAGGTTAAGAAAATGTTCGTATGATAGATAGTTCTGTTATTTTATTTTGTGTTTGTGTTTTGTTTCACGTAGTAAGATTTTTACTAATATGTACTACCTATGTAAGTTGAACTAGATTTACCAAAATATAGTATTAAGTGCTTGGTACTTACTATACCAATTTTGCTGTGCCCTAACAGGGCGCATGTTTGATACTCCTATATTATTTTAACACCTTGTAACTCAACATGCTTGCAATAAATGAATATGACTATGACTAGGTAAGGCTAAACTAGCCTCTAAAAAACTCGGCCTTGGCAACAACGAGTCGGTACTTCACACTCATGCTATACAAGGCGCAAGTGCGACCGCACGTGGAGTACAACCACAGATTATAGAAACTAACAGATACAAAAGCGAAAATACCTACGCTTTATTAGCCTACAAAATCGTTGAGATTGCTTTGCTCACCCGCCTCACCTACTTGCAAGTAATCTGTGACGCGGCATCGAATGAGGCTAGGGTTGCTTCTACGATGAGATTTTTATAATAAAACGAATGTGGTGAAAAAAACAGCTATTTTGTTTGGTTGCTCAAATATGATTTAGTTTTTTAAAATGATGGATACCTTTCGATGGTCGAAACGTCAGGATAATAAATTCTAAAGGTAATTACGCGATAAATACCCGTTAATCCAATATAGTAACAATCAGTTCAAAAACGACAGAGTTCTCAAACAAATAAAAAAATCAGATGGCCTGAGAACCTCCTCTTTTTTTAAGTCGGTTAAGAAATCCAGCGACCATTGTACAGGGAGGTAAGTACCTACCTACTCTCCGTACGCAGTAGTACTGCGTACGGAGAGTAAGGTACTTACCTTTAAAAAACTAAATCATATTTGAGCAACCAGGTATACTATGGTAGTAGTTATAATCTTTGACATAACGAACTAAGTACACACCACACTTTACACACCTATACTATTATTGCTCTTTTACCTAGGTATTTAGATACTTCGCCAGCAAAGATTTGAATCTTTTTTCGCCGATGGGTACCTAATACTTGATTTTAGGACTGTTGTTTTCAAAGCCATAATCTATTTGAAGGAACGCTGAACTGGAAACCGATGACCTATGTTGTGTGTACAAAATACTATAATCAAAATACTTACTTATCTATCTGTCTAATAGCTGAACTTCTTTATTTACGAATATTTACATAGTACCTTCCTTATCATTTTTCAGTCTTCAAAGATAATATAAATTTTAAAGACTAATCAATGAAATCAACTTTTTTGTAATTTTCGATATTACACTCGCCTCGGTTCGTAGACTTGGGGCGGTTTCGAGACACAGATAATATAGTAATAATGTTAAAATACTTTAAACAATATTCAGGGGTCGATAGAAACACGTTTCAACTGACTCTGAACTGTTTGATTTAATTGACCCCACACCCTCTCTAAAAATGTATTAATGAATAGCTAAAAAATCAAAACCTGTGAGTACCTAGGTAAGAGCTGACAACAAAAATCATAAGTAGGTAGGTAACCCAGATATTCATACTAACCATGTTTTATAAGAACGCTAACAACAGAAGATTATTTTTTAAGCAATATGCAAAATAACAACCATTAAAATACTTACTTTTCTTAGCGAAAAAGTTATAGGTAAGTAGGTACTTACACAAATTTAAAATCGACCAACGCGTTCAGAGCGGCGTCGCCTACAGATCTAAACTTGCAACTGCTTTCCCTCCCCCACACATACCCCGCTGCGATCGCTAACCGTTTTCGAATTATTCAATTGTTTCTATTGACCCGCGTTTCTGTTGACCCCAGGCTCCCCTACATTGTGTTACCGCATTGTATTTTTAATATTTTCTAAATAGGTATTAAATAATAAATTGTTGCGAATTAGTAATGTCCATCCGAAACAAGATTTCCAGCCGAAACCGAACATTCGGTCCTGGGAAAGTTACCTACCTGGACGACGTGCGACGATTCACAAACACCGAGCCATAGGGCTTGCATTCGAATAATTCAAATATTATATTAGTTAGAATATTCTAATACTGAAATTGCAATATTCGATTAAAATCAAGAACACCAAACTCAGAACTCTAATGTGCATAAAATGCCACACAAAAGTTTGCGCGATATACATATCCATACAAGAAAATACAAGTTTACGTCGTTCGGGTTAACAACATGACAAAATTACCTATAGGGTTCGGAAACACTCGGGAGTGCCGCGTGCGACTGCGCAGTGCATTCGCGTATTTGACGAGACATCAGAGCAGTGCTCTGAAGAATAGGATTGCTGAGAGACGCCTATCAAACCTAGTTTGTGCTTTGAAATATTTGCACAATCCCAGCAACTACTACATTGAGCCACCTTCGGACGTTTTTCTATCTCCAGGAAACGACACGATTGTTAGAGTAATTACCGCGATCAATAAAGAATACTTTTGTCAAAAACAGGACTCTGATGATGAAGAGGATGACATAGCCTTAGTTCATCTCCAACAACAGCAAAATCAAATTGCGGCATCGCAACCTGAAATAAGTTTCAAAGAACAGCTCCAAAAAATCTACCGTCTACCGCTAGTTTTTACGAGAGAGAAAAGTTGGAAACGCCAATCCGCATGCAAATGGCGCTCTTTGATAGAGGAGGTCCTAGACAAGTATTTTTGAGCCAGGCATACAACTTTCTGCTGTGTATACCACCTACAAGTAATGATGATTCAATCGACGCTCTAAGTTTTCTTAGGTCTCATTTCCAAGGAAAGCGTTGACGAACAAGTCAAAGATAGATTTAGATAGGACTTTGTTACTCTAATTGCTCATTTCAATGTCATTCTGTGATTTATAAGATCTCATCCAAATGAAAGTTAAGAGAGGGCTAATTGCTAATATTATTATGATTGTGTGTGTGATAAATAAGATCTCTTAAAAATCTGTGTATATTTACTTGTTATTGTGTTAAATTTTATTATAGATATTGGTTAAATACCTACTCAACTAGTTTTTGAAGACTGTTTTTTACTAAGAAAATGTGAATGTATTTAATTAATGTTACTCTTATTGCTAATATTATTATGATTGTGTGATTTATAAGACCTATTAAAAATGTTTGTGTACTTACTTACCCTAGTAACTACTTACTACCGAGTTATTGTTACTTACCGAGTTTATTTACTTGTTATTGTGTCTAATTTTATTGTAAATATTGTTAAAAAAACCTACTCACCTAGACATTGAAGACTGTTTTTTACTAAGAATTTGTGGATGTTACTGGAATTGCTAATTTTATTATGATTGTGTGAGTTAATAAGACCTCTTAAAAATGTTTGTATACTTAGTCCAGTAACTACTTACTACCGTGTTACCGTTACTTAACGAGTTTATTTATCTACTTGTTATTGAGTGAAATTGCATTGTAGATATTGTTTAAATACCCACTAGCCTAGGCTTCAAAATCTAGATTTTGAAGACTGTTTTTTACTAAAAATTTGTGGTTGATTGTGCGCTAATGTCTCATTACGGTGACACAACCTTTTGTTATTTTTATTTCAATTTGATATTTTAATTTTTTTCATGCAATTAAAACATAAATAATAAAAAAAGATATCATTATAATAAAACATGTTTTTTTCTATTATTCGAATAATATTCGTATTATTCGAATAGTACCCGAAAAAAATTCGAATATTCGAATATCAAAATTTTTGAATATTTGCAAGCCCTCAGCCAACGAAGTTTCAGCCGATTTTAAACCGAAACTAAAATTGAAGCCGAACCGAATTGGGCGAAACTGAAACTTCAGTAGGTCTCTTCTATTATCTAAATAAGATGCCTCAAATACAGTGTCGGATGCTGAGTAGGCTGGAGCCTATGACGGCAGATTCTAGGGGGCGGCAAAATTGGCCCAAACATTTTTGTTCTAAATACAATAAGAAGATTATAAATTAAAAAATATAATTTGTCCAGCATTATTTATTTATTTATTATTTATTATACACAAAGAAAACGAGTCTCGAAAATGTAACAAAAATCAATATCATTATTAGTAGGTACCTACCAACTGTATGAACACTCTAACGTCTGTATATGAAAAATTACTGATAGCATGTGGGTACTTAAAAATGGGTAAAAACAAAGAGAAGAAACTAGAAAGTTTTTAATATTGTTAATTTTATAGATTTTGATGTGCTCTTTCCGAATGTTAACTTTGCCGCCCTTGTATTGCTGCGCCGTGCGCAAACGTAAACTGGTAAGTTAGCGAAAGATCCAGAATAATATGTTATCAGAGGCCGCACAAACTACGTAGGTATGCTCGGGCTAAACCGCGGAGGAGAGGTGCTCACGTTTCTGGGTGGATTATACATGGATCAAGTTGTCAACAGACAAACAGCGCTATGCATAAGAGGGGGCACAAATGGATGAAAATAATGATGGGTCTTTGTAAGTTATTATTTTAATTAATTGATGTAATTTATTGAATTATGCCTCATTTTATTCTATATTTTTTTATTTGTATTATGTTCTGAATTTAAGGTTAGTAAGTTATTATTTTAATTGATAAATGTAATTTATTGAATTTTGCCTTATTTTTATTATGATTTTTTATTTAAATTATGTTCTGAATTTAATGTGATCTTAATTTTACTAATGCTTCTATGATTGTGTGTTCCTGTGTCTTATTTGAAATGTGTGATATGAATTTGTAATTTAAAATAAATGAGTTAATATTTTACATAAAATCCTATTAGCAATAAATGTTTCAGGGGTTTATCTCTGCAAATTTCTGAGATAAGGGGGGTAATGCTATTTTTTTCAACGTTTTTATAAATAAGTCGGAAACGATACGGCTTAAAGGGAAAAAAAAACTGTTTATTAATGTGCAAATGAATACCTTTCATATGATTTCTCACACGACCTAGTAACTTCACTTAAAAAAATTGTAATCCCCTATCCGCCCCCCTGCAATCATAATAAGAATATTTTTTTACATTTTCATTTAAAGTGTTATCTTTAACCATTTCAAATTTCAAGTCGATAACATCAGTAGTTCTCGAGATATTCTTTTTGTGACAGACAGACAAAGTGATACCATAAGGGTTCCTTTTTACCATGTTGGTCTGGAACCCGGCTTAAAGCACCTTGTTTTTTAATAATATCTCCACTTCCGATTCATTTCAGGCGCCATTTTTACAAAATGCGGCACGAGCGGCAAAAATACGAACGAGATTGCAAAGGTGAAATTCGTAAAAAGCACCACAAAATCTATAGGCAATTCCCTAGTTTATAATTATACCTACTAATACGGGGTAAAAAAGTTAATGTAATGAGGACGATAGAGCACAGATCATAGTACAACTTCATTGTTATCAAATTTCAAAGATCTGCAGGGGCGGCAAAAATGTAAAGCCTACGGCGGCAAATTTGTAAATCCGGCACTGCTCAAATATCAAGTATATATATTGTTTCCCAGAGGCCTTTACATTGATAAGCATACATCAACAACCAGCAATATGGCGTATACTCAAGAATTGTCCGACGCTATAAATGAAGGGGATCTACCTCTTGATCCCCTGAAGGATCCTCCGCCAAAAGAACTCAAGAGGAAGTTAAAGAGAGGATATGTGATTTATTTTTCATTCGTTCATATTTGTGGAGTTTACGGATTGTACTGTCTTTTTACGGGATCGGCTAAATGGGAAACGATTGTGTTGAGTAAGTTTTTTTCATATACTTACTGGTTGGTAGACTAGTAGTAGGTAGTAAGTACTGGTGTGTATAATAGAAGTACCTATTTAATATGATTGTATTTAAAGTGATGATGTATTGGATCGAACGAGTGACCATGGACCAAATAAATAGTCTATGATGTATAAATAATGTAATATAATTTAAACCGATGTATTGATGTATATTTTGAGAAATGGTGTAGTTTTTCAGATTTAGGGGTTTCATATCCGAGGATATCTCTTGAAGAAATCATCCCATAAATTTTTCTATTGATGAAATCTTCATGAATATTTTAGTGTCATCTGCATACAATACTTAAAACATTTCCCTACGTCTTAAAGATATGCAGAATAAAGAAGTGGTCCCAAAATAGAATACGCAAAAGTATAATGTGATCTACGCGGTCACATCATAATTTTGCATAAACTTTTATAATAATAAAGTTCCTTAATTTAATGGGAATAAGACATTTTTTTTAATTGTGATCTCAAAAAGGGAAATTATCGTAATTGATGTAAGTTGATGGTTCTGTTCTTCAAGAAAGGTGACAAAACCTTACTTAAGAATTACAGACCCATCTCGCTATTGAGCCATGTTTATAAGCTGTTTTCAAGGGTCATCGCGAACCGTCTCGAACGCAAGTTTGATGACTTCCAGCCTCCCGAACAAGCCGGGTTCCATAAAGGCTACAGTACCATAGACCACATATGTACATACGCTGCGGCAAGTCATACAGAAGACCGAAGAGTATAACTTGCCGCTATGTCTTGCGTTTGTGGACTATGAGAAAGCCTGCGATTCGATCGAAACATGGGCGGTGCTTGAGTCTCTCCAACGATGCCGAATTGACTATCGGTACATCGAAGTGTTGAAGTGTTTGTATAAAAACGCCACTATGTCAGTCCGAGTACAATAACAGAGCTGGAAGGCGATTCCCTTAAAAAGAGGCGTAAGACAGGGAGACGCAATCTCTCCGAAACTGTTTACGACCGCTTTGGAAGATGCCTTCAAGCTCCTGGAATGGAAAGGGCTGGGCATCAATATTAACGGCGAATACATCACTCACCTTCGATTTGCCGACGATATTGTGGTCATGGCAAAGTCGATGGAAGAGCTCAGCACGATGTTCGAAGGCCTCATTGAGTCTCCCAGCGGGTAGGCCTTAAAATGAACATGGACAAGACGAAAATCATGTTAAATGTCCATGTCGTGCCTGCCACAGTTATGGTTGAGAACTCGGCTCTTGAAGTTGTTGACGCGTACGTATACCTAGGACAAACAGTCCAATCCGGATCCAACTCGGATGGGCAGCGTTTGGGAAACTTCGCAACGTCTTTTCGTCCAACATACCTCAGTGCCTTAAGACGAAAGTCTACAACCAGTGTGTGTTACCAGTGATGACATATGGAACCGAGACGTGGTCCTTCACTATTGGCCTTATGAACAAGCTCAGAGTCGCTCAACGAGCTATGGAGAGGGCTATGCTCGGGGTTTCACTACGGGATCGAATCAGAAATGAGGAGATACGTAGAAGAACTCGGGTCACCGACATAGCCAAACGGATTAGCACGTTGAAGTGGCAATGGGCAGGCCATATAGCGCGCAGAACAGATGGGCGATGGGGCCGCAAAGTTCTCTTATGGAGGCCACGGATCGGCAAGCGCAGCGTAGGACGTCCACCTACAAGATGGGCAGACGACTTGGTGAGAACTGCTGGTCGGCGGTGGATGCAGACGGCTTTCAACCGCAGTACTTGGAGATCAATGAGGGAGGCCTTTGTCCAGTAGTGGACGTCCTACGGCTGAAATGATGATGATGATGTAAGTTAAGAGCAGAAACAAAAGATTCTATTTTGGGACCACTTCTTTATTCTCCATATCTTTATGACGTAGGGAAATGTTTTAACTATTCACAGTACTTATTGTATGCAGATGACACTAAAATATTCATGAAAATTCATAACCACGTAGATTGTAAGAAATTTCAGACTGACCTAGACCTAGACCGCCTTGCCAATTATTATGCTTAGAATCGTATTAGTGTTAATATAAAAAACGTAGGTACCACCATTTAATTTACTAGGAAAAAATCACCTTTTATTTTTACCTACACAATTAATAATTATGTTTTGTCTAAAGTGACCTCTGTCAGGGATCTCGGTGTAGTGATGGACTCCAAATTATTATTTTCTGAGCACATAGATGGCATAGTTAATAGGGCCTACAAAAGCTTAGGTTTTGTCATTAGGGTTAATCGTCCTTTCTCGGATATAGGATGTCTAAAAATCTTATATAATTCCTACGTAAGATGTATCTTAGAGTATTGTTCTACAGTCTGGAGCCCACACTATTTAACCTACACTCAACAGCTAGAGACCATACAAAGTAAGTTTATAAAGATTCTTATCTACAGAAGTTTTGTCCACTTTGAGATTTACGAAGAAGCGTGTGCCCACCATAATTTAGCTACCTTAGAGATTCGTAGAACAGTTGCAGACATGTCCTTTCTGCACAGTGTATGCAACAGTTTAATAGACTGTGAAGAATTGCTAAGCACCTTTATATGTTTAAGTGTTCCCCGCAATCGTACCAGACACACAAATCTTTTTGCTGTTAAGCATACAAGTACTAATTATGCGCAGTATTCATTAGTAAATCAGCTTCATAGTACCTATAATAAGAAATTTAGTTCTGTGGACATATTCTCTCTTGGTAGGGATAGTTTTAAACGTGACACATTTAAAATACAATATACAGGAGTAGTGTTTATATTTATAAATATTTATTTATATTCATATATATTACTCTCTAATTTGCGTAGTTCTTTAGACAAGGGGGGCGGAAAGGGGGGTTTTCAATTTTTTTGTGAAGTTACTAGGTTGTGTGGGGTATCATATAAAAGGTATTCATTTGCACATTATTAAAGTTTTTATTTTTCCTCTAAACCGTATCGTTTTTGAGTTATTTACAAAAACGTTGAAAAAACGACCATTCCCCCCCCCCTTATCTTCGAAGTTTGCAGAGATAAACCCGTGAAACTTTTATAGCTAACAGAAGTGTGTAAACTTTATAGGAAAATTATAGTGAACTCTCTAATTTGCATAGTTTTTTTAGAAAAGGGGGTGGTTTCCAAATTTTTTGTGAAGTTAATAGGTTATATGGAATACCATGTGAAAGGTATTCATTTGCACATTAATAAACAGGTTTTAGTTTTTATGGCGTATAGTTTTCGACTTATTTACAAAAACGTTGGGAAAAATGACGTCCCCCCCCCCCCCCCCCTTATCTCCGAAAATTGCGGAGATAAACCTCTGAAACATTTATTGCTATTAGAAGTGTATGTAAAGATTACAGGAAATTTATTACAAAATCTCTAATTATCATACTTTTTTAAGAAATTATCGAAAGTGTAAAAAATCTACATAAGTTCCGCTATGCTATCAGACAAGAGATGGCGCTGTCAAGGTTCTCCAACAAATATAAATCCGCCTTTGTCATATATTATATTGTATGATGGCACGGAACCCTCGGTGCGCGAGTCCGACTCGCTATTGCCCGGTTTTATTAATTAATAAATATATATAGTCAGGTAAAAGTGATTGAAACATGCTGATTATTATGAAAAATAGAATGAAAAAAAGTACTTTGTATTTATTTTTTCAAAACATACAGAAAATAAAGATAAAAAACATGCCAAAACCGTTTGACGGTTGGTCCGCATGCTTGAAAGACTCAGAAGTAATGAAATAACTAGATAGTATTTAAATCAAATAGAAAATGTACTCTAAATGAATCTACATTCAGAAATCGGTTAAATTTAATTAATTTAATATAATCGGTTGAATTTAACACTTTTCTAACACCGGGGCTTTTAAAGCCACACGCGAATAACGGAGCGTTAAGTTCCTACTCCGTACTTACAGCTGGACAGAAACCCAAAA
Source organism: Pasiphila rectangulata (assembly GCA_963082625.1). Classification (NCBI taxonomy): domain Eukaryota; kingdom Metazoa; phylum Arthropoda; class Insecta; order Lepidoptera; family Geometridae; genus Pasiphila; species Pasiphila rectangulata. Next base: position 17,312,462 of record OY720254.1, read on the forward strand.
TAAATCGTACATTAAAATTTTTAAATAAATCGGATATGTGCATAGTTCATTGCTAAATGTAGAAATAAATAGAATGTATGTAACATTATATTTATTTCTACATTGAGCAATGAACTATGCAAACCTAGATTTTTATAATGCCTACTATAAACTTTTTCGCAGCTATTTTCCTATACTACGTATCAGTGGTGGGAGTAACCGCAGGGTCTCACCGGCTCTGGTCCCACCGCGCCTACAAAGCGAGACTGCCTCTACAAGTCCTGCTCACCATAATGCACACCATCGCCTTCCAACTCTCCGCCATAACCTGGGTCCGAGACCACAGAGCTCACCATAAGTACGCCGACACTGACGGCGACCCCCATAACTCGAAGAGGGGGCTATTCTTCTCTCATATCGGTTGGGTAATGTCACAGAAGCACCCGGATGTGAAGAAGGGGGGACAGAAGATAGACATGTCGGATGCTTATGAAAATCCGGTTATCCGCTTTCAGCATAGGTTAGTATTTTTTGTAAAGTTTACTGTAGTATTTATTAGAATTTTAATTTAACCAGCGAACACTTGAATATTGTGTAGATATTTATATTTTACTTATGGGTAGATAATATGTTCAAGATTAATTCTGTTACTTGCACACTTAAATAGGTGCACGACAACGTCGAGTGTCGTCGACATAATGAAACTCATCTATGTTTGCTTTGCCTTTTCCTATTTTGTGAACCCTCTTGATCTTTTTGTTGTAATTGTAATGTTTTTCCCAGATACTACAACTTACTCGCCGGCTTTGGATGCCTCATCCTCCCGACTCTGATACCTTTGCTCTGGGGCGAGGCACTCAGCACAGCATGGTTTCTCAACCAGACCCGGTACATGCTGAGTCTCCACGGACTGTTCCTCATCAACAGCGCTGCCCACAAGTGGGGCAACAAGCCGTACGACAAGTCCATAGCACCCTCTCAGAACATTGGTGTATCAATAACAAGTCTTGGCGAGGGCTTCCACAACTACCACCACACGTTCCCCTTCGATTACAGAGCGTCCGAGATCGGCAACGACATTTTGAACCCGACGACTTATTTTATTGATTTCTTCGCGCGGATCGGCTGGGCGTATGACCTGAAGACCCCGACTCCAGAGATGGTGAGGGAAAGGTCGAAGAGAACTGGTGATGGAAGTCATCATAGTGTAAATGAAGCTAATAAAGTATTACCGGGACCCCGGGATACCACGGCTGCTACGAAACGACAGGATTGACGTCACTTGACCAAAATCAGCATCAGCATCCGCTGATGTGTCAAAAAACCGCATCAGCAACAACCCTGCTACACACCATCATCGCCATCATCAGCATCAGAAACCCATTAATTTATTTCCATAGCTTGTAACTACAAAACTCAGGGTCATTGGAATGAACTTTAATGTAATTAAATAATGTATGTTGTAGTGTGTACTGGAGTTCTTCAATAGTGTTATGTCCTAAATTTTAATTTAGTGCCCATTAAGGTTTCAGAGAATTTCAGAGTAATAAGATGCCGCTGCAGTAACGCCTGAAAATGTTTCTATTAGCCTAACAAATATTAAAAAGTAGCTTATATTAGATTTGAAAGACCAATTTTTGCACCAAATGGGCCAGGAATGCTAAGAACTGGGGGTAAACAAACAAACGAATGCTGGAAAAGGAAGCCTGTACCTACTGAGATGTTGATAAAAAGAAATAGATACTTCGTTACATCTAAATTATTTATTACATAACAACTTAACACACATAAAATGCTCATAAAGATAGCAACTTAATGATACGTAAGACCTCTGCTATTGAACTTATGTCACAGGTCATAGTTCAGACTAGTTCTATAGCAAATACGTCGCGATCGGAAACGCCAATGAGAGAGGTCCAAAGTACTATATACCGGAGTTGGAGTGGAAAAAGACAAATATATATATAATAATATAAGTTATAAGTTAGTATAGTTTTAAAAACCTACAGGCTGATAACGTATCTCGCGACAGGTTTGCAACAGGCTTATATCTCGCAATCATCGCTGTGAAACGTCGATTTGATCGATTGCTTTTATGTACTACACAATCGACCATTGACAGCGATTATCGCGATATTACGCCTGTTGCAGCGTTTTTTATCATTGCAATTTTGATTTATTTTTTTTCACCATATTCTGCAATTTTTGTTCGTTGTATCATGTTTGTTTCTGTTACCTAGTCGCTTCATTCGCTTAGCCTCGCTCAACGCGTCTCTAGCGGAAACGTCTCAGCGAAGCGACGCTTTGTAATACAAAACAGTGAAAAATGTGTCTCTGTAGTACTTTTGTATCGGATAATTAATTTTTCAAAAATATAAAAACGACTTGCTATGATAGAATACAAGCCATGAAACTATACCTTGAGGGACCCCGTGTCTACTATTAAATAATATTTGATTCCTCATGCATCCCATCATCTGAATAGAGTTTTGAAAACACGCAACTTAAACGTGTTTTTGGTTGTTTGCCCGGTAACTCGAACTACGTAAGTAGGTCTCCCGCGGTACAGGCTCGACTAGTGCGGGGACCAGCGTCAACGTGTACTGTGTAACTTGTACTATGGCAAATAAATGATTTTGTATTTGGAAACAAACATACAGTCGCATTGAGAAACTCCTTTTTGAAGTCGCTTAAAATAAGCCCGCTGCAAATCCTCGCACCGGTAAAGTTGTATAAATAAAATAAATAAATAATGCTGGACAAATCACACAGCATCATCTAGTCCCAAGCTAAGCAGAGCTTGTGTTATGGGTACTAGATGACTGATATACCTAATACGTTATACTACATAGATAGATATTTTTATTATATATAGAAAAACACCCAGAACACCCTGAACAAATATCTGCAGATCATACAGACATTTGTCCCGAGGCGGGAATCGAACCCGCAACCTCTTGCGTCGCAGGCGGTCCTTCGCCCGCTGCGCCACAGAGCTCGTCATTATGTATACTCGTATGAGTGACATGTCCGTGGCGAGCCACTAGTTAGTCACGCGCGGCATGTTCGCGTTTGTTCCTAAGCCCTAGGCCGCCCGGGGCTGGCCGAGGGAGGCCCTGTGCTGGTCTAGCTTCGTCCACTTCTCGCTGACCTTCCAGAGCCACTGCGCGAGCTCGTAGTCTTGGGCGGTCTTGGAGGGCTCCGTTTTCTTCATGTCACTGGAAGCAACAGGATCTGATTAGTGTTTAGATAGATATATATAGATAAATTCTTTATTTGTGACAACAAGCATAGAAAACATTGATTAGGTACATACAAAAAAAAATACAAAAATAATGAAGCCATGCTTGAGTCACAAAAAGGTCTCAGTCTCAGCTTAATGTTGGCTATGTTAACCAACGCTGGTCTTCCGACTGAGCCGTTTGGTGACGTCACAGAAGGCAACACAATCAATAAAATTAAATAGAACATATAAAATTGTACAAGCAAAGACATTGACAAATTCTAATACCAATTACAAAATATAAAACAAGAAATACGACATTAAACTTAATAAATATAAGATTTTAAAATTAAAATTACAATAAAAACTAAATAAAAAAAAAAGTGACAGTTTAGTTTACAAACATGACGCACACGGCATAAATTAAAAGAAGAAGAAGAGTGTCATTGTGTCAAACATATTGATGTCAGATTTACGATAAATAAATGGTACAGTTGGTTATTGGTGTTTATTTTTCTTTGTGGGTGGATGTTGTTTGAAAAAAGGCTTAGTAGTTTAAGTCTTTGTGCAGACGGATTGGTATCTTGTACAATGTATAACATTTTTAGGATGATGTTGGGACTGCCTCTGGGATGTTTGCAGCGTATCAAACGGATGGTCCTCCGTAAAAAGGCAGCGTCACTGATGCACAGAGTGTGGAACTGCCTAAATAGCATCTTACAAACTATACCTAGCTGGTAGAACTGTTTCTCCAACGTGGCAGTGCTTTGTGCGGACAGTAATATAAATATTAAGTAACTAGCTGTCCCGCGAACTTCGTATCACACCTACCACTGCAACTTCTTACTACAACTACCCTATAACTACCCTACAACTACCCGACAACTACCCTGCAACTACTATTTTACGCAACAAAAAGTAGCCTATGTCCGTCTCCATGGTCTAATCTACTCCTATTCCAAAATTCATCCAAATCTGTTCAGCGGTTTTGACGTGAAAAGGGAACATACATACATTCTTATTTTCGCTTTTATATATTAGTAGGATAGGATTATTTAGTTTCGTTGGAACTGATGACAAACTAGTTATTTTGAAAACCTATAAAATAGTTACGGTTGTAGAGTTATGTTTGTATATCGGAGAGCGTTACGCGCTAGCTCGTGTACCCTCTGTGTGCGTCAGGTCTGTGTCAGTCTCTTCCTAGATTTTGCCAAAACGCAGTATTTGCGGCGACCGATTTGTATTGTGATGTTATGGGTACAAATAACCGTGTCTACAATTTTATTGATGGTAACGAAAAGATGCGTCTACATCTCTGTTATGTGGGCGCGTGTGTTTTTGTGTATGCATGGGTGTCTAGAGGCAGACCACCCGCGCGATGGATCAATGACATTATTAGTTTTGTTGTGAGTTCGTGGACAAGAATCGCGAGGGACCGTAAACAATGGCGCCTTAAAGAGGAGGCTAATACCCAACAGTCAGTGCAAACGGACTGAAACGATGATAATGATGGGTGTGTGAGGGAGAGAGTGTGGGTGTGTGACTGGGTCAAAGGTAAAATATCCTTATGGTAATTTTTTGTGGATATAGCAGCAAGTACTCACACATAGAAGTCGCCAGCGCTCTTCCTCAGGGCCGAAGGGTTCCAAAGGTTTTGGCAAAACACAGTCTTTGTGGCGATCGATTTGTACTTTGTTTGATGTGATGCGAACAAATATACGTGTCTACAAGTAACAGTAAGGAAGAGATGCGTCTTTATCTCGTCTGTTTTTGTGTATGTATGGGTGTGTGAGGGAGTGTGTTTGTGTGAGAGTGAGTGTGTGTGTGTGAGAGTGAGTGTGTGTGTGTGTGTGTGTATGCGGGACAAAGGAAGATTTTTTGTGGATATAGCAGCTTTCACTTAGACGTAGTAGTCGCCAGCGCTCTTCCTCAGGTCCGGATCTAGCGCGGCGTGCCCGACTGTTTGCGCGCCGATCCTTGCGCTCGTCATGAAGGGCCAGAACAGAGGGTACACGAGGTGGCGCGTGAAGCTCTTCGAGATCGACATGTAGCGCGTCAGGTCAGTCTCGTCCAAAGGTTTTGGCCAAACTCAGTCTTTGTGGAAACCATTTTGTATTTTGCTTGATGTGATGCGAACAAATACGTGTTCACAAGTGACAATAAGAAAGAGATGCGTCTATATTTCTCCTATGGGCGGGTCTGTTTTTGTGTATGTATGGGTGTGTGAGGGAGAGTGAGTGTGTGTGCGTGTGTGAGTGGGACAAAGGTAAATATCCTGTAGGTACTTTTTTGAGGTTATAACAGCGGGCACTCACACATAATAGTCGCCAGCGCTCTTCCTCAGGGCCGGATCTAGCGCGGCGTGCACGACTGTCTGCGCGCCGATCCTTGCGCTCTTCATGAAGGGCCAGAACAGAGGGTACACGAGGTAGCGCGTGAAGCTCTTCGAGATCGACATGTGGCGCGTCAGGTCCGTGTCCGTGAGGCCGGGGTCTACCACCACTACTGCGATGTCGCTGTCTGGAAAGGAAAATAATATAATTTAGAACAAATAACACATTATAAGGTTACAAATTGGAACGCAAAAAAATTGTTTTTTAAGTTCTCCATGTAAGTAAATAGTAAATTATTTGTCTTTAGTAGTAGTAGAACTCCTTGTGAAAAGTTCATACTGGGAAGCTCTACAACCGTACCTATTTCATCTGATCTAATCAGCCCGTTGGATCCCACTACTAGGCAAAGGCCTCCGTTCCCTCTTTCCACACTTTCCGGTCTAAGGCGTTAGTCGACCAGTCAGGACAGGAAACGTCCAGTTCGTCCCGCCATCTGCGCCTGGGCCGGCCGCGCTGCCGCTGTACTGTACGTAGGACCCACTCAGTGGCTATCTTTGCCCACATTTCGTCCGACATGCGGCAAACATATCCAATTCAGTCCCACTTCAGTTTGGCTAATTGGTGAACAACATCGACGATTTTTGTCTTGGAGCGCAGTGTGGTGTTTCCAATGCGGTCTTTTAATTTAACACCTAAAATACTGCGCTCCATCGCTCTTTGGCAGACTTCCAGAGAGATGTCAAAGACCAGGTTTGTGCACCATAAGTCAGAATAGGAAGAATGCATACGTCCATGAGTTATAGTTTTTAAGTTTGAGACAAAAAGGAAGGCTACCTTCATGAGTTCCTTCATCGCCCAATAGCTTTTCCAGGCTTTATCTGTTCGACGGATGATCTCTTTTTCTTGTCTCGCCTGGAAAGAGGCTACCTGGCCGAGGTAAATATACTCATCGACGTATGCAATCTCCTCACCCTGTACGGAGATCTTATGATTGGTGCTATTAGTCATAACCTTGGTCATTGACTGGTTCATTGATAGCCCGATCTCAAGGCTTGCGTTGCTCAGGTCTGCCACCATCTGTTGTAATTGATGCGATACTGTGGCAAAAAGTAGGTTGGTAAGTCTGTTTGCGCCAACGACTATTCCTCCACTTTTCAGCCAAGCTTCTGAAGATTTCTTCGAAAGAGGGACAGCGGGTCTCCCTGTTCCTGTGTACCTTTCGATTGTGCATGTCTGTTACGGAGAAGCCCGAACGGAAATCGTGCCTATTTTATAGGTTTTAAAAATAACTAGTTCTCATCATTCATTGGATGTCCTCAAATAAATAAATCATTCATCTGCCCTTATCTCACACCTTTATTTTTCCAACCAACAAACACGTTCATGTATAATGGTTAGCCGCCTCTAGCAGCGTACCACGAGTTGGTGAGATCAACTAGGGCGCTAACACCTATCTTGCGGTCCCCCCCCCCTTTTTTACAAAAAAACACTTTGACTGGAAAATTAGATAGCTACCTAGATTCCGCCTCGCGAACTCCCGGGCGAACAGGATGTTGGCGAGCTTGCTCTGCGCGTACGCCGCCGGCGCGTCGTAGTGGTCGGCCATGTTGAGGTCGTCCTTGTGGATGGCGCCACGCCGGTGCGCGCTGCCGCTCACCACCACCACGGTGCTGGGAGCAGACGCCTGCGAAGCCACACAAAGGCTTGTAGCTTGTAAGTTTTTTTAGTTCGACCTACACTAACCTGACCTTTAGTTCTTTAACTTTTATATGACTCAAGTTTAACTCTCACGATTATGAAAACATTTTTATTTTGCTTGCTTTTAAGAATATAATATAACCCTATTATCTAGTATGTACATTAACGATGACGTCTTCCTCTCTTCTATATTTATTGTTGTGCCCAACAGGGTCTATAATGCTACCCAACACCATTGTACCTACATTATAGAACACAATAATAATAATAATAATAATAATAAGCCCCTCAAAGCCCAACCCCACGTCCGTGCTGACCATCTATGCCACGTGAGGGGCGGACACTCGCAACGAAATTACTTAGCGGATGACCAAAAGGGAAATGGCAAACCCATGATGATGGAGAAAAAAGGTTATAAACGTATATGGTCGCTTCCCGGGGGTGATCGCCGGGGCACGTCTGGAGCCGATGCTGGACGTCACAGCATGCAAACCATCGGTGGCGAGGGTAATGGGCGGCCCTCTGCCGGGGAACCCGAAAAAGGTGAGTCCAACAGGAGGTACAACCTACGGCCACGGAGAATTTCTAGTCGGAGCACATCTACAACCGACGCACGAAGACTAAGCAGCACGAGTGCAGCTGAAGTGGGAGTATCACGGCTGGCCGCGATTGAGGAGCGAGGCCCGAGCCTTAGCGATCGGGTTGAAGAGGACCATGAAACCCGATCCATTTCTTCCTCACCTAAATCTCTTTTTCCTTCTCTTCCTTCCTCTCCACCTTCTTACCTTAACTTTGTTTCTGAAACAACTCCTATGTCTTCTCCTTTATCTACTTCACTGGCCGAGGATGTTGTGCAAGCGACTTCTGTCGGTAATCTTGCACCCACCAAGGTTAAGACACGTGCGCGAAAAAAGTGGACAAACGAAATGAACGTTTTTATCCTGCGCACCTATCTATTAATCACCAACATGGAAGCAAATACTAGAGGATACCTAACAGATTTATATACAAAATTTAGTGAGAAGTTTTCGGACATGCAAGTTAGCAAACAAAGGTTAGGTGACCAACGTAGAGCAATAGTTAGGAATAACCTACTGAGCACAGTTTGCATTACTGAAATAACATTACAAGTAAAATCATTGTTACAACAACCTCAAGAACAAACGTTACAACACAATTCTCAAACAGGACACACAACACAACGCATGCGATGGACCTCAGAACACAATGAGACCATCATAAGAGCATATCTCAAAATAACAGAATTAGAAAAAAATAAAACTGCGTATAGAAAACCGCTACATAATTATTTTATCAGTGTTTTCCCCCACCTTTCGCACATGAGCGAACAAAGGATTGCAGACCAAAGAAGGGTGATTATAGCTAATAAATTCATTGATGATGTTAGACTTGCCGCTATATGGCAGGAGGTAGCTAACGAACTAGGTACACAAATTAACTCTACCAGTCAAGACGATCAGATACAACAAGATGAGCTTAATGCGACAGTTTGGTATGATGCAACTGACAACACCAACACAATTACTAGCAGTAACTCGCACTCACCAACATTACACCCACAAACTTGTGAGTCCCATCACGATAGAAATCTGGAAGTGGACTCAGTGTTTGCTGAAGCTTTACAATACTTCACCAACACTGAACCTGATGATAGACCATTTATCCCTAAACAAAGACCGTCAAAGAAATTTGGAAAAATAGTCACTTATTTAAATGAAATCATATTACCCGAACACGCTACCATAGACACCAATTTTGAAACCCTGCAGACCGTTATATATTGTGTGGCATGGACAGCCGCCAAATCAAATGGTTCAAAGCTCAAAATACCACCGGAAGAGTTAAGAAACCAGCCTAAAGAACACCAAATCCCTAACTGGCAGAAACGCCTTGAGAGAAAACTAGACGACTTAAGGAAAAAATTAGGACGCCTGACACAATATAAAAACGGTAACAGAAGTAGGGCCCTCCATAAACAAGTTGATAAAATATTAGAGCAGTATCAAATACACACAATACACGAGTCACCAAACACAGACCTTAACCACTACATTGATACCTTAAAACAAAAATTGAGTGTTGTAAGTAGTCGTCTTAAACGGTACAAGGAATGCAATAACAGAAAGACACAAAATACTCTTTTCAACAATAACGAGAGAAAGTTTTACCAGACTCTCTCAAAAAACACTACAAACAACCCAATACTATCCGATAACTCTGCAGACAGCACTCAGGCAAACACCAACCAATTAGATCCAACTGAACTGCGTCAATTCTGGGCCAGAATATGGGAAAATCCTGCTAGATATAACGAGGAAGCCATATGGATTGAAAATGAATGCGCGAGATACTCAGAGCTAACATCTATGGAGTATGAGAACATCCCAATAGACATATTCAAGAATGTTTTACACGGTATTCACAACTGGAAAACACCCGGTTCAGATAGAATTCATTCATTCTGGTATAAAAAACTAACATCTATCCATCCATATTTATACAATCACATCAATAGTTTTATAAAAAAACCCGACACACTTCCCAATTATGTCACAGCTGGTACCACATATATGATATTAAAAGATCCGAAAGACACAGCGAATCCAGCAAAATATAGGCCAATCACTTGTCTCCAGACTATCTACAAAATCATTACAGCATGCATATCACAACTTATTTACAGACACATTAACACCAACAAAATACTAACTGAACAACAAAAGGGTTGTAGGAAGTTCAGTCAGGGATGTAAAGAACAACTAACTATTGATTCAGTAATACTCCAGCGAACACAAAAGCTTAAATCAGACCTCTTTACCACGTACATTGACTACAAAAAAGCTTATGATTCGGTCCCACACACATGGCTACTCAAAATCTTGGAAATTTATAAAATTCATCCAGATCTTATTTCATTTCTTGGTATGTCTATGACCCAGTGGACAACCCAACTGCACGTACAAACACTCAGTAGTGCAGAAACAACACCGATAGCAATCAAACGCGGTATCTTTCAGGGAGATGCACTCAGCCCACTATGGTTCTGCCTTGCCTTGAACCCTTTATCGAATCACCTTAATTCAATGAATTTAGGATTTCCCCTTGTAAACGTGACTGACCAAGTGCATACCGACAATTCTGATAGTAATCTAAATCACTTGCTATATATGGATGATATTAAAATATATGCATCTACAGAAGGTGACCTTGAGCTTTTAATCGAAGCTACGGAACATTTCTCGAACGACATTTCGATGGAGTTTGGAATTGAAAAATGTAAAATAAATTCCACCAAAGCAGGTCAACTTTATCAGCACTCTTATCAACTGCAGTCTGGGGAAAAAATTGATTATTTGAATGAGAATGAGACGTACAAATATTTAGGATATCAACAATCCAAACATATTCACTTCAAGGAAATAAAAACAAAACTAACTCAAAATTTTAAACATAGATTAAATTCAATACTAAAATCACAACTTAACTCGAAAAATTGTATAAAAGCAATTAACTCATTCGCCATACCTGTTCTTACTTATTCTTTCGGAATAATTAACTGGACCAAAACTGAGTTAAAAAGCCTACAACGTCTCATTAACGTCACCATGACCAAACATCGCAAGCACCATCCACGCGCATGTATTCAAAGGCAAATCCTACCTCGAGTAGAAGGAGGTAGGGGTATTGTCAACATCCCAAATCTGCACAATAGACAGGTAATGACACTTCGGACATATTTTCACAGCAAAACAGAAACATCAACTCTTCATAGGTCAGTAGTTGAGTTAGACCAGAGACTCACACCTCTTAATTTACAGGACCGCAACAAACAAAGAAATGAAGAACTTACAGACAGACAGAAATTAATATCCGAGTGGTCCCTTAAATCTCTACATGGGAGACATCGCCACGATTTGAGCCACCCCACCGTCGACATCCAGGCGTCGAACGAGTGGCTCCATCGAGGGGAACTCTTCCCGGAGACGGAAGGGTTCATGATTGCCATACAGGATCAAATAATAGAGACTCGTAACTACCAAAAGCACATCATAAAACTACCCACTTTAGCTACTGACTTATGTAGGCGCTGCAACCAGGCTTCAGAAACTATCCAGCATATTACCGGGGCTTGTAAATCTATTGTACAAACAGATTATAAGTACAGGCATGACCAGGTCGCCAATATTATACACCAACGCATGGCGACCAAATATAATCTGATAGAAACACCTGCAAGACCAACACCTTATTACAAATACACCCCCGATACCGTGCTGGAAAGTTCTACACATAAACTCTATTTCGATAGAGCCATCCTCACAGACAAAACTATTCACTACAATAGACCAGATTTGACACTTATAGACAAAGTTAATAAAACAGCACTACTCATAGACATAGCCATCCCCAACACACACAATTTGCAAAAAACCATAGCTGAAAAATTTACGAAGTACATAGACCTAAAAAATGAAATTACCAGAATGTGGAGTTTAGATAAAGTGACAATAATCCCGATTGTACTTTCTACAACGGGAGTAATACCTAAACAACTATTCCAGTCACTCGCCCAACTAGACCTGCCTAAACACACATTCGCTCTGTTACAGAAAGCAGTTATCCTCAACACGTGTAGGATTGTTAGAAAGTTTTTGCAAACTGATGTTTCCATTGACGCACCACAGTCTTCTAACCATGGTGCATCTAGAAACACAACTAATGCGCACTTGGCTTAGGCCCGTGCGTTTTAGATAAATTCCGGCCCTATCAGTGCCGAGCTGATGAAAATCTAAATCCAAAATAATAATAATAATGCTCGACAAATCACACAGCATCATCTAGCCCCAAGCTAAGCAGAGCTTGTGTTATGGGTACTAGATGACTGATATACTTAATACATTATACTATTATTATTAATATTATTATACATTACACAATAAAGTATTGAGTATTGAGTATAGCACGCGACCAGGGGCTAACAACAGGGGCTTGATTGCATTGAAATTATCGTGGCTTGACATCATTTAATAAATATAATACGGCTTACACCACGTACCTAACTTATTATCATCGTGCTTGCTGACGTTTCGTAGACCATTTAGAGGCTCTTCTTCATGAGACGAGAACTGATAAATAATAAGTTAGGTAGGTAGGCTGAAAGACGAAAATGAGTTATAGGTACGTGGTGTAAGCTGTATTATATTTATTAAAAGGGGCTTGATTCTCGTGAAAGTGGTAAAATATCTTTTACGGTAAAGTAAACAGTGTTAATTTTTATTAGTTCCATAAGTGTCGACACTCACTAATGGTCCCACTTGAATACCAGCGTTAATCCTGAACTTCTAAACTTTCTAAACTTCTAATTGAATCCTGGCGGAGGTTGGTTACCTTCAGTGTGTCCGGCATGAGGTTTGTAAGCAGGAAGTGAGACAAGATGGTTGACGCCAAACTGGACCTACTTAGGACTCCATGATCTGTGATGGGGATGTAACAGCGCCTTCGGTGTATAATTTAACTATGTAACTTGCCACCTCCAATCAAAAACTCCGCTACAATTTGGTCTTTTAGAAATCCATTAAAGAAATACCTATTATTAACTCAAAATTGGTTACAAAATATTATTTATTTAATGATTGTGCATTGCGCTATCACCAACCGCACATTTTAGTAACTACGGAAGACCAGCGCTGTGGGTACGACACAGGCTGGCACAGCACACGCTGAGTAGTGACCATTTTTGTCACTAGTTTGTGAGCCTAGTTGGTGTATTTTGTTTGTTTGATTGTACAAATGTGTGTGACATAATAAACGTTTCTTTATCTTTAGTGTAATCCTGGCGGGGATCGGTTACCTTCAGTGTGTCCACGATGAGAATGGTGAGCAGGAAGGGAGACAGATGATGGTTGTCGTCAAACTGGACCTAGTTAGGGCTCTATGATCTATGATTAACGCCTCTAGCTGTGACAGCCTTCAGTGTCTAATTTAGTGTCGTTCGTCACTATCAAGCCAATTTGATGTTGACCTGTTGAGCTGATCCCCTGTGCTGAATAGGCTATTTTTTCTTATGTTTTTAGCAAGGTATTTTTTTAAACTGTGTTAATTATTATTAGTTCCATTCGTCACTGTCAAGCCAATTTGATGTTGACCTGTTGAGCTGATCCCCTGTGCTGAATGGGCTATTTTTTATCATGTTTTTAGCAAGGTATTTTTTTAAACGGTGTTAATTATTATTAGTTCCATAAGTGTCGGAACTCACCAAAGGTCCTACGTGAAAACCGTCGTTGATCCTTATTCCTGAGGATTAACATAATGCTGAGGTAGGACCTTTTGGCCCACAAAATGTTATTATCATCATCATCATCATCATTTCAGCCGTAAAACTTCCACTACTGAACTAAGGCCTCCTTCATGGATCTCCATGAGGGGTAGTTGCCATACTCACCACGCTTGGCAGGCGGGTTGGTGAGCGCAGTACGGGATGTTGATATACGGAAAGACGCTGCTGCCCATCTTTCAGAGGTGTCCCTTAGCAGGCTCTTACTGCATCCACGGGTAGGAGAGGAGGGGTAACATTCTACTGCCGGCATCCCACGGCAAATGTTATTATGAATTATTATTAAAATGTTATTATAAAACTATCTAATGTTTTTCTTTCGATTGTACTTGTGGATTAATAAATGTTTTCTTCTTGTAATGTAATCCTGGCGGGGTTGGTTACCTTCAGTGTGTCCAACATGAGGTTGGTGAGCAGAAAGTGAGACAGATGGTTGACGCCGAGCTGAACCTCGAAGCCGTCTCTTGTGACGCCTTTAGGGGGCTCCATGACGCCGCCGTTGTTGACTAGCACGTGGCAGTGGGGCTCCTCAGACTTAAACCTAGAGGGGACGAAGATAATAATAAAACGTTTATTTTTCTCTCACAACAGTTCTTAGAGGTAATCTACAAGTTCTTAAGGTACTGTTATAATTAACCTGCATTGTGAGAGACTGGCGCCTGAAAAAGGTTTGAGAAACCTGTGGTACAGGTCACCAGGCCCTCGCTCCACGGATAAATATACATTTTAATAGTGGTATTCGTTACACCACAGTTGATTACATGATGATTATGTGAACAAACGATATTTTTAACTGTAAACCTAATATGTTTTTAGATAAGTGTATTCGTTTCTTTAGTTATGTATTAAGTGTATGTAATGTGTACTTACAATAACCTGCTGCACGCGTTGGCGTCGGCTGTAAGTGCAGCAGGCAACTGATATAAATAAATAAATAAATAAACAAATATATAACTAACTTATTAATTGTTATGTTAAACGGGTATTCTACTCACGTTAATAATTAACGTGAGTAGAATACCATACCCGTTTAACATAACAATGAATAGTGTAACTCACGAATCATTTGAAAGTGAAATAACTTATTAATATACTTAGGTCTACATTATAACTACACTATAACTACACGATTACAGGCGAGGAAATTTATGAAAGAGTAAGAGTAAAGTAGAAAGAAGTCTATTCTATGCAGTGGAGTATCCTTTCAGTAGCCTCATAATCCAGCTGCTTTAACCCTAAGAAGATATTCCTTATTTGAAGATATTCACGGAAATGATAAACCTTATAAAATACTAGCCGCACTCCGCAGCTCCACACGCGTAGTTCACGTGTTGCTCAGGGAAAATGTAGCATTGTAATGGTGAAATAATTTTTCATAGGAAACTACTGGGAGTTTCGGAGCCTATTCAATGTATACAAACAAATCAAACCAATCAAATCAAATACTTATTTCTTTATTTTTCTTCACTAAGATAGGCTAATAAATAAATTATTACATAGACAAAATGTACGAGTAAAGCTAAAGCTAATTAATGAAAAAAACATAAAATACGGATTCCAACGCGCGTGACCTTTTAAAAACTGTCACTTTTATATATTATTTATTTTATTATTTTTCAGCCGTTATTATCCCACTGCAGGGCAAAGGCCTCCCTTCCCTTCTTCCACTCCTCGCGATTTAACGCTGCTACAGGCCAAGATCTTAAATGGGCGTCTAGTTCATCGCGCCATCTTCTTCTAGGTCTATATATAAAGGTAAGTAATTTCTGGCCCTCTTATAAGGTCAGAAATTACTTCGCGCTGGTAGCCCGCCAGTACAAACAATCAATCCTCTTTATTATTAGTGTTCATGAAAAAAAAGTAACGTTGGTGGCTGGGCTCGAACCCGCGTTAGTCGAATGGATACTTGAACCTTCCTAGCTCCCTACACGAGGCACTGCTGTCAGCGGCTTACCTTCCAACCGGCAGGCTGGTTACGTATCTCGCGACAGGTTTGCAACAGGCGTATATCTCGCGACAGGTTTGCAACAGGCGTATATCTCGCGATAATCGCTGTCAAACGTAAATTGTTTGCTTTTATAGACTACAAAATTGACCATTGCGAGATTTACGCCTGTTGCAGCGATGATCATGAGATAAACGCCTGTTGCAAAACTGGCGCAGCCTGTGGTGTGTTTTAGATATTTTTTATTAGTTTTTCTTTTGCATTTATATGAGTCTTGTTACTTGAACTACATGTATTTCATTTATTTTACTTATAAAGCCGGAAGTGCTTTAAACACTTAGCTATGAAATAAATACATTATGTATGTAAATGAAGATCGTTCCTCTTCATTAATTATTTCAATATTTCCCGCGCAGTCGTATTGTCTATTGACGTTTGACAGTTGAGATGAGATGTCTCTGGCGGCCATGATTGGTTATGAAGGAAGGTTATGTGAAACTAAAAGACAATTGCGAAAGTAAATCTAATATTATTATTAATGTGTAAAGAACTTGTGAAAGCATTATTTATTTATTATTAGGTATATTTAGCTTGAGCTTTAAATGTTTTTGTGAATTTTGTTCGTAAAACTTTGTTCCACAATGTTCAAACGTGGTCTAATAAAACTTTTATTTTCAGAGCAACACAAATTAACTTTTTATTTCGAAGAAAGCATAAATCGAACTTCGACAACAACGAACACAGTCATTATACATAAATAAACACTTATTATGCCGGGGGGTGCCGGCAGTAGAATGTTACCCCTCTTCTCCTACCCGTGGATGCAGTAAGAGCCTGCTAAGGGACACCTCCGGAAGATGGGCAGCAGCGTCTTTCCGTATATCAACATCCCGTACTGCGCTCACCAACCCGCCTGCCAAGCGTGGTGAGTATGGCAACTACCCCTCATGGAGATCCATCAGGGAGGCTTTAGTTCAGTAGTGGACGTTTTACGGCTGAAATTAATAAATAATTAAACACTTATTGAGTTTGACTTGCCTCCTGACGAATTCGGCGACGGAGTGCGTAGAGGCGAGGTCGCAGGGTCGGCAGTAGACATACTTGTTGGTGGTCTCCAGCACGATGTCCCGCCTTATCTGCTCGCACTTATCCATGTCGCGGCACGCCATAAACACCTGCCATACAAAAAAAACGAGCTATAATAAATAATAACAATAAAAAGTAGTAATTTTCTAAAATATTTGACAACGGGGTTCCTGATCCGTGGGGTGCCGGTAGAATGTTGCCTTTTCTCTCATCCCCGTGGATTCTTTCCGCTTATCAACATCCCATACTGCGCTCGTCAACCCGCCCGCCAAGCGTGGTGAGTACGCCAACAACACCACACGACACACTTGAGATCCATGAGGGAGAGGTCTATGTTCAGCAGTTATAGACGTCCTATAGCTGAGATGACGATGATGATGAAGAATAGCGTTCCTATGAGGTAATATATGATATTGAATGTCTTTGGTGATGCTCCGACTAAGCGCCTCTGCGTGAGAAGTCCCAACAAACGTCCAAATGTGGAATATCCCCGGCGACACGTGGGCACACATCCCCAAGTCTGCTAAACAATGACCTCCCTCAGGGCACTCCAAGATCATGTTGTTGCCATACTCGCCACGCTTGGCAGGCGGGTTGCCGAGCGGGTACAGGATGTAGATACATAGAAAGACGCTGCTGCCCATCTTAACAATAATAAATAAATAATGCTGGACAATTCACACAGGATCATCGAGCCCCAAGCTAAGCAGACCTTGCGTTATGCGCACTAGATGACTGATATACATAACACATTATACATAGATAGATAATTTTTGACACCCTAAATCAGGGTCATGGCCCACTTTTACAATTTAAACAATTCCATGGAACCCTTGTCAAAAATATCCTTGGAAATGAAATAATAGCTTTACTTATATTAGTAAAAACTAGAGGGTAGGTTGTGCGCGAGCTGCTTCGCAGCACGCGGTTGATTTATAAAAAATAGAGGGTAGATTGTGCGCTCGATGCAAGCAGCTCGCGAAGATTAAAAAAAAGGGGGGGTGGAGAAGGGGTAGTTTTTCTCGTACTCACCCACCAACCCCCTACACAACCCCGTTTACAGATTTTCAATAATCCAACTGGAAGTGGGAGAACAATGATGTCAGTCAGTCAGTGAGTGAGTGGTAGTCTAGCTTTATATAATACTTTTATTAGTACATTCATTACACTTACTACAAAGCTAATGAGAAGGGTGCTGCTGTTTGGCCTCAGTGAGAACGATAAATTGTGGGATTGTCTTCGACAAGGCAAGGCGCATGTCATCAGCGACGTTCAATCGATTGAGACTTTACGTTTTTATTGACACTAGAACCGAGAACCCTGCGTCGCAAAGATACGTAGCAAATGGTATCACAACGGACATAGCTCGCTTGACAAGAAGAGGGTAAGCTTGACTCGCCAAGATATTTTGCAAGAAATTCAGCTTTCAAAACTTCTTTAGATCTCATGTCAATAAAGTCATCTTTAATAAAATCTTTATCGCTGATATTATCAGTATCGATTAAAAATGGACTCCGCATCCACGTTTCTTTCGTTCTCAACAAAAACGTCTGCAATGTTTCCAGATGCTTAGACACTTCATTAAGGACCATTTTTTATGGCGTGTTGCCGTCACCTTGTGTTATCAACTCTTCCATCATCAGTCCAGCTCCGCGCCCCACACTCCGAGCCGAGTGGCCGATATTAAGACAGCGCGAAGTGATCGCGCATAGAATTCGCCACCCGACAACGACAATGCGTCTCGTCGAGTTTACTACATAATTTCCAAATACATACATATGTTTACAGACTGCCCTACTAAGGACGCCTCATACACTTGCCATGGACCCCTTAGGGGTACGTGAACCCCACTTTAAGAAACCCTGCCCTAAACAAATATCTGCAGATCGTACAGATATTTGTCCCAAAGCGGGAATCGAACCCGCAACCTTTTGCGTCGTAGGCGGACCTTCGCCCGCTGCGCCACAGAGCTCGTCATCTTCCGAAGGGATTGAACTATCCCTGGTGCCACGTGGAGACACGGACAACGGTGGACTGCCGCAGGCTGTTGGATTACCTTAGCGCCTCTGCGCGCGAAGTCCCAGGCGACTTCCCTCCCGATCCCGCTGGATGCGCCGGTCACTACGACCGTTTTGTCCGCGGCGCTCATGTGCTTGTCGAATGGCGCTCCGCTGTACATATCCCTGGTAAAGATTTGTTCGGTAAAAATCTTGAAGAAGCTTAGGTATACCATAAGGAAATACTTGTATGTGTCTTATTCTTATTCTGGTGGGGGTTACCAGATCTGCACTGACGTCCCGCATTGTGTATTATGCATGTCTCCCGAGTTACTGCTCCGACCCCAACCTAACCACCCAACTCCTTGAAATACCGGAGAAGGACTCGGGGTCGTCGGCAGCATTCCATGAGCATCCCCGAAGGGTAGGCAGATGTTGGAGAAGAAGGGCATGATTCCATGAGCTTCTCATGTAGTCCCGCCGTCTTTAATCTGGCTTCTCTTGTGGCACCACTGTGCGGTAGCACGTGCACGTCGTATATGTGTGTAACATCCATATTTAGAATGCACTATGGTGTCGATTCCGTTGCTACACTAACTAGCTAAAGCTGATTAAATTGACGTAAAACAGACTAAAATAACATAAAGCTATTAGGTTAGTGCCGTTTTAAAATTAAAAGGGAACAAAATGTACCCAATTTTACGCTGACAGCTGTTAATTTAGAAACGTCATATCCGTAATTATAATTAATTTTAAGTGTGGAAGTGTAAAACAGAATCGATACCAATAGTACCAAAGCTTAGCTTGATCGCTGCAATATAATATCATGTGACATGAATAAGAACGTGTTAAACTTTCGAGATTTGTTAAAATATTCGTTTTAAAATACCTACTACACTAGACCTACGGATGATGGTGGGCATCATCACGGGACACTGCGATCTAAACCACCATCTCCAAAAGACAGGGCCACAGATAGTGGACTATGTCGCGGGTGTCTGGAGAAGGAGGAGACAGTGGAGCATGTGCTATTGCATTGTACCGCAACAAAGGATGCCAGATAGGAGACGGGACTACAGGAGCTCATAGAGTCATGCCCTTCTTCTTCTACAACAACTGCATATCCTTCGGGAATGCTCAGGGAATGCTGCCAGCGGCCCAGAGTCCTTCTCCGGTACTTTAAGGAGTTGGGCTGGCTAGGGTCGGGCTAACATCGCGGGGGACAATGCACAATACACCCCCATGCGGGACGTCAGTGCAGATCTAGTTACCTCCACAAGAATAGGAATACCTACAGGGTTGTGTCGCGTACTTTTATTATTATTTCCCGGCGTTTTGAACACGTTTCAGCGTTCTCCTCCCGCGACCAGGTATGCTATAAAATCCTGTATTTTTAAACTAATATGACACGGCTAAGGCTGGGACGATGTTTGTAAATGACGGTATATGTCGGTTACGGTGTCTTCAAGTATTGCGGCTGCTGGAAGCGGCCTGCATCTACCGCCGACGAACATCACAATAAACAAGGAACCCTTATAGCTTTGCTTTGTGTCTGCCTGTCTGCGGCTTCATTCAAGTCATCATCATAATCATTATAAGTAAGTAGAAGGAGCACGTAACTATGCTTTGTTTGAAACAAGATGGCGCGGGGCGTTGTAGGTACATAAATGTAATATACTTGTATAATATATTTATACTTTCCAGTAAAATACAGTCGCTGTGGTCGAAATCGGCCAAGACAGATATTATATATATATATATATACAGGGTGAATTTTTGAGACGGGACAGTAAGGGCAGGTACCTTAACCGTTATAGTTACAGGAAAACGTTTTTAGAAGACTATCCATAAATTTTTAAGATATTCTGAACTGCATTTACGGATTTTGGAAAAAAATTGCAGTCAGCAAGAAAATGGTCATTTTACACAAAAACTTTTTTTTGATGCCAATCGATCCTCTTTCTTATAAGGATCAAAAGTCTCTACTGGACCGACTGAGGTTTGAGTACTAGAAATGTCAGAAATTGCCCTTACTGTCCCGTCTCAAAAATTCACCCTGTATATATACTTGTATAGCTACTTACTTGAATATACAAACAGCCCCAGCTGTGGCGCACACAGCACTCGCTAAAGTAACCGGGAGGTTTGGAATCCACATCTTTGATCTGAAAGAGACGACATCTCTTAATATGGAAGAAAATATTCAGACGAATTTAATAAAAAATGTAGGAAACTCACCTATTTGTATCATAAATTCCTATTAATTAAAAGTTGTTGGGAGTACCTATTTTACTTTTCCTTTTATTTAAGGGCTTTATAATAGTAAAAATAAAATTAAAAGTATGGCTCATACTAAGGGTGATGTCATAAATTGTGTTATTTAAATGATATTATTTTTGATTTTATAATTATCATGTATAAATCTGTACAAAATAAACATAAGGTTGATCTGGACATTGAAAGCCATGAAATATGGGTAACAGTATAATTTGTAAAATAAGTAGGTTTTAATACAGAAATAATTATCAAAATCGGACGACTGTAAAAAGTTATGCGAATAATAAACAAATACGCGTCGACTTGAGAACCTCCTCCGTTTCGTCGGTTGAAAATAAGTAAGTTTCACATATAAATGATACAACGTATAAATTTCAATAATTTTGTATTTTACTTACAATTTCTGTGTAAGGCTAAGTGTCGAAATAATCTTATTTAATACACTGTGCTGTAAAATGAACGGTCCAGTATTTAAACAATGAAAATATGTGACAAAATCTTTGATAAATCGATTTTTTAATTCAATATATAATACTCATAATATAATAGTTATGTATGGTATACAAGCTGAAATAAACTTATCAACATTCGTCTATATGTACAAGATCAATAATATTAATAGGAACATTATTACATTTGCAAATAATCACATTAAAAACAAGGATTTTTCACACATTTTCAATGCAGTTATATAATTATGTTCTACATCAGTCTGCCGGAACGGAAGAAATACGGTTAGAATTGAACACAAAATAAAAATACATTAACAGTAATTAGATAGTTACAAATCGTAAAGTCATGGTTAAAGCGTTAAAATTTACTAAAACATGTTAATAGGTATATAAAAATGTTTAAACATAAATACAAAAAGGGTACCAAAAGGCTTAAACTATTTGCGTTCGATATTATTAGTAAAATTAAAAAAATACAAGTAACAGAAGTGTTTTCTTACAATACTAATGTTAAGTACAATAATCTCTTAGTACTAAAGCTGATGTAAATTAAGCCAATTTTATTATAATCTAAATTACACTACAAGGCATTTAGGGTAGGTACATCAAATGTGCATTTTAAGGTCGCGGGCACACCACATGTTGTATGATAATAAAACTAAATGTGTTTAATGTAAATAAAAAAATATATAATGTGTAATGTTCGAGTATGGTGTTTATTTATTTTATTTTTTGTGATAATTCATAGCAACATGTCATTTGCTTCCAACATAGGAAATATTGTATTATTACTTATTTTATTGAATTATTATTTAGCTGTTGGTTTTCCTTGAATTAATAAATAAATAAATAAATATTGTATCGACCCCATGGAATAACGGCAGGGGAATTACTAATGGTGGTAACTTGGATCCTATAACGGATATATAATAAAATCTTGAGTAAAAACTTAACAACATGGTGTAACCGGGACCTTCAGGATGATTTATCATTTTAATAACGTGATTATTAAAGATTTTAATCTACCATTTTTGGTCATTTCACAAACTACGTTTTAGTTAATTAATTACACTATCATAATGTTACTCTAGCATGCCACAGCCTGTTTTGTTAGACTAGTCGTTTTCAAACACGGATTTGTTTTCGCCCGGTTTCCTATTTTAGAAAATATCGTATTACTTACAGACAATTGATTTTATATACCTTTTAGGATACATATATAAATTATTTATTGTTGTTTGCCAAATTACTTTTATATTTTTAAGGTTCCATAGTGAAACAAGGAATTTATAGTGTCCGTCTGTCTGCGGCTTTACGAAGAGACTTTTAGTCCTAAAGAGCTGTAATTTTGCTTGGACGTACAAAATAATGACTCCAAGATAACGGTACAAAAGTGCTGAAACCCTCTTATATAATTATCCCATCGTTTGGGGTATTATTGAATAGGTATTTTAAAACAATTTAAGGGTTGCGAAGACAATTTTTCGATTACGGGTTTCGTTTGCGAAATTTTAAGTTTTAAACCATTTTTTGAGCATCCCTCACTCTGAATCTGAAATCTAAACTGCAAAATTACAATCTGAATAATCGTGGGTGCATTTTTAACCATGAACTTTTCTGAGAAATTCATACCTGTTAATAATTTTGTATTCATTTTGTATTTATTGAAAACACTTACGTCTATTCTTCAATATATTTTGGTAAACGTAAAAAACATACACTAACTTCTAACAACAGGTCTACGGGTAACATAACATCATTGAGCTTTATGGTCTTAAGATAAAACTAAAGGCTGTTGCTATAAAATGCCGATCTAATAATACACTTCACTCCCCAAGCGACGCTTTCAATTGAAACATTTCAGTAGCAAGTGCGTAAAATGCGACACTATGTAATTTCGTATATATAACAAAACTAACCTACATATTTCGAGCAGAAGTGTGTTCATATAATTTTAACTGTCTGTAAGCAAAACGATTACTTCTATAGGGATCCAGCACTCTTTTTTATCGAATTTAATATTACTTTAGTAGTCTTCTCTATCTTAAGGACGAACGCAATTGCAATCTATTAAAACCTCATAATACCCACCACATTTGACAACTTAAACCACTTCATATAAAATGAGACTAGATACTACTCTTTTCTAATAAGAAATCATTAGTAACGACTAATAGACATAATGTAAGTAACTATTAAGTTTTAAACTTGCATGATTTAATAAGCTTTTAGCTAAACGTCTAAAATTATACCTACACTAAGAAAATGTTGTTGATGTATCAAAGTAAAATCAATTGTTTCGTACAAATTGATTCGACCCAAGAGATTTTCGGTCCAGGTATAAACAGAATCAAATAACCCCAATCAAAAATTCAATACTCTGACTCATCAACGATTCAGACCTTCGAGACAAGTCGTGTCGAAGCGTCAACAAAGTTATAAGGTTTTCAATTTTGTACATTTCGGTTTATGAAATAAATATCACTAAATTTTATCAAATGATCACATGTGCTTTGCTAATTTTTAGTGCAAAGTTGCTAATATAATATTTTACATGACTATTATTTATTTAACTTGTTAAGCTTTCGCGATTTGTTAACATATTTTTTAGTTTTAAAATTACAGGATTTTATCGCGTACCTTTTTTATTATTTTCCCGACGTTTCGAACACATTTCAGCGTTCTTGGTCGCGGGAGGAAACGTCGGGAAAATAATAAAAAAGGTACGCAATAAAATCCTGTAATTTTAAAACTAAAAAATATATTATTTATTTATACCTTAATATTCGAATCTAAATGCTTCTTCAAATTATAAATGCCAAAGAGATTTGATATGAAAATAAACAGTTTTAGGATTAGTCTCGGGTTGTGTGAGATTTTTTTTTGTGAATGTTTGACCGTTTGACCGTCGAGAGCATGTTTGACCTTAAGTACGCTAAGGATTGTGATTGGTATTGCAGGCATATTTTTTTATTTTTAAAAATGAATTTGAATTTTTAATTCATTAGCCAATTAAAATATATTTCTACAGTGAAATGGCAAGCACTCATCATTCTATTTTAACTCTTGTTAATATAAAGAGATTTTTTAAGTCTCAGGAGAATCGAAAACCATTCTATCAGTTACAATAAAATTGCTCCCTTACTTTAGTTAAAACTACGGTGTTATTATTAATATGGCATTTTTTTACATTTTTGTGGAAAACCCATTCTGCTATTAAAATAAAATTATACCATAAAGTAAGCTTAATTTTGTACTATATTTCTTACCAATGTGCACCCAGCTTTATAAAATGTAGGAAATAACATGGAATGGGCTGCCACAAACATGTATAGGTATATAATTACTGGTGGAAGTCTAAAATATTGTGCAATAAAAAAGTGTAATCTTAATTTAGGAGTACATAATAATACTTTGTTGACTAGTAAAGCGTAATTATTGTATAAGAGTGTCCTCTGTAAACGTTGAGCGCTAGGGGGAACCTATCCTTTAGGCTAACATACCAAGGGCTAATCATAAAACCGCTTGATATGTACCGACCCTTAAGCTCACTTTAGTTGTAAGATATGAATTTTCGACTAGTTATCATTATCAGTGATTAGCTACTTTTGTTAAGTGCTGTGGTGCTTTTAGTTTTGCTAACAGGGAGGGGTTTTGCTATGCCGACTTTAACAATGCCCCTCGGAGAGCCTTTTAACGCCTGCACAGCTTGATCTAGTGTAGCATTCCTTATGCTGACTCCATTTACTGACAATACTCTGACACCTGGAGATATCTCTCCATTCTTCTCGGCCACACCACCGGGAACTAAGCTTCTAACTACAATAACTGTTCCATTAGGATCAATAGGATCCTGGTAATCAAGTATGGAGAATCCTAGGCCTTGGTCTCCTTTGAATAGTTCTATTATGTCTTCTCTGCTCTGCCACATGGCGAGATCTGATACTTGCTGCAGAGATCTTGACTTCTTGGATACCCCAGAGTGGTTTGTGAGTGTGGCTGTGCTTGAAGTGTTGATGGAAGAATCTGATTGGGCTTTCACTAGAGTAGTCAAGTTGTTCAGACTGCCGGATATGATTTTTCTGGCTTCAAACCCTTCCCGGTCTGATGCTAGGTTTATGAGTGGTCTCGGGCCACTGTCTATGCTACTCCTGGCGCAGACTAGGCGGACTCTTTTGGGTATATTCTTCAGTATGTTCACCACCTCAGTGTGAGTCAAACCATGTAGCCTGTACTCATTAACTTCTAGAAGTTCATCCCCTGCTGTGAGAGTACCCTGCTGACCCACTGGGCCTTCTGGAAGCACGGATCTAATGTAATGATGTGGCCTCACTTCCTGGCCACCTTCCACATCAACAGTTCCTTCTAGGCTGATGCCAAGTCCGTCTAACTTGTTTACCTCGGCTACAAGGATCTCCTTCCCCAAACCCAGGGTTTCCTCCCACTTTTTCTTGATTTCCTCTTGATCTACAGCTAATATTTCATCAAATCTCTTGTCTAATTCCTCTTGCGTTGGTTCCTGTATATCTCCTAGTTCAAGTACATTTGAGTCAATGGTTGTATTTGATTCTGGATCAGGCTCTATTACAGTATTACTGTTATCAGCTTGAGAGAGCACAGGAAACCAGGACAGGGTGGTGGTGGAAGGCGATGGTGACGGAGGCCTCTCCTCATTAAATATTGCTAGTTGTAGATGCTCAAACTTTGGACCTCTTAGATACCTTTCTAGCACTAAATGGACCGAGATACTGGTATTCCTCAGCACCTCAACAGCCTGGGGGTTACTCTTATCCACTAAAGACACACCATCTACCTCTATTATTCTATCATTAAGCCTAATCTGTCTACTCTGCTCTGCACTGCTGCCCTCAATAATACTTTTCACAAATATCCCAGACAGCTCCTCCTTCTCACAAACATAGCCGGCCACCGTTATCCCCAATCCGTACACATTCTTATTCAAATCCACATGCACTATCTCCACCTCCGGCGGTGTAGGCAGCTGAATGGGAACGGTGATAGTGATAGTAGGTGAGACAGCATCCGGAACGATAAGCTGTTCGGGGTACTGCAGGGGAAGGTCGGGGAGGACGCTGACGGCGGCGGCGACCAGGCTCGCCTCCTCCTCGCTCCGGAGGCCCTGGATGTAGTCGGTGTAGCACTGCGAGAGGTCGTACACGGCGCCGTAGCCGCTCTCAATGAGGTGGCGGTCGAGCAGCTCGGGGTCCTGCAGCAGGCGCGTGGGCACGAGCGCCGTGCCGGGCGGCGGGGCCCGCAGCGCCGCCGCGGGGTCGGCAGGTCGCGCCACCAGCAGGCGGCAGGCCGGGCCGGCGGCGCGCAGCACGCCCGCCACCTGCTCCGACGTGAACCCGCGCAGGTTGACCCCGCCGGCCTGCAGCACGTGGTCGCCGCCCTGCAGGCGCCCGTCGCGGTCCGCGGCGCCTCCGGGCACCACATACTTGATCACGACGCCGGTGCTCCGCCCGCCCACCAGGTTGAACCCGAGCCCGTTGCCGTCGTTGGTGAGCTCGACGACCTCCACCTGCGCCCACTCGGTACTCAGCACCATGTCGCAGCGCCTCACCATCGGGCGCTCCGAGGGCACTCCCGGTGTTACGTGATGCGCCCCACGCTGAGGTTACCCGCGAGCTCTGACCTCATCGCGGCCCGCGTCCGGACCCTGCCTCGATACACTCGCGTGATTGTCGAAATTACTGTCTGCACCGCGCTAAATCACAAAATTACGAAAAATAATAAAAATGACATTTACATACTTGCTGAATCGGAGACAGCGAGAATGTGGCCAGCTGCAGGCGGGGATTCCGACGAATAAACTCAGATCCTACCAAACTACTCCGCCTATCCTACTACTTGTGTATGAAAAATATGAACCCAAGAACGCAACGAATCACCGCTTTTATTTATTACAACAATTTTTCATTGACTATAAAAGTTTTGTAAATAAAAAACATATGATTTTGATTGATTGATTTAATTGATAAATCGAAGCAAGCAGAGCAAGCATTTAAAAAATACTCGAGTTGCCATAATCAAAAATATAAACTGCAATGTTCAGCGCCATCTAGTGTTTTTTATGCTAAATGAGTTAGGACCCGGCTTGAGTTAAATACTCTACTCTCCGCTAGATGGCGTGTCCAGGTTTTTTTAGTGTTGACAATTGACAATTTAACCCAAACTACAATCGCTGCAGTATAGTTGTATTTTAGTACCAAACTATCCGCAAGAGGCGCTGTACAAGTTTTCATACATTTTACACACGTCGCTAGCGAGTAGGTACATGGTAGACTAACTGAAATTAAATAAGTTGTGAGTACCATTTTATTTTTATATTGCTGGAAGACCAAGAAAAAATAATTGAAAACAATAACAAAACAAAAAAATAAAGTAAAAAGCAGCTAACTGGTCTCGCAAAACCAGCGTTTGGATAAAATATTTTTAATTTTAGGGGCCTTTGTTATAAAAAGGTCTAGTTCTCGGATGTCACTTAAGTTATTAAATGTAATTACCGCTCGACTAAAAAAATGCATTTTGCCTATAATTGGTAAAACTAAATGGAACCTCTAACTGAGTTGAATGTCTAAATGATCTACTTGGAATTCTTAGTTTAATATTTTCTAATAAATTAGGGGCATATATTTTGCTCTGTGCTATCTTGCTAAGGAAAACAATGTCTGCAATTTGGCGTCTTTCTTGTAATGGCAATATATGTTGTCTTTTGCATCTATCAACGTAGTTGTAGTTAATATATCTGTACAAAATCCTCCATTCTTTATTAGACTCGTCTGAATTACTTTCAAACATTTCATTTAACACAAAATTTAGTGCACGTAGAGCCAGTCGTAGCAATTTGTTTGCCTTACTCACATATAAAAATAATATTTCGTTTTACAACCCACTATCAAGAATGTGTAGGACTTACAACGAACTAGCAAAAGAAAACCCTAATTTGGATATATTTTGTTACAGTTTATATAAATATATTACAACTGTCAAAGACATCCTCCATTTTAACAGCTACGATTCTCCAGCAGTAGTGTTGCAACGACAATAGGATGAATAAATAATTATAAGGTAGCTTATATAGCTACCTTATAATTATTTATTTGTCTTCCAATTCCAGGTTTATTGGCCTTCCAATAATTAATATTGTTTGCATTTTTTGTCTTCTTGTTTTTAATTAAGCTTCACTTAACATAAATTATATTATAAGTTTGTCGTGTACACATGAGTTGCGATTCAAGCCAGATCATTTTCAGTTTTTTATTATTATTTTTGTATTGCTTGTTTTGTGTTTTGTGTACCTAAATAAATAAATAAAGTTGTCATCGAAACACATTTGAATTGCAAGTATCTTAAGAATGTACGCTGAACCACCATCCATCATATCACTTTAGTCGTCTCAACCACAGTCTCAGCCGTAGGACATCCCTCATGGATCTCAGAGATCATGAGGGGGTTGTTGCCGTACTCGCCGCTCTTCGCCGGCAAGTTGGCGAGCGCAGTATGATATGTTAATACATGGGATGACGCTGCTGCCCATCTTCCGGAGCTATCCCTTCATCATTTCAGCCGTAGGACGTCCACTGCTGGACAAAGGCCTCCCTCATTGATCTCCAAGTACTGCGGTTGGAAGCCGTCTGCATCCACCGCCGACCAGCAGTTCTCACCAAGTCGTCTGCCCATCTTGTAGGTGGACGTCCTACGCTGCGCTTGCCGATCCGTGGCCTCCATTCGAGAACTTTGCGGCCCCATCGGCTATCTGTTCTGCGCGCTATATGGCCTGCCCATTGCCACTTCAACGTGCTAATCCGTTTGGCTATGTCGGTGACCCGAGTTCTTCTACGTATCTCCTCATTTCTGATTCGATCCCGTAGTGAAACCCCGAGCATAGCCCTCTCCATAGCTCGTTGAGCGACTCTGAGCTTGTTCATAATATAGGAGCTATCTCTTACCAGGCTCTTAATACTGCATCCACGGGCATGAGAGGAGGGGTAACATTCAACTGCCCCCACGGAACCCCACGGCATTACTTTGAAAAGTAAAAAGTACCTAGTTCGTTATTTAACTCAATTATTGTCATTATATGCCGCCGTGGGATGCCGGCAGTAGACCTGATTACCTGTAGTCAGAGGGTTAGAGGCGTGCCACAGGGATATATGTATGTTGTGACCTATCCTTTTCATTTCGTACGCAGCTGATCTGGGACAGCATATAAATCACTGTCATGTTTACGCAGATGACACGCAGATTTATATCTCCTGTAAGCCATCTGAGATAGATAAAGCCATCGGTAAACTCAATGCGGATTTGAAAAGTATAGCACTTTGGTCTACAAACAACTGCTTTTTACTTAATCCTGACAAAACTAAGTACCTGATCTTTGGCAGCCTATATCAGGTGGCTAGCCTTAAGCCACTTTTAACAGTCCCGCTGGATAAGCCCAAACAATGTGTTTATAAAACACGTAATATTGGTCTTTTAGTGGACTGTTTACTGAGATTCGAGGAACATGTTGCCGAGACCGTTCGGGGCTGTTTCTTTGAGTTAAAAATTATTAATAGAATTAGATTTGTTATTTCAGAAGAACTACGTATCAGATTAGTAGTCACTGGTCCTCTCCAAATTAAATTACACGGACGGACGTTGTTTTTGGGCCGCGGTTGGGCCAGGACGAAAACTCTGATACAGCGTTTTCGAAACGGTCCTTATGAAAGACCAGCGCGGACTGGCCCTGCAGCCCGCAATATGCTGAGTAAGGACCCTTTTGCAGCGGTAAACCTATATCATAACTTTATTAATACCTGTGGCTGTACGATACACTGCTACTTTAAACAAATAAATGATTATCTATCTATCTATCTACGCCTCATGATTCCATAGATCCATGAGAGGCCAGTGCTCAGTAGTCTGACTATTCTAAGTAGCGTTTTGCTATATGGAATAGGTAAAAACTTTTTGACTTTGTCTTTGCCTATGTGTGGACGTTTTTTGGCTGAAATAATGAAATGATTGTCATATATTGCAAAATCTTACCATTTGATTTGATATGTTACTTTGTGATTGGGAAAAGTGTTACTGGTAAGAAATAGAGTCGACTTATTGACAAAAGTTTTTTTGGGTTACTTATTATTACTTACACCTATTATTATTAAAAGCCTGAAATATCCCACTGCAGGGCAAAGGCCTCCCTTCCTTCCATTTCTCCTTGTCACTTATAGTTGAGGCAACTCCTCTACGTATGATAAGACCTAATACCTACATTACAAGAATAAAAAAAAACGGAAATGCTGCTTGCTTCACTCAGAGGAAGGCCGAAAGGTTATGTTAGGCTCACCACTGGGCTACCAACAAAGAGCCAGAGGCATAGGCGACTTCGCCAAAGCGTCGTCAAAACATTTGTCACCGGACGAATCAGCCTACGAGTATGTTCACCGATTCCTCCGTCAATGTGGACCAATTTTCAAAATATTTTTTTTATTCGAAAGACTGCACTTCCGAGGTGGTCCTATCTCAATATGGTCCAGTTGACAATGGGATCTATGAGAAAACCATATACATAAGTCTTAATCTAATTAAGTATTTTAAAGCAATACAATTTTATTTATCTCATTGAAGTTGTTTTTTTTGTTGACAAATTAAAGAATCATATTATTTTACTTTTACCCTAAATACTTATAATAAGAGAAACACTGTGAAGTGATTACGACGACCTCTATGGGGCAACGGGCGAAGATCCGCCTGCGATGCAAGAGGTTCCGGGTTCGATTTCTGCCTCCCTCGGGTCGGGACTAATGTCTGTACCATCTGCATATATTTGTTCAGGGGATTCTGGATGTTTTTCTATATACAGGGTGATTGGTAATTCGAAACAATCCTTAAAGGGGGTTATAAAAGAGCTCGTTTCCGATTAATTTTGTTGTTTAATAGGGTTACAGAAATTCTTATTTTTTACATTTTCCCAAATTTAGTTTTTTTTATAGTTGAATGCTTATTTATTTTCTTAAAGAAGCTTATATAATAACAAAGAAAAGTTAGGCAACGAGAATTGGCCTTCGCTAACAAAAAACAAGTTATAAAACATAGACGCTAATATACCTATTATGACATTTACCCTAAAAATATTTATAATATGAATTATAAAAAAAAATATATGAAAATTTATTTAATAAGTAAACATTCGTACATACTATGAGACAAATTACAGTTTAATAATACTGTCATACGGTAGGGTGCCGGCAGTAGAATGTACCTCTCCTCTTTTACCCGTGGAAACAGTAAAAATCTTCTAAGGGTTATCTACGGAAGATGGGCAGGTGCGTCTTTCCGTGTATCAAAATCCCGTACAGCGCTCGCCAATCCACCCGCCAAGCGTGGTGAGTATGGCAACAACCCCTCAGGTCAGTATTTAGAGATCCATGGGGCGGCCTTTGTCCAGCAGTGGTTGTCTTATGGCTGAGATGATGATGATAATTACTGTCATTTCGGTAGATAATTCATCATCATTCAAGTACTGATCATGAGGGGTTGTTACCACACACACCACGTTTGGCAGGCGGGTTGGCGAGCGCAGTACGGGTGTTGATACACTGAAAAACGCTGCTGCCCATATTCCGGTGGCTTAGCAGGTTCTTACAGCATCCACGGGAAAGAGAAGATCATTCTTTATACTGCAGGCACCCCGCGGTAGTTAATTCATTATTATATCAGCCGTAAAACGTCCACTACTGAACACAGGCCTCCATCATGGATCTCCATGAGGGGTAGTTGCCATACTCACCACGCTGGTAGGCGGGTTGGTGATCGCAGTACGGGAAGATACACGTCCTTGTAATATACACGGAAAGACGCTGCTGCCCATCTTCCGGAGGTATCCCTTGGCAGGCTCTTACTGCATCCAAGGGCTAGTAATTAGAAATTACCGGCGCACCCGACGCGCTTAGCCTGCGTTCGTATAGTAAAGATCAATATATGCATCGTTATCAAAATACCTACATCTTGTATCATCGTGGCAGGCTCTTATGACGAAGGAGTTCTGTTCATTTTCACATAAAGGGGTGCACGTTTGTAAAAAAAACTGTTAACTGAGAACCCCCATAGGATATCTCCGCACCTAAGTCGTGAGGCGACATACCAACTGTTTTCTAATCGCTTTTTATCACAGTGCTTAAAACCGGGAAGCAAACAGATTCATTCATGTGCCTTATTTCCTGTTAACATAAGATTTAATATGTTTTTTTTATTGTAAGTGGACATGTCTATGTTTTGTAATTGCAAACTATGGCAATAAAAGAATGAATTTCTGAATTCTGTGCTGATAGGGAAATCTCCATGGTCATTTTGTAATTTTTCTGAATCTAATTTAAGACATAATGAAGTTTAAAACTCTATAACAGAAGTCGTATTTTAGTAATTTATATTGATATGTAACTTGCAGTCACAGAATTTGTCAACAGCTAATTCCTAAAATAAATTTATCCTACTGCATTCTAACACACGATCATTGTGAGTAACGCTAACATTTATTTGTAGGTATGCTAATTAAAAGTGATATTAAACAAATTTATTATTGTTTACATTTTTATCTCAGTTATTTTTTCTATCTCTTGCTTTTGACCAATGAAATGTGGATATTGTTGTTTTGTTGCTTTCAGAGGTACATCGCAAGCCATTAAAATACCGAATGACCTGTGAGATGTATTTTAATTTTTGTCTAATCTATATTACGTACCTACCTATGTACGTAAGGGAAAAATCATAACTTATCTATGTATGTCTAATAATTTATAAGGACCTTTATATATCTTACATTAAAACTTTACTAATGTAACAGAACAGAATAAGTATATACTATAAGTAGGTACCTACCTATAGCTAACATTACGTTTCGTCGCTAACAACCACCATTTTAGAAATTTAAACACAGTAGGATATAGATAGATCAGTAGGTACAAAAAATAGAATCTGTAACTTTGATAAATGCGCGAACTTATTTTGGTAAGGACCTAATTCATTAAAATAAAGTAAAACAAGGATCTTTATCAGAGCAGTGCTTTTTAGAAGAGAAGTAGATAACTTTATAACAAACGTGTCGATGCAGGTAAGGTTCCACTCGTATTTACAAAAG
Organism: Pasiphila rectangulata; assembly: GCA_963082625.1. Taxonomy (NCBI): domain Eukaryota; kingdom Metazoa; phylum Arthropoda; class Insecta; order Lepidoptera; family Geometridae; genus Pasiphila; species Pasiphila rectangulata. The sequence continues at coordinate 17,345,952 of OY720254.1, forward strand.
TCATTAACTAAATTAAAGATAAGTCTTAATTATAGATAGTTCTTATGTGTAGGTAGGTATAAACTCAAATGTCAAAATCACAGTTCACTAATGATTAGCCACCACACGGTCGGATGTCGCAAACTGTCCCTGCACATTCACAGTTCAATCACCAAATATTCCAATTCCACTGCTAATGAACAAAATGTCACAATGTGTTCACAGTTCAAACGTTCAAAATTCCACGCAGTAATTAGCGGGGCGCAGAATTCGGGGCGCCGCCGCCGCCGCTCCCCCCACGCCTGCACACTGGCGGCCGCGGCGCGGGCTCCGGCGCGCGAGGGCGGAGCCTCGCCCCGCCAATGGCGCGCCGCGAGGCGGGCCGGGCGAGGGGGGCGGGGCGGGCTCAGGGCCGCGGCGGGCGCCGGGGGCTCCGTGTGCCACTCTCGCCCCGAGAGCCACTAGAGGCTGAGCCGTGGAGTGGCGTCGAGTGTCGGCCGGTCGGATGTCCGCGGAGGGCGGCGGCTACTCGCCGTGTCCGGCGGAGGCGCTGCCGGAGCTGGGAGAGCTGGCGATGAGCCTGTCCCCAAAGTCGGCGCTGCTGCAGCAGAACCTGTCCGCGCTGCAGCTGCAGCACAGCACGCCGTTCAGCGTCACCGACATCCTGTCGCCCATCGAGGAGTACCGCAAGCTCGAGCTGGCCAACAACCCGCCGTCGCCGTACAGGTGCGTGGATCGATGCGGGGGGCGCCCCCTCCCCGCGCAGGCCGAAGGTTGGCGACGAGAGGGCTCCACTCGCTCCCAGTCGAAGGATATAGTTCGGTGACGTTTGTTTGTGCAGGTATGTTGTGATTGCCGGTCAAGTGATGATGCGTGCGAGTGCGAGTGCGCACTCAGACACCACTTAGCGGTTTATCGGGCGCGCCTTTCTGTACGTTCGTGGACTTAGAGATTTTTAAAATGTTTTCGCTGATAATTCGGAACTTTGCAAGTTTACTATTTTTCAATTCAAAATAAATGAAATGGAAATGGACCAACGGTGAATCCCTGCGCGAGCCTGCGCCTGTGCCGTCGCGGGAACTATGATGGCGGTCGAGGCCTACTACCAAACCATGTACGTACATAACTTTACTTCATCATCAAATTATCAACATACTTCATTCGGCTAATTACCCTGATGAGTGATCAGCAAACAATCAGTAGCATCTGCTTCTTAATATGTCAACACGATCGAAAGCCATTCAATAGTCCAAACATATTTAAAGTGCGCATTTTTATTTTTACACTCACTCTTACATATGTATATTAGTATCTTTCTTTGAGCAATAGGGAGTTATTAGAATACATAATAAAGGCAAATAATTACGTAATATTAAAAAATTTAGATGGTTTTTAGAACATAATGTGTACTTACATGACGCTAAAAGATAAAAAAACGAGGAGTCGTTAAACAAATACCTACGTCGAGTCTACGTAAAAAACCCGGTTCCAGAAAATAGTATGTAAGTAGGTTTGTACGCAATTCTTTCGTTGATTAATATTATTCAAGTTTCCCTACAATTTAAATAAAGAAAGGAATTTTAAGTACCTACCTAAATCGTATATCGTTGCAAGTTCTAAGTTCTTGGTGTACAACATTAGGTACCAACTAGTATTTTTTGGCGTGATGCTGACTTCCGACGGCCCGTCATTGCTGTTTGATCCACAAAGAAACATTATTTTGATTTATTTATCTACAACTTAATTTACATTTATCTTGTATTTATCTACAACAAAATTACCACTATTAATTTTACTGACGGTTCAATTCTAAGTCCAAAAGGCACGATCGCAAGTTAAATCGTCCGAGAGCAACAATGACATGACTACGTAACCTTGTCTTGTCTTTTTATTTTATGGCTTTTTATCTTGATTGTCTTTGATTTACACAATTCCGCCAGTGTCAAGTTAATTTATAAATTCTTATGTTATCTGGCTGGCCATGTTGGCAGTCATTTGTACAATCGACCTATGGCTTTTTGTGTTTGGTGACTACGTAACCTTACCTTGATTACATAGTCATGTCATGTCATGTCAAACTTCGTTTGTACTTTCAAACCAACTTTACTTTTAACTGAGCATTCATTTAATGTTGCTTTACTAGAAGTGTTGCTGTACCTACTCTTAGTTTTGTATTAGTATATAATAATATGATATAAACCTTATTTCAGGCAACTACCTACCTATAGTTAAGAAACAATACGTATAGTATAATATAGTAAATACAAGATGACCATGACGGTTTCCTCACGATTCGACCTGATCGATGGAAATACTAGATTTTTTTTTCAATTTATATCTTAAACAACTTTAGAATGGGATATTAGGTATAACCTAATGATTAGATCAAATCATTTTTTTTTATTATACATTTAGATTATATTATATGTATATAACAGACTAACATTATATATACCTACAAACACAACTTTAGCAATAGTAGATAGATTATAAAATGACTTTAGCATTATAAAATTACAAATGTATTATTCAAACATCAAAATATAGTTGAATAATTATAAAAGTAGGTAAGTAAACAATTATCGTAGGGATAAACATATTTATTATATACAGCGGTGTTTGTACATTATGTAAGGTCAAATTTCTGCAGTGTAATTTAGTTTTCGTTCACTCTTTCGCAACTATTCGTTGCATAAAACCAACAACAGTTGAGTATGTTTGCTCGCATATTTGTGTTGCAACTATTTTGTCCGTCGCTTCGTTGGCGACAAGTTTTTTATTTTGTAAATCATAAATTAGTCAAGTGTCAGTGTTTAGACTAGTGTCAAATAGTGTCAAGTGTCTACTAGTCACACCTATGACTTGCACGCTAAAACTATTTTACTTTAGGATCTTTGGTTAAATCGTGCTTGTCATAATTAAGGTTAGACTTAGATGATTTAATGCAGCTTCAGCAGGTAACTGTTTTTTCATCCTTTACAAGACAGTTAGACCCTAGGTCATGTTGTATGAATTTGACCTTACCTACCATCTGGAGCTAATTAAGCCACGCTATTTGGAACCTCTTACAATCGCTACATTACCTACAAATGTAATAGTATTGATGATATAGGTACCTAATTGTGGTATCCAGTATCCTTCTGACATTCATTTAATATGTCCTACTAGATATGCATCAAACGTGACTTTAGCTTATCTAAACGAATTAAGTTTATTGGTTAAAAACCTACAAGCCCCAAGCATTGTAACAAATAATTTTCTTCATTTTAGTTTTTAAATTGATCTCCAAAATTAGTAACCACTAGATAGCTTCAATTGAAACGCAAAATAAAATGAAGTTCTTACCAAATTATACATCAACAATCGTCAATTAAAATTATCCTAACGAAATTAGTGGCACTATTAAACGCTTCTGCCTTCGGCACCCTGTCAAAACTCAATTTGTCAGATCAAACATCGTAATGGACTTGGTAAGGGTGTACTATCTCGGAGGGTTGTATCCGGAGCGCCTATTCCGAAGACATAAGGTTTATAATTTAGAGTAGGGATTAAATTGTGTAAACATGGATTAGGCAGATAAGCCGGGTTTTGTTCGAAGTGACGAGTTGGCGCCATGATGAACTGTGTGTGGCAGATTTTGGTTAGGATTAAACCAGCTTGCACAAGGAATGCAAGCAATCGTATGTAGAGGTTAGCTTTTGATTTTGTCTTTATTAGCGAACGTAAAGCAGGGTACCTATCAAACGCATCAAATGGATCAAACCTAAGGTAAATACTACAATGTATTTTGTTATTTCAAACACTTTGATCTAGGAACACCTTTTTAAATTGTATTTTTTATAGTTTTTTTTAAACCAGTAGGTTTACTATGATTTCACAACCTATACTCGCTAGCGACTGTATGAAAACTTGTACAGGTCCTCTAGCGGATAGTTTGGTAATAAAATATGCTGTAATTATACTACAGCGACTGTAGTTTGGGCTTCATAAGCTTAGGTACCATGAGTTACAAATCTGGCAGATGTAACGTACTATTACTACTGTAGTAACGGCAGGCGATCTATCAGTTACAACTCATGGTAGACACACAGACTTATAGTCCGTTTTTTCAAACGCTGCCAATAATGTAAACAAAGTAATGTCACTTGATGTCACTGACAAACTGAGAAGACAGTGGAGCATAACCTTTTTTTTCATGGATCACTACAAGTGTAGTTCCACCCTACACTATGCTATATTTGTACCTATCAACAAGAGCCTCGGAGCCTAATAAATCAAAGAAATAGTTGCAATTTTTTATAAGTGAAGTAGTTACATTATGTTTTCACTGCTAGATTACTAAAATCCTAGTCCGACAAAGGCGTAATTTGTTTGTAATTTGTTTTGCGACCTTTTTTCTTGGGCGAAGCAAGTCTTCCTGTTGATTTGTGTTCTTTTACAACAACTCTTACTGTTCTTTGAGATATTCCCAGGAGCTCGGCTGTTTTGTTTACACAGGCTAAGAGTGACCAATATTCGCTTTTGGGCTAGTTCTTGTACGTGTTTACGTGCTTATACACATTCATTATCATCAGTTTCTCTGTTGAACTCAGAGCTTTTACCGGCCGCTTTTTGGGTGGTGACAGTGTAGTAGTAGTTTCATTATTGTTCTCAATGGACCAGCTATCGGCTCCAGGAGCGCAGCCGCGGGCTGAGGCTCCTTATCAAAACAACAAAAACTCGGCCAGATAATAACAACAACACAAACACAACAAGATAACTTTAACGAGTAACAAACAACTTCAACAAATAAACAGAACAGCAAAAACAACAACGGCGACGGCGGCGGCGGGGCGAGAAAAAGAACATTCGATTCCAGAACGGACGAGGCACGGGAAACGAATGACATTTTTACCCAATGGTCCCAATGTGCAGTACCAATGCACCTTGATAGCTTTCCCCAAAAAGTGACCAGTGTTACAAAATAATTACCCACAAAAAATATTAATTATTTTATTTTCTTTGTAAGAAACGAAATTATTGGAATAAAAATGTTCCAAGACCATAATTTATGTACAATTTGATAAGTTTCGGCTAAAATAAAAAATCCTAGATTTTTTTATGGCAAAACGTAGCTACGACGAAGTAACCTTCTACAAAGGAGGATCTTTTTTTACTGGTATCACCTTTGTTATTGTTTTTGGCAGCGTTATACGAGATACAGTATAGGTAGAATTACTTCGATAGCTCAACCAATACGACCTTATGAAGAATTTCGACTCCTCCATCACCGGGTTCCGTAGCTAAATTGGTTAAAGCACTTTCGGCTTTAGAAAGGGTCATGGGTAGATGTCACCGACGTGGGTTCGAACCCTACCGGAATTGAAACTTTGATATGGTGTTTCATTTTCTTGGAACATTTTTATGGTAAAATATGTTTTGCAAAACGAATAAATAGCGCGTGCTTTAAAATTACCAACTTTTAAGTAAATTTTCGCCGTGGGGTGCCGGCAGTAGTATGTTACACCTCATCTCATACAGAATGTATTATAATATGTGTACTAACAAGAAAAGAGGGAGTTTCAGCCCGTAAAAACAAGTAGTTTTAAAAAAGAAAATAATCAACCATCGGATATTAGTATTTTTTTAATTACTTTAATTTTACTAGTAAAATTGCTGTTGCTGTTGAAGATCCACCGAATCCTGAACAGTCGTGGAACCAAAGTATTTCCTTGGGGTGGGCAGAATCACCCCCTTTCGGCTTAGTACACATTTTATAATACAACCTGTATAACTTGCAGTTTGCAGTCTGCTGCCAAACGCGGACTTATACCTCGAGTTAATCCCAGACCAGAACATGCCCTGACTCCTTCCTTCCTTGCAGATCAAACTCGTCAGGGAGCAGCATCAACTCCCCCCTGGGTCCAGCCGCGTCTTGCGGGATGTCGGCGAACCCGTACGGAGTGCCGCTGTATGGCGGAGCCCCGGTGCAGGGGTACGGCTGCGCCCCCACCGACCTGCCCCACTACGGCGACATGCGCGGGGCCAGCTGGTACCCCGCCTCCAACGACCCCAGGTTTGCCAGTGAGTCGGCAGATCGTTATGATTTGCATGATTTTTTTCTATACCAATATTAACCTCTCAATCCTTCTTAAGGCTCGAGCAGACCGGATGCGTATGCGTAGACGTAAGCGTAGACGTGCACGTACCACTGAGTTGTAATGTATGGAACTGTATGAGACAGGACACACCGCTTGCGTAACGTAGACGTACGCGTCATATGTCAGTTCTTTTTTTTTTTTTTAAGTAAAAAAGTAAAAAGACATTTATTTATCACTCACAAAAAATAGGTTCTTGTTAACTAAAAAACACATGACAAGTAATTTTATTTTAACCTAGTTTTGTGAGGGACTGGTGCCTGAAATAGGTTACAAATAAACCTGTAGTACAAGTCACCAGAGCCCCCGACTCCGCTGGTTGTTGAAATACGAATAAAAAGTAGTCACATTAAGGCTAGTTAATTAAAAGTACTTAATAAAAAATAGATCTTAAGTAAATAAATGTAAGTAAAAAATTATAATGATAAAAAAATAAAATATAAAAACGGAAAAATAAAAATCGTAATAAAAAATAAAATAAAAATGGAAAACCAAACTAGTTCCATACATTACAACTCAGTGGTACGTGCACGTCTACGCTTACGCATCCGGTCTGCTCGAGCCTTAATTAACACGTTCGTTGCATTACGAGATCTATCAGATCTCTTGCAGGACTTTTGTATTGTGCGTTGACTATAATCGTGCTGTTTAACTCCTTGCGGGAGGCTCTAACGTGTACAGTTCTTTAAGTATGAGTAAGACAGAGTATACATATTTGCTTCCTACTTAAAGGTGAATTAAATGACAAAAAAAAATTCGTATGATATTTTGATGTAGGTACTCGTAAGGTGAAGGTTTAGGGTGGTTTGCGTTTGTGTGGTTGCAAAAAGTACCGGAACACAAACTCTCTCTAAGATTTTCTATACTTAATATTGCTGTGCGGTGCCGGCAGTAGAATGTAGCCCTCTCTTTCCCGTGGATGCAGTAATAATCTGCCAAGTGATATCTCCAGAAGATGGGCTGCAACGTCTTTCCGTGTATCATCAGCTCGCACTGCGCTCACCACCTGCGGGCGGTGAGTATGGCACCAACCCCCTTATGATCCCAGAGATCCACGAGGGGAGGCTCTGTCCAGCGGTGGACGGGCAGTAGTCCTATGACTAAGAAGAGAAGATAATTACAGGCTGCCAAAAAAATGTCAAACCTAAAGTGCGAAAATCCTTATTTTTAAGAAGCTCTAGAAGCTAGCTCTAGCTCAAACTCTAGGAGATAAATCGACTTTATGTATTCATCATCATCATTTTGGCCGTAATACGTCCACTACTGAACACAGGCCTCCCTCATGGATCTTCATGAGGGGTAGTTGCCATACTCACCACGCTTGGTAGGCGGGTTGGCGAGCGCAGTACGGATGTTGAATCACGGGAAGACGCTGCTGCCCATCTTCCGGAGGTATCCCTTAGCAGGCTCTTACTGCATCCACGGGCATGAAAGGAGGGGTAACATTTTACTGCCGGCACCCCACGGCTTCATGTATTATTATTCTCCTATTAGATATTCTCCTTACATAAGACAGCGCAACTTGCCATACTTTCTTAAACTGCTTTTCGCCCTTAATCCGTCTCTGGTATTTTGTCTCGCAGTTTTCATTGCGTGTAAAATTAATATATATTTATTTAGGGAAGTAGTAAACTTCTATTTTTGCACCTTCGGCTATCGATTTCGCTTTTTTTTATAAAATCCTATACTCTCCAAACATAGCGTTATGCAATTCGATCTTCAACTCGAGTGGTGATCGAGTTACAGATGTTAACTTGCGGGTATTTCTATTTTATCATAATCGAAGTAAAAGTTTTTAGTGTTAGAGCTGTTGCAAATGATTAAATTCTTATAACAAAAAAAACATATATATTTATCTTATAAATTGAAATACACAGGGTGCTGACACAAAACGTGCCCCCTTCGGCCGCTTTGGAAACCAAAGGTTCGAAACCAGTTAAGACAACAGAATTATATTTCTTTTTTGGAAACCTGGTTTCGAATGATGAATAATAATTCTGTTGTCTAAACTGGTTTCGAACCTTTGGTTTCCAAAGCAGCTGAAGGGAACGTGTATAGGTATAGCTGAAATCAAAACCTAAATTAGGTACTACTACTACTGTTAGCCCGAATCATCCCACTGTTGGGCAAAGGCCTCCCTGCACTTCTTCCAGTCGCTTCGATCCCCAGCTAATTCTTCCCATGTGTCATGGAACTGGTCGAGCTCATCGCGCCACCGTCTACGGGGGTCTAAAACCTAAACTAAAAAAATAAAATTAACTCAGGTCTATAGACTATAGAAGCAGTGAAAGTAAAAAAAATGGAAAAAAAATCAGACTTACATATGTATATATAAGTTAACGTAAAAATAAGATACCGTTTATGCCGCAAAACTACTTTCCATTACCTAGAACTATGAAATTCGGTAAGTACGAGTAATATCTTCTTATACTACATCAAGTATAGGAAAAACTGAAATCATTTTGTAAGTAATTGACGAGCTCTGTGGCGCAGCGGGCGAAGGTCCGCTTGCGACGCAAGGGATTGCGGGTTCGATTCCCGCCTCGGGACAAATGTCTGTACGATCTGCAGACATTTGTTCAGGGTGTTCTGGGTGTTTTTCTATATATAATAAAAAATATCTATCTAAGTAGTATAATGTATTAAGTATATCAGTCATCTAGTACCCATAACACAAGCTCTGCTTAGCTTGGGGCTAGATGATGCTGTGTGATTAGTCCAGCATTATTTATTTATTTAATTAAATCATAAAAAAATATAGTCGAGGTGAAGCAACGGTATGCGCGGTCCAAAGTGATCAAATAATTTTGTAATTTTTTTTTAATAATTTGAACGTTACTCTCGGTGATTACGTCACGAGCCCCTACTCCTAAACTTCAACTTATTTCATTCATTTAGAAAAGCAAAACATACGTGACTTCTTCTTCTCATTTTTTGACTTCTGAAACTAGCGATCACAATTCTGCCAGTGTCCGTACAATGATACTTTCATAAATTACTCCGGAGAATCAGATGAGAATATGGCCGGTGAAACATACGTGTCTATTATTTTTGTATTATCTTACTGACGTACTAAAAGGAATTTCGATTACCCTGTCATCAAAACTGTTCAACCAACCAACAATTCCTCAAACTGAAATTTATCACCTCTTTTTGCATCTCCCCGATATGTCGGAGGTGTGTGTCGTAACTCGATCGGCCGAGTCGAGTGCCGATCGAGTTACGGAGGTATTGACGTGGCCGTTTGTGCTAATTTCGTGATATGATACGCTTTGTTATGGCGATATGTTAGCAGAGAAGAGACTAGTTATTATTTCCGGGTTTTAGTTACAAATCAAAAATACTTATTTGGAACTAATGCGATAGTTAAGAAAACTATGCTGCGGAGTCAGCACCTTTATTACCCTGCAAACCCACCTTTATTATAACTAGTTTACATATTTTCAGTTTATACCTAAGATAATTACAAATCGATAAATTATCAGTAAATTAGAAGTAAAAAGTTGAAATTATAATATGTATACTTACCCAGAAAGGGGGTGATTCACCACCGTAAGGAACAACTTTATTTTTACGACTTTCCAGAATTTGGTGAATAAAAATAGTTAAACCACAAAAAGGTTATTTTTAATATGTGAAAAAAATACATTTATGAACTCAGAATCATCGTCACACTACATCAACTAATAAAAAAAAACAAATTCCGATTTTATCCCCTTTAAAACTACTGGTTTTCATGGGCTCAAACCCCCATTTTTGGGTTTCGCATGTTGTATGTATATTTTATTAATATAGCCTTTCAATGTACAGGGCTATCCAACACTAAAATATTTTTAGTTTAAACCAGTGGTTCCTGAAATCAGCGCCTTCAGCCAAACAAACTCTTTAGATTTATATGAAGAATTATGTAAAAGAGGCTTAGGTGTAACTATTGTAACATTTACTTAGCAACAAACATGATTATAGTATAAAGCATACTAGCCTAGCACCGGGACGAACAGGCATCTAGATTCTCACAAAGTTAATTAATTTTCGCGATCACGACACATTATTAACACAACGTCGGGCAATAATAAAGGTAAATTACGCGATAAATGAAAAAGTGTTTTTTATTAAACCTGACAAGTGGAGCTGGCAAGCGGAGAAAGCAAGTTTGTGATTAACCACAATTGCTGTCATTGTCAAAATGTCTTTCCTACAAGTAAAAGAAAACTAACGCCATCTGTAAGGTTTGAGGGATTTTTTTGGAGTTTACTCTTTTGGGGTTCCGTACCCAAAGGGTAAAAACGGGACCCTATTACTAAGACTCCGCTGTCCGTCTGTCTGTCAGGCTGTATCTCATGAACCGTGCTAGATAGTTGTTTTTTTTTAATTGAGATGATTTATTTCTGTTGCCGCTATAAAAACGAATACTGAAAACAGAATTAAATAAATATTTAAGGTGATTATTCAAAATCCGTTCCGTACCATTATTCAATGGTACCTGCGGAACCCTTCGTGCGCGAGTCCGACTCGCATTTTGCCGATTTTTTATTAAAACGCCTCATTACATAGTGAACACTAAACATACCAACTAGGGGCCTATTCAGATTCAAGCATTCAAAACACCAAGAGAGTTGTAGACGGTCCGTCGGCAAACTCACAATTAGGCCTACTCTCAGATTGATGCCATCTCCAACCGTCAGGCATGTTTACCGATGCACTACAATATCTGTATCGAGTTGCAAAGCAGTGGGCAAACACCATTAGTGGGTAATAAAAAATATGGAGTAAACCAATCGTGATGCTACTAGGCATAGAGTTGGGATGGGGGATAGACGAGGCATCGCTAATGGGCTAAATCATCTAAATCTTATTATAATTTTTTATCGTCATAATTTATGAGTTCTTGGGTCTCGGTTTTTTATAATAGAATTTAATATCTTCATCTTTAACCAATAGGTTAAAGATGGGATTTTCTTTTGCAAAAAGGCAAACTAGAAATTCATAAAGTTATTTCGGTCGTTAGACGACCTCTGTGGCGCAGCGGGCGAAGGTCCGCCTGCGACGCAAGAGGTTGCGGGTTCGATTCCCGCCTCTGAACAAATGTCTGTATGATCTGCAGATATTTGTTCAGGGTGCTCTGGGTGTTTTTCTGTATATATAATAAAAAATATCTATCTATGTAGTATAATGTATTAAGTATGTCAGTCATCTAGTACCCATAACACAAGCTCTGCTTAGCTTGGGGCTAGATGATGCTGTGTGAATTGTCCAGCATTATTATTATTATTATTATATTTTTATAAAGTCCTGCTAGAGTTAATAATTTCAGTCTTTTAAATAGTGGTCTGCATGATTCTAAAGAACCCACTCCGCACAATTCTCTTAGGCATTTTTTTGGACGATAAAAGCTCTGCAAACTTTAGTTGAGTTCCCCCATAATATAAAACCATACCTTAGAACTGACATGACACAGCCGTGATATGCAGTTAGAGCTATCTTTTCACTAGATATTTGTCTAAACCTTTTAAGAGCATAAACAAAACGATTGAGTTTGTTGCAGACATACTCTATATGACATTTCCAGTTACAATTTTCGTCCAACATTAAACCTAAAAATTTTATGTCATAATCCTTTTTTATTTCCTGATTACGGCATGTCAAATTAAAAACCAATATATTTTTATTATTGTAGTTATGAAAATGTACCTATTATTTTAGTTTCAGAAATATTAGCGTGTAAATTGTTTTTATCTAGCCACTTGACGTTTTCTGTTTCATCATCTAACGTGTGCGTATAGGTTTCGCCTTTGAGTGGAACAGAAATGTCACTAGCAAACAAAATACATTGATGATTGATATATAGCGGCCGGAAGGTCGTTGACATATAATAAAAACAATAATGGGCCCAAAATACGCCCTTGGGGTACACCGTAATTATTTATTTGATATTTCGACCGATGCTGATTAACGACTAGATCTTTATTTAAGGTTCTTACTTCCACGCATTGCTTCCGTTTTGTGAGACAGCTTTCTAACCAGCTTAGAGCAGGCCCTCTTATACCGTAGAGAGTTGTAAGGTGATGTCAAAGTCACGTGTCACAAGTCCACGTGACTTAATTTCCGTAATTTTTCCGGCCCCCTTACCCTTCACCGGAACACACCAATACAGACATTACTGCCTGCCGGCAGAAGTAGGTATGGTGGTAGTACGAGTAGATACTTTCCCGGATGAACTCTTCACAAAAAGTTCTACTAAGTACTACAACATTATGATGATTAAAATGAGATTTTAAATTTATTACTATTTAAATTTTAACTAAATTTATTATTTATAACTATTAGGGCCGATTTTTCAATCCTCAGATATTTCTATTAATTCTGAGATAAGCAGTCGGATATTGACTATTCCTCTCTAACATTCATCAATACCATATTGTTGTCTCACTCTATTCAGTTAGACAATTATTCGACCTTTTATCTGATGATTGAAAAATCGGCCCTAAACAAATAAGATTCACTTCACAAGATTTAAAATATTAAGTTCAAAACATGAAATAATATCAAACCATAAAACATAACAGTATTTTCCATACAAAAGATGTCAACGCGTTCTTTGGATGCATTTTTAACGATTTTTGTTGAAGTTTTATTTTAACATATTCATTTAAATGTATGTTTTTTTCTTTCTTTATTAAGGACTATGTTGTCGATTTATTGAACTAGTACAGAGGTAAATCAGTATTACGGTACACAGGTGACACGCAGTTTGTTGCGGGTTCGGTTCCCACCATATTATATCAATCACCTGCCCCACTACCCATAACACATGCTCTGCTTAATTTGGCACTAGATCGAGCTGTGTGAAATCTCAAGTATTTAAAAAATACTATCTTATGCCCGCCGCTTCGCATGCGTACTCGGATAAAATGTAGCCTATGTTGTAATCCTGTTCGTCCGTAGGCTTGTTTTTGCGTGAAAGTGTAACACACATCCATGCATTCACACATACAAACTTTAGCAATTATAATATTAGTCTATATCTACATCTACCTACACTATATGCATTGAACAGGCTCCGAAACTACTGGACCGATTTGAAAAAATATTTTAAATGAATGCTACATGTAGGCTATAAATAAGATGGCTTATCGGTTTAAAGAATCTTTATTTCTCAATAAGAACAATAATATTCACTTGGTTGAGAACATTTAAAGTTTTTTAACATGTAAAAGTCTACGGATTAGTGCGCTACCTGCTAACCTTAAGTAATTTAATTATCTGTACAATGTATTATCTTATCTGTACAATGTTCTTTGATCGTTTGTAATATGATAGCAGAGCTCGGTTGGAAGCTGTGTGCAGGTGCAGTGCATCGTTTGTTTCATTAGTTAGAATATTAAAGTAAGGCCTTTGCATCTATTATAGATGATTTATACAACGTCAGCGACTGGTAATCATGCTGTACGGAAGCTGCAGCGCCTGGGACATTATTAGAATTTAAGCCAAATAATAAATACAACGACGCTACACACAACCCCATCTGGTTCCAAACTAGCAAAGCTTACATATGTATGTACATACATACTTTTTTTGTAAATACTTATCATACCATAGAAAAATACCTAGACCAGGTAAAATATCTGCAGAATAGTTACAAACATTTGGGCTCCCGTGGCGGGAATCGAACCCGCTACCTTCTGCGTATCAGTCGGCTATTAGACCATCTGAGCCACGGAGGGAGTCGGAATAGCAGTAGGCGCAAACGAATTGAGGCCACGTTAACCTTGCAAAACTGTCAACCTTTAAAATAATATAATATTTCTGCTTGTCAATGCAAGATACCAATCGTGCGTCGGTGCATATATTTAGTCCCTGGTAATTTTCTATGATAAGTATATATTTAAAAAATCGATCAACCATCCACAAGGTACCCGTAACGCAAGCACTGCTTACTTTAGGACTAGACGGTGCTGTGTGAAATATCCAGCATTAAAAAAAGCGTGTGTGTCTCGGGACGCACGACAGAAGTGATAACTTAAACTAATCTAAGTTGAACTATTTATTGAAATTTAATATTGACAGAAAGCGTCTGTCCAAAATACGGCTAGTGCCGCGGGTTAGAGTGAGAGAGGAGGAGCCTGGCTACCGCTGCCGTATGCATGAGAGGGAGGGAAGCCTGACAGACTGGCGCCGTAACGCGTTACGTAACGAAGCGGTTTGCCCTCCCATAAGAAGTTATCACTTCAAAATAAAATGCGTGTGTGACTGGGGGCGCACGACAGAAGTGATAACTTAAACTAATCTATCTCACTCTAACCCGTAGCGCTAGCCGTATGCGTGAATGGAAGGGTAGCCAGACAGACTGGCGCCGTAACGCGTTACGTAACGAAGCGGTTTACCCTCCTATACGAAGTTATCACTTAATCTGTACAAGAACATTTGATTTCACACAAATAGCTTGTGTAAACGATGACTCTACAAACGTTTAGAACTGCGTCGTAGCATCAGCGGCCTCTTCCATACACATATAAATACTTTAAATAAAGAGTAACAACTAAATAAATTAAGCTACCTAACCAGCAAAAATACTACAATAACTAAACATATATTATAGAGCTACAAACAAATAAAATAGAAACTTAATGAATATATCTAGAGATACATAAATGCAAATAACTAATTTTAAGTATGCAAAGCTCAAACTAATTTTCCAGTGCTCTTGACGCCGAGGTTCGATACCCGAAACCTCTTGACAAACAGACAAGACCAATCTGAATCACAATCACCCAGTAGTCTAGAGAAAGTGCAAACAATGGCGGTCAGATTATAAGATCAATAGACAATGCTCTACCATCATAGATGTGATCTACAGTCATTACTCTTGTCAGAGCTTTCAAGAAGAAAAAGGATGCATAATCTATATATATAAAATTCAAAGTCCTGACTGACTGACTGATATAGCAACGCACAGCCTAAACCACTAGACCTAAAGACTTGAAAGGCACACATATACCTTGAGTATCCTAGAGGTGCACTAATGAGGTATTTTTTGAAATTCCCACGGGATAGGGAATAAATGGGATTTATATTTTCGAATCAATGTGGCTTTGCGAGAAAAAGGGGATTTTACGTTTTATGACTTCCACGCGGACGAAGTCGCGGGCAAAAGCTAGTAAGGTATAAAAAAATTCAATAAAAATATACACTTGCGGCCGAATTGAGAAAACCCCTTTCCGTTTTTTTTTCGTATAGATGGCGTTAGTTTTCTTTTACTGGTAGGATTTCAGAATGACAGCAATTATTGTGATTAATCACAAACTTGCTTTCTCCGCTTGCCAGCTCCATTTGTTAGGTTTAGTAGAAAACACTTTTTCTTATTTATTTAAAAGGGCTGATGGTTAGGCCTTTGCATCTATTATAGATGATTTATGCAGCGTCAGCAACTGGTAATCATGCTGTACAGGACGCTGCAGTGCCTGGGACATTTTTGATGGATTAGGCTTGCCCAGAACCTATTCCATCCTCTCAGCTTAGTCAGCTGTTAGTTAGAGGGTGATCAGGATTAGAAGAAGTTAAATTAGTTTATTGCTGTTCCAGGAGATATACGCAACGCCCGTAATTTATTATCGTGTTATACCTGAAGTAGGTACTGTTGTGTTTTGGATGTGTGAAAATGGATTAATTTTACCCTTGCCGTGGGTTTCCTTTACCCTTGCAATGTACCCTTGTCGGCAGTAGAACGTTTCCCTTCCTCACTTGCTCGTGGATGCAGTAAGAATCTGCCAGAGGACACCTCCGGAATATGGGCAGCGGCGTCTTCCCGTGTATCAACATCCCGTACTGCGCTTGCTAGCCCGCCTGTCAAGCGTGGTGAGTATGGCAACAACCCCCTCATGATCACTTGGAGATCCATGAGGCAGGCCTACGTCCAGCCGTGATGAAAGGGATACTCAAGCTTTTCACTTTTTATAAATGGGTTGATCAGTATTATACTGTGATTATACCTATTTTAAAATCATAATTCGCTTAAACTCTAAAAACTAAAAAGTCACTGGTCATAAACATCGGTCATCAATATGACTACGTAACTTTTCTATTATTCCCTTAATAAAGTATTGTTGTACTGTCGTCTAACTGTACCCACAATGGCAAATAGAAGAACCGTTACCGTAAACAGGCGTAAAACTTACGAGTAATTAAACGTCAGATACGGCACGCTTCCGCAAAGATAAGCATCGCTAAGCCGAGATTAGAACGGTAAATCCAACTCCACTGCTGTTCCAGCAGAAAAAACATGCTCTTACCGTCCACCGAATTATTAGACAAAGAATGTAACGTAAAAAGAAAAAGCGTAGAATGCTACCCCGGGGCACGCCGCCTCCCGTACCTGTCCTGTCCTACAAGGGAGTCGTGTACGCAGACAAAATAAGCAATTCCATCCGATCGGTCCCGTGTTTGTCCACCACTAGAGTCTTGGCTGGGCAAACATTAGGCCTCACGTCCGCAAATAGCATGAGGTCGATGGAGCCCAAGTCAGTCGAACGCTCTCGCTATGTTCAACTTTTGTCTATGGCAAAATGCTCCGCACGTACACGAATAAATATGACGCTCTTCAAACGTTGTTACTTAGACAAAAGTGGCTCTAGGAGTGCTCACCAAATATGGTTGTAATTTTTGTAAATAAAACACTAGTTGGAAATCAGTAAAACATTACTCGACAGCGGTATTTAACATACGAACCGGTCGCACTTGATGACGAAGTGTGATTACATATTCATGTTGTTTTCACCTCAAGAACTGTGGATGAAAATTACGAACTAGAAAATTGCAATTTCTCGTATCCTGGGGGCACTCAGACCACTTCAATTCAGGTGCCAGTCGCAGAGTTAAAAAATCCGATAGGATACCTGCGGGGTTCTCAAGTGTGTCATACATCAAACGCTACACACGGTCAGCTTGCTGAAATTAAAATTGCCGCGAGGGAAAAATAAGTGTGTGACACACTTAGTTTCCATGTAGGCGCGGCTAATACGCGGCGAGTGGACGCGTCAGCGGCAGACGACCGCAGTTTATCTTCCTTGTGTAGCAACACTGAGGGAAATAGCCGTGGAAATGTTTGCTATTTCATTTCCTGACATCTGGCCTTTGCGCCTGCCGCAGTGAAATTGTTTAACATGAACCAGGATTTTAAATATAATTCATTCAGGTTTACTCGTGTTTAAAGATGGCTGCATTTTATCTCGGTGCTCCATTTTTATGAGTTTCATAGTTGCCTCAAAGCTGAAGGATAACGAATACCTTATGTTTATAAAAGAAAAAAATCTAAAGAAGCAAGTGAAGATGTTTAAAGGTGAAGTATAATACCGAAGTATTGTGTCTTATCCAATTCTATTCATCATACCTTTCTATCAATTATGAAGAGCTAATGTTATCTTTGTCGGTACCTACTAAACAAAATTATACATGTGCAGTAGCCGCATTTAAAGCCCAGCGAAAAAGATACGGTACAGTCATGTACAGCATGCCGCAATCATATTATTTTAAAATTACTGACGTGTCAACGAAATCATCGTTCCGACCCGAGATCACCCCTCGAATGAATTCAAGAAAGAATTCAACTATCTAACAGCAACTCATTTCGATCACCGCTAGATAGTGTATTTCAGAGAGGGGTGGTAACACAATACAGCTATTATGCGAGTTGTTTATTCACGCACAATTTGCTGTAGTTTATTTAGCGTTGGCAACACTCTAGGGGAGAATGGTGATCTGAGTGTTGCCAAATTTAATGCGATTATGAACAGGCGTACTATTATCACAGCTTTAATTTTGATAAATTGCATTCCTACCCTGACTAGATCTAACTCCGCTTTAATGAAAATATGAGCTGTTATACGAAGTCAATCATCATCATAATTTGAGGCCTTATGTACTTACTGCCAGGTATTGAAACACAAATTAGATAGATAGGATAGATAGATATTTATTAATTGACTTATAAATTTAACAAACATCTTTATTAATAGTGTTTTTAAGCCTATACAAGGTTTGTCTAAACACTATATTATTGAAGTTCATAACAAACTTTGTAGAAATATTGTTGCAATCATACGCTAAAAAATAATAAAGCCAAAGTTGTAGCTTTCACATTATCAAGAAGTCGCCATGGTATATTTTAAATGCGTCATTAATGAGAGAAGAGTTAATAATTAAAACACCCATAGTTAGCTTGGCAAGTCACGATTAATGACTAAGTAAGGCCATTCCTTCTCTTGTAGATGATGTATACAGCGTCAGCAACTGGTAATCATGCTGTACGGGACGCTACAGTGCCTGGGACATTGTTAGATGGGTTAGGCTTGCCCAGCCATACCATATATTTGGTTAATTAGTGTTAAGAAAAATTGCATAAGTTATGGTGTCGATTCTGTTTTATACTTTCCTGGAACTAATTACAATTGGAGATATGAGATATACGTTTCTAAATTTAGTGCTGTCAGCGTAAGATTGAGTTTAGCTGTTCCGTTTTAATTTTAGAACAGCACTAACCAAATAGCTTTATGTCATTTTAGTCCGTTTTACGCTAATCTGATTAGCTTTAGCTAGTTACTGTAACGAACGAATCGCCACCAATATCAGATAAAATAAATAAATTGAACTAAGTAGGTAGGTACATTTTTGGTTCGTTATGTTCACGAGAGCTGCTCCGACAAACTGTTGCACAGTTTGGCAGACATTATTTTAAGATAAATACATAAGATAAGTACATACATTTAATAGAAATAAATAAATACCGAATCTAATATAGGTAATAACAAACATATGATTCTTGATAAGTTTTCGGTGACACTGCGCGTCATACAAATTGGACAGAACGCGTCTTCTGCGTCTTTCTAAATCTACTACAATGGCCTAGTATTATACATTATTGTATTGTATTATGTAGTATACATTATTGTATTGTATTATGTAGTATACATTATTGTTGGTTATGTAGTGATGAAGAGGTAGCCAATTACTTATACAAAAGCAACACCTATTTGTTTGGAGTTACTCTCGAGAGCCACCGGACCGCGGTCGCCACCGAAACTGTGACCACGGTCAATATTTACAACGTCTAATGGATTTTGCGAACGTGAATTGGAAAGTATTTTTTTTATAGAATGCACCAAAAAAATTACTTCAGGTTCGCAAAATCCATTAGACGTTGTAATAGGTACGCCATAGTCGTCTCTCGCTTCTATTTTAGAGTTCCGTATTCAAAGGATGCTATCGGGCACCTCCTTACGTAATAAGTCTCGGTAGTAATCGAGTAGTAATTGTAGTAGGTAGTAGTGTAGTAGTAGGGTCGAAATAGAGTAGAAGTAGTGGTAGAGAAGTAGTTAGAAGATGTGGTAGAAGGTAGTTGACATTAGTTATCCATAAATTTAAATATTATACACAACAACATTGACAATACTATCTGGTTGCCCGTTTTGGCAAAGGCCTCCGATCTCTTCCAGTCCTCTCAGTCTCTCGCGATCCTAATCCATGCGATTTATTCTTTAAGAGTGGTCTTTTAATTGTTGCTTACTGGTTTTGCCGTGCAGATTGTGTGTACCGATCATCAGTCACTAGTCAGAAAACACGCCGAATTATTGTATTGTCATCGGTCCTTGTTATATATGCAGTTTCAATTAAATCTGATTTCTTAAAATGAGTTAAAACAACGTTTTGATTCCGTTTCATATGTAAAAGTTTACATGGATACATGGTTCTTATTTATTTATTTATTTTATATAGACATCCAACGAAAAAATCACAATGAAAACTTAAAATAACATATACATGGTCTTAAAAACTATATGTTGTTTCATTTAAGTAGGTATAGGACGACACAACGTGCACTACAAATAGATTCATTCTAAGCAAAAGCTTAGGTACATTCTAAATGTAAGGATATATATATACATATGTATATACAGGGTTATATAGATAAAAGCCGTGTTGGCCGAATGGTATGTACACCCGACTTTTAATCGGAGGTCGTGGGTTCGATACCGGTCGTGAACCAATGGATTTTTCTTTCTTAAAAAGTGTAAGTTCACATTTAACACGTGCTTAACGGTGAAGGAAACATCGTAAGGAAACCCGCGGCTTAGTTAGCATCAGACGTATTGACCTGTTCTTTCCTCTGACTAACAGCTGACTAAGCTGAGAGGATGGTATAGGTGCTGGGCAAGCCTTAATCTATCAAACAATGTCGGCACTGTAGCGTCCCGTACAACATGATTACAAGTTGCTGACGCTTCAAAAATCATCTATAATAGATCCAAAGGCCTTACTTTTTATTATAGATAAAGGGTTACATATATACATAAATGAATGATGACTATAACGACCGAGTTAGGTTCTTCTGTTCACTTCTTTTCCTAACTCGCGTGTCATCTGAAGTGAACAGATTCAATTATGTGCTTTATTCTATTTATTTGTGTTGTTTTATTTTGTAATTTGTGACGCGTCAGTAAGGTCCATGCGGCCGCACTGAATAAAGTATTTTTTGATTCTTGATTCTTCTTCTTGAAAAACAGGTGAAGCTAATCAAAGTATGTTAAAAACATGTTGCTCTATAGTTTTTTGGCATTAAATATTATTCTATTCTACGACGCTTCCCTCTTGGCCCATGGCTAATTTCACGGCAGTGCCGCGGTCATCAAACGCAGGGGGTTAATTCGGGTCACTTTCGACTGGTGCTTCGTCTCGCCGCGCTTCAGTAATTGTCGACTGTCGACATTTTTCAATTGAAGGGTTCATTTGGCAGCTTGTTTGTTTGGTGCGAGTATGATGCAATGAGGCTATTTAAGTTTTAAATGGCAATTTGTAGGCTGAAATTGAAACAAATAACTTTTAAATTTGGTTTTCTAGAAACTTCTTTTTGAGTAAATAGTTTCCTCATGTTTTGGGTGCGTAACATTTTAGAACAGAATATCTTTGTTTAACTTTTTGTAGTGTTGTATAAAACCCGCACTATGACTCTTATAAGAAACGCTTGGAAAGTGACCAGAAGAGATTCCTCTGGTACTTATCATATGGCTTTACTTGGCAAAAAACTACCCAGCATTGTAGATTGGCAGGGTGGTTACGTATATCGCGACAGGTTTTGCAACAGGCAATTGACAGCAATATTGCTATCAAATGTCAATTTTGTATTAGAGAACAGCAAGGAATTGACATTTGACAGCAAAATTGCTGTCAATTGCTTGTTGCAAAATCTGTGGCAAGATACGTCTGGCTTTGTCGTCTACTATTAACTTACTACTTTATAGTATAAAATAATTAATAGTCGGCATTTCTTCCAGTCAATTGTAAGTAGATAAGCTCGTACAAAATGAAAACTGCACATTTCAAGCCACTATTTTCAGAGACATGTTGGCTATGACTAGGTATGTCTAAGAAGTCGTAAAGTTGCGATAATACAGATTCTGAAAGGGCAGTTTTAAGGGAGGTTAGGGAGAGAGGTATGGGGAGAGGGGAGGGGGCTCCTGCAGCCTCCGCAACTTGTAATTATCGCTCTAAATACGTCGTTAAAATTCAAGTTTTGGGGACACTTGACGCGTTATGCTTGACCGGAATTTGGTCAAACTGAATTAAATTATGCAATTTTCTGATAAAGTTTCTACAGATTTGAAATAGGTAGAATTTATAACTACAGCTGTGCAGATAAAACATTTACTCTAATTACGTTTATATATATATATATCGGTGTCCATATAATATATATGTAATATATATATACATATTATACATTATATGGACATATCCTTATATATATATTATATGGACACCGAACAGCGCATGGGTCGAATTGACGGCGGATCGGGATGCATGGAGAGTTGGAGGGGAGGCCTTTGCCCAGCAGTGGGACACTTATGGCTAATTGTAATTGTAAACGTTTAGATAAAGATATACACCAAAAACGTGTTATTTTACGCGCGCATATTTTTGCAATCAATATTTAATTTATTGCTTACCTACTTCTGTCCGCGGCCCGCGTTTTCCCGATCGAAAAGGCTGATGTTAACTCTTGTCTCAATATCTATGCATGTGCAGATTTTCAACTTGATCGGTTTTTAAGTTTTAGCTTGAAGAGGTAACAAACATCCAAACAAACTTTCGGTTTTATAGGTAAGAAGTCTTTATGCATTTAGCACCCATTAGTGCCGAATGCCGATTTTTTTTAAACGTTGGCTTTAAAATTATTTTCTAAATGAATGATATGGTAACACTTACTATAAACTTAACTTAATTAAAAATGAATAAATGTCTACGAAAGGTCTACGCGAGTGCTACGAAGGTCTACGCGGGCTCTATAAAAGAAACTATGTAATTGAGATTGTCACTGCATCGTCCTGTGCAGCATTATTACCAGTTGCTGACGCTGTATAAATCATCTATAATTACCCTTACATACTTAATCTTATGCGGTTTTTACCGGTGTTGTTTACATTGTGAATTATTGTAGGTAAGTACTTCACTAAAAAGTTACTGCCGGTGTGGTCAACTTTAATGCCACACGTTGATCCTTGTTACGTTTTAATATCGTGCGATGATGTGTTATTATTCGTTAAAGGGACAACCTAACACTGTATTAAGTCCTTATAGCTTTTTAGCTATAACAAAACCTTATAAAAAATAAGTTGGTTTCAGTTTCAAATACTTACAGTAATAACGTTATTTATTATGATTTCCCTTGTAGAAATACACGTAAATAAAAATGAATTCCCTAGAAAAATGCAATTGCATCACTAGAACACTAGAAATAGTTGGAAGTTAAATATACCAAAAACAAGGCTGGTTAAAACTTACAAACAAGGAAAATACTTGAAGCTGTATTATGTATACTAGCTACATATGTACAATAAATTGCATTTTGAATTGGTGCAGCTAATTATAGACAAATTTAAAAATAAATTTAAAATGTTTTTACAGAGCCATCCGTTTCATACTGCCGAGGAGTATATGAGTCGTTCATTTCAAGTTATTTAGTAGAAAATATATGTTTTGTTTTTTCCTAAGTGTACTAATATGTAATTAATGAATATGTTCGTAATTATCTGTGTATATTTTGACTTGCCTGTTATGTATTATAACGTTAAATAAATGAAACTGGAACTAATTGAAAATACTAATTTGTTTTCTTATTAAAAAATATACCTAATAAATATAAATCATCTCATTTTATTAGGGTACTTACCCATTTATTAAAATCTAGTGCAAACGAAAATCCTTCTATCTTTGCACGTTCTAATACCATAATACATTTTTGAGGCGTGAAACTTTAAGCAATTCACACAGCATCATCTAGCCCCAAGCTAAGCAGAGCTTGTGTTATGGGTACTAGATGACTGACATACTTAATACATTATACTACTTATATAAGGTGCTAACAAATTAGTCACGGATATTTTTACAGCTGATAGTACTCGGTTCTTGGAGTACATTTAAGTACATATGAAACATCATAGGTTTTGTTATGTTTTGAGAAAACTAGGAATCAAACTTACTACGTTAAAACACCCTTTTAATAAGAAAATTAAATGAGACCTCTTTAGACATATTTTAGAACCTCTTTAAACCATCATTCAAGTGGCCTCATAAAGTTGATACCTGTTGATACCTAAATAAAATACCTACTTGAATCATAATGACATTTAAGAAAAACAACTTTTGACGTGATATGACAGACAGTGTTAAACATCTTGACAGGTAGGTACATAATAGGGGTGATTATTTTAAAAATTAATTATAATTTATTTTTTTTGTTCAGCAAATGAAAACAAAAAAATTATATACCAAGGTTCTTTAATTACAGTTAATTGTTATAATGTAATGTATCTCTTAAAATATCCCTGACTAATTTGTTAGCACCTTGTATAGATAGATATATTTTATTGTAGAGGTACATAGAAAAAAACATCCAGAACGCCTTGAACAAATCGCAGATCGTACAGAAATTTGCCCCGAGGCGGGAACCCGCACCCAGGCGGACCTTCGCCCACTGCGCCACAGAGGTCATCGAATCATTTTTAAGAAGCAATCGATAGAATATGAAATGTTATTCAGGTCCCACGACCTCCCTGGGAGCCCTCGGTATAACCAGTGTATTTGTTATGAAAATATCGTGCATCGACCCTTGGACACGACG
Organism: Pasiphila rectangulata; assembly: GCA_963082625.1. Taxonomy (NCBI): domain Eukaryota; kingdom Metazoa; phylum Arthropoda; class Insecta; order Lepidoptera; family Geometridae; genus Pasiphila; species Pasiphila rectangulata. The sequence goes on from OY720254.1 coordinate 17,370,237, forward strand.
TGACAAGGCGAGAGATGGGGCCGAGATATCTGTCAGTTCGAAATAGATCCTATGGAATGGAATATTTGAGAACGTAATTTTCTTTTAAAATAATAATATTTTGGTGCCAAATACGCCAAAATATTGTTAGGATTTCGCATTGTGGTATCTTTCTTATGGAGTTATCTCAAGTAGGCTACTCGTATTTTGGGTATGTATTAATTCAACGTATGTATTTTTTTTATCATGCCGCGGGGTGCCGGCACTAGAATGTTGCCCCTCCTCTCTTGCCCGTGGATGCAGTAAGAGCCTGCTAAGAGCTGGTGCTCTTATAACGAGCTCGCCAACCCGCCTGCCAAGCGTGGTGAGTATGGCAACTGCCCCTTATAGAGATCCATGAGGGAGGCCTATGTTCAGTAGTGGACGTTTTACGGCTGACATGATGATGTATTTTATCTAGCAGCCTCATTTTAGTGTTGAAACACTACTGTTGCAACCAAATAGTCATAAATAATAATAATATAAAATATGTTTATCAATATGTTTAAACACTATTGTTCTCATGCTACAGACTATCACTTATAGACAAAGAGTGGCGTTTTGATAGTTTTGAAAGTCATACTAACGGCATTCTTTCCACCAACGATATATCTCACTAATATTATAAAGCCGAAAGTTTGTTTGTATGGAGATCATTTGTATGGAGAAAAACTAGCGCATGTATCGAGCTGAAATTTTGCAAACGTATAGATGTTGACTAGGATTAACAGGAAACGAAGCTTCTTCTTATCCGGGCTCTTATCTTCTTATCAGGCTTCTTCTTATCCGGGTACAACGCATGCGAAGCGGCGGGCACAAGCTAGTTAGATTATAATACGCACTCACTGAATTTGCTTATAAGGTAAACAAAGCGTCGTTTTTCTCACGTGTTACTTGACACTGGCAGAATTGTGTAACACTAAAGCCATAAAATAAGAAGAAACAAAGCGTCATGGTTAAAATAACTTCACTTCGTTTGCACCAGCTTGTATTAAAATCCTGATAATGCCTTAATATTCTTAGTTCACATATTTTTTTGGACATCGTAATGTAGCACTAGAATTTTGGTATCAACTTGCCCCTACTATGTAAGATTATTTTAAAACAAGTTGATAACTTTTTAAAACTTGTCTGATACGCCGCCGATATTTTTCTTCTCAATTCATACACTGACTTATGATAACCTAATAAAGAGGCTATCTACTAAAACTCTTTAGAAATGTGAAAACATTTAGGCAAGAGGGATACAGCGTCTCCTTCTCCAGGGATACATTTCTATTTTCTATTTAAACGGGCATCTTTCGTTTCTCTCCTATTTACAAAGCTTTACAGTGCCTAATACCTACGTTCCAGATTATTAGAGGTATAACCACGAATAATTAGGTACGTTTATCTAAAAAAACTATAGTAATTTGCCGCTCAAGTCACTGTTTGTAAACATCTGTTCACGTATCATTAACTGATCCATCTACACCACACCCTCATACAAATCCATTCAAAACCCCATTTAAAAATAGCGCAACAATTCAATTAGATTCCAAAAAGATCTGCCACCGAGATACCAAAATGTCCGGTGGCCTATTGACATTGACAAAGAATTTTTTTTTGGTTAAGGAACGTTTCTCGTTCAGCCAAACTGCACAATGGGAGTAAAAGAATGGGGAGTAATATTTTATTGAAAGACCCTTTTCGTATTGAAGTGTTGTGTAAATAGAAAGAGCGGTGGATTCGTGTATAATGTGTGGAATATTGCCTCGTTCGCTGACGCTACAATACAATGTTATGAGATTCTGAACTCAGTACCATTATAAATGCGCATATTTGAGTGAACCGGGAATAACTCATGTAAACAGAATGTGAATTATTTTGTAGCCATCATTCTAAGTATATTGGAAAGCTAGGCTGTATGATTTTTATCTAGAACTTTCCTGTATCATGAACTCTATGAGCAGTTTTTAGAAAAGTAAATTTATTTATATAAGGGTGTATGTGAGCCATGGGGTGCCGGCAGTAGAATGTTACCCCTCCTCTCTTACCCGTGGATGCAGTAGGAGCCTGCTAAGGGACACCTCCGGAAGATGGGCAGCAGCGTCTTTCCGTATATCAACATCCCGTACTGCGCTCACCAACCCGCCTGCCAAGCGTGGTGAGTATGGCAACTACCTCTCATGGAGATCCATGAGAGAGGGCTCAGTTCGGTAGTGGACGTTTTACAGCTGAAATGATGAATGATGAGGGTGTGTTTGTTCTGACAGTTAAAGATAATTACTTAGTTGAATTTTATCTAGATAACGCTTAGAATTATTATATAATAAACGTTTGAGTCAATTTTGTAAATAAATTCTAACAAAGAATCTAAGCGATTAAAGTTTACGGGTTGGCGGCTTTTATAGTTACAGTCTTTAGAAAATGGCGGGCATAAATGTTGCCAGGGAGGAAAATAATTTCTCCCGCAGCATATTAATTTTTTATCCATTTCCCCTGCCTTTGATAATGAGGGAAATGCAATCTCGGTGCTGTTTAAAATCGTCGCGTAATGATGATGATGGCACGACGTCACCAAACAACACGAATTTGGTCGTTGGATTATTATAATTTGCCTGCAATGCGCATTTTCACCAATTTCTCGTAAACGCTCCGAGTTTTAAGCTGAATATTTTGGGAATATTTCGTAAAATTGAGACTGTAGGGAGAGTTTCGCTGGTTTTAAAAGTAATACTAAGTTTGTAAGAATATTTATTGAGCAGGTACCTAGTAAAATTCATTCGTCTGACATTTTTTTTATTTAGAGATCAACTACCGAAGACATTTACGTACTAAAAAACGCGATGGGGTATTCCTGCTAAACAGCAGGAATACCTATATATATATATATACATTACCTATATATATATACCTACATATATATCTGTTTAATAAACATTAAACAGATCAGAATATATATTGCATTAAACGGGTGTTATTTTTGCCTTATTTTTACCTCTTATTGTTACGTCTAATTAGGATGAATTAGCAGCTAGCATACAAGCAGTATAAGAAGCTCTATAGTAGTCGGAGGCTATCGATTACGGCATTGACTCCGGACATAGTCTAGTTTTACAGTAACCGCGTATAATTCAAAACCGAACAACGTTTATTTACTCAGGTCCCTTGTAGTAGAAAATATCAACGTCTAGCATATTTACAGGTGCACATCTAAACGGTTGCTTTAGTTTCCAGGCTGATGACCTCGGGCGGCGGAGGAATGGGTCACGTCAACAACATGGGCGGGCTAGCAGCCTGCGCGGGCCCTGACGCGAAACCTATGCAGTTCCCTCTAGCGCAAAGACGCAAGCGAAGGGTGCTGTTCACGCAAGCACAGGTGAGCTCATGTTTCTTTCGCGCAGGGATGCACGTGAAGGGTGCTGTTTACCCATTGCTCATACCCAACACAGGTAAGCGCATGTTATTTTAAACTAATGGCGTCTGTTGGATAGCTAGAAACCGGCGAGATCCAAGTAAAAATCTGCTTGATCGCTGAATTCCCACTAGCACAGAAACGCAATGGAAGGGTTATGTTTACTCAAGCACAGGTGTGTGTGCTTGAGGGACAGTGTCTTTCGAATTAATGGTACTTCTTAGATTTAGTATCAGTGTCACTTAGTGGCGATAAACAAAGGCTGATGACCTCAGACTGCGAAGGGATGGGTAAAGCCAACCACATGGGCGGGCTGGCTTACATGACGACAAGCCCACTGCTCACGCAAGTACAGGTAATCATCATCGCCGGCCTATATCAGTCTACTGCTAGTTAGTCTGTGACATTGCCTGTGGTGAGAGACAACTCATACAAGGCCAAAATGGCTGACTTACCTAGCTCAGAGACGTAATAGTAGGGTCCTGATTACGCAAGCAAATTAAAGTTGTCATTTATGAACATGAGCGACAAGATAAAATCTATCAGTCTAAAATCAAATTTGGGACACTGAGCTGGCGTATGTAAACAAGATATTGGTGAATTCTTGTGTCTAGGATGCTAGTTTAAGCGGCAAACTTTTCTTTTCGTTTTAGGGAGAAAAAAAAATATTAAATCTAAATAAACAAACACGTCTTCGATAATATTATTATATAAAATAAATAAATAAAATAAAATAATAATATAATAGTATTAATATAATTAAATATTATATAAAATAAAAAATTGATAAATTTTATATACCTAAAACATATTAATAGAAATATTCACATTCTATTTACTCGCTGCAATTTATCGATGTACATTCATTTCATTAAAATCTATTCCTAAAAAAGATCTTCAATCACAATTATTCCTTAATTATCGGAGAATGTAACTCATAAGCTCCAACTGATCTCCTAATTTATAATTAGGCATTCTGCTAAAACATAAACATCCTGAAAATTGTTTCCTTCTGCCCTATTAAATGGCGCTTCTGTTCTTTTTCTGTTAGAAAACACGATTAACATGACTTTTGTTACCTCGCTTACCTACTCTGCAGCTCCATCTATTAGGTTCAGTAGTATTTTTTTTTATTTTCACTGAAAACGGCTCATTACCGTAGCAGTGTGAAAACAAAAGGTTTCCACCCTTAAGTCGTCACGCAGTTCCTTCACATAATTTACCTCAGAAACGCAGCACGCAATATAGATAAATGAGTTTCTGATACATAGAACTGTAGCCCCGTGAACAAATTGCAGGGGGAGAATTTTATTTGCCGATCATTTTACAAATAAATACGACAGAGAAAACTTTACCTCCGTGGATCTAAGATAGACATTCACTGCGCTTTTCGGATCCATTTTTAGATAGATACCAGTGTTCAAAGTGTCTCCTCCTCCTTGAGTCGTATTTTTCAGTTACTGAGGGTCGTGACCACAACATTAATGAAGTGTTAAATGTAGAGATTTATAATTATTTTTATAAAACAAGGCTGAAATAGTCTAAGGGAAAAAAGTAGGTACCTACGACGCAATTTCAACGCATTTTCATATTTAAACAAATTTCGAGCTGCTCGCTCGCTCGCTATCTAATTTATCATTATAGTTGTTTTTTTACTGCTATTCAAGCAAAAGTTACACACAAAATTAGAAAGTATGCGATACACAATAATCCGTATTTCAAAGATCGCAAGTATTGACTGTATAGTCTGAAGAATAGTTGCGCCATGAATGGCCCACTTTATTCATCTCCAGGGGATCCCTGATCGCGTCAAACGTGACGAGTCTTATTGCCGACCACTTGGGAGCCCGGCGTAGCTATGGCAACATAGGTAGTTTTTGAAATTCGAAAGTCGTAATTTTAATGCCGCGTAAAAGTCTATAAGCTCCATGAATTTTGTACACTTAGCACTGTTATGTTAGATAACGTTACAGTGTGGTGTGTCGTAGACCTTACCTTTATAATTTTACTTACTTAGCTTTATTGCAGGTAAGTATTATTAACGTACAAAGTTTTATTATTAAAATTTTGTTTTTGACGAATTGTTACCTATCTAAAAACTATAAATAGACTAGATCCGTTTATTATGACTGATAGTGATAACACGATCCAAAGATTGGGGTATTAAAATTAAATGTCACAGTTCCAGCTAGTCATACAATTATTAAACAATATAGAAACATACACAGAGAGTTTATTATATTTAATGCTTAATAATTTAATTTCGAAGAAATTAACAATTAATAAGCTTTATTTCTGCATTACACTGCCTAACTAACGGGAGAGTTTGGTTTGCGCTTATATTTCGTAATGCTTTGTAGACATAAAAATTCAAACGTTCTCTTTTTACGTTACGATAGCTAGTTTGCTATATACCATACTTTTCGCAACTCTCTCCAGAAGCCCGAAATTACGTTAACGCGGCTATTTAATTGCGATCCTCCCCCCGCCCACTTCAGGCCCCGCCCCTGGGCGAAGGCGCCGCGCCAGCTGTAGAATGTAGGTATCTACTATGTAATTAATTCTATTCCGAGTAATGTTGGCCCGTTTGTTTTACTCTTGTGTGTGCGTGTGGGGTAAGAAAGTTATTTGTAGTAAGTAATAGGTACTAGATTTTCAGCAAAGGGCAAGCTTGAGGCTACATTTTCAAATTATTTTAGAGGAATAAAGTTCGATGACGTGCGATACTTAAAGTATCTACATAACTTATCATTTGCAAGAAATTGATTCTCAAGTTTTTCCGCATACCTTTATTTTACCGACGTAAAAAATATTGGAAAGATACGTTTCCTATGCTTTTATATTCAAAAACTACTGGAATTTTAACCGGAAGTCAATAATAGCGTACCGGCAGAGGTTTTGTCGCCATTTTTACCGGAAGAGTGATAAAAGCCCAATGGAAGTGTGACTTATCTATCCATAGACTTTAAATATACAGAGTGGAATTTTATAATGTCTCCTGACGGGAAAGTCTTACTCTAAACAATAGAGATGGCAAATTTCACTCAAAATAACCATTCTTTTATTTTTTAAATCAATCCAACTAATATTTGAATTAACAACACCCTGTACTTTTATGGCACCAATCAATAGGATCAATCATAATAATGAAATCTAAGAAACTTGGTGCATTAAATTAAATAAAAATAATTAGGTACATTTAAATCCTCAAATGCCAAATGCACACTCAAGTGTGCAAAAATTGTACTAATATGGCGAGATACTTTTCCATCCTATAAGTAATGAAATGCGAGGAGTTCGATATAGAGTACGTACCTTCTGTATATTAACCAGCTGGCAACTGTCACGATATTTTCCTTTATTTAATAAACCAATGATGCTAGATCTGCCCAAAATGTCCTCTAGCGGTCCCTTACCTACTACCTCTTGTTTTCGTCTTCCTCCCTCTGTAATAATCAAAGGGCTCCAAACCATCAATCTCTCTATCTGTCGATTTAGTCCACATTCACTTACTGCTGGGTTAGTTGGCTTCCTCTCTTCCTCACCATTATTTCCGTTGTTTGTGCCTACGACATCAAGCGAGTAGTGCGAGAGCACTACTTGCCCGATATCGTCTAACCACCTGGCTGGTGGTCTATCTGTTGATTTGTGCAAACATATTGCTCGAACACTGATTCCAAATGAGCGTTCTAAACGTTTTACAGCTGAAATGATGATGATGAGAGCCACTGCTGAATATAGGCCTCCCTCATGGATCTTCATGAGGGATAGTTGCCATACTCACCACGCTTGAATGTTGATACATGGAAAGTTGCTGCTGTCCATCTTCCGGAGGTATCCCTTAGCAGCCTCTGACTACATCCGTGGGCATGAGATGAGGGGTAACATTCTACTGCTGGCACCCCACGGCAAGCGACCGAGCGTGCTCACTCACCTTTGACTATTGACCATAAACTAATACAACTTTTTTGGCAGGTGTATGAACTGGAGCGGAGGTTCAAGCAACAGAAGTACCTGTCAGCGCCGGAGAGAGAGCACCTCGCGTCGCTCATACACCTGACGCCCACGCAGGTCAGTCCACCATCCACCCCTGTTTTAATATAAGTATGTTTTGCCTAACACGTTTCAGATGTGACAAGGTCAGGTGATGTTTCGTTTTTTTTATTAGAACCCAATTACAACGTGGTTACCAACCTATTACAAAAGACTGCAATGATTCTGCATTCTTAGAACACATTTTTTGTGAGCATATGGGTTTTTATAATACTTTTTGCTTCCGATAACACGTGTACTTCATAAAATTGTTTATTGTCTCCCACATAGGAAGTGTAACAACATTAGGGCGTCGCCGTCGACGCCTCCGGCCGCTGTTGTCGACACAAAACCATAAATCAAACAGTAATCGGTTTCATGGCCGCCCCGGGCATCCCCTATCAATTACTGAACAAAACGACCCATAGGGCGCAGCTACCGACTTGCGGCTCACGCCCCAGGCAACATGTTTACCGGTTATTCTACCAACATTCGTCTGTTATTCCATCGCTTCTGGCAACATTAGATACCTATGCCTACACGGTTAGCTCGTTAAGTTGGCATCTTGTTACACGCGCCGGCGACACCACCAGTGGATCGGGGGACTCCCTTTGATTTTCAAGAGCCGTCGCGAGGAAATTTTCCTTGTTGTTTCGTATTTTTTCAAGTGCTGTCTCCTGAATTAGTGAAAGCTCACTTTGATGTCGCCTAGGCCTACGGAACCACCTACTTACTGCAGGTTTACAAACTTGCGAGCGCGTGTTGTTATTAATATTTCTGTCAGCGACACGCGTCCCGCTTTCCCACATTCGCACTGCGTTCAAATTCAAATCCTTCATAACAAAGACTCGATAATCTCCGCCGTGTCAATATAAATTTCATAAACTCTCTGTGTAACCCCAACAAAGGGCCGCAAACATCCATGAATAATCTCCATTTTGAGGGTGTCAACACCATTTACGGCGACGCGTTTGAATTCGCGCCAAAACAAACGTCAAAGTGAGTCGGCGGGAACAATGATGTGTCACGGAGGCACGCGCTGATCGCCGATTATAATGCGGTGCATTGTCATCATATTAATTGGGTCTGCATGTTGCCGGTCAAGGCATTGTTTGCAATAATTAATAGGATCCGAGTGGTTGATTGCACTCCAATTTCGCAGGTAGGTCAACCTGCTTAGTGCTCAATACCAAAATGTTATTGCCAGACACATCACAATATGACCAGCTTTTTAGTTAATTATTATTCACGTTAATACCAATAGTATTATTATTATACACAGACATTATTATGTAGCATACTATGTACTGCATATTTCGGACGGTAAAGTTATAATCTGACAAAGTTCATATTCCCTGGCAGGCTAATTAGATGTTTAAAGATCAACATCAGCTCTATAAAATTCATCTAGATATTATTGCGAACGACACACTCTAAAATAGACTCTCCGGTGTTCGCCACGGAAGCGTGAAAGTGGCAGTGTTGGTGGCGTGTCATCTAGTGTCATTGGTCATCCCCTCGCCACCGGCTGTCAGCGACAGGCAGCGCGTGCCGGACGCCTTACCCGGGAGTTTACCAGAAACGTAGGTATTGAATTACTTGCCTCGGGATATATTGACGCTTTCCAATGCGAGGATGGTTTTAGAGCCGTTTTTTTCACTTTCTGTAAATATTGTTTAATAAATTTACTTGATGTTTGAAAATACACTGGCCTGCAAAAGAAGGTACCAATAGCACTCATAAACGTGACGATAACTTGTGTACTATATAAATTAGAAACTTGAAATATAAAGCATTATGTAGAAAATTTAGTTTTGTTATATAAAAACTCTTTGACAACCTCCTTTTAAAAGATGGCTGAAAAAATAAACAAAAAATAAAAACGCTCCCTTTTCAAATGCTGTAATTTTTTACTTTTAGCTTTCTGCTTTTGTTTTCACATTTATTTTTTGATCATTTACATTTCATTCAAAAGCCAAGGTGTCTTCAGTACGTAAACATTAATTATCATGCTTCTTTCACCTGAAGAATGCGCAAGAATTATGGCCCACCTGGAACTAGGCATCAGTATGCATCGTACTGCAAGAATGGTGGGTGTGACAGTCTTCAAGGTGAAACAAAGATACGAAGAAACCGAAAACCATCTCAGAAGACCATGTAATGGCCGTCCCAGATGCACTACAGCTAGAGAAGACCGATATACTGTCAGCACTATTTTGAGAAATCGTCACCTCAATGAGTTCAGGTCCAACAGCAGCTTCTCCTGATGAGGGATGATTACATTAGTGATGACACGGTCAGAAGAAGACTTGCTGAGGTAAACCTGAAGCCCTACAGGCCAGCAGTCCCAAACTTGAGGCAGGGCATCGGGTTAACAGATTGAGGTATGCTCGTGACCACGTACAGTGGGGTGAAGAATTTAGCTTATTGTGCACAATAAGTTCGATTGCATGGATCTTGTCAGAAAAGTCTGCTACGCAGTTCCGAGATCATGCAATTTGCGGACTACTCGCATGCGCTCCTTGTTCGCGCTCAATACCTGCAGAACCAACTCGGGACTGCGTGCCCCTATTAGACGTATGGTTGAGTCCTATAATAATAACTTTGCTGACTTAGATATATTTGCTTTATCCCTTTATAAATTTAAAAAAAGTCTGCATCAAATTGAACTTACCTAATTTACATAAACCTTTCTCTTTTGTATTTTATCCTGTTGACTCTGATCTAACTTATTATGAGCATCTTCTTTTACTTCTTCACTTTATTTTTGTGTCATGTGATATTTTTTTTTCTTCTAGATCTCATTTTTAATTTTATAACTTTTAAATTATGTTACAACAATAATTATTAGATGTACCTCTAGCTGCATCTCTTTGCTTTATATTACAAAACTTCAAACTGTGGAAAACGCCGTGGACTATAGTATAACTAAGTGTAACTTCCCTTAGGAACTTTCTATTTTGTTATTTAACATGTTTATTATAGTTGTTTGTTTTTTCCTAATAAATAAAATAACCGCTAAATTGGTTTCGCGAAAATAATTTTTCGACCCTCATTTGGTTTGCATTTTGGCGCGAAAAACGGCGGGCGCTCCGCGTCGGCGCTAAGTGGATACTGGCTCGGTTTTTACAATGGAGCGTATCGTGGTATTTACGCTCTATGGAAAGGGATTGAATGAAGCTTGTCAGTACAATCATTCATAATTTAGTCTGTGTTCGGGATATATAGCGTAAAAATTATTTTCTATTAATTATTGATTTAATTTTATATAAAAAATACTTTTGTTTGTAATTCAAAATGTATTATCATATATCTACATGTTTTGCGGTATATACATAGTATGTGGTATAACCTCACTATATATAACATAACATTTAGGTGTCTTAGAACAAAATATTTATTGATCGTATTTATAAAGTGCATTTTTTATGCACTTTTTTTGCGTAATTTTTTTTTTTAATTTTAATTTAATCGAATAAAATTATTTTTTCTTGGGCTACGTAAATTTTATTTGTTATTGTCATTGTCAACTTCATTGAGAAGGCTACAAAACAAAGAAGAAGTTGATAAACACCATAGTTTAAAAATGACAATTGTTTTCGTGGAACGATGACTCACCGATGACTCACTGGTCAGTTTACTTACCAAAACCAAACGACGGCTAAAAAATCTTGGTAAGTAAACTGACCAAAACCAAACGAGCGGATAAAATAAAAAATAAAAGAAGAATGGGCAAAAGTCCTATTCACGGATGAGTCACGTTTCTCATTAATCACTCATGACGGAAGGCGAAAAGTCTACAGGCGGCCTGGTTAGCGATACGCTCAAGCCTGCTTTGCAGAAAGAGTCCAATATGGCGGGGGCTCTGTACACGTATGGGCTGGCATCTCTTCGGAAGGTCGCACACAGTTAGTGGCTATAGAAAATGGTACTCTGACCGGGGTGAGATATGCTCAAGAGATGCTTAATGAGTATGCAGGACAATGTCTGGTAAATATGGGTGATGGATCAATTCTAATGCAAGATAACGCCCGGCCACACACCGCTCCCGTCGTACAAGAGTACATTCAGGAGGTTTATTTATTTAAGAAAAGGATCGCCAACAGTTTACATATCAAAAATTACACTTAAACATTTATAGGGACACAGTCTGATATGTTAAACCAATTACCACGACATTGGTAGGTTTAAATAGAATACAAAATTTTAAGACATAAATATATAGTAAATTTTAACAATACATACTAGTTAAACTATATAAACTTCAATATTACTTATCCAATGAAACAAAAATATCTTAAAAACAAGAAACAAAGTAACTAATAATATATATGAGATCAAATAAAATGAAAAAATACAATGTACCTATATATTAGTCTTTCCCTAAAATACGAGTGGAAGATTGCTGGAAATATTCTAGAACCTTGCGTTTAAATCTATGAGCATTGTCGTTAAAAATATCGAGGTCATTGATATTTTTGCTAAATAGGTGGTATCAACTTGATGGCCTGGCCACCAAGAAGTCCTGACTTGAACCCGACCGAACACGCTTGAGATGAGCTCGGAAGGCTAATCAGACGACGCAGACGACCTCCTGTTACCCTCAATGATCTTAAACAGGCCCTGATGGAAGAATGGGAGAATATCCCCCAACATCGTCTCCGAAACCTCGTCTTCAGTATGCCAAACAGACTCGAAGCTGTGATCAGAGCCAGACACCAGTTATTAAAAATGTGATTTTAAGACTACGAACACTTTTATCAGGTTTTTTTTAAGTTTCTGCCATTCAGTGAAAATGGCTACTTTTTGTTTTTATGTTTCATTAATGTTAAAAACATTAAGTTAAGTAAAATAAACTTATATTAAAAAAATCTTTTTTACTGTTCTAAATGTTGTTTTTATGTCAAGTCTCTAAGTTTAATAGGAGAAAATTTAATTAAAAAACTGTTATACCTTCTTTTGCAGGCCAGTGTACATTTAAATTAATAATATTGCTGATGTTTTTTATAGCACATAAGAACCATAAACCTACAAGGTCAAAATCAGTCACAAAATCAATCCCACAAGTGAAGGCTCCATAACTCCCCGTTTAGAAAGCCGACGAGTACCTAGCTAGCGCATTCCATTCGTGCATATTCATAGCACAGTTTAAATAGAGGCAGCGCAATAAAGGAACTCTGCCCGTCATCCAGGCCACAATATTCCGCAGTATTTGAGCCTCGCAAACAGAGGGCTCGCGTTTCGTTAACTTAAGTAAATTTCGATGTTCGCGACGCGCCGCCACTGTTGATACTGAGCTCTGAGCGAACTGCCCGTTTCCATTTTCAAATTACTTTTATATCTATTTGTGTAGTTCAATTGACTTCCGAGGTTAATGTGTTCGCAAACCTAGCTCTACTTAAGTAGAGTGGTTTGAGGAACAAATTGTATCAGTGTACGGTACTAGATTATAATCAAAACAACAGCGGTCGTTGAACTCCATGAGATTCTCCAAAAAAATTGAGACAATGCCAAAGATTACGCTAAACAAAAGTGCCCTAGAATCAGGGCAATCCTTCCTCCTCTTTGTCTATGGTCACGAACGCGGTCTGTGGCCCTCCGGCGGATGCGGCATGCGGGTCCTCGATATTAATGGGAGCAATAAGATAATGGTGCCTCATGACGTGGAACAATGACTGCTTGTCAAATCGTTGTCGCTTGCTGGACGTTAAGTAGGTGGAAGTGCTGAAAAAATTAAACTTACCTATTTCAATTCTGCTGCACTAATGTACCTAATGGCTTTGAGACAGAAAAATCGGCATAGGGTTTAGAATAGCAATAGAATAGCTTTGATCAAGCCGCAGATTCAGTCCATAGAATAAATTGTTTGGAGGTTAGTTCATAATATTATAAAGCCGAGTTGTATTTACGATATCATACTTATTTCAGCTAACCCAAACGCTACCGCGGCGGCTCACCGTCTGAACATCCCTATAATTTTCCAATAATTCCACTTCACTTTTTCTAATCTCCTAATCTTCGTGGGATTTCAATACACTTCCTGTCAGATCCCGGCCGCTAAGAAATCATCTACTTATTACTCTGACTCAAAAAAAGTTATAATTGTTTCTGGTATCATTGTACGAAATTCGAACGCAGCCATTGATCGCGACCGACATGTCAAAACAAATTTGAAAAACGAACTTTGATATGCGGTTGGGTAATAACCGCGGAATTATTGCGTAGAATTTGGCCGATTTCTTGTAGAAATCCACGATGATAAGTAAGCAATTTGAAAGGGATTTATTTTTGGTGAATGGAGGAGTTTTTGTTGCGTTTCATTGTGTAGAAGGCTTAGAGATATAAGAGGATAATGCACCTGACACGGGTTGTTAGTGGGGCAGGTATGGGCGTATTATGATAACATTTTCGAGGTGAATTCGCACTGTTACGGGTATTGCGGTGTTTGCATAGGACTGCTGGATTGTTGGATGGAAATGGCGGAGTCTGGTGTCTTTGGATTGTAATTTTCATGAATTTTGTCGAAAATCGGGCTTCAATTTGTTTAACGGGTTCAAAAGTTTTGCAAGATTTTTTGTTTGGAAGGTGATTTTTTGTAATTTATAAAACTTTTACTTTGCTTGGTTTTTTTAAACGTCTACTTTGGGTTTTCTCAAACACGGTCTATATTATTTGATAGACTTTTACTGTGTGATGCCAATAGGTAGTGTTATAACAAAGTACAGTCATGATCAGCTCACAACCATGCAATTACATATGTTTAATGTACATAGATACATATTGATCTTAGGAATTTTATTCTTAAGTCACGATTTAAATTATTACTAAGTATTGAGTCATCAAAAGAAACAGAATAGGCAATTTGTATGGCCGCCAACATGGCCAGCCAAATAACATAAGAATTTATCAATGAGCCGTTTTCAGTAAAAAACAAAAAAAGTGTTTCCTACTAAACTTAACAGATGGAGCTGGCAAGCGGAGAAAGCAAGTTTGTGATTAATCACAATTGCTGTCATTATCAAATTGTGTTTCCTACCAGTTAAATAAAACTAACGCCATCTATATGGTTCGAGGGAACTATTTTTGAAGTTTTTACTTTTTAATGAAAACACCTCATTAACTTGACACTGGCGGAATTGTGTAAAACCAAACACAAAAAGACATTATGGCCGCCAACATGGCTGGCCAAATAACTTACGAATTTATAAATTAACTTGACACTGGCGGAATTGTGTTATATCAAACACAAAAGGCCATAAAATAAAAAGACAAGACAAGACAAAAAGACAAGACAAATATGATGTCAAGAAAATTTGTCCATAAAATATTCATTGACATTACCTCCACTATCCGTGCTACCAACTAACAGCCCAATTTGGCGACAATGTATAAATCAACGACCGTCACGTCAGTCAAAAATAAATTAAAACTAAAAGCACGTACTCATAAGCTTTAAAACGGCTACTGTAAACAAATAAAAGTATTAATTTGATGGATTGCTCTGTAAATATTGACTCGGTTTTATAACTCACGGTTCGCTGGTAGGGGCTGGCTACATACATTTCAACTTTAATAATTATTGCGTTATAAATACTTCGTTATGGCTAGGGATTATCTTTGATCAAATATTTAATGTTTTACAAGGTCAGATTGATGTTTGCTAAGGTTTATCCTTGTCAAACGGAGTGCTATGAGCGTAATGATTTTCTTAGAACACTGCTTAGACCAGTGTTCAGCTGAATTGTAAATTGAACCAGTAACATAAACTAATTACATAATTAATTTGTAAACAAAAGAAACTACTTCAAAACTTGGTTCCTATTCACCTCGAAAGTGCACACTTTGGATTTTTTTTTAAATCCGTCCACAATTTTGACGGCGAAATTGGAAAAAACACAGAAAAAGTATACAGTCGAACATAGAACCTCCTCCTTTTTCAAGACGTTTATTAAACACATGACTGAAACTAACAATCACTTTCAACCTATATTTTCCAGTAACTGCTTATTTTCTAACCTCTATCCGTCCTTTATCTACAACGAGTATAACCATAAATCATATAAATCATAATCATGGCCGTGGGGTGCCGGCAGTAGAATGTGGCCTCTCCTCTCTCGCCCGTGGATGCAGTAAGAATTTGCCAAGGGCGGAAAGACGCTGCTGCCCGTCTTCCGGTGGAATGGAAAATGGGCAGCAGCGTCTATCCGCATCTTGAAAATCCTGCCTGTGCTCGCCAACCCGCGTGCCAAGCGTGGTGAGTATGGCAACAACCCCTCATGATCTTGGAGGTTTATGAGGGAGGCCTGTCCTGCAGTGGACGTGGACAGCAGCCCTACGGCTGACATGAGAAACGGATAAAAATTACATATTGATATTCGGTTAGTGCCGTTCTAAAATTAAAACGGAACAAAATAGACCTGATATTACGCTGACAGATATAAATTTATATACCTACGTCATATCTCTAATCATAATTACAATTTTATTATTAAGTCCAGCTTTATCCCACCTGTAAAAATAAGATTTTCATTGATGCATTCCATCTTAGAATGTCACATTCACACACGTTATCTGGCAACATCGGATAATCTGTCAAAATGAGCATTACCGTTATTTCTAAACTCATCTAATTCTATCCTGATTATTCGCCCTTTTGCCTATCAAAATAGGGTTTACGTTTGAGTAATATAAAATAGTAATGTATTTGATTTTTTTGTCGTGAAAGCAGCATATTTTTGTAAGTTACTAAATAAATGATGGTATTGATCGGATGTCAGTTGGACGGACGGGTGTTTGTTCAGTGGTGTGCGTGGAGAGCGGATAATGCGACAATCACACCTTGCTGGCTTAAGAATGACAAATCAGTGGTATTTCGTTGATGCAGCTTTGATTCAGTTAAATAAACATAGTGTGTATACTTACCTACTGATATTTTAAATGCGGAAGTTACTCTGTGTCTTTGTTACTTTTTCACGGCCACGCGGCTAAATTGAGAGATAGGCCTAGGAGAAGGACATGCGCTTCTTTGTCGCGAAATACGCAGACGAAGTCACGGTCCCACAAGCTAAAGGGATAATATAACTTTTTTCCAATTAAGTTGCACAAACTGTGGCGATATTCGGGAGCGGCCATGTCAAAAACACTGACCGCGACTGCAGACCGCACCTGCAGGCGATAAATAAAATTGAACTGCTTTAAAACGTTGAAGGGATTTTTTCGTCAACAATGAAAAGGCTAACTCCATTTTTCATTCCAGACATTTGTAAATAAAACCACTAAATGAAGATCTAAACAAACACGAGAGGCGTGTATTTATTATAATTGTGGCCTGATTTTTCAAGTCATCGTTCTCAGGAAAGGAACACCTACGCGTGGCCCTTCAAAAACCATACCTATCCATTTAACTTTGAACCTTATTTCTTCGACATAGGATATAACGTAAAATGTTTGGACGGAATAGTATTGGCGCCAAAATTGACATGTATTGTCAAAATGACAGCAGAATGGGTGGCCACATTAGTTTCGATGATAGGAGTATTTTTGTCGTGATTTGTTAAATGTTATGTTAAGAAATGCTCAAAAAACCTAAAATAAAAATGCAAAACTTGGCGAGTTAAACTTAGAAGAAAAACATGAACAGGTACATGAAACCAACAAGTTAGCTCTTGAACGCAAGACGAACAATTAAAAAAAGATTCGAGTAGCGTAGAAGTTATTACTTAAGCTCAATAAGAAAACATTACGCTCGGTAGCTAAGTGGGTGTAATGTATACTCTCAAGCACACAGCCAAGGCCCTTGGACACACCCAAAATGTCTCGTCACTTGTACGAGACACCAGACGTTTAGATGTAAAACAAACAAGTGAATGGAGCGAGAGCCCCTCAGCGCGAGTGCGTGGAAACACCCAGCATTATGCACAAGGATACTGAAAGAAAGCCCTCGACACGAGAGCGTCCAAGGCTCGCCGGAGAGCAATAAGCGACGCCCGCCGTCGGGGGCCGTTCATTAACTCTCACCTGCCTCCTCCATAAATAACCTAGCATCGTTCCTAGCGCACAAAAGGCCGCATAGCCGTCATTCCCACCCCTGCACCTACAGAGTAAACATCAAAAAATAACAAATAAGACTGATAAGCTCTCCGCGAGTGGACAACGCACTCGTAGTAGCACGTTACAAAATTTGTTATTATAACGGATCACGTCAGTATCGGCTCGGACAAAATGGCGGACGTAGATGCGCGGGAACCCGAGGAGGGCACACAGCACACATCCATTTCAAAGAATAAACACGGAGGAAACTGTCGATGTATAAATAATAAATAAACGAGTATATTTTGCTGCGTGCGTAGACAAAGGCTGAGCTGCGCTGAGGGGCAAACATGCCCGTGTTTATTCTTTCGTCATTAAGGTGGAGTGTTGACTGTACGTAGCGTGCTCTACGCTAATTTCAGGGAGGCCAGGATGCGCTGACTGAGACGCACTGTTGACTTTGCTGGAGATGTTCGGATGAGATTAACACCGGCATTGCCGGGGGATGTTTAAGGTCAACTAAAAGCTGACTTATGATGACTGTAACTTTAAAAAATAACTTCTAACCTAAGCAAGAGAGAGCTTTGCAGCTCTTCTATGTCCTGTTCTTAGTTTGTAAGCATGATTATTGATACAAACATTTGTTACAGGTCAAAATATGGTTTCAAAACCATCGTTATAAATGCAAGAGGCAAGCGAAGGAGAAGGCTATGGCGGAACAGAACCAACACAATCAGGTAAGACTAACTTCAATGCAATGAGATTAAATTTTTTTTTTGGCACAACTAGAAAACGTTAATTAAGATAGCTAGGGCACAACTAAGGCGTTTAAGAAGCTTATACAGATTATAGAGGATTTATACAGCAAATCGGGGCATGCTGTATGTGACGCTGCAGTTCATTAGGACTTTCATAGAAGGTTTGCACAGAGCCTCAATTAACCCTCCTCTTCTACTATAAGGTTGTATTAAAGCTTGTAAAACGTTAGGAAAGGGCAGCTCAAATATTAAACACGTCGAAAATAATATAAAGTCAGCCAAATGCTAATGAATGAATATTAATACGAGGTAGCGATAAAACCGTCGACATGACACTGCCGCCCCTCGAATTCTCCTGCTGACGCGAACTGCTCTTAGCAATGGAACCAATAAGCGGGGTAAGGTAACCAACATTCTGAGCCCAGAGTTTTAGTCACCTGAAATAGGAAATTAAATGAATTCTTATAATGTCAAGAAAAAACACCACAATAAAACTTAGGCAGGTATACATAGATATATTTTTTAAATACTACAAAACTAGGGTACTCTGTGTTTTGGATTAAGATTATGGTTTAATACCTACCACCTTTTTAGTCATAGCACTAAAGATAGATCAAGCCTTAGATAATAAACTTCTTTAGGAGCTTGGAAAGGAAAAAAAGATATGTCATAAAAATCTTTAGTAAAAGTACCTACTAATAGATTGTTTAGTTTAGGCTATAACTAAACAATTTACCTATGAGCTTAAAGGGACATCATAATATGACTATAATGCAGAAAACACAGCTAGTTTTCTAAATTAAATAGGTTTTCCTGGTTTGTCATAAAAAACAATTTACTTATGAGTTAAAAGGGGCATCATAATACTGATACCTCTATATTTTAGAAAACCCTGTTTGCTCAATATCTTCGCATAAGGTCCACAAGACTATGCGGAAGTACCAGCGACCTCACAAATTCAATCACAGTCAATGTTCGCAAAAATAACAGAGGTATTTTTACTTATGAGTTAAAAGGGGCATCATAATACTGATACCTCTATATTTTAGAAAACCCTGTTTGCTCAATATCATAAGGTCTACAAGACTATGCGGAAGTACCAGCGACCTCACAAATTCAATCACAGTCAATGTTCGCAAAAATAACAGAGGTATTTTAGATTTTTTCTCAAGCCCCGAAATACGGGTCCCGCAGCGTGCCTGGCAACCCCACAGCAATTAGAATTGTGTTTCCCGCCAAATCAGGGCTGCCGCGCGATCGAGCGTGATGATAGTCGATTGTGAAGATAAACTTCTCTTTTATAAAAGGTGGTTGGTGAAACTAAGGGTTATACAATCAGTGAACAGAATTAGTCAATGCTAAAGAATGAGAGACAATAAGACAAATAATGCAGGCTATTTCACAGTACCATAGAACCCCGTTACAGTACCATAGTAAGATGGTTCTAAGGGAATATGGATAAATCTAAGTTTCATGAAAATAAAGAATTTAGTAAGTTTTTATTTAGGTAAAAACTATAGTTATTGCAAACGCATTTTCAAAACCAAAATAGGGTATGCTGTTGATTGATGAAATTAAATTGCTGTATATCATTAAAAATACTTAATTAAAAAAAGCTTAATAAGAACGGAAATATGAACCTGGACACAAGATTAAATCCGTATCTTTCGAGCTATTTCCGTTAACATTAGCACCAAGACAAGACAAAAGGTCGGAAATTCGTGGGTTCGATACCGGCCGTGCACCAATTATTTTTTGTTCGTTGGAAAGTATTACAATTAACACGTGCTTTAACATGATGTGGAAACCCGCGGCTTAGTCGGCTTCAGACGTTCTTTACCCCCAAGATCATGAGGGGGTTTTCGCCACACTCAACACGCTTGGCAAGCGGGTTGGCGAGCGTGGGATGTTGATACACGGAAAGACACTACTGCCCATCTTCGTAAAACCTGATTCTTACTATATCCACGGGCAAGATTCAACTGCCGGCACCCCATGCTGTATAAATCATCTATAATAGATGTAGAAGGCCTCTCTGAGACAACACAATATGTTACCAACATATGCCAATAAAGTCATTATGTCTTGTCTCTCGTTCAATATTCCTTCCTATATTTTGAAAAAGCACCCTTGTCGTGTGTTGCCAGCGCAGGCAGTTCGAATTGGCTCAATTTGCGCGTCGTGTGGGGGCGGCTCTGCTGATTGTTAGCGCCTCGCCTCGCCCTCGTAATTATTGTTTTGTAACGTGTAATTTGCTCGACGGGGCTGTCAAATATAATAAATTGAAATTCCGGTGTACATTTTATTATTGAGTTGCGATATGTGAAGTCACGTGCGATATTTTATCACTCAGTTTTGAGTTACAACTGATAGTGTCTCTTTAAGGGCCTTTGTTAAGTAGGTGTAACATTTTATACCTATTATAGGCTAGAATGGGTTGAAACTGAAACTTGGCTGTGGTAAAAAACAAATGATAGATCGCCTGAAGAATCGGCTTAAAAAATTGTAGACCGACCTTCAAAACTTCATCGTCATTCCATTATCCGTATTACTATTTTACCACAGTCATACTCATCACCGTTAATTTAGAACTCATCATCATATTTTTCATTTCTCACGTGCCTTTCTCCCGCAGTCATCGTCGTCACCGCGGCGAGTGGCAGTCCCCGTCCTGGTGAAGGACGGTAAGCCCTGTGGTTCCGGCGAGTCTTCCTCCCCGGCGCACAGCCACTGCGCCACCCCCACGTCAGGGTACGCAAGCCATCAGGCCCAAGCGGCCTGCAGCAACCCCCTGGTCTCCTCCTACCGTCAGCCCACAGCCTACCAGCAACAATGCTCGGGGTATCTACCGCTGCAGGGTCGGGCTTGGTAGAAGTTCCCACAGCTTTACCACGAGACCATGTTCAAGGAAGAGATGTATTTCGATTAGGGTGATGGGATTGGCGCGGTTATTTTCCGGTTGGGTTACGATCGTCGTGACAGTTGTCTGGGTCTTGCTTACCCAAACAACGGTCAACGTTGTATTCGTTCACAGTTTTATATTTTTCTTATTTTAGGGGATAATCTGGG
The DNA here is from genome assembly GCA_963082625.1 of Pasiphila rectangulata. Taxonomy (NCBI): domain Eukaryota; kingdom Metazoa; phylum Arthropoda; class Insecta; order Lepidoptera; family Geometridae; genus Pasiphila; species Pasiphila rectangulata. Next base: position 17,391,540 of record OY720254.1, read on the forward strand.
GGTGGAATGGGGATCTCTTTTAATCCATAACCGAGGGATTAAATACAATCAGAGTTGCCATATTCAAAATAATATTTGTCGTTGCCTTACTTTCTGCGAGTTTTATTTAGATTTCGAATTATTAAAGTAAGCGCCATGAACTCTTCCAAGAACATTGTCTTAGGTAAGGCGATGCTGGGGGCAGCTATAAAATAAACCGACAAGAGACATTTTAGAAATAGTGTAGACGCAGTGGGATTTGAAGTGTTTGTGAGAAGTGAACTTTTAGCTTAATTGTAAGTTTTCGTATCGGGAGGAGGGTATCGTGTAAATACCTAGTTTTAGTCTAGTTAAGCACAAGAGAGGATTTGAAATTCTTTGAAGTGATTTCTCTTTATCTATTTATTAAGCCTGATGAGATGCACATTTTAGCCATTTTTAAGATTTTTTAAACACTTTACTCTGATTAATACTGGTAGAAACTTGATAATTCCCTTTAAAGATTATAATTTGTGTGCGAAAGGTAAGTTAGTGACGAAAACCAGGATCTTCTGATTAGGCTTAAATTGTGTGCCAAACTTAATAAATTTTTACATGCCAGTGACAACTACAAATGTTTCTTTATACTAACTGCTCTAGCTGTAATTATGCCTTGGGTTTTATTGATCATGTAATGACCATTTTAACAATGATTAAGTTTTCTATAAAAAACAATGCATTTGTCTGTCTGAATTTTTACAACATTCAAATTCAAATTCATTAAATCATTTAAATTGTATTAAATATTTTGTTCTCATTTTTCACTTAAACAATCTTGTAGATGTTTAAAACCTTTGTAAATACCGTACAATTAGTAATCTGTTGTGTGAATAGTAACTTCATAAATAATCACAAAGTCAATGTTTGAGTGTGTAGGTAATATTATGTAAATATTTTAGGACATAATGTAATTAGTCAATATATTCGATGAAAGCAAATTTTTAATTTTTATTGTGATAATAAAATACACTTATAAAATTTATCTCGATCTGATATTATAATATTGAGATGCAAATAACTTATTAAAATGTCCGATAAAACACTAGATTTATTCCTATTGTCTATCTTGTAAAACCAAGGTGCATTTCTTACCGTTAGTATTGAAGAAAAAAAAAGAACTTATACTTATTTTGATTTCTAAATTGTTTTATGCTAAATCGATAAGTTGTGTACTTACATAAAATAAGCCATATTGTTCATTAGACACCTATCACTTTTGAAGTCCCAAGGAATTTTAGTAGATTTTAACTAGCAACATCGTAAAGTTAGCGGATCCCGCGCTCAGTGACAATGAATAGCAATAAGCTTGAATTTTAGAGTAAAATTGTAAAATAAATGTTTCTAACTTAATTTATATGTTCAGATGATAGATCGGTTATTGTAAGTAGGATTAGGGGTTATAATGATAATTATATAATAATAATTAATAACGAAAAGGAATTTGTAATTATATCTGCCTACTTAATAAAGTAAGGTGTCATGAATTTCGATTTATAAAATTAATAAAAATTAATGAGTTTTATCATTGCACTGTATTATTTTTTCATAACTTAGTTTTAAGTTCCCCTAGTTCTAAAAAGTATTATAGAGAAAAATTAGTAGTGTTAAGAAGAAGAACCTTCAAAATCCCGTCAGTATAATCATAACAATAATAAACAATTCGTACAAATTTTACCTTTGAGCCCTCCCCGACCTTTCCACGCTCAAGCTAAGCTCATTTTATTGTCTTCAATATTCCCAGATTACGCTCTAATCTCTCATAACGGGTACAAAAGTTTATTCCGCATGGTAACATCGACTTTATAAACGTCAGTCACGGCCCGCCAAAACGAAATAATAACATGACATTTCGAAACAGCAATATCCTATCATTTTCAAGAAAATAAATTAATATAACACTGTGACACATAGAGATAGAACTCAATTTCGAGTGAAAGGTTTTTGTTGATAGGTTATTTCGATTCGGGAAAGTAATTTTGATAGAACAAAGGCGGGAGTGCGCACGTGCGCGGCATTACGAGGGTAGGCTAATAAAATGGTGGATTAGCCAGACAGGCAGGTGAGGGCGAGATTGGAAACTATTGGCCTCTTCAGCGGACAGGCGTAGCAGCTCCGGTTACCGGGGATTATGTCAGGAGTGTGTAATAAGGAAATTCTTCACGTAATCAGCCGGTTCACTGCTAAGTAAACTGAATTTGTGCGTCTGTGACAGGAATGTTCAGGAAGTAAGTTTATGAATTTAATATGGAGAGGTATTGTACAAATATTTATTCATAAGCTCAACATAGCTTTAGCGTTGGTATCGATTAGATAATAGAGAACTCGCAAAGCCTAAAAGAATATTGAAAGCGCATAACGTATTCGATCAAAAACACTGTAGGTAATGTAGTTACGAAATATTTCCTGTTAGCTCCTTCCTGACTAGCTAAGTGTGAATTAAATATGGTAGGAACAGTGAAGCAGGAAGTCGTTGAGTCGTAATTTTTACACATCGACATCATTATACCTGCAAGTGGACATTATTATACTTTGTCATTTTTCGTTTCAAAATAAGGTTATTGTTTTTTCATTTGGCCCAAAAGACTTTACAAAGAATAACAAAACACATTTAAATAATACAAAATGAATTCATTCGTTTCAAAAAAAAAAAAAAATCCAAGTAAGGGAAAAACAAACCTCACACACACATTTATCACTCATTATAAGTATTAATTTACGAGGGAGGCCTAGGTCCAGCAGTGGACTTGGACAGTAGTCCTACGGCTGTAATGATGATGATGATAAGTATTACCACAAATAATTTAATACACTAGGTATTACCACAGGTATTATTACAAAACAGTTTTCATAAATGTAACTGAGCTACTTACTAAGTAACCCACTATTACGCTATAGTGGGTTACTTTTACGTTTTAAAGGTATTCATTTTGAACCCCACCGAAAAAGGAAGGGGGGTTATTAGTTTAACATGTCTGTCTGTTGGCATTTCTCTTGACCTCTGTGGTTCTAACTAAATTAGTCTAAGAACCTTATTAAACGGTGTAAGTTATCTCCAAGAAAACACAAATAAGAATCCAGAAAATAACTAGGTACTGTAAATACCTGCCTAAATAAACGTGAGAGAAGTTCAATATCTAGTAGCCACATAAAGTGATATAAGTCCTCCTCCGACATTGTGTTTGTGCACAAAGAATAAAAAAAACAAATAAGTTACCTCAATTATTACTACCTATATTGGAATAACGGGTATTTATCGCGTAATTACCTTTATTTTAATCCCGACGTTTCGACCTCAATAACCGGGTATTTATCGCGTAAATTACCTTTATTATTTCGCTACGTTTCACATAATAAAGGTAATTTACGCGATAAATACCCGGTTATATGTATGTTAATATATGTAAAGTCTTGTGGTAGCGAAAGTTTAAAAAAGACAAGTTACCTCAAGGTAAACAAAAATGTGAATTCAGAAAATAATATAAGTCCAACATCTAGCCACATTGAAGGAGCCTCGCTCGCCCATTGTGAGGCACGTACAGAACGGATCGATCCCGAGGCAGTCACTAGACGGAACACAGAAATGTTGGGTCAGTTCTATAACGATGGACTTGTCGTGTAGTTGAAACATTTTTGGTAGAAAGAACTAAAGGTAAGTGTAGAATGAGGATGGATAGTATTTTAAAGTACCTACCTATCTAGTAAGTATAGCCTAGATACTTATTAGGTAACTGATAAAATCATTACCCTTACCCTACATAGCTTTTAGATAAACTTTGTGGTATAACCAGAAGTTACCTCTCACTTGTGCGGGTTTTCCACTGTGAGTTGGGGTTATTCATTACTCGCAAGCCTTATATTGCATTGTCATCATATCAGCCGTAGTACCTACGTCCACTGCTGGATATAGGCCTTCTTCATGAATCTGCAAGCAGGTTCATAATCATGAGGAGTCGTTGCCATACTCACCACGCTTGGCAGGCGGGTTGGCCAGCGCAGCATGAAAAGACGTTGCTGCCCATCTTCCAGAGGTATCCTTTGACAGATTATTACTGCATCCACGGGCAAGAGAGGAAAGGTAACATTCTAATGCCGGTACCCTACAGAAAATGCGTGCAGTTAAGGCCAATTGGTAAAAGTCCTAATTATAGGTACCTAAGTTAAATTTGCTCTGAGCCGTAATTCTTACTCTACCTAAATAAAACGCGTTCACACAGGTTCTGTTCTGACTAGGTTACGGAGCTGATCTTTACAGATAGTAGGTAAGTTGTTTTTTTTTTTTTTTTTTTGTTTCTTGGTTCATTAGCGATCAGTCTCCTGACTATGAGCAAATTTGTTGATATAGTTTCGCAGGTTAAGTGCATGCTCCATCGAGCACGCTACTTCTTTGTTAACATCCTTTGATGGAGCTTTAGGATGTCATGCCGTTTGAAGCGATTGGGATAGCTGCGGTTTGTTAATCGCGCGGCATGTTCGTTAGAGTGCTGGGCCAGCCGTAGTTGGCAGCTTTTCTAATTTCTGCTTTAACTGTGTCCATTTGCGGAGCCTCGTGGATTACTGGAGTTAGATAGGATATATTATCCCATAATATAAAGTGAACACAAAAGATCCAAAAAGTTCAAGATAGACAAAAAAAGGGTTTCCAAGACCCTAAAATTCATTCCCTCAGAAACAGCGATATTTCCCCAACATAAATCTATTTACTCTCGTTTTCCCTATTCATCACAATCATGCGTTTCCTCCCGATCTGTAAACAAATTTGTGAACATTATTCCTGGGGCCATGAATACCTACAAGGGTTGGAATGGGAGGGTTGCCATTAGGGACTTAAGATTTTCCATTCACGAAACAGCGTCTTGGAATACATGGGGTTTGAATATTGCGTAATTGCTGTAATTATTTCATAGCCGGCTTGGTTGACATCGTTGGGAACGGTTACAGAACTACCTTAAATCATCGTAATGGCACGAAGAATGTAACGTAGCTACCAGCAATAGTTTCCATAGCAAATTTATGAATAAAAATCTACGATCGTAGGGTATCCCACAAAATAAAGTTTTTGCAAGGTTGATAGATGTAGGTTTCTTAGAGCTGCGACGAAAATTGATTCGACTTGGTTTCGGCATGATTCATGGAGAAGAATTATTCTAAGAAAGCAATGAGCTTTCTAGGAATAAGCTTTTACAGCAGCAAAAGTAAGTAAGTAGGTACTTACGTTGCATAGGTTGGGCGACCTTAATTATTACCTTCACTACATAGGAACCCAATTATTCGCTAGGTTCCATTAAAATTGCAAAAACTCAAGGACATGTTGAGTGCAGATGAGTAATTTATAAAGGAGGGTTTATTGCAGATACAACTACTTTTTATAATGAATTTCCCTGTAACATTGGCGGCAGAATTGCTGGTGGAGAGCTTGCCACCGAAGGTTGAGGGCCGAGGGGCTGACTAATTAGAACAAAAAACGCGGGAAAACACAAGTACGCTTGACAGTGAGTCAGAGACAAAGAGCGCCAACTTTTCACACAAAAAGGTTTTATAGCAACGGAGCTAAGCCGTTGGATTATAGCCTCTTTGGTTCAATGCACAAAGCTGGTTTCCGTTTTGCCTGTTGTTACTAGCTGGAACATTTATTTTTCGGAATTTGAATTCAGAATGCTACATCTTGTCATCGCCCCTCGATAGAAAATGAGCTCTATTTATAAAGGAGCACAATTAAATTTCGCAGTCGGGATGTTTTGAACTTAGATTATTTTCTCGTGAGCAGGAGTTGCGTAGAGAAGCGCCATCGCGTCGATTGTCTCTGGCACGTTCGAGTAAAGAGGCCACAATCGATAGAGCACGGGCGTGCGTTGTAATGAATTTATTAGAGAACTATTGTTTTGATCAACCTTAGGTCTTTTTCAAGTTATTATTTGAACTTCACGCCTGGAAATAGAATGGGCACAACATACACAATACAGGGTAGGTATTTTAGAAGGGCGTAGAATAGGTACATTTTCATTACTTTTCATTACTGAGACTAAACACTTACTGACTTAACAACTTGTTTAAGTATGTTTAACCGTTGCCAAATACCTTTAGGTAATATTCATCTTTCTTTTACATTGTTTTATTATACTAACCGTATGTATCAACTGTAAATAATTTTCTATTTGTTATAATTAACGTTCAAAATAGCACAAAAAAATAATGAGAATAAAGATGAAGCAGAGCTGGTTTGTAAAATTCATTCTCTGTAACTTGACAGTTTAAATTATTAGGTTTTTTGTAACCTCACTTGTAACTAAAGCTTAAATCTAAGTATTTCTAACTTTTCTCTTATCCGATCACGCTCGCTAATGATGATCACGCTCAAAGAGTGATCAGAATCTTTGGGACACTACAATCTAGGTGGAATATCTAATTCGAGGCTAGGTGGCGCTAGCGACGACTACAACTAACTTTTTTTGCCGAAATAAATTGTATTGAAAAAAAATAGTTAACATGAATAATACAGAGTGAATTCACAATATCGTATACTACAAGTGAAAAAATATAACCCTTTCTTAAAATCCCATAAAAATATAAATATGTGAACCTAAAAATTTAGAGTTGCTGACGATACGGACAAAATTTATTAGGACACAGTGTCCCAATGTACACTTTTGATTTTAATATTTTTTTACTGTCGATTCGGACACCATCAAATTATTGAAGCTGTTGAGTACAGTCAGGTAAAAAAAAATTAAGCGAAATAATAATAAGCTAATCAAATGCTTTGCGAGCGTGTGGTTGACTAACATTAATGTTAAAAAAAAAACAATAAATTTCATACATTGGTATAAATCAACATATTTTATACTTAGGTATCTATATTATGATCACTTTAAAATATCTTGAAGATGTTTTTTAATTATTCTAAGACAGTATATGAGTATGTATAAAAATCACAGATAATCAATAAGTCAAACAGACCTAAAATTACTACTTATAATTTGTTAGTTTTCATCATTTACATCAGCAAGGCCTATTATCTACTGAAAAAAACGATAAAACTCTTAAACAAAATAAAAAATACTTAACCTACAATATTCACAGTATTGTACACAGCATTTGGCACAAGTTTAACCACTTTAAAATCAACGAAATAAAAAATATATTAAAAATGTTAACTAAATATTTTCATTTTATCTTAAAACATATCTTTCCTTACCTACGTATTAAAATGTCATTATTTTAGAAATGTATAAAAATTACGGACAATTTATAGACAACATTTACTGATTTGGCGTTACTTTTTATTATTTAAAAGTATCTTATTATCTTAAGTGCGATACGAGTATGTATTGAAATCACAGATAATCGTTAGTTCAATCAGATATAAAATTACTACTAATTATTTATTAGTATTCATCTTCACCAAGGCTATCTACTATGATCTACTGAAAAAACAATAAAACTCTGAAACAAAATAAAAAAATTAAGCTACAACAATCACAGTATTTTATACAGCATTTGGCACAATATTTTACCTATTAAACACTTTAAAATAAACGAAATAAAAAAATCTTAAAAAAATGTTAACTATAGGTTTTCTTATATCTTAAAACTTTTTTCTTTCTTCGCTTCTATTACATAACAAGACATTCTATGCACAATTCAATATTTATTTGTCCTTGCTGAAATTCAGTCATTGAGGTGTTCATTGAAATCAATTGTGGGTTTTGATTTTTCGTGTATGTTATAGCCACTTAGATATACAACCTGTTGATATTTTCTTCTTTTTTCTAAAAAACGTTAAAAATTGGGCAATGTTATTCGGTTTCCTACATGTCTTTCTACTTATTACGGAATGTCAAGATTCAACCATATTTGCGGTACGGTGCGGGCTATCGAATATCCCACAAGGTTTAAAACATACCTACTTCATAATTAGGAAAAATGTTATTATTTTGTTTTTCTCTTCTTGTTTGTTTTGTTAATAATATTTACGAAAGTAGGTAACTAGCAGTTTAACTAGTAGTTTAAATGCTACTTAATTTAGTCTAAGTATAATATTATTACTTTTGCTGTGCCCTAGCCTAGCAGGGTTCATGTTGAACTTTTGTACATATTTTTAAGACCTTGTAGTACATGTTTTGCAATAAAGAATTGAATGTGAATTTAATGTTTTTATACGGTTTTATTGAGCTGGCTAGGTCTGTTTAGGTCAAATTTAGTCATTCAAATACATATAACTCCTTCCTGTTGACCGATTGATTTGACACCTTTAGTTTTGATGACTAAACGATTACGTGTATTCAATATCATTGTCATTCAAGGCGGCCACAACAAATATCTGATTAATGTTTTTTTATTACACTAAGTAACTGTAAGACCATTGTACCTACTTGTACAACATAAAGCCAATAAAACTTTTGAACATTGAACTTTGTTTTTTTGACGTGTCCAAGTTTTGTAATTACAAACACAAGAAATAAAATTAATGATTTTGATTTTGTTACTTTCCCTCGAAAGCAGGCCGTAGAATTGTTATTGATTTAACAGAATTTTCGACATTCCCTAGTGCCAGTCACGGTGGCGGGCGCAAGACCTACGGGCGCTGTCAGCGCATCTCGACAACTCATTATGGCTTAGAGGCGACCACCAGAGCTTTGGAGAACAGAGGTTCCGTAGCAAGCAAGTTCTTAGCAATACTTTGCTAAGATCTCAATATTTGTTTTTACTCATTTCAATATGATTATCTAAAGCATTAAATAAACAAAACCGGGCAAGAGTCGGACTCGCGCATCGAGGGTACCGTGCCATCATACAATATAATAAAGGCGGTTTATATTTGTTGGAGACCCTTGACAGCGTCAACTTCCTCTGATAGCAGAATCAGAAAGAAATGAGAAGCAGAACTTATGCAGTAACAATAATTAATAAAGAAGAGTGGAAGGAGGAAAGTGAAAGGAGTCTTTGCCCAGCAGTGGGACAGTAACGACTGAAAATAATATATTTATTTTTTTAATTTGTTAGTGTACAAAAATATACATAATTGTACCCTAATAGTATTACAATCTAGCCAAGAAGGCTAATGAGAAATTTTAATTTGACATAGTTTTATAAATTAAATTACTAAGAATGTGTCCAATGGCACTTTTCTTACTGTCTCTATTTAAGGGGAAGACATTATATTCTTGTGTTCTTTTTTAATATATTTTACACTATCACTTTTCACTACACTAATACAAAAGGTTCTTTTAAGCCTCCTTACTTGATATGTATTGTCAAGGAGCTGGATTGCCTCAACGTTTATGATGATGAAGTCTTTTTTCGTGAGCTTCTGCGTATTTTTGTATAATTGTAGCAACGAAGTCTATATTTAGGTCCCGGTGGAGATCTTCGTTTCTTACGTACATGGTGCATTTACAATAGCCCTGAGTACTTTGTTTTGGAATTTTTGAATGATGTCGATGTTACTTTTTTTGGTACAGCCCAATAGTTCCATACTGGCATAAGGACTTGTTTATATAGAGTTATCTTGTCATATATACCGAAAAAGCAGGTTGTCTTCCAAGCAGCCAGTACATCTGTTTCTAGCGAAGCTCCAACTCATCTTTATTCTTCTTGACGTGAGCTTTCCAGCGAAGCTTTGCATCAAGCGTCATACCTAGGTACTTGGCTGTATTTTCATAAGGCACTTGTTTATGATTTATGAATATTGGGTGATACTCTTCTTTTTTCTTCGTGAAGTTTATCTGAATCGACTTTATTTCATTTAAGTTAATCCTCCATTTTTTGTCCAGTCGTATACCTTGTTGACGGCCTCTTAAACTTTTTCTGTCGCTTCTGCATGAGTTTTATGTAGTCATAGTCATATTCATTTATTGCAAGCATGTTGAGTTACAAGGTCTTAAAATAATATAGGAGTATCAAACATGCGCCCTGTTAGGGCACAGCAAAATTGGTATAGTAAGTACCAAACACTTAATACTATACTTTGGTGAATCTAATTCAACTTACAAAGGTAGTACATTATTATGCCAATAAAAATCTTACTACGTGAAACAAAACACAAACACTAAATAAAATAACAGAACTATTTATCATACGAACATTTTCTTATACTAGAAATTAGTGAGATCATTATAAACCCTTAAAATAAATTTTAAATACTAGTATTGCCTAAAACTGTAAGAACTCATGCAGAGAATAAAAACTATGTTGTATTAAGAACTTTTTTAAGAGTGATTTGAATGTACTTATGTTGTTTTCATTTTTTATATTTTGGGGTATTTTATTATATATTTTTACTGACATGGCTTGAGGGCCGGAGTGGAATAATTGAAGTTTTGAGAAGGGTATATCTAATCTATGGCGGGGTCTTAAATGAGGTGGTCTAAAATGTACTGGGAAGAGGTTTGTATTCTTTTTTACAAATAAACTGATTTCTAATATATATATCCCTGCAAGTGTTAATATATGTATGTTCTTGAACAAAGTAAGGTCTACAACTTACCATTTGGTCGAGATTATAAATAATTCTAATACACTTTTTTTGTAATATGAAAAGTTTGTTTACGTCTACACTGTTGCCCCAGAGCATGATACCATACTGTAGTCTCGAGTGGGCATATGCGTAATACGCAGTTAATGCTGTTTTTATATCTGTTGTTTTTTTTAATTCGTACAAAGCGTAACAGAATCTTGATAATTTTAGTGAAATGTTTTTTATATGATCTTTCCAATTTAAATTTGAATCTATAATTATGCCAAGGACTGTAATTAACAGTATCAAGGGGAATGTCATGAAATAAAAATTGTATGTTTAAAGGGATTTTTTGATAGGGCCTAAACTGAATAAGCTTCGTTTTTTTAAAGTTTAACTGAAGGTTATGATCGCTAAGCCAATTTTCTATTTTTGAAAGATTTTCATCAAGGAGTTTGTTTAGTTGGAAGTTAGATTTACAAGGAAGAACAATAGATACATCGTCGGCGAATAAGGTACAAGGGCAGTCAACAACTTTAGGTAGATCATTTATGTATATTAGGAATAAAATGCATCCAAGCACACTACCTTGGGGTATAGATCTTGAAATATTTAATAGGTCAGATGATATTTTTATAATATTTCCATTGTTATGGTCATAATGTTCAATTTGGACGCATTGGGTTCTATTTTCTAAATATGAAGCAAACCAGTCAAACCCTGGACCCCTGATACCAATACTGTGTAGTTTTTTTAATAATATACTGTACAGTACTCTGTCATAGGCCTTACTCATATCGAGTAATACACCAATTGCATAGTTTTTGTTATTAATGATGTCAAGAACATGGTTTATATATTTGAAAACCGCATAAGACGTTGACCTGTTTTTCCTAAATCCGTTCTGGCAGTCACTGAAGATGTTAAATTTTTCGCAATATGAGTAAAGCCGCTTTGACATTGCTGTTTCTATTACTTTAGAGAACGTTGGTAACAGGGCTATAGGTCGATAATTATTTAGATCCTTGCGGTCTCCTTTTTTGTGTAGTGGTTTAATTACGGATATTTTCATTGAATTGGGTACACTACCCTCCATAAAAGATTGATTTATTAGAAAGGCAAGGGGTGGGGCTAATTCTTCAGCACATTTTTTTATAAGTAAGGGTGGAAGTTCGTCGTGACCACTGCTTTTTTGTTGTTTAAATTTTGTATGATTTTATATACTTCAAGTGTCGTAACGGGTTGTAGATACATAGAGTTTTCCCTTGGGATCAAAACTGGCCGACCACTTGGTTGAGGCAGGGCGCCATTATCTCCTATAGATGCAAAAAAGTTGTTGAAAGAATTTGCTATTATTTCAGGATTTTTCGTTATTTTTTTATTTATGTTTAGTTCGATGTATTTTCTTAGTTTAGATGGAAGTTTGTTGGTCTGTTCTTTTACAATGTACCACATACTTTTTACTATATTATCTGAGTTACTGATCTTTTTGATGTTTTGTAATTTTTTGGATGTTACTACTGCTTTTTTTAATAATTTACCATATATTCGGTAATTTTCATTTAAAATAGGATCATTTGTTTGTGATTTGAGATGCTTCAATAGTCTTTTATTTTTATACGATAGTCCTTACCTTAGCCACTTCACTAGACCTTTCGTTAGCCACTTTTTTTTTATTTTTATGTTTTAATTTAAATTTTACTTTAGGTATACATTTATCTAAAACTTGTTTTATGATTTCGCTAAATGAATTATAATTTTCATTTATAGTTATACTGTTAGTTATAATTGTGCTAAAGTTTATTAATTTTAACTCTTTTATGAAATTTTGTATGTTCTGTACGTTATATATTCTTTTTTCTACTGTCCAAAATTTTCGTGAAGAATGTATTTGCCTAGCTTTAATTTTAATAACAACTCCTTTGTGGTCACAAAAACCGAATTCTTTAACCTTAACATTTATATCTTTATTATTAAAGTTAGTGAAAACAAGATCAATGCAAGAGGATTTGCTTTTTTGAGTATTTTTGCAAAAGCTAATTCTAGTCGGTTCCTTGACGTGCTGAATAAAATTATAGGATAGCATTAAATTTAATAAGGTTGAGGAAACGCATCTATCTGTCACATCAACATTGAAATCACCGCCAATAATCACTTCTTTTTTTCCATATTTGTGTACTAACAACTGTAAAAGTTTCTCTAAAGTTTCATAAAACAAATCAGACATTCTTCTTTTGTCTGGCCAATATAATAATACTAGTATTAAATCAATATTGTGTACTTCTATTGCACAAATTTCAATTATATATTCTATACTTAATCTTGTGATTTCCTCTATTGCAGTTAGTTACCTTCATGGTTAGATCGGCAAAAGGATGATGCAACTTTGTATCCTTCAATATTCAATAGATCTTGTTTATTTATTGTCACCCAAGTTTCTGATAGACATAGAAAGTCGATGTTGTTATCAAGGTCTGTGACTTCTTCTACAAGGTGTCGTTTGTTGCAAAGGCTTTGCATGTTTTGAAAAAGAATATTTGTTTTAGTTCCGAAAAAACAGATCTGGTGACGGTTGTTTTTCTTGAGATTGTAACTGAGGTTTTTTTTGTTTAATACTTTGGCTAGAGTTACTGAATAAGTTTTCTTCTCGCGGTGGTGAATTTTGTGAGGCAGTCATGGTGTATTCTTCGGGTTCTTTAAATTCTTCTCCGTCTATTATGAGCTTGTTGTTTATAATATTCGCACGGTGTCCTTTTTGACGCGCTTCTACTAGTTTTCCAATCATTTTTTTACGCTTTTGTTGTTAGTCATGTCCTAAATGCTCGGAAACTGCCAGGCCGGTGTTTTTGAAGTGGTGACGGTTCTGAAGAATAACTTTAGTCATTTTCTTGCTGATCAATTCTATCACAACAGGTCTACGGTTCCCCCATTTTCCCAACCTTTTGGCATCTTCTAGGTATCCTGTTAGGTTTATGTTAAGGATATCTTGAAATAGGTATAGTACTTTGTTGTGTAGATCGAAATCATTTTCTCGCGTATTTTCGACTAACCCGTACAAAACAAATTTTTTGTCTGTTTCTGTGTTCTCAGTTTTCGTCATATTTATTTGTGGGCGTTCATTTTCGGTCAATACTGTTTTTTGTATGTCTTGGATTTCTTTTTGCAGTTTAATATTTTCCTTGCGTAATTCCTCGATCATTTTACTATTTTCTTCAATTGACTTCTTTAGCACCTTCTGCTCTGTGCTAAGAGCGTTTGTTATTTCAGTTATTTCTCGTTTTATCAAGGAAATTTGGTTAGAACTTTCTGATATTATTGTAGATTTTAATTCTCTTAGCAATGTGGTTTTTATAGTTTCTATTTTTCTATCTAGGAACGCTTCTAACTGATCGATAGTTATACCAGTGCTCGGAGTTATTTTTTGTTGGTTTTCAATTGATCTATTTGTAATATTCACGAGCTTGCATGTGTTTCCTGATAAGTCCTCATCTGACGACGAATCATAGATGGTTGTTTTTTTTGTTTTCGGGCTCTTCTAGCCGTCGGGGGAGTGTATTTGCGATTCGGAATAATTTGACGTTGCGGGCGGGCTAGTGCTGCTGGGCGAATAGGGGTGGTCTTGGCTTGTGTTCCATTTATTCTCTCTTCTATACAGGGTACGCATTCCCAGGTAGCTTTATCCATGGTGTTGTAGAAGCGCATGGCGGAAACATTGGCACATTCGAGATCATAGTTCTTCTTGCATACAATGCAAGTAAGATGTTGTCTCACTGGGATTTCTTTTAGACATTTAGTGCATGAATATGGCATTTTGCAGATTTATTTGAGTCATTTAATTAAAGTACCAATTTACGTAAATTAAAAAAAGAAAAGAAAGATAATCCAAAACTCATATTGCGACTTTGAAGATTTGAACTTCGGTCTGTCAGAACGTAAGCGGTGGGAGCGCACTCTCTACTATCGTGCTCTTTGGTTACACGGTCGAAAATAACGAACTACTCTTTCGAAGACAAATTTTAACAAACAAACTATGTTTGAGTTTGTTTCGATATACATAGGTATAAATAATAATATATCAAAGTCTAAGATGGGTTCGTAGTTCGAGGTCAATAACACTTGTGGGCGGCGCGCGGCGTAAATTATAACCTCACAATTTTTTAAGTTTTTCACTTTGTTTTTGTCCTGGAATCCTATTAGTCCCTGGGAAACTCACTTCACTGTTAGTTTTATGGAAGTCTATTTACAAGGATGTTAGTACCTATGCTTTTAGTGGTTTATTTAAAATAAAATTTGAACTTTGTTAGGACAATTATTCAGTCCTCACTATTTTTTGTTTTACCAACAGCCATTATGGCAGTGTCATCTGAAAATGTTGCTTTAATAGTATTCTATAATTAAAATATTATATATGTATAAATAAAATATTCTGGAATGTCACTAGTATATACTAGTGACATTTCGAGTATTTAGAATATGGCACGAAGATGCCTACTCAGAAATGAAAAAAATAAAAGCTGGAGTGCCACAAGGAAGTGTCTTAGGTCCGATCCTGTACCTATTATATATACTTTCTCTCGCTGGTTTGTTGCATTCTATGGTTAGGTGTTTACCTGTGCATTTAACACATCTAGGTTCTTTGGCGCAATACTTGTGTGTACATATTTCCATACGCTTGGCATCTTCTGCACTGAGGAATTAGTTTGGTTGATCGAAGTGTTTGTATTTCGACCGTACACCCCAGTATATATTTTACAGCATATACTTTACTAATGTCTTCTTGGTTGTTAAAAGTTAGCATAAACATATTGAGTGGTTCATCCATGTTGATATAATATATAATAATAATAATAAATACTAATCAAGAAAAGAAAAACTAAATATTATAAAATATAAATAAAAGGCAATCAAGATTTTCGACCCGACGGCTAGTGACTTCGTGGCCGAAATGGTTAAGGCAGCCTGCGTTTAAGGCGTTCGTCTGAACAGGTTCGAGTCCCATCGAAGTCGAAAAAATTTGATTGCATTTTTCATTTCTATAAATGATACCTTAGTGTGGGATTAAACTTAAAAAAAATAGCTTAAGTAAAACCAACAAATATATTACATAGAGGGACAACGGCCAAGTTAATTCCGTATCCGTATTCACTATGCCGTGGGGTGCCGGGCGCAGTAAAATGTTGGCCCACCTCCCATGCCCGTGGATGCAGTAAGAGCCTGCTAAGGGATCCCTGCGGAAGATGGGCAGCAGCGTCTTTCCGTTTGTATCAACATCCCGTATTGCGCTCGCCAACCCCAAGCGAGCGCAGTACGGGAAGTTGCGTGGTGAGTATGGCAACTACCCTCGGCTGAAATTATGATCCGGACAACGGCCAAGTTAATTCCGTATTCGCCATTTTATCGAGTGGTTTCGTCAGTTCAAGGGCGAACCCCGAACATCTCACCCACCCAAAGATGACTCGACGTTCCTTTCAACAAATACCTTTTATTTCAACCCATTCATTTCCAACTCGTATTATTTTGACAAGCATTGACAGGTGCTACGTATTATCTTCAAGTCGAGGCTCCTCATTAAAACAATTCAGTGTTTTGTTAGCTTTAATGATTCTAATATTCTATTTGTTTGGTTAAATATAGCAAGTTTTGTAGTGGTTTTGGTATGAATTAGTGGGAAATGATTTGGTTTTTTGGCTTCTTGAGTGGAATCAAGATCGGGTGGACCTCACATGGTGCGTTGAATTGGAAAGGGAACAGACCTTTGAAACAGTTAGGCGGTTATCACACTGCCAGGCACCACGCTGCATGTTGCGTGTCGACGCACCTACGCGCGTACTTGCGGGAGTGCAAATCTGCATCATCGTGCGGGTTTTTCACGCACTCATGCGCGTAGTTGCGTTTTGTAGATTCACGGCGGCTCTGACTCATTTCATTCAAAGGTGTTCGCTAGACTGCGGGACTCGGTGTGCCATACCTTGCGTCTCGCCCCGCACCACGTAGATGCGGATAAACATGCACCCACGCGCGTGATCTGCATGAACGCGCGTAGATGCATTTTCGATATGTTGGACTGTGTGTGTTTTCTATACAAACGGAGATACTTACAAGCAACGTTAGAATACGCATTCACGCAACACGCAGCGTGATGCGTGGCAGTGTGTGAACCGCCTAAAGGACATCGTTTGTAGGTAGGTAAAGGTTTCTATTTAATATAGGTAGGGGAGACCGGGGACAAAAGTAACAGTTTGTATTCCATGCCAGATTTCTCGTTAGTAAAAATAT
The DNA here is from genome assembly GCA_963082625.1 of Pasiphila rectangulata. Lineage (NCBI taxonomy): Eukaryota > Metazoa > Arthropoda > Insecta > Lepidoptera > Geometridae > Pasiphila > Pasiphila rectangulata. The sequence goes on from OY720254.1 coordinate 17,408,287, forward strand.
TTGTGATAAAATAATGATAGCCATAATAAACTTTCGTTTATGGTCTATAAATGTACATTATAATTTTATATAATATATCATGGTTTCTGAAAATTATGAAGCTGCCAAAAAAAAATGGAAATTGTTACTTTCGACCCCATGGTCAGGGCGATAGTAACAGAGCGTGGGTCGAAAGTAACACCGTATAAATTCTCCCCTATGTTACAATAACAATAAAAAACAACGTTTAATCAAATTATTTATTTCAAAGTTATATCGTTCCAAAAAGTGTATCTAACGGTTGTAACTTATGGGCGGAAATGACAACAACACGATCCCTGTTAAACAAAAATCCAGTGTTTTAATAGATAGATATATGTATATGTCAAGCAGAAGCAGACCCTTTTGGCCAGGAGTGGGCTTTACTTGTCTTTTGAAGTGCTCTAAGAACAGCAAAAACTCATCTTCCTGCATCCGCCTGCATTCCCTGCCCCAGCAGATCCGATCGGACCTTCCCGTATCATTATGGTCTTGGTATATTTTCAATGGGAACACGAATAATGGTGGTATATGTCCTCCTTGAGCATTAACAGCAACTGCAACAGTCACTAGCCTCCCACGTTCAGCTTAGGTTACCGCACCTACTTGTTTAACTACTTTCTGAGCCACTATTTTGTTCGGTCTTTGTACCGGTTGTCACCGGTCTCATCCATATTCCATATGTCTTTTGGCGCAAAGTTATGCCTGTCCATAATTTCAGCCAGGTTATCAAAAAAGTTGTTAAGATTATGTTCGTTGAAGCTTGTAGCGTGCGATAAACTCGTTACTTGTGGACTTCTCAGAAACAGGCTTGGGTGTCTCTTCAAAAATCCAGCTAGCCATTCCTTACCCGCACTATTATTGTCGTTCCATGGATCCTTCTCTGGATTCTTTTCATATTTTATGGCCAATTCGTAGGCCAGCTTGCGCACTTCTGTTGGGATCAATCCAAAATAGACACTGGAACATAAAATGATGTAGTCCCGTAAAACTAATTCCTCCTCTAAAGTGAAAACGCGGTTGACGCAACGGTAGCCAATTTTTGCATGAGTATTTTCTGCTTTAAGTATAATATATAAGTTAATAAGTATATCTTTTTAATGTGACATGACAAACATCATATTTTCTTGCTAGTGCTGTATCGTATCTTTGTGTTGTATTTTAAATGTTGATGTGCTGCTTTTCTATAGACTTCTGTGCTAGTTAGTGGTGAAAGTAACACGTTACTTATGTCCTGCCATGAGATGTTACTTTTGTACCCAACCCCGTTTTTAATATTTGATGCCAAATAACCTAGAAACTGAACGTGTTACACGAAAACAAGTTATAACATGCTAAAGACAATCTTAAGGTTAATCAACGAACTAATAGTCATAATTGTTATCAGCATCTTAATACAACGTAAACACTAAATGAATAATCAACAAAACACTTACTTTTGGTGCAAAAAATCACGATACGTCCACTAACACAACCTTGCCGCGTGTTGTGGGCGCGGAGACTGAACTCATGCGCGGGGGCCGATGCAAGCTAACAACCAACGGTCACGGGCGTCGTTCCGGCTATTGCACAAGTCTACAGAGCGTTTGTTACTTTTAACCCGCCGTTACTTTTGTCCCCGGTCTCCCCTACTAATGATGACAGGTCAGCAAGCGCAGCGTAGGACGTCCACCTACAAGATGAGCAGACGACTTGGTTGAGACCGCAGGTCGGGGGTGGATGGAGGCCGCTTCCAACCGCAATTCTTGGAGATCCATGAGGGAGGCACAATGTCCAGCAGTGGACCTACGGCTGAGATGATGATTTGATAGAAAACTAGATAGGGCGTTTCATAAGTATCAGGTGCCAAATTGTTTGGAATTTAATTGCATTGACGTAATTGATTTGATTAAGTAAGTAACTAAGCAGAAACAATGTTAAATGAATCGACATGCACCTAGGTACGTTAAGTGTCATCAAGAAGTCGTTACGATACAGTAGGACAATTCTGACTAGAGAATGGACGAATGATCTTCGTTTTTTAGTACTTTGTTACCGTAACTATACCTAGATACATCATTCATGGGTATTATCATCATCATCATCCACAGTCCGACTTCACCCACTGCTGGGTAACACAGCTGATTTTATCTATGTCATCTGCCCATTTTCATAGGTATTAATACTGTAAATTATTTAAATGATGTTTATGGCATTCCAACTGTATTGGAACTGGGCTCGATTTCTCTGCCGCATGTCAAGCGATTTGTGGGCAAAGAACCACCCCACGCACACCGCACCCGGGACGTCCGTCCAGGCCCAGAGCATAGCATACCAGTGCATAGCGTGATGAGCTAGACGCCCATTGAAGATATTGGCCTGTAACAGCGTTAAATCGCGATGAATCAAAGAAAAGAGAGGCCTTTGCCTGCCGTGGCACACTAATGGCTAAAAAATATAAATAATAGTGCAAAGCTTTCAAAGCGACGTCAATGCACTTTGATCCTTTCATCGCGAACAATTACATTAACAACATACTCGTTACAATTCAAATATACTCCTCTTATGTTAACCTAAGGTCTGACAAAGGTTTTAAATACAGACTTTCAACCACTCGAGGCAAAATGGCGCGCGATCTGACAGAACGTTTTTCGCGCGCTTTCTCCGATTGTTGCCCGTTAATGGCGGTCGCAGAACAATGGGGAAATATGGGAACTTTGCACACAAAGAACGCGGCCGTTTGATGTGGATTGCTACTGTGTCTGCGATAAACTGGGCAGGTATGTATGACCATAAATGGATTGTCTTTTTTAAACTTTCGCACTCACAACACTTTATTAACATACATATTACCGGGTATTTATCGCGTAAATTAAGTACCTTTATTATTTCCCGACGTTTCGCTTGGATTGCACCAAACATGGTCCCGGGAAGACGTCTTCCCGGGTAATGTATGATAAATACCCGGTTATATGTATGTTAATAACATAAATAGATTCTAAACATTTGGTGGTTTTAGTGTAGAACTTAATTTACTTAGCTTATAGGTACAAATAATGAACGTCATCGGTGGACGAAAAACCTACTTCATAACTTAGGTACTTATCTAGGAGGTATGGGTACTGGAATTATAACGTGCGATTTAAATCTTTGGAAATTAATGTTTTAAGAGCTAAAACATATGTATCTAAACAATACTAAAATTACCAATGCTTTCAATATAATTATGTAAGTACTTAATAAAAATCATATGAATAAAATTTCAATGTCCCGTTCGACCCAGCTGCAACAACGCAAAGTTTAATTCCAAAACAACCGTCGATTGAAAGCATCGAAAGGGTGCGATTACAGCTCATTACATAAGCGCTTAACATTAGCACCTTTATACGTGTACTACATAATGATTGTAGTAGTATGTACCAGGCGTTGAATAGGGACACTTCAGTGAAGGGCCAGCCGGGGGGCGATACCGAAACAATGGATTTTTCCAAAATACATAACGCTACGTCAAATGACGCGGTTTTGTGTTTGAGCTTAGAGTTCCGCGAGAAGCGGTTGGCAAATCAAAACCCCAATCGAGTGTGGACTTCGGCAACCTTTATTATCAGTCGGTTAGCGAAATATTTAGGTTGATCATCATCATCATTTCAGCCGAAAAACGTCCACTACCGAACACAGGCCTCCCTCATGGAACCCATGAGGGGTACTGGACCGCAGAACGGGATGTTGTTACACGGGAAGTCATTGCTGCCCATCTCCCAGAGGTATCCTTACTGCATCTATGGGAGGGGCAGGCAGGAGGGACAACATTCTACTGCCGGCACCACACGGCAATTATATTTAGGTTGATACTTATTGCAAAAACACTAATGAAAAATTGCGCCAAATATTTGTGTGCGAAATCAACTTTTTGATTGGCAGAAGTGCCTTAGGTACTCTAAAATAATCTGAAGTGCCAAATCCGTAGGTAACTGAACTATTAGAACACAACTCTTGTAGGTAAATAAATAGTACATTACCTAGTTAATTTACGAAGTGGCTAAGCTAAAACTAATGTGACAAAGACGATTGTCCTTTGATCCAGATTCAAGAACAATATGATTTACACGATCCCTACCCAAAACTACAACTAACGTTAGTTTTACCTTAGCGTACAGTACCTACGGTCCGAGAATAGGGGAAGGTCTTTGCTGAACAGCACAACACTCAGAAGACCACCGATGTCCAAACATAAAAAATAAATTAAAGTCGAGTCCAAGAATGAGTTACAAAATTACTTACTAACAAAAACCCTGCGGAACCCAGCTGAAGCCGCAAGACCGGGCTACAACACATGGGTAAACTTTAAAGATTTTTTTGGGTCCGTGCTCAAGTGCTGCTGCCCTCGAAGCTCGACCGCTGCGCGCGAATTATTAAAAGTAAAAAATGATAAAATATAATATGACACTCGAGTTTGCGGCCGTCTCTGAATATAACACAGCTTAACGGATAAATGCTCGCGAGCTCTAGTTAAATCATTGTGCGGAAATTATGACGAGGTAGTTTGATCTATATTGTCATTGTTAAGTAGAGGTCACAGGCTCTGTGGCGTATTATTGTTTACGCGTGATTAATTAGAAGAACTTAGAATAATATATTATTCTAAGTAGAAGCATTACCTATATTTTAATAGTTTTGAATTTTACGGGTCAGGTTTAGTCAGTTTTATTTTTTCCTTGATCATTAGTTTAGAATTAAGAAAATCATCATCATCATTCCAGCCGTAAAAAGTCTACTACTGAACAAGCCTCTCCTCCTGGATCTCCATGAGGGGTAGTTGCCATACTCACCACGCTTAGCAGGCGGGTTGGCGAGCGCAGTACGGGATGTTGATACACGGAAAAACGCTGCTGCCCATCTTCCGGAGGTGTCCCTTAGCAGGCTCTTACTGCATCCACGGGCATGAGAGGAGAGGTAACATTCTACTTCCGGCACCCCACGGCAAGAAAATATCTATAGGAAATTTTTTAAAGGATAACATGGTATTTGTTTACGTAAATAAAATTAGTTTGGTGACAGCAGTATTGAGCAATATATTTACATATTAGAAGAATTAAGTGCAAAAGAGACTTAGCGGTTTCCATTGTTCGCTCATTGATGTTTAAATTGTTCTATCCTGCTGTCACCGTAATACTCATCCAACGTGGAATGGACTATACCAAAATTACCAATGCTTACAATGAAAATGTTGAGGCCACTCCATAAAAATATCTGTAACAAAAATATAAAAACCGGTAGCTGAACAAAACGCATCCAATGAATTAAAGCTCCCTAAGATACCATCTAACCAACCGCACGACAAACGAATTAGTCAAAATAATACATAAAAAAGTTACACAATAGCATTCAAAAGCAGTCGTGGGCGAATTGTTACTAAAATGTAGCAACATCTGTCTAGAGGGGAGAAAAACTATCACAAAAATCATCAATGCTTTCACATTGCTGTAAAGTTTTATACTCTACCAGGAATGTTATACGGTTTAAAGTCGCAGTATCCTGCTATGGCAATTATGGTGTTAGAATACGGAACAGATAGAGTTAACGCCATTACTGTCAAAGTGTGGGCCAATCGGCGTGAAGGAGCACCGACCAATAAGGGAGGAGAGCGGTACGTGTCTTGAATGTAAAATTTGGGGGGAAACTAGAACAATTTGTAACTTTTTGTGTGCTCATCCGGAGCAGTAATTTTCATTTGTGGGTAAATGAGGCGTGCCATTATGTTTTAGGGAGATAAAGAGCATCTGCTGTAACTTCTGGTTTGTGCAAATTCAAGTTTAGTAAGTAATTTAATTTTACACGTTTTAAAGTGATACTTTTGTATACCAACAAAAGGATTATTAGGCCATGCAACGCAGCTGCCCGTGAACTCGTGAACTCCGACTAGGGCTAAACAGATCAAGCTGAAACTTTGCACATTTATAAACACTGAACAGGATAACAAATAGGCTATTTTTATTATATCCTACCTAACAACACGTGAAGCTGCGGGCAGAAGCTAGTAGGTATAATTGACCCTTACCCAAGAAACGCAAACGCAGTCTTCACTTCACCTGAAAGTACAAAGGTCTAAAATCAAGAAATTTGCGATTAAAATCAATGAACTGCAAAATCCAAAAGGAACTTACGGCACTTGACCTTCCACATCCGTCAATCACTCCTCAGGAACAACGCGTCCACCGCATTCCCATCAAATCGGAAATTGCTCATTCACACTCAGATGATTCCTCAAAGCGGCACTTACAAGTTCTCAAGACCTCTATAAAGAACACTATAGAGAAGTCAAATTCATCTGTCAAATGGAATTTGAATTCGGGGTGTGGTGACTGCGCGAGCGCCGCGTGACGTCATTCAGCGTCACGCGAGCCCAGCGGGACCGCCGATGCCCCGCCGACTCGCCCGCCTCGACGGAATCATTAGCACAGAAGTGTGCAAATTAACAAAAGTTTGTCTTTTGACACATTAGTTCACGGTGAAGTGAACATTCTAGATCTTGGTGTTTATGGGAAGTGAGCAGGGGCGCGGTTCGCGACGCGATACAGTTATCGTACTTTCACGGTTCAAGAGGGATATTGTGACTTGTGAGAATTTCTGGCGACGGAAGTTGCGCACCTAGCTTTCCATCTGAGTGGTTCTTCTCTTGCTCCCGTTAAAAGCGAGTACATTTGTTACAATTATGTTAAAGTCGTTGTGTTGTGTTGATGTGGAAATGAACTCAAAAATTTGCTTTAAAACTTTACTTTAAAGTTTACCTATTTGATATTTAGTGCTATGTGAAAAGTCTAACATTATGATTAAGTCTAGACTAAACTCACAATCAAACGTCTTGGTAAACAACCTAATGTGTTTTATATTAACCAGCCAGCTTCGGACTTCCGAGCAATAAATTATTATCGGCCCATTTGGCTTACCTGGACAAAAAGTCTTAAAAATCTCCGTTAAGTTCAACCTCATTCAGTTCTCAAGTGGCCTCAGTCCGTAGGGCCCCTAATTCCTTTTCATGTTCAACGATTTTGTGCCGAACCTTCGATTGTGGCGCAAAAAAGAAATTTAAAAAACTATTGATCGTGCACAAAACGTCAGGCACTTCAGACGCGCTTTGTCGGCCATATTGGAAAACGTTTGACATGTGCGTTACATGTTTTTAATTAAGTTTTAGAACGCATGGCAACAGAAACTAGAGCTTCCGGTGGAAACTTCGCATAACTTTCGAGCATTTCTATAATTAATAAGTAATTTTTATTTACCATTTTATGTGACTCGTGTACTTGCAGCTGTGCTGATTTTCTAAGATAAAATATATTTTTAAACACTTCTGCCATAATGCCACTTCACTGATGAGTCATCTCGGCCGTAGGACGTCCACCGTTGGGCAAAGGCCTCCCTGTCCCTCATGGATCTCTAAGTACTGATCTTGAAACCATAAGTCACGCTTGGCAGGCAGGTTGGCGAGCGCAGCACGGGAAGTTGATACACAGAAAGACACTGCTGCCCATCTTCTGAAGTCCCATCTCCCTTGACAACTCCTACTGCATCCGCAAGAGGAGGGGCAACATCCTTCTGCTGTATTATTGTTAAAATAATGAATTCCTCATACAACATGTCTAAATAATTGGGCCTGAATACATGTATGGGGTAAGGTTAATGTATAAAAAAACATCTTGGTAGTCCAAATTGTGTAATCAATTTTTACAATTGTCTTATTCATATTGAAATGAAACATCTGTAAGGCATTATGTTTGTTTGTGTAAATAGCTTCAGTAAATAAGTAGATAACTACATAGTACTCAGTACTTAATCCCAATAATTAAAATTCAATATTCGTAAAGTTGAGGACCTATCCGTCATTTATTTAATTAAACAGTCACGTACTGGGCGTAAAAGCTACCGTGTCTGACGAACCTAAACCGAATTGTCCTAAGATTATGGTAGCCTTTACACCCCGTATAAAATCCAATGTGTTTCAATCTTCTATTATCTAAATCTATATATTTATTTTAACGCCAGCCGCCTCCTTGATTCCTCTGCCCCTGATACCTCTCGTTTGACTGCGAGGATCCCTGGTGGCCTTGATTGCCACCGTGTCTGTTCTGCTGATATGAGTTATTCCTCTGGCCTTGGTTATTCGAGCCTGTATTGTACCCCCTGCTTTGTTGATGTTGATTCTGACTGTTGCCGTATCCCTGTTGTCCATAGCCTTGTTGACTGTAACCTCCTTGTCGGTTTTGTCCGTAACTTTGGCTGCCACCGTAGCCGGAGCGGTTGTAACTCTGGCTGCCTTCGTAGCCCTGGTCATGATGGCCTTGGTTTCCGTAAGGTACGTACCCGCTGCGCTGCGGTCCATATGATTGCGATCGACCTGTAACAAAGAGTTAAAAGTTAGCGCAACCTCCCTTCCCTTATACAGGGTGTAAAAGGACGACTACCGAAAACTTCCGGGGGTCAATGTACTCATCAATATGAACAACTTTTACTAAGGAACTTTCGCTGTAAAAAACTGTGAAGAAACCGCTGTTCCATACAAAAGTACAATACCTACTTTACTAAAATATATGGAGCAGCTGATTCTTTACATTTGTTTACAGCAAAAGTTCCTCAGTAAAAGTTGTTCATATTGATGAGTACATTGACCTCCCGAAGTTTTCGGTAGTTGTCCTTTTACACCCTGTATAACTTGCATGTTTACAGAAGTTTTATCTAGTAGGTAATCTCTATCACCTAATTTGAAGCTTGATGTTTATTTGAAGCTTAACCTCTCAAGCATATCTTTTATAAAATCCTCGCAAAGAAGAGCTTAGCATCCTCTTCTGTACAAAACGCCACGTATTGCGACACTCAACAGCTCAAAACCGCTTGCAAATCGCTCTGCAGCCGCCGCCGCGCCGCTGGCGGAGTGTTTAATCACTCGCTTTGTGACGCTCTAATGTCACTTGCAAGGAACTAGGATACCGTGGAAGCGGCTGGAGATAGAGATAGCGCAGTTCACATTTATTGAATTCAGAGACATAATTTAAACGAATAGGAAATTGGCAGCATTATTAAAAACACTTTCTATTAAAGGTTTTGTTCAACTATTTTTTTTTTCTTAGGCGTATCTGCGATCAGTCTTGCGACTATAAACAAAAGGGTTGTGCCGATGATGTCATGTGGATTGTGACCACAGTTGGCGCACAATCCTACTTTATTCCGCGAGGACCTGTGGTCTAGCGGTTGGATATCGTGTCGTTTCAATAGCTTTCGGTAGCCTAGTTGTAAGAGCTTGGCTGCTAGCTGGTTGGGGAGGTGCGCTAGACGATCTTTGTACTTTGCAGCAGTTGTCCTAATCTCCTCCTTGTCCGTGCTCATCATTAAGTGTTCACGTATTTCAGTATGGGTTGTGAACCATGAGGCATTTGCAATTGTTTTCAATAAAATTTAACTACTATCTAGGTTTTCGTCTAACTACGCGCCTTTTAATAAATTTACTATAGATGATTAATTGAGAGTCAGCTACTGGTACCTATTTATGCTGTTAAGAACGCTGCAGTGCCTGGGACACTGCTAGATGTATTTAATCTAAAAATTTCATTTACGAAACAATGAATAAACAAAATAACGATTCAGCTAGCACCCACGCAATTTCACAATGTCCGCAGCAGAATATTCCAGAAGCTCTACATCAAAAATGTACCTAGCTGTATTTGACTACCTATCGAATTACTTTATGCCCATAAAGCTTCCCTCCTATTTAACTCCGTGAAATGCACACAGTTTAATCCCAGAGAGTACGAAGCTTCAGGGTTTGGCTTTAAAGGGATTGCGAGAGGCTTTAGGTCATCGATACCCTCTGTGGGGGAATCGGGGACTTGTGATTTAGTCGCTATTGTTTAAAGCTTCGAAAGCTTAAAAGTAAAAATATAAAGTTCGTTTGAAGCCGTTGCGTGCGAAAGGTTTTATGTTAAGATCTTTACGGCTGATTATTTCTGGAGAGCGTTAAATGTATGTATGTACCAGTGCTTGAGCGTAAGCCGGACTTTCAAGATTCAGAGTCACTTAGGGGTGTCAATCTATTATACCAAAATACTTGACAAATAATATTTTTTGACCTAGAAGAAGGGTTTTTGCTTGGAACTAATCAGCACATGGCTGATCATTTGATTGTCATACAACGTATTCGGTTTTCTGAGTATAGCCTAGCTATGCCGTACCTACCTTAAACAAAAGTTAAGTCGCCGTGGCTCAATTTCAGTTTGGGTTGGACCTTACTTTTGAATTGTATTTACGATTTAGAACAAGCAAACCCTCCACTTTTCCTGTCAATCTTCTAAACTAAGTTTTAGGTATTTCAATTATAGGACAGCCGCATCATAATCTATTCAAAAATATCACTAAACATAAGATAAAAAGTGAAAGAACAGTGACCTTAATTTATACAATTTATGTATTGAAGAGAATCCTTGCACGTTTTAGTGACTTTTACTAGTACTTAAGGTACCTAGTATATAAGGCTTTTTTACCAGAAATTTTTCCCATGGCTGGACGCTATTGTTCTAACTGGTTGATACGTACGTTATCACCAATTTATTGTTATCATATAACGGTTTTACAAACATTTGTCTCGCGGCAGTAATCAAAGTCACAACCTCATGCGTCTAAGCCGGTTATTAGACGAACTATACCAAGGAGGTCATCAGTATGATTAAAAAAAATGACAATAGTGTTTTTTTTAAGCACGTTATGCACGAGAATCCTTTGCACATTTTGGATGGCTGTTAGGTAATAGCATCATAATCTGCCGTGAGGTGGCAGCATTAGAATGTTGCCTCTCCTCTCTTGCCCGTGGATGCAGCAAGAATCTGCTAAGGGTCTGCTCTGCTTCAGAAGATGGGCAGCAGCGTCTTTCCGTGTATCAACATCCCATACTGCGCTTGCCAACCCGTCTGCTGAGCGTGGCGACTATAGCAACAATCCCCTCATGATCTTGTACATGTATGTATAAGGGAAGCCTATGTCCAGCAGTAGATGTGGACAGCAGTCCCCGCCTGTAATGATGATGATGATCCATAATCTGCGAGCTGTGCTTCAGCACAACAGTACATAATCTACATTTACACCTGTCAGGGTGTAGAGTCGTAAATAATTACGAACGGCAGCGGAGCGTCGAGTACGTAACGAGGCGTCGCCATTAGCCCGCCATTGTTCTAACTGGCGCCCAACGTGGGGCCGTAATCACCAATTTATTGTTGCTTTACAATGGAGGATAAATAAAGAATTTGGCTATTATGTGGGAGATTACGTTTCATTTGCTCTGTTGCTTGGGTAGCTTGAATTGAAACTATATAACTTACATTGTGAATAGAGACTAATATTCGCTGTTAATTTTAGTACTTGATGAATTGTTTTCAAACTAAAAAAAGTTGAACGTCGTAGCAGGTGAACTGCAGAGGTGGTTTTGTCAGAATGGACTTATCCTGAGCGTCACAAAAACCAACTTCATGTTTGTCAACCTTGCAGGTCACTCCAGCTACCGGGTACAGGGTCGGACCATATATTTTGCTAGCGTCCATTCGCATCTCCAATATTGTGTCGAGCTTTGGGGACGTGCATCCGATTGGGAACGAGCCTTCAGACTGCAAAAGAGAGCGATTAGGGCAATAGTACGAATTACTCAGGATCAATCCGCACGGCCGTATTTTGAGTCTTTTTTTTCTGACCTTACCCGCCCTTGTTATATACTTCAGTCTGCTACGTATGTAGGAAATAACTTAGATGAGTAACCAAGTGCGGAGATAGTCACAAATACGACACGGACAACGGCTAAAAGCGCTGCCACGGCGGCTTGCAAAGACGTCGAGGCTACTGCACGTGATGGGGACGGCTGTGTACGTACAGCCGCATTCCGGAGTCTACCACGAGGGCACCGTCCACACAATCTTTTAAAACTAAATTAAAGAAGAGGCTGATTTCCCAATCAATTTATAATTTTAATCAATTTATAATTTTAATCAATTTATGTTGTTATTGTACTTAATTTTTATTTTTATTCTATTACTTTTAATCTAATAAATTTATAACGTTTAATTAATATTTATTCTTATTTAATGATTTTAATAGTTTGCATTTTATTAATTTAATGATTTTTATTTAATTATTTTGATGGTATTATAAGTGTGAGTACCAATATTATGTGACCTGTAACGTATTGTTATTAATAAAGTACTATGAACGATATTTTTGGTGCCGTGATCGCACGTAGCACGATGCAATTGGAATCAAAATAACCATGGCTCGTAGTGTATTTGACGCTTCACGTGGTCCAGTAAGGCTGCGTCTATCTACAATGCAGCCAATGCGGTTTTCATTAGTTTATCCGTAACATAAATTCGTAAACCCTTTTATAAGTAGTATTTTGCAGATAAAAACCATCCCTCCAAACTTTAGGGCGCAAGGTCTTACCGTGCGTGTTTTTCGCACCACAACACACCAAACGCCTTAGGTGAAACTGCCAAAACATGACTTTGACAGGCACCATTCATCCTAGCTTGCCAGTGACAAATAAAAAAGAAATATGGAAAGGTAACCCAGCAGACATAAAGGCATCTAATGGGAGCCGGCGCGACACATTCAAGCAGTGAAAGAGACGCGACGCGAGGCGCCAAAATTGCGGGCTCACATTCAAGGATCATGATATGTAGGAAATTGTAGAGGCGTTTGTAACTGTTTCATGGTGGACGTCTGCGATACCAACTTGGGAACTGGCGATTCTCAAATCTTCATCAACAGCACATATCGTATCTGACCGTTTACTGCTGTGTACAGCATATATTATTGTATTGCATATATTATACTTCTGTAGAACTCTGTAATGCCTAGGGAAATACGTAAAAAAATATGCAATACCCTTTTTGTATTAGGCATATTAAATATGGTAACGGCGAGCATCATCCATCATACATGATCACATCATAAATGATAATTTATGTATGTGGGTACGTTATTATAACTTATAATATAAAGGAATTCTTAAAAGTTTTATATTATGTTAAGGAAATAAATCTCTTAAACATAAAATTACTTAGATCTTTATTATCCTAACTTTAATATTATAAACCCAACTATCTCTCTAAAGTATGTGTTTGTTTCTTACGCGAAATGTCTAAAAGAAGCATGGATATAGTACATGATAGAATCATAGGTCATACATTTCTAGGGAAGCTTACAGGCTAGCTGCGGGGAGAAACTCGTTCCGATATAAAAAAATATTTTTATATCGGAATAAATACTAAATACAGAACATCAAGGCAAAGGTTTTTGCGCATTTTTCAAATCTCCTGCATTTGTATATTGTATACATTCCTGTATTGAATCTACGAACCAAATTAAGACCTTAGAGGACCTATCAATATCGTAAGCTTATTGCTGAATAAAGGCAATAGTGCCTGTTGCGTTTTTAATATCTCATACGCCTAATGAGCCGTAAATTTACTTCATCAAACTTCTTTCTTTTATTTCTAATTAATATTATTAAATTTTATTTTCGTTTTATTTTTTTGACATGCATTCTACCTATATTTTAAAATAATCTGTATGTTATTAGCATGTTTTATTTTCAATTTTAATGTAACTGACATTCTTTTTATTTTGTATTCTATTCTTTACTTACTTTTTCTTATATTGACTTGTACATTTTAATTGATTATTTTTTAATATGAATTTATTGTAAACATTATAAAATTGCACGCCTAGATAGGTAAAATACATTTGATCTAAAATTTTAAAGTAACATCCTATTGTAACATGTATTTAAGCAATAAATGAACTTTGACTTTGACTTTCTTATCGAAAACGCTATAATCATGTAATCTTACAACCCACGCACTGAAAGCTGTCTAAAAGTAAAGGAATATTATTATATACATAGTAAGTATCTTCTTGCGACGTAGGTACCTACTGCCACTTGCGTCGCATTTTAATTAAGGGCAGAGGCATTGAGGGCGGGACACTGTACATATCTTTCTTTTCAACTTTTTATTTCGAAACTCAAGGAAACACGCCACAAAGAGATATCCATCCGCCAAATGTCGAGTAGTATTAGCCACTGAGGGCTTTGCACGATTCATTGTTTGAGCTGTGTCGCGGTGCTCGACATTTTCGAGATGCCGGTTTGATTACTGTTGTATTTGGGTTTTTGGGAATGCTGAAGATTCTATGGGATGTTTTTGTTTTTAAAGCAAATTTCGCCTAATGCCTACAATCATCTACGTTCAAATATTACGAGCTATGTTTCGACGAGCACTGTTTACGAGTATACCACAACATGAAAAACCGTATATCAAAACACGAAATTAATTTAGTTATTTATATATTGTTTCGTCATCTGCTACACAACACGCAATTTCGATTCGTCCTCAGATGAATTTCGTCAAATTCAGATCTATTTGTACGATGGCTATACAAGATACAGCCCGGTCAACGTGAGACAGCAAACACGATAAGACCGGAGAAATATTACAATATAATGATCCCATCCAATGAACAACAGAGACGCGCTGAAAGCCGTGTAAAATTCGCAAGTTTAGCGCTCGGCACTTGAGCACGCGCGCGCCTCCTCTAATTATTGCAGGATAGGGGCCGCGCGGCGGCGTCTCCGTGTCACTGTCAAACGGCATAGCTGTGTGAAGCTACCATCGAGAGCTCATACTACACCTCTGCGGAAATCCATTCATCATTTCAGCCATAAAACGTCCACTGATGAACACAGGCCTCCCTCATGGATCTCCATGAGGGGTAGTTGCCATACTCACCACGTTTGGCAGGCGGGTTGGTGAGCGCAGTATGGGATGTTGATACACGGATAGACACTGCTGCCCATCTTCCGGAGGTATCCCTTAGCAGGCTCTTACTGCATCCATGGGCATGAGAGGAGGGGTATCATTCTACTGCCGGCACCCCACGGATGTCCATTATAATATCTAAATGAACAACAAATATCGAGTAACAAATCCGCTGACGTACATATATCTAATGAGCGCTTGGAAAAATACTCGAATAAGAATTCGACACGAGTTTCGCCTCGGAATACACTAGAAGCAACGGAGACGCAGAGGTGCCCAATAACGTACAACACCACCGCTCCCTGTTTCTAGTGGATTCCGTGACGAACGGGGAGTCGATTTCTCCTGAAGATGCCTTGTAGACAGGCGAAACACGTCCACTAGTGAACACGCGCCTCGCTCATGGATCTGCATGAGGGGTAGTTGCCATACTCACCACGCTTGGCAGGCGGGTTGGCGAGCGCAGTACGGGATGTTGGTACACGGAAAGACGCTGCTGCCCATTTTCCGGAGGTATCCCTTAGCAGGCTCTTACTGCATCCATGTGTATGAGAGGAGGGGTAACATTCTACTGCCGGCACCCCACGGCGACTGCCGGCACCCCACGATTTCCTTATGTTTCAAAACTATTATGATGTGATTTTTACCATTTTTGCAGTTTACGAATACTTGTAAACACGGCTGGTAAACTTTATATCATAATTATGTGTAAGAAGATGGCAACTAAGCACTTATTTTTTCTTCGCCATTCGTCAAAATTTAACAAATTACCATAAAAAACAACAGCTCAATCAATTTCCCATGGTCCCCGTATTTATGCACACGTCAATCGCAAAATCAAATAAGCGTGTTCAATTAAAATGCCCCGTAGTTCGGGGGCGTCGGGTAATTGGGCCACGTGGCAACCCTACGCTTGTCTGTATTATTATCAACTCTATTGCACCCGTATAAGGGTTATGTAGAAGTGGATTTTGTTAAAACTGATTCGAAAGCAATTCAAAATAGGAATTAATTGGAAGTCACGTCAAAGTGACTTGTCTGTTAGAAGTCAAATGTACAGTTTGAAATTGGTATTATACAGGCTGTATTATTATATCTGTACTAACCCCAAAGAGGGGGTTTCAGCACATGAAAACAAATAGTTTTGGAAGGAAAGGAAACGAGAACTTGTATTTTTTCTTATTTCTATATTTTTTATATTTTTATTTACATATAATTACACTAGTTTGTGTGATGTGAAAACGATCCTAAAGTCATTATCGTTTTTTGTTGCGTTTATATAAAAAGAAAGTCCTGTTATAGGAATTTTTTTAATGACCCTGTCAAGAATTATATGATAATGACAATCAGCTGTTGAAGTTAAAATATTCGTGGTCTTTTCTTGAATGAAAATCAATCCTGAAAAGTCGTAGAACTAAAATTGTTCCTTGTGTCAGCATCACGCCCTTTCGGCTTAGCATATTATATTACTCGCATATTATAATACATATAGTTTTGCATTAGGTATTGTGTATTTCAGTAAAGTATTTCTTACTTGCATATGAAATATCGATAACAGTATCGGTATATCTTTTACGATACTTATTTCGTAAATGCCGCTAAAGTGTTCTTAACATTAATGGAAGATAGATCTCGTTTTTATGAACCCAATACTTAACAGATTAGAAGAGTATCTTATCAGATTATCCGATAAAAAAGGTCCAAAATACGCATTAAAACACCTATCGGACACCTGGTTAAAAGTTACAAAAAACGCTTCCGATATTGTTGCTAAATCCCTAAAAGGAAGCACTTGAGCCGATCGACCCGTTATTCAAAAAAAGAACTCGCCCCATTGTCGACAGCCCTCGATAATTATTATTTTCGTAGTTGGCGACACTGACGCGGACAATGGCGGGCGGCGCGCTTCCTGTTTGCTTTCGCGCGCTATTACACGTCAATGCCCGCGGGATAGGCCAATTTGAATTTCGTATTTGTTATAATGGAATCTATTCACTGACGTTAGGTGATTTTGTTTTCGTTTCGGTAAACGGTTTCACGTGAAAGAGTCATAATTGCTTATGGCGGTCTTTGTAAGTTATACAAGTTGCATTGATAGAAGCTAAGCATTTTTTTAAAGTATCCGGCTTCGTCTATTTTGGATATAAAACATTTGCAACTAAAATCTACTACTTTACTCGTAGTGCAGCGATAAGTAGATTTGAGTTTTTATTCTTTTACTTCCGAGTGAGTAAAAGTTTGACTATATGACAATGTTTCCGCTATAACATCACAGTCTAATAGAAAGAAGACGAATTATTTAATTGGTATCTTACGTAATGATGATTTACTAAATTTTATTTTGCAACAAAAAAAACCCGACTTCTTGTTGCTGAAAAAACCCACCCGCTAATTTGTTATTTTTATTTTTAATACGCTATATTTACGCCTACCAGATTTGAGTATTCCCCTCGATTATAATCCCACATCAGAACTGGATCTGGATGTAAAGTCAAGCAAACATACAAATTAAAATAAAACCCCTCCTCTCATTCCCCTGGATGCAGCAAGAGCCCTTAGCAGGCTCTTGCTGCATCCAGGGGAATCCAGCAGCTCTTGCAGCATGTTCAAACAAACAAACTCTTTCTATTAATAAATAATATTAGTATAGGCCTTTGCCCAGCAGTGGGACCCAAATGGCTCATAATAATAATAATTAGTATAGGTATTGTTAAATTGTATCCAGTCTGGGTGATTTCTATGTATTAACGATACCTCCGGAAGATAGGCAGCAGCGTCTTTCCGTTTATCAACCCGAACTGCGCTCACCTAGGCAGGCTGGTTAGCCCGCCAAATGTGGCGAGTATGGCAACTACCGCTCATGGAGATCCATGAGGGAGGCCTGTGTTCAGTTGTGGACGTTTTACGGATGAAATGATGATTGATAAACGGTTATTCGAATGTAATTGCTTGAATTACAACGGTCAACCGCGGACTGAGGGCCGCCCGCATACAAACTGACGCGAAAAGCTGGCTCGAAACGAAAAGTCGTAAGCGCTAAAACAGTAATACTTAGTTTCTGTAATCTGTGGTAATACTCCTTTAAAATAAAAGCTATTGGTACTTATGTAAAATCCACCATTTCCAAAAGGTGTATAGGTAATAGAGTTGTAGGTTCAAAAAAATTAAGAGGCATAAATCTGTTTCATTCACCTGTATGTTTTTGTAGAGTAGTTTTTGGGGTTTTTATTTTCTGGTGTAATTAATAGTTTACCAACCGAGTAAACTACCATTTTTTCATTCCAAATATTTTGTAATTGCTAAAAAAAAGTCGAAATCCCGAAGGCAATATCGCCAATGGATATTGCATTCGGGTGTGGGGGGCAGTAAAATGTTGCCTCTCCTCTCTTGCCCGTGGATGCGGTAAGAATCTGCCAAGGGATACTTCCGGAAGATAGGCAGCACCGTCTTTCCGTGTACAACATCTCGTACTACGCTCGCCAACCAGCCTGTGGCAACGACCCCTTTATGCCCCTAATCTTAGAGATCCATAAGGGAGACATACGTCCCGCATTGACCGCGGACAGCAAACCCACAACTGAGATGATGCAATGCGTCGTCTTAAAGGTGAAGTACGAGCAATCATCATTCCAGCCGTAAAACGTCCACTACTGAACACAGGCCTCCCACATGGATCTCCACGAGGGGTACTTGCCATACTCACCACGCTTGGCAGGCGGGTTGGCAAGCGCAGTACGGGATGTAGATGCGCGGAGACGCTGCTGCCCATCTTCCGGAGGGATACCCCTTAACTGGCTCTTACTGCATCCACGGGCATGAGAGGAGTCAAAGTCAAAGTCAATAAGTGTTTATTCAATAGAGCAAAACTACGAGCTACTTAGAATAGTCAATTCACAAAATAAAAACAAAACACATTTAAATTGAACAAAGCACATAATTGAATTCGTTCGCTTCGGAAAACTTTTTTCCCAAGTGAAGTGAAACAAGAAACCTCGACACCGGTAACATTCCACTGCCGGCACCCCACGGCACGGGCAGTCATCATCATCATCATTTCAGCCGTAAAACGTCCACTACTGAACTAAGGGCCTCCCTCATGGATCTCCGTGAGGGGTAGTTGCCATACTCACAACGCTTGGCAGGCGGATTGGTGAGCGCAGTACGGGATGTTGATATACGGAAAGACGCTGCTGCCCATCTTCCGGAGGTGTCCCTTAGCAGGCTCTTACTGCATCCACGGGTGAGAGAGGAGGGGTAACATTCCACTGCCGGCACCCCACGGCACGGGAAGTATCGTCCTTTAATCAAGCGAGCAGCAACCCTGAAGACCCGCGCGGGAACAAAGCGCAATGCAAAACAATGCAAGTCCTCGCGCTTCTGTTCGCCGCGCTAATTAATGGACTGGTTTTATTGCTGGGGCTAGATTCCGTAGTGGCATTTAAAACTTCATTCTGAGTAAACTTTGTGTAAACTAAAACATGAATAAATAATAGAAATGTATTTACTATTTTTATCGTCTACTATCGTCTTGTTAACCTAAAATGTTTTAGGTTACCACATTGTAGGACAAATATTGGTCAACATAGTCCTATGTACCGAATGCTCAAAACTTACAACGGAATACAAAAAGAGTATGATTTATTTCTTAGTTATCTAGTCTCAGCTAAAAATAGAGTAAAAAAATGTTTGAAATAGGTACTCGATTTAACCTGATTTTTTTTGACTTTCAAATGATTCGTGAGTTACACTATTCATTGTTATGTTAAACGGGTTTTCTACTCACGTTAATTATTCGTTGAAAATAGGTATCCAACGTGATCAGTTCCTCTCAGTGCAACGCGAGCGCGTGAGAGGGAAAGAGACGGTACCGCGTAAAAAAGCTCCATTCCCTGACGAAAGTTCCCCTGGGAGGAACTGAACACGTTGGATACCTATTTTCAACGAATAATTAACGTGAGTAGAATACCCGTTTAACATAACAATGATTTTTTTGGTGTAATTTAATTTTTTATTTATTTTCCTTTCTACTTTTAATTATTTTCCTAGTTTATATTATCTTTTTTTTAGATTGTTCGTTACATTCATGTTGTATAGTTACGACGTCAGGTGATAATGACGTTATGTTCACTGTAGTTAGAAATTACACTGACAATGTTATTACATACATTATTATTTAGTGTGAGCTTTAAAGTATATTTCAAGTTGTGAATCAAACAATAAAAAAAAAAAAATTGTAAATAAACAACCTACATTGTTAGTTTTACATAAGCGCTGAAGACGTTGGTTGGGTCACCCTTTGCCGAGCTGTGGGACAATACAGGGTGTATTATAATATGTGTACTAACCCAAAGGTAACTCTGACCACCCCAAGGAACAACTTTAGTTGTAAGACTTTCCAGTATTCTGTGATTTTCATTCAAAAGACCACGAAAGTTTCATAAGCTAATTATTGGATAATGACAACCGAAACGGCAGGGTCATTGACCTCTGCGAAGAGTTGCCGCAGTGGTGCAAATAAATATACCCTAAACCACGGAGAGGTATTTTTTCAGAATGAAATAAAAAAATCCAATTATGAACTTAGAATCATGTTCACACTTCATAAACTAGTAAAAGCGTAACTTAAAATTAATAAAAAAGAAAACGACTAGTTTTCATGGGCTGAAACCCCTTTTGGGTTAGTATACATGTTATAATACACTTAGTATAAGCGCGGAATTATGCCGTAAAAAACGCATGTTTCGACATTCTCAGAGCAATCTAAATTCATAAGGTACTTCCCGTAGACCTAGAACTATGAAATTTGGCGAGGTAGGTATATCGTCTTATACCGTAGATACTGAGAAAAATCCAAAAGACTATACATTTGCAATGGAACTATAAAAAAAAATCGTCCTTAAAAAAGTACGAAATCAATCATCGAGGTTAAGCAACCCTACGCGCGGTCATCACTTGGATGGGTGACCGTATCTTTTTGTGCATTTTAATAACTTTTACTTATATGTATTATGTTCCTACATACCTACGGAACCCTCGGCGGGCGACTCGCACTTGTCCGGTTTTATTTTATTATTATATAGAAAAACATCCGGAACCGCCTGAACAAACATCTGCAGATCGTACAGGCATTTGTCCCAAGGCGGGAAACGGACCGGCAACCTCTTGCGTCGCAGGCGGCGCTTCTCCCGCTGCGCCGCAGAGGTCGCATAAACAACAGCGGCGGTACTCACTCCTCTGCTGGTCGGGCGGCGGCGGCATGGCGCCGTACGCGCGCTCCCGCGGCACGTGGTGGCCCAGCATCCTGTGCCCCGCGCGCTCCAAGGTAGCCACCGTGTTGGAACGCGTCATGCCTGCACGGACATTACAAAATTGTTAATAAATGCCGAAGGGGGGTGTCCATTTTGTCTCCTAAAAAGGATTGTCCGAAAATCACAATCAATAACAAGAGTGTCTCCGAAACATCACTATCCATAATATTATGGTCCCATAAATATCATTTGCGATACGATATGGTTCATCCTAATGCTCCTTACGCATAAAATTATTTTACCTAATATATAATTTCCATAATTTTCATCGTTATAAACAAATGTGTCATAATAATAATAACGAATCATAAAACTTATTATCCCGAATAATTTCGAAAGATTATAAAACCTTCCGGTGGCAGAATATGATGAAGATACGGAAGGACAGACAGTAGGTTATTTATGAGGTTTTTTTTACAACTATCTGAAAACACTGCCTGGGACAGAACCGAGATGGAGAGATAGTAGGTTATTAGGTTCTTTTTTATAACCATCCGAAAACCCTGCCTGGGACAGAAAGAGCCGCCAGTGGAATTTTCCCTCTTGCCCGTGGATGCGGTAGGAATCTGCCAAGGGATTGCCTCCGGAAGATGGGCAGCAGCGTCTTCTCGTGCATCAACGTCCCACTACATCAACTCGCCTGCCAAGAGTGGCGAGTATGGCCCCCCTGATCATCTTGGAGATCCATGGGGGAGGCCTGTCCGTGCCGTGTCCGTGGACCGGAGTCCTGCGGCTGAGATACGAAATAACGCTACTTCGAGGATGTTACTCTTGTAGTATTCAGTTAGTTTCCATCATTACAAAGTCAATGTGTTTATTGAATGGAGCAAAAAGCTACGTATAATATAGTCAATTTACAAAAGAAAAACCAAACACATTTTAATTAAATAAAGCACATAATTGAATTCATTCGCTTCAGATAACTTACCTGAGGACGCCAGTTCCTTCTCTCTCCGTCACTGTTAAAGGACCCCGGCTTTAGGACCCTGGGAACACTGGGACTCCTCCAAAGAGACCTTAAGTCTTCGCGCCGGGAAGATTAAGTCCTCAGGTAACTGCGACCCCGCAGCCTGTAATACCACCTATTCTTCACGTAGTTACCTATGCACCAGTTCCTTCGATCCTTGTCGCTTGTATCCCTGTCCTTGGATGGACACAACCAGCATTTACAAATCTACCCTCCACCTAGCGGTGGGCATCCTACACTACGTCTATCGCATAGTTACCTATCTGGGGGCGCCAGTTCCTTCTCTCGCCGTCACTGTTAAAGGATCCCGGCTTCAGGACCCTGGGAGCCTCCACGGCGTCCTTGAGTCTTCGCGCCGGGAAGATGAAGTCTTCAGGGAACTGCGGGTCTGTGAACCGCACGCAGACGGCCTGGTTGCCCAGGACTGGCTGCAGTCCGATGACCGGCGACGGCAGTTGGCTGCAAGATGGAATAGGTTAAAATCTATTGTGAAGTATTAGGCTCAGCGCAGACAGAACGGAGCGCAGCGGACAGGATTTTATTAACGCACTTGAAAATAAACTTTAAAATTATTACAATAAAGTGCATAAATGCTTGAACCTGAGAAAAAATGCTCGCGCGTCCTCGAAGATACGCGGGAATCCCCGCGCGGCGTTTTGCACTTTATTTTAATACTATTAAAGTTTATTTTCAAGTGCGTCAATAAAATCCTCTCCGTTGCGCTCCGTTCTGTCTGCGCTGACCCTTAGGATTATAGTTTATAAAAACATTTGATTTGCATTCAAACAATATTGTTTATGTATGTGTGCAACTGCATTTTCCGTATTTAGACTCCAAGGTGGTCCATTATGCGTGGAATGTCTGTCTAGCATAGCCAGTTCAACTCCGACCAGAAGCGCAGAATTTTCCTGGGATCTTCACAGGCTTTACGGAGTGACCTCGGTTGTTTGAGGATTTGTTGCCGTTGTGTTGTTACTCCCTCGCATTCCAAAGTAACAACATCTTGGAAGATTACGTGCCTCTATTGTGAAGTTCAACGAATATAAGTCATAATATTGACACACGGAATAGTTCAAACAGCTAAATTAATTTTATCTCACTTTTTGCTATGAATCAAAATAATCAGCCGTTTAAAAAGTATTTTCTGTTAGGTGTCAGGGGGAATCAATTTTAAATTTAACGGTGTTATTTCAACGTAACTCTTGTAACTTTATCTGATTCCTTCAGGTATTATAAATAGTATTTTATCTAACCCGTGTTGTGAAAAGGTCGAGTTTTTGATTAAGTTATTAGATTTGGTTATAGATAAGCATTAGTATTGTTATTTTTTGTGATTTCGATTTAACTGTTTCTATTACACGGACGATGTGGTAGCTAAGTCTTAAATAAATGAAAAAAAACTCAGTCCTATTAAAATAAGTTAGTTTGAGTCAACGTTTATCTACTTTTAGAGGTACAAGGTTTTAAGTAATGACGCAACTGACCTGCTAACTAACAATTTACAATACATTGTCAACACGGCAGCTGAGTTTTCTTTAAAGAACATAAAGAAATAACCTTGTGTTCATACTTACAGCGCCATCTATTGTAAATTTGTTGAGCTTTCTCAGCCTTTAACTCACAGGTTTTTCCATGCTCAGTAGTGACATCTACCGCAGTAATTTACACTAAATCAGCACAAGCATTCAGTTCATCGACGTTGCGATAGATGGCATTATGCCAAATCAGCTTTGCGTGTTTTTGCATGCATTATCCATCGCCTGTTGTACATACATAACATATCATTTAATGCAGAATGAAAAATCATGATATTTTTTAACCGTTTTTAGTTTTGGAGATTACCGCCGACACCCAATATCAAAACCCAGAAAGTTCTTTCTTCCTTCTTTTCTTCTTTATTCGACAACATATTATCGCTTATACTGGACATTTCACACAGCACCATCTAGCCCCAATGTCAGCAGTGATCATGGCAGCCGCCCTGGTCCCAGCACAGTTCAGATATCCTCAGACACCCACGATGTCGATCGGGTTCGGTACGCACCATCGGAGCGGTAAGGATATATCTTGATCCTGCTTCAGTCGCGCACATAATAAGGATACCACAAAGGTAAGCGGTAAGGATACACTAGGGCACCGCCAAGGCTTAAGGCCCTGTCAAACAGAGAGCGTAATTAGCGCGCGTCAAGGCGCTAAAGCGTCCTGGCCTTAACGTCGTACACTTTGTGTGTGACAGCTTCGACGCTTTTCAGTCATTTTCACTAATAATTTACGAAGAACACACCCGGTGCTAACTAATATTCTGTAATAAAATACAACGCGACGTCATGACGCGGCGCTGGAGCGTCGCGTACTGGTAGCGCGCTAGCGCTGTTCGACAGGTTGTAGCCTGTTCAGTACAGCACAACGCGACGCTATAACGCGGCGCTAGGCCAGGACGCTTTAGCGCCTTGACGCGCGCTAATTACACTCTCTGTTTGACAGGGCCTTTAGGCTCAGCGCAGACAGAACGGAGCGCAGCGGAGAGAATTTTCTTAACGCACTTGAAAATAAACTTTAAAATTATTACAATAAAGTGCATAAATGCTTGAACCTGACAAAAAATGCTCGCGCATCCTCGAAGATACGCGGGAATCCCCGCGCGGCGTTTTGCACTTTATTTTAATAATTTTAAAGTTTATTTTCAAGTGCGTCAATAAAATCCTCTCCGTTGCGCTCCGTTCTGTCTGCGCTGACCTTTAGTGGTATCCTTTACTACGTGCGCGACTGTACATCGCAGGAGGTACACTCACCCGCCAACAACCACGCTGTCGATGCTCAGCATGACCTCTCCCCGGACGCCGTCGCAGCGGTAAGGGTACTGCTGTCCCGCTTCCACGCGCGTCTTCAGCGACTGTACATCGCAGGAGGTACACTCACCCGCCAACAACCACGCTGTCGATGCTCAGCATGACCTCTCCCCGGACGCCGTCGCAGCGGTAAGGGTACTGCTGTCCCGCTTCCACGCGCGTCTTCAGCGACTGTACATCGCAGGAGGTACACTCACCCGCCAACAACCACGCTGTCGATGCTCAGCATGACCTCTCCCCGGACGCCGTCGCAGCGGTAAGGGTACTGCTGTCCCGCTTCCACGCGCGTCTTCAGCGACTGTACATCGCAGGAGGTACACTCACCCGCCAACAACCACGCTGTCGATGCTCAGCATGACCTCTCCCCGGACGCCGTCGCAGCGGTAAGGGTACTGCTGTCCCGCTTCCACGCGCGTCTTCAGCGACTGTACATCGCAGGAGGTACACTCACCCGCCAACAACCACGCTGTCGATGCTCAGCATGACCTCTCCCCGGACGCCGTCGCAGCGGTAAGGGTACTGCTGTCCCGCTTCCACGCGCGTCTTCAGCGACTGTACATCGCAGGAGGTACACTCACCCGCCAACAACCACGCTGTCGATGCTCAGCATGACCTCTCCCCGGACGCCGTCGCAGCGGTAAGGGTACTGCTGTCCCGCTTCCACGCGCGTCTTCAGCGACTGTACATCGCAGGAGGTACACTCACCCGCCAACAACCACGCTGTCGATGCTCAGCATGACCTCTCCCCGGACGCCGTCGCAGCGGTAAGGGTACTGCTGTCCCGCTTCCACGCGCGTCTTCAGCGACTGTACATCGCAGGAGGTACACTCACCCGCCAACAACCACGCTGTCGATGCTCAGCATGACCTCTCCCCGGACGCCGTCGCAGCGGTAAGGGTACTGCTGTCCCGCTTCCACGCGCGTCTTCAGCGACTGTACATCGCAGGAGGTACACTCACCCGCCAACAACCACGCTGTCGATGCTCAGCATGACCTCTCCCCGGACGCCGTCGCAGCGGTAAGGGTACTGCTGTCCCGCTTCCACGCGCGTCTTCAGCGACTGTACATCGCAGGAGGTACACTCACCCGCCAACAACCACGCTGTCGATGCTCAGCATGACCTCTCCCCGGACGCCGTCGCAGCGGTAAGGGTACTGCTGTCCCGCTTCCACGCGCGTCTTCAGCGACTGTACATCGCAGGAGGTACACTCACCCGCCAACAACCACGCTGTCGATGCTCAGCATGACCTCTCCCCGGACGCCGTCGCAGCGGTAAGGGTACTGCTGTCCCGCTTCCACGCGCGTCTTCAGCGACTGGCCGCCGTCCTGGTCCTGGTAAAGACCCAGCAGATATTCGTAGCTCTTGTTGCCGGTGGAGACGTAGAGGCGGTCGTTGCCGCGGATGTTGCGGAGTCCTGGTGATAAAAGGTGTTATCACTATACAGGAAGTATTATAACATCTGTACTAACCCGAAAGGGGGGATATTCCAGCCCATGAAAACAAGTAGGTTTGGAGTTTATTTACAATTTTACTAGTTGGTGTTATGTAAAAATTATCCTAAGGTTAAAATTGGATTGTTAATTATTTTTTTTTATTTTAATAAAAAAAAACCTCTGTGGTAATTAATTATAAGTATCTTTACGGCAACTCTTCGCGGAGTTCAATAACCCTGACAAGAATCAGCTGGCGTTTATCAGTACCATTATCGTATAATCACCTGCAACGATTTATAACTTACTCTCAGCAACAGTTAAATCTTTATAATAGGGCTCCAGCGCCTTGAATAGCCTCTTCTCGTCCACAAAGGGCAGAAGCGCCACGCCCTGCCACGCGAACTTCTTGCCGTTCAGGTCGATTTTGAAGTCAACAGGGTAGAAATCGATTATCGAAGAGAACTGTGGAGAAAAATGTGTAATTTTGTTAACTTGTTCGTAGAAAGATATGTTTTATATAAATCTAAAGCTAACAGATTAATAACAGCCAATTTATGGGGAATATGCATAAATTTAATAAGATAAATAATATCAAAAATTTTCACCACCAAAAATATATTCAGTGTATAAAAAAATTGTTGGATGGCTGCCCGAAGACGCATTTTTCATGGAAAGTTTTGGTGATCCAGCATACTACTAAGCAAATGACTATGATGAATAAAAAAACATGTCAAACACGATGGAGGCAAAACGCGATCAGGGAAGAAAACCTACCGAAGAAAAATGCGTCCGAGGCAGCCATCTCACAAACCAAGTCAAGTGTTCATCTACTTACAGGATCGCTCATCAGCTTGGTCCATGGCTGCGGCACGTGCGACGAGCTCGCCGCCGGGAACACTCCCATGAGCTGCTCTAGCGGACGGAACTGCGGACAATTACAAGCCTCATTTACATTCCATTTAAACTAGCTGACCCGGCAGACGTCGTCCTGCCACTGATATACATACATATATATAGCAGCGACTCCTACCGGGTCCAATTGTGACTCCAAACAACTTAGGAAGAAAGAAGAAAGAAAGAAGAAATACATTTATTAGACACATACACTAAACTTAAAAATAACTATAGTAAAAAAAACTGACTTATTTCAAATTTTAATCTAGGAGTACCTACCCAGTTAAATATTCTGCGACATAGTGACAAGATGGTAAGCAGCTCACTCAGCGGGTCAAAGCAGTATGAATACTATTTCAAGTAATGAATAAACCAGTTCACAAAGTTGTGTGAGTCCAAAGGGGCCTGACTCAGCATTATGCTCCCACACATAAGGAATGCTAGGAAGCGCTGGTTTTCAGTCAGGAACACATTGAAATATACAAATCGGTCTAGTGGTTTACGAATTAGGTGACAAACACACGTACAGAATTATATATGTAAACGCTAGATAGATCTCGATGCCAATTTCAGACATTAAACCGGGGAAAACGTAAGAAAACTAGCACAAAGAGTTCAGCTGTGGTCTGTACCTCTTCTTTTACTCAGAACAAGACTTTTACATACAGTTTTGTTATTAAATTTAGAAAAGATAATTATTACAAAACTGAGTTGTTTCCGAAAATACAACGATTTTTTTTCGCTCATTTCGGAGCAGGCTATAGTTTAAGACCATACCGCCTAGTCTGTTACGTTATTTTCCCTTTAGTTAATTTTGCAGTTTTTGTCTAGCGTAATTTTTTTTTGTAGAGTAGCAGAATGTAGAGATCATATCAATTACTGAATATACATCTGAATGAAAATATTATACCAACAGCTGGTACACATCTGAATGTTTTTTTTTTAATGAAAATACAATGACTTCCCGTCTTTTTCCTCTCCGAATCATAGATATTGATAAAAGCCACAATCCGTTTGTCTATGACATACCATCATATTATCACAAGGTCTGACTTTGACATTTGAATGTGTTGCTTACACGAAACCTCGTCCTGGCGGTTGTCAGAGTTTGAACTCAACCCAAGCAAGTAGTTTTTAAGTAAGTACCTAATTTGTTTCGTCATTTATTACAATTTAAATCCTAAAAATACAACAGGATACAACATATATATTAATATTAATTAATGTCTTTCCAACCAATTCTACTGCTTCTAATATCAATAAATATTTTATGCCCGCCGCTTTGCATGCGTTTTACCTGGATGTTATTATGATGGAATTATGTGTTAATTCTGGTCAACATCTATAAGTGTGCAAAATTTCTGCTCAATCCGTAAGCTAGATTTTGCGTGACACAGTAACAAACATCCATACATAATACATACAAACTTTACAATATTTGTAAAAACTCAACTGGTCCTGTCTCCAAATCGTTTAGTTTTACCCATCCCTTTATTCACTCGTCAACTGGCGCATCTCTGCAGCTTTTTCCCCATTTTGACTGGCGCAGCCTTTCAATGTTTCCCTTAGCCAATGTTCAATAATAAGCCCTTTACCCTCAATAATGAGATTCCCTTAATTCAGTTTGCCTATTGGCAAAGGCCTCCTCCAATGCCTTCCATTGATTCCAGTCACTAGCAACTATCTCGTATGCCCCAACAGTGAGTTCGATGTCATCTTCCCACATTTTCTGTTGTCTACTTCGGTTTCTATTCTTGTGTTTCAATAATTAAGAGCTTAATTTCCATATCAACCTACTTAAGATTGCCCGAATGTGACTTGCCATATGTCTCCTCAACATACTTTCAGATAATAACGCAGATATTTTGTACCACAACCTGCCGAAGCTGTTAGAAATGGCACAGCTTGTAATTAATTGAAACAAAACGCTTACTCACTTTTGCGTGTAGCACCGCCTCAGGGTACGATGTTATAATTGCTGTAAATACATAAATAAATAAACGACCGCGCGGCCGGCCCAGGCGCAGATGGCGGGATGGGCTGGACATGTACTGTGCTGACTGGTCGACCAACGCCTTGGACCGGGAAGTATGGAGAGAGGGAAGGGAGGCCTTTGCCCAGCAGTGGGATCCTACAGGCTGATTAGATTAGATTAGATAGAAATAAATAAATGTCCGTTAGACCCACCGGCTGCGTGTGCTTCTCGAACTTGGTGGAGAGGCCGCAGATGTTGACGAAGTCCGAGGCGAAGGGCGCGTAGTGGTACGGGAAGTACCACTTCCAGCTGGCGCAGCCCTGGTAGTAGTAGCGCAGCACCCAGCACAGCCCGCGCACGTACTGCAGCGCCACGCGGTACCTGCCGGCAGGCGGCGCCCATCAGTCAGCATAGCTAGCATGGCCTTTGCATCTATTAAGATGATTTATACAGCGTCAGCAGCTGGTAATCATGCTGTACGGGACGCTGCAGTGCCTGGGACATTGTTAGATGGATTAGGCTTGCCCAGCACCTATACCATCCTCTCAGCTTAGTCAGCTATTATTCAGAGGAAAGAAAAGGTCAATACGTCTGCAGCTAACTAAGCCGCGGGTTTCCTCACGATGTTTCCTTCACCGTTAAAGCACGTGTTAAGTGTGCACATAAATTTTTCAAGAAAGAAAAATCCATTGGTGCACTGCCGGTATCGAACCCACGACCTTCGGATTGAAAGTCGTAGTAGTTAGCATGATTGACCAGACATAGACACATCATTTATTTCTTGTAATTCTTAAAACACTAGTGAGTCGGACTCGCGCACGAAGGGTTCCGTAACATTATTTGGAAAAACAACTACTATACTATAAATATATGTATGTACATCTAAACATTCTGTGAATATTTCAAGCGTACTACCAGTTACCGTTATTAAATATCGAGCAAAAAACATCTAAAAATCAAGTTTGTTGTAAGGGAGCCTCCCATACAACAAAAATACATGCGACAGATTTATCATACATATACATAATATATAATATCCCTTCACACCCTTCACATCAGATGATGATGATGATGATGATGTCATCATCATTCGCATTCGCGAACAGATATTTTAATAATTCTGTGTTAATTCGTGTAAATTCAGTACAAGTACGTAAAGTGAAAGTTTGTTTAATTCCAACAACGATTTACCCACCTAGCTAGGCACATTAAAAAAGCCGTGTTGGCCGAGTGGTATGTACCCCCGACTTTCAATCCGAATGTCGTGGGTTCGATACCGGCAGTGCACCAATGGATTTTTCTTTCTTGAAAAATTTATGTGCACACTTAACACGTGCTTTAACGGTGAAGGAAACATCGTGAGGAAACCCGCGGCTTCGTTAGCTTCAGACGTATTGACCTGTTTCCTCTGAATAATAGCTGACTAAGCTGAGAGGATGGTATAGGTGCTGGGTAAGCCTTATCCACCTAACAATGTCCCAGGCACCGCAGCGTCCCGTACAGCATGATTACCAGTTGCTGACGCTGTATAAATCATCTATAATAGATGCGAAGGCCTTACTTTAGGCACACTATCAGATCCATAGACGTCCATAGACTTGCAGATAGACACGCTCGAAAGTGACGTACCTGAACTCCATGTTGTCGCTGGAGACCTCGAACTTGCTCTCGTAGTAGCGGTCCTTGAAGCCGTCCTCCCACAGCCGCACCTCGTCGTGCTTGTCCTCGTCCTCCTCCTCGTCGAGGCTGGCTTGCGAGGCGGTGCGCTTCTGGCCGCGATTTGAATCGTCTTGCTGCGGAATAGAGTTCACATTTGTAAAGCAGTATTTGAACACGAAATAGGCAGGGGCTTTATTTTTAGCTTGTGAGGAGGTGCGCTTCTGGTCGCGATTTGAATCGTCTTGCTGGGGAGATTGGAGAGTTCACATTTGTAAATAAATACTGCTGGACAATTCACACAGCACCATCTAGCCCCAAGCTAAGCAGAGATGAGATACTAGATGACTGATATACTTCATAGATAGATATTTTTTTTTATTATTAGCCGGTTATTTTTAGATTACGTTCTCTCTCTTCCAAGCTATGCGTCCCGCATGGTGGTGGGGTCAGCTTTGCATATTTTTCCCCTCCACTTCGCTCTGTCCTCGACGTTATTTTTATATTACGTTAAAAAATTAAAATTGTCCAAAAGATTTTTATAAACTTCATGACGGACCAACAATTCAAATTTAGTCACCTAGCCTGCTGTGATTAATCACAAACTTGCTTTCTCCGCGTGCCAGCTCGATCAGTTAGGTTTAGTAGTTAACACTTTTTCTTTTTTACTGAAAACGTCTTATTGAAAATGACTAGTATTAAATTAATCATGTGTGAGTAACTGAATGTGTTAAGTACCTAACTAAGTTTGTGACATGCCAGCAGTGGGTGAAATCAGGCTGCGGATGATGACGATGATGATGAAGTAACTCACCGCAGCGACGGCGTTCATGCCAGCCAGACGCATGCTGGCGGCCTCCTGGCGCACATTCTGCACCGCGCCTCCGCCGCGCCTGCCGACTGCCTGTCAACAGATTTATCATTTTAACCCAGCTGTCCCAGTTACAGTTGATACCGGTAGCCCCCTCTCTTACCCGTGGATGCAGTAAGAGCCTGCTAAGAGATACCTCCGGAAGATGGATATATTCTGTTGTTTGGTCTTATCTTTAGTAAGTTTACTATATTTTTTTTATTATATTTTATCTTGTGTGTACATACTCTATTCAGAGCATTTTAATATTTTCTCTCTGTATCCAAAGGCTTGCTGTAAGAAAACTGTTTTAGGGTTAAGCTCGCCTTTGCACATCACCTTTATGTATCCATTTTTTTTTGTATGTTTTGCTTTTGTATACAATAAAGAATAAAAGAAACACCCCGTACTGCGCTCGCCAACCCGCCTACTAAGCGTGGTGAGTATGGGAACTACCCCTCATGGAGATCCATGAGGGAGGCCTGTGTTCAGTAGTGGAGGAAAGAGGAACGGAGACATTTGCCCGGCAGTTGGATCCACCGGGCTGATTGGATCAGTGAGCCAGCAACGCACCTGAGGAGCGAGCTGCGTGTTCGCCAGCATGTCGAAGTTGGGCCGCTGCTGGCGCTGGCGCGCCTTGTTCTTGGCGCGGAAGCTGAGCTCGTTGGAGTGGCGCCGCTTGAAGATCTCGTCCTCCACGTGGCCCAGCTCCGTCATGATCACCTGCACGCGGTCCAGGTTCACGTCGCCGGAGTCCGTGATCCAGCCCTGGGAGCGCACAACACGGTTGGCACATTCTCTATTCAACACTAGCTGACCCAAGCGGTCTCACCCGCGTCGAGACAACGTTCATTCATAGGAATGAGTTTTGCTATAGAGCAAAACTCATCAAAATTCAAAAAATAATTTATGTATTTCCATAGTTTCCAATAACAAAACGTAGACACGTTCACTTACAATTAAAAGAAATCATCAAAATCAGTTCAGCCGTTTCGACTTGAAAACGTAACATACGTACATACTAACATACATACATTCACATTTTCACTTTTACATATTAACTTGCCACACTCCGCAGTTTCACCCGCGCAGCAGGGCTAGCATGGCCGGAGATATTTTATCCACGGGGAGAGGACAAAATACTATTCCCCGCTGTCAGTTTAGTCCACCCTCCGAGCATGGCGACAGGTGGATAAACTATAGCTATAGGCGGGGAGTGAGTATCCACGTCTAATGTCAAAAAGTGATATAATTCTCTTTCCCCTGGTTGCCGTGCTTTGGCAGGTGGATAAAATAATTTTATCCCTTGTCAGTGGAAATAACCGGTGGACAAAAGTTTTATCCCCAGCCCATGCTAGCCCTGCAGTTCCCGTTTTCGTGGGAATACGGGGATAAAATATAGCCTACGTTACTCAGGGATAAAGTAGCATTCTAGAAATAATTTTGGGAATCGGTCCAGTAGTTTTTTAATTTATTCGTTACGAGCGTACAAAATACAAATATTTCCTCTTTATAATATTAGTAAAGATTTATTTGGAACAAATATGGACGAACAAATTTTAAGTAAAGTGCTTTTGTTCTCAGTTTTGCAATCTACACATCAAGCCATTTCATGTGGTATCAACCACACTTGACTATATTCGAAAACATTACATTTTCAAAAAGTTCTCATTCAAGTGAATGTACATTCTATGAGAATAAAGATTCTTTAAACCGAATGATTAGCTATTCACCTTGGTCTTGTAGACGCACTTCTTGTAGAGCGCGACGAGGCGGTCCACGGCGCCCTCGCGGATCTCCAGGCGGGGCAGGTGTTAGGGAGTACCTTGGTCTTGTAGACGCACTTCTTGTAGAGCGCGACGAGGCGGTCCACGGCGCCCTCGCGGATCTCCAGGCTGGGCAGGTGTTAGGGAGTACCTTGGTCTTGTAGACGCACTTCTTGTAGAGCGCGACGAGGCGGTCCACGGCGCCCTCGCGGATCTCCAGGCGGGGCAGGTGTTAGGGAGTACCTTGGTCTTGTAGACGCACTTCTTGTAGAGCGCGACGAGGCGGTCCACGGCGCCCTCGCGGATCTCCAGGCGGGGCAGGTGTTAGGAAGTACCTTGGTCTTGTAGACGCACTTCTTGTAGAGCGCGACGAGGCGGTCCACGGCGCCCTCGCGGATCTCCAGGCTGGGCAGGTGTTAGGAAGTACCTTGGTCTTGTAGACGCACTTCTTGTAGAGCGCGACGAGGCGGTCCACGGCGCCCTCGCGGATCTCCAGGCGGGGCAGGTGTTAGGAAGTACCTTGGTCTTGTAGACGCACTTCTTGTAGACGCACTTCTTGTAGAGCGCGACGAGGCGGTCCACGGCGCCCTCGCGGATCTCCAGGCGGGGCAGGTGTTAGGGAGTACCTTGGTCTTGTAGACGCACTTCTTGTAGAGCGCGACGAGGCGGTCCACGGCGCCCTCGCGGATCTCCAGGCGGGGCAGGTGTTAGGGAGTACCTTGGTCTTGTAGACGCACTTCTTGTAGAGCGCGACGAGGCGGTCCACGGCGCCCTCGCGGATCTCCAGGCTGGGCAGGTGTTAGGGAGTACCTTGGTCTTGTAGACGCACTTCTTGTAGAGCGCGACGAGGCGGTCCACGGCGCCCTCGCGGATCTCCAGGGGGGGGCAGGTGTTAGGAAGTACCTTGGTCTTGTAGACGCACTTCTTGTAGAGCGCGACGAGGCGGTCCACGGAGCCCTCGCGGATCTCCAGGCTGGGCAGGTGTTAGGAAGTACCTTGGTCTTGTAGACGCACTTCTTGTAGAGCGCGACGAGGCGGTCCACGGCGCCCTCGCGGATCTCCAGGCTGGGCAGGTGTTAGGGAGTACCTTGGTCTTGTAGACGCACTTCTTGTAGAGCGCGACGAGGCGGTCCACGGCGCCCTCGCGGATCTCCAGGCTGGGCAGGTGTTAGGGAGTACCTTGGTCTTGTAGACGCACTTCTTTGTAGAGCGCGACGAGGCGGTCCACGGCGCCCTCGCGGATCTCCAGGCTGGGCAGGTGTTAGGAAGTACCTTGGTCTTGTAGACGCACTTCTTGTAGAGCGCGACGAGGCGGTCCACGGCGCCCTCGCGGATCTCCAGGCGGGGCAGGTGTTAGGAAGTACCTTGGTCTTGTAGACGCACTTCTTGTAGACGCACTTCTTGTAGACGCACTTCTTGTAGAGCGCGACGAGGCGGTCCACGGCGCCCTCGCGGATCTCCAGGCTGGGCAGGTGTTAGGGAGTACCTTGGTCTTGTAGACGCACTTCTTGTAGAGCGCGACGAGGCGGTCCACGGCGCCCTCGCGGATCTCCAGGCTGGGCAGGTGTTAGGGAGTACCTTGGTCTTGTAGACGCACTTCTTGTAGAGCGCGACGAGGCGGTCCACGGCGCCCTCGCGGATCTCCAGGCTGGGCAGGTGTTAGGGAGTACCATGGTCTTGTAGACGCACTTCTTGTAGAGCGTGACGAGGCGGTCCACGGCGCCCTCGCGGATCTCCAGGCTGGGCAGGTGTTAGGGAGTACCTTGGTCTTGTAGACGCACTTCTTGTAGAGCGTGACGAGGCGGTCCACGGCGCCCTCGCGGATCTCCAGGCTGGGCAGGTGCGGCAGGAAGTCGTTGCCGACGAAGAAGCACATGAACACCCAGTCGTCCAGCGCGCGCTCGAAGTCGTACGGGAACGGGAGGTTAGGCATCTGGGGGGAAAGCATACATCCTATTAAATTAAAGGCAGTTAAATTAAATTATATGCAAGAGTCATTTGAGTTTCATATTTCGTTTACTGTTTGTGAATCAGGTGCAAATAGTTAGGTGGTAGGACAAATATATTTCGTTCTCTAGATTCTGCCACTAGGGCATACAAACATTAACAAACACAATTGATTAAATGCTTAAATTATTAGAAACAGCATCAATAATCAATTAACTATACAATTAATATGAATAACATGTCATTTTATGAATTTCCCGATATTTAGATACAGTTTCACACGTCATGATCATGGATAAACTGAAGTCTTTTGCGAGTGGGTAGTCATTGGCAAAACGATCTACCCTCTTTCTAAGTGTTTCACTTTCGAACGCAACTCGATCACGGCACACAACACTAACGGTATCACTACGCGGGGCTAAAAATGCACTTTTTTTTTAAACTCAAAAAGACTCGAATCAGGGTATACCCCTATGCAATTCATATAATGTTAACAACCGTGATAGTTTCAAAAGTTAAATTCAAGCCTGGCAAACGGCGTTTAGCGGCCTTTGATTTGATAGGCCACATATTTATTACTCGTACATAAGCATATATCGGTAATTCGACGAAAATAAGCTTTCGTCCTTCGTGGTAATCGGAGAAAAATCCGCCCGCCGCCACCTCGGGCTGCGTGCTACTCCTGCATCACCAGCTACCACTCACACTGAGCTCCTTCTCCAGATACTCCCGCAGCACGCACAGTCGCACGAAGATGAAGCTGTCCTGGCAGCCGAAGGCGGGGTCGGCGCCGCCCGCCGCCACCTCGGGCTGCGTGCTACTCCTGCATCACCAGCTACCACTCACACTGAGCTCCTTCTCCAGATACTCCCGCAGCACGCACAGTCGCACGAAGATGAAGCTGTCCTGGCAGCCGAAGGCGGGGTCGGCGCCGCCCGCCGCCACCTCGGGCTGCGTGCTACTCCTGCATCACCAGCTACCACTCACACTGAGCTCCTTCTCCAGATACTCCCGCAGCACGCACAGTCGCACGAAGATGAAGCTGTCCTGGCAGCCGAAGGCGGGGTCGGCGCCGCCCGCCGCCACCTCGGGCTGCGTGCTACTCCTGCATCACCAGCTACCACTCACACTGAGCTCCTTCTCCAGATACTCCCGCAGCACGCACAGTCGCACGAAGATGAAGCTGTCCTGGCAGCCGAAGGCGGGGTCGGCGCCGCCCGCCGCCACCTCGGGCTGCGTGCTACTCCTGCATCACCAGCTACCACTCACACTGAGCTCCTTCTCCAGATACTCCCGCAGCACGCACAGTCGCACGAAGATGAAGCTGTCCTGGCAGCCGAAGGCGGGGTCGGCGCCGCCCGCCGCCACCTCGGGCTGCGTGCTACTCCTGCATCACCAGCTACCACTCACACTGAGCTCCTTCTCCAGATACTCCCGCAGCACGCACAGTCGCACGAAGATGAAGCTGTCCTGGCAGCCGAAGGCGGGGTCGGCGCCGCCCGCCGCCACCTCGGGCTGCGTGCTACTCCTGCATCACCAGCTACCACTCACACTGAGCTCCTTCTCCAGATACTCCCGCAGCACGCACAGTCGCACGAAGATGAAGCTGTCCTGGCAGCCGAAGGCGGGGTCGGCGCCGCCCGCCGCCACCTCGGGCTGCGTGCTACTCCTGCATCACCAGCTACCACTCACACTGAGCTCCTTCTCCAGATACTCCCGCAGCACGCACAGTCGCACGAAGATGAAGCTGTCCTGGCAGCCGAAGGCGGGGTCGGCGCCGCCCGCCGCCACCTCGGGCGACGTGCCAGTGCACTCCTTCATCTCGTGACCTGCGAAGCAGAATGGCATCAACAGATGTACAATTACACACTATTTTCTTATACGGTTTTATTGGTCCTTATCATCGTCATATCAGCCGTAGGACGTTCACTGCTGAACATAGAACCTCATGAACCTCCAGGTATTGCGGCTGGAAGCAGCCTGCATTCACTGCCGACCTGCAGACCTACGAGGTCGAGTTGGTGGCCGTCCTACGCTGCGCTTGCATCGAATGGAGGCCACGAATCGCGTGGCCTCCATTCGAGAACCTTTCGGCCCCAGCCGACTGTACGCAGGTGGTATTCGATTCACGTTCTGCAAGTCTGGGAATTTTCTATGCATGATAAGTATGTACTCATATTTACAAATTGTGTATTTAAGTATTCCAATCATCTGGTTTCCACAGTACAAGCACTGCTTAGTTCGCATGTTGTAAAGCCGTCTTCAGCGCGAATTCGTGAAGGTGACTCACCTAGCTGGCCACAGACGTCGCAGGGCCGCGGCTTGTTCGGCTTGAACTCCTCGCGGATGATGGTGAAGTTGGGCTCGTGCGTGGCCAGCCCCAGCATGATGAGGTCCGCGTCCGCGCCACACAGCACGTGCTGCGTGTTGGTGAACTCGTGAAGGTGACTCACCTAGCTGGCCACAGACGTCGCAGGGCCGCGGCTTGTTCGGCTTGAACTCCTCGCGGATGATGGTGAAGTTGGGCTCGTGCGTGGCCAGCCCCAGCATGATGAGGTCCGCGTCCGCGCCACACAGCACGTGCTGCGTGTTGGTGAACTCGTGAAGGTGACTCACCTAGCTGGCCACAGACGTCGCAGGGCCGCGGCTTGTTCGGCTTGAACTCCTCGCGGATGATGGTGAAGTTGGGCTCGTGCGTGGCCAGCCCCAGCATGATGAGGTCCGCGTCCGCGCCACACAGCACGTGCTGCGTGTTGGTGAACTCGTGAAGGTGACTCACCTAGCTGGCCACAGACGTCGCAGGGCCGCGGCTTGTTCGGCTTGAACTCCTCGCGGATGATGGTGAAGTTGGGCTCGTGCGTGGCCAGCCCCAGCATGATGAGGTCCGCGTCCGCGCCACACAGCACGTGCTGCGTGTTGGTGAACTCGTGAAGGTGACTCACCTAGCTGGCCACAGACGTCGCAGGGCCGCGGCTTGTTCGGCTTGAACTCCTCGCGGATGATGGTGAAGTTGGGTTCGTGCGTGGCCAGCCCCAGCATGATGAGGTCCGCGTCCGCGCCGCACAGCACGTGCTGCGTGTTGGGGTCGTGGTCCGGCTGGGCTGGGGAATGGGAACAAGGTTACAGTATTGTCATCTTAAACGGTAACACTCCATTCCCTAACTCTAATTCTAGGGGGGGTTACCAGATCTGCACTGACGTCCCGCATTGGGGTGTATTGTGCATTGTCTCCCGAGGTGCTGCCTCGACCCTAACCTAACCAGCCCAACTCCTTGAAATACCGGAGGACTCGGGTTCGCCGGCAGCATTCCATGAGCATCCCCGAAGGGTATGCAAATGTTGTGGAAGAAGAAGGCCATGACTCCATGAACACTCCATTCCCTGTCGAAGTTCACCTGGGAGGAACCGAACACGTTGGAAACCTCCGGAAGATAGCAGCGCCTGTCCGTGTATCAACATCCCGCACTGCGCTCGCCAACCCGCTTGAGAAGCTTGCTGACTATGGCAACATCCCCTTCACGATGAGCAGTTGTAGATTCATGAGGGAGGCCGTGAACGTCTTACGGCTGAGGTGATGAAGGTCAGGTGACTAAGTATGATGCATGAAGTGCACTGGAAAACCGCACGGAAAGAGGACTATATTTCTGATGAGGGATACCAGATATGCACTGACGTGTAGCGTCGGGGTTTGTGCTTTGTCCCGCGTGACTAGACCCGAGCCGGCCCATCTCCTAAAAATAATGGAGAAGGACTTAGGGCTATTGGCTGCATTCCAGGAGCATTCTGAAGGGGATGCAAATGTTGCAGACGAATAAGGGTTTGCTTGGAAACAATGTTACTCATATTAACTAGTTCATCATCATCATTATTTCAGCCATGTAACGTCCACTACTGAACACAGGCCTCCTTCATGGATCTCCATGAGGGGAAGTTGCCATACTCACCACGCTTGGCAGGCGGGTTGGCGAGCGCAGTACGGGATGTTGATACACGGAAAGACGCTGCTGCCCATCTTCCGGAGGTATCCCTTAGCAGGCTCTTACTGTATCCACGGGCATGAGAGGAGGGGTAACATTCTACTGCCGGCACCCTACGGCTATTAACTAGTTGTTCGCCGCGATCTTAGAACGAGCGAGCGACTTCTTTCAATGGAGCCCCAATGGGGCTCATTTGAACTTGATTAATGGCGGGAATAGAATATGCAACCTCCTGCGATTCAAATGGCTACTAACCGTGTATTGGTAAAATCTTCCTGTGTTTAAATTTTATATTGCGAACATATGTACATACAAACATTCAGCCGAAACGCATAGGTTGCCGTTTAACATTAACAAAGGAGATGTTTCACGAATGTATGGAATCCAGGCTACCTAGGTGTACACGTGCACAAACATGGCTAAATATTTATTATACATTTTCCCACTATCAGTTTTTTAATATGTTGCTTCGTTTGATGCATTTTCCTAAAAATAACTAGCCTAAGTCAAGCAACACAAAACTGTAGAACAATATGGCGGACCAATACAGTTGGTGATGTCATTTTGACAGTGTTGACATAATAGTGAAATGAATGATTTATGATAGAAGCTAAATCAAGTCAACCTGAGGTATTTCAATTTTCGAGTACCTAAGTACCTCAGGCTAACTACGTAACCTACATTAAGAGCCTAGTGTTAAAAAACTTCAACTCAAACGCGTAAAACCATATGTCAAAATCATTAGGCAGTGACAGTTACAAGAATTTATTAGAAACTGTCTTGGCTGCCTAGTAAAAATGTTACCAGTGATAATTATGCCTCGTATTTAAAACATTAATAAAACAATAATTTTAGTTTAAATTAAATAAAGAGTATTTTTTCCAAAATCACCGATTTTTGCACAATTTTTTAGTCTGGGTACATAGACCTAGCCAATTTTGAAACATTTCCTTTACATATGAAGTCCTAAATTAAATGAAAATTAAAGAATATTTATTTACAGCAAAAACAATGTAGGTACAACAAATAAAAGAGGAAACCAAGTTCTGCCGACTCCGCATAGAGCGGGATATGGCATGATGAAATAATTTGATCTTCACCTCTCTGCCTCCTGATGTAGTCCATAATTTTGTGTTCACCCTCTCCAGGCACATTGGCATCAGAGAGAATCACCTTGATGCCTTTCCATCCAGGGTCATTGTTTAACCTGAAAGCAACATTTATTGCTTAACCAACCTGTGACCTTATACTTGTAGAGTTAGATGTGGTTTCATATTATAAAACAAAGTCCTCCGCCGCGTCTGTCTGTTCGCGATAAACTCAAAAACTACTGGACGGATTTTCACGCGGTTTTTACTCATGGGTAAGTTACGTTTCAAGAGGAAAGTTTTAAAGTAAAATTCATTAAGGTTTGGTAAGGCTGAACTATGACGGTGTTGAAGATGTAGGAAAAATTAATCTCGGCTGGCTGCTGTTCTGGCGTATATAGTTTGCATCAAAAGCTTATGAGTGACAGCGAAATTAAAACTCCCGCGAAAATGACGGCTGATTAGTTTAGATGGTCTGAACCCTTGCATTTTGATTTGGTACATTACCATCTGTAAGGGCCTAGTTTAAGTCCCTTGCATGTAGAGGATGTTGTTATAGTAGTTGTAGAAAGTTCTTATAGCGCCACACTTTGTATGTTACACTATTAAGTTTGAGCCAGGTTGTTGAGCACGTAAACACAAGAATCACACGTTAAAGTTAGTTTAATAAAGTTTAGTTAAATTACAAGGTTAAGGTGGCAAATCTTTCCTTGTATTGTCACTCTTGCGGTAGTAGGTTACGTACTGAAGTATAAATTTATAATCTAAGTAAAGTAATTGCAGCGCGTGCGACATAGAGTACCTAAATCGCCGCGTGCGCAAAAATGCTAATGTATGGTGAAACCGTACACCATCATCGCCTACGCCTTTCTCATGGATTTCCAAGATCATGAAGGCGTGGTTGCCATACTGCCACACTTTCACATCATTGATACATGGAAAGACAATGCTGCCCATTTTCCTTGGCAGATTCTTACTCCATCCATGTGCATGAGGAAAAGGGCAACATTCTACGACCGGCACCCCTCCGCACGACGACTTTTACGTGGTTACAGTAAAGCAAATAATAAAAATATCATCTTACCTATCATGAATGTAAAAATGCAGGCATTTGCTGAGGCGGTCCATAAAGGGCGTTCCGGGGGTGATGCAGTTGGAGTCGAAGTGGGCCTCCTTAGGTTTCTCCGGAGGCAGGTATGCGCCCTTGGACTTCAGGTCGTCGCGGATGCGCGCGATCTCGTCAATTTTCTCCTGGGTCTCCTTGGACGCGCGGAAGCGACGAGAGCGCTGCTGGTTCATTTTAGCTCGGGGGGCCTGGAAGTATAAGATTATGTCTATACTAAGTATTTTGTGGTCGGTTTCTTGGGTAAGCAACAAGGAGCTACATCGAGGGGATGTAATGGATTTGCATAGCACAAGACACATACAGCATGAATACCAGTTGCTAATGCTGAGTAAATCATCTAAAATGGATATAAAGCTTTCTTGATTTGGAATAACAAAAAAATTACATATAATTTTTCATATACCATCTGCATAAGCATAAATGATTATTTTTTTGTATTGATCAAAATGTAGAAAAAAATAATTAATCTAATTGTTAGCCTACCTAATGCTATGTTACATGAAAAGTAAGGTTTTATTTTGTTTCATATTAAAAACATACAAAAAATGCTTAAAGTCTAAAAAGTGTGACCAGCAAATAAATAGTATAATGTTAGTATTTTGCATCAATTTTTGGATAAATGATGATTTGATATGATAGATTGATAGATGGGGATAGCAAAATGATCAGGTCCAATTCTTTACAATTGACCTAATATGATAGCTTAGCTAACATTTTCCCATTGAATAACAACAGTTGTAAAAAATCTCTCATAAAAACACTTCAGAGCATGTCTTATGATGACACAGAAAATTAATTAGCTATATTGAAGTAAAAACTGTTACTCTGTTATTATTAACATGTAATTCCTGGAACAAGACACTATGCAAGTGTTTTTAACAAGCTTAGGTATAAAAATTTTGCTTAGTTTTAGTTTATAAAATCTTTATGATATTGTTCCATTTAAGTTTTCTAATAGCATGATTGTTATGTTATTTACTTACTATTAGTAAATATTTCAATTTGTTGGTGAACCTAGGTTAACAATAATAGATGGTTGTACTAAAATTAGAGCCAATTAGATCGGGCTCGTAATCATAAAATTTTTATTTTTTATTTGTTTCAACCTGATCAATTGATTATACATATATTAACTGATTATATGTCAATTTTTAAACAACTATTAACTAACAAACAATTATTAATTTAAATCAAAAAAATATAAATATTTAATGTCAAATTATGCATTGCAGTACATGAAATCAAAATAAGAAAATATCTAATTAGTTTGTATCATCAATAATATTACCGTTGTTAAGAAATTCATTTAAAGTGTAATAGGCTTTTTTGGCAAATTTCGTTTAGTCGTGTTTTGAATTTACCTATAGGTAGGTCATGAATCAGTGGAGTTGCCCCAAAATTTTATTCCAAACCTTAAAATCAATGTAATGTGTCCATCGTAAGCCACAAGTAAGGTTGTTAAGTTGGACACTTCATTCAATTTAAAGAGGGCATATGAAAATTGTTTCAATCGTGTTCAGACATTATCAACTTGAAGTTTCCAGTTTAGTTTATTGTCAATAGTTAGTCCTAAGAATTTAATAAAGTCAACTTCATTAACATTAGAATAGTTTATATTAATGTCAAGATTAGTATTATGTTGTTGCTTGAAATTCTTTATGTATGTCTTTGATAGATTGATATTTGTATTATTTGCTGAT
This sequence comes from Pasiphila rectangulata, assembly GCA_963082625.1. Taxonomy (NCBI): domain Eukaryota; kingdom Metazoa; phylum Arthropoda; class Insecta; order Lepidoptera; family Geometridae; genus Pasiphila; species Pasiphila rectangulata. The sequence goes on from OY720254.1 coordinate 17,451,670, forward strand.
AGCCATTTAATAATTGATGTCAATGTAAAATTAATGTCAGGTTCAAAATTATGTGATTTATCGTTAACAAATAAAATGAAACTATCATCAACAAATAGAGTCATGAAATTGAGGCAGTTGTTTTATGTAAACTGAAAATAGGAGCGGCCCCAAGACCACTGAGGAACACCATGTGACACCATTCTAAAACACGATTTGGCAGTGTCTTCCTAGCGTTTTAATACATATGTTGTTTAGTTGTTGAATTTGACTTCTGCTGTAAGTCCCACAAGTCTCAAACACAGGTTTCCTCCTAGTTCAGACATGGATAGTTTAGTACATTTAAATACCTACAGCTATTTGTAATTTATTGTGAATTTTGACTAAACTTTACACCCAATTGTTTAATTTTTTTTTACAAGCTTGTCATAAAATATTATCAATAATGAAAATAGAAAAACTCACCACTCCATCAATAGCCATGTACAGAACCTTCCTAGGCCTCACAATGCGGAACAGTCTGTCAATGCATTCAAAGATAGCCACCATCATCTCGTCCTCATCCTTGGGGGCCGGCCGGTCCTCTGGATGTGTGCACGGATGGATGATGCCATTCATGTCCAGGTATAAGTTGTCAAATTCTATATTATTAGGGTTGGGGAGAGATGAGTCAACATACACTAACTGGCCATCTACGTCGGTTGGCTGAAAGAAATCGAAAATAATATGTTTATTATGGTGCCTGTAATACCTGTGAGTTACAGGTATTTTCTACAGCCTAAGCTGCTTAGAAGCTTTATGTAAAGGGCAACTATGTCGACAATCATAGAGTATAGGTAAGTTTTTGGACAGAGTACGCTTGAAGTCTACGAGAGACGAAAATTTCTTGGGGTCAGTCAATATCACGGAAAGGTTTTCATGTTTTTAACAAGATTGGTCATGCTTATGTCTATGGGCAGTTAGTGACGCAGAATCGTAAGAATTCGAGAGCTAGATATGCCGTAACAATACAGCAAAATGCTGTTTCTAGGAGTAACAGGACTTCTTTAGGTTATGATACGTACCCTCTGTTCAACACATTCTACGATGACGCTGGCGTATTTGCGGCTAAGCCAGCGAAAGAATGCTGGAACTCCCATCTTTGGAGTCTTCTACGATTTCTTTTATAGCGGTATTCACCTATATAATAAATGTAATTCTTTCGTATTCATTCAACACAAACAAATCGACGCAGATGCCATAATTTGAGAGAGAGAGAGTGAAAGAGAAATAATATCCATATCCATAGCCTAGCAATCATAACGTCAGAAAAAGATGCACTATATTAAAGTTTCGTTCAAAAATACATTTTGTTTGTACATGGAGTGCCTCGTTGACAGACAAACTGACACATCAAAGCGTAACGCATACATAAGTATTTAAATATAAAAATAATACAAATTTAATTTCAGTGCTGCCTTTCTCTTCGATACCCAAAACATAATAGGCAATTTATAAATTTGGAGGCTTAAACCACAGTGTATACAGTGTTCCGACTTCATACAAACAACGGACGAAGCGCGAGCTATACCTACGCGCCTCGATCTCGGTCTCCGCTCGGTACCTAAACAGTCGCGACTGTGCCGCAGTGACGAACGGAGGTGTGTTGTTTTTTTAACAATAACCGCGCGACTTTTTCACAAAAAATAAGTTCAAGTACCTACCTACGTATTTAATATGTCGAGTAGGATATATTGTGCTGTTTTTGGTTGCATGAAATCTTCAAGAACGCATTCAGAGATAACTTTTTTTAGATTACTTGGAAACTCTGAAAGCTAAGACTATAAAATAATTTTACTTACTACCCAGTATGTAGGTACATAATGTGTGTCTTTTTAATGGACAAGTATTTCCTTTTATCTCCCGAAAAAAAAGATGTCTGGATTCTTAAATAAAGTGAATAGAGTAATGGAAAGTGATTGAAACGAGTGAAATAGGTAGTTATATGCGGTTCATGATACGGTAGGTACGCTTGTGTAAAAACCTCGGGGCATGTGTGTTTCGTTTTGTTAGTTTGTATAATTCAAAGTAAAGACGTGGTATTTTATTTATTATTAACTAGCTTCTGCCCGCGACTTCGTCCGCGTGGAATAGTTTCTTTGGGCTAACGCTAACTCTTACCCACGACTTCATTTACGTAGAAGGTGAAAATATAATATTTTTAAATAATACCTACGTTAAGCGTAATTTTAGATAGGTAGGTACCTACATCACGCTTTCATCAGTAAGATTGGAACTTTAAAACGTTAGGTAAAAGTACTGGGTCTTAAAATCTTATATCATTTAGATTGTAGGTTATTCTAATATACAAAACTATGTTATTTTATAGTACTTCTGCGTACACTATATTTTCAATTTATCTTTTCAATTCACAAAGTAATATATTTGTTTACATAAAAAAAGTATATTTACAATCACAAAACTAAATGGAAACACAAAGTAGGCAAATTTAATTTAAATGCTGGAGGCGGGCAGCCCTATCGCATGTTTACGTACCGCGCGGCTGTAGGTATTTATTTCAAAAATACGGCCGAGTCAAACTCAGTGTTGGATTTTGTAGTATAATTATACTATTTGTACCATTATTTCATTATGTGTAGTATGTAGTATCTTTAAGCCAGAATACTACGCGAAAATACCATAATTTTACCTTCAAGCCGATTGACAACTTTTATTGTTAAATCATTTTGTTTTTTATTATTTATCCTACAATTTCGGGAAGTTCTGTATGTATGGTAATATCGAATCAGCCAGCGAATAGTGGTGGCTAAAAGAACAAAGTATCCAAAGCCGAAAATAAGAGACAGCGACAAGCTTCGGGGAATCCCCGCGTAGTGTTTTACTTTATCGGTCGTTCTAACAGATGGGTGTGATGGTGTGATGGTCGGTGCTGAGATAAACATCTACTTTCCTCAATTTGATTGATTTGTACATTAACAATTACTAAATAAAGAAAATTTCACTTACATAAATGCATTTTAATATTGAAATCCACGAAAAACGAAACGTAGTATAATTTTCGACAAGTAGTATATTTTTAATTTCCAAAGACAATAATTTTTTGAGGGTCTGAATCCAACCCTGGTCAAACTACTGTATACATTACTATTCTGTGCTTAAACGGAACTCTGAAGCATACTGACGTGACGTCTGAGTCTGAGTTCCTGAACGAATTGGTATTATATAGACTACAATTCTTTCATAGCACTCTTAAGCGGCCTATACATGTTGGGCCAACGTTGCCGAGTGAACGCCAGCCCCAACGTGTATACGTGTGTACGTCAACCCTGTGCATTAAAAATACCAAGATATCAGTCACAGGGAGTCATTGCTTCCTTACGATACGATCACAACAGTATCTTCAACCTGCCATCTTGGTCCCCAGGGCAGCAGAATGCGGCCAGTCAGTCCGTTCATTCGGCGGCAGCGAGTCGGGCGCGGTCTTCGAGGAGGCTCGCATGAAGATGGCTGACGATGAGGAGCCCGACGTGATCCTGCCGCATTTCCAGAGGGTCGCCATCAGCGGGGAGGACACGTCTGGAGTAAGTGGTGTTTAGTTAGGGTAGTAAGTAGTCAGTTGTTTGGATGGAGTGAGGTGGGAGCGTTCTTCGAAGAGGGTCTACTTGTACAGCGAAACGCCATCAGTAGGAGAAAGTGATACATCTGGACTCCAGGTCTTTCCTCTGGATGCAGCCGTCTAAGCCGGGTGCACCCATAAAATCTGGTCCCAGGATATCCACTATGAAAGTTTAACCTAACAAAACAATGATATCGCAAACTTCAACTGCCCGGAGAACGACATCTTATTTAACGTCATCAGTGGTGCTGTGACTTCCATAAAAAAATATTAATATATTATTATCACAACGTGGAGCCCTGAGACAGCAAGACTGCGGATCAAGCAAACGATTTCAAGACGAGCTGGACGCTGCTAAAAGGAACAGGCAAAGATCAAAGCAAAATCGTTAAGAGTGGCGGGAATGGTCTTTGCCTAAAGCGGCCTATACATGTTGGGCCAACGTTGCCGAGTGAACGCCAACCCCAACGTGTAGACGGCATGTTTGCCTTGCCTTGTCATCGCTCGGTGTCGCTCGCCTAGCTGGCCGAGTTATTACAAGCGCCAACGTGTATAGAGCACATTAGCACTAGAATCTACAATCCTAAATTGACATTTTTTGGCAAATAAAGTGCTGCCAACTCATTATATTTTCTTCTAAATGAGGAGATTGTCGTGGGGTGCCGGCAGTTGAATGTTGCCCCTCCTCTTTTGCCCGTGGATGCAGTAAGAGCCTGCTAAGAGCTACGTCCGGAAGATGGGCACCAGCGTCATTCCGTGTATCAACATCCCATACTGCGCTCGCCAACCCACCTGCCAAGCGTAAATGCGCAATAAATGGGATTTATATTTTCGAATCAAAATGGCTCTGCGTGAAAAAGATATATTTTTGCATTTTATTAATTATATGTACCTATACCAATATTATTTTATTCGCACCATACAAACCGTTAAGTATCTATATCTTAGTACCTACTCACTAACTCTAGTTTTTGTTTTAACTCTAGTTTCTTTTTATTTTATTCAACCTTACGTAGAACGAAGATATTTGTTTATTTTTTAATTCTTAAATATAATTGTTACCTATGTTTAAAAATTCTAATTCATTATCTTCTGTTGGTGGCTCAAATAAATAAATAAATGAAAAGGGGATTTTACGTTTTATGACTTCCATGCGGACGAAGTCGCGGGCAAGAGCTAGTTTTTGTATATAAACTGTTGGCGGTTCCTAATAAATAAATTAAATAAAAACATTACAATGTTGCTCGTAGTTATTGGTACCTGTTTGTACCAGTTGGTAGCACTAGTCAATTAAATATGATCAGCTGTTTTCATTTTAACTTTTAATTTTAATCTTGTTTAGTTGGTGTTGTACCTAGAACAGCAGGTACGTACGTTCTATACCAGTTGTTCAACTGTAGTATGGTACCGTTTTATAGTTATATCACTAGATATTAAATGTTAATATAACCTACCTAATGTAATACATCGTAGGTACCTACCATACTAATTTTTATTTAAATAAGATCTTGCATAATATTATAAAAGCTATAATAAAACATATATTGTAGTATTATAGATATATAAATTATATTTGTTAGAAAGTTATTTACCTATATCTAATGTTGTACCTACACACCAGTTAATTATTAAAACTCTTAAATAATGTTGTTTTAAATAAGTAATAATATATTTACAAAATATAAAAACAGTACACTTTACATTTCTTGTTTAAGTATTCGTAATTTTGAATTTGAAAGACTTGTTATTTATTATTAACTTATTATTTGTCATACATTCTCGTAAAATTATCTTGTTATATGCCTATAATGTTGCAAAATTTGTATTCTTGCATGCTGTGACATCCTGTAAGTGGAGGAACACATTGTCATAAGTTAAATTAGTTATAAGTTTATATTATAATGTGATTCTTTTGTTGAGTGTCCATAAATAAATAAATAAATAAATTAACGTATATCGGTATCGGTAATTGATATGATCTCTTTAAATATAAAAAAAATACGCAAGACAAAAACTGCAAAATTAACTGAGAAAAGCTAAAAGGGAAAATAACAACGTTAGACTAGGTGGTATGGTCCTAGACTTTAACCTACTCCGAAAGTAGCGAAAAAAAAAAATATGATCAGCTGTTCGTACCGCAACATTTCGTAAATTCGTATAAAACGTAGTGTTTTTAAACTCTTTGAATTTGTAATTCAAAATGTTCGAATCGAAAACATTTTCTTTTGTAAATTATTACAGAAAACTACTTAAAAGTAACCTAATACGTAGACACTATTCCAGTTCCGATGGCCAGAATTCGAACTATATCAAAAACATTCGAAACATCGGAATATTGGCTCACATAGATGCAGGTTAGTTTACCTTATTGCTATGATTAGACCTTTATTTACATACTAGCCGCACTCCGCGGCTTCACCCGCGTAGTTCCCGTTCCCGTGGAAATACATGGAAAAAATATAGCCTATGTTACTCAAGGATAATGTAGCTTTCCAATGGTGAAAGAATTTTGAAATTATTGAATTTTTGATTGTGTACTACTTACTACCTTCTGTCTTCCGCCAACCCAAATGTTATCTAATCACTGATCAAACTAGTAACATCATGTTTCAGGTAAAACAACTACAACAGAGCGGATGCTGTTCTACTCAGGCACCATCAGATCCATGGGAGAGGTGCATCATGGAAATACCACTACAGATTATATGGAGCAGGAACGCCAAAGAGGGATAACCATTACTTGTAAGTAATAATACTATCTAGGAAGTTATATCAATATCAATAATAAATTTTGTTGCCTTTTTGGTATTGATCGCATCAATTATTTTATCCAATTAGTTCTTCTTCTCCGCAGTAGGACGGCTGTACATGTGAACTGCTGCACATAGGCCTCCCTCATGGATCCTCAAAAGTTCATGAAGAGGTTGTTGCCAAACTCGCAGCGCCTATCAGGCAAGCAGTATGGGATGTTAATTTAACGAAATATGCTGCTGCCCATCTTCCGGAGGTATCCATTGGCAGAATTTTACTGCATCCACGCAAGAGATGAGTGGCAACATTCTACCATTGGCACCCAACTGCATCTAATTACTTTTGGAACGAAAAAACCTGCAGTATCCCTCTACTGGGCCCTCAATATCCCAGGATCCCAAACACCTGTATGGAATTATTGATTGTTACATCTCCCCTCAGCTGCTGCAGTATCCTTCCCCTGGGCAGACGGGCAAATCAACCTGATTGATACACCAGGCCATATTGATTTCACGATGGAGGTGGAACAAAGCCTGGCGGTGCTTGATGGAGCAGTCATAGTTCTAGATGCTTCAGCTGGTAAGTATAAATAAAGCGGTTGGACTTTTCTTTCTCTCTTAAAAGAAAAGAGGTATTTGTTGTGGTGTTGTGTGTAGTGTGTCCATCATTATTTATTTATTTATATGTGGCTTTATAAATAAACTAGCTTTATATATTATAATAAATAAATAAATAATGCTGGACATTACACAACACCATCTAGACCCAAACTAAAGTGATGCTTGTTCTATGGAAACCAGATGATTGATGGAATACTTAAATACATTTTGTTTTTTTGTAAATACATACTATCTATGTATGTAAATATATTATATACTATACCAACTAGTAGACCACCTGAACCATGGAGACAGACGAATGTGTGACTAAGATTTGCCAAGTATACTGTAGAATAGTGAAGAATGTATATTTGACTACTTGTTACTCACATTTATGACCTGTGTAGAATTTCTAATAATGTCAATAGTATCCTTGGTCTGCATAAATATTTTTTTAATCAATATACACATAAAAAAATACCTTTTTCTTTTCAGGTGTAGAAGCCCAGACCCATACAGTATGGCGCCAATCCACCGGCTACCGGGTTCCGCGTTTGCTATATCTCAACAAGATGGACCGATCCGACGCTGACGCGCACGCCTGTGTGACCTCCGTGAGGGACAAGCTACAAGCCGAGACGTTACTGCTGCATCACCCGGTCAGACATGAAGGCAGGCTGATTGGTGAGTCTGCTGAGACATCTATAGACTTATATCTTAACAAGATAGACCGATCCGACATCGACGCACCCGTCTGTGTGACCTCCGTGAGGGACAAGCTACAAGCTGAGACGTTACTACTGCATCAAGGTGATCAAGGTTCATGCCTTGATCACCTTGATGCAGGCTGATTGGTAAGTACCTAGGAACATACATAAGTATGTCCCCGTCAGAGAGTCTGCCTTTCGTGGCAGCACAAATAACAAGATAAATGGAATAATTTACCTCCACCAATTAGAAACTCTGGATTTCTGCAGTAGGTACTTTAAAATGATCAAGCATTGTTTCATGTTATGTACATAATTCTAAATTATAAAGCACCATAATTTGGCCGCATAGCTGCAAAAACTGGCGTCACTGAAAACTAACGTGAAATGACATACGTTACACACGTCTACTAGATAAGATTCGTTTATTTGCTAGCTCTGCTGGACATAAGCCTCCCTTCAGGATCTACAAGTAGTGATCATAAGGGAGTTGTTGCCATACTCACCAGGCGGGTTGACGAGCGCAGTACGGAATGTTAGTTGGTGTCGCAAAAAAAGTGAAAAGCTGGCATGGCCCGCTTATTTAATAGTCACATTTTCCAGGCTTAGTGGATCTCGTAACACTAGAAGAAATAATCTGGACACAAGGACGAGGACAAAACTTGCAGCGACGCAAACTCACAGAGAAAAGCGACGGCCACAAATGGGAGGCGGCAATCACCGACCACAGACAACTCATAGACACCCTCTCATCCATAGACGACGAGATAGCGGACACTATTATCCAGAACGAATCATTGGAAGTCGATAAGAAGGATATAGTCAATGCTATACGCCGGAGCACGATATCCATGAAAGCGTTTCCTATCCTATGCGGTAGTTCGTACAAAAACATTGGTGTGCAAACCCTCTTAGATGCAGTAATGGATTACCTACCTTCTCCGTTACAAGGGCATGAGCTATACAAGTGTTTCGGGTCGGATTTGGCCGCGAGAGCCTTCAAGGTGCAACATGACGATCAGAGGGGAGTCCTGACTTTCCTAAGGGTGTATAGCGGCGAGGTCGCGAAGGGACAGAAGATTTATAACTTGGGACAGGATAAGAGTGAACAGGTAAGAATTCAAGTGCTTTAAATGAGATGGGTTTTGCAGAGCAAGAGGAGCTGACATAAATTTTATTGCGTACCTTTTTTATTATTTTCCCCAAACTTTCCCTACGTTTCCACCGGATTGCACCTGGTCATGGTCGCGGGAGGACTGAAGTGTCTGGGAGCTACCGCCGCGAATTGATGGTTCCTACCATTCCACGACTACCCTCAATTCGTCTTCAGAATCAGTAACGTCCCGGTTTATATTTCGAGACACTACACTGACGGTGCCAAGTTGCTGTATAGTTGGAACACAAGGCACAAACTTTAATTACAGGAATCCGGTTGAAACGTCGGGAAAATAATATAAAAGGTACACGGTAAAATCCTTTAATTTAAAAACTAATAATATGATAACAAATAGCGATAGTTTAACAAGCTGACGTAACATGGTTTGAAACCTTCTAAAATGTAATTTCGATAACCGGTTGTTTCAAAAGATTTACATAATCTGCAGGTAAGAACAACATAAGAATAAAGAATGAGAACATTCAAACGACAACCAAATGGTTGTGGTTTGAATGTTCTTATTATTTATTCCTACTACAGGGCAAAAGCCTTTCCATTTTTCCTGATCCTGTGCTATGGAGGACCAAACTTGTTAAAACGAGTCAAGTTCGTCTCGCCATCTCAGTCTGGGTCCGTTGTTTTATAAAATTAATTAATATTCTTACTTAAAATACCTAAGCGTCCTATATATATCCCTTGTGTCGCCAGGTCGGGTCGCTGTACGTGGCGCTGGCGGACGAGTTCCGGGCGGCTGACACCGTCCCTGCTGGCAACATCGCCGTCGTCAGCTCGCTCAAGGTAACTCATACATTGCTGTTTTATTCTAACAAATTTATAAAATTTAATATTTTAAGTAACCCCCGACACGTTGCCTAGTCTCGGAGTTACCTAATTTTTTTTTTGTAAATGTTTGTCCTGGGTCTGGATATAACTCTATCTCATTCTCATTTCAGCCATAAAACGTCCACTGATGAACACAGGCCTCCCTCATGGATCTCCATGAGGGGTAGTTGCCACTCTCACCATGCTTTGCAGGCGGGTTGGTGAGCGCAGTATGGGATGTTGATACACGGATAGACGCTGCTGCCCATCTTCCAGAGGTATCCCTTAGCAGGCTCTTACTGCATCCATGGGCATGAGAGGAGGGGTGTCATTCTACTGCCGGCACCCCACGGCATAACTCTATGTTAAGTATGTATTTACAAAGTAATCTACCAATCATCTGGTTTCCATAGTACAGTCGCGCATATAGTAAAGGATACCATCAAGGTATCACTAAGGCTTAGTGGTATCGTTTACTATGTGCGCGACTGTACAAGCTTTGTTTAGTTTGGGGCTAGATGGTGCTGTTCCAGCATTATTTATTTATTTATTTTAAAACTTATGGCTACACTAGCCGCTAACCGCAGTTTCACCCGCGTAGTTCCCGTTTCCGTGGGAATTTCGAAAAATCCCTTCTTAGTGCACCTCTAGGATACTCAAGGTATATGTGTGCCAAATTTCAAGTCTCTAGGTCCCAGTGGTTTAGGCTGTGCGTTGTCTGTCAGTCACTCAGTCAGTAACGGAAGAGTTTTATAGAGGTATATATTGATTGATATAATATAAAACTGATGATCGTGTTCTCCGATAATATTGCTGAGTTTTACCGATTGCTCAACTATTTTCTTGACTGTACCTGATGCTAGACTAATTATTATGACTTGACATTGTTTTTTTTAATTCTATTTTATTATCTAATTAGACATTTGTGTATCTGCTGTAATTACTTATCTTTTTGTTCTTGTATCTGTTAACAATTTTTGACATCGAAGTAATATTTATTGTTAATTAGTTTTCATTAACGTTTGCTATGTATTTTTTTTTATTGTATATTAATATTAGTATAGTGTCTGGGCGCCTTGGATTAATCTGTAAGCCCATACAGCAATTTGAATAAATAAATAAATAAATCAATTTCAGTTGTATTTAGTTGTATGATAGCAGCGCCGCGTCTATCGGACTTCAGTGGTGGCGTGGACTCTACTCTCGAATAATCATAAACAGAACTTTCCCAGGCCACCATGACCGGGGACTTGGTGACGTCCAGTAACGCAGCGGCCACCCGCGCGAAGGCAGCCCTGGCGGCGTCGCTGCGGAGCCCCGGAAGGTTGGACACGTTTATGCTGCCCAGCGCCAAGCAGAGACTCCAGAACTTGGAGACAGAGCCTAGTCTGGAGGAAACTGCTGAGGTGCTACTTGGAATTGGTGAGGAGAACCTTGTCTTATAAGATTGGAACAATATTGAGGGTCGAGAAGCTTGACTCGCCATAATGTGAGCTTTAGCTCATTTAAGGTGAGGGTTCCTACAGAGCGCCTGGCGACCATCATGAGGCCTGAGTTTTGGCCGAAAAGGGTGAAGTTCCGGCGGTTTAAAGGCTGTCTATCAAAGCCCGCGCCGCGACACGTCGGCGACCACACGTGTGCCTTAGAATAAGTTTATTTTATATGTACATACATATGTATGTTAGACCGCTTCTCATGCGTTGTACCCGTATAAAAGCCTATGTGTTAATCCAGGTCAAGATCTATACGTATGCAAAATTTCAGCTCAATCCGTAGCCTAGTTTTTGCGTGAAGAGGTAACAAACCTCCATACATACAAACTTTCAACTTTATAATATTAGTGAGATATGGGCCGTAGTTTTAATTATTTTACATCTTGTACCTTACTACGTTGCCTAATTAAACGTATAATATATTATATATTTTATTAGTTCTCTATGAGGGTGCGAAAGTTTTATGGAGGAGTCTTCTGAGGTGCTGCTCGGAGTTAGTAAGTAAACCACCTTATTGCCGATCTAAGGAGGTAGGACACGGTTATACTGCCCAGTGCCAAGCAGAGACTCCAGAACTTGGATACAGAGCCCAGTCTAGAGGAGACTGCCGAGGTGCTACTGGGAATTGGTGGGTAGAACCTGGTCTTATGAATTATGAGGGCGCGAAAGTCGTTAGTGAGATTTATGGAGGAGTCTAGTAGTCACGGGGGGTGCTGCCTAGCACCCCAGACTACGAGACACAGTTAGTAAGTAGACCACCTTATTGCTGAGGGATCTAAGAAGGTTGGAGTCACTGATGCTGGTCATTGCTGAAAGACCCTTGAGGGTTGAAGCCCCTTTTACTTGATATTGGCGTGGATTGCTGGAGGATCTAGGACGATAAGAGACTCTGCGCAGACTAGCACCAAGCAGAGACTCCAGAACTTAGACACGAAGCCCAATCTGGAGGAGACTGCTGCGGTACTTGGAGTTGGTGACTAGACTTTATTCTTCTTGCCGAATTTTATATTGTTCTAAAGTAGTTGACGCGCTCAGTGTTTCCTTTGGTGGGTAAAGTCTAGAAAATGAAGAAGAAGAATGGGCTCGAAAGTCCTTGTCAATTCTTCCTAGTCCATCCATGGGGTAGGCCCCTGCAAATGTGCATAACCTCTGCCTTAATGGTGATTTAACATCTTTCTTGTGAGCACTTACATTTAAAGCCAAAATTGGTGTTTACAAATCTGAAAATATGTCTTTTGTTTTAAAGTTGAACTTTCTAGGAAAACTACAACGGTTAAGAGAAATTGTCGCTTAAATAATTATGATTGGATATATCGATAGGTTGGTATATTGTATAAAGTCATCTTAGGTCACACCAACGTAATGCGATTAGAACAAACGATGTCGCCGTGGCTTATATTGGCATAGAATACCTCATCTTACGCCATTCAAATTCAATAAGTGTTTAAATAGAGCAAAAAGCTACGCAAAATAGTCAATTCACAATAGAAGAACAAGACACATTTAAATTGAATAAAGCACATAATTCCATTCGTTCGCTTCAAATAACTTTTTATTCAAGTGAGTAAAAGAAGCAAACAAGAAAGCCTCACTCCTTTACTTCTTTTCTTTGTTTAAATTATATTTTCTGTCCTTTGCCTTTGCACCCATTTGGTTCTTGTTTTATTATTTACGTTTTCCCTATTTATTGATCTTTTTCATGTCCAGGAACCACAATCCCCGAGCCAGTGTTCCTGTGCTCCATCGAGCCGCCCAGCGCCGGCCAGCAAGCCGCGCTGGAGACGGCGCTGGCCGAGCTGCAGCGCGAGGACCCCAGCCTCAGGACACACGCCGACGACGAGAGCGGCCAGATGGTGCTAGCGGGTGAGGACATAGATCAGCATCGGTGCTGGCCGAATCCTGGCTAGGATCCCTACATCCTAGCCGCCCGGCGCCGGCCAGCAAGCCGCGCTGGAGACGGCGCTGGCCGAGCTGCAGCGCGAGGACCCCAGCCTCAGGACACACGCCGACGACGAGAGCGGCCAGATGGTGCTAGCGGGTGAGGACATAGATCAGCATCGGTGCTGGCCGAATCCTGGCTAGGATCCCTACATCCTAGCCGCCCAGCGCCGGCCAGCAAGCCGCGCTGGAGACGGCGCTGGCCGAGCTGCAGCGCGAGGACCCCAGCCTCAGGACACACGCCGACGACGAGAGCGGCCAGATGGTGCTAGCGGGTGAGGACATAGATCAGCATCGGTGCTGGCCGAATCCTGGCTAGGATCCCTACATCCTAGCCGCCCGGCGCCGGCCAGCAAGCCGCGCTGGAGACGGCGCTGGCCGAGCTGCAGCGCGAGGACCCCAGCCTCAGGACACACGCCGACGACGAGAGCGGCCAGATGGTGCTAGCGGGTGAGGACATAGATCAGCATCGGTGCTGGCCGAATCCTGGCTAGGATCCCTACATCCTAGCCGCCCAGCGCCGGCCAGCAAGCCGCGCTGGAGACGGCGCTGGCCGAGCTGCAGCGCGAGGACCCCAGCCTCAGGACACACGCCGACGACGAGAGCGGCCAGATGGTGCTAGCGGGTGAGGACATAGATCAGCATCGGTGCTGGCCGAATCCTGGCTAGGATCCCTACATCCTAGCCGCCCGGCCGGCCAATAGGTGACGCTGGCTGAACTCCACCGAGAGAGCTGGGTCATGATATATGCTGACGACGAGAGTGGACAGTTGGTCCTAGCTGGTTAAAACAGAACAGCATCGGTACTTGCCGCATTAAAAAGAGATCTTAGCCTCAGGGTGCTGGCGACAAGAGCAGACAGATGGTGTTAACTGGTGAGGAGATAGATCAGCATCGGTGCTTAGCCAATAAAAACTGCCTATCTTAACTTTTGAAATATGAACTAGAACGTTCATAAACATTTTATAGTGTTAGTTAATGAAGGGGAGACATATGAGAGGTACTAAAATATTTTTACAAGTTTTGGATGACACATTTGCCCAACATCAAGATAAACTGGTTGATAGTTTTTTTTTAAACTTTCGCGATCACGACATACATACAGTGTGTTAGTGTGAACACACTTATCACTTAAACCACGAATGTATAACCCTAAAATGAATTGATACAAGTAATAATTAAAAATAATTGTCAATTAGTTTCGCTACATTTTGATAATTCATTTCTCATCTGAGGAACTTGATTTTATGGACACCCTAATTACTGTCGTACGTCGCCCGCAAATGTCCCTGGGCTCGGGCTGGTGTAGGTACGTATCAAAACGAATGGATGCTTGCATAAAACTTTCCCTTCATACTTTTCCTGCCTTAGGACAGGCAAAAATAACTACTCTAGCACGTTCCATTATTAAGTTATTTCAAGATAAGTAAAATTATTAAATTGAATCAAAAAAGCTATAAGGCTAAAGTAGGTAGTTATTTTAGGCGTATTTAAAAAGTTCATTAACAAACAAGTCTTATTTACATACGTAGCCTTTGTGTAGCCGCTAGGACAGTTTCCCGGCTTGGCACACGATGTCCTGGAAACCGCTCTGTGTACATCCTACGTGCCAAGGTTAAATTATCACCAGCTATAGCAGCTAAGGCATGATTACATATGGAACCGAGACGTGGTCATTCACGATTGGCCTCATGAATAAGCTCAGAGTCGCTCAACGAGCTATGGAGAGGGCTATGCTCGGGGTTTCTTTACGCGATCGAATCAGAAATGAGGAGATACGTAGAAGAACTCGGGTCACCGACATAGCCAAACGGATTAGCACGTTGAAGTGGCAATGGGCAGGCCATGTAGCTCGCAGAACAGATGGCCGATGGACGAGGGCGGGCGTTTGTGTCGGCGCTTCAAAGAAACGACGAGTTGCCGAAAGGCGGCGGCGCGTTTAAGAGAAAGAGAAGCCACATTGCACCTACGCACGTGTATCGTAGCGTGTGTTGGGTAAAACACATTCATGATCTATAAGGATTTTCTGTGCAAAAATTATGTAAAAATATTTTTTTTTCATCGGTTTTGGACTCTGTTCCTGATACCTAGTCTGTGGTTTCAAGGATAAGACTGTTTACACTAACACCCGGTATTTAACCGGGTATTTATCGCGTTTTTTACCTTTATAGCCTTTTCAGCAGTCTTATAATATGTGAGTTTAATAAACTATGGTCGATAAAAAAATCTACCTAAATTCTGTAAGAGAGAAGGCATTTCTAAAGAACTGAAGCATAAAACTTTTTTCAGGCATGGGCGAGCTCCACCTCGAGATAATAAAGGAGCGTATTATCCGCGAATACGGCATCGATGTAGAGCTCGGGCCGCTGCAGATCGCGTACCGGGAGACGCTTTGCGGCTCCGCGCAGAAAACGCTCGACCAGGACAGGAAGATAGGGAACACGCGCCATCAGGTGAAGGTGACCATGTCGGCGAAGACCAAGAAGGGAGTGGCGCACGATAAGATACTCAAGTAAGTAATGGTCATAGATATACCTAATTACATAGGTTTAGATATATCGCGAAGTTGGCGAGAAGAGCTACACTCCTTTTTTGAGATTGGCAGCATCTAAACCAAGATTGAATCAAGCGGCATCTAGTAAAGGTCACTTAAGGTACAGCAGGATAAGATACTCAAGTTACACGTGTGACAGCAGAATTACGCCATGTAGAACTCGGGTTGCTTCAGGAATATACGGAACACGCGGCATCAGGTAGGTGACCGCATGTCGGTGAGGACTAAGAAGGGAGTGGCTCAGGACGAGATACTCAAGTAAATCGGCAACAGTCAGCCAGGATATATATCTTCATACATAAGTTAAGATGTATGACGATGGCGTTTTATTTTCGAATTGACTTTTAATGTTGTTGACCGCAGATGGCCATGACAACGTTACCGGACTATGGCGAGCGCAGAAGGCGCCAAGCCGCAAAAGTTGGGTTGGGGCAACAAGCTCAAGGGCACCACTTAGGTTCGAACCACGGCTTGGACTGTTGCCAGATTTTTATAAGTCATGATGTCCAGGTGCAAAACTGCACCTTAAGACGGAAGAGTGTATTCTTCGGCCCCGCCGGCGGGACCGGTTATTGTGTTATTGTGGGACGGGTTGACGTCACCTCCGGGTTAGCGGCGGTGAGCTCGTCAACGGGCAAGCCGATAACGTGTGTCGGTCGACGGAGGAAAGAATTTACGGCGATGGCGGGATGAACTAGGCTCATTTTATAAATATTGGCAGACATTAAACCAAGATAGAATCAAGCGGCATCTAGTGAATATCACTATGTCTAGCACCAAAAAAGCCTCAAGAAAATCACGGTCAGTCAGCAAGGCAGTTTAGTCTGCTCTTACTATGAGATCAGCATGGTCGACAACTGGCTTGATTTTTGTCAATTTCTTGACAGTTATGGTTACAAATACTCTCTCAAACAAGGTAGTGATTTAACAACGAGTTTTTCAACCAATATTGTTATTGACCATGACACAAATAGCATCGTTCGTGGTGACCGCTTAACATCAGGGCCTTCGGCTTGTCTCATCATTTAGTCTTAAAAATGGGTAAGCAATGTCACTACGAGTAACAGAACTTTAGCCTTTCTTAGGAGCATTGCAACTTCAGTAAATGTAGGATAATTAACAGTTTTCTCATCATATCGTTTAAAAAGTTCCAAACATTGTTTCCTAGTAAATAAATGGGTATTCCTTAACTTAAAGTAACTTGTTGCAGACTAGACAGATCCGGTGATAGTGCTGCCAACCTGTCGCACCTCCACCCGCGGCAACTTTCTGCCATTCGGCAGGGGGTGACGTCTGCACTTATGCACGGACCGAAGCTCGGCTGTCCAGTAAGCGATTGTATTTTACTTCATCATCATCATCGCAGTCGTAGGACGTCCACTGCTGGACATAGGCCTCCCTCATGGATCTGCAAGTACTGATCATGGGGGGTTGTTGCCATACTCGCCACGCTTGGCAGGCGTGTTGGCGAGCGCAGTTCAGATTGTTGATAGCAGATTCCTTCCCTTAGCAGATTCTCACTGCATCCACGAGCAAGACGAGTGGCAACATTCTACTGTCGGCCCACAGTGATATACGATGCACTTTTAATTTGCTTACATTTTAGGTGGTGGACGTGCAAGTGACGCTGCACTGGTTCGAGGTGGGCAGGGGCACCTCGGAGTCCGTGGTCACGGCCGCCGTGGCGCAGTGCTTGAGAAAGGTAACATCCACTGCGCGATAGATGACAGGTAGAAGAAAATGCATAAATTAAAACATAATATAAATACAGGCCCATCTTCCGCAGGGTGATTGCGTATCTGTCCTGACCTGTCGCGAGATACGTAATCACCCTGCGGGTGGTATCCCTTAGCAGACTCTTACTGCATCGATGGGCTTGAGAGGAGGGGCAACGTTCACAACCGCCACCCCACAGCAGCAATCACATAAAATGTTCTAAATACAGATTTTTAATTTAAATCAGTCGTCACGGGAAGTCTGGCAAATGTAAAACATTTTTACCTCAGTAGCCATAGTCGCCACAGTCGCTACAGTGGCCCCAGTTAACACGATGGAGGAAGGGCACTCGCCCTAGTACCCACTCTCACATCTCCAAGCGTCGCGCGTCACCTCCCGTCCTATCGGTTCTACCCCCGCAAAACATTAAATCAATTACTATATCCTACTGTATTAAATACTGCTCGTTACTGACTGTAGGAGCCGGCGGACGATCAGCGCGACGTGTCGAGTACACGCTGATTACAGGCTTGAGTGCAGGCTGATTGCGTATCTCGCGACAGGTTTGCAACAGGCGATCCTTGCTGTCAAATTTCAATTTTATATTAGAGAACAGCATTTCATTTTTGTTTATTTTTTTGTCATTGTGTGATTGTCTAAGTAGGTTTCTCACTTGGAAAAAGTTTTCAAACTGATTATTCTAGTAGCGTTTTGATCTATGAGCCGTTTTCAGTAACAAAACAAAAAGAGTTTTCTACTAAACCTAACAGATGGAGCTGGCAAGCGGAGTAAGCAAGTTTGTGATTAATCCTGTCATTGTCAAATTGTGCCTACCAGTAAAAGAAAATTAACGCCATCTATATGGTTCGAGGTAACTATTTTTGAAGTTTTTACTTTTTAATGAAAACGCCTCATTGAATAAACACTTATTGACATTAACTTTGTAGTTATTAATGAACGTATTTTCTTTCATTCAAAAGATATTCTACATCAAAGAACTGTTCGCAGGTGTTCGAAGAAGCGGACTCGGTGCTGCTGGAGCCGGTGATGGCGCTGCAGGTGGTGTGCCCCGAGGGCCGCGGCGCGCGCGTGCTCGCCGACCTGGCGCGCCGGCGCGCGGAGCTGCAGCACGTCCAGCTCAGGCAACAGAACAAGGTACACAGTGCCCATCCACAATCTCCTCAGACGTCAAATGCACACTCGGCAGGCTGATAACGTATCGGCCACAGACTGTTCTAACGTCAAATGCACACTCGGCAGGCTGATAACGTATCGGCCACAGACTGTTCTAACGTCAAATGCACACTCGGCAGGCTGATAACGTATCGGCCACAGACTGTTCTAACGTCAAATGCACACTCGGCAGGCTGATAACGTATCGGCCACAGACTGTTCTAACGTCAAATGCACACTCGGCAGGCTGATAACGTATCGGCCACAGACTGTTCTAACGTCAAATGCACACTCGGCAGGCTGATAACGTATCGGCCACAGACTGTTCTAACGTCAAATGCACACTCGGCAGGCTGATAACGTATCGGCCACAAACTCCTCGAACGTCAAATGAACACTCGGCAGGCTGATAACGTATCCCGCGGCAGGTTTGCAACAGGCGCATAACTCGCGATCATCGGTAATTCAATCAATCAAATGTTTTTATTTGCAACTAAGAAAAACAATTCAATAATACACAGTAGATTTAAATTAAAATTAAAGTATAGACATTTTAAAAGGCAAAATATACAACAACAAAACTAACTGAACATTTATGAGCCTACAACTACTAACTTAATTTTACTATTTAATTAAATAAAAGATCTGCAAAATGGTCCTATCTCAGCATATGCAGGTTCCAGGAAAACCTGCGCTGGTCTCCGTTGAGGCCTTTTGGGAGCGGTTATTAAGAACGGACAATGTAAAATAAATCGCTGTCAAACGTCTAATTTTTGCTTTTTTAAACTACAAAATTGACCATTGACAACGATGACTGCGAGATTCACGCCTTGTTGCAGCGTTGATCGCGAGATATATGCCTGTTGCGAACCTGTAGCGAGATACGTAATCAGGAATTATTGTAATAGTTAAATAATTGTGTAAAACAATGACCATTTTGAAGTAAAAAACATGAAAAATCCAAACTTTTGGATTAAAATAGTTGAAATCCCTGACGTGAATGTCAATGCGTCCTCTTATGTAAGTAACCCAGCCGTATCCGCCGCAGGGATTTGAAGCTGGGTGTCTTGTGCAAGCGTGATACTTATCTATTATATCCTTCCATTCCATCTGTGGTCGGGAAACCACCCGGGGCGCCAACTGAAAACCAGCGTAGCGTCTGAGCCTTGCCAGGTGCCTTTTTACCCGCGCCACAACCCTTCCTGTCCGCATTATTGTTTAAATTTATTTTTAAATACTTGTTTTCCTGTTTTGTTAGTAGTTCTGTGATTGTATTTGTGCACGTTGTATATTTGTGCATGTGGTAAATAAATATTTTATCTATCTATCTATCTAGTACGTTGTCTGTACGTACATGTATTTCAGCCACATTAGATGTGAACAAAATATAAACAAACTTAAACACTTAAAGTTTGCTCGCTTATTAGCATTATTTTTTGACGGAATTCTGTGTAAAAAAGATGACGGCGTTAGGGAACTATTTTTTCTAAATTACTAAAAGTAATTGTCTTCCGCCAGGTGATAGAATGCCTGGCGCCTCTGTCAGAACTCCTCGGCTACTCCTCAACTCTTCGTTCGCTGAGCTCCGGGCTCGCCACCTTCTCCATGGAATTCCACTCTCACCGCCAGATGGCGCCGCACGACGAGGAGAAGGCTATTAAGAGTGTCACAGGATTCTGAGGAGGAAATTATCAGGGAAATTATGGTCTCAAGTGTATATAATCCAGTGTATTAATTTATCACTTTTAACGTCTGACTAAAATATTTGTATGCCTAATTAGGCAAGATTGTATATTATTACTATAAGCCTTTATAGTCCCAGTGCAGGCTAAAGGCCTCCCTTCCCTCCTTCCATTTCTCCCTGTCGCCGGCTAGTTGAGGCCACTCCTTCAAATACGCGTCCAGGTCGTCTCCATCTGCGCCTGCGCCTTCCACGCGGTCGTCGCCCATTCGGGACCCACGTTGTATTATTATTTGCCCATAGTTCTTCCGGCATACGACAAACGTGTCCAGCCCAGTCCCATGACAATTTGGCGGACTTTAAAGCTACGTCCGCTATCTGGGTTCTGGAGCGCAGTATCGAACTCTTTATGCGGTCTGTGAGTCTTACTCCGAGAATGCTGCGCTCTGACAAACACCGAGGCGGGACTTTAGAATGTTGGTGAGTGACCAAGTCTGTGCAGCGTGAGTGAGGATGGGAAGAATGCACATGTCCATGAGTTTCCGCTTAAGTGACAATGGAAGTGGTTCTTTCATGAGGTCTTTCATAGACCAAAAGCTCCTCCAGGCGTTATCGTGCGTCAAGTTATCTCTTTTTCCTGTCTTTCCTGGAAGGAGACTATTTGGCCTAAGTATATGTACTCCTGAACATATGCAATCCTCTCATCCTCGACTATAATCTCCTCTCCGTGCTATTGGTCATCACCTTGGTCTAGGCAAGATTGTATAGAATGTAATATGTGGTTCAAGGCGCTTTAGAGTAGTTGCCTTCCACTGAAACATTGAAGGCAAACACCTAACCTACAAAATCATGCACAAAGGCGGGTTCATGGCTGAAAATGCTATGTAGGTAAAGAATTACTTAAATAAGTTAGATGGAGAGAAATCATAATAGTACAAATTCATTTAATCATAAAATATCTTACTCTGAGTAACTGGGTGAGAAATTTGCGTATCGGTTTTTCGAAGACGTAACGGCCGTATGGTCTAGCGGCTAGGATACCTGGCTCTCAGCCAGGAGGCTCGGGTTCGATTCCCGGTACGGGGATTTCTTCGGGGTACTGACCCCCCGCACAGGGGTGTACCATCCCGAAGATTTATCAATTTTATCTATACTAATTTAGAGAGCTGCGATTTTTTTTAAAAGATTGTTGTATGCGCTTGCAGAAAGTTCCGAGACTCCCAAACATTACGCTATGATTTAAATAGAAATTAAAATACATGGCGAATTAACCAAAACACAGTATTAGCATGGGTTACAGCGTGATTCGTTGGGAGATCTTTTAAAATAATCGCAACGTGTCACAGTGCGACTTGTTACTGTGTAACTTGTTTAGAACCTATCGTAGTCAGACAGGTCATATTTTTTGTAAAAATGTACATAGAATAACCACATTGTTGTAATATAATAATATAATGTGTACTATTTATTTTTGATAATAAATGATGAAAAAATATTTCTGCTTATTTCAATTGTCGTTAGATGTACTGATTTGCTCTTTCCTCTGAATGTAATAGACATTTTAGTTATGTAGGTATATAAGCCCGCAATAGTATGTTACCGGTGCCCCTGGGTGCAGTTAGAGCCTGCTAAGGGATACCACTAAGATAGGCAGCAGCGTTTTTTCGTGTGTCAACATCCCGTACTGCGTTCGCCAACCGGCCTGCCAAGCGTGGTGAGTATGGCAACTACCCCTCATGGAGATCCATGAGGAAGGCATATGTTCAGTTGCGGACGTTTTACGGCTGAAATGATGATGAGTCTCTACAGGATAGGCTCATTAAGAACAAACTAACGTCAACCAGTAAACGTTTAATTATTATACCTAACTAATAAAAAACATTTTATTGATAAAGCTTCTAAAGTAAAATTTAAGGTAATTTCAGTACACTAAAACTAGTACAATAAAATAACTGTATTTTATTGTTTTTAGTCTGTTCTTTTTTAATGATGGCAATTATGATAACCTGTGCTAAATATTATAGGTAACCTAAGTCATTTTAACTAAATTAATTTAAACACGCTAGACAGGATTAGCCAAAAGGTAACCCAGATCTTTGGATGATCTATAGATTATAGTAAAATCCACGGCTGATTAATCATTAGTTGATAAGCGAGGGTCGTTTCAGGGTCAGGTTGGGTGCAGAGAAGTTATGCGGTGCAGGACTGCTAAGGTCCTCGTATGGAGTCAAAGGCAGGTGCACAGCCTGAAATACAAAAAGAATGGCAAATATATTTATAGCTAAAGAAATAACAGCCTTGAGCGCTGGTGAGGTCCACTCGCACTCGATTTGTTTAACTTTTTACTCAACGTCAACAGTTGGCTATAGCTAATAATAATAGTGTTCATCGTGCGGTATAGTAACATTATGAAACAAGTGTGCAATGTTCAGCAATGTTGGTCATTACAGTCGAGGCGAGATTGCAGTAATGCGTAATAATAATTGCGAAATGGAGCCGAGAGTGTAATGATCAATGCTCACGCGTCTCATACGACGTTTTTCAACACACTTGCGAGGAAAAACAAATTAATTTACCACACAGCGACGAATACGATAAAACCAAATATGAAAACTAAAGCATCACAGCTTTAGTTTTCATATTTGAATATGGAAAATGGCGCGGAAGTTTTTTTTAACGCGCCCAGTGCAAGGTGAGTGTACATACAGCCTTCTTGAAAATTATAATTTTAAGTGATAAAATGCAAATATTTTAATACAAATTATTGTGAAATGAATAATTTGATAATAATAAATGTTTATTTTACTTAAATAAGGACGATTAATTTTTTCCAAATATATAATATATGGATTTTCAGCGGCATAAAACCTCTGGCGTTACTTAAGAAAATAACTGTATTACCCGGTTAAATTGAAAATGCTCTGTTGACTCGCATAATACAGTAAGGTACTAATTTAACTTTGTAGGGATAATTCTATTACGCACTAGTGTGTAATATTATTTTTTACGCACGCGTGTGTTATAGCTCGGTTTATGGCTCTAAAAACTGTGTATTATGGCTCACTTTACGAGCAAGTGTGTTGAAAATAATTTTATTGATGGAGTTCAGTGCGGAACCTGCAAAAATCATTGGGACTTCGGATGCGCCCAAATCTCTGAGGTTGGCTGGAGGAAACTGAAGTGTTTAACTTGTAAATCACTTTCGCGAACCCCGTCACCAGCTAGGACACCTGAGCCTGCAACCCTATATAAAATTATTACAATTAACAAATTGAAAAAAAAATATAAACAATCATATAGAATATAATTATGAATATTAATTGATATACATTTTACTAAAGGTAAGGTAACATCTTAGGCATTGTATAAATTAAGCTACTACTATCATTAAACATGTCGACATGTTGGAACTCTTTTAGGAAACCGATAAGTAGAGTTAGTCCTCGCAACGTGGGTATTGGCGAGTCGTGTTCGCGCAGTATGACGAGCAAACAGTCGATGGAATTAGGGAACCCATAGTTATTATGGACGTAAAGGGTTATTCTACATAATATAGTGGGATTGCCCACTCTGTTAAACATAGGTAACTAAGCAGTAGTTAAAGAATGAATGAATTAACACTTTATTGTACACAGCAGTAAAATAAGAGTTAAAATATAAAATATAATACGTACATTGCTTGCGTCTCAATTCAAGAGTGTCCGAACCCACCATACCGGTCACAAAAAGAGAGGGGAAGAGATATGGATAGCACCCATACATCAGCTTAAAGCCATTCCCAGCCAAGCTGAGTATCGTGTAATGTAATTTATTTATTTATAAAAAGGAACACCGACATTATATATATAAACACATTCAACAAAAAAATTTACAAGGAACAATTCTTATATATGTATATGCCAATTATAGGCGAACACAACACTCTTTAAATTTATACTTAAAGTAACTACATATATCTATATCACATTTATGGCAACTAAATTACTATGAGATCATCATTAAAACTAGAGACAATAAAATACTTAAAAAAAATGAAATTTAGATAGTGAAAAACGTTGAATTATTAAATGAGTATGTAACAAATGTTAAGATAACAACAGGTATGCAAGAAGATCCTATAGTGAGGTCAAGAATTAATTTCTGAATTAAGATGCTGGAAATATTCCATCACTGAATGTTTAAATTTATTAATGTTATCACTGAAAATATCTAAGTTAGGCATTTGTTTGTTAATGAAGTTGTACTGATTACAGAGCTGGACTACAGGAGCCCTCAGTCCTATGTTAGTGTAGCAGAATGGGATATTAAATATTTTGGTAATCGGCTGCCTGGGACTCCTGGTCGGAACAGAAAGCTGAATACTTTGGAGGATCCCACTACAGTCAGCGTGACCATTAATAACCTTGTGTAAAAAAGTTAACTGTTGTACCTTGCGTCGGCAATAAAGAGAATCGATTTAAAAAAAGTTAAGCCTATGTAGATAGGGAGAACGATGTGATATACCGGAAGAAATGAAGGCGAGGTGGCGAGTGAAAGAACGTTGTATGCATTCTAATCTCTGTGAATGGATGGTGTAAAAGGGGTTCCAGGTGGTGCATGCATACTCAAGAATGCTTCGGACAAGGGCATTAAACAGTATAATTTTTGTTCTTGATTGAAATTCTTTTGTGTTTCGTTTTATAAAGCCTAACATTTGTGCTGCTTTTTTAGAAGTCCTGTCGTAGTGAGCACAAAAATTTAATTGACTATCCAGTGTGACCCCCAAGTCTCTAATTTCATCTACTCGACTCAACTTTGTATTATTTAAATAGTAATGATTTGAATAACGTGACACCCTTTTCCTAGTAAATTTTATATGGAAACATTTAGTGGGGTTAAGCATCATTCCGTTATTTGTACACCAAATAGCTATCGAATTTAGATCATCTTGAATTAATTGAGCGTCAGCAGGAGAGTCGATAGTACGGTAAATTTTAACGTCATCAGCAAATAAGGAGTAGTTACAGTGGGTTATGGATTTAGTAATATCGTTAATAAAAATTATGAAAAGTATGGGTCCTAGATGGGAACCTTGGGGGACCCCTGATTTAGCATAGTAAACCGCAGAATATAATACAGGCTTAAAGATAATCTTGCAAACTTACGCTGTAACATCTCGATCATGACAGTGTATTTGGCCTCACGGGGATCCCTACTAATTGCACTAAACTCCATTTTGCTTCTGACGTTGTAGAGTATAACTGTAGTTATTATTATTATTATTAAGAGCCTGTACTGTCCCACTGCAGGGCAAAGGCCTCCCTTCCGTCCTTCCACCTTTCTCTGTCGTAAGCTACTGTGTTATTACATCGCTTTTAGAGCCATAAACCGAGCTATAACACACGCGTGCGTAATAATATAACACACGCGTGCGTAATAATATAACACACGCGTGCGTAATAATATAACACACGCGTGCGTAATAATATAACACACGCGTGCGTAATAATATAACACACGCGTGCGTAATAATATCACACACGCGTGCGTAATAATATAACACACGCGTGCGTAATAATATCACACACGCGTGCGTAATAATATAACACACGCGTGCGTAATAATATAACACACGCGTGCGTAATAATATAACACACGCGTGCGTAATAATATAACACACGCGTGCGTAATAATATCACACACGCGTGCGTAATAATATAACACACGCGTGCGTAATAATATAACACACGCGTGCGTAATAATATAACACACGCGTGCGTAATAATATAACACACGCGTGCGTAATAATATAACACACGCGTGCGTAATAATATAACACACGCGTGCGTAATAATATAACACACGCGTGCGTAATAATATCACACACGAGTGCGTAATAGAATAGCTAATTATTCATAACTGTAGTTACTACTCTTATATCCTTAAGTGTGAAGCTGTTCTCATTATGAAGCCCAAAGTTCTGTTGGCACTCTTGCACATAGAAATGATATGTTGACGAAAGTCAAGGCGCGCATCCTCCACCATCCCCAGATCCCGAATGTTGTCTACCCTCTCCAGAACGGAGGTTCGTGAGAGGTAATGATGTAATAATATGGCTCAACAAATTAGTTTAATTTGTATATTATTATTACACACATACTCGTGGAATCTGTGCTGAATAAATAGAGCATGCTGTGGGGTGTCGGCAGTAGAATGTTAACCCTCCTCTCTTAACGGATGCAGTAAGAGCCTGCTAAGGGATACCTCCGAAAGATGGGCATCAGCGTGTTTCCGTGTATCAACATCACGTACTGCGCTCGCCAACCCGCCTGCCAAGCGTGGTGAGTACGGCAACTACCACTCATGGAGATCCATGAGGGAAACCTGTGTTCAGTACCTAGTGGACGTTTTACGGCTGAAATGTGATGGGCAAAAAATCCCGCTTTGCCTGAGGCCAAACGAGGGTAATTTTGTGAAACGTGATTCGCGTATTTTGATTTGCGTAATTTAGGTACTAAAATAATTGTACTACTTATGTAAATTCAGTCACAATTTGCGTCAACGTGCGGCGCAAACAGTACCTACCTACTTATTTGAAACAGAATGCGTAAATTCCGCGACCCACGTATCACAAAATTACGCTCCTTTTGCCTTATAGTGGAATGAAGGTACAAAAGTATTATGTATGTATTTATACAGAATTGTATATAAATATGAAACCCCACAAAAACTACTTACCCGTTGTTAAAGCGTTAGGAAACGACACAGAGCAACCAACAAACAATACCTTATTGGAAGAAGATAGGTGAGCGACACCGTTGCAGCTAAGTCAGAAACAATGTAGAATTAGCTTAAATCATTTTACGAAAATCCTACACCGGCAACCCAAGAGCATAATTATAACACTCCGTTTACCCGCAACTTAAATAGGTTCTACAGATTCCTATACCATAGTTAGCAGCCATTAATTATCATTATCATCATCTCAGTCGTAGGACGTCCACTACTTGGCATTGGCCTCCCTCATTGATCTCCGATACCGATCAATAAGGGGTTGTTGCCTTACTCACCACGCTTGGCAGGCGGGTTGGCGAGCGCAGTACGGGATGTTGATACACGGAAAGACGATGCTGCTCATCTTCTGGAAGTATCCCTTGGCAGATTACTGCATCCACGGGCAAGAGAGTAGGGGTAACATTCTACTCCCTACGGCATACATAAATTACGTCACTCGAGTTTCATAATGTCCCTCTCCCTCTTCTATCTACATACATATATGAATAATATCTAAAACTAAATGAACAACAAATATATAGTAACAAATCCTCTAACCTATATTTATAGAGCGCTTAAAAACTATGAAAAACAATTCGCCTCTACAAGGTATATTCAGGATAAATCGGCTTCCGGTTCGTTAAGGAATGCACTAAATATGTATCAGATTTGTTACTATAAATATGTCTGTTATTTAAAAAGATATTAACGAATTTCTGCAAAGTTACGTCTGATTAAATTCATTCTCATACTGACACGTCTCGAGTATTAGGATTTACCCCCTCCATGTCCTATGACGACTTCCTCCCCCCCTTTAACGTGTGACGTAATTTATGATCCCTTAGTACTTTAAGCTCTTCTTTTTGAACATTCCAAACAAATGTTCCTCTTAACTCTATTTTAGAACAACATAGGGTACCTACCAGTGAAAAACTGCTGTCTAAATGATTTTTTATTTGCAACAAACATAACATTCATAATCGACAAATAATGTATAAACGTATTAATCATGATTTATATACTCTTATCATTATAGAGACAATTCAAGCTTTAATGTAGTTCAAGTCATGATAAAGATGACTTGCGCTAGACCGAGCCGAGTCCGAGCACTTTTTCCGAACGTTGTCCGTTGCTCGGCCGGCACTCGGTTGCCGAACGGTATAGCGCGAGTGTGATCAAACAAAATATATGTAATATTAGTTGACCGTGCTACGGCCGACACTCGGCTCGGGCACGACACGGTCTAGCGTGAATCATCCTTAATAGTCCATTTATAATCAAATTTAAGTCAGTTTTAGCCAAACTAAGCTGTCCTCATGAATACAACTAACAGAATGAAAGTAGCATAATCTGTTCAAGCTAAACAAGGCCTTTTATATATTTGATTATACATAAGACATCTTTACTGTACCTAAACAATACAGGAAACAACAAGCACAAAGTTAAAGCCACAGATAACAAAGAACATCCACAACACAACATGAAAATTAATTTAGGGTCTCATGCAGACTTGAACAAGTGAAAATTTACAAAAGCTGTTTTAGATCGTAATCTACTATTCCAAGAACACCAATAAAAATCTTAATATATTTGAGGTATTGTAATGAGCCGTTTTCAGAAAAAAATAAAAAATGTTTTCTACTAAACCTAACAGATGGAGCTGGCACGCGGCGAACGCATGTTTGTGAATAATCACAATTGCTGTCATTGTTAAATTGCATTTCCTACCAGTAAAAAAAAAACTAACGCCATCTATGAGGTTTAGATAATTATCTTTTATGGGACTTTGTTCGAAGTTTTTACTTCTTAATAAAAACGCCTAAATAAAGTATTGATTTAACTAAATGTGGTAACCATTGTCTTTTAGATAAGTCTGTAAAAAAAACTGTTAAATATTTTAATGACATGGCTGACGCAAAAGATAGGTTGGTCATTACTTAATTTGTGCAAGTTATATTAAATTTTTCGTCGGCAGGAGACCCACTTAAGACTAAACAATGCTTATGACAGATAATAGTTAGATGCGATCGACCTGAAATGAAAAGGTACAATTGATATTCTTACTAATAAACGCTTTTTAATTCAACCAACAACTAATTGTTGACAGTTTTGAAAATATGTGAAAGATTTTGCTTTAATACCCGAGCTCATCCACAGAAGATTAAAATTTGTCTGTTGGTGAACTCGGGTCTTTCTTAGTGTAGGATAATTAAACTAGCGTTTATATGTAGGGGTTAGTGTTTAGGAAAGGCATTCGAGGTTTTGGTCGAGTGAATTTAATAACAATTTATAAGGAAATACTTATTTGTATAAGATTAAAGCCTAATATTGTGTTCTGATTTAACTGGGATAAGCATTTTTAATGTATTACAAACAATTAGAACAATCTAAGAGGTAAGAAAAGTCATTTATATTAAACTTTACAAGTTAGGGCAGGTTTTAATTTCGACAAAAATCTATAGGATTTATTTTGATAAAATATACCTACATATGTATTGAAATATCTTTTAACATTAAGTTTTTAATAATCATAAGAGATAGATAGAGTTTCTCCACGTAGATAAAGGTAATTTTATTAACTTAGTTATTTATTTTGATGAGGGCGCTCAAACATGATAATCGCATATTGTTCAATGAATTAGCTACTTCCAATAATCTAGATGTTTTTGATCCCAACATTAGCAGATTTAAGCAAGATGTATTTAAAACTTTATTATTAAATTTTGTTAAATAAATGTGTCACCTATCTCCAGTCGTAGGGTAATTTTATAATCAAGCAACACTATATTTGTTATGTTCGCATACAATAGATTACGAATCTAGATTTTAAGTTCATTGTTTTTTGTCGTTGTAAGCTTATCTGATTTTAATCTGCTTTCTGAACTGTATTAATAAAATAAAATAAAAAAAATATCATTTTTAATAATAAGTACTCTGTGTTCTTAAGTTAATCCTAAATTATGATTGTAAGTAAATACAAGTTTATAGTTGATCGACATCTTTTTAATTTAATATTAGTTTCAACATACGAATAGGACTGCTTTATAGAAATAGCTTTTAATAAAATGCAAATATTCTAAATAGTTTCCTATCGCTATATTTCAGTTTATAGGGATTTTAATATTTAAGATCACGGACAAGATTATCCTATGCAATGGCACTATCAATCTTTAATTGTCACTTATTTATCACAAGGGGTCTATTTTCTTACTTAGTAATATTGGGGCGATTCTGAGCCCTGTTTAAACATTTCATATAAAATAACGATACACAGTTTGACTATTCTAGCAATCTGAATCAAGGAATTTCGTCGAGAGATATTCAGTCAGTATAGTGTTTAAGCTAGTGGTCGATTTATAAATCTTACATAATAACAAATACGTATTTATTACTAGAGGCCATCCATAATATGTGCGACATGAATTTCATGATTCCTTGTCACATTTGTGAGACTCCCACCCTTCCTATGGTGACGTCACAGTCTTTTTTAAACTTTCGCGATCACGGTTAATAATTAACACATATTTTGCAATTTCACATCTAGAAATTATGAAAGCGAAGTTCCAATATGTTTTGTATTTCTATTTCAATATGTTTTTTAAATGTGACGTTACACTCCTCCCATTGTGACAAGGGGTTGTCACACAATGTCACATATGCCCCCCCCCCCCTTTAACGTCTGACGCAATTTATGGATGGCTCCATAATAGTTTATCATACAAGCCAAATGACAGCCGCGTTTTGTGTCATTGCAAAGATTTATGTCAATCTTTGAGATGGGCGGATAATCCTTGAGATACATATAGTAATTTTTGAGATATAACAAGGAATAAGAAATGTGAGTTGATTAGTGTGTCCACAGTCCCCTGGTGGATGTATTATTGGCGCGGCGACAACCCGTCCTGAAATATTTGTTTAGCGTTAGGGACGTCATACAATGGACAATGCATGTTACAAAAGAAGGGAGAATGCTACGTAGGTACATATTAGAGAATTAGTAAAGCACATTGAGAAGCAGGAATGTACAAATCGCTTCCATATGGTCTGGTAGCAAATTCATCGAATGGAAATCAAATTCAACAAGCACAGATAAATGATTTTACTATATTACTGTAAGAACTGATTGTTTATACCTACTTGAAATAAAAATATTTTTTAGAACACAAGCTCATACAACTCAACAGTAAGCTTAAATTTAAAATTTCGGATAAAAACAATGGGAAACAAGGTGATACAATAGTTTTTTTTTAATGTATAAAGATTTCATGACACATCTTAAATAGACCATCGATTGGATAAGGAACACTTCCGGGATCACAAAATGTACAATCCTATCGAAGTCTTGTAGGCCAGAAAAAATTAGGTACATAAGTGTTTAATACCCGATCTCATCTCTCATCTCGTGGTCGGGAACTAATACACGATAAAGTCCCGTTAAACAGTTTAAAATTATAATTAATGGAATCAGGCGTTACTTTGCGGAAATACATATTATTATGACAATAAAATGCAATAGTTTTAATACCGCTAATGCATTAGCGGAATATCTAGTTTTAATTCCGCTAATGCATTAGCGGTATTAAAACTAGATATTTTCATTGCATTTTATTGTCATAATAGTTTAAAATTACTTAGATCTTTCGCAAAAATTATGGTCACATTATGTATTCATAAGGCGAAACAAAACTGCTTAGTGCATTTGAAATGCCCTTATTCCTGTTTAAGCAGGTGTATTTACCTTGAATATGTTGGTCAGCTCGTCGAGCAGGGCCTCGTGCCGGTACGAGATGCGGATGTCGGGCACGTTGGTGCGGGAGATGTCGTTGCCGGAGACGCCTTCCTTCAGGTAGTGCGGCCCGAGCCAGTACTGCTTCATCTGGCAACACGTACGACTCGGTGACGGCAGTGGTAACAGGCGAGGAAGCAGTGGTAACAGGCGAGGAAGCAGCCGGGTGTAATTATTACAGTGCATTCACAGTTATTTTACCTCTAGCTGTTAGGTTGGCAATCTGAGCGTTATGTTGCCATATCTAGCTTCTATGACTCCCTTAAACGAAATGTCTTTTTCTCTTTCACAAAAATCACGCACTGCTAATACAATCTTTCTTCCGCTACTTTGAATCCTTTTCGGCATTATATCACATGAAATATCACAACTAATAAAGAAAAACGCTAAAAGCTCTTCAAGACAACTCGACAGTACTACCAACACTCAGAAAACATCTGTCAGAGGTAAAATAACTGTGAATGAACTGTACACATATATTTTGTGTCTTGAACATCATGACGCTAAGCGCCAGTCTCGAAAAGCTCTACCCAAAACTGTATATCTTTACACCTATAATTCTGCAGGACAACTGTACTGTGCATCCTGTGACAGAGTTTTCAAAACTAAATTTGGGCTTGCTAGCCATATTCGTTCACATCAGCGAAAAACCTAATTAAAGTTTTGCCAGTTTCGCCGTTGACGGACACGTCAAGGAGGCCATCAATTTTTACACGAACCATTTGGAGGCACTTTGACCCCTTCATAACTATCAAACCTTACTCATTTTGAGAGCCCAGATGTGGGGCAATCATAATAAGTCTTAGGTTTCTCTAAACTGTAATGATATAATTTATGAATGAAATGATAATTTATTAATTATTAATAAATTTTGTATAGCTAGTTTACGACACTAAGATTTGGATTTTTTGACATGGCAAACATAGAAAACATTTTGTTTTAGTTTAAGTTAAAAGAGACATACTCGTTTAATAACATTTTGAGTTACATTTTGATTATTCCTGGTAAGTTTAGTGCAACTGTGATATCAAAGGTTATATAAGTAATCGTTGAGATACCACACAACTTACGATGATCTTTGAGATATTACTAAATTAATCTAAGATATTAGAAAATATAGTTTAATCAATAATCACCTCGTGCGGGAAACCAGACATGAGCACGGAGTTCCGTGCCAGCTCGCACATGTCGCACGAGCTGAGCTTCCACACCTGGGCGGCGATGCTGTACTCCTCCATCAGCGGTTCCTGGGGACCAGGTACATTTCATTTACAGAAGTGACATAATAAACGACTGGTAATGTCCTAGTGCCAGTTTATATGTGGTAGGTAACTAGAGAGCTGATCGACGGTTAGGGAAGGAGGCTTATCGGCATAAGCCTCCATAAGGGCACTACGACCCGACAATGATATTTTATGATTATATAAGTATCACCCATGACACAAACTCTGCTCAGCTTGGGGCCAGAAGATGGTGTCTGAATTGTCCAGCATTATTTATTATTTACGCCTGTTAAAGCGAGGATCGCGATATTTACGTCTGTTGCAAACCTGTCGCTAAATACGTAATCAGGGGGCGAGGGTACCTTGGAACTGCAGCGTGTTGGACGATAGGGTTACCTTGGTGAAATGGAACAGCAGCGTGTTGGATGATGGGGGTACTTGGTAAAGTGGAACTGCAGCGGGTTGCACGCTGGGGGTACCTTGGTGAAGTGGAACTGCAGCGGGTCGTCGGTGCTGAGCGTGATGCAGAGGCCGCGCGCCAGGAACTCCGGCAGCGGGTTGCATGCTGGGGGTACCTTGGTGAAGTGGAACTGCAGCGGGTCGTCGGTGCTGAGCGTGATGCAGAGGCCGCGCGCCAGGAACTCCGGCAGCGGGTTGCACACTGGGGGTACCTTGGTGAAGTGGAACTGCAGCGGGTCGTCGGTGCTGAGCGTGATGCAGAGGCCGCGCGCCAGGAACTCCGGCAGCGGGTTGCATGCTGGGGGTACCTTGGTGAAGTGGAACTGCAGCGGGTCGTCGGTGCTGAGCGTGATGCAGAGGCCGCGCGCCAGGAACTCCGGCAGCGGGTTGCACGCTGGGGGTACCTTGGTGAAGTGGAACTGCAGCGGGTCGTCGGTGCTGAGCGTGATGCAGAGGCCGCGCGCCAGGAACTCCGGCAGCGGGTTGCATGCTGGGGGTACCTTGGTGAAGTGGAACTGCAGCGGGTCGTCGGTGCTGAGCGTGATGCAGAGGCCGCGCGCCAGGAACTCCGGCAGCGGGTTGCATGCTGGGGGTACCTTGGTGAAGTGGAACTGCAGCGGGTCGTCGGTGCTGAGCGTGATGCAGAGGCCGCGCGCCAGGAACTCCGGCAGCGGGTTGCATGCTGGGGGTACCTTGGTGAAGTGGAACTGCAGCGGGTCGTCGGTGCTGAGCGTGATGCAGAGGCCGCGCGCCAGGAACTCCGGCAGCGGGTTGCATGCTGGGGGTACCTTGGTCAAGTGGAACTGCAGCGGGTCGTCGGTGCTGAGCGTGATGCAGAGGCCGCGCGCCAGGAACTCCGGCAGCGGGTTGCATGCTGGGGGTACCTTGGTCAAGTGGAACTGCAGCGGGTCGTCGGTGCTGAGCGTGATGCAGAGGCCGCGCGCCAGGAACTCCGGCAGCGGGTTGCATGCTGGGGGTACCTTGGTGAAGTGGAACTGCAGCGGGTCGTCGGTGCTGAGCGTGATGCAGAGGCCGCGCGCCAGGAACTCCGGCAGCGGGTTGCATGCTGGGGGTACCTTGGTGAAGTGGAACTGCAGCGGGTCGTCGGTGCTGAGCGTGATGCAGAGGCCGCGCGCCAGGAACTCCGGCAGCGGGTTGCATGCTGGGGGTACCTTGGTGAAGTGGAACTGCAGCGGGTCGTCGGTGCTGAGCGTGATGCAGAGGCCGCGCGCCAGGAACTCCGGCAGCGGGTTGCATGCTGGGGGTACCTTGGTGAAGTGGAACTGCAGCGGGTCGTCGGTGCTGAGCGTGATGCAGAGGCCGCGCGCCAGGAACTCCGGCAGCGGGTTGCATGCTGGGGGTACCTTGGTGAAGTGGAACTGCAGCGGGTCGTCGGTGCTGAGCGTGATGCAGAGGCCGCGCGCCAGGAACTCCGGCAGCGGGTTGCATGCTGGGGGTACCTTGGTGAAGTGGAACTGCAGCGGGTCGTCGGTGCTGAGCGTGATGCAGAGGCCGCGCGCCAGGAACTCCGGCAGCGGGTTGCATGCTGGGGGTACCTTGGTGAAGTGGAACTGCAGCGGGTCGTCGGTGCTGAGCGTGATGCAGAGGCCGCGCGCCAGGAACTCCGGCAGCGGGTTGCATGCTGGGGGTACCTTGGTGAAGTGGAACTGCAGCGGGTCGTCGGTGCTGAGCGTGATGCAGAGGCCGCGCGCCAGGAACTCCGGCAGCGGGTTGCATGCTGGGGGTACCTTGGTGAAGTGGAACTGCAGCGGGTCGTCGGTGCTGAGCGTGATGCAGAGGCCGCGCGCCAGGAACTCCGGCAGCGGGTTGCATGCTGGGGGTACCTTGGTGAAGTGGAACTGCAGCGGGTCGTCGGTGCTGAGCGTGATGCAGAGGCCGCGCGCCAGGAACTCCGGCAGCGGGTTGCATGCTGGGGGTACCTTGGTGAAGTGGAACTGCAGCGGGTCGTCGGTGCTGAGCGTGATGCAGAGGCCGCGCGCCAGGAACTCCGGCAGCGGGTTGCATGCTGGGGGTACCTTGGTGAAGTGGAACTGCAGCGGGTCGTCGGTGCTGAGCGTGATGCAGAGGCCGCGCGCCAGGAACTCCGGCAGCGGGTTGCATGCTGGGGGTACCTTGGTGAAGTGGAACTGCAGCGGGTCGTCGGTGCTGAGCGTGATGCAGAGGCCGCGCGCCAGGAACTCCGGCAGCGGGTTGCATGCTGGGGGTACCTTGGTGAAGTGGAACTGCAGCGGGTCGTCGGTGCTGAGCGTGATGCAGAGGCCGCGCGCCAGGAACTCCGGCAGCGGGTTGCATGCTGGGGGTACCTTGGTGAAGTGGAACTGCAGCGGGTCGTCGGTGCTGAGCGTGATGCAGAGGCCGCGCGCCAGGAACTCCGGCAGCGGGTTGCATGCTGGGGGTACCTTGGTGAAGTGGAACTGCAGCGGGTCGTCGGTGCTGAGCGTGATGCAGAGGCCGCGCGCCAGGAACTCCGGCAGCGGGTTGCGGTGGTAGTTGAGGAACAGCGAGTTGTTGCTGAGCGGCGACATGGCGATGTGGATCTGCGCCAGGTAGTACAGGTACTGCAGCACCGGCACCTGCGCACAGCGGCCCCGCATATGTCACTCGGCATCAATGTAAGTCGCCATCTGTCAAATTTGACAATTAAATCGCCCAAGTACGAGTGGGACTCGAGCACGAGTACCATTAGTCCGTGAACATTTCAAGCGTCTACCGGCTGCCGTTATTAAGATCGACCAAAGAACGGCTAAAATCAAGGGGGGTTCCATAAGACGTTTTTTGTATGGGAGCCCTCCTTATATATTTATTGTATTTGCTGTTATAGCGGCAACAGAATATTGATGTATTCTGTAAAAATTTCAACTGTCTAGCTATCACGGTTCACGAGGCCTCCCTTACAGCCTGGTGACAGTTAGACAGACGCACAAACAGACGGACAGTGGAGTCTTAGTAATAGGGTCCTGTTTTTACCCTTTACACAAATAGCGACGTTTTTCCCAAAATTCAACCCAAGCACAAATTGCCGCTTTTCATTCTATACGACACACATCGACTAACAATTTGTCATTATGTTCTTTTCTAGAGATATTAAGTCATTGATACATTTATATGTTGTATCCTCCAAGAGTATACACTATATAGAATCACAAACATTGACTGCCCGTGAGGCGATAACACTTACAACAACAACCTGCCGCTACCGAGCTGAGCTCCACACCAGTGAGCTTACCTTCCTGAGCAGCAGTCCGTGCGAGATGTTCTCGGCGAGCAGGAACCCGCAGACGAGGTGCTGCACGGCGCCCGCCTCGCCGCAGTGCGGCCGCAGCACGAACGTGCTGAGACCTTGCTCCCTGGGGACAACAAGTTTCACTGCTTATAGTCTATGGAAAAAATAAGTAGATTCTAACAGACATTTCAAGGATCATCTCGAACCGTCTCGAACGCAGGTTAGATGGCTTCCAGCCTCCCGAACAAGCCGGGTTCCGAAAAGGCTACAGTACCATAGACCACATACATACGCTGCGGCAAGTCATACAGAAGACCGAAGAGTATAACTTGCGACGCGTACGTATACATAGGACAAACAGTCCAGTTAGGTAGGTCCAACTTCGAGAAAGAGGTCAATCGTCAAATCCAACTCGAATGGGCAGCGTTTGGGAAACTTCGCAACGTCTTTTCGTCCAACACACCTCAAGATGAAAGCCTACAATTAGTGTGTTTCACCAGTGATGACATATGGACATATGGGCAGACGACTTGGTGAGAACCGCTGGTCGACGGTGGATGCAGACGGCTTCCAACCGCAGTACTTGGAGATCAATGAGGAAGGCCTTTGTCCAGCAGTGGACGTCCTACGGCTGATATGATGATGATATGATGAATAGACACTAATCGCCATTTTCTTCAGGCTATATAAGTTCACTGCTGGACAAGGGTCTCTTCAAACCTGCGCCATTCCACCCGTCTTCGCGCAAATCATCATTTCATCTAGCTGCTGCTGATGCACTCAAGAACTACTTAACTCCATCAGTATCGGTTCTTTGACGCAGTGTGGGATGTTAATGAATTATATTATAAGGAAAGACGCCGCTGCCCATCTTATGGAGGTTTCCCTTGGTAGACTTTTACTGCTTCCATGGGCAAGAGAAGATGGGCGACATTCTACTGCCGGCGCCCAACAGCATTTTACTTAATTGGTTTCAGAAGGCAGTATCTACTCATTTTAATCGTGAAGATGGTTATCGTTTTTCATCTGCGTGGAATCCTGTAATTTATAAGTGTGTGCGTTGCGTTCCGACTGTACAGCAACCTGATACCGTCAGTGTAGTGTATCGTAATATGAACCGGGACGTTTCTAATTATGAAGACGAAATCAGGGTAGTCGTGGATCCTTCCATCAATTCGCGGCGGTCCAGAAGCTCCCAGAAGCTTCAGTCCTGCCGCGACCATGACCAGGTGCAATCCGGCCGAAACGTCGGGAAAATAACAAAAAAGGTACGCGATAAAATCCTGTAAGTATTCTAAAAACGAATAATAGGTACTCGCGGCGCCACATACAACGGCTTGAGAACCCTCGTCTAGAATTCACCGCAACCACAGCGCGTTAAGACTAGCTGGTACACTTGCTGGTAACACTGCTATTTATGTTTTTTTTTATGTTTTCTGAAGTATGATTTAACTCTATGCGATTATAAATGTTTTTTGTAATTTAATTATTATATATTTTTTATTACGCGGCGTGGGACGACGAGGGGAACCCGCCCTACGCGTACTACCTGTACTACATGTACGTACATGTAACATGCAATTACAAAAAACATTTATAATCGCATAGAGTTAAATCACGCCGCCGGGAACTAACAATGAGTGGGTACTCACTTGCGGAACTGGTTGAGCACCGCCATGTTGGCGTACATGTAGTACAGGTAGTACGCGTAGGGCGGGTTCTCCTCGTCGTCCCACGCCGCCGGGAACTAACAATGAGTGGGTACTCACTTGCGGAACTGGTTGAGCACCGCCATGTTGGCGTACATGTAGTACAGGTAGTACGCGTAGGGCGGGTTCTCCTCGTCGTCCCACGCCGCCGGGAACTAACAATGAGTGGGTACTCACTTGCGGAACTGGTTGAGCACCGCCATGTTGGCGTACATGTAGTACAGGTAGTACGCGTAGGGCGGGTTCTCCTCGTCGTCCCACGCCGCCGGGAACTAACAATGAGTGGGTACTCACTTGCGGAACTGGTTGAGCACCGCCATGTTGGCGTACATGTAGTACAGGTAGTACGCGTAGGGCGGGTTCTCCTCGTCGTCCCACGCCGCCGGGAACTAACAATGAGTGAGTACTCACTTGCGGAACTGGTTGAGCACCGCCATGTTGGCGTACATGTAGTACAGGTAGTACGCGTAGGGCGGGTTCTCCTCGTCGTCCCACGCCGCCGGGAACTAACAATGAGTGAGTACTCACTTGCGGAACTGGTTGAGCACCGCCATGTTGGCGTACATGTAGTACAGGTAGTACGCGTAGGGCGGGTTCTCCTCGTCGTCCCACGCCGCCGGGAACTTCACGTCCGCGTCCAGCATCGGGTTCTCCGGCTTGGACTCGTCGTCCACGCTGTCGAACCCGACCACGTGCTGGGGGCAAGGTCGTACATTGTATTTGACGATTTCAAACAGGACAATCGCCTAATAAATATAATTGCTCCTAAAATAGTTACAGTGATCCAGTGAGTTACAATGCGATAAATTGTGAACATCGACCTTTGGAAAGAGACAATCGGCTAATTTCGGGTTATCAGAGCGTTTGTTACCTATAAATAAATAACATTGTAAGTGAAGTGGATTTGCAATGTTATCTTTTACCCACTTTTGCGAGTTAATAAAATGGCATGAGGCACGCAGTCCCGTACACAATCGGTGCCAATTATTCAAACAATCAACAGCCATCCAAAAACTATAATTTTCTCGGTTACTCAATATATAGTCCTTTTAGTGTTACTTTTTGAACAAGGCGATGCGTCTTAAACTTTTATTTATTTATTTATGGACATCCAACAAAAGAATTACAATAAAACTTAGAAGTAATTTGACTCAGGTCCATGTGTTCCTCCACTTACAGGATGTCGCAGCATGCACGAATACAATTTTAGCAACATTATACATAACAAGATAATTTTACAAGTACCTATTTATGACAAAAACTTACAATGAGCGTTGAATTGTTGATTCTATGGGCATTTATATGTAGACCATGCAATTTTCATTTTGTAAACTTTCACGATCAATAGACATAATTTTAAATTGTTTAACGGGACTTTATCGATATTAATAATAATATGTCACCATTCCACATGATGCCAATCTCGTCAAAGCCGAGAAAGATAAGCTCAGCG
Source organism: Pasiphila rectangulata (assembly GCA_963082625.1). Taxonomy (NCBI): domain Eukaryota; kingdom Metazoa; phylum Arthropoda; class Insecta; order Lepidoptera; family Geometridae; genus Pasiphila; species Pasiphila rectangulata. Next base: position 17,491,482 of record OY720254.1, read on the forward strand.
AATATCTTGATCTAGCCCACGAGATTGCCACCATGTGGGATGTTGACTTAGCGACCATTGTTCCTATAGTCGTTTCCGTTAACGGACTCATAGCACAGAATATTATATAGATAAATATTCTGTGCTCATAGCGAAGTCTCTATCAACATCTCGAGAGACTTTCGCTAGGCAGTTGGATCAAGAGCCAGATCCAAAAGGCAGTACTCCTGGACTCGGCACGTATAGTAAGGAGATTCCTCTCCCTGCAGCCCTAGTCACCGACCTCTTGAGCCTTGCTTCGCGGCCGGTGATTCACCGTTTTGATATATTTTTTACTGTAGGTAGAGTATTTGTTTTTATATTTCTTTATAGTAAAAAAAATATTTTTATGAGTTTAAAAATAAATGATGTGGAATAATGATAATACATCATTCATTTCAGGCAACATTAGTCAAGTTAAAATACATAAAACTACGACCCATATAAAAAATATACCTTACAATCTAACATACGTGAAGTTAGTTAACGTCAGTGAAGATCTAACAGTGCGGAAGTCATTTTTGACAGTCTTGACATTTTAATGCCGTTGCATTCTGACTTCCGCTCTGTTAGAACTTCACTGACGATATAAAAAACCCATATCTACTAGCAAGTAATGTCTGTGACGTGTGACACGGTACGTGCTGAGACCGGCAGTCGTCCGCGATATTAGTCCACGAGGGCAGCAGGGCACTCGAAACGTCGGGAAATAATATAACAAGGTAATTACGCGATAAAGTCCCGCTAAACAGTTTAAAATTATGCACTTTTCATCAATATTTTTTTTTTACAATCATCATCATCATTTCAGCCGTAAAACGTCCACTACTGAACTAAGGCCTCCCCCATGGATCTCCATGAGGAGTAGTTGCCATACTCACCACGCTTGGCAGGCGGATTGGTGAGAGCAGTACGGGATGTTGATATACGGAAAGACGCTGCTGCCCAGATGGGCAGCAGAAGGAAGATTCCGGAGGTGTCCCTTAGCAGGCTCTTACTGCATCCACGGGTAGGAGAGGAGGGGTAACATTCTACTACCAGCACCCCACGGCTTAGGCTTTTTAACAATGCTTGCGTATTAACATTGAATCGCTTAAGTTAAGTTAAAATAGTGTGTGCAGTGTAGTACTCACCGTGAGGAACTTGTGCAGCTCCAGATTGCTGCTGGGGTCGTTGGTGACGTCGAACAGGGGCTGGAAGATGTTGCTCAGGAACTCTTGGAAGTTCTTCATTATCTTGTTGGATTTAAAGATGTCGCTGTAAGGGAAATTGAGGTGTTTGAATGTCTCCTAAAATATCTTCTATTGGTTCTAAAAGTAGGGAGGGAATATCTTTGTGAACTGTTAAGATGTTTTCAAATGAATAACCTTATCAAAAATTTTACGGTAAAGTAGGCGAAGCTTATTGTTACGGAGGAAACATTGCGCAACTATCCGTAGCTATATCGTACCAAGTAAGGCTAATTTTCAGCTACTTAAGTTTGTAAAAGCCCAGTAAAGGGCTATAGAAGGCATACCTTCTATACAGTCATATATAGTGTTATAACACGCACCGTCCGCTTCTTCGATTGACCTTAAATTGGCTAGATGCGGGCGTGCGGGAGACAAGCAAATTTTTCCTTTACAATTATTTCGGTAAGGTTAGGTTCTGTAATCTCTGTGCTAGTACTAGCAGTATCAAGCCGTGTTGGCCGAATGGTATGTACTCCCGACTTTAAATCCGAAGGTCGTGGGTTCGGTACCGGCCGTGAACCAATGGATTTTTCTTTCTTGGAAAGTGTAAATTCACATTTAACAAGTGCTTAACGGTGAAGGAAATCGTAAGGAAACCTTAGCAGTACTCACAACAGCCTCGGTATCTGGATGAGCCAGCGCACATTGTTGGAGTGCACGTGGTACTGACGGCCCACTCGGCCGGCTCGGTCACTACTAGCAGTACTCACAACAGCCTCGGTATCTGGATGAGCCAGCGCACGTTGTTGGAGTGCACGTGGTACTGACGGCCCACTCGGCCGGCTCGGTCACTACTAGCAGTACTCACAACAGCCTCGGTATCTGGATGAGCCAGCGCACGTTGTTGGAGTGCACGTGGTACTGACGGCCCACTCGGCCGGCTCGGTCACTACTAGCAGTACTCACAACAGCCTCGGTATCTGGATGAGCCAGCGCACGTTGTTGGAGTGCACGTGGTACTGACGGCCCACTCGGCCGGCTCGGTCACTACTAGCAGTACTCACAACAGCCTCGGTATCTGGATGAGCCAGCGCACGTTGTTGGAGTGCACGGGGTACTGACGGCCCACTCGGCCACTACTAGCAGTACTCACAACAGCCTCGGTATCTGGATGAGCCAGCGCACGTTGTTGGAGTGCACGTGGTACTGACGGCCCACTCGGCCGGCTCGGTTACTACTAGCAGTACTCACAACAGCCTCGGTATCTGGATGAGCCAGCGCACGTTGTTGGAGTGCACGTGGTACTGACGGCCCACTCGGCCGGCTCGGTTACTACTAGCAGTACTCACAACAGCCTCGGTATCTGGATGAGCCAGCGCACGTTGTTGGAGTGCACGTGGTACTGACGGCCCAGTCGGCCGGCTCGGTCACTACTAGCAGTACTCACAACAGCCTCGGTATCTGGATGAGCCAGCGCACGTTGTTGGAGTGCACGTGGTACTGACGGCCCACTCGGCCGGCTCGGTTACTACTAGCAGTACTCACAACAGCCTCGGTATCTGGATGAGCCAGCGCACGTTGTTGGAGTGCACGTGGTACTGACGGCCCACTCGGCCGGCTCGGTCACTACTAGCAGTACTCACAACAGCCTCGGTATCTGGATGAGCCAGCGCACGTTGTTGGAGTGCACGTGGTACTGACGGCCCACTCGGCCGGCTCGGTTACTACTAGCAGTACTCACAACAGCCTCGGTATCTGGATGAGCCAGCGCACGTTGTTGGAGTGCACGTGGTACTGACGGCCCACTCGGCCGGCTCGGTTACTACTAGCAGTACTCACAACAGCCTCGGTATCTGGATGAGCCAGCGCACGTTGTTGGAGTGCACGTGGTACTGACGGCCCACTCGGCCGGCTCGGTTACTACTAGCAGTACTCACAACAGCCTCGGTATCTGGATGAGCCAGCGCACGTTGTTGGAGTGCACGTGGTACTGACGGCCCACTCGGCCGGCTCGGTTACTACTAGCAGTACTCACAACAGCCTCGGTATCTGGATGAGCCAGCGCACGTTGTTGGAGTGCACGTGGTACTGACGGCCCACTCGGCCGGCTCGGTTACTACTAGCAGTACTCACAACAGCCTCGGTATCTGGATGAGCCAGCGCACGTTGTTGGAGTGCACGTGGTACTGACGGCCCACTCGGCCGGCTCGGTTACTACTAGCAGTACTCACAACAGCCTCGGTATCTGGATGAGCCAGCGCACGTTGTTGGATTGCACGTGGTACTGACGGCCCACTCGGCCGGCTCGGTTACTACTAGCAGTACTCACAACAGCCTCGGTATCTGGATGAGCCAGCGCACGTTGTTGGAGTGCACGTGGTACTGACGGCCCACTCGGCCGGCTCGGTTACTACTAGCAGTACTCACAACAGCCTCGGTATCTGGATGAGCCAGCGCACGTTGTTGGAGTGCACGTGGTACTGACGGCCCACTCGGCCGGCTCGGTCACTACTAGCAGTACTCACAACTGCCTCGGTATCTGGATGAGCCAGCGCACGTTGTTGGAGTGCACGTGGTACTGACGGCCCACTCGGCCGGCTCGGTTACTACTAGCAGTACTCACAACAGCCTCGGTATCTGGATGAGCCAGCGCACGTTGTTGGAGTGCACGTCGTACTCCACGGCCCACTCGGCCGGCTCGGTCACTACTAGCAGTACTCACAACAGCCGCGGTATCTGGATGAGCCAGCGCACGTTGTTGGAGTGCACGTCGTACTCCACGGCCCACTCGGCCGGCTCGGTCACTACTAGCAGTACTCACAACAGCCTCGGTATCTGGATGAGCCAGCGCACGTTGTTGGAGTGCACGTGGTACTGACGGCCCACTCGGCCGGCTCGGTTACTACTAGCAGTACTCACAACAGCCGCGGTATCTGGATGAGCCAGCGCACGTTGTTGGAGTGCACGTGGTACTGACGGCCCACTCGGCCGGCTCGGTCACTACTAGCAGTACTCACAACAGCCTCGGTATCTGGATGAGCCAGCGCACGTTGTTGGAGTGCACGTGGTACTGACGGCCCACTCGGCCGGCTCGGTCACTACTAGCAGTACTCACAACAGCCTCGGTATCTGGATGAGCCAGCGCACGTTGTTGGAGTGCACGTGGTACTGACGGCCCACTCGGCCGGCTCGGTCACTACTAGCAGTACTCACAACAGCCTCGGTATCTGGATGAGCCAGCGCACGTTGTTGGAGTGCACGTGGTACTCCACGACCCACTCGGCCGGCTCGGTTACTGCTAGCAGTACTCACAACAGCCTCGGTATCTGGATGAGCCAGCGCACGTTGTTGGAGTGCACGTCGTACTCCACGACCCACTCGGCCGGCTCGGTTACTGCTAGCAGTACTCACAACAGCCTCGGTATCTGGATGAGCCAGCGCACGTTGTTGGAGTGCACGTCGTACTCCACGACCCACTCGGCCGGCTCGGTTACTGCTAGCAGTACTCACAACAGCCTCGGTATCTGGATGAGCCAGCGCACGTTGTTGGAGTGCACGTCGTACTCCACGACCCACTCGGCCGGCTCGGTTACTGCTAGCAGTACTCACAACAGCCTCGGTATCTGGATGAGCCAGCGCACGTTGTTGGAGTGCACGTCGTACTCCACGACCCACTCGGCCGGCTCGGTTACTGCTAGCAGTACTCACAACAGCCTCGGTATCTGGATGAGCCAGCGCACGTTGTTGGAGTGCACGTCGTACTCCACGACCCACTCGGCCGGCTCGGTTACTGCTAGCAGTACTCACAACAGCCTCGGTATCTGGATGAGCCAGCGCACGTTGTTGGAGTGCACGTCGTACTCCACGACCCACTCGGCCGGCTCGGTTACTGCTAGCAGTACTCACAACAGCCTCGGTATCTGGATGAGCCAGCGCACGTTGTTGGAGTGCACGTCGTACTCCACGACCCACTCGGCCGGCTCGGTTACTGCTAGCAGTACTCACAACAGCCTCGGTATCTGGATGAGCCAGCGCACGTTGTTGGAGTGCACGTCGTACTCCACGACCCACTCGGCCGGCTCGGTTACTGCTAGCAGTACTCACAACAGCCTCGGTATCTGGATGAGCCAGCGCACGTTGTTGGAGTGCACGTCGTACTCCACGGCCCACTTGGCCAGCTTGGCCCACTCGTCCGCGTTCTTGCCGTAGATGGAGAGGCGCAGCTCAGAGTTCTGGTACTTGCTCTCCTCGAGATCGGCCGCCACTTCCTGGGAAATTTACGGCACTTTTAGAATGTATACGATAGTTTATCGCACTATGTCGTACCTCTGTCTATTTCCTCCGTCCCCTTAATAGTCAAGGTCAAAGTCAAAAAGTGGTTATTCAATAGAGCAAAAAGCCACATAGAATAGTCAATTAACAAAAGAAGAAACAGACATTTAAATTGAACGAAGCACACAATTGAATTCATTCACTTCAGTAGGGTTACCATGAGTTTTTACAATTTATACTCGTTAGCGACTCTAGTTAAAAATGTATGAAAACTTGTACAGCGCCTCTAGCGGATAGTTAGGTACTAAAATACGCAGCAAACTATACTACAGCGACTGTAGTTTGGGCTTCATTTGAAGAATTTTACCATAAGCTACAAATCTGGCAGATGTCACAGTGACGTACTATTACTACTGCAGTAACGGCAGGCGATCTAACAGTGCAGCTCATGGAAGACACACAGATAACAGTTTTTCGAAGTGTAGTGTAGTAAGGTGTGCATGGCGCGCTACCATATCTTTTAAAGGGCAATGTATACGCTTCTACAACAAACTCCCAAGTGAGTTGCAGAAGTTATCATTGAATAAATTCAAAAACATTATCAAACGCAATCTGTGCAATAAAGCTTATTATAAAATATCAGATTACCTAGAGGACAAAACCACTTGGGAAGGAATCTGCTCCAACTCCGTCAAACGTAACATAAGACAAAATGAAATTGTTAAATGATGACTATAACGACCGAGTTAGGTTCTTCTGTTCACTTCTTTTCCTAACTCGCGTGTCATCTGAAGTGAACAGATTCAATTATGTGCTTTATTCTATTTATTTGTGTTGTTTTATTTTGTAATTTGTGACGCGTCAATAAGGTCCATGCGGCCGCACTGAATAAAGTATTTTTTGATTCTTGATTCTTGATTACCTTGATGATGCGCGCGAAGTACTTCCCGTTCATGTGGTTGTCCGTCTTGAGGAACACCTCCCGCAGCCTGCGACCTAACAGTGCAGCTCATGGAAGACACAGATAGCAGTGTTCCCGAGCGTAGTGCAGGAAGGTGTGCACGGCGCGTACCTTGATGATGCGCGCGAAGTACTTCCCGTTCATGTGGTTGTCCGTCTTGAGGAACACCTCCCGTAGCCTGCGACCTAACAGTGCAGCTCATGGAAGACACAGATAGCAGTGTTCCCGAGCGTAGTGCAGGAAGGTGTGCACGGCGCGTACCTTGATGATGCGCGCGAAGTACTTCCCGTTCATGTGGTTGTCCGTCTTGAGGAACACCTCCCGTAGCCTGCGACCTAACAGTGCAGCTCATGGAAGACACAGATAGCAGTGTTCCCGAGCGTAGTGCAGGAAGGTGTGCACGGCGCGTACCTTGATGATGCGCGCGAAGTACTTCCCGTTCATGTGGTTGTCCGTCTTGAGGAACACCTCCCGCAGCCTGCGACCTAACAGTGCAGCTCATGGAAGACACAGATAGCAGTGTTCCCGAGCGTAGTGCAGGAAGGTGTGCACGGCGCGTACCTTGATGATGCGCGCGAAGTACTTCCCGTTCATGTGGTTGTCCGTCTTGAGGAACACCTCCCGCAGCCTGCGACCTAACAGTGCAGCTCATGGAAGACACAGATAGCAGTGTTCCCGAGCGTAGTGCAGGAAGGTGTGCACGGCGCGTACCTTGATGATGCGCGCGAAGTACTTCCCGTTCATGTGGTTGTCCGTCTTGAGGAACACCTCCCGCAGCCTGCGACCTAACAGTGCAGCTCATGGAAGACACAGATAGCAGTGTTCCCGAGCGTAGTGCAGGAAGGTGTGCACGGCGCGTACCTTGATGATGCGCGCGAAGTACTTCCCGTTCATGTGGTTGTCCGTCTTGAGGAACACCTCCCGTAGCCTGCGACCTAACAGTGCAGCTCATGGAAGACACAGATAGCAGTGTTCCCGAGCGTAGTGCAGGAAGGTGTGCACGGCGCGTACCTTGATGATGCGCGCGAAGTACTTCCCGTTCATGTGGTTGTCCGTCTTGAGGAACACCTCCCGCAGCCTGCGACCTAACAGTGCAGCTCATGGAAGACACAGATAGCAGTGTTCCCGAGCGTAGTGCAGGAAGGTGTGCACGGCGCGTACCTTGATGATGCGCGCGAAGTACTTCCCGTTCATGTGGTTGTCCGTCTTGAGGAACACCTCCCGCAGCCTGCGACCTAACAGTGCAGCTCATGGAAGACACAGATAGCAGTGTTCCCGAGCGTAGTGCAGGAAGGTGTGCACGGCGCGTACCTTGATGATGCGCGCGAAGTACTTCCCGTTCATGTGGTTGTCCGTCTTGAGGAACACCTCCCGCAGCCTGCGACCTAACAGTGCAGCTCATGGAAGACACAGATAGCAGTGTTCCCGAGCGTAGTGCAGGAAGGTGTGCACGGCGCGTACCTTGATGATGCGCGCGAAGTACTTCCCGTTCATGTGGTTGTCCGTCTTGAGGAACACCTCCCGCAGCCTGCGACCTAACAGTGCAGCTCATGGAAGACACAGATAGCAGTGTTCCCGAGCGTAGTGCAGGAAGGTGTGCACGGCGCGTACCTTGATGATGCGCGCGAAGTACTTCCCGTTCATGTGGTTGTCCGTCTTGAGGAACACCTCCCGCAGCCGGCTCTCGCCGATCGGGTTGTACTTGGCGTTGAACTTGTCGAAGCGGTGGAACGTGTTGCGGTCCTACACAATACAAATATGGATGATTCTTTCTGAAGCTGAAATAAAACTACTTTAAAAGGCTCGAGCAGACCGGATGCGTATGCGTAGACGTGCACGTACCACTGAGTTGTAATGTATGGAACTGACATATGACGCGCACGTCTACGTTACGCAAGCGGTGTGTCCTGTCTCATACAGTCCCATACATTACAACTCAGTGGTACGTGCACGTCTACGCTTACGTCTACGCATACGCATCCGGTCTGCTCGAGCCTTTATAACCCTCATGATAGTGATCGAATCGAGGGAACTCCTCAAAAATTGTAGGTGAACATATAGCGATTTTGGTATATTTAACTAAAGGCTAATTTCTATTAATATCGTCAATTCATATATGATAAAATTGTTGATACTAATAAATCTTTAAGATCTTCATGTATTTGTATCTACACAATTCAAAAATAGAGTTATTATAGAAATGAAAAATGCAATCAAAATTTTGTCTCCGAACCCGTAGCCTTCAGACGAACACCTTTAAAATTTCTTACCTTTAAAATGAACAATGCAATCAAATTCAAAATTTTGATTGCATTTTTCATTTCTATAAATGACACCTTAGTGTGGGTTTACACTTTAAATACAAAAATAGCTAACAGAAGTATTGTTATTCTCGTACAAAAGCAACTTACGGCGTGCACGTCCAGCATGTCGACGGTGAGGTCGTACGTGCTGAGGTTCATGGACTGGAACACGGCCTTCAGCGTCATCGGGCTGCCCTTGTGCAGCGTCACCACCTGCCGGCACAACGACTCCACTGGAGACTGCTAGCAGGTTCACACATACTAATGCAACATGTTTATTGCGTTCCTCTATATATACATACATATAAGAATCAAAGTCCTGACTGACTCACTGACTGACTGACTGATATATCAACGCAGAGCCTAAACCACTGGGCCTAAAGACTTGAAATTTGGCACACATATACCTTGAGTATCCTAGAGGTGCACTAAGAAGAGTTTTTCGAAATGCCCACGGGATAGGGAATAAATGGGATTTACTTTAATAACGTGAGTAGAAAGCCCGTTTAACATTACAATGAATAGTGTAACTCACGAGTGTTTCGAAAGTGGAATGGGATTTATATTTTCGAATCAAAGTAGCTCTGCGTGTAAAAGGGGATTTTACGTTTTATGACTTCCACCCGGACGAAGTCGTGGGCAAAAGCTAGTGAGTCAATAATGGTCAAATTATTATTGATCGATTCTATATTGTTTCACCTATTTTACGTTCCACAATTGAATATATAAATTAGAAGAAGAAGAAGAAATTATTTATTTTTTACGCACACACAACATACAAATTATAAAGAAAACATAAAAGAATCAAATTAGGCTTACAGTGTTAAAAAAAATTTAAACATATTAACAACATTACAAGCGGTACGCCGCAGTTTCACCCGCGTAGTTCCCGTCCTCGTGGGAATACGGCGATAAAATATAGTCTATGTTACTCAGGGATAATGTAGCATTATAATGTGAAAGAATTCTGAAAATCGGTCCAGTAGTTTCGGAGCCTATTCAATGCATACAAACAAACAAACAATCAAATCTTTCTCTTTATACTAATAGTGTAGACAAAGTTATGATAGGAACCTCCTCTCGATATAACTAAATGTATCACTATCAGACAAAGAAAACGCCCAAACCACAGATCCTAGAGACTTAAAATTTTCAGGGTACATTTGTTTTGGTGCAAAACCGCCCACAACAAGAACTTGAAGATTTACCAGATTTTTTAAGTTGTAAATTCAGGTGCAGATTTATGAGAATAAAGTTGGCAAAATGATTAAAAATTTATCTTATTTCCAAAACCGTGCATAGTAGACAAACACTTCAAATTCGGAAGTTTTGACAGACGTGGGTGTCCATTGTAGTTGGTGGATTGGATGTATCTGCGTGCCGATGCCGTCTCGCTTGTTTTTTGGCTAATGAAACTAAACAGCTTGCTGGATCCCACTGCTGGGCAAAGCCCTCCTTTCTCATCTTCCACTTATCCCGGTCCAGGGCTTCTGTCCGCCAATCTGTGCAATGCGCCTCCAGTTCGTCCCGCCACCTCCGCCTGGGCCGACCACGAGACACCTTTGCGCTTTGTAGGACCCATTGTGTTGTAATTTTGTCCCACATTTCTCAGGTTAAACTTATTTAATTGAATTGTATAAATACGTTCAGCTCACCTCATCGGCGTGGTTCTTCAGCGTCTTCTTGATGAACCGCAGCAGATGTTTCTGGTTCATGCAGGACGCCGCGTGGATGTGGGTGTCCACTTTCCTACACAACATAATAATAATATGCTTATACAACATTTTTGTCTCTGCAACTACTTGCGATCCAAGGATGCCCCTTAAACTTAAGGGGAAAATCTACAAGACGATCGTAAGACCTGTCGTAATGTATGGAACGGCATATACAGGAGGAGGTATACTTTTGAAGATGAAAGAAGGCGAGAACTGGACCTAAAACGTGACCAACTCAAAACGAAACCGTCTTCTAATATAAAATATAACTACATTTATCGTACCCTAACTTGCGCTGTTTGCTTCCGTACTTTTAGCGCAAAGATCGGGGAAAAAAACCAAGTCACTGCAGCCGAAAACGGCTATTAATGCTGGGCAACTAAAGGGACGGAGAGACGCGGCGGAGATGCGTATGTTAAAGGCTCGAGCAGACCGGATGCGTATGCGTAGACGTAAGCGTAGACGTGCACGTACCACTGAGTTGTAATGTATGGAACTTTATTAACACATATTTAGGGGACCGGGAAGACTTCCCAGTCCCGTCAGTCTTCCCGGGACCACGATGGGTGCAATCCTGTCGAAGCGTCGGGCAATAATAAAGGTAAATAGCGCGATAAATACCCGGTTAAATATGTGTTAATAATGTGTCGTGATCGCGAAAGTTTAAAAAAGACTATGTATGGAACTGTATGAGACAGGACACACCGCTTTCGTAACGTAGACGTGCGCGTCGTCATACAGTTCCATACATTACAACTCAGTGGTACGTGCACGTCTACGCATACGCATCCGGTCTGCTCGAGCCTTAAGATGGATGTGTGGTGTCACCAGAATGGACAGGATTAGGAATGAATACATAAGAGGCAGCTTGAAAGTTGCGCCCGTGACAGAAAGGTTTTCGTACCACGTCAACGTGGTACGGACATGTTATGCGGAGGGATGAATCTCATGTTACGAAACGAGTGATAAATATAAGATAAGATAATTTATTCAAAAATCATAAACCATAAATTACAAAGCATTTAAAACTTATTTAAATATCAGTTTACTACTGTTTACTGTTTTTGCCTGAACTAGGATTAATCCTGTGTTTCAGGCTTGTGGACTTATATTAACTAATTACAGGTAAATAACATAACAATCATTTATATATAAAAAAACTGAAATAGAACAATTTCATACAGATTTTATAAACTAAAAACTAAGCTAACTATTTTACACCTTAGTTTGTCCATTAAAATGCTTGCGTCGTATATGTACTAAGATTACAAGGTAATTTATAACTGAGTAACTTTTTTTACTTCGATATAGATAATAACTTTTCTGTATCATCATATGACATACTTTTAATACAATCTAATATGAATGTGGACGGATATGTGAGCAGAGGTAGATAAAGAAAAAATGGATGGGTTGTGCGAAAGAAGATATGAGCGGTAAAGGAGTGAATATCGAGGTGACGTCTGATAGAGAAGAGTGTAAGAAAAGAACATGTTGCCGACCCCACCTAATGTGGTATAAAGGCAGGGAAATGATGATGATGAAAACATTTTTGGAACAAGTATTAATTCTTTGACTGCCTGGCTTATTTTGCTATAGACACCCTAGCTGTTTAATTCACTAAGTAAGTTGTTGTGTTACTTTTATGTCAGTAAATGAAATCTAATCTAATCAATTCTCGAATGGTTTGATTAGCTAGTTTTTCGGCTTATCACAGCTGGATATAGGCCTCCCTCATGGATCTTCAAGTAGTGAGCATGAGGGGATTTTCCATAATCACCACGCCTGGCAGGCGGGTTGGCGAGCGCAGTATTGATGTTGATATACGGAAAGACGCTGCTGCCCATCTTCCGGCATGATAAGAAAAAAATATCTATCTATGTAGTCTAATTATTGGCCTTATGAATAAGCTTAGTCTCTCAACGAGCTATGGAGAGGGCTATGCTCGAGGTTTCTATACGGGATCGAATCAGAATTGACGAGATACGTAAAAGAACTCGGGTCACCGACATAGCCAGACGGATTAGCACGTTGAAGTGGCAATGGGCAATATATCGCATTATAGCGCGCAGAACAGATGCCCGATGGGGCCGCCAAGTTCTCTAATGGAGGCCACGGACCGGCAAGCGCAGCGTAGGACGTTCACCTACAAGACGATCAGACGATTTGGTAAGAACCGCAGTTCGGCGTTAGATGCAGGCCGCTTCCAACCGCAGTACCTGGCAACCAGTCAATGAGGGCGGCCTTTGTCAAGCAGTGGACGTCCTACGGCTGATATGATGATGATGAATAGATGCAAAGGCCTACTGTAACAGTAACAGCACGAGCGGCGTGTCACCTGATGTTGTAGAAGTCCCGGTGCGGCACCGCCTTCTGCGAGGCGAGCTCGCGCAGCTCGTTCAGAAGCACGTGCAGCTGGAACTTGGACGACAGGTAGCTGAGGCGCCGGTAGCAGAACGACTTGCTGCAACAAACGTAACTCGTAAGGATAAACAAAACTACTCTATGTACAATACAATATACTTTACTGCACACCTTTACCTATTTTATTTATTTAATACTTTATTTACACGTTACTGTGCAAATAACCGACGTAACGTATAACGCAGGCTAGCTCAAGTGGAACTGGGCTGGACACGTGAGTCGTATGCCGCCAGAACACTGTCTGTACGTGTCTGATACCTCACCTGCCCACCTTACAACATTGTCCTGGTGCGCATACCAATGTCTGAACAAGTAAATGATCTCATGTAGCATACCAGTGCTTGCTAATTTGTGCCAGTGTCTTATGGGACACCAGGTCAAATGCTTTCGATAAATCGAGGAAGCATCCATACACTGGTGTTCTTCTCTGTGTGTAGTCCTGACACCTGAAAGTCTATTTAAGGGCAAAAACGGCACTCTCTGTTGACAGACCATCCCTAAATCCAAACTGGGCATCGTGTAGATTTAAGTATTTTCCCAGTTGTTTATTAAGGAGACTGTCTAGTACTTTTGCAGTGATTGTCGCCAGAGTTATCGGTCTATAACTATTCCTGTCAGACACATCGCCAGTTTTATTTTTTACAATTGGGACCACTAACGTGCGCATGAGATCCGGTGGCATATAGGAATGACTAATACACCTGTTAAAAAGTAAACTGAGGACCCTAGGTAGATGGATGGATGGCGCGTTGCAAATGCTCGATGCTGAGCCCCTCATGACCTGGTGACTTTCCACGTTTCATATGTTTGATAGTATTTTCGACGGCATGAGCCGAGAAATTAACCAGCGCCTTACCATGACCAGGTACAGCATCGAGCCCCTGCCACACCTCTCCTACATCTGTCTCTCCTACTATAGCGCTACTTACAGAGGTCCATCAGCAGAATTCGCTATGGACTTGGGTCCTGGGAAAGGATTACTTATCCTACCATATCGTGGCATCTGGCGTCCTTTGTTGCGGTGCAATGCAATAGCACGTGCTCCACTGTCTCCTCCTTCTCAAGACACCCGCGACAAAGGCACGCAACAAAGGACGCCAGATCGGAGACGGAACTACAGGAGCTCATAGAGTCATGCCCTTCTTTTTCTTCTACAACATCTCTCAGGGAATGCTGCCGACGGCCCAGTCCTTCTCCGGTACTTTAAGGAGTTGGGCTGGCTAGGGTCAGGCTAGCATCACGGGGGACAATGCACAATACACCCCTATGCGGAACGTCAGTGCAGATCTAGTTACCCCCACAAGAATAAGAATAAGAATCGTGGCATCACAGTGTCCAATGACATGCTACAGTTTCCATCATCTATAGCTCGACAGCACACTCACAGCGGTCCATCGGCGATCATGCTGCACATAGTGTTCTTGTCCGTGATGTACTGTGCCAGGTCGATGTACTCGTACGGCAACCGGGTTTCCTCTCCCTTGTCGTCCTTCTTGAACACGTTGAAGACTCCGTTGTGGGGCTTGATTATGTAGTTCTTGGCGGCCGGCATGGGGCACTCCCACGGGTCCTTGTCTCTGAATGGCGGGTGGACTATGTGGTCTGAAAGGAAAGGGTGAAATTAGTCTTATATCTACTGTTTTTTTGGAAAAAATCTATGTTATATAGATATCTCTAATACTTTATTTCGGATTGAAATTGCACCTTCTTCGTCTACCGTGCGGACCGTGAGATGAGTATAATGCCAAATCCTAATGTACGAAGATACTTTAAGATACTTTCTCCAGAAATGTGTTGCAAAAATAAACGACGCTGGACATAAAACACTATAACTATCAAACGCCATATTTTGGAAACTGGCTGAAGCCCTCTCCAGAGCTTAGAGATAGAACTTGCCCTTTCTCGTTTTGTCGAGCTTCAGCCTTCAGGCTTCAGCCAGTTTCCAAAATATGAAGATCCTCCAACGAGATGTTTGTAGTAACTTGTGGGTTTTTAAATCCACACCTGGCATTATATGCCTTACATTTAGAAGATGGTGGCTAATAAAGAGTGTAAATGAATCTAGACCTTTTTTGTAAAAGCTAGATCATGCACTACGAAGCAAACAAACTCAGAAGAACTAAGAAGTTCCTAGAACTTATAACGTGGCTTTTGACGACCTCGCAAAAGGAGAGATGCTATTTGCCGCAGACCCCTTGACTGGATTAATCTAGCTAGTCCACGTTCTACAGAAGTAACAATAACATAAACTCATAGGTATCTCGTACCTTCGATGTGGCTCTTGACGACCTTGCAAGGCGGCACAATGTTATTCGCTGTGGGTCCTTCCGCGTCCAGAGTGCGGATGAACCGCGACGTGATGTTGGAGTAGCTCTGCATGGATAGCTCCATGTACTTCTTACGCAACTCCAGCGCTTGCACGAGGAAGGACGAGGCCAGCTGCAAGTCTTCTAAGGGCACCTGTAGGTGATAAAAAATATACTGTTAGCCTGTATCGTCCCATTGTTAGGCAAAGACCATTCCCGCCACTCTTAACGATTTTGCTTTGATCTTTGCCTGTTCCTTTTGACAGCGTCCAGCTCGTCTCGAAATCGTCTGCTTATCCGCAGCCCCGTCTTGCTGTCTCAGGGCTCCACGTTGTGATAAAAATATACTTACCTATAATTAATGCTGCAAGTCACAGCACCACTGATGACGTTAAATAAGATGTTGTTCTCCGGACAGATGAAGTTTACGATATCATTGTTTTGTTAGGTTAAACTTTCATAGTGGATATCCTGGGACCGGATTTTATGGGTGCACCCGGCTTAGACGGCTGCATCCAGAGGAAAGACCTGGAGTCCAGATGTATCACTCTCTCCTACTGATGGCGATTCGCTGTACAAGTAGACCCTCTTCGAAGAACGCTCCCACCTCACTCCATCCAAACAACTGACTACTTACTACCCTAACTAAACAACACTAACCCCAGATGTGTCATCTCTACTGATGGCGACTCTCTGGAAATGCGGCAGTATCACGTCGGGCTCATCATAGTTAGCCAATTAAGCCGAGCCTTTTCTAAAATCGCGCCCACCTCGCTCCATCCAAACAACTGACTACATACTATCTGAACTACACACCACCCCTGATATGTCCTCTCCGCTGATAACGACTCTGTGAATATGCGGCAGCATCACGTCGGTCTCCTTATCGTCAGCCAATTTAGGTAAACATTAACGAAGATTGCGCCCTCCTCGCTCCATCCAAACAACTGACTACACACTACGCTAACTAAAACACAAGATGTGTACTCTGACGGCGACTCTGGGAAAGCGGGAGAATCACGTCCGTCGGGCTCATCATGGTCAGCCATATTCAGGCAAGCTTTTTCGAAGAACACGCCCACCTCTCCCCGTCCAAACCACTGACTACAGAGGTACCTACTACCCTAACTAAACACCACTTACTCCAGACGTGTCCTCCCCGCTGATGGCGACCCTCTGGAAATGCGGCAGGATCACGTCGGGCTCCTCATCGTCAGCCATCTTCATGCGAGCCTCCTCGAAGACCGCGCCCGACTCGCTGCCGCCGAATGAACGGACTGACTGGCCGCATTCTGCTGCCCTGGGGACCAAGATGGCAGGTTGAAGATACTGTTGTGATCGTATCGTGAGGAAGCAATGACTCCCTGTGACTGATATCTTGGTATTTTTAATGCACAGGGTTGACGTACTCGTATCTGACACGAATAGGAGACGTCGATAAGGTAGGTAGGCACATTATTATTATATCAACTTTTACGATAGACCGCTTTAGAATGCATTTACAATCATTATGGATTGTTAATGAATCCTAAAGCGATCTAAGGTCCTAAGGAGGCCTATCTATTAGGCATGTCCCAGAGCCTATAGTATTGGCAGACCACCTGCTTTATGGGTATCACGACTAAATTTAAATTATCGTGGCTTGACATCATTTAATAAATATATTACGGCTTTCACTACGTACCTAACTTCATTATCATGCATGACATCGTTAAGGTCGCCAAAAAGACCTGGATGTGATCGGCCCAACACCAGTAGGAGTAAGTACCAAAATATAGAAGAGGCTTACAACCCGCAGTAGGACACACGCTGAAAATTATGACGATACCCACTTACACCCAAAATTTGGGCTGTGGATGCAGAATTACAGATATTAAAGATAATTATTGGTTATTCTAATTATTATTAAAGAGTTCTGTTTTGTCCTTAAGTTTTCCGCAAAACTCTAATATAAAAATGATGTGAAAAATAATGGTCTATCCAGTTTCCCAACCATAACGTCGCGTGTGCTTGTGATTGATGACTTTTTACCCCTTTAGTTATTTACTTACTAAACAATACACGCTGTCCGAACGAATTATCATGAATTACTAGAGCGATTAATCATTTGTTGCAAATATTATCTTTGTAATTAAATGTTTGGATAAGCTATAATAATGGTTAGTCTCTTGTCCATTGATTTAGTGTATTTACAGTAGAGCAACTTTAATCCACTCCATAACATATTGCAGGGAGTTTCCTCTCAACCTACCATCATACAAAATAAGTACCTAGGAACACCAGGTTGATAAGCAAGTTGATTGGCACCTAACAAACTAGTTTGTACCCTTTAGATGTTATTAACGATAAAAAGGTTTTTACCAGTTATTCCATGACGACGTCCACCTCTGGCACTCTATTTTACTTCCGAACATCACTATTTATTTTATAGGTATCGGATTACATAACTTAAACAACCAATACTACTAAATAAACAGAAAAAATTAATAAACTTCGATTTAAGTTCACATTTTCCCGCGAAAACCACATAAAACTTCAAATAGACAATCATAACATCAGCATGAATATTTAACTAAAATTCCCGCCAAACCAATTCTAATTCCAAATAGGGCAAAGGATATTAATCATTCTACCGCGGGATCAGAACTGCGGCGACTAGTAGACCACCCTGGGGGTTACTGCCGCGTCAAGGTTTATCCAATTACTGTCTTAGCACAAGTTTAGCTCATGTAGTAATGACGTTAGCTCTTCTATCCATAGACAACCTTATTAGGGTTTTATAGCGAAAAAAACTTAGAAAAGGTTCGAGTCCAACTACAGAGTCCAAATACTTCGCCGTAACACAGTTACAAACTAGCACGGGGAGTATAGATTTTTTAACTGGATGGGTACCGTCATATATTATTTTTATTTTTATACCTTGTATATTTTTTGTAACTTATTACAGTAACATAATTTAAGCGTAGTACTTAGTGATTAATGATTAATATGCAAGTGTACCTTACCTATGTCATTTATGTATTTTGAAAATAAACTATTCTATTCTATTCTATTCTAACTCCCGCACTGAGAGGGTTCCAGTGTCAACATCATCTTTATGGACAAGGTACTTTAGGTCATCATCATCATCTCAGCCATAGGCCGTCCATTGCTGGACATAGACCATAGACATCTAGACATAGATCATGGATCTCCAAGTACGTACTGATCTTAAGGGCGTTGTTGATGGACACAACCTCCTTTTGATATGTATTATACGCACCCTTGACGTAGTGCTCTTTTGCTATCTAAATAATAAAAGGCTAGTTAAAAACTAAAAAACATGTTGATAAGTAGGTATGCAAAGTTTCAATTCAATCTGAGTGGGTTAAAACAACGTTCATGGAACGATTAAATAGACGTCCATGTAATTATAATTTCCTAAAAATGTTTTACCTAAGTGTGGCTATTAACCACCATAAAAATTTTAATTATAAATTGGCTCTACCATACGAGACGACTGGTACGACAATAAAGGGAAGTTTCACCAGTAATACGCGATGTAGAATTATTGTGCTGGCTCCATTAAATTGGCTAGACGACAAAATGGCTAGTAAAATTGATGGATGAGAGGGGTTCATCTCTCGGGAATACTTGGGCTGTTTCATCGCCAATATTTTACAATGCACATTGCCGCTTAAATAAAATCAAATTTAAAACGTCTTTATTTCCGTAGAGGTAGAGAGGATAGTTAATAAGCACATTGTTTTATCGATTTCAATACAGTATAAAATGTTGAGCTGCCACAAGCAATCACTAGTCTTGATTCTAGCCCAGAACACGATTCTAGTGGGTACCTACCTAGCAAATTAATGAAGTGACGGTAAACACGCAAAACTTTAAATTTGGAACTCGTTCAAAAAAGTGTAGGGTGACAACGTGTTTTTATTATTTACGATATTTTAGGAAGTGAGGCCTTTGCATCTGTCGTAGATTATTTATACAGCGTCAGCAACTGGTTTTCATGCTCTATGGGACGCTGCAGTGCCTAGGACTTTGTTAGATCGATAAGGCTTTCCCGGCACCTATACGGGTCAATACGTCTGAAGCTATCTAGTTTCCTTAGGATGTTTACCTCCACCGTTAAAGCATGTGTTTAATGTACACATATTTTTTTCTTAAAAGCAAAATCCATTGGTGCACGGCCGGTACCGAACCTACGGCCTTCGGATTGACAGTCGGGGAATACAATACCATTCGTCCAACACGCCTTTTTACAAGCTTTTATTTAGCTTGCCCTGTATGTATGTATGTATGTAACTATGTTTGTTCGCGGAATCTTGCAACTCAATTTTGAAGCAGATATTTTCTTTCAACCAATTGAGCTGAAATTTTGTATACATGTTTTCTTTGGATGTCAATGCATAGTCAGCAATGTGACGTCACTTTGAATCCAACATAGCGGAACACCCAAGATGGCGGACTACTTATTTTTAATTAAATGAATATATAGCTAATTGGGTGATATTTTAGTCCTGCGACGGTCCTAATAGAAACGTCCGTTCATGTCACGAATGGCGATATCGGAAGATGATTGAGTTATATTATTATATACCACCTATCCACTTGTCGTCATACCTACCTACTACTTATAATCATCATCATCACCCGAGTCATTGAAGTCGGTGTTTTTGGTTGAAAAGTTAATGAATTCTTTTACAGCCGTTTCGACTGGATTGCACGAGCTATGGGCCGCGGTGAATACTTGCGCCAGTTAGGTACTTGCCGCAGAAAAAACTTACAAACAAAACTAAAATTGGTTACTTTCGGCCATGTTTCAGTCAAATACATTTGTAATGTTTTTAAGCAATATGGTTTCCACGCCTGTTACATGCTATTACGCACGGGCACACGTCTGCTAAGGCCAAGGACGCGCAAATCAAATTACCTAACACCAGCTAAACAGATTGTATTGTTATTTATGTTTCCGATTCCGAATGGCATTTCAACTCGCATTTTCTTATTCAGTCAGACGTTAACGGTGAGGGACAAAGTGTGACATTGTGTCAGAAGAGGTGGAAGGAGTTTTGAAATTTGTGACGTCACACAAAGATAATTTAGATAGAAATGAAACTAGTTACGGAACTGTTGTTTAAATTTCCTTATTTCTAGATGTGAAATTTCAAAATATGCAACGTGCCCACAACTGTAACAATAAATGGAAATTAAAGAGTGAGGTTTCTTTATCGCTTCTTTCCCTCACTTGGACAAAAAGTTTTACGAAGCGAACTCAATTATGTCCTATATTCAATTGTATTATGGTATAACTATATAAAATGTGTTTTGTTTTTATTTTGTAAACTGAGCATTCTATGTAGGTTTTTTGCTCTATTGAATAAACTCTTATTGACTTTGACTTAGGGAGGATGATAAAAAGATCATGGAATTCGTGTACGTAATTTATGAATGACCCCTTTTGCGTGTGGTTAGGGAAACAGTTACCCTGTTATGATACGAGTGATTAAAGCAGCATTCGGCCAAATACAGTAACGTAGCCTATTTCTGATTTGAAGCAGTCTTTCTGTATTTGTTCTGTTATGTTTCTAACATTGTAGCTGATTAAGCTCATAAGCCATATTAGCTGTAACATAGTTAATCTGGCTTAGAACTTACGGGCTTAACTTAGCATTCTTATTCTTATTATTAGTTACCAAAACTATTTTATGTATGAAGTTCCTCTATGAACGAACAAGCTAAATAATTAGTTAGCTAAATACACTTTTGTTACGCCTATCATAATAGCTAGGTAGGTAATAGTTTAGTAAGCATTCAAAACTCTTGGTTTTGTTCTGCGTAACTGCTTAGGTTTTAAATGCCCAAAAACTAAAACTTTACTTTATAACACTCTTGTTCGCAGCAGTCTGGAGTAGGTACTGTAGTGTCGTCTGAAATCCAACTTATGATATCTACTCTAAACGTATCGAAAGTGTTTTTGTGGCATCTCTCGTATTCGTGCAACATAACCAAAACTGTATCAAGTTATAGCGATTGGTTGAAATACTTCAAAATTAATTCTTTAACGGATGGAAGGCGTATTCTATATGTCATGTTTTTGTGCAGGCTTGCGAATGGAACTTTAGATGTCTCAGATTTGTTAACAATTTTAAACTTCACTTCAACAATAAAACTACCTAGGGCCTCTAGATTTAATCTAATCACTATCACCTCATGAAAGTCCAATCTTGGACATAATGCTCGTCTAAATAGACTTGCCCGAGAATTTAACACTATCCCCAAAAATTCGGAAGTCAATCTCAAGCTCTATTCGCAAGTTTAAAAATTACTGTATCTCTGTGTTATATAAATTTTATTATTACTATAAATTAATCAATGTTTTATTATATTCAAAATTTCAATGATTTGTTTAGTTAGGTTTTTATATTTATTATTTTTTACTCGCTCAATTATTTAATTTTTAATAGCATGTAGTCGTCACCTATAATTGTAATGATACTTACCTACCGTATAATTATGTTTGTGTAATTAAGTTTTATCTGGTGTATGTGTGTGTTATGTTATGTAATCAATAAAATAAATAAATATCAAAGAGTATTTTTTGTTCTCTGATGTAAAATGTTATATACATTAAAACGAATTAACTTATCGTATAAATTTACCTTACATTATGCATAAAGGCGTTATGGCCTCTTTCGAGTATAGGTCTCCTCCAAGTATTTCCACTCATTTCTGTTTTGCGCTTTCTGCATCCATTTGCCCATAGAGGCGTAGGTTCTATGTATCCTTATGATTACTTACTTGACATTCAGCTGTCGTTGTATGAGCAGCTTCTTCTCGATCTGCTCTATGGGGAACTGCGGGACCTCGTAGGGAGCCGACAGCTCATTAGGCAATTCACGGGGTGTCTCTGCACCCACTACTGAGGTTGGACTCTCGCTTCCTGCAACAATGGATATTACACATCATCATCAAAACTTAGGCACCTGCTGGGTGTAGGCTTTCCTTTTTAGCTATACGCTACATAATACGTGGTGATGAGTATATTCGACGTAATTTATTTAATCTCTTTGAAAGAGAGTTCGAGTCTAGCAGGAATCGAAAATTATGACTTATTTTTATTATTTACTATACAAGGGGACACGTACAAAATTATAAAAAACAAAATCATAGAGAGAATGACGTGATATTACGTAATAAAATATTTCAATTAGTTACCGTTACGGTTCTTAGAAACTCAGATAAGCTGCCACCTTTGTTGTTAGGTTAGTAGAGCATTTTATCAGTTCTATAATAAAATATTTGGAAGGATTCATAAATTATGCTCATATATACGGATTAACGTTGTAATTCTCGTCATCCTTTAATCCATAAACTTATCTGCACTTTAGAACATGCCTTATACATCTCAAATCATTATCGGTTTCAAAAGCGGCCATTCGATTACAATTCCATAGCTCTTAATCGCTGGACATTGTTTTGTTTTCAAGTCGAGGACGCGACACGCTTCGATTGCTAATTGGGCTGTTCCATGGCAGTCACAGCATTCAGCACTAGATGCCACGCGAATCTATCTCGGGTTCGATCACAACACATCATGCAACGGTTTGCGACCTTGACTGAATAAAAAAATATATATTTTGTAGAGTAACTGTCATCCCAAATGAGCTGAGCATGGGCGAGGTAGATATTTGTTTACAACTGCCTCAACAAAGTTAAAAAAAAAACTAAGTTCTTTATATGGTAATTTCATATAAATTGAAATAAAAAATGTTTGTAAAATCACTTATTTCTCATAAGGTGCCTAAATAAAATAAAATGTACGAAACCTGAACAGTTTTTTTTTCACCAAGGTCCATGGTTGGTGAGGTTAATAGATTTAGTATTACATTGTTGTGTACAACTAAGTATTCATCAAATTACTTATTCCTGACTGCTCTAAATCTACTTTAAAATATTTAAAGTTACGAAGTAGTGTCTCTACTACATTTGACCTATGTTAGGAAGAAGATCAAAAGAAATTATCCTAAGAAAGTAGCTCAGTGTAGGTATAATCATGTTTTTATTGAATAATACGAGGTTCCAAATGAGATCGATGAGGCCGGTTTCCGTAGTGGTTGCCAACTGCCTTTATGAACGAACATACGCATTGCGCAGAAAATTAAATGCTCGTGTTAGGAAATGATTAAGCGATTTTTCTATAGAAGATGAAGTTTTTGTTAATATTTATTTTATTTAGGTATAAGTACTACTTATACATCTCTAATAATGCTGTTATAAAACATAAAAGCAAAAAAAAAGATTAAACATTATTAAAAAATATATATTTTAGGAAATTTTAACAGCGCCTTTAATAACCCATGGTGATTTGGACCATTTAATGAATTAAACTTGCCCAGAACACAAACAATTTTTTGAGCTGAGTGGATCTTAACATTTATTTGTATTGATCTCTTTTATTTTGTGCACTATAATTAATGTATTAGGGATGGCCACAGCCCATTACACAATTTATGATATATATATATATGTATATATATATATAATTAAGCATACTTGAGTATTATTTATCTTCTCGCAAACAAACTAGTCATTCCTAGGCAGTTCAGTTACTAGAACAGTTTACTAGACTAGACCATAATGTTTAACACGTCAGAAATGTTATTGTAAGCGCCACGTCATATACACCGTGTTATATTAAATCTTACGTATATCCTCCACATCTTCTTGCTCCTGAGAAGGTTTATGCACATGCCAGAGGTCCTTATCGAAGCTATACATGTTGCACAATACACTTATATCACTTTAACATCACAGGCTACTACTCACAGACCCAAAGTTTTTAACACGTGTGTATCATAC
The DNA here is from genome assembly GCA_963082625.1 of Pasiphila rectangulata. Lineage (NCBI taxonomy): Eukaryota > Metazoa > Arthropoda > Insecta > Lepidoptera > Geometridae > Pasiphila > Pasiphila rectangulata. The sequence goes on from OY720254.1 coordinate 17,515,509, forward strand.
AGCTCCCACAAACTGACTAAACACAAAAATGCTCTTCATTAATTTATCTACCAAAGGTTATCAAGTGAACGAAATCTCGCATGATGCAAGTAAACATTGGCGTGACATACACTTTTAATGATAATGACTTATTTTTGAATTGTTTTGAATAACACAACGGTAACAATGACATTAAAACGAAAACAGATAATTAAACACAATTATTATTCCGTGCTACGGTCACTACTATCAGCCAAATTTAATAGTATTATTTATGTGTTCCTTTCCTCCCCACTGATGCCTGTGTAAGTTCTCCAAAATTAAAGAATAAGTTGTTTATATACAGGGTGTCCCAAAGGGTGACGATAAACCGGAAGCAGGTGATAGAGCAATTCATCACAGGTATAAGAAAATTAAAAAAAAAATTCTAGGCCGTTTTTCATAAAACTAGGTACCTATTTAAAGAAAAAACTACAAAATCAACACTCTTTGACGATCATTCCAACCTTGTTCCTGCAAATTATAACTTTTACTCGGTTTTATACATAATACCTATAGATTTATGACCAAAGGGTCTAGAATTTTTTTTTATTTTCTAATAGCTGTGATGAATTGCTCTATCACCTGCTTCCGGTTTATCGTCACCTTTTGGGACACCCTGTAGATAGGTGCTGACTTTAAGCACAATAAAATCTAACACATATATTATGTAACAAGAAGTTGCTAAACCGTAGGTTAAAAAATTAAGTAAGAAAACAGGTACATTACTGTAAGGTATGCCACTATAAATGGACAAAAAGCTGTTAGAGATCCAACGAATATGTATTCGACCTAATCTAAATGAAACATTAAACCTAAGTCACAGTTAGTATCAGTGAACACGAAAATGCTTTCACCAGTTCTTTATTTATAGAACACTAGCTTTTGCCCGCGACTTCGTCCGCGTGGAATCCCCTTTTTCACGCAGAGCCACTTTAATTCGAAAATATAAATCTCATTTATTCCCTATCCCGTGGGAATTTCGAAAAATCCCATCTTAGTGCACCTCTAGGATACTCAAGGTATATGTGTGCCAAATTTCAAGTCTTTAGGTCCAGTGGTTTAGGCTGTGCGTTGACATATCAGTCAGTCAGTGAGTCAGTCAGGACTTTGAATTTTATATACATATGTATACTTATAGAAGATACAAGCACACCATTTAATAAACAGTGAAAAGGTCAGTTTTATTTAAAAGATGAGGATGAGCTGATGCATTTCGGGGTCTCTATTGTAGTATGGCAACAGACGCTAAAATATTCAAGCATTTGACCTACATGCTCGACGACCCTCCTCAAACAAAGCAAGACGAACAGCTGAGTGGTGACGTAACCGACACCATACTCGAGACACGCTTAGTTAATCATTTGCATTGTCTGAACTTGTTTGAGTTTTTATAGATATGTATTAAGTTGTGGTAGGTGCAAGAGAAGACTTGGGAATATTGAATTAGCCGTTGCATAGTTAAAGACTCACTAAAGATAATATAATAAACGTATCTATTTACAGTTTCTATAATATATGTACGTACCCATGTAGGTTTGATACACTATTAACTTGAAATTTATGTTTAACTAGCTACGTCACCACTAGGCTCTACCTGATGATGACGATTTACCAGACATGGCAAATAATACTTGTATTAATAATAATTATAATCGTACTGTAGGTGAATCAGGTTCCAAAACTCATGTCCCCGATTCACTTTTCCGGTAACTAATATTATTAATATAGTTCTCTTATCAGGTCATAACAAATGGAAGCCGTGGAATGGCTTATTACCTACTGGTTTATCACACCACTAACCAAGCACAAGGCTGTGGGTGCGACCGCAATAATCTTGTGGTCAATTTATGAGTTACCTATGTATGTACATATGTATGACCCAAATTCCAATACGTCACTCTGATGTGCCTACTTTCTGCAGATAAACTACTTTGATGAATCATCAAGACGTTGAAACTTAATGACCCAATTAGATATGTATCTAACAGAACATGAATGACACTCTTGTTTTATAGTGAAAATATTTGGATGGAAGAGGAGGTTCAATTATTTGACCAAAGGCAATAAACTCGAATAAAGGCTCCTTTCAAGAGACATTGCTGATGCAACGGAAGTTGTTAATATCAATTTTATTTAATTTTTCAGCGGTAGCCTTTTCTGGTTAAAGACCTTTGTAATTTAAATAAATAAATAATAAATAAATAAATAATGCTGGACAAATCACACAGCATCATCTAGCCCCACGCTAAGCAGAGCTTGTGTTATGGGTACTAGATGACTGATATACTTAATACATTATACTACATAGATAGATATTTTTATTATATATAGAAAAACACCCAGAACACCCTGAACAAATATCTGCAGATCGTACAGACATTTGTCCCGAGGCGGGAATCGAACCCGCAACCTCTTGCGTCGCAGGCGGACCTTCGCCCGCTGCGCCACAGAGCTCGTCAAAATAAAAAAATAAATAAATAAAAAAATATAGAGTTATATTATAACATTTTATAAGATATTTATTTATTATAAAGAAAACCAACATCTGAAATAAAGGGTAATAAATAATAACGATACCATCACAAAACCAATTACCGGTCTTCACTGACTGCCGGTAACGGGGCGAACTCACCAGGGTAAATGGCACTGTTAAGTCTAAACAAATAATTTGTTTATATTTTATTTATTGTAATTTCCCTGATTTTCTTGATATAATAATGTAACTAAATACATAGTTTATACTTCTTCTATTCTAGTTAGTTAGTCATATTCTAATAATTTAAAAAGATATTTAGATGCCTTTGGGCTAGATTAGACTCAGAGAATTATTTAAAAAACACGTGGAAACTATGTCGCAACGTCGCAACTTGAACTTTGCGGTTATCGTCCGGACGGAATTAGACGAATGACGTAAATTAATCAATATCGGCGCTATGTGGAAACTAGAGCACAACTGTTGATCTATCGGTAATTATAAGCGCTTTCCCTTCTAGCACTTTCATTTGACTGCCTGAGCCAAGTTGTTTCATAAATTCCGTCTATTGAGAGTTTGTGTTTAATAATACTGCTTTAACTACTAAACGCTAAAGTTTATTTCATCGAACAGGGAGTTATAGCATGTGTTTACTGCTTTAATTATAAAGTCTTTTTGAAATAAAACGTGCTACGCAGTACCTTTGTCAATCATAAACACAAAAAGCTTAAGTTAAACGTAGCCTACGTAATTATACACTTTTGTTGCGACTTAAAATTTCACCGCACGTTCTCAGAGTCACCTAGCCGGCTGTGCGTTTACGACACGTACGAGGATCTTGCTAATTTACATGAGCATCCGCTGCAATACAATTTGAAAACATTTAAAATATTTCGATAACAAAGAACACCTGAGCAGCTGTTGACTTAACTAAAGATGAGTCACTATCATTTCTCTCACATAATTAAATTCTCTATGTTAAAGAAGTTAAGGCACGTGTTATTATCGCACGGTTTAAGATGAATGTATTAGTTTTCAAATTTCGAATGCCACGCGCAGTATTTGCCAGTGTAGTGTACCGACTGGTACCGACCGCGCGACACACGAACGCGGACTGACTGACGAATGACGGACTGCGAGAAGGTCCAGTGCGCAAAACTCGCCCCATACGCCACGCATGCCCCAACTATGTAAATAATGATGAATAAATATTTACTGTTCGTTTGGGTGTCTTGTTTGTGAATGGCATGCCAATTTGTCAATAGGTTGTTCAAAGTTCCATTTGGTAGGTAAACTAAAATTAGTACTTTATACTATTAAGAAAAATAAATACCTTCTTAAGTATTATAATACCTCTATATACATATATAATATACATATAAATATAATAAGTTTAGTATTTCTTTTTCTTAATAGTAAGTAAATTAGTTTATTTAGATCTATTTTATTGTGTGTAACTAAACAAACTTATCTTTAATATATAAATAGATTTGCTCTTTATTGTACACCATAAACAGAAATAACACAATATTCATAATGTCGTTATATTGTTTTGGTTATGAATTATTTTGTAATGTTGAGTAAAACGACAGTAAAAGTAAAAAAACTAGGTATGTTAGCTACCTACGTATGTATTTACATAGGTACTTTACTTCCAAAAAAATATAAACTGTTTTTAAGTTATAAAACATTCAATCCTACAACCAACCTACCTACATGACGACCTGCGACGCTAGAGATTGCGGGTTGCTTAGCTTGGGGCTAGATGATGATGTGTGAATTGTCTAGCATTATTTATTTATTTATTTGTGATATTGTTAATTGTTTTGTTTGATTAACAACTACAGACAAAATGTCGTCCGTACCCTTTTCTGCTTATGTTTAAATTATAAAATTATCCTACGTATAATTTTAGCAAGTGATTTTTACATTGATATACCGAAAAAAGTCTCGACGAATTTATCAATGATGGTCACCTTAAATTAAATGATAAAATAAGTGAATGTGAAACAGTTTTCAAATTTCGCGAGCCCACTCATACCTTCGATAGCTCAGTTGGTAGAGCGGTGGACTGTAGAGGAAAAAATCACTGTCATCCATAGGTCGCTGGTTCAAATCCGGCTCGAAGGAAGGTTTCTTTTTGCATTTGCAAATAAAAACCGAGAAATAAATTGCACTTTAACAGTCTCGTAAACTACAAGAAAATTATAAAGTGAATATTCAGAACATTAACTTTCGATATCGCCACCCGTGAATTTTTAACACTAATGAGTTGTTTCCACTTTACCTAATGGTTTTTTAAGACAAATGCATGTGAGTTTGAGAAGTTGTCTCGATTTCTAAAAACAAGACGATAGAGAACCTTCTCCTTTTTTGGTTTTGGTCGGTTATAAAAAAATATGTCTTTGTGGGGGTTTGTGGTGTAGGGTTGAACAAGTAAAATTGGGATAGGTAGGTACTATTTTCAACGTCAAAGTTGTCATTTGTGTTTATTCATTACAGTTAAGAACTTCCTAAAATAAATGAACAAAAGATAAACAAAACACATTTAAATTCAATGAAGAACATAATTGAATTCTTATTCTTATTCATTTTATAATTGTATTATTGTTTTTAACATTTGTTTATTTTGGTTTTGCTTTCTAATTATTTGTATTTTAATCGTTTTCAAATTGTTTAATTCCATTGTAAAAAAATGTGTACTTATCAACATTTTTGTAAAAATTGTATGTGTGTGCTGAAGTAGCAAATAAAGAATTTATCTATCTATGTAACTATCTAATTCGTTTCTTACAGAATACTTTTTTTCCAAGTGAGGGTAAGAAGCGAAGAAAAACCCTCACCCTTTCACTTCTATTCATTGTTACCATTTCATCATTATCATCATTTCAGCCGTAAAACGTCCACTACTGAACACAGGCATCCCACATGGATCTCGATTTGAGAGGTGGTTGCCATACTCACCATGCTTGGCGGGCGGGTTGGCGAGCGCAGTACGGGATGTTGATACACGGAAAGAGGCTGCTGCCCATTTTCCGGAGGTACGGGATGTTGATACACGGAAAGAGGCTGCTGCCCATTTTCCGGAGGTATCCCTTAGGGTAACATTCTACTGCCGGCACCCTACGTTACAATTTGTGCCACGCAGCCACGTTACATTATGCTTAATTAAATTTTATGTCCGTATGTTTCGTAGTGAGACGAATATAAAACTCAAAGCTTACCATCCTCGTCGTCAAAGAATGAGTTGGTCAATATGCAGGGAGATCGCGCACCGTCTTGCACTCCCCTTTGCGACATCTCTATTTGATTAAACCACTGATTTGATATACACAGCACAGTTCCACTTCGTCAATACACTAAACACTAATTAGAAAACATTACTTTTTGATTTTGTGTAAGAGACAGCACGAGAAAGCATTCTAGGTTTGCAGTTAAAGCCGTGTTGGTTGCTGTAAATAAGATGATAACTGCTAAAAATATGTTAACACCCCCGACACTTAAACTTCAACGGCTAAACATAGCTAAAAGCAGTCACCTTGTAAACAATAACAGTAAATAAATATATGTTCAGCCATTTGGATTCATCGTGCCGTGGGGCGCCGGCAGTAGAATGTTGCCCCTCCTCTCCTGCCCATGGCTGCAGTAGAAATCTGCTAAGGGATACCTCCGAAAAATTGGCAGCAGCACCTTTTCGTGTTTTCATTACCCTATACTGCGCTCGCTAACCCGCCTGCCAAGCGTGGCGAGGATGGCAACAACCCATAGTAGTAAGGATTCGCCGGTTCTAGATAAATCTAGAACCGGCGAATCCTTACTCGTTCTCCGGTTCTAGATGAAGCGGTTCTGCGGTCGTCCAGTGGCAGGATCGCCGCCTAAAAAAAAAAAAAAAAAAAAAAAAAAAAAAAAAAAAAAAAAAAAAAAAAAGTTTGGTATCAAATTGGGGGTTTTGGCATACGCCCGATCGATTGCACTTGTCCATTTTAACGTATCTTAACTCATTCCAAAGTTACAGAAAACGATTAATAAAACTGATTATCACCTTCAAAACTAATTACTAATAGCACTTCGCCACTTTCATTGTGACTAATTAGTTTACTCGCTTAAACATTACCTTAATTACCTCGGTGATTAGGATGTTGCACATAAACATTTTTGATTTTATTCCATATTTTTATTTACATTAAAACATGTATTAAATAACTTAGACAGAAATATATCGTTTTTCAGCTTACTGCTACCAAATAATTTTACAAAATCCATCATACTATTCCCGTTATACTTGTAATATAAATATGTTAGACAATACTCTCCACAAACTGAAGTCAAATCATGCTGTAGCCTGTACCTATTGAAATCCCACTGTCTTGTGGTTCGATTCAAGAAACTTCTATGATTCCCCGTAGGTGGTCGTCCATAAGAATCAAAATACTGGCCAACTCCATTTCTCTCTATGTGAATGGCTATCCAATGAGAGCCTGGTTCACTATCGGGGTCCAAATTACTTATTATGCATGTTGGAGTGTTAATTTGTAAAGGTAACCTGTTTGCTGCATAAACATGTTTTTGTAACGTAGGATGTATGAAATGCAAATATTTTTGAATTTCAATTGTGTTCATCATACAGTTGTGACACATTCAATTTTCAAACCAAGAATGTAAATCTTGGTAGGCTGAACTTCTTTATAAAGTATGGAAGGAAATAAAAGGATTGGAATATGTTTTGATGTTTTTTATTTCGTATTTATAACTAGGTTTATACAATGTGAACTTAACTACTATAATCTACGGTTACATTACGGTTCATATCTATTTCAATAACATTATCAAATTCTGCATAAACAATACAGTTAATTGTCTGAGTAAGTGCAGATTCAAATCGAACTTCCAACCTAACACTACCATGTTTTATAAGGTTCCAATGGGCATTTGAATTGGAACTGAGATCTGCTGTTAGATCAAAGGCTAACAAACAGTATCCTTTTGCATATTGTTCCCTAGATATCCCATTACCTTCATTGAGAAAATGTATTCCTGTCCCCGAAAAAAGTGTGTGATAGGCTGCAGTAAAAATATTACTCTCAAACGATGTTTGCAAAGCTTTTGAAGGTATTTGATGACCATCAATGTATAAACAAAATGTATTCAAATCAAAGTTTTCAAAATTAAATGGGTTTTTAGTCAAACTCCCATTAAATGCTGCATTGTTTACAAATCCAATAATACATCTTTTAGGGACTTGCCCTAGAAAAATATTATCGAGAGTTTTGCCCTGAATACCTGAAGGAATGGTTAACACTTTGACTTCTGCTCGAGTAATAGGATATTTAGCAGTTGTTGAGGCTAACACTTTTTGATGAGCTAGTAATACAGTTGGATTGATTCGTGCTCTACGAACAATAAGAGTCGCATCTGTAATGCATACCTTAAATTTTAAATCTGCTGAAGAAGCCATAAGATTAAATGTATCTCTAGAGCGAACTAATTTAACCATCATTTCAACACCGTTAATTAAAAACTTTTCTTGGTTAAATATATCACCATGAAGATGACCAATCATTTCTATTTCTTTACTATCACATGTTAGCTGTTGTCTTTGAATAAACCCCTCATTTTTTTCATCGGTTGAGTTCATTTTTCCAGCTGTATCTTGATACCAAAGTGCACAAGTCAAGTGAGAATCTTTTGCTGCAGGGGCATAGTTTAACAAAGTTTCTATGTAAGCACGATAGGCATATGTATTGTTTGGAGGTGATACAAGCTTTTGATTTAAATAAACATCTAGTTGACTGAAGAGCGAATGAAGCCAATTATTAACAGGGGCTACAGTGGTTGATGCTAATATATTTGTTGAGTCTTGATTGGATATTTTGGCTTTTATGTGTAACAATGTGTGGGATAAATCCATATAGTCATCCCCTGTCCCCGATACTTGAAACTCTATGGGACCATCGTCAGCAAGAGATGAAATGGGTTTGTAGTGTATCCATAATCCACTTTCTATGCTGGTTTGCGTAGATGGTAAAGCGAATAAATCCAACTCTGATTTTATACACTCACAAGAATGACTATGTAAAAACGACATTTTTATTTAATTTTATGTAAATATATCTTTCAAATTGTCAGCTCTTGATTTTTTAGTAGCTTTCACTTTGACATCTGGTAGTAGACTGCGTGAAGATAACTGTTTCCTTTTTCTTTTATATCCAGAGCCAGACATATTTAATCTATCTATTTTATTATCTGCTTTTCTTTTCAGGTTTGAACTTGCTTCTTTAAGTCGAGATCTTATTGAATCCTCCATGGGACGAGCGCTTACCATATCTGATAGTAGACCAACACCAGCGTTTAAAGCCTCTTTGCCTATAACTCTAGCTCCACTAGAAAGTAATGGTAGAACAGATCTAAACAGCCCACCTAAAAAACTACCGATGCCATGACCACGCTGGTAGGGTGCTCCTTTATAAATCACCCCAATCCCAGAACCAGCTTGATGTGAGTAATAATGTTCATAGGGACAAGTTATATTATCGCGAGGATACATTATATTTTTCTGAAATGTAGCTTAACACATACTGTCCCAAACTGGAATGGGATTTTTTGACCTGTGCTCGATCTTATATCTACATCAATGGTATCAAACTCTCTACGCATAACAGGTAAGTAGTGAGGAGGTGAGAAAACATGCATTTTATTTGCTCCATAAATATACTTTGCAGGATCCAACGGTATAATTCTCAATAAAGGTGTCATAACATCTCCTACTATCTGAGATTCAATAATATCACAGTAAACAAATAATTGATATGGTAACCCTAAATGTAAATTTGCAGGACATTTACCTAAACCATTACCCACAAGATTTCTGTTCGGTTCAAAGCCTAGTTGTAAACCTAACTTCTGTGATAGTGTCAACGATTTAATAGATTCATCCATAACAGAGACAGACACAAACTTTGATATTTCATCATATCGAAATTTAATTTTCTCCTTTATATTATTTATCGCTGTTAATATATGATTAATATTATCATAATTTGTTGCTGGAATATGTGTTTTATAATACACCAATGAAGGTTTTTCTTCGTTTGGCATCAACTTTACTTTTGATATATAAATTACATTTTCATGGTCTTGTACAGTATACATCGTACAAGGATATTGAAATTCAACAACTCCAACTGACCATTCTCCCTCAAGTTTTATAGATTTTGGTAATTTTGTTGAAAATCGTGTGGTCATATTATCTGGAAAATATTCCATGGAACTATTACTAAGTAATGTTAAATAAAAACTTTTTGTCATCATATTGTTTTCAACTCAGAAACGTAAATCCAACTGTTAAATTTATCTGGATAACCTTTCCACTTCACTAACACCTGCTTTCTGCTACCAGAATAGCGTGAACTAATTATTTTATCTATTTTATACTGCGTGGTGGGGTCATATATTACTTTTTGTAATTCCTTTTCATAAAACGTTCCAACTATAGCTTCTTGTTTTAAATCTTCTAAGGTGTACACAACAAATGGAGATCGTTCTGTTATTGAAGTTATCATAAATATTTCATCGCTCCAGTTGGATTCATAACCTTTCTGAAATATATGCTTATACTTCGTTATTCTTACATAGTCTCCAATGCGAAGTTTTGGTAAAGCTGTACTTGTAAAACTTTGAACTTTTTTTCTATCATATAAGTTATTCCATACAGTCATTATATCATTTGTATTTACATCACATGGACACATCTTAATACTTGAATGATAGCTATGGTTATATGCATATAATAAGTCTTGTAAAATATCAATGTATTTAAACGTATTTTTATGAGTGAAATAACGCCACATTCTCATCTTGAGTGTTCTTTGAAATCTTTCAACAATGCTAGCTTTGATATCGGGGTTATTTGTTGTATAGTAATTAACATTTTTTAATTTGAAGAATCTTTGAACATCTTTTGATACAAACTCAGTTCCTTTGTCTGATTGTATATGAGTTGGTGTTGTTTTACTCTCATTAAAAATGCTTTCAAAACATGCTTTAATAGTTTCTGAATTTTTACTTTTCATAGGTCGAGCATATGCATATTTGGTAAACACATCAATAACACAAAGAATGTAATTATAACCATTATTATATTTTGAATAAGTTCTCATATCACTTAAGTCAGCCTGCCAAAGTTCATTAAGATTAGATAAGATATACTTGTTTCGTGGAAAGTTTCTGTGAACCGTTTTATGTAGTGTATAGGTTTCTTGTGATTGTAACCATCTTTTAACATCTTCTCTATTCATTTTACCTTTCATAGCTCTAGCTAGTTTATCAATACTAGCATACCCAGCAGGGTGTGACGGGTTATAGTAGATATTGTTTATTTCTAATAAGGACTCCATTTTTCCCAATCTATCTTCTGTTTGACTCTTCTAGCAACTGGTGTTGAAAACACTTCCTTCTCCTCTTCCTTGTGTGGTGTGAATTCTTTAAATTCGTTTACCTGAAGCTGATTCATATAATGGAGTCTTTTTGGATTTCCAATGTATATAAGTGGTATTTTAATATCTTTCAATGCTTGCATGAATTTTTCCCATCCTATTGGATCATTTCTTTTGAGTGGTCTCAAAGAATCATTTACTAAGTCAACAATATTACTTCCAGGAATTGTTTCATTGTCTACAGTGATTGTACCGTCATCACCCCAATCAATTTTGTTTTTATTTGAAGATAGCAAATACAATAATCTCTCACCCTTCCTTAAATATGTTTTAGGTATCAAGCTGAGTATATGTTTAGGAGAGTAAATCGATTTTCTACTTAAGCCAGAACTTTCCCCCTGTTCCTCTTCTTCGTTTGATGTCTGATCGGCAACTACTTCTTTGACATCAAAATTTTTGTTTTTACTATCCATCATACCATCATCTGATACTTGACCCCCTCTTTCTACTCGTGGAATATTTGAAACTATGGGAATTTCCAGAGGTTGGCGTCTTTCTTCCGAAAAATGTAAGTATCTTTGCAAAATTTGTAAATATGATATCCATTTTTGTCTATCTTCCATATCACTTTTTAAAATGTTTTTCATTTCAGTGTCTAACCTTGATATAGGGTTATCAACAGAATCATGTTGGTTCATTTTTTCAATAACACTTGGATCAATTAATAACATTTTTTTAGCGTGTTCCATATTTTTAAACAATAGAGCCAACTAATCCACTCAAAATTGACCCCAATATAAGAGGTAAAAAAGATCCTCCGGTTTGAACTATCAAACGTTTGCGAACTTGATTAGTACTTTTTCGCACTAGTTTTCGAAGTAAACCTTTATATTTCTTTAACTTTTTCTTTACCTTTTCTTCAAGAGGTACTTTACCCTGTAAAATGTTATGAATGCATTCACAAATGCAATTAATTTCTTTTTCATTACATGATTTTAGAAGCGCTTTCTGATATTTTGGTTTAAGTGTATGCAAAGCACTAAGTAAATCTTTATGCGTCTTTAGGCTTTGATACATTATTTATGAATGACAGAAATTTGATGATTCTTCGCATATTTATAAAGTTTCGTTGGAACATAAACAGTGCAATATCTATCTGAAGGAAATATTTTAGTTTTAAAACGACAAATATCACTTGTGTCTTGTTTTAAATCTATCATCAAATATCCGTGAGCGTCCTTAGTTGCATCCTTGTATGAATCTTCCATAAACTTTGTATTTTCTGGTGATACTTGTCGTGCTAAATATCTAATTTGAGTTTTATCACGAGGATTTTTAAAATAGATGATATAACCAGAGTTCAAAGATATATCCCTCTGACCTTTACCTTGATGAAATAAGTTTTGTGTTATATAAAAGACACTTAAGTTTCTATGATGACTACCTTTTGTAAATATATCAACAATGCGTCCATCGGATTCTCTCATGAGATCATCAATGATTACTAGTTGAGCATCCTTTCCATCAAACATACTGAGATCTGGTATTCCTTGGCAATAGTTTATATTTTTGAGGTTATACAGCGGTTGCATTTCATCAAAACACCAAGTAATTTGAATAAATTCAGTGCTACAAATTTCTTTTGCATACTTTACAAAATTTGTTACGAATTTAGATTTTCCACACCCACTTGGACCTGCCACTATTGCTGTGAATGGATGAATAAAATGAAACATTTTTAATATTATATGTTAACTGTGTGAGGTTTATGAAAATAATGAGACAAATATGCAAATATCAATTATTTATATTTCATTAATAAGGTATACAAAACTAACTAATCTAGTTCTTAAGTTTACATGACAACATCACAAAAAATATAGGTAGGTACTTTTTACAGTAATATCTTATTAGTTACTAATACTTACTAAACGATTTTACAAATTTATATTTCATTAATAAGCGGTATACAAAAATAACTAATCTAGTTCTTAAGTTTACATGATAACATCACAAAGATTATAGGTACTATTTACAGTAATATCTTCTTACTTATTAATACTTACTAAACAATATTACAAATTATACTATATTCAAATTTATTCCTTAAATTATTAGTTTAAACTTAATGTCTAAAATACATTAGATATCTTATCGTAATTTATAATGGCCCCAAGCTAATGTGCCAACATTATTTGGTAAAATAAATCTCTTGCTATCATTATAAGATAAACATATTTTGTTTACTTGCTGAGTAAATATCTTATGTTTAAGTGATTTGAACAGAGACATGGTACCATATTGAATATTTTTATCAAATAGACATGTTTTATAATTCTCTATTTTCATATTTTTTGTAACACATTTTTTTACACCTTTTGCTTTTGAAATCAATTTACTTTCAACATCTAACGCATACATTTTAGATCTTAATCCAACAAATTCCCGAAATATTTTACCATTGTTTTCATCTTTAAAAAAACCTAACTTCTTTTTGTTTATTTTTGGATAGCCAAATATGTTGTCATCTGGGTAATCAGATGTGTCAAACTTTGAAGAGAGATCTGGTTTAAGATCTTCATACAAATTATTTGTGAATACATGATATATTAAACTGTCAGTATCAGTGTAAAGTAATTTAATGCTATTGTTAAACTTCTTAAGCATAAAGTTATAGTGAAAGTCATACATCAAAGTCTTTGAAATATCCAAGATGCAAAAACCTAAGTAAATGGGTTTGTTGTAAAGCAATTTAATTTTTCTTAACTGAATTGCAACTAAATTCTCTCCAAATATGGCTAAACTATGAAATTCAGGTTTCGCTACTAGATCCTGCGCACCAAGAACTTTACCTCTATTTTCCCAGTGTGTTAACAGTTTAACGTTTACCCTCTTTTCAATATTTTCCATCGTCTTTCCAAATACAGAATTATTCATTAATTTGTAAAAATCTTTTTCAAAATCAGATTTAGCAGATGTTCGTAAAATTGTGTTTAAATCTATGTAACGTTTTAACCAAGGATGTTGTTTGAATTTCAAAATCCTATGAACTTTTGTTAATTTCATACCCATTTCAATGCACTGTTTCAAATTTCTATAGTGGATTTTATATTTTGTTTTATTATTCAGGTTTGGAACTAATTTTGTATCTTTGGAATTTCCAATTTTAATGTTTTCAGGGCACAAAGGCAAATCTGAATGCAAATCATGAAGCTCGTCAGGGTACTCTAAATCTACTTCTAAAATGAAACCGTATTCTGCATTTTCAGATACATCGAAGTTTGTGTCAACATTTACCCATTCAAAACCACCAACTGGGAGATATTGAGACATAGCCCAACCGTAAAGATTATTCGCATCAAAATAGGTTAAGTATGATTTCAACTTACCTTTATCATAATCTTCCATGAACTCATTATTAGCTTTTGCATGGCGATTACTGCACTGAGATACACCTCCCCGTATACCAGCCTTAATAAAAGCAACCATTTCATAATCAGTTAATAGCTCTAACTCTATTTTAGTGTACTTTAACATAGCATCCCAACTTAGCCCAGGTGCTGTATAGTAATGAGCTGGATCCAAACCATATGTTTTTAAACATAAAGTTCTAAAGCTCTCAAAAACATCTGTTAACAATAAAACATCAGTTTTGAGATATAGATTAGAATAATCTAGCATAGTGCAACAGCAAAAGTGCTGCCAAATATCTTTGGCATGATTGTAATCATCATCTGATACATGAGAATCGGATAGTGAGCTATAAAACTGATCTTGGGTAGGGAGTGTTGTTTTTCTCAAGCTGTCTTCAGATGACATAAATTCATATGGGTATATTATACCTTTCTTTCGAAGACGTTTAAAATCTTCATTGTTCGGAAAGTTCTGTTTTAAAGTCTTAAATTGCTCATTGCATAAGTTTTTTGCTAGTTGATCGAGACTACATGGTAAAAATTTTAAAGAATCTACAAATCTCAAGCTAATTTTTTGATTATTTACATTGATAGTTTTTGAAAATGAAATATATTTTTCTTTGGTTTGAGGGATAACATCAATTTTACCTTCAACAAAATTTAAGGCGTGAACAATGAAATGAGCGTCATAATTGCTTAGGTTATGAAAGAAAACTGGAATATGACGTGGTGACCGAAACTTTGTTGCGCATACTTGATGTGCAATTCCTCTAAAGCGACCAGTTTGCCAATCATAATCGATAGTATTCTCACCATCTAAATGACTTTCACAAATATGACATACTGTCGCATTTAAAATATCATTCTCCTCTTTAACCGTCAGTGGCTTAGGAGAAACTTGAAAACTGATTTTCCTACATATTTTTTTTAAATCTTCATGTAAACGATTCATAAATTCTTGCGCGCAATTTTTTCCACTATAAGTCTCATATTTTGATAAGGTATCATCATATGAACATTTGATATAGTAACCAAAGCTATATGGCTCGTGTTCGTGAGTATTGCTTGTATATGGTTTTGATGGATTGTTACAACATGATTTAATCGGTTTTAGAAAAGCTTCACAATCAGCATATATAACAAACGGTATTTTTAACTTCTTATTGTATTTATCAAACTTCAATTTATCATTAGATGTTGGTCGACCATACCAATCCTTTGACGTTTTGCAACTATTTGGTAATTCTGTTGCAATGTGAGCACAGTCATGCTGTTGATGATCAATTAACCCTTGTTTTGTAGGAAAGTGTAGTAAACATCCATCACAAATATGAACTGCGTGGTCATGATTAGAAATTTGTTTACTTACAAGGCGCGACATGTTTTTAATGTAACAATAATGATTGTTTGACCCGTTTGAAATGAGTAATAAATTAACGTGAACGTCTTTGCGAGATTTTGTTAAAAATAATGGTCCGACAACATTATTACACTTTTTTTCTTTTTTAAACTCTAAACCAAACACGTTGATGCTAATACTGTTTAGTTTTTCAACTTTTGGTATATCAGATAACTTTACAGGAAAAGGTACTCCGTCAAATTTTAATTTATTAGAATTCTTAGTGTACGATGATACTTGATTCACATTTTCGTTTACCGGGTACAAAGCAGAAAGCAATGCCCACTTAAAACATAAGTTATCAGCATTTTTAACGTTAACTACAGCTTTTTTTGTTCTAATATCCTTTGGCAACTCAATGTATGAAGTACCACGTAGCGGATTAAATTTATTTACATTCATATCAATTGCTCTTATTTCTTTAAGACTCCAACCACTGTCTTTTTTTTCAAAAGAACTGATTTTACATGCCATAGTGTCACACAAAGATGAAAACAATATATCCAGATCATCCCCCCGAAAAACTATGTAATTATACGTTTGAAAATCAAATGTTTGAAATGAATCTTCTTTAGTTTGTTGAATGAAATCTGCGTGCAAAACAAAGTTAACTTTAAATATAGTATGCTGTTGAATCGATTCTTCAATTAATAACAAAATCTCTTCTTTTATGGAATTCAAAAATAATTCTGGTGTTACAACGTTTTTTGTAGTTATTTCATTTTTACTATGAATCTTATAAGAAATTATTCTTTGACCAAAAGCTGATTCAATGACAGATACATTTTTTAAAGAGTTGTGAACTTTTTTAAGTTTATTTTTATGGAGATTACTTTTCAAATGATTTGCTAAATACCTTTTTTTAACTAAAACATGACATGTGCTACATGTCACCATAACAGCATCACCTCCATTGTCGTTGATAGATTCAGTTGTTGATTCACCGTTTACACTGCTAGATCCTGCTGCATTAGTAGATGATCCAACTTCATATCGTGCTCGTTTTACAATGATGTCATCATTTTCAGTGTTATGCACTCTCTTTAGAGCTCCTCCATCTTGTTGTCTACAACAATGAAAAAACGTTATAAGACACAATCCTGGTTTTAAATCAAAAAAAAATTATAAAAGCGCTGGTATAGTTATGGATATTACTTACATTATATTTTCCTCAACAACGGCGCAAATATTGTATAGTTCCTCATCGTATTCATCTTCAAACGCCATACAAGTATCTAGTTTTTCACATAACCCTTCTTCAATTTTAGAATCAGTATTGAAAAAGACACTAACACAGTTCACATTCGCCATTTTCTTCAAGATATAATAATCAGAGATACTTCACAGTTATAGATTTTAAATTCAACTGATGCCACCAATATGTCTGTGTGTACTATTTATATGACAAACATGTAAACTTTAATAAGTACCCCAAGTGATTACTTTATGAGGGATCATTGTTTCAAGTAAATAAGTAATGAGTACCTTATCTACAACTAAAAATTTGTTGATTACTTGGAAGCAAATATAACATAAAGTAAGTTTTAAATAAAATTATATCATAAAAATGAAAAAGATTTAAATTATTATCTACCTATTAATTTTTAAAATGATATTTTTTACATGTTGGAGCTGCAGCGATTTCTTTAGTGACATTAAACATTAATTTTTTTACACTTTCATAATTTTGATTGGTTTCAGTAGTAAAATATTTAAGTCTATAATTTGCATGCTTCCATTGTTCATTTGAAGCCACTTTCCTAATCTTTTGCATGTCGTAAACCTCAATTTTAATCATAAAATTAGAGTTGGGACCATCGTCCTCATTGGTAGATATAAACACATTCCCGCCATCCCGGTGGGCATGAGAAACTGTTGATGATAACTTTTTCTTCTTTGATTTTGTGATATCAAAGAGTGTGTCCAAGCTTTCTGATGATTTTCTTTTTATCAAATTCTGTAATGGCCAATCTTTTGCAATTTTCAACTCCTGTGTAGCATCATCATCATCATCTGAACAAGTGTAATAGTACTGTTTGAATGTGTTTTCTTCAGTCAGATTGAATGAGTTCTGCAAAATCAAAGTTATAAAAATTAAAGCTTTTGAAACCATAACTATGATTTATTTTTTTAACATACAGTTTAAATACATAGAGAATAACTTACCTCCATTGTTTTCTGTAGATCACTTTTAACACACAACACAATTCACTAAATATAATCTGATGATTCACAATGCACTAGCAATAATATGAACATTTGAAGAAATGCGTGACTTATATACCAAGTATTTCAACGATATCAAGATCATTAGTACCTAATTACTCCTAATGTGATTACAAAGCAAAGTTCAAATGTGATTGCTTGAGTACACATTCCTTGCATATCTTTATAACCAGTCTTTCACCACTATCAATGTATAAACCTAGTTATAAATACGAAATAAAAAACATCAAAACATATTCCAATCCTTTTATTTCCTTCCATACTTTATAAAGAAGTTCAGCCTACCAAGATTTACATTCTTGGTTTGAAAATTGAATGTGTCACAACTGTATGATGAACACAATTGAAATTCAAAAATATTTGCATTTCATACATCCTACGTTACAAAAACATGTTTATGCAGCAAACAGGTTACCTTTACAAATTAACACTCCAACATGCATAATAAGTAATTTGGACCCCGATAGTGAACCAGGCTCTCATTGGATAGCCATTCACATAGAGAGAAATGGAGTTGGCCAGTATTTTGATTCTTATGGACGACCACCTACGGGGAATCATAGAAGTTTCTTGAATCGAACCACAAGACAGTGGGATTTCAATAGGTACAGGCTACAGCATGATTTGACTTCAGTTTGTGGAGAGTATTGTCTAACATATTTATATTACAAGTATAACGGGAATAGTATGATGGATTTTGTAAAATTATTTGGTAGCAGTAAGCTGAAAAACGATATATTTCTGTCTAAGTTATTTAATACATGTTTTAATGTAAATAAAAATATGGAATAAAATCAAAAATGTTTATGTGCAACATCCTAATCACCGAGGTAATTAAGGTAATGTTTAAGCGAGTAAACTAATTAGTCACAATGAAAGTGGCGAAGTGCTATTAGTAATTAGTTTTGAAGGTGATAATCAGTTTTATTAATCGTTTTCTGTAACTTTGGAATGAGTTAAGATACGTTAAAATGGACAAGTGCAATCGATCGGGCGTATGCCAAAACCCCCAATTTGATACCAAACTTTTTTTTTTTTTTTTTTTTTTTTTTTTTTTTTTTTTTTTTTTTAGGCGGCGATCCTGCCACTGGACGACCGCAGAACCGCTTCATCTAGAACCGGAGAACGAGTAAGGATTCTAGATTTATCTAGAACCGGCGAATCCTTACTACTACCCATAATTATGATAAGACAAACTAAAACCAGGCCCCGAGTCCCCGGCGGCCCCGCTAATCCTGGCTACGGTAGCAGTCACGGTAACGGCGGGGCTAGGGGTGCTAAGAATCCCCGGGAGACGATCGGCTACCAACCCCTACGAAGACCACTGGCCCTGGTAACACACAACATGCACAACATACCTCAGTGCCTTAAGACGAAAGTCTACAATCCAAAAAAAAGCCAAGTCTTTCTAAAGCAGTGATATTCAGCGGAACGTCTTCATGGGATTTAAAACATATATTATGTTAAAAATTGGACTCGAATAGTGTCCGCATTTCCGATATTTCTTAGAAGTATTAGCAGAATTACCAAGCATAAACGCTAGCGACCGATTACCTAACCACTTTCCAAGTTAACTTTAGCACGCTATAGGTAACAATGTCCCAGGCACTGCAGCGTCCCATACAGCATGATTGCCAGCTGCTGACGCTGCATAAATCATCTATAATAGATGCAAAGGCCTTACTCTCTCTATAGGTAACAAGGTTAATAACCTGAAGGGGAGGGAAGTGCCATCTAGAAAGGAAACACGCACGGGTTCAGAGAACAGAGGTCCAGATCCGCCAGATATGCCAGACTTGGCAATTAAACCAATGACATAAACCTTAAAGCAGCTAGCTAGATAAGGCAAAGGCACTAACGCTAAACATGCAACCAGCGGTTAGCAATAATTTCGATAATGGAACATAATAAAAATATGTATAGGGTTTGGTCGAATGCTTGGCTTAACGTAGTCTCGGTAATAGACTATCCGGGCGGACTATCCGGGTTAATAGACTATCCTATAACAACATCTCTAGTCATTGCTACTGAATGCAACTTCAGACATTGAACAAGAACTCTTGTTAACAGTTAGATGGCGCTAAATCAGTGCTTAACCGACATATTCGCGAGAATTTCGACTCAGCCCGTCGAGGGT
Organism: Pasiphila rectangulata; assembly: GCA_963082625.1. Classification (NCBI taxonomy): domain Eukaryota; kingdom Metazoa; phylum Arthropoda; class Insecta; order Lepidoptera; family Geometridae; genus Pasiphila; species Pasiphila rectangulata. The sequence goes on from OY720254.1 coordinate 17,535,610, forward strand.
TCCGTAGCTTAATTGGTTAAAGCACCTCCGGCTCAAAAAGGGTCATGGATTTACTTGACCAAAGTGGTTACGAACCCCACCGGAATCGAGAAATATATTGAAAAGGTTTTTTAATTTCCGTGAAAACATTGAATGAGAGAGAGAGAGGGAGTGTCTCTATCTCCCTGTTTAATCAGCCCGTTGGATCCCAGATGGGCAAAGGTCTCTCTTCACTCTCTCAAAACTTTTCAGTCTAAGTCGTTAGTCGCGTCTGACATGCGGCAAACATGTCCGGCCCAGTCCCACTTCAGTTCGGCTGACTGGTGAACTACATCACCGATGTTTGTATTAGGGTTGTTGCGAATATCAGCATCAGCATTGATTTAAACATCAGCATCAGCATCCGCATTGATCGATGCTGATGTTCGAGTCGCGACATGACCCGAAGAGGCGGGGTTTAAAGGCATTATTGTACAAATTAGGGAAACAAGTACAAACAACACACAAAGGTGTTCCCTGTGCTACACTTTGTGCACTAAACCCTCAAAAAATGCAAGATTTTCGAGACTCGGTTTCTATTTGAAGAACCACCTACATTAAGTAAGTGTGGAACACTAAGTTTGCGAGCCCGACACGCACTTGGCCAAAATCAGCATCAGCATCTGCTGATGTCAAGATCAAAAATCAGCATCAGCATCCGCTGATGTATCAAAAAACCGCATCAGCAACAACCCTGGTTTGTATTGGAGCGCAGTGCGGTGTTTCTAATGCGGTCTGTTAAATTAACACCTTAAATACTACGTTCTGATAACAGCTTCCCTAAATTTTGGAAAAGCGCTTTCTCGCGATTTAGTTCTTATTCAAACCATACGAGCATTCCTAGTAAGCGCAAGCGGCGTAGGCCCCTAAACAACTTCTTGTTTTAGCAGACACAATTCACTCAGATATTGAAGGAACGCACGACATCTTGGTACCCGGTAGATTAGCACATCGCGCTTCTATCTAGGTCTCCAAGGTTGGTATTAGCGTTGACAGACGATATAGAGATAGGAAAATACGCATCAGGAGTCAAAAAAGTAAGAGTCTCTGTTAGTTACGCAATATTATTGGTTATATGTATAGACAATACCGAAATAGAAGTCATCACATCATTCATCATTTCAGCCGTAAAACGTCCACTACTAAGCATCTCTCGACAAAGCTCGTACACCTTTAGACGCAAACTGAAAAAGTACCTTATTCAAAAACAGTTGGAACAGGAAAGTCTTAGACATGACACTAGCATTATATAAGTACTCGGAAATTAGTGGATGGTTGAAGTGATTTAGTTTTATTTGATTAAGTTGCATTTGCTAAACGGAGCCTACCTTATAGTATACAATGAATATTTACTGCTATTATTTTTTCTACTTACCTACTCTTTAATATATTTTTGTATTGTTGCTTCTTTGTTATCTGTCTTTGGTCGCTTGCGCTCTATAGTCTATAACTTAATTAATTCGCTCTATAGTTATAATTTATGTTAATCCGGAGGTTACGTCCGTGATGCCACCATCGGCCCTGGTGGAAGATCAGCGTTAGTTGTGCATACAACTAACATTATGCTGAACCAGGACCATTTTGTGATACTTATTAGTTGTCTCTTAGATTAAGATTTCACTGTTTAAGTTTGTAAGTGTTGCAAATAAATCATTTTTCATTTCATTTCATTTCATCTCTAATGAATCTCCAAGACGAGTAGATGCCATACTAACCACGCTTAGCAGGCGGTTTTTTTAATTTTTTGGGTTGGCGAGCGCAGTACGGGATGTTGATACACGGAAAGACGCTGCCCATCTTCCGCAGGTATCCCTTAGCAGGTTCTTACTGCATCCACGGGCATGAAAAGAGGGGTAACATTCTACTGCCGGCACCCTATAAGTATAGATAGATAACTCTTTATTGTACTTAACTTAATACTAACACATGACATAATAATAACAAAGACGGAAAATTACAAAATTACTACTCATATATGTACACTGTAAAATGCTTTAATTGTGCTGTTCTTTACAGTTTTTGTGCTCGTATTCATATTCATATCAAAGGTTATAACTCGAATACGTTTAAGGCGAAGTACTTAAATTATTATTGCAGTTGCATTGTCTCTCCTCTCGGAAAAACTACATAATAATACATTATTATGTAGTTTATTTGTCTAACTAATAATGTTAGAAACCTTGTTCTGTAGAACAAGGTTTCTAACACGTAATTCGTGAATCTGAGCTAAGTATTAACTTTTAGGTAGCTACAACCATATCAGTACAATACAAATGTACACAAGCTGATAGCATTCATGATCAATAAACCATCTGTGCTGTGCTTTGTACGCGCACTACATCGCCCAATTTTCTGTTTGTATTCGCGAGCGGGTTCTATTTCGGGACCGCCAGCCCACCGATTAACAATGTCAAAGACCTGTTTCCACCTCCGGGACGCCAAAATACTCCGGTGATGAGCACTTTCTTTGTTATGAAGCGATTCATCATTTTCGATATCGGATTGACTGTAAGATTGCCAAGTTGGGACAGGTGTATCAGATAGTGGTGCAGAAATGTATTATAGAACCCAAAGAATTTAATTATCGTTTATAACTAGATCTTTAGGCATAAACGAGACTATACAAAAATGGAGCTAAATTCATTGGACTACGTTGACGGTAGCAACACGATTGATCAAACTTAATTTACGATCGTCAAAACAAACAAATGCATACATATAACACGGCTCGGAAACTGCAAACCTTGAATTGCAAATTCAAATGCAATGACTGCACACCTGTTAATAAACTCTGAAATTTTCCAGATTGCGTCTCAAAACCAAAATGGCGGCGTAAACCCGCGCGCGGGAAAAACAACCGTAAGAAAATCACTGTTTTTCACAAAATCACGTCGCGTTCTGTAAATACAATTTTCACAGACGAAGAAGACAATGTTATTGTAGAGTGTTTGGGAGTAGACTGAGCGTGGCTGGCACTGAACTGCGTTACGACATGCTTTGTTCAGTCAGTTTTCAGCGACGCCCGTCACGCACGGCAAATTACGGCCTGTCGCGATTAGTTAGATGGTGCATGAAAATTGTATTTAAGTAGATAAGACAACAATGACACGCCGAGTGCCGATACCTATAGCCGACTATCTGACAATAAAGGTATTGGTATAGGTATTAATAACAAAATAGTAAATTTTGGTTTGACCCTTAAAATAATAAAAGTCTAAAGTCTCAAAATTGAGAGACAACTCCACAGTGTTATTAATACCTACACCAATATAGGTACCTACCCTTATTACGTATGTCCATAATTATCTGCGGAACCAGAAAGTGCGTGATACGGTAAAAAGCCCGAAGAATGCGAGGCGACACATTTTAGAAGGAGATGGGCGTGGTGAACTACTATTAACTAATACTAATATGAATTGAATGATCCTGTGAGAAGTCAAGAAGAACTACGTGGACAGTTCCGAAAGGTTCAGCGCTAATTTATTTGTTTTTAAACCATTATTTTGTTACATAAATTATACTGTTAAACAAGCATTGGTACGGGGATACCAGAAAAGGGGCGAAGGCCTCAAAAGGTCACCAAAGGTATTTTTGGGTTTTTGGACGTTTTCGGCCATTTGAAGACTTTTATTTTTTCGGCGATCTTTTGAGGTCATAATAACTCCGGTCTCTGTGACCTTAGGGTCACCAAAATCAATCAGTCCCCTTCTCTCATTAAGACGGTGCTAACAAAAAAGGTTTCATGTAAATCAGTCAATGCGTTCGGTTGTAATCGTCAAATACACAAACAGACGGACAGACAGACAGACATCGCTATGCATATTAGGGGGCGAAGCCACCTAAAAAGTAATAGATGTCGCACCCTGTTATTACGGTGCGGCGCGGCGGAGGTTTTAAGCTTCAAGTATACATAGGTACCTAGTTGTCAGTTTTGTGGGACACCATAAATAATTACATAACATTAACAGTTCCATTAAAAGGGGCTGTGTTTATCGTTGGAGTACCTTACCAATTTCTTTAAAACTTCAATGAATAACACGGAATTTTGATATATGACTCACATCATAAAATCGGACCACTTCGTAAGTGATGCATTACAGGCTATAAATAGCTCGCCTTTGGCGCGGATCTCATAAAAGCCGTCATTGATTTAAGAAAGTTCATCAGCTCTTGTATTTGGAGAATTGTTTACGTGTTTCGACCCTTTCGGTCAATCTGATCATTCTTTACGAATAGGTGAATGCTTCTATTTTTGAGTAGGTACTGTGTCTTTATATCGATCTTTAAAGGTTATTTATTCGATGAAGGTCTGTTGTCTCCCCTTAGGGTTTTCCCCTAGGAGAGATATCAGGAAAAACAAATCCTGCCAACCTAAAGTACAACTCGATTCCAAGGTTGTGAGGTAGAGATAGCTCTTTAGCGATAAGGTCGCCAATTCTCACTTTGTTTTTAAGTGTTTGTCTTATTATGTTTAGTTTTAAGGTGGACAATAAAGTATTTTCTGTGTATCATTCTAAAGCCAGAACGCCGATATTCTTCCACACGTAAGGAATACTAGATTGCATTTATGAGGCAACGTGATTAACAATATAAATAGTGAAATAAATCACACGAAAGGAAGAGTCCAATAAACTAAGCAACGATATCACACTGACAGACATAAACATCTGACTTCCAACAACATATAGACGAAGGCAAGATTTGTCTCCTTAAGGAATAATGGTTAAAAGGAAAAAGGGACCAATATACAGAAGTAGATGTTGAAGCTCTTAGAATAGACCAAGAGTTGTTGTAATACATCTCTGAGGAGCATCTCTGCGACGAATGGAGAACAGAGCTATCTAAGGACATGCACAGAGCTCCGTTTCGTACAAGATAATCAGGCAATAAGTTAATCTGATAAGTTTTCAGATAAGACTGCCTTACAGCTAAATATAAGTGTGATGTTGTCACCTAACGCACAATTTGGTTCGATTTCTAATACCGAGTTATAAAGAATTTATAAGTTCTGTTCACCGTGGCAGTACATCTGTTCGCTTACCTAAACAAACCCGATAGCTATTCACATTGCATTAAGTAGGTCATAGTAGCATTTATGTTTTTGAATACCGATACATGCTTTTGACATAGGTACTAAGGGAATAATTTTCTATGCCTGACCTACATTTAATTCAACAACTAGTCAAACACTGCAAGCCGCGTCGCCGCCGGTCAGCTGTGCTATCGATCCGGCAACGCGACAATCGAAAACCCTGCAGTCCTTCCCCCATCCCACTGAAACTAGATCGCTTCAACCAGCCGGGGTTACATCATGGGGTACGAACAAGCTAACAAGTTATGCAAATAATTGTGTGGAAACATGACATGCAGTCGTCGCTGACATCATCTTAATGAACTGTTGTGAGTTAGTGAACAGGAAACTTCCGTTGACTATGGCGGAAGATTAAGGAGTGTAAATGTAGCATTAGACTTTACTGCATGACAAACATAATGAATAACTTTTCGCGGAATCAGTTATAAACATTTTAAAAATAGGTGATCCGAATGCGCACAAAAATAAAAACAGCATGAGTTGAAGAATTGTTGACTATCCGATTTTGTTATAAAATTGTATAAACGCTACGCAACGCGCCAATAAAAATTCAATCTAATCTGAAACCAATCAAATACAGGACACGCAGCTGAGCCAGGTGCCAATTGTATCTAATAAATTCTCTAATTGGAGACTTCAACTCACAAGACAATTTATTGGAACACAGGAGTTTAGATTCTTGACGCAATAAACATTGTGAGATATACGCACATCGTAGACTGATTACAAATTAGGTAGGTACTACAATGTATTTACTTCAACTTTTAACCCGACGAAGCAATTCCAATAGCATTGCGAAATTCATATTTACAAAAGACGTTTAACTGAGGGATCAGAGACGGTATTTATTTCTATAAAAGTTTCTCGTTGCTAACTTTATAGCTAAAGTTCTTGGATGTTAAATGCCCTTCAATTAAAAACACAGTCATAAAAACAATTGCCTTGCTACTTACTCGTCACTAAACCAAATAACAACAGCTCAGGTGCACAAACAAACCGGATTAAACAACTCACCGACTCTCTGACTCAGATGTGGCGTGCTCCGTTCAGGTAATCCAGGCTCCTCTTCTTCCACGTCAGTGTCGAACGAGAACGGAAAGGTTTTCGTGGAGCCGACAAAGCCGTTCGCCATGTTATATTATTGCGAAGGCAACACGTCGTCACCTGAACGCTATATCAGACTCACTGCCGGAGGGTCCTCGTTCCACGCATGTAGCAGCGGTCGATAGCGAGGCTCAAGTTTTTGCTTCCACAAAGTAACTTGACCGCAAGTTTGAAATTCAAGAGAACCTTTGTTAAAAAAGAAAATTACTGTTTTTAAAATGGTTTTGTGTAATTCCAGTTTAAATTGAAACACGTACGGACGGCTTGTGTGGACTTTCCACGGAAAACTGCTTTTGTAAAATTTGTTATCGTGTGTTTGCTGCGAATACACTCAAGATTGGGAAATATTTAAACAACGAGTGGGTTTATTTGGGTGCAAGTAACACCTTTTTAGGATTCCGTAGTACAACAAGGAACCCTCATAGTTTCACTTTGACATCGACTTTCCGAAGAGACTATTTGCTATTAGTCCTAGAAAGCTGTAATTTTGCATAGGCATATAAAATAATGACGCCGAGACAACATTACAAAAAATGCTGAAAAACGAATGGGGTACTTAGGTAAGTACCTCTAATAGAAATACTTGAACTTTTTTTCATGATTTTTCCATCGTGTGGGGTATCGTTGCGTTGCATAGGCATTTTAAAACTATTTAGAGGTTGCGAAGGCAATTTCGATATAGGGATCCGTTTGCGAAATATTAAAGTATTCAAATTTATTTCGGGCGTCCCTCTCTCTAAAATCTAAACTACTAGCTTCACCAATCTGAAAAAGTAACGCCTGAAAACGTTACTGCAGCGGCATGATTTTTTTCTATTAGCCTTAGTCAAATTTAAAGTAGCCTAAATGGTAGTTTACATTTGTGCCTGTCCTTGGCCGGCCAGCGGCATTTGTGCCCCCTGTGGTTTTTCGGTAATTCCAATTGCCGCTGCAGTAACGTTTGGCAGATTTCCAGATCTCCGGAACGGCTGGACAGACAGACATGATTTTCGTGGGCAGGTGCGCTGAAATATGTGCCAGTTGGTGCCCTAGTAGTTTTCCCAAAAAAATGCATGGTGTATGAATTAGACGAGTTTTTCTGAAAATCGAAAATAACCTCTAGCTCTTGAACTACTTAAGAAAGGCGCTCTGCGATTGCACTGGCTGATGCCTATTAGAAATATGTATATCCTGACAAAATTGTGAAACCTACATATCATTTCCGAAGAAATATATCAGTTTAAGTAATGAAAGTGGTTTACATATTTCAAACCTCAAATAAGGGAGTTTTAAAGCCTATATTCAAATGAACGCACACTTTTCCAATACAAAACGTGATTTTTTTGCCGTTTTTTGCTCGATATTAATAACGGCAACAGGTAGACGCTTGAAATATTCACAGAATATTTAGTTGTATATACATTTAATAAATAAATAATTAAATTAAAATAATGGTACGGAACCCTAGGTAGCTATGTAGCCTATATGGCTACTACCTTTTAGGCTACTTTAAATATAACTTGTTACGCTTTCGCGATTTGTTTACATATTATTATTTTTTTAGTTTTAAATTACAGGATTTTATCGCGTACCTTTTTTATTATTTTCCGACGTTTCGAAACACCAAGAACGCTGAAATGTGTTCGAAACGTCGGAAAATAATAAAAAAGGTAAGCGATAAAATCCTGTAATTTAAAACTAAAAAAAAAAATACTTTAAATATGACTCTAATAGAAAAAAATCATGCCGGTTACAGTATAAGTTAAATCAGTACGGTTGTTATTTAAAGAAGATGACTGTATGAATATACATTAGAAAAAAATAATGCCGGTTACAGTATAAGTTAAATCAGTACGGTTGTTATTTAAAGAAGATGACTGTATGAATATACATATAAAAAAAACTAAAAATTGTATCTAGTATATAAGTATTTGTTAAGATAAGCCTTGTTAAAAGTTATGTTTCTCAACAGGCATCCGTTATTCATCGGAATGTCAATTTTTATTGTAATTATTCTAAAAATAGTTCTGAGTTGTTTTGTTTTAACCTATGTATTTCGATTTATATACCTACCTAATAATACCTCATATTGAACCAGGTGAGAACTCTGTGTCTAGTTAAACCTAACATAGGCTTTAAGCCACTTCTAACCGAAATGTAATGTTGTTTTTTAATGAATAAATAATTATATTCTATTCTAAATGGATATCTCGAGAACTACTGATGCTATCGACTTGAAATTTGAAATGGCTAAACTAATAACTTTTACTAATATAGCATATATAAAAATGTAAAAAAAAATTCTTACTATGATTGCAGGGAAAGCGGAAAGGGGATCTCAATTTTTTTAAGTGAAGTTACTAGGTCGTGTATGTGTGTATGTGTGTGTGCATATGAAAGGTATTCACACACATTTAAAAACAGTTTTTAGTTTTGCTTTAGGCCGTATAGTTTTCGACTTATTTACAAAAACGTTGAAAGAAATTGTTTTCCCCCTTATCTCCGAAGTTTGCAGACCCCTTTATTGCTAATAGGAGTGTATGTAAAGCTTACAGGAAAATTATAACGAACCCTATATTTTGCATAGATTTTAGATATCATCGAGTGTTAAAAAAATCTACATAAGTTCTGCTATCAGACAAGAGATGGCGCTGTCGTCAAGGTTCTCCAACAAATATAAACCGCCTTTATCATATATTATATTGTATGATGGCACGAAACCCTCGGTGCGCGAGTCCCACTCGCTCTTGCTCGGTTTTATTAAGAATAATAATACCATCTTAGTATCTAGCTAGGTTGACCTAGGGCATAGATATAAAACGCGGTAGGCACCCTTACGAAATTACAATCTAGATTGGTTATTTGCTTATACTAGAACTATCTTGAAGAATATTGCATTTTAGGCCCTCTATCCTTAATTAATACGGTCTTTGTTATGTTAATAGCAAGACTTGTGATTTGCTATGTTAAAAGATGTAGGCACTGCTAAAATACCTTGACTATGGGTAGAAGCTTATGTCAACAGTGCATTACGACACGGAGCAAATGAAGAGGCGGTGCCATTATTGGAAATGATGATGATCTGTAACTGAAGCTAGCAAGGCCTGTTGAATGCTATTGTAGCGTGCAGTGGTACAAATCATATTTTTTTACTTTAATAAAGTACTTATTAGACCCATCTAAGGAAATCAATCTATACATATAAAATTCAAAGTCCTGACTGACTGACTGATATATCAACGCACAGCCTAAACCACTGGACCTAAAGACTTGAAATTTGGCACACATACTATATCTTGAGTAAGCGTGGGGTGCCGGCAGTAGAATGTTACCCCTCCTCTCATGCCCGTGGATGCAGTAAGAGCCTGCTAAGGGATACCTCCGGAAGATGGGCAGCAGCGTTTTTCCGTGTATCAACATCCCGTGCTGCGCTCGCCAACCCGCCTGCCAAGCGTGGTGAGTATGGCAACTACCCCTCATGGAGATCCATGAGGGAGGCCTGTTCAGTAGGGGACTTTTTACAGCTGGAATGATAATGATGATATCTTGAGTATTGTAGAGGTGCACTATGAAGGGATTTTTCGAAATTCCCACAGGATAGGGAATAAATGGGATTTATATTTTCGAATCAAAGTGGCTCTGTGTGAAAAAGGGGATTTTACGTTTTATGACTTCCACACTGACGAAGTCACAGGCAAAAGCTAGCGAAACATACAATTCTTTACAATATTGAATTGGAACTTATTTTGTTGACATGAAATTGAATTCTATGTTCCTATATAGAATGTGTTTATTGAGATTCAAAATAAAGATTTTCTATATTCCAATAAATACAATTTTTTTATCTTCTATAGTTTTTCTAATTGAATGAACTTGGCAGACTTTAGTCTAGTCTACCTGCATAGACCCTAATTTAAGGAACAGATAGACCACACCATAGAAAGATTCTTTCTAACAAATAATTTATTGATCAAACTTCTTAGATACAAGCATTCACAGGATTGTTCCTACACTATCAACACTTCACTTCTTGGCCGCCTGCTCATCAATGGGGTCCAGTTTGGGTTCAGCAAACTTCAACGTAGGGAATGCGGTCATGTCGACTCCGGACCCACCTCCATATTGCTTCTCGAGCTTCTCAAACTCAGTCTTGAGTTCCTTCTGGATGGCTGGGCTGGCGTCCACCAGTTTGCCACCGCTAAAATGGAAAACCAAGATGATTGTGATGATTTGAATATAACTGTTTTGAAATGGATATTTCTATGATTGTTAAAAAGAACATGCAGATAAAACAAGCAGCTATGGAGCTTACCTGTTATTTAATTCTTCTTTTTTAGTATTTCTTCAAGTTATTTTTTATAAATTGCAATTTATAGCTTATGTTGTTGAAATCAACTATGCTAAAACTATTAACAGTGAAATAAAAATGCACAGATGAAACATTCATTAATTGATCTGAAGGATTTCATAATCCATTAATTGATTGGAAAAATAAAGGATATTTACATAAAGTTGTGGAGGAATTTTTAGGACAAAAAACACATTAACAAGCAATAAAGTTGGTTTACATTGGTCATATGCATGTTCAGTAAACCGATAGGACACCTGTATAAATAAATGGCTAGAAACTTGACTTACAAGTACTTAGGTACTTGGCACAAAACCATACAAAACAAACAACTGTACAGGCAGTAAGCTTATAACTTCATATTACATTTGACTAATGTGAACTGGCCACAAGACACACTAAACATACTACAATCCATTTTAGGGTGTCTAGTTATGTCAGACTGAAGTCCAGCCAGAGGGTAGAATATCAAGTGGAGATTTTGGAAAGACTTTTCGATTCAGTACCTATCGAACTGGACTCCTGTTATATGAATAATAGAATATGGACACTATGGGATAGTACTTCAATCTGACAAAATCAATAAAATAGGTACGTACGCGCTCTTCTGCTTATATTCTCTGATTTTGTCGAGGAACAGCTGTTGGATGGGGTCAGTGGCTTTCTGCGCCGCTGCCAGGTTCCTGGTGATCATCACCGAGGCGGTGGCCGCCCGAAGACCGACAAAAGTAGAGGTCAACATCTGAAAACCCACAAACATAACCTCTATTACAAGTTACATAACTTCACAAATTTATACAAAAATAATTGTTGGGTATTGGCGTACACTGTATATTACACTAAAGCCATTAAATAATTGGATTTTTACTGAAAATTTCAAGATTTGGTACCTTTTTGCGAATTTGCCTGTCTTCGAATGTTTGACAGTATTTTTTTTTTCACGGAAAATGTGACAGCCGTGTGTGCTGATGTCTTCTTCTTGTTCTTATTATTTTGGCTTCTGTGACTTGCGCATAGCGGTCACATTCTGCAAAGTGAAGTTCGCGCAAAACTTTATGAGCTCTGTGAACATTGCGGCAAATGCTTGACATGTTCATTATGCATGATATGACATGACATCATGAAAAATTAAACAAACAAAACGTCAAAAATAAATAAAAATAATATACAATATTTATTTTATTTTTCGTTCTTTCATATCTAATTTAACAAAAATAAATATTACACGTATAAACCAAGGAAAGTCCATCCGTCCAGGACCATCTTGACATTACTTTATGAAGTTGTATTGGACACCCTGTATACGAGTGTAACATTTTGACCACACAATAACCAAGGCGATTCTCCCGGCGCGCCGGCGCGGTGGCTCGAAGCGCGTCGCATAGAAATAAATGAGGCAGTTGTAAATATGCTCGATACAGTTCCTTACCCGATATTGTCTCACAGTACTACCGTGTTAAGGCAATACACTGTATGTCAAGTTACAGTGTTTTGCCTTAACAGGGCTCAATCGTTTTCTTTTTATGTGTTCTATAAAACTGTATAATTTTTTTTTCGATACCTGTTACCAACACTGAGAAAATACAGTTTAAATAACACTGTATTCAAGAAATCTATAAGATTTAAAATTCCAAAACACGGTAAACAAATATACCGTGTAATGCCAAAATAAAATAACGCGCGAAAAAGATACAGTGTTCTATTATTCGAGACCTGTGCAACGCAAGCGCGTGGGTCTATTAGAGAGGTCTACTTATAGTGGCTTGCACCCAAACGGCTTGACCGGGGAGGAGTGCGGGGTGCGCGGGCCGATAGATTGGAGACAGAGAGTTAAATAAGTTAATTATGAAAGAGAGTTGATAAGTTTACGCTAATGAGTGGTTTGTTAAAAAAATTCGCGGTTTTCGCACTAAATACCTGCTTGATTTGTCACAAAGAAATGTACAACATCACAATATTTCTTCATCTGCAACGATGGCCTCCGAGTTAATGGTTAAGTGCAGAACTTGAAAATTTTAGGTTGATGTTGTTAGAAAGGTTGATGTTTTAGATCACACGGATATGATTTTAATTCCCCACGATTCAAAAGTAGCATACCCAAAAGGATTTAATATATGTACAAAATATGAAAATTGTAGAGTTTCGAAGAGGTGAAGTGGCAATGTTTGCCAAAAACGATTGTCAAGGAGAATATGAGAAAATAAACGTTCTGAAAAGAAACGTCGCTTCTAAATTGATAAGTGACATAAATTCTGGTAAATCTGATATGTTCGATGTGATTCAAAGAGAACCGGAACCGAAAGGAATCAGTGATTTGAAGAAGAAGGAGTTGTTATTACTCTGCAAGTCCATGCCGCAATCAAGGAGATTTTTTTACGAAAATCTTGTTTTATCTGAATTGCCCGAAGATGATGAATGAACATTGAATATAAACGTAAAATGGTGATATTAATAATAATAATAATTACGGCTTATTCCATTTAAACAGTAATATTTAAATGTTAATTTTTTTCCAATTGATAATTCAGAAGATGGATCTTTTGTGACTGATTGTTAACTGATCTCTTGTCCACTATTGCAATTAATGATACTTAGGGCCGGTTTTTTGATCCGTAGTTAACCCAGCAAATGGTTAAAAATCTAACCAATGGTCATATTTTGACATTATTTCAACCACATAAAAGTCAAAATGTGACAATTGGTTAGATTTTAACCATTTATTATATATATATATATAACATAACTAGCTAACGTAGTTAACCAACAAATGGTTAAAAATCTCATCTTTCTCTCATCTCATCTCTCTCTTGGTTGAGATTTTTAACCATTTGTTGGGTTAACTACAGATCAAAAAACCGGTCCTTAGTCATTGATAGTTAATTTTCATTTCGTTTATGATAGTTTTTTTTTTAATAATATGGTAATGTTTATATTTTATTGTTTAAAATAAATGTAAGTTGTTTTAATATGTGCGGGATAGTTGTTTATTTGACTGACTGTTACATTTTTAATTGTTTATTAGTATAGTAAAAAAATCAAACAAACTGATTTTTTCGTTCTGCTACCTACTTTCAATAACTTTAAGGAACAGTTTTAGGGTTTACTTGATAGTTAATAGGAGTTACAGTAAAATTACTTCATTGTTTATCTCATATAACTCTAATTTATAAGGGCAATACACTGTAATATCACATAATAGTGTTTTGCCATAACTAAATAGCACCATTGCTGCGAGGACTGGAAAGGTAAAACAATTTTTCAAAGATATATCATTTATTTCTAAAAATATCGCATTGAAAGTAATATGAATAGATAGATAATTAAAAATACTTTTAAATAATACCAAACACTTTATACTTTAGAAAAGAGATGAAAGAACTATCGAATAAAAACCGAAAAAAGTTTATTTGCGTGTTTACTCAAATTGGACTTTTTCAACATACAGTGTATTGGCTTTACACGGCACAGTAGTATTGATTCTTTGTGTATTGTATTCGTATATTGATGTATGTACCTACTTTTAGTCTTATTTTTAGTGACTATCTACCTACTGTATGTCTTTGGTGTTAGACGTACCTACCTACGTATAGATTTAAGATAGGAGGGCCCGATACGCTTAGGACAAGCCCAAAAGGGCTTTTTGAGTGTATTTAGTTTAAGAACTATTGTAATTTTCTTGAAATAAATAAAATAAAACAATATTGCCTGCTAGGTTATAAATGAACTTCAGAATCAGAATCCAATACCTACATTACAACATGACATGTTTACATTTTAATACATTGTATTACATTACATAAGTACAATGTAATTAAGTTGAGAATAGAGAACGACGAAAATAAAAATCTTAGTATGTACACAAAATGATTTACAGTCAGATATAATTTTACTTTACCTACATACTTGCTACACAGTAGAAATTTTACATTTAAAAATTGGCTTCTTGCGTTAAGTAAAGGTGAATTTGTTTGTGAACATTTAAATTTTAATTAATCCTTCATTGAATATAATAATTTATTTTTAATTATTTTTGTTTTAATAATGAGGCGTTTTCATTAAAAAGTAAAAACTTCAAAAATAGTTACCTCGTACCTTAAAGATGGCGTTAATTTTCTTTTACTGGTAGGCACAATTTGAAAATGACAGGATTAATCACAAACTTGCTTACTCCGCTTGCTAGCTCCATCTGTTAGGTTTAGTAGAAAACTCTTTTTCTTTTTTTACTGAAAACGGCTCATTGAAAAATAAATAAATGCATATTAAAAAGTGTGCTAGATAAAACGAATATACAACAAAAATCGCGCTGGCAACCCTAGTTTCGCAGACTGAGCCCCTCTCGCACCCCTTTTATATTTCCTTACCCTCAACGCCCTAAAAACTGTGTACTGCGCAGTCGTTGAAGCTAACTTCACAGAGCTCAAGAAAGTTTTGCGTGAACTTTAATATGTCTATGATTCTGCAATATCCATTTCATATTCATCTTAATTAATCAAAAACGTGACAAACGTGTGAAAAATAACAAGCAAAAATGCAACACTTTTTACTTAGTTAAATTATAATCTGTATTGATTAGGTACATAATGCGCTTATAAGTAAAAAAGATGCAAAATGTTCAGCATAATAATGTGTCGTCCTGGCACAGATGCCAAAAAAATAAGAAAGTTATCAGAAATGTCAATGTCGTCGCATGTCAAAATTCTCACCGATTCCCACAAATGCATCTAGTAGGTAGTCTGAGTCTGGAACACCTATACTTAATGTCTTCTTTACTCACCTTTTCCACTCTCATAAATTATTTATTATGTAAATATACATATATATACAGGGTGTAATCGTTAAGTGTGCACAGGCGATTATTCCGTAACTATTGCAGATATCAAAAAACTTTAAACTGATATCGAAAGTACTTTACCTAATGAGTAAAATGACATTAATAACTTTTTAAAAATAAAACGAGAAATATCAAAAAAAAATATACATTAATCACTCCCATACATTTAGTATGAGATAGTAGAAAGGTTTTAGTTTCCTTATTTTAAGTGGAATAGTACCTACTCATTTTACCCTTGTCATTTTATAATTATGTACGATATGAAGGTATTAATGAATTTCAAGTAGATACACGTGTAGATTAATTATCTTACCACTTCAAATTTATAATAAACCTTGTTTCCATATTGTATTGATTTGAACTAGCTGAAAAGCAACATACTAAATAAAAACAAAAAGAAAGATACTCTTTGGTGTTCGTTCTAAATTCAAATTCTTTATCGCGGGTTCTCGTTCCCGCCAATTTATTGTATTTTTCAATTTGCGTTAATAATCGTGATTGTTGCATTTATTGATTGAAAAATGGCATATTCCAATACAGAAAAGAGGGACATGTTAAAAATGTACTACAAACATGATTGTAACAATAGGGCGGCCATTATCGCCTACAGAAGAGAGTACCCAGATAGAGAAGTTCCTTCTGGTACGTATTTACGTAAGTTGGATAACAATTTGATAAATTATGGATCTTTTAACAGAAAAAAAGGTTCGAGAACAAGAGCTCCGGAATTTGATAATGACTTAGATAACAATATTATTAACTACGTAGTAGATAATCCACAAGAATCAACGCGTTCAGTGGCCCGATCATTTCCAGTGTCCCACAATTATGTACACAAGTTATTAAAAAAACACAACTTCAAAGCATTTAAGATAAAACCTACTCAAACGCTGCACAATGATGATCCTGCTCGTCGGCTGGTCTATTGCAATTGGCTAGTCAATAATTATGTCAATGTAAGGTCAATTTTATGGACCGATGAAAGTAATGTTTCAAACTGCGGCATTTACAATAGAAAAAACTCGCATTATTGGTCAATTGACAATCCTCGCTTAACTACTGAAGTTAGAGCTCAGGTGCGATTCTCAATTAATGTGTGGTGTGGTATTCTTGGAGATCGGATCATTGGGCCATATTTTTACAGTGGAACCTTAAATGGACAGAGATATTTCTCCTTTGTACAAAACGATATGCCAAGTCTCTTAGAACCAATTCCAGACGATGAAAGAAGGTCGATAATTTTTCAACAAGATGGAGCACCTGCACATAATACAAATGTTGTAATGAATTTCTTACGAAACAATTATAATGGCTTAATAGCCAATAATAGTGCAACCCCTTGGCCTGCCAGATCCCCGGATCTCACGCCTTGTGATTTCTTCCTATGGGGATTTGTCAAAGACCACGTGTACGCTGAGAGAGTACACAGCCTAGAAGAGTTACAGAATCGTGTACGTCGTGCAATTGCTTTAATTACTCCGCAAATGTTAAGGAAAGTTCATTTAGAAACTGTAAATAGAGCTCGTCATTGTATTGCACAAGGAGGACGTCACTTCGAACATATGCTTTGAACACAAAATTTTGTACTTACTAAGAAATAAAATGTATGGGAGTGATTAATGTAATTTTTTTGGATATTTCTCGTTTTATTTTTAAAAAGTTATTAATGTCATTTTACTCATTAGGTAAAGTACTTTCGATATCAGTTTAAAGTTTTTTGATATCTGCAATAGTTACGGAATAATCGCCTGTGCACACTTAACGATTACACCCTGTATATATATATATGTAAATAGCATATGATTGTACATTATTTATTTCACATTATGTCATTATTTTTCAATAAATAAATAAATAATGCTGGACAATTCACACAGCATCACCTAGCCCCAAGCTAAGCGGAGCTTGTGTTATGGGTACTAGATGACTGGTATCCTTAATACATTAAACTACACAGATAATTTTTTTTTATTATATATAGAAAAACATCCAGAACATCCTGAACAGCAGATCGTACAAACATTTGTCCCGAAGCGGGAATCGAAACCGCAACCTCTTGCGTCGCAGGCGGACCTTCGCCCGCTGCGCCACAGAGCTCGTCAAATATTGTATATAATTAAAGATAAAGATAAAGAAACGTTTATTTCGTCACATTTCTACAATCAAATAAAAAAATCATAAATTCGGTTTTAAAACTAGTGACAAAAATGGTCACTACTCAGCATGTTTATTAATTATATTCCTAATCCTAAGTTGAGTTATTTCAGATATAAAAATATATATTCAAATTTATGATTCAAAATTGTTAAATGTTGAACTGTTTCCTTTCTAAAGATTACAAACTTGACACTGGCAGAATTGTGTAAAACCAAACACAAAATGCCATTTCAAAAATTATTGGTCAATGAGCCGTTTTCAGTAGGTAACAAAACAAAAAGAGTTTTCTACTAAACCTAACAGATGGAGCTGGCAAGCGGAGTAAGCAAGTTTGTGATTAATTCTGTCATTGTCAAATTGTGTTTCCTACCAGTAAAAGAAAATTAACGCCATCTATAAGGTACGAGGTAACTATTTTTGAAGTTTTTACTTTTTAATGAAAACGCCTCATTCAAAAGTTTTTTTTTATTTCTATATTTATTTTCCATTTTGTTATCTGTAACCACTAATTTCGACTTCTGTAAAGATTAAGATACTTGACACTGGCAGAATTGAGTAAAACCAAACACAAAAGCCAAAAAGAAGAAGAAAAAGACGAAGAAGAAGAGTCTACTGCCTGCACCAATGTTTTGTTGTTGCTACATCGGTAGAGTTCTGAATAATTTTACAAAAATATGTTTGATTTAGTGAACTACTCAGCAAATGTATGACTTGCATATAATTAACGTTCAGAAGTAAAAACCAGTTACGAACAGCCATGGATCGCGGTAAAATGCCGTCGTCGGGCCGAGGAGGCAAGAGCAAAGGGCCGCAGCATCCGCAAGACATCTTTGCACTGGGAACTAAATCCACTGTGGTGGTTTCCAGGGACTCTGAGAAGAGAGGGAGTATCCACAAACCATCTACAAGTGGTAAGTTCTTGCAAAATGATATCAATATTAATGTAGTTGCAATATATGTCACCAATAACCTTCTTCATTCCTCTAGGTGTCGAAAGAAAACGAGAGACATCTAGTTTCGGGTCGCAGCCGCCCAGCAAGAGGTCCAGGATTGGCTCCCCAGCTGAAGCTGTTGGAGGAACCTCACTCGAAGTGGATCCAGTTGACTTAGTGCCCAGTGTGCTACAAGCTCTGGATACACATAATTCTGATAAACTAGTAAGTAAATTTTTGCTTGCATCGCAGTATGGCGGAATGACGATTAGAGTGGTGTTGGTGGGATAACCGACTTAGGAGCTGTAATTATTATTTGAATACTGGCTTGTCATTGGTTGATATCCTTGAATCTAACAAACAGTTCGATGCGCGAATTTTAAATCTATCCAATGTGCAATGGCATCAAAATGTGAATACCGTCAAAAATCGACTTGAGCGGTGTTGTTAGATAAGGGATAGATTGAGATTGGCACCAATCTTAAAAATTGGATTTATTAAAATTGATACCTTCAGTGATGATATACACTGATGGTTGCAATCATATTACAATGATTTAAAGATAGATAGATAAAGATAAAAATAATTTATTTGCGAAAACATGTATTGACAAGACACACAAGACAGATAAAACATTTATTTGTAACACTCATAAAAAAATAAAAGACAACATTATATATTCATTCAAAATAACAAATTAAACTAAGAAAAACACAGTTTCAAAAAGGCGTCTGATTCAGCACTAAGTTGAGCCTAAGCACAACGCTGATCTTCCGTCAGAACCGGTTTGATACTTAATTATAATTTGATTGAGATTGACAGTTTTTAGCAGACTAGACCAGAACACATGTTACCATCAGAGATGAATAGACACTAATAATAATAAATATTTCACTTTCAAAATTAACGTGAGATATACTATTCATTTTGTAAAAACGGGAATTAGGTAGTATTGTAACATCGTAGATTATTCCGACACGTTTCGATTTTTCAAGAAAATCATCATCATGGAATTGAATGCCCGTCCGCGCGTGGGGCCGACACGACACTGTTTTTGTTAATACATAATAAATATGTATTAACAAAAAAAAGTTTTAAGTAATGTATCAATCATCTTGTTTCCATTGTACAAGCTTTGCTTAGTTTGGGACCATCTAGATAGATAGATTAGTAAATAAACTCTTTAATGTGTAAATCAAACAGGAAATAAAAACAAAAAGAACTAAAATTAACTTAAACCACAAAAACAACAGAAATACACAATGGGCGGTCTTATCGCTTTGACCGATTTCCTCCAGACAACATTTGGATGGAGAAGATTTAGGTCTAGGTCCTGTGTCTAATTTTTAGCATTATTTCTATCTATTCAGCCCATGTTATCCCACTGCTGGGCAAAGGCCTCCCGTCGCTCATTCCACACTTTCCGGTCTAAGGCGTTAATCAACCAGTCAACACAGGACAAACCTCCAGACAGGACTTCATTTCAGCCATAAAACGTCCACTGATGAACACAGGCCTCCCTCATGGATCTCCATGAGGGGTAGTTGCCATTCTCACCACGCTTGGCAGGCGGGTTGGTGAGCGCAGTATGGGATGTTGATACACGGCTAGACGCTGCTGCCCATCTTCCGGAGGTATCCCTTAGCAGGCTCTTACTGCATCCATGGGCATGAGAGGAGGGGTATCATTCTACTGCCGGCACCCCACGGCGACAGGACTTGCCATAATTTATTCATTAAAACGAAATATTACAATTTCAGCTGGGACTGCTCACCGGTGCCATCCGCCTCCTCAAGTCGCAGCGCTCGAAGCCCGACGCGATCCTCTGCATGAGCCTGCTGTACCTCACCAAGATCAGGCCCAACATGTTCGCGCACGAGGCCGTCACCAGCCTCCTCTGCACGCTGCTGAAGCGCGAGCAGGGCGCGGCGTTTAAAAGTAAAGGGAACCCGCTGGTGTTCGTGCTGGCCTGCAATATGCTGTACGCTGGCCATCGCGAGAGCAGCAATTGGCCGGATATCTTTATTAAGGTTAGTTTGATAAGATTTAATATTTATGAGTTCAGAGTCGCTCAACGAGCTATGGAGAGGGCTATGCTCGGGGTTTCTTTACGCGATCGAATCAGAAATAAGGAGATACGTAGAAGAACTCGGGTCACCGACATAGCCAAACGGATTAGCACGATGAAGTGGCAATGGGCAGGCCATGTAGCTCGCAGAACAGATGGCCGATGGGGCCGAAAAGTTCTCGAGTGGAGGCCACGGACCGGCAAGCGCAGCGTAGGACGTCCACCAACAAGATGGGATGATGACCTGGTGAAGACCGCAGGTCGACGGTGGATGCAGATCGCTTCCAACCGCAATAACTGGATATCCATGAGGGAGGCCTATGTCCAGCAGTGGACGTCCTACGGCTGAAATGATGATGATGATGAATATTTATGAATGAAAATTTATTGTCCTTGAAATAGGACGTACTTGTTAAGTAACTGTCTTTTCGTAAGTTTTACGTTTAATTTTAATAAATGATGAACACGCACATTTATGTATCGTTCTGTTATGGCTTTTATCAAATCACTGACATGGTTTGATGCGGGAAACTGTCCAACTTGATGAATTGATATTACGTAATATTTTCATCCGCCGTGGGGTGCCGGCAGTAGAATGATACCCGTCCTCTCATGCCCATGGATGCAGTAAGAGCCTGCTAAGGGATACCTCTGGGAGATGGGCAGCAGCGTCTATCCGTGTATCAACATCCCATACTGCGCTCACCAACCCGCCTGCCAAGCGTGGTGAGAATGGCAACTACCCCTCATGGAGATCCATGAGGGAGGCCTGTGTTCATTAGTGGACGTTTTATGGCTGAAATGATGAATAATACATTTAATGTATAAGCGCAGAATATATTTATGTTAGCCACTGAATGCATTAGAATCCTTGTCCGAGTGGCCATAACAGAGACACAGGTGACTCTTCCTCTCTTCATGTATTGTGTTATGCAACCAGGTGTACATAGAAGATGCGCTCAACGAGCGCTGGTGGGTGGAGTGCTCCTGGTGCAAATGCTTGGTGGAGAACATCGTCACCGCGTTCGGAACGAAGCAGCCGCCCGCGCATCTGATTCCTACGGACAATACACTGGGTGAGTTCCTCAACTTCAAACAAGCTTTGATAAACGGACCGATATAGGTCGCGCGGCGGTTTAAATCGCTCGATGAATCTAGTGGGGGCAATCGGCGCATGTGTCAAATCGCACACGAATGGAGACGCGTGAACGCAACGCGGGAGGTGACCTTGAGACCTTGAGAGCGACTGATCTACCAATGACGTGACGCCGTCAGCGCGCCCCGCCCCCCTCGCTCCGCACATCACCAAATAGACCTTAGAATTGGATACTGCGCATACCCCTTCTAGTTTTGCCGAGCGATCTTTAACTATCGCGCGACCTGTACCTGTGATACAGATTGTAGATCTAGTGTGGGTGTCACTAGCAGACAGCATCTTGTTTCTCGCCAGTAGAACAATTATAATATCCTTTTACATGCTACAAGACTTACACCACTAGTGTTTTCTTTATTTTTATTAGTATGCGTGCTAAATATATTAATATAAACTTTATTCACTACTCCCTAATTAAGTAAGTAGGTATTTCGAATAAACTTTTATATTTTAGATTAAAAAGTTTGTAATATTGTTTTTGCTGTTGAATAAATATTTTTCATTTTCCATACATACTTTACTTAAGATGGCAGGTAATAAAGTAACACTTCATTGTCTGTTGCTTTAACTCCGTACATGCTGTCTCGTCCTGGCTTGTTAAGGCTGAACGAGTCGCTCATCTTTCCATACAAACGTGGAAGGGTAACTACTCCACTGTTTGACGTTGACCATCCAACACTAAGGATTATATCAATTTATCTCGTCATAATCTATGTTTGTATACACCCCAAACCGTAATAAAAGTATTTATTTCAAAAATACAAGCTTCTAAACTTTCGTATTTCAACACTGATTTTAGCCCAACTTTGGACGAAACTAAATAATATACGGAGAAAGAAAACTCTAAAATTAACGCCGTTCTGACATAGTTTAATTATTCAAAAGTTGAAATAAATGTTATTTTGAAAAGATTACACTCAAGTTTTTCTATAATAACCCTTGTGCTAAAAGTCTATTCACATATTTTTGCGCGGTCGGTTTAGGAAAGAATCATTGTGCATTTCATTCTAGCGCGCGGGTAAACATACCATGTCAGGTGAGATAGCATACATTTAGGCCGCGCCCACTGACGACTTTGCCTCCGCGACTTGTTACGCCTTAAATACGTTATTTACTTAATATTTTAACCTCGAAGATTATTCCGACACGTTTCGATTTTACAAGAAAATCATCATGTCTGTCCGTGCGTACGCGTATATCGTATAGTAATATAACGTGAGTTATCCCCGTATTTTACTTAATAATTAATAGAAAAGCACGTTAATTTTGGATAGGGAAATCTAGCCTACTCAAGGAAATTAAAAAACTTGAAAAAAAATTGATAAGGTTTTTTTTTAAATGTTCTACCTAAGTATGGTTGGTTAAACACAAAAATACAGACGGTAGCCTATTCTCAAGTTGCCTTAATATTTTTTTATTTGGATGAGTAGTTTCTTCCATTTTTAGGGTTCCGGACCAAAATGGTAAAAAGGAACCCTTATAGAATCACTCTGTCTGTCTGTCTGTCTGTCTGTCTGTCTGTCTGTCTGTCTGTCTGTCTGTCTGTCACAAGTGGATATCTCGAGAACTACTGATGCTATCGACTTGAAATTTAAAATAGTAAAAGACAACACTTTTTTACTAATACAGCATAGATGAAAATGTTAAAAAATATTCTTATTTTGATTGCAGGGGGGCGGATAGGGGATCTCAAAAATTTTAAGTGAAGTTACTAGACCGTGTAGGGTATCATTTGAAAGGTATTAATTTGCACATCAATAAGCAGTTTTTAGTTTTTCTTTAAACCGTATTGTTTTTGAGTTATTTACAAAAATGTTGAAAAAACGACCGTTCCCCCCCCCTTATCTCCGAAGTTTGCAGAGATAAACCCTTGATACTTTTATAGCTAATAGCAGTGTATGTAAACTTTATAGGAAAATTATAGCGAACTCCCTAATTTGCATAGTTTTTTAGACAATGGAGGTGGAAGGGGCGTTTTCAAAAGTTTTGGAAAGTTACTAGGTGATGTGGGATATCATATGAAAGATATTCATTTGCACATTAATAAACAGTTTTTAGTTTTCCTTTAAGTTTTATAGTTTTTGAGTTATTTACAAAAATGTTGAAAAAAATAGCGTTCCCCCCCCTTATCTCCGAAGTTTGCGGAGATAAACCTCTGAAATTTTTATTGCTATTAGAAGTGTATGTAAAGATTAGAGGAAATTTATTACAATCTCTCTACATAGCATACTTTTTTAAAAATCATCGAAAGTGTAAAAAATCTACATAAGTTCCGCTATCAGACAAGAGATGGCGCTGTCAAGGTTCTCCTACAAATATAAAACCGCCTTTGTCATATATTATATTGTATGATGGCACGGAACCCTCGGTGCGCGAGTCCGACTCGCTCTGGCCCGGTTTTATTATTTTATATTATTGTATTCGGAGAACAAACAGTTTTACATACTATATGTATAATGTATTTCTAGTCTATATAAATGTGTAAAGACATCAAAAAGGTACAATTAAAGGCCTGTTACAAGCAACTTACCCGCAAGCACTTTCTTGATAAAATATACCCGTAGGTTCATCATCGTCTCCCCTTGCTTAACCCTCGACTGTTCTATTGTGAAGTGTAATTTCTGTTTGTTTAGTTTTTAAGTATTATAGCACGCCAACCACACTCTAAACTACAAGTTTGGCTGGTAGAGAATGCATTAAGCCCACCTTTTGTAATTGTGCAATGAAGTATGAAATAAATAAATAATAAAATGTGTTTGCAGTAGTTTTAGGCTTGTATAGTAGTGTTGCACTCGGCTGCCGTATGTGTAGATGCATGTTTGAGGTACGCTGTTGTTCACAGGCACTCTGTCTCCCTCAGGGGCCGGGTCGCCGCTCCTGCCGTATGTGTAGATGCATGTTTGAGGTACGCTGTTGTTCACAGGCACTCTGTCTCCCTCAGGGGCCGGGTCGCCGCTCCTGCCGTATGTGTAGATGCATGTTTGAGGTACGCTGTTGTTCACAGGCACTCTGTCTCCCTCAGGGGCCGGGTCGCCGCTCCTGCCGTATGTGTAGATGCATGTTTGAGGTACGCTGTTGTTCACAGGCACTCTGTCTCCCTCAGGGGCCGGGTCGCCGCTCCTGCCGTATGTGTAGATGCATGTTTGAGGTACGCTGTTGTTCACAGGCACTCTGTCTCCCTCAGGGGCCGGGTCGCCGCTCCTGCTGTATGTGTAGATGCATGTTTGAGGTACCGTGTTGTTCACAGGCACTCTGTCTCCCTCAGGGGCCGGGTCGCCGCTCCTGCCGTATGTGTAGATGCATGTTTGAGGTACCGTGTTGTTCACAGGCACTCTGTCTCCCTCAGGGGCCGGGTCGCCGCTCCTGCCGTATGTGTAGATGCATGTTTGAGGTACCGTGTTGTTCACAGGCACTCTGTCTCCCTCAGGGGCCGGGTCGCCGCTCCTGCCGTATGTGTAGATGCATGTTTGAGGTACCGTGTTGTTCACAGGCACTCTGTCTCCCTCAGGGGCCGGGTCGCCGCTCCTGCCGTATGTGTAGATGCATGTTTGAGGTACCGTGTTGTTCACAGGCACTCTGTCTCCCTCAGGGGCCGGGTCGCCGCTGCTGGGCGGCGCGGAGGAGGACCCGGAGCTGGCCGAGCTGGACTACTCAGTGTTCCCGAGGTAAGTCTCTACTGAACATTCAAAAAAATATCTTTCATTTCTCATACTCGGAAAGTAGTGTTGTTTTGATCTGATTCGTTACAGCCGTAAAACGTCTACTACTGAACACAGGCCTCCCTCATGGATCTCCATGAGGGGTAGTTGCCATGCTCACAACGGTTGGCAGGCGGGTTGGCGAGCGCAGTACTAGATGTTGGTACACGGAAAGACGCTGCTGACCATCTTCCGGAGGTATCCCTTAGCAGGCTCTTACTGCATCCATGGGTATGAGAGGAGGGGTAACATTCTACTGCCGGCACCCCGCGGCCTGATTATTGGGTGGAAAATGCTGCTTCCCTCCATAGAGGGAAAAACTCATACAAATTACGGCCGGAATGAATTTTAAAAATAGAACTGCTGTCAGCTATGAAGAGTTTTATGTAACACGTGACTTTCTAAACAGCCAGTGTGAACTTAGCGCAAACTTCTTTGAGCGGAATAATCCGCAACAATTACGCGGTGAGTTCCATATTTAAAATTTAAAAAGTCGACATAAATTGGCGGGATAGTAATCTGTTATGTATCTGTGACGGAATTAAAAAAAATAGGTAAGTACTAGATAAGTATAGTGTGGTAAGTACCCACGGCTATGTAGCCGTGGGGTGCCGGCAGAAGAATGTTATCCCTCCTCTCATGCCCATGGATGCAGTGAGAGCCTGCTAAGGGATACCTCCGGAAGATGGGCAGCAGCGTCTATCCGTGTATCAACATCCCATGCTGCGCTCACCAACCCGCCTGCCAAGCGTGGTGAGAATGGCAACTACCCCTCATGGAGAAGGCCTGTGTTCATCAGTGGACGGTTTATGGCTGAAATGATGACTTCATTCAGTGCGGCCGCATGGACGTTATTGACGCGTGACGAACTATTCTAAAAATGCACGCCCTTTCACCGCGGCTACACGGACATGCAAAAAGGTGTGTAGACACAATACAGATAAATTAGTATTGTCATTAGTATTGTATTGTTCACACTTGTTCAGTCACCGGCTAGACACAAACATTATCACTAAGAAAAAATGCATCTGTCAGTCAACTAGTGCATTAGTGATCCGAACGCGTGACAGAGCGGACGTTTCGCCCAAACAAGAAGCGCGCTACATTGCCTACAGCTCGACTGTTCGCACGATTAGTTGACTTGTCAGTGCGCGGATTAGTCGCACACAAGTATAGAGATGCAATAACTATTTCCTCTCACACATTGTAAACATAAAAATATGTGGAGGAGCGTGCATTTTTAAAATGGTTTATCTCTTTCAATGTATTGGTAAAAATAGGTGGAAATAAGATTATACATATATACACTTGTGGAAGTTGCGCGATTTGCTACCATTTTAGTTTTAAAATACAGAATCCGACTGAGAACGCTGAAACGTGTTTAAAACTAGTACATGCACCAGAACACACACATACTACGAACATACAGGCCCCTGCACACACGTACACACGTAAACACACGCATTTACACAGAGTAACACGCATTCACACACACACACACACACATCGAAACACAGAAATACTGATTGTCTTACTTTCTAACTGTTTTAGTTAAAAAGTAAAACAAACCCGTATAACATTAAAATGACCGTTTCGTCAAATAACAACTTGATGAGGCAGGACAATGAATAATGTCTATGGTTGTTTCTAATCATTTACGCAGTGACCTATTAAGAAAGAGAAATAAGTTGGTAACTTACACGCTAACAACTGCACTGAAATGTCGGGAATCTAAACATAACTCAGTATTCAGTGAACATAGTATTCGTGCTTAAATAAAACAACGTCACTTTCAAAGGCACTTTCATTCTTATAATGAATAGTATATCGCACGTTAATTTTGAAAGTAAAATGACATCTTGCTATTTGACTCGCGCAGATACTCCAGCAGTCACGTGACCGTGGAGCACCTGGTGCTGGCGGCCATCAACGAGCAGATCCAGCGCCGCTCCGCCGCGCCGGATAACATCGGGAAAGGGTTCCTGAAGCTGCTGTCTGCTACTTGTGGCTTCCCAGAGGTAATGCATCAACGAGCAGATCCAGCGCCGCTCCGCCGCGCCGGATAACATCGGGAAAGGGTTCCTGAAGCTGCTGTCTGCTACTTGTGGCTTCCCAGAGGTAATGCATCAACGAGCAGATCCAGCGCCGCTCCGCCGCGCCGGATAACATCGGGAAAGGGTTCCTGAAGCTGCTGTCTGCTACTTGTGGCTTCCCAGAGGTAATGCATCAACGAGCAGATCCAGCGCCGCTCCGCCGCGCCGGATAACATCGGGAAAGGGTTCCTGAAGCTGCTGTCTGCTACTTGTGGCTTCCCAGAGGTAATGCATCAACGAGCAGATCCAGCGCCGCTCCGCCGCGCCGGATAACATCGGGAAAGGGTTCCTGAAGCTGCTGTCTGCTACTTGTGGCTTCCCAGAGGTAATGCATCAACGAGCAGATCCAGCGCCGCTCCGCCGCGCCGGATAACATCGGGAAAGGGTTCCTGAAGCTGCTGTCTGCTACTTGTGGCTTCCCAGAGGTAATGCATCAACGAGCAGATCCAGCGCCGCTCCGCCGCGCCGGATAACATCGGGAAAGGGTTCCTGAAGCTGCTCTCTGCTACTTGTGGCTTCCCAGAGGTAATGCATCAACGAGCAGATCCAGCGCCGCTCCGCCGCGCCGGATAACATCGGGAAAGGGTTCCTGAAGCTGCTGTCTGCTACTTGTGGCTTCCCAGAGGTAATGCATCAACGAGCAGATCCAGCGCCGCTCCGCCGCGCCGGATAACATCGGGAAAGGGTTCCTGAAGCTGCTGTCTGCTACTTGTGGCTTCCCAGAGGTAATGCATCAACGAGCAGATCCAGCGCCGCTCCGCCGTGCCGGATAACATCGGGAAAGGGTTCCTGAAGCTGCTGTCTGCTACTTGTGGCTTCCCAGAGGTAATGCATCAACGAGCAGATCCAGCGCCGCTCCGCCGCGCCGGATAACATCGGGAAAGGGTTCCTGAAGCTGCTGTCTGCTACTTGTGGCTTCCCAGAGGTAATGCATCAACGAGCAGATCCAGCGCCGCTCCGCCGCGCCGGATAACATCGGGAAAGGGTTCCTGAAGCTGCTCTCTGCTACTTGTGGCTTCCCAGAGGTAATGCATCAACGAGCAGATCCAGCGCCGCTCCGCCGCGCCGGATAACATCGGGAAAGGGTTCCTGAAGCTGCTGTCTGCTACTTGTGGCTTCCCAGAGGTAATGCATCAACGAGCAGATCCAGCGCCGCTCCGCCGCGCCGGTTAACATCGGGAAAGGGTTCCTGAAGCTGCTCTCTGCTACTTGTGGCTTCCCAGAGGTAATGCATCAACGAGCAGATCCAGCGCCGCTCCGCCGCGCCGGATAACATCGGGAAAGGGTTCCTGAAGCTGCTCTCTGCTACTTGTGGCTTCCCAGAGGTAATGCATCAACGAGCAGATCCAGCGCCGCTCCGCCGCGCCGGATAACATCGGGAAAGGGTTCCTGAAGCTGCTCTCTGCTACTTGTGGCTTCCCAGAGGTAATGCATCAACGAGCAGATCCAGCGCCGCTCCGCCGCGCCGGATAACATCGGGAAAGGGTTCCTGAAGCTGCTGTCTGCTACTTGTGGCTTCCCAGAGGTAATGCATCAACGAGCAGATCCAGCGCCGCTCCGCCGCGCCGGTTAACATCGGGAAAGGGTTCCTGAAGCTGCTCTCTGCTACTTGTGGCTTCCCAGAGGTAATGCATCAACGAGCAGATCCAGCGCCGCTCCGCCGCGCCGGATAACATCGGGAAAGGGTTCCTGAAGCTGCTCTCTGCTACTTGTGGCTTCCCAGAGGTAATGCATCAACGAGCAGATCCAGCGCCGCTCCGCCGCGCCGGATAACATCGGGAAAGGGTTCCTGAAGCTGCTCTCTGCTACTTGTGGCTTCCCAGAGGTAATGCATCAACGAGCAGATCCAGCGCCGCTCCGCCGCGCCGGATAACATCGGGAAAGGGTTCCTGAAGCTGCTGTCTGCTACTTGTGGCTTCCCAGAGGTAATGCATCAACGAGCAGATCCAGCGCCGCTCCGCCGCGCCGGATAACATCGGGAAAGGGTTCCTGAAGCTGCTCTCTGCTACTTGTGGCTTCCCAGAGGTAATGCATCAACGAGCAGATCCAGCGCCGCTCCGCCGCGCCGGATAACATCGGGAAAGGGTTCCTGAAGCTGCTGTCTGCTACTTGTGGCTTCCCAGAGGTAAAGCTGCGTAAAGTTGCCGTGTTTTAGCAATAGATGGCGGTATTCGCAATCTGAAAACAAACATGATCGCAGAACCATTATGGGCGAATGTAAGGCATCGCGCGTACGATACCTGAGGGCCTAGACAACGTAACAATCGATTAGCGAAAGCGATAGTAGAAAAGTCCAAAAATGTATGGATTTGACATAAGCCTTCGATATGTCACGTGATCTGTTTTCATAATGGTAGACAATGTACATACTTATCGATTCCACCAAACGAATCGACAACATCGAACGATTATTTCCATACAAATGCCTAGCCAAGTTGCACTTTTGACAAGCGATTTCGCTTCGTAGTCGATTCTCTTGATCGAAACGCTAGCGAACGCTAAGACCCTGTAGATAACGAAACAAAATGGTAATTTCATAAACAGCTGTAGGAAGAAATCATTGTAAGAAGTGTATAATGTGTTGTTTTTTGTCATAATTTAATAGAATTTTAGTGCTAGTGTGACTTAGGTACCTAGTAGTGTTTTTATTCTAAGAATGGAAAGTGTTGATGAAATGCCAGAATCACTATTTACTTAGAGAACACTAGACTCAGCAAAGGCTTATATAAAAAGCTTTGTCGTGAATTACGTTCTTCAACCTCATTAAAAGGATCTCTAGAGATATCTCTGGAAATAAAGGTAAGACTTATGTATATTTTTTGTTGTGTATTAGTATTGGTAGTCACATGAAATACCGTATTATCCATTCTATTATAAATTTCCTTTTTTCAGGTGCTTAGCGCCCTAAACTTTTTTGCGACAGGGTCGTATCAAAGGGTTGTGGGAGTTACCCAGCATTTGACGCAGCGAACCACAAGTCGTTGCATCAGAGATGTTGTAGCTCTCAATCACAACAACATCATCAAAAAATGGATTGTTTTCCCTCAAACACCACAAGAACGTTCTCAAATCAAAGAAGCGTAAGTAGTTGTTTGTATGGTACCTAGTACTTACTATTTATTACCTATGTTACCCACCTAGAGTTCAATTGAGGATCCAGTAAAGTTATATCAAATTCATTAAAACAAATAAGAATGAAATATCTTTTTGAATTATCCAAATTGGACCATTACCTACCTAAGAAGATATTAAGTAATAAACATTATGCTGTTATATTTTTTTCATCATCTCATTTTATTTTTACAGTTTTCAAAGGAAACACAGTTTGCCAGGGGTCATTGATTGCACTCATATTGGATTTGTAAAGCCGGTGGAGAACGAACATCTTTATTATAATAGGAAAGGATATCACTCTTTAAATGTTTAGATGGTAATTATTACTTACACTTACCTAGGTACTTACTACACAGGTGAAATGCTTTAAAAGTCACTTTGTTAATGCGGTCTATAAAACATCCTCTACACATCTTTTTACTTAAGTATATCTATAATGGCTTATTATTTTTATAGGTATGTAACCACAACTTAGAAATAATTAATGTCAACTCCAAGTTTGGTGGTGCCACACATGGTCTGCAAGTATAGTGGAGCCATACATGCATGGGCTTCATGAAAGCGGGGAACATGTTTGGTTGCTGGGTAAGACAATAAACATTAAATTTAATTAGTAGTAGTTAAGGGAACCTTGAGAATAACTATAGTAAATAAAAAGTTTCTTTTCTAATTAGACATTAATATTAAATTTAGTTAGGGCAGGTAGGTACCTGCCCTCATAAACAACCAATGTTAAGTAAGTGCTATTTGTTTTCTTGCAGGGGATTCTGGTTGTCCACAGCAACCCTGGCTGATGACGCCTGTTTTAAATGCTGCACCCAGGTCTCGGGAAGAGATATACACATCTTGCCACATGCAAGCCAGAAACTGCATTGAGCGTTGCTATGGTTTGCTGAAGTCTTGTTGGAGGTGCTTGCTTAAAGACAGAGTTCTTCACTACCATCCTTATATAGCTAGCAAGATAACACTTGCATGCTATGTACTACACAACATTGCAGTAAAGGCTCAGCTTCCAACACCAAGTATTAGCCCTGGCACAAATAATGATGGCAGTGATGATTACTACACCTCACAAGCTAATGTCTCTGCTAATGCTGATAGCCTAACTGAACTAATCCGAGGCAGAGCAACACTCAGTCATTTAATGAGCAGGTTGTGATGAGAATGAGAATTCTAAGTGGATTATAAATAAAAGTACATAGTTAAAGTTAAAAACATATTTTATTTTTAAACATTTTATGTTTATTTTTATTATTATCGACACGGACGGCACGTTGTCGACGGCAGCCCAGCCGTGGCAGTCAATTGTCACGTTTTGCTGCATAAACGTAACAAAACGTGACAGTCCACAGCAGGCTCACTCACTCACTATCAAGCCGTACCGTTAAAGCACTACTAGATGCCTAGAAACCTTCCTTCAGCAATATTTGCGATACTCGATATTTGCGCGTTCTCAAATGTCGACACTAGAATGCGGCGATGCGGCAGTTAGACGCTGTCGGATGTTGTTTGATGGAGGAGGGGTGGTAGGCACAGACAGGAGCGGACTGGCAGCTCGTATCGGTGAGCACTGCGCCGGCCCCAGTGGTGCTGACGACGCGAAACAGTGGCAGGCGTCACTGGCTCAGACGATGGTTGAGTCCTTAGAGGTGATACAGTAGGCAGTGGCACTTCGTATTGATTTATTGCTGAAAAACCATTTAAGTAAGTTACTAAGGAGTTATCTACTTAGGTATTGTTATTAAAAAGTAGATATAGGTACAACCTGCAAATTATTAATAACTAGCTGCTGCTCGCAGCTTAGCACATGTTGTTTAAGGTTATTTATCTCCCATGGGAACTGATTTATGGGATAAAAAGAAGCCTATGTTACTCTCCATCCTTTCTTCAGCTAACTCTAAGCTAAAAATCAAATCAATTGACTTCCAGTCTGCACACACTTTAAAATATTAAAGTTTTAGTTTAGCTGATTGCAGGTTTTTTTTTTGTTAGTATGATTAATTATGTTGAATAAAATATGCATATTATGGTAGGTACCTTTTTAATTAAAAATTACTTCACTAAGTCATAAAAGTGCTATAAGTACTTGTAAGTATGTAGGTACCTTTTTCCACTTCTCCATGGTCTTTTGGACACCACCACCAACAGAATTTAAGGTGTTGGTCAGCTCTTGCCACACAATCAGCCCTCAAACGTCCCTGCGCACCAGGCTGAGGTTTTGGAAGGTCACCGTGGCTGCAACACAACTTAAATAAATTAAAGAGCTCTTGTTCTAAATATTTCTTTGTGAATCGCGTCATTGTTTGCAGTATTGAATTCCGGCTTGAAACTTTTAAGTGTTTTATGATTATTGATTACGCCTTTGTATAGGTAGATATTTAAATGTTTTAGGTAGATACTCTAGCCTAGCAAATAACCTATAACAAAGAAAAGTAAGCAATAAATTAGGTAATATTTAATTTTTACCTTTCCATAAACTCCAAGAGTTGAAAATTGTTCGGCGCTGGCTCGTGCTCTTGATTCCATCACAAAAAAAATAACACTAACTACTAATTTCCAATAGGATTCCAATTTCGTCAAAGATCACAGATTTTTATTTTAAAGTCCTAGGTCTTAGGTAAATCAAATCAAAGTTTTACGGAAGTTTTCAAGTGGTTTTCAACTTTACAAGACAGATGTGCGTTTCATTTCAATGGACTAAGATATTTTTATCATGGTACTTCGAAAAATCAAATAATTTTTATTTCCATTTCAACGTATTGTTTATGCCGTAAAATTCAAATACGCCACTCATATTATCAAAAACTCAATATCTAATATGCCTCCACTCGCAAAAAAAAATAGAAAACCTTTTCGTATTTATAATCAACGATTTGCGTTTTGCGTAGACCGGAACGTAACAGAGACGGGCAAAACAAGCTAATGACAGATTTGACGTTTGATGTAGATAACCATAGACTAAGTGCGGTATTTAGCGATCAGACGAATAGACAAGGCGATCGCTAAGCGAAGGTTACTTTGTCTACCAATCGAACTTCGCTATCGTTGTAGCTATGACGATTGTAGAAATCGAATCGCTTCATAGCGAATGCCGGTTGTCTAGGCCCTCTGGTGCACATTGAAGAGATGGGGGAAGATGTAGCTGTCTGCTGTACTAGAGAAAAGCATCTCCTTTAGAAATGCTTATGTAAAGCTGCCAACGACCAAGATATCTTCGTCACTATCTTGAGGAGTGGGTCTGGTTAAGGTCTGGGTAGCATCACGGGGTAGCACATTCACCCAACGCGGGGCGTCCATTAAATGAATTAGTAAGGTGTACTAGAGAAAAACATCGGGGCGTTGACCAGTCGGTCGCCCCCCTTACCGCTGGATTGACGAGATGGAAGTTAATCTGCGAAAACTAGCGCAAAACAGTTAAAGCCAGGCTTTTTAACCGACTTCAAATAGGAGGTTCTCAATTAGACTATGTTGTTTTTTCTTTTGTACGTTTGTTACGTCATTACTCCGCCGATTATGAATGGATTTGATACTCGATTCTGATGTTGGGATCCATGAGGGATTAAATATTTGTAATTGTAGACACTGCGGTCCCTCAAGGTTATAGTTTTAAAGCCCTAAATTTAACCATGTGGTTGGGTTTTTTGTTTTACTTTATAATGTTTGCGTGTTTTTTCACCCAGTTCTGAGGATGGGATCGTCAATAAATCGAGGGAAATACTTAAATATAATATCCTATCCGTATGTACGCCACATACGGTTTATTTATTAAAAAAATCAACAGTTTAACGAAGTGTTATGGTAAGGAAATAATACAGATAAAATGGTATTACCCAATTGTAAGTCTGTCTAGTTATACCTTATACATTTAATTATATAAATCCGTTTGAGTGCTTTTAGCAACTAGTTAACATTTTAAGTCGGTATTTAAAAAAAATATCTTCATTATGTACTTTCGGCACTAAAGCAAGAAACATAAACATATAGAGTTATGCCTTTTTACATCATCGGCAAATCTTTCGGGAATGAACAGAACAAGGAACATTGTTCGCAGATCCGCATGCTATCAGCGGCACGCCTGGAGGGCTGGCTGAACTCCGGCAAGCTGTGGCGCGTGGCGCAGGAGCTGCTGGCGCACGTCTGCGTCAACTGCGACGCCGTGGGCGCCACCGCCGCGCGCGACCACGAGGTGCTGGCGCAGCTGGCGAGGATGCGGCTGAAGACGAAGCCACTGCAGCACGCCTATCAGAACTGTCTGAGGTAGACTTCCCTGTGTAGTTGTGGATCATCATCTCAGCCATGGACATAGGCCTCCCTCAAATCTCCAAATCTTCGTTAACTTTCCGTGATCCATGGTCCTTCGAAACTTCCATACGTACCGAATCTTTAAAATAGTTGTGAAAGCAGCTGGCACGTATCTTCAGGCCCTATATGTATGAATGTGTTCGCAGAGAGATGGTGTCGGAGTCGCCCGCGCTGCTGCGCAGCGTGGTGACGCACACCATCTTCAACGAGCTGTCCAACATGCGCTCGCCCAACAACATGGCGGTGCTGGGCGCGCTCGTGCACGCGCAGCCCACGCTCGTGCCGCAGGCCATCGCGCACACCTACATGGTAACTGTACACCGCGTCATCATACATCGCGCACACCTACATGGTAACTGTAAACCACGTCATCATTCATCGCGCACACCTACATGGTAACTGTACACCGCGTCATCATTCATCGCGCACACCTACATGGTAACTGTAAACCACGTCATCATTCATCGCGCACACCTACATGGTAACTGTACACCGCGTCATCATACATCGCGCACACCTACATGGTAACTGTACACCGCGTCATCATACATCGCGCACACCTACATGGTAACTGTACACCGCGTCATCATACATCGCGCACACCTACATGGTAACTGTACACCACGTCATCATACATCGCACTGCTGCGCAGCGTGGTGACGCACACCATCTTCAACGAGCTGTCCAACATGCGCTCGCCCAACAACATGGTGGTGCTGGGCGCGCTCGTGCACGCGCAGCCCACGCTCGTGCCGCAGGCCATCGCGCACACCTACATGGTAACTGTAAACCACGTCATCATTCATCGCGCACACCTACATGGTAACTGTACACCGCGTCATCATTCATCGCGCACACCTACATGGTAACTGTACACCACGTCATCATTCATCGCGCACACCTACATGGTAACTGTACACCGCGTCATCATTCATCGCGCACACCTACATGGTAACTGTACACCACGTCATCATTCATCGCGCACACCTACATGGTAACTGTACACCGCGTCATCATTCATCGCGCACACCTACATGGTAACTGTACACCACGTCATCAT
The DNA here is from genome assembly GCA_963082625.1 of Pasiphila rectangulata. NCBI lineage: Eukaryota > Metazoa > Arthropoda > Insecta > Lepidoptera > Geometridae > Pasiphila > Pasiphila rectangulata. The sequence continues at coordinate 17,571,559 of OY720254.1, forward strand.
TCATCGCGCACACCTACATGGTAACTGTAAACCACGTCATCATTCATCGCGCACACCCACATGGTAACTGTACACCGCGTCATCATTCATCGCGCACACCTACATGGTAACTGTACACCACGTCATCTAACACAAAGGAAATATTCAAATGTAATAACATAACAGTTTGGATATTTTCAGCAACAGTTATGTTGACAAATTAAATAATTATTGTGCCGACCTTAAGCATTTTACTTTGGAAGAATCAGAGGAACTGGGTTTACGTAACGACATTTTTTAATGTTTCCTCATTGCAATAATTACATATTTTTAGGAGCTGATGATGCGCCCAGAAGAATACCTCCGTCCGCTGCGCGCGTTGACCCGCGAGCTGGTGCGCTGGCCGCGCGCGGGCGCGGGCGCGGGCGCGCCGGCCGCCGAGGGGCAGGTGGCCGCCCTGCTGCCGCTCGCCAGGGCTCTGGCCTCGCCTACCGCCGAGAGTAAGATAACTGACTATCATAGATACAGTGTAAACTCCATGTAACGTCACTCGATTTCACGACAAACTCCCTAAAGCGTCGAAATCACTCGGCTTTGGTTGGTTTAGCTTGTCTTCCATACAATGACACACTCTATATAGCATTACACCCACTCTCAATAACGACTACAATTAAATGATAAGTTCAATAATCTATCTTCAATAATCTAATCTTAACAGGCGGGATGCTGAGCGCAGTTCAGAATGTTGATAACGGAAAGACGGTGCTGCCCATCTTCCGGAGGTATCCCTTAGCAGGCTCTTACTGCATCCACGGCCATGAGAGGAGGGGTACCATTCGACTGCCGGTACCACACGGTTAAAGTGTATTGTTTTTTAATATTCTTCTTTCCCTTCCAGCGGCGACAGCGTGCACGGCCGCGTCTGTAGAAGTCCGCGAGCGCACGTTCCTGGCGTTGGCCGATTTGTTCTGTCTGTGCTGCCTGATCACCACCAACGCAGCCCTGCACGCGCGGTGCCACAGCGACCAGCGCACCTTGCTCTCACAGGTAGGGCACGTCAGCCGCCGATTGGTTCTGTCTGTGCTGCCTGATCACCACCAACGCAGCCCTGCACGCGCGGTGCCACAGCGACCAGCGCACCTTGCTCTCACAGGTAGGGCACGTCAGCCGCCGATTGGTTCTGTCTGTGCTGCCTGATTACCACCAACGCAGCCCTGCACGCGCGGTGCCACAGCGACCAGCGCACCTTGCTCTCACAGGTAGGGCACGTCAGCCGCCGATTGGTTCTGTCTGTGCTGCCTGATCACCACCAACGCAGCCCTGCACGCGCGGTGCCACAGCGACCAGCGCACCTTGCTCTCACAGGTAGGGCACGTCAGCCGCCGATTGGTTCTGTCTGTGCTGCCTGATCACCACCAACGCAGCCCTGCACGCGCGGTGCCACAGCGACCAGCGCACCTTGCTCTCACAGGTAGGGCACGTCAGCCGCCGATTGGTTCTGTCTGTGCTGCCTGATCACCACCAACGCAGCCCTGCACGCGCGGTGCCACAGCGACCAGCGCACCTTGCTCTCACAGGTAGGGCACGTCAGCCGCCGATTGGTTCTGTCTGTGCTGCCTGATCACCACCAACGCAGCCCTGCACGCGCGGTGCGATAATAAACCTTATACATTTTGGCAGACGTGGGATTTATGTGGTCTTTTGATATTTTATTTGTATAAGTGTAATCAACATCTGTACTAATTGTCATAATTGCACCCTGATTAGTTTATTTGCTAATTCAGCACGCACATACAATTTTTGCAATGTGTATGAAACATAATATACATTCTTACATTGGAATAAACACAATTTGAAAACGATTAGAAAACAAAACCAAAATACAAAATAAATTAATGATAAAAACAACAATACAAAAATAATGCATGAAAATAAAAACCTGTTCTTATGACTCTTTTGACAGGACTAAATCTTAATACCAACGATAATCGTCGATATGAATCCTCTTCCATCTATTCTCGTGCCACTGGTTCTTACGATTGTATGTTATATGTGAGGTATTATAATATCCGTCAGGTGGCGGCGTTGCAAGCCGCGGCATTGGGTTGGCTGCTCGACCAAGCTGTGCCGCAGTACAGACCCTCAAGACAGGACTTCCAGCTCGCGCTTAATAAGGTGAGTAATCTATATATATAAAATTCAAAGTCCTGACTGACTCACTGACTGACTGACTGATATATCAACGCACAGTCTAAACCACTGGGACTAAAGACTTGAAATTTGGCACACATATACCTTGAGTATCCTAGAGGTGCACTGAAAAGGGATTTTTCGAAATTCCCACGGGATAGGGAATAAATGGGATTTACACTGCCGGCCAAAAGTTTGAGACCACTTGTAAAAATCTTTGTAACCACCAAAATATTTCAAAAGTACACATGATAAAGAGCTAATTTGAACACCTGCGTATTCTATTGTTATCAAAGAATTTCTGAGAGTCATTTTTATTGTATATTTTTAAGTTATCATCCTTTAAAGGTCTATTGTTTCAAAACATAAATGAGTACCGCGCGCTTACCAGGTGATAGAGTCATTGTTATATTTTTTATGGCCTGCTCATTTCTAATTATTTTGGTTTTGTTTTGCGGTAACCGTACTTCCGGATTATTTTAGCTTCCTTAAACATATTTTTTACCTGAGTTTTGATGAAGTAAATTTTTCATTATCTTAACTAGTCTGAGCTCGTCGTTGTTACAGTGAAGACATCTTAAAATGGGAAAAGTGCGCGAAATTAGCACTGAAACTCGTTCTGCCATAGTTGTTTTACACGGCGAAGGCAAATCTGAACGTGCGATTGCCTCTCAACTTAAGTTGTCGAAGACTTGTGTTCATAACGCAATAACCCGATACAAGGAGACTGGCAGTAATCAAGATCGTTCGCGATCGGGGAGACCGAGAGCTACCACTTCTAGCGAGGATAATTTCATCGTCGTTACCAGCAAGCGGAATAGACGCCTAACCGCACCAGAAATCCGCGCAGAAGTGAACAAATCCCGATCAGAACCTGTGTCATTGACTACAGTAAAAAGACGATTGAGAGATGCTAAGTTATTTGGTCGCGTCGCCGTTCGAAAACCACTACTAAGGCCACAAAACAAAAAGAAACGGATGCAGTGGGCCCTTACCCATCGAGACTGGACTGAAGGAGACTTTAAAGAAGTTCTTTGGACAGATGAATCCAAGTTTGAAATATTTGGTTCAAAACGACGAATTTTTGTTCGACGTACCGCCGAGGAAAAGATGATGCCAGATTGTGTGGTGCCAACAGTTAAGTATGGTGGTGGTTCCATTATGGTCTGGGGATGCTTCTCGGGCCATGGAACCGGAGATTTGGTACGAGTCGAAGGAATCATGAAAAAGGAGCATTATAAACGAATACTACAGCAAAATGCCGTTCCGTCTGGTTTAAGATTAATTGGAAATGGATTTTTTTTCCAACAAGATAATGACCCTAAACATAGTTCAAAATTATGCAGGGGTTATTTAGAACATAAAGAAACAGAAAGGGTGTTAAAAAACATGGTGTGGCCCCCTCAGAGTCCGGATCTCAACCCCATTGAGCTATTGTGGGAAGAGCTTGACAGAAATGTGCGCAGTTGTTGTCCCTCCTCACAAGAAGACATGTGGAAGGCTTTACAAGAAAGCTGGAACAATATCTCACAAGATACAATTGATAAATTGATTGCTCGTATGCCGAGACTAGTGAAAAAAGTTATAAAATGCAAGGGAGGCTTTTTTGACGAAAAATCCGTTTAATGATTTTATTAAATATGAACGTCATTTTTAACGTAAATGGTTGATATTTCTTGATTTTTTTTTTCTTCTTGATGAATGTGTATTAGTAAATAAGCATTTTAATTAATATCTATACCTCTTAATTTATATTTTGAGTTTTATTTCATTTTGCTACTTAGATGTAGGTGGTCTCAAACTTTTGGCCTGGCAGTGTATATCTTCGAACCAAAGTGGCTCTGCAAAAGAGGATTTTACAATTTATGACTTCCACGCGGACGAAGTCGCAGGCAAAAGCTAGTAAATTATATATCACACACTTTCAAACTAGCACAGGAGGTAAGGGTTCTTTCTTCTGTATGCTTACTAACCAACATATTTTAAAATGAACAAAAAATTAACAAAAGGTACATTTTGCGCTTAAAAAAATATATTATAAGTAAAAATACTTTTGTCATTTGAGTAAATTTTTTACATTTTACACAATCACTGAGAATTTTATGGCATAGTAAAATCTGTAATGACATAAGTAAATCAAACCTGTAACCTAACATAATTAAAAAAAAGTGTACAAATGTAAAGTGTATATTTGTTTTTTTTATTTATTTTTATTGTAATTTCCTTTTATTTTTTTTATTTTAGTTTGGTTATGATAAGTTGATACGAAATAATGTTTTATCTTATCTTATATAGATACAGAACATGGCCAGCCCATATACATTTAATTCGTTAAAATGTTCAATTTCAAATCAACGCTAGTGGCACAGGTTGAGAGGACTTACGATGTCTCGCGGCAGTTGTAATTCGTATTGTAAAGTATTTTTTTTAATTAAATTGACTGTGTAAATAAATAAATACAACTTTTTTTTGTAATGTGTATTCAGTTTTGCAATCATTGCAATCAACACCATTTTATTTGATACCACACTTGGGTATATTATATAGGGTGCCTTCAAATTGGGCACAACTGCAGCGCTGCAACTGCCTATTACAATAGTTTTTCGTAAACTTTAATAGACTCTCAGTCTACCCGGACCGCGGCTGTTGAAGCACAGGCGAAACGTCGGGAATAAAGGCTCGAGCAGACCGGATGCGTATGCGTAGACGTGCACGTACCACTGAGTTGTAATGTATGGAACTGTATGACGACGCGCACGTCAACGTTACGCAAGCGGTGTGTCCTGTCTCATACAGTTCCATACATTACAACTCAGTTGTATGTGCACGTCTATGCTTACGTCTACGCATACGCATCCGGTCTGCTCGAGCCTTTATTGATCGCCGAACAGAAAGCTTCTGTCACTTTCTGTTCGGCGGTCGAAGAGACAACACGTCCATGGAGCGGTGCTATTGTTCGTTATAACTGGGCAACTGCCTCTGCGTGTTCGTTGTTTCTAGTTTATTCCGTGACGAACGGGGAGCCGATTTCTCCTGAAGGTGCCTTGTAGAGCGGCGAAACACGTGTCGAATCCTTAAGTGTTTTTCAAGCGCTTATTAGATATAGCTTAGGATTTGTTACTAAATATTTGTTTTGTTATTTCGCAATCGATATAATATAATTTTAAACTGTTTAACGTGGAACTAGGGCAGCAGGCACTCGAAACGTCGGGAAATAATAAATCAAGGTAATTACGCGATAAAGTTCAGTTAAACAGTTTAAAATTAAATATTTGTTGTTCAATTAGATGTGCCGTGTTTGTGTTATGTCTATTACCATTACGTTGTTTCCAGATAATGTTCGTGGAGACAGCGGAGACGTACAGCAAGGTGGACAACTGGCCGGCCGAGTCGGAGCGCACGGCGCTGCACCGGCTGTGCTGCGAGGCGCCGCTGCCGCAGCACAACCTGCTGCGCATCCTGTTCATTGGACTCTCCAAGGTACGCTCCGGCAGCATATGGCCCTCTAAGGTACAATCCTGTAAGGTTCCACCTAGTTTCCACAAAGTTTATTTATATATTATATAATTTATATAGGATACCCAACATGGGGTTACACATTATCTTATACAAAAAACTGAATTTTAAAAGGTGTATACACACATGTGTGTGTGTTCAGATAATTATAGGGTATCACATTATTAAAAAAGAAATTCACAACAGAAAAATAAATAAGTCTTAACAAGTTCAACCTAGTCTCTGAGGTTACCTAATATTTTTTTGTAATGTGTATCCTCAGTTTTGCAATCTAACATCGTGCCCTTTCATTTGATACCCTACTTGGGTATATTTGAAAACATTCGATTGTTCACCCCTACTTTCAATCCCCATATCTCATGAATGGCTCGACCTTTCTATATATTCTTCCAGTTTTGCATTCTGCGCATCATTTCCTTTCATTTGATACCACATTTGGGTAAATATACCAACACATTCGATTATTCATCCCTTTTTCACACCCAACATTTTGTAAACTTCTTAACCGATTTTAATAAGACATGTTTAAAAACAACCGCCGGAAAACCTGCTTTAATAAAAACTGCATGCTAATCGGTCCACTCGTTTCAGAGCTACGATGCCACACAGAAATACACACACAAAACACACACACACTCACACATACACACACAAACTCACACACACAAAACACACACACACAAACACACACACACACATACACATAGCGGTAAAACTTATAACACCCCTCTTTTTCCCCCAGGAGATGCCAGTCTCCTCTGCCGAGGTGTTCTCCCTGGTGGAACAGCTGGTCCGCCGCGCATGTGCCCTCCCGGCTGAAGACAACCCCCTGCTGGTTGATAAGCTGGAAGTCCCCGAGTACCTGTTCCAGCTGTGCGCCTTCGCGCCGCCGGAGAACATCACCATGCCGATCGGGTGAGAGACAATATATTTTGAAATACCTATAAACAATTCAATAGATCCATAATTTACTGCTGTTCTAAATACTACTGAAATAACTCGCACTAGATTCTGACCGGATGTATAGACAGGATCTAATAAGAGTGATCCATTTCAAAACTAAATTCAAATAATAATAATGCTGGACAATTCACACAGCATCAACTAGCCCCAAGCTCAGCAGAGCTTGTGTTATGTGTACTAGATGACTGATATACTTCATACATTAAACAACTAAGGGTTTGATCTACTTAGTCTTAACAACTCCCTTCTTCCCAGGTACACCCCACCCCCATTGGCGATAACGAGCCTGTACTGGCGCGCGTGGGTCGTCCTCACGATGCTAGCGGCGCACAACCCGCACGAGTTCGCGGAGCGCGCCGCCGGCGCCTACCCCACGCTGCGGGCGCTCATCGAGACTTGTATCACCAAGTGAGTGCCACCCCCATTGGCGATAACGAGCCTGTACTGGCGCGCGTGGGTCGTCCTCACGATGCTAGCGGCGCACAACCCGCACGAGTTCGCGGAGCGCGCCGCCGGCGCCTACCCCACGCTGCGGGCGCTCATCGAGACTTGTATCACCAAGTGAGTGCCACCCCCATTGGCGATAACGAGCCTGTACTGGCGCGCGTGGGTCGTCCTCACGATGCTAGCGGCGCACAACCCGCACGAGTTCGCGGAGCGCGCCGCCGGCGCCTACCCCACGCTGCGGGCGCTCATCGAGACTTGTATCACCAAGTGAGTGCCACCCCCATTGGCGATAACGAGCCTGTACTGGCGCGCGTGGGTCGTCCTCACGATGCTAGCGGCGCACAACCCGCACGAGTTCGCGGAGCGCGCCGCCGGCGCCTACCCCACGCTGCGGGCGCTCATCGAGACTTGTATCACCAAGTGAGTGCCACCCCCATTGGCGATAACGAGCCTGTACTGGCGCGCGTGGGTCGTCCTCACGATGCTAGCGGCGCACAACCCGCACGAGTTCGCGGAGCGCGCCGCCGGCGCCTACCCCACGCTGCGGGCGCTCATCGAGACTTGTATCACCAAGTGAGTGCCACCCCCATTGGCGATAACGAGCCTGTACTGGCGCGCGTGGGTCGTCCTCACGATGCTAGCGGCGCACAACCCGCACGAGTTCGCGGAGCGCGCCGCCGGCGCCTACCCCACGCTGCGGGCGCTCATCGAGACTTGTATCACCAAGTGAGTGCCACCCCCATTGGCGATAACGAGCCTGTACTGGCGCGCGTGGGTCGTCCTCACGATGCTAGCGGCGCACAACCCGCACGAGTTCGCGGAGCGCGCCGCCGGCGCCTACCCCACGCTGCGGGCGCTCATCGAGACTTGTATCACCAAGTGAGTGCCACTCCCATTGGCGATAACGAGCCTGTACTGGCGCGCGTGGGTCGTCCTCACGATGCTAGCGGCGCACAACCCGCACGAGTTCGCGGAGCGCGCCGCCGGCGCCTACCCCACGCTGCGGGCGCTCATCGAGACTTGTATCACCAAGTGAGTGCCACCCTGTACCAAACATTGAAACCCTTCGAGGTGCCCTGACACCAAAAACTATAGCATTGTCTTTATATGATGTGGGTACAACAATGCCGACGCACGCAAACTGGTTTTGCCAATAAACAAAACTGTTATTATGTAACCGTTTATTGTGCAATTATATTGCACAAACTCGTGAAAAATATAACACACACCACGTCCGGCTAACACTGTGCTTAGAGGTACACTGTTTATAAATTTGCCAGCTATCGCATTTCGTGTGGGAACAAAACGGCACGGTCTCATTATGGTAAGGGGCTTAATTAACGATTTAAATATTTGCCGTGTACTGTCTGTAGCCACCCTGTACTGAAGTAGGCGCCTTGCACTTACTGCAGACTGCATACCATAACAGTCTTGTGGTATGTGTAACCACATTTGTGGTAACGCTTCTTTGAGTTATTATAGGTAGTAATTCAGTAATTGACCTTGTTGACTATCTCGCCGAGCACAGAATGAACTACTATTACTTACTCCCATTAAAGATTATGCATAGCGCTTTCTGTCTGTCTGTGCATGACACGATTACAACCGAACACGTTGACCGATTTACATGAAACCTTATTATTTTTTGTTAGCAACTGTTGTTACTGATTGATTTTGGTGACCCTAGGGTCACAGGGACCGGAGTTATTGTGACCTCAAAAGGTCACCAAATGTCAAAAATGGCATTTTTCGGAAACCTTCGCACCGTTTTCTGTTACCCCCGTACCAGTTCTTGTATTTATTACGAGTACATAATAAAGACTTAAGACTACTAACAGTAGCAGCAGTTTAAATAGCATAGGCAGGAACTACACTAAGATTGTGCTGTAGTATTCTAGAAAATGATTGGTTCAGGCGTGACTTTTCTAAATGAATAACTAATATTTACTAACAAATTCGCTTATGAGCTTTTGAAAAAACACTCAAAAAAAATCTGTGAATCGGAATCTTCGAGTGTGTGTATGTGTGTGTGCATCAACCAAATCTTCACCTCTACCTACTGGCAAAGCCATTCCAAAATTATTTTGGTAAGCCTGGATAACTCCCAGTCATCATAATAAATCTAACATTCGTATTGCAGCAAACCCAGCATAGAATGGAACAACAGCACAGCCGCGGAGTCCGAGGCAGAGAAGGCGGCCATCTTGCAACTAGAGACCCACCTCGCCGCCGCCGCCGGCAACGCCAAGCTACCTGTCACGGAACAAACTTCGCGCTTGCTGAGCCAGGTAACTGTATTTTATTTACCGATATTTGTAGTTGGCGGGACATACTGGATGGACATTGCACAAACTGCGCCGTGCAACGGTGGTATTGTTATCTGCTTCCAGGACACCCTGAACAAATAAGTTAAACAGTTGACATCCCACCCATCCCTACAATAACTAAATAATTCCAGCTGACAACGATGGACCCGATGGGCGGGGCCCGCAAGCCGCCCGCCGGCGTGGTGGAATCCCTCACCGCCGCCAGCGCGTCGCTGCGTCTCGGCAAGCTGCTGTGCCGCCAGCCGGCGCTGCTGCTGGAGCTCGTGGAGCGCCACGGCACGCGCCGCGCCATGCCCTGGCTGCACCGCCTGCTGCGCCAGGACCGGCTAGAGCTCAGGTGACTGTGTGACTAGTAGCCTCCCTCTGTCTCTCAGGTAGCTATGTGACTGACAACGATGGAGTCAATGCAAGCCCCCAGCCGGCGTGGTGGAATCTCTCACCGCCGCCAGCTGCGTTAGGACCGGCTGGAGCTCAGGTGACTGTGTGACTAGTAGATTTGAAAAGCAGTTTTTCTAGGGCCACCCCTAGAAAACCTCTGAAACATTTATTTATTTATTTATTTATAAGCCTGATGTTTCCCACTGCAGGGCAAAGGCCTCCCTTCCCTCCTTCCACTTATCCCTGTCTTGAGCTTGTTGAAGCCAGTCTATGCTAAAGGAGTCAAGCTCATCTCGCCATCGTCGAGATGAGCCCCTTCTGAAACATACTTGATTAAAATTATATTACAGTTATATTTATGTAATAATGATCTATATCATTATCATCATCGGCCTTTGCGTCTATTTCAGTCAATTCAGCCTGTAGCTTGGGTGTTACATTTTTTAAATGACTAAGCAGTTATATCCCTAACCTTAGCACGCGACCGCAGATTTGGCAGACGTTGCTGTCCATTGTAGTTGGTGAATCGGATGTATCTGCGTGCCGATGCCGTCTCGCTCGTTTGCCAGCTAATGAGACAAACCAGTTGATCGATCTATCTAATTACGTTGTCCGCAGCGTGCTGCCGGTGCAGTGCCTGTGCGAGTTCCTGGGCGCGGGCGGCGGCGCGGGCGGGCCGGGCGAGGGCAAGGCGGGCGAGCTGCGCGCGCACCTGCGCCGCACGCTGCACGAGACGGCGGAGGGCGCGCGCGCCGTGCTGCACTACTACACGCAGAGGCTGGCGCACTCGCACGCGCCCACGCGCGCCATAGCCAGCCGGGTGAGCCGACGTCTCAGCCGCAGGATACCAGAGCTCTCCCTCATCGACCTCCAAGTGCTGATCTTGAGTGGTTGTTGCCATGCTCACCACGCTTGCCAGGCGGGTTGGCGAGCGCAGTACGGGGTGGTGATACACGGAAAGACGCTGCTGCCCATCTTCCGGAGCTACCTCTTGGTAGATGCTTACTGCATCCACGGGCATGAGTGGAGAGCCAACTTATATTTTTATATTTTCATTTATTGATGTCATGTTCTTGCAGGGCTTAAAACTTGTGCTAACGGACGCGGAGGATGCGGCTGAAATGGATTACAATGCCGATGTCAGTCCAGAGTAAGTCTTTATTTAGGTTATCTATCCCATTCTTCAACCCAACATGTCAAAGTCAATTTTTTATCAAAACTGATCACGCTTAAAAGTGTATTAAAACACGACAATTAACGTAAGTTCCGAAGATTCCGTCACACGTAATTATCGCGCAGCGATCAGTTTTGCACTAGGTGCAAGGGCGTAAATGTGCTTTAGAAACTATTCACTAAGTATAACATAATATGTCGTCGTACCTACTCATTTATGAATGTTTAATCTAATTGTACCTACGCTTATTCATATAACACTATTAATACTTTTATAATTTACTTGCATATATAAATCTAATAATAAATTACTTGCATATATAAATCTAAACGTAAATCATTAATGGGATAAACGTGTCCGATGACATGTTGCGGCTCATCCCAACGGCTTTTAATAGTTGCTCAGGTCTATGCGGTTAATCACGGTCTCATTTATAGTGTAAATAAAATTTAAGCCGTCACGGGGCGCCTGGCAGATCTGAAACATTTTTTAATTTTGCGATAACTCCTAAATTATTAATATTAATTGGGTATCTGGTAACTACCTCTATATATACACGTAAATATCTGTAAATAACTTTGCGTGTTGACAATTTATCGACGGTAAAAATCTGGCTGGCATATGTAAATGGGATGTACCGATTTACATATGCCATCGCTAACTTTTTTGTAAAACCATAGAGCGTACCCTGTACCGCGAGAGACCGATGGCTTTATGATTACACAAAATAAAAGTTGGAAAAATACATAACAAAAAATAAAATAAAAACATTGTTAGTTCAATTACTTAAATAAAGGGTCATCCAAGAGTGTATGTGGGTGCTTGAGTTTATGTGAAGGTGTGTGTGTGGGTAATGGGGATTAGGTGTCAGTGTAAGGGAGGGCGAGTGTGAATTAACCTGGGAATTTGGTTAGACAGCAAACTTCTCTGGGGTAAGCAGCTCGACCACGTAACCACAAAAGCCACAAACGTATTATGGCAGAGTACACGAGCCGTCAGACAAGTTTGGAATCTTAAACCAAAGCTTTGCCTATGGATGTACACAGTAATGGTAAGACCAGTGCTCACCTACGGAGCAGTGGTGTGGTGGCCAAGAACAAATCTGGTTACAGCAATAAACAAGCTACAACAGATGCAAAGGCTTGCGTGCTCCTTGATATGTGGATGCTCAAAATCCACTTCATCGGTAGCTTCACGTGCACATACAGCAAGAAGCTATGTCGGCCGCTCTAAGAATACAATCTACGAACCAATGGAAAGGAAATGCAAGGGTTACAATCCACTGCAAAATACTGGATAAGGCTATAAAAATTATACCAGAAGCCTTGAATGGCACGGATAGAAAAGCCAAAACATACCTAAATAAGAAGGGGTAATATGAGACCAGTCAAGACGACTCGGTAGAAACAATATCTATCAACCATATATATACAGATGGAGCCAAATGCAAAACAAGCGCGGGCTGCGTCTTCTACTGTCCAGAAATTGGGCTGTCCAAAGCGCAATCCCTCAATGGTACAACAACAGCTTTCCAGGCGGAAACGCTTGGGCTACTTCAAGCAACTAAAGCAATAACCGCTTGTACAGATCTTGCAACCGAAGACAGTGCAAATCAAACGTCGCTCATTTTCTTAACTGATAGCGCAGCACTTACAAACGCACTGGGTAGACCAAACACCAAGTCTAAATCCGTTGCCTTTCCGTGCCCTACAAAACTAGCAGAAAGGCACACAGTAAAATTTAAATGGACAAAGAGTCACGGATCATGCACAGGGAACAGCAGAGCCGATGCATTGGCAAAGGAAGGAGCTAGTATCACTCCAAACTCCGATGATATAGGCCTCTGCAAACTTCCGACTGCACAGATCAAAACGAGGCTTAAAATAATTTCTATAAAAGAACACCAGAAAATATGGGAACGCAGACCGGACTGCAAGCATACAAAACCAATGCTCCCAGATAGAACCAAAAAGATAACCAATACTCTCTTTCTGTTGTTATTTTTATATTTAAGGTGTGCAATGAAGCATTTTCTATCTATCTACTCAAGATGACGAGACAAGACCTACGGATGATGGTGGGCATCATCACGGGACACTGTGATCTAAACCGCCATCTTTTAAAGACAGGGTCCACAGACAGTGGACTATGTCGTGGGTGTCTTGAGGTGGAGGAGGAGGAGACAGAGGAACACGTGCATTGTACTGCCACAAAGGACGCCAGATCGGAAACGGGACTACAGGAGCTCATAGAGTCACGCTCTTCTTCTTCTACAACATCTGCATATCCTTCAGGAATGCTCAGGGAATGCTGCCAGCGGCCCAGAGTCCTTATCCGGTACTTTAAGGAGTTAGGCTGGCTGGGGTCGGGCTAGCATCTGGCTACCCCCACTAGAATTAGAATTAGTTACTCGCACGTCGCCGCGTCGTCACGCGTCAACCGTCACATCTCGTCCTATCGGTTTAACCCCCCCTTAGCTCTATCTGGAATTGCTAGTAAAACCACATTCCCCCTCCAGAGAATGGCTGGACCTGCTGTGGGAGCTGCCGGCGTGGGAGCTGGTCCGCGAGGAGGTGGTGGCCCGCGTGCGCGCCGCCTGCCTCATCGAGTGCGTGCCGCGCCACCTGGCGGCCTACGTCGCCTTCCTGGCGCGCCACGCGCAGAGCACGCCGCATCAGACGCACTACGATATCGTGATCGTGAGTATCGGAAGTGGTGGCCCGCGTGCGCGCCGCCTGCCTCATCGAGTGCGTGCCGCGCCACCTGGCGGCCTACGTCGCCTTCCTGGCGCGCCACGCGCAGAGCACGCCGCATCAGACGCACTACGATATCGTGATCGTGAGTATCGGAAGTGGTGGCCCGCGTGCGCGCCGCCTGCCTCATCGAGTGCGTGCCGCGCCACCTGGCGGCCTACGTCGCCTTCCTGGCGCGCCACGCGCAGAGCACGCCGCATCAGACGCACTACGATATCGTGATCGTGAGTATCGGAAGTGGTGGCCCGCGTGCGCGCCGCCTGCCTCATCGAGTGCGTGCCGCGCCACCTGGCGGCCTACGTCGCCTTCCTGGCGCGCCACGCGCAGAGCACGCCGCATCAGACGCACTACGATATCGTGATCGTGAGTATCGGAAGTGGTGGCCCGCGTGCGCGCCGCCTGCCTCATCGAGTGCGTGCCGCGCCACCTGGCGGCCTACGTCGCCTTCCTGGCGCGCCACGCGCAGAGCACGCCGCATCAGACGCACTACGATATCGTGATCGTGAGTATCGGAAGTGGTGGCCCGCGTGCGCGCCGCCTGCCTCATCGAGTGCGTGCCGCGCCACCTGGCGGCCTACGTCGCCTTCCTGGCGCGCCACGCGCAGAGCACGCCGCATCAGACGCACTACGATATCGTGATCGTGAGTATCGGAAGTGGTGGCCCGCGTGCGCGCCGCCTGCCTCATCGAGTGCGTGCCGCGCCACCTGGCGGCCTACGTCGCCTTCCTGGCGCGCCACGCGCAGAGCACGCCGCATCAGACGCACTACGATATCGTGATCGTGAGTATCGGAAGTGGTGGCCCGCGTGCGCGCCGCCTGCCTCATCGAGTGCGTGCCGCGCCACCTGGCGGCCTACGTCGCCTTCCTGGCGCGCCACGCGCAGAGCACGCCGCATCAGACGCACTACGATATCGTGATCGTGAGTATCGGAAGTGGTGGCCCGCGTGCGCGCCGCCTGCCTCATCGAGTGCGTGCCGCGCCACCTGGCGGCCTACGTCGCCTTCCTGGCGCGCCACGCGCAGAGCACGCCGCATCAGACGCACTACGATATCGTGATCGTGAGTATCGGAAGTGGTGGCCCGCGTGCGCGCCGCCTGCCTCATCGAGTGCGTGCCGCGCCACCTGGCGGCCTACGTCGCCTTCCTGGCGCGCCACGCGCAGAGCACGCCGCATCAGACGCACTACGATATCGTGATCGTGAGTATCGGAAGTGGTGGCCCGCGTGCGCGCCGCCTGCCTCATCGAGTGCGTGCCGCGCCACCTGGCGGCCTACGTCGCCTTCCTGGCGCGCCACGCGCAGAGCACGCCGCATCAGACGCACTACGATATCGTGATCGTGAGTATCGGAAGTGGTGGCCCGCGTGCGCGCCGCCTGCCTCATCGAGTGCGTGCCGCGCCACCTGGCGGCCTACGTCGCCTTCCTGGCGCGCCACGCGCAGAGCACGCCGCATCAGACGCACTACGATATCGTGATCGTGAGTATCATCGTCATCATCGCCATATCAGCCGCAGGAGGACCACTGCTGGATGTAGTGTGAGCGGTACATCAGCGCGTTCCATAGGTAACCATAGGCGCGTAATAGTAAATGTAAAACAGAACATCGCACCTCCATCCAATAAACATCTATGTCCAATGAAGATATATCTCTATCACTCGTCCGTCCACCCGAAAATCTTACATTACTATGTACATGGCGGCCTTGCCAGGATGGCCTCCCTCATTGATCTCCAAGTACTGCGGTTGGAAGCGGTCTGCATCCACCGCCGACCTGCGGATCTTACCAAGTCGTCTGCCCATCTTGTAGTTGGACGTCCTACGCTGCGCTTACCGGTCCGTGGCCTGCGTTCTTGAGTATCATAGGCTGCACGAATACACCTCACCAGATCAGCAGTCGATGGTAGTTTAACAGAACGCTATGCGAACAATTACTTTACTTTATTATTCTAAAAACACAAAATACAATCTTTATAATATAAAATTCAAAGTCCTGACTGACTGACTGATATATCAACGCACAGCCTAAACCACTGGACCTAAAGACTTGAAATTTGGCACACATATACCTCGAGTATCCTAGAGATCCAAGAGACTTCGTCCGCGTGGAAGTCATAAAACGTAAAATCCCCTCTTTCACGCAGAGCCACTTTGATTCGAAAATATAAATCCCATTTATTCCCTATTCCGTGGGAATTTCGAAAAATCCCTTCTTAGTGCACCTCTAGGATACTCAAGGTATATGTGTGCCAAATTTCAAGTCTTTAGGCCCAGTGGTTTAGGCTGTGCGTTGATATATCAGTCAGTGAGTCAGTCAGGACTTTGAATATATATATATATATATATATAGATATTTACCGTAATAAGTAAATAAATAAATAATGCTGGACAATTTATACAGCTTCATCTAGTCCCAAGCTAAGCAGCGATCCAGTTATGGGTACTAGATGACTGATATACATTATACTACTTAAACAGATATTTTTTATTATATATAGAAAAACATCCAGAACACCCTGAACAAAAATCACAGGCGGATCTTTGCCCGCTGCACCACATAGGTCTTACCTCCATTTATCAAGACCTTACCTCCCGTGCTAGTTATAAGCCGCGTTACGGCAAGGCGTTATTTATTACTGTTAGTAATTATATCAAAATAGAATTATACTAATCCGTGTACACCTCTCTTTTAGTTACGGCTAACGCCATCTAGTGAATAAAATAGTCACTAACACAATGAATGTATGTCAGTCGTTCGTTCGTTCTAAATAAATAGTCTGTTGCGAATATCCAACGAGTTTTAATAGGTTATGGGCCCAGGATTTACAATAACCGACGAATGGGTGGGATCATTGTTATTAGCAGGTTTGTCAGATCATTATTCTCCGATGATTATGGCCATAGAACATTCTGGTATTTCGATTACTGCTGATGTCATTAAGTCAAAGTTGCTGGATATGGAAGTTTCCAATGAGTCAGGTAATAATGGCGCTGCATTCATAGCGAAAAATAAATATTATTCTGGCAACACTAAACCAATAAAAAATGGCGGTGCAAATACGTCTAGCAAGAAGTCAGAGACACAAAAAAAAGAAATTGTTTGTTATAAATGTAAAAGCAGCGGACATTATCGAAACCAGTGCCCATTATTGAAGAAAACCGCTAATGAATGCGTTTTTAACGTTGTTTTTATAAACGGAAAGTTTAACAAGACGGAATGGTACGTCGACAGTGGTGCGAGTGCGCATATGACTGTAAACAAAGATTGGTTGAAAAACATGAACTTATCGCCGTGTTTACCAGAAATCATCGTTGCTAACGAATCAAAGGTGTCAGTTGATTGTTCCGGAGATGTGGACATCGTTTCGGATTTGGAATGTCACATAACTGTGAAGAATGTGCTATGCGTGCCTACTTTGACAACAAACTTGTTATCAGTTAGCGAGCTAATTCGGAATGGCAACCATGTTGTATTTGAAGAAAAGCATTGTTATATAGTGGTGTGAACCGGTTCTCAAAAAACCGGAGAATCACCGGTTATGGTGAGTACCGGAGCCTAATCGGTGTTTTTTCTCAACTACCGGTTATTTGATCGGCCAGTATCGGAACGTCCCTAGTCGGTCCGTGGTCCCGCGTTCATATTGTCATGTAAAAACCTAGGGCACAGAACACTATTATCATACGGACCTAGGGTTTTTTACATATCAAGTAATTATTTATTATCCCTCGACAAAATTACGTGTGTGTTCAGTATAATAAAGTGTTGATTATTATTACCTAGTAGGTACCAAAATATTTTTAGTTTACGGTAAATTATTAAAGATAATTTCATATTGCATAAAATTCTTGTTGTTTTTGATTTTAATACTCAAGTCTCTTACCTAGTAGTATGGTAGTCAATATAGTACTTATATGATAATAAAATATGTTGATTTTATGTGCAATATGTACATAATTTGACTATCCGGAGAATAACCGGAGAATCTCCGGTTATTCGCCAAGATCTCCGCATAATCTCCGGAGGCTAAAATTGCCTCCGGTACACACCTCTATTGTTATATTTCTGACAGAAATAATGCTTTGGTTGCGATCGCTGATTTAACTGATGGTGTTTATAAATTGAGGTTGCAGTCGCCGAGTTACGTATTGGCAGCTCCTGCAGTAACCGGAAGATTATGGCACAGAAGGCTGGCTCATATCAACAGTCAAGATATGAACAAAATGAAAAATGGCATCGTAGATGGCTTGTCATATAATGGTTCGTTTGATATAACAAAATCAGAATGTACCACTTGTTGTGAGGGAAAGCAGATGAGGCTGCCATTCTCTCATGTGGGTGAACGAAGTACAAAAGCATGTCATCGGATACACAGTGATTTGTGTGGACCAATGGAGGTGAATTCTTTGAAAGGTAGCAGATATTTCATGCTATTTATAGATGATTATAGTAGAATGACTTTCATCTATTTTCTCAAAAAGAAAAGTGAAGCTTTAATTAGATTTAAAGAATTTAAATCAATGGTAGAAAACCAGCAAGGAGAAAAAATAAAGATATTTCACACTGATAATGGACTTGAATATTGCAGCAAAGAATTTGAAAATTATTTAAAACAATATGGTATAATTCACCAGAAAACCAATAGTTATACACCCGAACAAAATGGCGTATGCGAAAGAGCTAATCGCACAGTGGTAGAAAAGGGCAAATGTCTTTTGTATGATGCAAAGTTGGGCAAGAGATTTTGGGCAGAAGCAGCCAGTACTGCTGTATACTTAAAGAACAGGTCCATTGTGTCAGGAGTGCCAAAGACCCCTTATGAACTGTGGCATGGGTCAAAACCCGACCTCAGTCACATCAGATTGTTTGGAAGTAAGGTGATGGTACATGTCCCCAAGGAGAAACGGCTCAAGTGGGATAAGAAGGCCACTCAGCACATCTTAGTTGGATATGGGGAGGATGTGAAAGGATATAGGTTGTTTGATCCCACCAAAAACACTATCATCACCAGCAGGGATGTCATTGTAATGGAAGGTGAGATAGGTGATATTGAAACCAGCGATGAGGCTATGTGGATACCAGATGATGGGACAGCACAGCACAGTGTGGAAACACCAGAGGTCAGTGTGGAGGAGGAGAGCAGCAATTCAGTGGGGGCATCATGTGTTCCAGGAGTACAGGATGAAAGTGACAGCTCTTCAGATTCTTCAGTATACACTGATGGTGAAGAAACATTGCATGAATTGCTACCAGGAAAAGTGCAGTTGCAGCAGGTCCAGACAACATCGGTTCCAGATCCAGACACTTTAAATACAAAGCGACAAAAGAAACAGCCAGAGCGATATGGCTATAACAACATGTGTGTATCCAGTACTGTTCCAGCATCTGAGGAGATCACAATATCAGAGGCTCTGGAGGGGCCTGAGAAGGAGCAGTGGAGGCATGCTATAGCTGACGAGTTGCAGTCATTCGAGGACAATGATGCATGGGAGCTTGTCAAAAACCCAGGTGATGTATCTATAGTGAAGTGTCGTTGGGTGTTAGTAAAAAAGTTTGATGTGGACAATAATGTGCGGTATCGGGCTAGGCTTGTAGCGAAAGGCTTTACACAGAAACCAGGTGTAGATTATACTTGTACTTTTGCACCTGTAATTCGTCATTCCACTCTGAGATTACTATTTGCTCTTAGTGTTAAGATGGAAATGAACATAACTCATTTAGATGTAACTACCGCTTTTCTAAATGGTGTTTTGAAAGAGAAAATTTTCATGTCAATTCCTGAAGGCTTTGCAAACAAAAGTGGGGGAAATGTGTTAAGATTAAAACGCGCTATTTACGGTTTAAAGCAGTCGTCCCTAGCATGGTATGAGAAGGTAAAAGATTGTCTTTGTAAATTAGGTTTTAATAACAGTCAATATGAACCATGTTTGTTTGCAAAAACTAAGGGAAATGTAAAAATAATCATTGGGTTGTATGTAGATGATTTCTTAATTTTTTCAAACAATGACAGAGAAACTGAAAAATTAAAAAAATGTTTGGCTTCAGAATTTAAGTTAAAGGATTTGGGTCATGTAAGACAGTATCTAGGAATGAGAATAAATGTAAACAAAGATAAAAATGTTATAACTATTGATCAAACACAATACATTGAACAGTTAGTTGAAAAATTTCAGATGTCTGATTGTAAACCACAAAGTACTCCTATTGAACCAAAATTGAATTTAGAAAAATCTACAGAATGTTTACCTAATGTTCCTTATCAAAAACTAATTGGCAGTTTAATGTATTTGGCAGTATTAACTAGGCCAGACATTGCCTATGCTGTAAGCTATCTCAGCCAGTTTAATACTTGTTATAATATAAGTTGTTATAATTATACAAAAAGAATATTGAGATATATACAATGTACTAAAAATTATTGTTTAAAGTATACCAGTAATGATATGGATTTACAAGGTTTTGTAGACAGTGATTGGGCATCTGATGCCTTAGATAGGAAGTCCTATACGGGATTCTGTTTTATGATGTCCGGGTCAGCAGTTTCCTGGCAAAGCCGTAAACAGAAGTCAGTTAGTCTGTCCAGTACTGAATCTGAATATGTGGCTATGTCCGAAGCTTCTAGAGAAGCTGTCTATTTAAGGAATTTAATCCATGAGATAACTGGGAATTTATATGTAGTTGATTTACATTGTGATAATCAAAGTGCCATGAAATTGGCCTCTAGTCAACAATGTCATAACAGGTCCAAACACATTGATGTACGCTATCATTATATTAGAGATGTAATTAATGATATGATTATTAAGATTAAATATGTGCCTACTGGTGAAATGCCTGCAGACATTCTGACTAAGGGTTTGTGTCATTTAAAACATTATAAGTTCATGCACATGTTAGGTATTGTAAGTGCATAATGTTGTTTATTTTGATAAGTGGGGGTGTTAGTAATTATATCAAAATAGAATTATACTAATCCGTGTACACCTCTCTTTTAGTTACGGCTAACGCCATCTAGTGAATAAAATAGTCACTAACACAATGAATGTATGTCAGTCGTTCGTTCGTTCTAAATAAATAGTCTGTTGCGAATATCCAACGAGTTTTAATAATTACCCACACATTGTTTCCAGGATCTGAGTCAAGTGATAATGGAGCGCACCACGGTGATGGCGAAGGTCATCGGAACAGGCGAGCCCGTCGACCGCGAGCCGCGCCAGGAGGAGCTGCAGCAGCACCGGACCCTGCACGCCATCACCACCATATTCTTCGACCACCTGCAGAAGGTAAGATCATCAAAGGTTACATTAGAAATAATTTCATATGGTGTTTAAAGCCGTGTTGGCCGAGTGGTATGTACCCCCGACTTTCAATCCGAAGGTCGTGGGTTCGATACTGGCCATGCACCAATGGATTTTTCTTTCTTGAAAAATGTATGTGCACACTTAACACGTGCTTTAACGGTGAAGGAAACATCGTGAGCTTAGTTAGCTTCAGACGTATTGACCTGTTCTTTCCTCTGAATACTAGCTGACTAAGCTGAGAGGATGGTATAGGTGCTGGGCAAGCCTAATCCATCTAACAATGTCCCAGGCATTGCAGCGTCCCGTACAGCATGATTACCAGTTGCTGACGCTGTATAAATCATCTATAATAGATGCAAAGGCATCAATATGGTGGTTAAGTATTCTTAAATTTTCTGACAATAACAAACACAACAAAAATAGATTTAGCAAAATCGGTCCAGCCGTTCGTGATGCCGAGACCAAGGGAAATAGATACTAATTTTTATATGTATAGATAATAATAATCCAAATGAAATTTGATTAGTAGCACACAGAAAAACTTACAAGTAATTGTGGGTACAGTACATGCATATTTTAGCAACTGGATATGTACGTACCTGCATTTACCTACGCATTTATTTTATACCTCAGTAAGCGATTTGTTGTATGTAAACGAGGAATGTACTTAGAACTCGAAACAAACCCACTAGGGTTTACAGAGTGTTAATTTAGTAAACTGTATTTTGTTTTTTGGAATAATAAAGTAAACAAGAATTAAATATTTCTACGAACGAAACATTCTCATATGGGTGAAGAAAATCCATCAGCTATAGTTTTTAGGATGCTGTTTGGACAGTCCCGCACGCTGCGGATCAGGGATGTTGTCTATTTGCGAAATAAAGCTGCAAAGCCATCCACTTCATATTCCACAAACATCCCTGAGCACTGCAGAAACGAGGCAGTCCCAACATCATCCTAAAGATATTGTTTGTACTGCACACGCAAACAATCTAGCATTCTCTTAGAATATCTGACCCATAGGTTTTCCGTGTACTAAGCTTTGGTAGTACGATTTGAAGTGTTAATTTAACTTCTTTATGGACATTTACTCCAAAGATGTCTTCAGCCTTCCCGGGACGACTGTTGAAACACGTCGCGAATAATCAAAGGTATTACGAGATAAATTCCCGTGTTTCTGTTATTATAATGTATTGTGATCGCGAAAGTTTCAAGAAACTATAAACCTTCATCATCTTCCAGGTGATGACAGACGAGGCAGACGCCTCGCCCGGCGAGGTGGAGGAGGGCGTGTGGCCGGACGGCGAGCGGGTGACGCTGCAGTGGCCCAGCGGGCGCAAGGCCACGCTCACCGTCAACGTGGCGCAGGCGCATCTGAAGCTGCTGTGCTACGGACCCTCCATCTGTGAGTACACCTGGAACAGGTGATGACAGACGAGGCAGACGCCTCGCCCGGCGAGGTGGAGGAGGGCGTGTGGCCGGACGGCGAGCGGGTGACGCTGCAGTGGCCCAGCGGGCGCAAGGCCACGCTCACCGTCAACGTGGCGCAGGCGCATCTGAAGCTGCTGTGCTACGGACCCTCCATCTGTGAGTACACCTGGAACAGGTGATGACAGACGAGGCAGACGCCTCGCCCGGCGAGGTGGAGGAGGGCGTGTGGCCGGACGGCGAGCGGGTGACGCTGCAGTGGCCCAGCGGGCGCAAGGCCACGCTCACCGTCAACGTGGCGCAGGCGCATCTGAAGCTGCTGTGCTACGGACCCTCCATCTGTGAGTACACCTGGAACAGGTGATGACAGACGAGGCAGACGCCTCGCCCGGCGAGGTGGAGGAGGGCGTGTGGCCGGACGGCGAGCGGGTGACGCTGCAGTGGCCCAGCGGGCGCAAGGCCACGCTCACCGTCAACGTGGCGCAGGCGCATCTGAAGCTGCTGTGCTACGGACCCTCCATCTGTGAGTACACCTGGAACAGGTGATGACAGACGAGGCAGACGCCTCGCCCGGCGAGGTGGAGGAGGGCGTGTGGCCGGACGGCGAGCGGGTGACGCTGCAGTGGCCCAGCGGGCGCAAGGCCCATCATCCGGAGGTCCTTCCCTTGGCAGGCCCTTACTGCATCCATGGGGATGAGAGGAGGGGTCATTCAACATTCTACTGCCGGCACCTTACGGCCTTTATTAGGTGATTAATAAAATCATACCCTAACACAAGTTTAGTACCGTCGAAACTATTGAAGTCGTTATTTGCAGACGACACAAACCAAGGCATGTACACGTGGCTGCAGAAGGTGTGGGTCGGCAACGAGGCGCCCACCTCGTTCCTGATGGACGCGCAGCTGGAGGCCGCGCTGCTGCCCGACTGGCTGCGGCTGCACCTGGTGCGCTCGGCGCGCCCGCCGCTGCTGGCCGCCGGCGTGCGCGGCCTGACGGCGGCGAAGCTCTCGCTGTTCATACAGACGTTTGGGATGCCGAGGAGCTCTATGAGGTAAGGATTCTTAGGCGCGTCGCTCATTGGTAAGTCGAGGCGAGGTCGCGGCATCTTATTCCATAAGAAAACGTAGATGCGGCGCGCCGCTTGTACGTTTTCTTAAGTACTATTTTAATAATATTTATTTTATATGGAAATCAATGTAATTTAAGGGAATAATAAAGGCTTTTTATTCTATTTTATAATTAGCTGGCGCAGGGCCGGATAAAATGGCGTAGTGAAGGCATGAATTGCATAGGTCTTCTGGCAGACAGACTACAAAAATGACTGCGATGATCACGACCTCTCGCGAGGTTCGTTATCGGCAGGCAGAATTAGTTGGCTTGTTCGAGGTCCACTCGCGAATGAATCTAGGTATAAGTCTTGCAAAGGGGCGGGGCTTAGGTCACGCCAACGCTGTGACGCAACCGAGCGGCGTGGAGGGGCGCGCCGGGCCCTCGTCCGCGCGCACTGACAGGCGAGCCACACTTTAGCGCCGACGACAGAGCTAGACGGTCGTAGCTCCGATCAGCAGCGTCTTTCCATGTAACAACAATCTGTATCAAGCTCGCCAACCCGCTCCCAAGCGTGGTGAGTATAGCAACTACCCCTCATGGAGATCCATGACGGAGGCCTATGTTCAGTAGTCGGACGTTTTACATCTGAAATGATGATGATGATAGAAGGGGTATGTTTTAATGGATGCGGCATCTGTGAAACCTCGTTGTCATTGTTGTGTTGTTCGCAGCACGCTGCTGGGCGCGCTGGACGCGTCGCCGGCGGGCACGGTGGCGCGCCTGAGCGTGGAGCGCGGCTACATGGCGCAGCTGCTGAGCGTGCAGGGCGCGCGCGGGGCCGAGGGCGGCGCCGCCTTCGCCGCCGCGCTGGGGCTGCAGCCGCCCGTCTACCCGCCAGGTGAGCTGTTCGCAGCACGCTGCTGGGCGCGCTGGACGCGTCGCCGGCGGGCACGGTGGCGCGCCTGAGCGTGGAGCGCGGCTACATGGCGCAGCTGCTGAGCGTGCAGGGCGCGCGCGGGGCCGAGGGCGGCGCCGCCTTCGCCGCCGCGCTGGGGCTGCAGCCGCCCGTCTACCCGCCAGGTGAGCTGTTCGCAGCACGCTGCTGGGCGCGCTGGACGCGTCGCCGGCGGGCACGGTGGCGCGCCTGAGCGTGGAGCGCGGCTACATGGCGCAGCTGCTGAGCGTGCAGGGCGCGCGCGGGGCCGAGGGCGGCGCCGCCTTCGCCGCCGCGCTGGGGCTGCAGCCGCCCGTCTACCCGCCAGGTGAGCTGTTCGCAGCACGCTGCTGGGCGCGCTGGACGCGTCGCCGGCGGGCACGGTGGCGCGCCTGAGCGTGGAGCGCGGCTACATGGCGCAGCTGCTGAGCGTGCAGGGCGCGCGCGGGGCCGAGGGCGGCGCCGCCTTCGCCGCCGCGCTGGGGCTGCAGCCGCCCGTCTACCCGCCAGGTGAGCTGTTCGCAGCACGTTGCTGGGCGCGCTGGACGCGTCGCCGGCGGGCACGGTGGCGCGCCTGAGCGTGGAGCGCGGCTACATGGCGCAGCTGCTGAGCGTGCAGGGCGCGCGCGGAACCGAGGGCGGCGCCGCCTTCGCCGCCGCGCTGGGGCTGCAGCCGCCCGTCTACCCGCCAGGTGAGCTGTGTCTGCCCCAAGGGGGGGTACAAACCAGCGCTACCAAAACACTGTTTCATTTTATTTATTTAATCTATCGACCTATTGAAAGGTGGAAGAGATTAGGGGATACCTTTGCTCAGCTGTGGGACAATAAAGATTTTACCAAATCGCTATAGGAGGAAATACATTTATTTTTGACAGGCATAAACAACACATACAAATTATATAAAAATAATTAAACTAGGTGCACTATGGTCTAAAAGTTTTAACCTATCAATCTGTTGCGTGGGGCCAAAAAATTTACTCTGCCTCAGTATTACCGCAATCACATAGTAAATATGAGGTTGCGGCGCTGATTTTCAGGCTACAAATAACCTTCAAGCTGAAATGTGACTGCCTCTACCAGTCGGAGGTAATGTACACTTGGAACTATTCTGCTCGAGTATTAGTTCAACCAGACATCGATTGAGCGTCAACTGCGAGGGATTCTTGTAGAATCCTGAACGTAGCGAGGGATTCAAAGTACGTCGCCCGAGCCAAAAATATATTTTGCGCCCGAGTGATACACTCTACTTTTCATCACCCTCTACGAGAAAATAAAAAGCGCCTCATATTTTATTGTAATATTATTATTTCATAAGACATAAAACATAGTAGAGTAACAATTCAACAATGTAATAGCTACTACTGGCGAATCAATTTGTAATGCTTTCTCCTCCTACTTTTTCTCGACCTTTCTTTCAAGTAATCATAAAATCCATACCTCTACTCATGAACCAATAGAAATAGCAAAAAACCATCAGGCAACTATAGGCACAATTCAATTTAATTAAATTAAATTAAATAAAATTTTATTTCAGACATTGTACAAGTAAAGAAGAAAATATACATAGTCCATATTAGATTATAACACATAACACATACAATACAAATAACACATAGTTGAAAAACGCACATTACACAAAACAACACTAAACAGGCACAATGTATGCCCTCGTCCAGTGCTCCATGAAGGGACAGGCACAATCAAGCCTCCCAGCAATAACTTGCAGGCAGCTGTTGGGGCTGTCGCGCACCCTGCGCTCCAGTGAGGCAGCTCTCTTGCGCATGATCGCTGCGAACCCATCTACTTGCGCGATGGCGAACATGCTTGAAGCGCTACAGAAACGCGGCAGCCCCATCAGCGTCCTGTAAGCGTTATTGTATTGGACGCGCAGGGCGTTCCATGTCTTTCGCGTATGCCTGACCCATAAGCTGCAAGTATAGAACGATTGACAGTAGGCTCTAAACAAAGTAGTTTTTACCGACGCACTGCACCGAGCAAACCTACGGGCCAGCATGTTAGCTCGGACTGATAACGCCCTCCGCTCCCTTTCCATATCCAAATCATCTGTGAGTGTCTCGGTGACCCAGTGGCCCAGGTACTTGAATTTTGCCACTCGTTTTAGCTCACTGTTATTAAGTGACACTGGAGGGACTGTGTCATAGGTTTTTGATCCCGCCTTAAAAACCATCAGTTCACTCTTGCTAGCATTGTACCTGAGCCCATGTGTCACCGCATAACGCTCACAGATACCTATCAGTTTCCTAAGGGCGCTGATCGATGGGCTCAGCAGCACCATGTCGTCAGCGTAACTTATGTTGTTCATGGTAACCCCATTGATTGAACAGCCGACCTGTGTGCTACTGAGCTCACGGATCAGGCAGTCTATGTACAGGCAGAACAACCGGGGCGAGGTCCCCCCTCCCTGCCTAACCCCGCATCTCAGCCTATACGTGTCCGATATTGATTTCCACCGCCCATTTCACACAATTGTCTTGATTACCATACCAGTATTTAAAAAGTGATATGAGCTCTGGAGGCAATTTAGTTTGAGTGGAGAGCTTATGCCACAGCATGTCATAATCAACAAGATCAAAGGCCTTTGATAGGTCTAAATAGCAAGCATATACGGGTGTGCTTCTGCTTGTATAATATTGGACGGTGTGTTTGAGAGTTAAGACTGCGGTTTCAGTGGACAGCCCAGCTCTAAAACCGAACTGAGCGTCATGTAAGTTTAACTGTTTTTCTAAGTTTTTATCAATCACACCATCCAATACTTTGGCTATTACTGTCGCGAGTGATATAGGCCTGTAGTTATTTAAGCTGGAAGCATCTCCAGTTCTATTCTTAATTACAGGAACAACCATAGTTCGCATCATCGCCTCCGGTAGGTAGGAGTGGCCGATGCAGAGGGTGAAAAACAGAGCAAGCACCCCTGGCAGGTGAACACCAGCATGTTTAAGGTGCTCGATACTCAAGGAGTCGTGGCCAGGGGATTTTCCCCGCTTCATGTCCTTCACCACCCGCCTCACCTCCTTAGCTGTTATCAGCAGAATAGGGTCGCCGTCACGCACCATATTCTGATCAGCTCTAGTGGAATCGGGCTCCAACTCAGATGTCACTGTAAATTGCTCTTTAAACCTGTTGGCAATCTGGACGGGATCGCTAATACCTTCTACACTCACTGGTGAGTACTAATGAGACAGATATCGAAAACATTTTAAGTAACTTAGACCCATCAAAATCTGCAGGCCCAGATCATTTGCACTCCATATTCTTAATTAGATGTGCTAAAACGATTGCTCTGCCGCTCGTTATTCTATTTAAACGCTCTATTGCGGAATCCGCGGTTCCCGCTCTATGGAAGTCGGCTTTTATCACACCAATACATAAAAAAGGATCAAAACTAGATGTGACTAATTATCGTCCGATCTCCAAACTGTGTATTGTATCTAAAGTTTTTGAACGTGTTGTATATAATCAGGTTTATGCGGCTCTTAAAAGCAGTTTCAGTCCTTTTCAACACGGCTTCTTAAAAGGGAGATCCACGGTTTCAAACCTTATGGTATTTAACGAGTACCTGACGGATGCAATGGACTCTGGCAGTCAGGTAGATGTGGTCTATACTGACTATAGCAAAGCTTTTGACAGAATAGACCACATTACCCTGATTTGCAAATTGCGGGACATAGGAATCCATGGAGACTTACTAAGATGGTTTTCGTCTTATATAAATATGAGATCACAAGCTGTTGTCATCAATAATTACATTTCTAGTTGGGTTACTATCCCGAGTGGGGTACCCCAAGGATCTTTATTGGCCCCCCTTCTATTTTCATTATTTGTTAATGATATTTCAGAATGTTTTCATTACTCTGAGCTGCTATGCTTCGCAGATGACATGAAAATATTTAAGAAAATATCTACTGTTCTGGATTCCACACAGCTTCAAGAAGACCTATCCCGACTTGACGATTATTGTTTTAAAAATAAGCTTGATTTAAACCCATCAAAATGCTCCGTTACTACTTTTACCCGCAAATCCAATATTTTAACAATATCATATACATTGAAAAATCAAACGCTTCAGCACTGCAACATTGTTAGGGATTTAGGTGTGATTCATGACTCAAAATTACTATTTGACGAGCATATTTCTTATATTGTTAAAAAAGCACATAAAGCTCTAGGCTTTATTATGAGAAGTGCCACTGGGTTTAAAAAAGCTAAAACACTAAAGATACTCTACTGCACTTTTGTTCGTAGTATCTTAGAGTATGCGTCACCAATATGGAGCCCACGGTATGACATTTATACAACACGAGTTGAGCAAATCCAAAAGAAATTTATGAAATATTTATGCTTCAAACTACACATCCCATATAATTCAGATGATTATCTTTATAACTGTAAAAAGTTCCACCTTCTACCCCTATTTTTAAGACGCGAAATTTCTGATATAACATCTCTTTTAAATTTAACATCCAATCATATCGACTGTCCTGACCTACTTAGCAAAATCAAGTTTAATGTTCCCCCCAGACGGAAAAGATTCAATCCACCTTTAAATGTTCCATTTGTCAATAGCAATTATAGGCAGAATTCTTTTATATGCAGGGCGTGCTCTAAATTTAACAACATATGTAAAGACATCGAGACAATAGACTTGCACTGCACGAGCGTGTGCGCGGCGCGGCGGCTGCTGAGCGGTCAGTTCTTTGAATGAAATAAGTTTACTTCCAGCTAGGTATATAGATAGGTTAAGTATTTATTGTGTTAATTCATATTGCTATGGTAATAATTTCAAATAACTTTTACGTATTAATAATTATATGAGTAGGTAATATTTTTAACATAGCAACTATTGGCTTATTTAGATTTCTTTGTGTTTTGTATTTTTGTTTATGATATTTTTATGTTTTATTTTCATCTCAACCCCTTAATTTGTAATTAATCGTGAGGACCAATAATTGGCTTTTCATTTTATCTATATATAAGTGTAATATTGTGTTAGATATAAGCTGTCGGTCTTCCTTAACAATAAATAAATAAATAAAAATAAACAACTAAATTGAAATTAAATAGTATCTAATAATAAAACAACTAAAAACTTACATATATTTCACTGTCACTTGAAGAACTCATTTTTCAAAACGAAACCATGAATTTCTAACAATCCGTGAAAATTTACGAAAACGCGGGCTGTAGTTCGCGCGTTTTTATTTAATTTCTTTGTTTTTTATTCAGCCGGCTGCGCGACCATGGGCCGTCGTACCAGCCAGTCTTTAATCAAACAATATTTGCGTTCGATTTCTTTGGCACTAAGATGTTCCAAATTCAAAAAGTGCGCGGCTAAAATTATTGCGGCGCACTTATAAAGAGGATTAAAAACTCATTACTGCCCGCTAAAAGTTTCTTAAAGAAAACACCACCTTTGGGTGCACTTAATGGCGAACCAAGTCGTCCTTTTCGAATAGATGGGATGAAAAATATATCGTAATTGAGTCTGTGCCAGCCCTCGCCTGAGAATTCCTTTATTTTTCTCACACCAACTCGGTAAACCGGTGCCGTTATACCTTCAAATTGTTTGTAGCGAACCGGCAGAAATCC
This sequence comes from Pasiphila rectangulata, assembly GCA_963082625.1. Lineage (NCBI taxonomy): Eukaryota > Metazoa > Arthropoda > Insecta > Lepidoptera > Geometridae > Pasiphila > Pasiphila rectangulata. The sequence goes on from OY720254.1 coordinate 17,601,599, forward strand.
AACAAAAAAAATTGATTTTACTTTAAAATATGTTCTTGTATTCAGATGACTTCATCTTCGCGGACCAGCCTCTGCCAGAAGAAGACGCGGACGACTGGGACATAACCCTGACTCCAGCGCCGCTTCAGATCGAGCTGGTACCGTCTCTGCTGTCCACGGCCTTCGCCGGAGCCACCTCGTTCCTGGCAGACCTGGATACTGCCTTCACGCAGCTTGTCGAGGTAAAATGCACTGTAACACAATGCGATTAGAGCTAGTTCGGATCGAATTAGTTACGTCTATACTGGCCTTTGCCTTCGTCATAGTTACAGTCCAGGGAGACTTGGATATTGCCCTCTCGCAGCTTGTCCAGTGGACATGAACCTTAACACAATGTAAATACATTTTTATTTATTTATTAGGCACGAAACACATTACAACGTCAATAAAAATAAGTTTAGGAACAAAAAATACGATCTACGTTACAACCTAAACATATGTGTGCTCAGCCAGACATAATATATAATACTAAGCAGACATAAATTAAGATAATCAAGTACCGTCTTAGAAAATGTATAACACAAAATAGCGTAAATAAACATAAGTACTGATTATTTATGGTATTTTGTGTATATATAATAAATAAGTAGCAACGAATTAGAGCTATTTCAGATCGAGCTGGCTCCGTCTTTACTGGCCTTTTAGTCACAGTATCCAAGGAGACTTAGATATTGTCCTCACGTAGTTTGTCATGCGAGGAATATCTAGTCCTGTCATTGTCAAATTCTATTTGTATAACATATGGCGCCTTCTTTAACCCATTGGAGAACTCTTTTTGACGTTTTTTTATTATAATGAAAACGCATCATTTAGCGAAATGTTATCAAAGTTAATATTTAATTTTGGGGTAAGGCATGGTGCATGTTTGTTATTATTACTTGTGGTTCATTAAAATAAAATACATTTGATATCATTTGTATGTTCTACAATCAATAGCATTACAAATTGTTCACGAGCAAATGAAATATAGTGAAAAATTTGTTTCAGCTACTTACAGAAGAGATTGCCCTAGTGAAATGCAACCGCCACGCAGCCTGCCCCTATGTGTGGTGCGTGATCACGTTCCTTCAGGTAATACATTATTCAGCTTTTTTGTTAAAATAAAAAAGGTTCTCTAATTTATTTACGATATCATATGGGATATTGCGTTTGCTTTGCAAAAATAGAAAGATGGACAGACACAAAGCGAAACTGTATGAGTTTTTTGTAACACCCATAATACTGACAGTAATGTGTGTGACAGATGCATTTTGTAGACAATGGATAGCATAGTTTTATTTACAAAGATTTGTTTAGATTAGATATACTTGTGTTAACGTTTGCTATAAGGGTGAGACGGGCAAGAGTAGTGACGAGCCGGAGGGCTGAGGGGTGCGGGCGGGGTTCCGCGCGGGTAACATTTGATTTGTGAGACAGTGACAAGTAGTGGTAGTTGACTTTAATATCAGCTGACAATCATGATTTGTGACTGTAATTTTTATTAGTTTTATATGATATGTGTTTTTAATTTTCTCAATAAATATATTACATTTTGTATTAAGACGTTGCACGGCAATCTCGGCAGAAGACATTGTTACCAATGATATATAAGTATGTAACGCCTTCTTTTACATGTATAACAGCAATAAAGATACTGTTTTCTTTACTTTTAGTGATTTTTTCTAAACGGACGTGTGTTGCCCTTATTGCCCGTGTTCCCCTTAGTTTCGATCGCTAAAACAGTATTCTTATTCTTATCGCTTTCGTCGTTGTAATTGTTATGACAGGCGTGCGCGTGCGGCGGCGGGCCGCGGGGGCTGCTGGCGGGGGGCGCGCGCGCCGCCGCCATGCTGCGGCCGCTCGTCAACCACCGCATTGATGTGCTAGCTGAGGTATGTATGACAGGCGTGCGCGTGCGGCGGCGGGCCGCGGGGGCTGCTGGCGGGGGGGCGCGCGCGCCGCCGCCATGCTGCGGCCGCTCGTCAACCACCGCATCGATGTGCTAGCTGAGGTATGTATGACAGGCGTGCGCGTGCGGCGGCGGGCCGCGGGGGCTGCTGGCGGGGGGCGCGCGCGCCGCCGCCATGCTGCGGCCGCTCGTCAACCACCGCATCGATGTGCTAGCTGAGGTATGTATGACAGGCGTGCGCGTGCGGCGGCGGGCCGCGGGGGCTGCTGGCGGGGGGCGCGCGCGCCGCCGCCATGCTGCGGCCGCTCGTCAACCACCGCATTGATGTGCTAGCTGAGGTATGTATGACAGGCGTGCGCGTGCGGCGGCGGGCCGCGGGGGCTGCTGGCGGGGGGCGCGCGCGCCGCCGCCATGCTGCGGCCGCTCGTCAACCACCGCATCGATGTGCTAGCTGAGGTATGTATGACAGGCGTGCGCGTGCGGCGGCGGGCCGCGGGGGCTGCTGGCGGGGGGCGCGCGCGCCGCCGCCATGCTGCGGCCGCTCGTCAACCACCGCATCGATGTGCTAGCTGAGGTATGTATGACAGGCGTGCGCGTGCGGCGGCGGGCCGCGGGGGCTGCTGGCGGGGGGCGCGCGCGCCGCCGCCATGCTGCGGCCGCTCGTCAACCACCGCATCGATGTGCTAGCTGAGGTATGTATGACAGGCGTGCGCGTGCGGCGGCGGGCCGCGGGGGCTGCTGGCGGGGGGCGCGCGCGCCGCCGCCATGCTGCGGCCGCTCGTCAACCACCGCATCGATGTGCTAGCTGAGGTATGTATGACAGGCGTGCGCGTGCGGCGGCGGGCCGCGGGGGCTGCTGGCGGGGGGCGCGCGCGCCGCCGCCATGCTGCGGCCGCTCGTCAACCACCGCATCGATGTGCTAGCTGAGGTATGTATGACAGGCGTGCGCGTGCGGCGGCGGGCCGCGGGGGCTGCTGGCGGGGGGCGCGCGCGCCGCCGCCATGCTGCGGCCGCTCGTCAACCACCGCATCGATGTGCTAGCTGAGGTATGTATGACAGGCGTGCGCGTGCGGCGGCGGGCCGCGGGGGCTGCTGGCGGGGGGCGCGCGCGCCGCCGCCATGCTGCGGCCGCTCGTCAACCACCGCATCGATGTGCTAGCTGAGGTATGTATGACAGGCGTGCGCGTGCGGCGGCGGGCCGCGGGGGCTGCTGGCGGGGGGCGCGCGCGCCGCCGCCATGCTGCGGCCGCTCGTCAACCACCGCATCGATGTGCTAGCTGAGGTATGTATGACAGGCGTGCGCGTGCGGCGGCGGGCCGCGGGGGCTGCTGGTAGTTGAGATAAGCGCGCAATTGTAAGCATGCTGAGGCCGCCTACAATTGAAGGAGCTCTAGCCCTAACTATCTATTGTTTTTTATTAAGTTGCATTTATCTGTATCTCTTGTTGGTGGTCCAAAATAAATAAAATAGCTTGTAAGAGCCAGGTTTGTTACTGTGCTAGTCAAATTAAAAGTCCTTAAGTTATTTAGTTTTTTTTGAGAACTACTTAAAATTCAGTTCTTTATTATGATGTATTCACAGACGGCCTCAACGCTGCTGCAGCAATGCAAGCTGACCACGGGGCCCGTGGTCACGATACTGCAGGAGCTGTCGCTGGTCACGGCGCGGGTCAAGCGCGAGTCGACGGCGCGGCTGCCGCCCGACGCCCCCCGGGAACAACTGATTGCAGGTAACTAGTCTCATGTTCCTCATGCACACTGCAAATGTAAAAAAAACTATTGAATAAGCTTAGTTCTGCAGAATGCTTTAAAAATCCACCATCCTAACGTAATTGTAGCTTAGATACCGCAACACTGGTTTATTTCTGCTGTTTCCACAGCATTATGTCTTATAGCATACTGCTGTGGGGATAGGCTGCAGATATAGACACCGTATTTATTCTGTCTTTCTTTTCCTAACTCATGTTACTTCGGAAGCGAACAAATTATGTGGTTAATTGTGTTGTTTTATTTTGTAAATTGACTTATCTAGAGGCTCTTGCGGTCTGAAAAAAGGCTTGTAAAGTTTGAGACTAACCTGGTGACTTCTAGTATAGTCTGCAAGCGGGTGCTAAGTCCCCCTGAGAAATGCGGGCGGCAGAGGGGGGCGTGGAGCGAACGGTGCGTCCCGTGATTCTGTCGCCAGTCCTGTTAGCCAATTCCAAGTATTACGTCTTTTGCTCAGTCTGAACAAATTCTAGGGACATTAACCTGAACAAAATTGTGAATGTGACAAGAAACGTATAGGTTGTTACATCGTTTTTTGACTCCATGCCAAAAAATAGTATAGTGTAGGTTCATTTTCGTCGAACAATCGACAAAGTTCTGCGAAAGAAGTTTGTATGGTAAAATTGGCTATACAGAGTCAACACTAAAACCTTGCATATAATTCAATCAATAAATCAATTTATTTCATTTTAAGCCTAAATTACAAAATCAATATATGGAAAATAATCAAGTAAAAGTACATCATCTACATTTATGGCTTGCGTTTATAAACTGGTCTACAGCACCTACACTAAGTGGTAAGACTTGTGTCGTAGGTGCTGCCTTCCTTCTAAGATTACAATATTGATAGTATCAAAGCCAGATTAGGATTTTATATAACCACGAATATAATTATTAACGGTAACAGTATATTAATATCATCTAAACTTACATAATAGTGATTGTAGTTAATTAGTATAATGTGCAATAATTTAATTTAATAACAATCATAACCAATAATTCAATTTATTACCATTAATTAATGTCATAGTTTAATTATAAATATATTCAGTAAGTTAATTTCGATTATATGTGATAGTTAAATTTATTAACAATTGCGAGTGAATCAAATAATTCAGTTTAATAACAATAAACTCATTTGATTCGCTAGTTGAATCAATCATATATATTATTAATATTCCCTTCGAATTGTTTATCATTGATAATTTAATTTTTAATAATTTAATAATAATATAATGATCCTAAATTATTAATCCTTAATTATATTCCTTAATTAAATCTATTCACCAATATTAGACGGCAACTACCAGCGAGCTAGAAGAGATTAGCAGCTGGATGATCACAAAAACTCTAAATCTTTACATAAAATGAACTCTATTCCCCAGTGTTAGAGTCGGCGACTCCCAGCACGCTGGAGGAGATCGGCAGCAAGATGATCGAGAGCCAGGACACGGCGCTCATCGTGGACGTCATCACGCATCTGCTGGAGAAGAACCAGGAGGGGTTCTACGAGTCCAGGGTATGGCTTACGAACCTGTGGCGACATCTGTCGTTACACGGTGAAACTGCTTGTCATCTCGTCCACTGCTGGACATTATAGGTACCTCCCTTTACTGATCATGAGGGGGTCGTTGCCTCGCTCGTTGGCAAGCGCAGTGCGCGACGTCGGTACGGTGCGGCATGGTACTGCCCGACTCCTAGAGGTATCCCTTGGCTAGATTCTTACTGCATCCATCGAATCGTTCCTCAACTCGGCCGAAAAATTCTCGGCCAAATGGCCGAAAAATTCTCGGCCAAATGGCCGAAAATGGCCGAGTTAAGGTATCGTGAAAATTACATTATTTCCGTTCCTTAACTCGGCCACTTTTTGCTTGAACGGATTTAGTACAGTCAGAGACAAATGAAATGTTAGTAAAATGGAATTCAATACAATTCGTTTATTTCAGACATCAATAAATATTATAATACAAGAGAAAATATAAGTTAGAGTGTCCATATTCGAGTGATACAAATTAAAAATTAAATACGAAGAATTAAATAGGCAAAGATTTTTCACAAACATGTGATAAACTTATTAAGCGATAAGGATGCCAATTGTCACTTTGTTTTTCATTGTTTCTTGTTATTATGTTTAGTTATTTATTATGGTGTGAAATAAAGTATTTTCTATCTATCTTTTTATAATTTAAATACAACTATTAATAAACAAAACGTATTGGTAAATAAGTAAGTCGTTGTAACAAAAAATAAAGTAAAAATAAGTAATTATCTAAACGATTTACATGATTAACTTTTTTCATATAATAATGAACTCTATATAAAGCGATAAGATACAAACTATAAAGAAAACCGCTTACTACAGAGATTCTATTCAAAGGGAAATTGCAACATTCGAGGAAAATCAATTAGAAAGTCAGTTTTTTCTTGAATAAAAAGTTACATGTTTTACACCAAAACATAGCGGGTCTTTTAAACAAAACTGACTTATTGACTATCTGTTTAGATGAATTGAAACTTCAAAATAAAACAGTTGACATTATCTGCGTTACTGAACATTTTATAATGGAGGGACAGGAAGAGTACCTGGATGTCCCCAACTACACCCTAGCCTCATGCTTCTGCCGAAAGGAAAGTAAAAGAGGAGGGGCCTGCATCTTAATCCACAATGACCACACTCAATGGATTGATCTGAAAGAAATATCAGACTATTCAGTAACCGGAATTTTTGAGTGCTGTGCAGTAAAACTAATTAATTATAATATTGCTATAATATGTGTTTATAGAGTACCTAAAACCAAAAACTTTGACATATTTATGAATTATTTTCAAAAAGCTCTTCGTGATCTTTCAGGGAAACGTTACGAAAATATATTAATAGCAGGTGATTTTAATATTGACATTTTGAAAACAAACAACATAAGTCTTGATTTTGAATGTTTACTCCTGAATCATAATTTAGTACTAGCGTTGAAACAACCGACAAGACTTAAGAGTAACACCTGTATAGATAACTTTGCGCATAATTTTAGAAAAACATGCAAAACTGAGGTGATAGAGTTCGCACTGTCAGACCACACCGCTCAACTAATAAAATGTCCAGTAAATAGCATAGCTCTCTTAAAATTTTGGCGTGTTAGGAAACGTGATTACTCGGCTGAAAATGTTCGAAAGTTTGTTAATATTGTAAAAAACATATCTTTTTCAGACGTATATGGCGAGGAAGACCCTAATAGAGCCTATAATGTTTTTGCTGAAATCTTTAGGATGTTTTATGACCTTTGCTTTCCCTTTAAATTAGTTACTATTAAGACCATAAAACCAGTTCGATGGATCTCACGTGGGATTAAACAATGTAGCAAAAATAAAAGAAAACTTCTGTGGCAATCCAGAAAAAAACCCACTGACGATAATAAACTTAAATATAAACTATATTCAAACACTCTCAGTAAAATAATAAAATTAACACAAAAAGCACAAAACAATTATAAAATCAAATCATCTAATAATAAATCTAAAGTGACATGGAACATAATTAATAGCACTAGGCGAAATCTTCCAAGAGGGACAATTAAAAAAATTTACCTAAATGATAAAATAATTACAAATCCAACTGACATATCAAATGCATTCAATAATTTTTTTGTTGACAAGATTACACCAATCGCAAATTCAGGGAAAAACATAACTTCTTACATAGAAAAGCGGAGAGACTCTATATTCTTAAAACCTTGTGCTCCTCTAGATGTTGTAAAAATTATAAACTCTCTGAATAATACAAATAGCGTAGGATATGACGGTATCTCAACAAAAACAATAAAAGCAGTTGCGCAAGGCATATGTGCCCCAATTAGTTATATTATTAACCTATGTGTAAGCGCAGGTGTATTTCCTGACGCATTGAAAACATCTATAATCAAGCCACTTCATAAAAAACTGAGCAAAGAACATATGGAAAATTATAGGCCTATATCGCTCATACCTGTTATGTCAAAAGTATTTGAAAAATACATATATAACTTGGTTTATAATTACTTTGAAAAAAACAATATTTTATGTAATGAACAAAAAGGGTTTAGAAAAAATAAAACAATTAATATGGCGTTATACGATTTTCTCAATCGGGTTACAAAAAACGTTGACAAAAAGACTCCAGTATGCTCTATCTTTTGTGATATGACCCAAGCGTTCGATTATGTGGACCATAACATTCTTCTTCAAAAATTAGAAAACTATGGAGTCAGAGGTAATGCCTTGCATTTGATCAAATCTTATCTTGAAAATAGGAAACAATTTACAGAAATTACTAATATTAACTTCGCAAATAAAACGGAAGAAACACATGTTTCTAAAGAACGTATAGTTAATTATGGTGTACCACAGGGTAGTGTGCTAGGACCATTACTCTTTATTATATATATCAATGATCTTCCCAAGGCTACCATACAGCCTATGTCCCTCTTCGCGGACGATAGTACCGTTACTATAACATGTGATAATATAAAAACCTTCAAATATGACATTAATTTAGCTTTGACATCAATAATTAATTGGTTAGATAATAATAATTTAAAAATTAATTTAAATAAAACTAAAGTAATCCATTTCAGACAACGCGATACTGCAGCTTTAAATAATTTTGACATTCAATATAATAATAATATAATTCAAGCGGTTGACATGACAAAATTTCTAGGCATTAATATTGATAAGAAACTTAACTGGAAGCCACATTTAGAGAATTTATGTAAGAAAATAAACAGCCAGATTTATGTTTTACATAAACTTTCTCGCATAGTCAATCTAGAAGCCCTTCTTAGTGCATATCATGGTCTTATATCATCCATCCTAAGATATGGAATAATGCTTTGGGGAAACTCTACCGACGCTATAAATATCTTTAGGTATCAAAAGAGATGCTTGAGAGCAATGTTCAGCCTGAGGGTTACTGATTCCTGCAAACCCTATTTCATGAAACATAGCATATTGACTGTCCCCTCACTGTATATTTATGAAACAGCTATGTTTGTAAAGAGCAACCCTGGTCTGTTCCACCAGTTGTCTGAAGTTGGTCGGAGCAGACGAGATAAACACAAAGTCCGCCCCCAAAAATGTAAAACTAAAATGATGCGCAAAAGTATTTTTTGTAATGCTCCATTTGTTTTTAACAAATTACCAGAATCGCTAAGAGCAATGCAAATCTCAATGTTTAAAAGTAAATTAAAATCTCTGTTGACTAAAAAATGTTATTATAATTTAAATGAATTTATAAGTGATGTAAAACTGGAATAATTATATTACAATTAATACCATGACTAAATTTAATACATTTTTATTCAATCAGCCTGACATTTAAATTTGTGACATTATTATTACTATTTTCTATCATTTTTTTTATTATTTTATTATTTCTGACAAAAGCATGTACGTTTTTAGATTATTTGACTTTTAATTATATTAATTCGTTTATTGATAAATTTATTTCAATTTTGTTTTAAAATATTGCACGCTACAACAAGGCAAAATACATTGATACTTGTAGTTAAATAAGAACAATGAACACATGTATTTATGCAATAAATATACTTTTACTTTACTTTTACTTTTTCTATTTGTATGCAGATAAAGACGGAATTCGACTACGACGCGCCCGCGCACGTGTTCTCATCCAAAGGCCGCGGCTGTGGCCTTCTATTGGACTGGCTGAGTGAGCTGCAGAGGGAAAATAACCCGGAGAGAGTCGTAAGTATACGTACAAGTTATATTAGTGTTGAAACAAGCATTGGTACGGGGGTACCAGAAAAGGGGGCGAAGGTTTCCGAAAAAATGTTATTTTTGACCTTTGGTGACTTTTTGAGGTCACAATAACTCCGGTCCCTGTGACCCCTAAGAGGAATTTTTGTTGGATGCGTTCAATTCTATTAATATATTTATCGTAACAAGGGTTCCAAATCTGGGATGCATATTCGAGAATGCTCCTAACAAATGTACGATATAGTATTTTGAATGTCTTGGCTCGATGAAAGTCAGATAAACTTCTCATAACAAGCCCCTAAGCTTTGGAGGCCCTAGAAACTATCCAATCGACATGTTCATCGAATTGCAGTTTCTTTGCTTATGGGAGGGTAAACCGCTTCGTTACGTAACGCGTTACGGCGCCAGTCTGTCTGGCTTCCCTCCCTCTCATGCATACGGCAGCCAAGCTCCTCCTCTCTCACTCTGACCCGCAGCGCTAGCCTAAGTTGTCACTTCTGTCGTGCGTCTCGAGACGCACACGCTTTTTTTCATTTAGATATTCTGTAATAAATAACTTCTTCTAAAACGTCTTGTTATTTGGTAGATGCGTCTTATGTTCGGCAAGCGAGGGCGCGACGAGAGCGCGGGCGGCAAGTGGGTCGCCCTGCTGGTGACGCTGCACGCGCACCGCGCCTCCTGCCGGGCGCTGCACGACTGCCTCGCCTCGCTGCTCGCAGACACGTGAGTACCGACACAAGTGGGTCGCCCTGCTGGTGACGCTGCACGCGCACCGCGCCTCCTGCCGGGCGCTGCACGACTGCCTCGCCTCGCTGCTCGCAGACACGTGAGTACCGACACAAGTGGGTCGCCCTGCTGGTGACGCTGCACGCGCACCGCGCCTCCTGCCGGGCGCTGCACGACTGCCTCGCCTCGCTGCTCGCAGACACGTGAGTACCGACACAAGTGGGTCGCCCTGCTGGTGACGCTGCACGCGCACCGCGCCTCCTGCCGGGCGCTGCACGACTGCCTCGCCTCGCTGCTCGCAGACACGTGAGTACCGACACAAGTGGGTCGCCCTGCTGGTGACGCTGCACGCGCACCGCGCCTCCTGCCGGGCGCTGCACGACTGCCTCGCCTCGCTGCTCGCAGACACGTGAGTACCGACACAAGTGGGTCGCCCTGCTGGTGACGCTGCACGCGCACCGCGCCTCCTGCCGGGCGCTGCACGACTGCCTCGCCTCGCTGCTCGCAGACACGTGAGTACCGACACAAGTGGGTCGCCCTGCTGGTGACGCTGCACGCGCACCGCGCCTCCTGCCGGGCGCTGCACGACTGCCTCGCCTCGCTGCTCGCAGACACGTGAGTACCGACACAAGTGGGTCGCCCTGCTGGTGACGCTGCACGCGCACCGCGCCTCCTGCCGGGCGCTGCACGACTGCCTCGCCTCGCTGCTCGCAGACACGTGAGTACCGACACAAGTGGGTCGCCCTGCTGGTGACGCTGCACGCGCACCGCGCCTCCTGCCGGGCGCTGCACGACTGCCTCGCCTCGCTGCTCGCAGACACGTGAGTACCGACACAAGTGGGTCGCCCTGCTGGTGACGCTGCACGCGCACCGCGCCTCCTGCCGGGCGCTGCACGACTGCCTCGCCTCGCTGCTCGCAGACACGTGAGTACCGACACAAGTGGGTCGCCCTGCTGGTGACGCTGCACGCGCACCGCGCCTCCTGCCGGGCGCTGCACGACTGCCTCGCCTCGCTGCTCGCAGACACGTGAGTACCGACACAAGTGGGTCGCCCTGCTGGTGACGCTGCACGCGCACCGCGCCTCCTGCCGGGCGCTGCACGACTGCCTCGCCTCGCTGCTCGCAGACACGTGAGTACCGACACAAGTGGGTCGCCCTGCTGGTGACGCTGCACGCGCACCGCGCCTCCTGCCGGGCGCTGCACGACTGCCTCGCCTCGCTGCTCGCAGACACGTGAGTACCGACACAAGTGGGTCGCCCTGCTGGTGACGCTGCACGCGCACCGCGCCTCCTGCCGGGCGCTGCACGACTGCCTCGCCTCGCTGCTCGCAGACACGTGAGTACCGACACAAGTGGGGCGCCCTGCTGGTGACGCTGCACGCGCACCGCGCCTCCTGCCGGGCGCTGCACGACTGCCTCGCCTCGCTGCTCGCAGACACGTGAGTACCGACACAAGTGTGTAGGTACCGAGAGTGACTCGATCTCCTCATCATATTAACAGTTGTATAAATCATCTGTTTTCTGTAACCTCCTACAGTATGGTGTATTCGTCCACAGGAACTGGTGTCCCACAGCGGTGCTGGACTTCGCCGAGACTCTGGTGGAGAGTCCCCGCGTGTGGCAGGGCCGCGACCGGCACACGCCCAAGCACGCGCGTCCCAGGGACACGCTTCGTCTCAGCTACAAGCAGGTAACAATATTATATAGACGCATTACTTCCTTAAACTTTACAGTCCACCCTAACAACTATAGTAAAAATAATGTTACGAGCTGGGGGTTCAGCATTAAATAACAATAACACTAATATTTAAAATCACACCAATAAGAATCTCACAGAAGAATCAAACTAGGACACTTGTTAACAGAACACTATCCATCCCAAGATTATTGAATCAATAAATAAATAATCTAATCTATGTTTACTGTACGTATAGCTGGAGGTCCTAGTCCACTACATAAAAGCCGAAGCCGCCACCGCCGCCTCCGACGAGGAGATGCGGCGCAGCATCGAGCGGCGCCTGCCGCTGCTGCTGCGCTGCTGCCGCTCGCGCGGCGCGCTCACGGCGGCCGCGCGCCACGCCTCCGCCGACCAGCCCCTGCTACTGACGCTGCTCCACATGAAGGTAACTACATCGAGCGGCGCCTGCCGCTGCTGCTGCGCTGCTGCCGCTCGCGCGGCGCGCTCACGGCGGCCGCGCGCCACGCCTCCGCCGACCAGCCCCTGCTACTGACGCTGCTCCACATGAAGGTAACTACATCGAGCGGCGCCTGCCGCTGCTGCTGCGCTGCTGCCGCTCGCGCGGCGCGCTCACGGCTGCCGCGCGCCACGCCTCCGCCGACCAGCCCCTGCTACTGACGCTGCTCCACATGAAGGTAACTACATCGAGCGGCGCCTGCCGCTGCTGCTGCGCTGCTGCCGCGCGCCTCGCCTCCGCCGACCAGCCCCTGCTACTGACGCTGCTCCACATGAAGGTAACTACATCGAGCGGCGCCTGCCGCTCGCGCGGCGCGCTCACGGCGGCCGCGCGCCACGCCTCCGCCGACCAGCCCCTGCTACTGACGCTGCTCCACATGAAGGTAACTACATCGAGCGGCGCCTGCCGCTGCTGCTGCGCTGCTGCCGCTCGCGCGGCGCGCTCACGGCGGCCGCGCGCCTCGCCTCCGCCGACCAGCCCCTGCTACTGACGCTGCTCCACATGAAGGTAACTACATCGAGCGGCGCCTGCCGCTCGCGCGGCGCGCTCACGGCGGCCGCGCGCCACGCCTCCGCCGACCAGCCCCTGCTACTGACGCTGCTCCACATGAAGGTAACTACATCGAGCGGCGCCTGCCGCTGCTGCTGCGCTGCTGCCGCGCGCCATGCCTCCGCCGACCAGCCCCTGCTACTGACGCTGCTCCACATGAAGGTAAGTCCGAGCCATCGGATTCTATAAACAGAAAAGTAAGAACCATGAAAACTATAGATATTTTTTTTTATGTTGTGAAATCATGACGTGATCATTTGTAACATGTTGTATTCCTCTGGCCAGGTGCCCAAGATCCGACAGCTCCTGTCGTCGTGCTCGGAGCGGCCGCCGGCCGCGTGCCCCGTGGCGGGCGCGGCGGCGCAGGTGGCGCGCGCCGCCGTCAGCGCGTCCACGCACGCCGCCGACCGCGTGTCGCACGCCGTGCTCAGCGCGCTGCCGCACCACACCGCGCACGCCAAGGACCAGGACCACAAGTACGTTACCGTCAGCGCGTCCACGCACGCCGCCGACCGCGTGTCGCACGCCGTGCTCAGCGCGCTGCCGCACCACACCGCGCACGCCAAGGACCAGGACCACAAGTACGTTACCGTCAGCGCGTCCACGCACGCCGCCGACCGCGTGTCGCACGCCGTGCTCAGCGCGCTGCCGCACCACACCGCGCACGCCAAGGACCAGGACCACAAGTACGTTACCGTCAGCGCGTCCACGCACGCCGCCGACCGCGTGTCGCACGCCGTGCTCAGCGCGCTGCCGCACCACACCGCGCACGCCAAGGACCAGGACCACAAGTACGTTACCGTCAGCGCGTCCACGCACGCCGCCGACCGCGTGTCGCACGCCGTGCTCAGCGCGCTGCCGCACCACACCGCGCACGCCAAGGACCAGGACCACAAGTACGTTACCGTCAGCGCGTCCACGCACGCCGCCGACCGCGTGTCGCACGCCGTGCTCAGCGCGCTGCCGCACCACACCGCGCACGCCAAGGACCAGGACCACAAGTGCGTTACCGTCAGCGCGTCCACGCACGCCGCCGACCGCGTGTCGCACGCCGTGCTCAGCGCGCTGCTGCACCACACCGCGCACGCCAAGGACCAGGACCACAAGTACGTTACCGTCAGCGCGTCCACGCACGCCGCCGACCGCGTGTCGCACGCCGTGCTCAGCGCGCTGCCGCACCACACCGCGCACGCCAAGGTACGTTACGTGAGCGCGTCCACGCTACAACTGACTGTAGGGGAGTAACATCAGGAACATAACACTCAGGAAACATTTTTACTTGGCTTATTAATTAAAATATATAATTTACTTTTTATTTTCATATGTCTCTCTTGTACAACAATTAAGTGCATTTGCAGACTTACCCGGCTCGACAACGGGCTGCGCTCGCTGTGGTCGCGCTGCGGCGGCGCGGGCGGGCGCGCGCTGCCCCTGGCCGCGGCGCTGCTGCGCGGCGCGCTGCCGCTGCACGCCAAGCATCACACGTGCCTGCTGGCCGCGCTCGAGGCGCTGCCCGACGACGACCTGCGCGCGCCGGAGCACAGGTAACTTACTGTCGCTGCTGATCCAACCACTGCACTGATCCAACCACCGCTTTTACAGATGTGCTCGTTTGTAGGATGTCAAATTTAGAGTTTATTCTACATTAGTAGTACAGATTCGTTATGAAAATACAGTCCGTGAAGTCAAGATTTTTAAACTATTGATTTTATTCCTTAAATCCCACCCGCCTGCGCCAGTAGACTTATCACGCTGATAAGTCAAGTCAGATAAGTAAGAAAGGCATCAAGTGCGTAATGTCGTGTTTTCCTTCCAGCGCGGACATCCAGAGCATCCTCGAAGCCTTCCTCGCGCTCGCCAAGAGCTCCGGCAAGCAGGGCGGCGGCGGCGGCGCGCTCACGCACCGCGTGCACGCGCTGCTGCGCCGCTTCGTGCAGTGTGCGGCGCCTGCGCACGGCCTGCAGTGAGTATCCGCAGCCCTTCTCACCGGGCCCTGGAGCACATATTCCGACAGTTGTTTCACTGTGTATAAGTTTATGCTTTCCTTGACTTGTGACATTTTAGCCCTGTCTTCGGCTTGTCAAATCATAATGCGAGCACATCCAGCGTCTGACAGAGACTGTACAAACCATAACGCTATTTAGCTGTTAGGCGGGACTGCAGAAGCTCATAGAGTTTTGTCCTCCCTCTACAGCATCTGTATATTCTTCAGGAATGCTCATGGAACACTGCCAGCGGTCCAGTCCTTCTGCCGTACTTTACGCAGTTAGGCTGGCCAGGGTCGGGGTAGCATAACGTGAGACAATGTGGGACCTCAGTGCAGATCTGCTACCAACTAATCTTAATTCTACTGGGGGTATCGAATCGACGTTTTAACTCAGCACTTGTTTACCCCACCCTACAATTAAAACGTATTGATATACAGTATTGTTCCCAGGTCCAACCCCGTGCTGAGTGCGCTGCAGAGCGGCGAGCTGGCGGCGCCGGCCTCCGCCGCGCCGCCGCCGCACGCGCTGCTGGCGCTGCAGCGCCGCAGCGACACGCCCGAGAACCTGCACTGGAGCCTGCAGGTGCGTTGTTCCCAGGTCCAACCCCGTGCTGAGTGCGCTGCAGAGCGGCGAGCTGGCGGCGCCGGCCTCCGCCGCGCCGCCGCCGCACGCGCTGCTGGCGCTGCAGCGCCGCAGCGACACGCCCGAGAACCTGCACTGGAGCCTGCAGGTGCGTTGTTCCCAGGTCCAACCCCGTGCTGAGTGCGCTGCAGAGCGGCGAGCTGGCGGCGCCGGCCTCCGCCGCGCCGCCGCCGCACGCGCTGCTGGCGCTGCAGCGCCGCAGCGACACGCCCGAGAACCTGCACTGGAGCCTGCAGGTGCGTTGTTCCCAGGTCCAACCCCGTGCTGAGTGCGCTGCAGAGCGGCGAGCTGGCGGCGCCGGCCTCCGCCGCGCCGCCGCCGCACGCGCTGCTGGCGCTGCAGCGCCGCAGCGACACGCCCGAGAACCTGCACTGGAGCCTGCAGGTGCGTTGTTCCCAGGTCCAACCCCGTGCTGAGTGCGCTGCAGAGCGGCGAGCTGGCGGCGCCGGCCTCCGCCGCGCCGCCGCCGCACGCGCTGCTGGCGCTGCAGCGCCGCAGCGACACGCCCGAGAACCTGCACTGGAGCCTGCAGGTGCGTTGTTCCCAGGTCCAACCCCGTGCTGAGTGCGCTGCAGAGCGGCGAGCTGGCGGCGCCGGCCTCCGCCGCGCCGCCGCCGCACGCGCTGCTGGCGCTGCAGCGCCGCAGCGACACGCCCGAGAACCTGCACTGGAGCCTGCAGGTGCGTTGTTCCCAGGTCCAACCCCGTGCTGAGTGCGCTGCAGAGCGGCGAGCTGGCGGCGCCGGCCTCCGCCGCGCCGCCGCCGCACGCGCTGCTGGCGCTGCAGCGCCGCAGCGACACGCCCGAGAACCTGCACTGGAGCCTGCAGGTGCGTTGTTCCCAGGTCCAACCCCGTGCTGAGTGCGCTGCAGAGCGGCGAGCTGGCGGCGCCGGCCTCCGCCGCGCCGCCGCCGCACGCGCTGCTGGCGCTGCAGCGCCGCAGCGACACGCCCGAGAACCTGCACTGGAGCCTGCAGGTGCGTTGTTCCCAGGTCCAACCCCGTGCTGAGTGCGCTGCAGAGCGGCGAGCTGGCGGCGCCGGCCTCCGCCGCGCCGCCGCCGCACGCGCTGCTGGCGCTGCAGCGCCGCAGCGACACGCCCGAGAACCTGCACTGGAGCCTGCAGGTGCGTTGTTCCCAGGTCCAACCCCGTTCTGAGTGCGCTGCAGAGCGGCGAGCTGGCGGCGCCGGCCTCCGCCGCGCCGCCGCCGCACGCGCTGCTGGCGCTGCAGCGCCGCAGCGACACGCCCGAGAACCTGCACTGGAGCCTGCAGGTGCGTTGTTCCCAGGTCCAACCCCGTGCTGAGTGCGCTGCAGAGCGGCGAGCTGGCGGCGCCGGCCTCCGCCGCGCCGCCGCCGCACGCGCTGCTGGCGCTGCAGCGCCGCAGCGACACGCCCGAGAACCTGCACTGGAGCCTGCAGGTGCGTTGTTCCCAGGTCCAACCCCGTGCTGAGTGCGCTGCAGAGCGGCGAGCTGGCGGCGCCGGCCTCCGCCGCGCCGCCGCCGCACGCGCTGCTGGCGCTGCAGCGCCGCAGCGACACGCCCGAGAACCTGCACTGGAGCCTGCAGGTGCGTTGTTCCCAGGTCCAACCCCGTGCTGAGTGCGCTGCAGAGCGGCGAGCTGGCGGCGCCGGCCTCCGCCGCGCCGCCGCCGCACGCGCTGCTGGCGCTGCAGCGCCGCAGCGACACGCCCGAGAACCTGCACTGGAGCCTGCAGGTGCGTTGTTCCCAGGTCCAACCCCGTGCTGAGTGCGCTGCAGAGCGGCGAGCTGGCGGCGCCGGCCTCCGCCGCGCCGCCGCCGCACGCGCTGCTGGCGCTGCAGCGCCGCAGCGACACGCCCGAGAACCTGCACTGGAGCCTGCAGGTGCGTTGTTCCCAGGTCCAACCCCGTGCTGAGTGCGCTGCAGAGCGGCGAGCTGGCGGCGCCGGCCTCCGCCGCGCCGCCGCCGCACGCGCTGCTGGCGCTGCAGCGCCGCAGCGACACGCCCGAGAACCTGCACTGGAGCCTGCAGGTGCGTTGTTCCCAGGTCCAACCCCGTGCTGAGTGCGCTGCAGAGCGGCGAGCTGGCGGCGCCGGCCTCCGCCGCGCCGCCGCCGCACGCGCTGCTGGCGCTGCAGCGCCGCAGCGACACGCCCGAGAACCTGCACTGGAGCCTGCAGGTGCGTTGTTCCCAGGTCCAACCCCGTGCTGAGTGCGCTGCAGAGCGGCGAGCTGGCGGCGCCGGCCTCCGCCGCGCCGCCGCCGCACGCGCTGCTGGCGCTGCAGCGCCGCAGCGACACGCCCGAGAACCTGCACTGGAGCCTGCAGGTGCGTTGTTCCCAGGTCCAACCCCGTGCTGAGTGCGCTGCAGAGCGGCGAGCTGGCGGCGCCGGCCTCCGCCGCGCCGCCGCCGCACGCGCTGCTGGCGCTGCAGCGCCGCAGCGACACGCCCGAGAACCTGCACTGGAGCCTGCAGGTGCGTTGTTCCCAGGTCCAACCCCGTGCTGAGTGCGCTGCAGAGCGGCGAGCTGGCGGCGCCGGCCTCCGCCGCGCCGCCGCCGCACGCGCTGCTGGCGCTGCAGCGCCGCAGCGACACGCCCGAGAACCTGCACTGGAGCCTGCAGGTGCGCTCTCATGTGCTCCCTAACCACATCCGCTTCGACCAACCCCTTTTCTTTGACATTCTATTAAAATGCTAAATTAAAACAAGTGATTACACCTGTAACCCCAAATAATATCCCACTGAATAAAGTTAACCAATGTATATACCTGGGGCACCTGGTGACTGATAATATAATATTAATAATGCATTGTTAGTTTGAGCAATAATATTTACTCGAACTAACCGCATTGGGCTGGCCCGCAGATTCACTTGATATTCAGACATAGTTAAAATCACCCTGTGTAAAGCGTCCTTTTATTCAGCGAGTCTGTGGTTCCATTATAAAAAGATGGCTTACAATGCTCTGCGTTATTTAAATCTCCGCGGTATTTCAGTTGTAGGTAGAGGTTCCCGCTTAACATCAGGTCTTCGGCTTGTCTCGTCATTTCGTAGTAGTGATAGTGATGAGTTTGGGGTGGACACTGACTGAAGTTGTGCTTCCAGGAGATCGAGTCGTGGGGAACTCGGCGCGGCGGCGCGTGGGGCGGCGGCGCCGTGGCGGCGAGCATCCTGCGCGCGTGCGCGCCGCTGGCCGCGTCGCCGCACGCGCCGCTGCGCCAGTGCGCGCTCAGCGTGCTCGCCAAGGTGCTGCCCGTCGTCACCGACACCAAGCCAGGTATGAAGAGATGAGTCGTGGGGCCACTCGGCGCGGCGGCGAGCATCCTGCGCGCGTGCGCGCCGCTGGCCGCGTCGCCGCACGTGCCGCTGCGCCAGTGCGCGCTCAGCGTGCTCGCCAAGGTGCTGCCCGTCGTCACCGACACCAAGCCAGGTATGAAGAGATGAGTCGTGGGGCCACTCGGCGCGGCGGCGAGCATCCTGCGCGCGTGCGCGCCGCTGGCCGCGTCGCCGCACGCGCCGCTGCGCCAGTGCGCGCTCAGCGTGCTCGCCAAGGTGCTGCCCGTCGTCACCGACACCAAGCCAGGTATGAAGAGATGAGTCGTGGGGCCACTCGGCGCGGCGGCGAGCATCCTGCGCGCGTGCGCGCCGCTGGCCGCGTCGCCGCACGCGCCGCTGCGCCAGTGCGCGCTCAGCGTGCTCGCCAAGGTGCTGCCCGTCGTCACCGACACCAAGCCAGGTATGAAGAGATGAATCGTGGGGCCACTCGGCGCGGCGGCGAGCATCCTGCGCGCGTGCGCGCCGCTGGCCGCGTCGCCGCACGCGCCGCTGCGCCAGTGCGCGCTCAGCGTGCTCGCCAAGGTGCTGCCCGTCGTCACCGACACCAAGCCAGGTATGAAGAGATGAGTCGTGGGGCCACTCGGCGCGGCGGCGAGCATCCTGCGCGCGTGCGCGCCGCTGGCCGCGTCGCCGCACGCGCCGCTGCGCCAGTGCGCGCTCAGCGTGCTCGCCAAGGTGCTGCCCGTCGTCACCGACACCAAGCCAGGTATGAAGAGATGAGTCGTGGGGCCACTCGGCGCGGCGGCGAGCATCCTGCGCGCGTGCGCGCCGCTGGCCGCGTCGCCGCACGCGCCGCTGCGCCAGTGCGCGCTCAGCGTGCTCGCCAAGGTGCTGCCCGTCGTCACCGACACCAAGCCAGGTATGAAGAGATGAATCGTGGGGCCACTCGGCGCGGCGGCGAGCATCCTGCGCGCGTGCGCGCCGCTGGCCGCGTCGCCGCACGCGCCGCTGCGCCAGTGCGCGCTCAGCGTGCTCGCCAAGGTGCTGCCCGTCGTCACCGACACCAAGCCAGGTATGAAGAGATGAGTCGTGGGGCCACTCGGCGCGGCGGCGAGCATCCTGCGCGCGTGCGCGCCGCTGGCCGCGTCGCCGCACGCGCCGCTGCGCCAGTGCGCGCTCAGCGTGCTCGCCAAGGTGCTGCCCGTCGTCACCGACACCAAGCCAGGTATGAAGAGATGAATCGTGGGGCCACTCGGCGCGGCGGCGAGCATCCTGCGCGCGTGCGCGCCGCTGGCCGCGTCGCCGCACGCGCCGCTGCGCCAGTGCGCGCTCAGCGTGCTCGCCAAGGTGCTGCCCGTCGTCACCGACACCAAGCCAGGTATGAAGAGATGAGTCGTGGGGCCACTCGTCGCGGACTTCCTCTTTTTATTGTACTTTCGATAACTTTTTCCTCAAACTGTATTTGTTTTCAGTTTACATTATTTATGTCGGTAATGGTGACGATTCTGTTTATGCACTAACTAGCTAAGGCTAATTAAATTGACTTAAAACGGAACAAATACACCCATTTTTACGCTGACAGCTCTTAATTTAGAAACGTCATATCTCTAATTATAATAAGTTTTAGGAAGTGTAAAACAGAATCGACACCAGTGTCTTACACATTAGAGTTCAGTTTCCTGGGAGATTTCTCAGGGGCGCGGCGGTTTTCCTAGGCTCTTAGCTGACTTCTCTTCCATCTCAGATCGAAGTAGGTACACGTAAACAACTAACGTATCTAACTAAACATTATTTCCTTCAGGTCTCCAAGCCATCCTGGAGTGCCTCGACTCCAGCCTGCCTGAAGTAACCCAGTCGGCGCTGGACAAACTGCCAGACCTGCTGACGGGCATGCAGGAGCATGCTGTGAGGATCCTGCTCCGTGTCTTTGAGCTGGGAGTACAGGCGAGGCACCCGGTGGAAACCTGCTTGACGAGATCTGTCACAGCGCTTAATGTTCAGCGAGGTTGCTGAACTAGTAGATTACAGTACTTTGTAAACTTTCGCAATCAATAGACATCATTTTAAACTGTTTAACGGGACTTTTATCGCGTAATTACCTTACTTCATCATCAATCCACTCGTGACCACGAGGGCAGCAGGGCACACGAAACGTCGGGAAATAATAAAACAAGGTAATTACGCGAATTAGTCCCATTTAACAGTTTAAAATTATTAGATTTAATTTTTAGAGACCAGAAACTTTGAGACTTTCGAGCATACAGATTGTAATAAGCTTGGCCAAAATTGACTACCTACTTAAATTCAAGATGTGTTTGCATACTCATGCAATGCTTACAACACAAACTATGAGGTATGCATAGTTTGTCAGAGGTTCATCTGCCAGAGGTTTAGAATGTAGTCATGTATGTAAGTTGAAAGTATTTGTGTAATCAAATAAAATAAACATGAAAATTTAACACTATCTTTAATTCAAATATTACCTTGCTATCCAATAACAATGTATTCTTATAAAAATGCACTGACAATAGTCAAAAAATAAAATCTCCCCACTTTGGTATTTCCCGTGAAATAGATCTCATAATACTTAGAAGAAAATAAATAATTGCAAGCTTAAGAACCGGCACCAAGCAGTCAAAAGTCCTTCACTAATCATCACCAGTCGTTGGATCCGAGGTCTGTGAACATTTTATCTTTGATTTTCGGTCTGGGATCTTCTGTGATTTTTGTGTCTACTGCGCCAGCTTTGCCAAGGATGTATTCAAATTCTGAAAGATTATGTTAACGTTTAGAACTTGCACGAATTTATTAAGTTGTAAAACATTTAATTCATTTGGAAAAGAGCTTAAAATTGTAAATTTACAAATTGTAGATCATAAATAATGCTAAACACTACACAACACCATCTAATCCCTATTTGCTTTAAATGTACATGTACTCTATTTTTACAGGCGTAGGTAGTAATGCAATAGAGTAACAACTAAATTACATAAAAAAACAATTAAAAAAATAAAATCATTACAATAAATAATTTAGTTGCTTTTTCTCAGCCTGTGGCACTACTCAGGACAAAGCTCCCTATTTCTCTCCATTGCTCCATTGCATTGGATGAAACTCTTTCTTTTAAAGAACATAATTATAGAAGTTTTAAGTAATCACATCCATAAGTTAATCTTTGTTTTTAAAAAGCTGCGTTATATTGAGGATCGAAAGCTAATCAAACAAGTTTACCTAGCTATATGTCAATCAATACTAACCTACTGTATTTCATCATGGGGTGGAGTAGGTAAAACATTGTTAATAACTGTTGAAAGAGCACAAAGATTGATACATAAAGTATCAACTTTCCGCCCTTTTATATTTCCTACCAACATATAATACAAATCGTGAGATGTGTTAAAGGTTCGACAGTTATTCATAATACACACAGTGCTAAAACAACACATAGCACTGAGCTTACTAACTCACGACGGAATAATGTTCGCCCTATATTATCAGGTAAAAAACACACCTTTTCTCATAGATTTTATAGCTTCCTTGGACCATTTTTGTACTATAGAATAAATGGGATAACCGACATATTTTCTCTTAATTTTAGTAATCCTAAACTTGATGCTAAAAACTATCTCCAAAGTATGTCATAATGATACAGAGAAATTATTAGCTATAATAAAGTAGGTATAACACTTTATTTTTATATTATTATTGCTTAAAGTTCATCTAAATTCAGTATTCAATGTCAGTAACTTGTAGAGCTGTATGTATGACATGTAGTAGTTTCTAGAAAGAAGGTTCTATTGTTAGTGCCATATTAGTGCACATTTATAGATTTTTTTATCTTCATAGTAAACTCGTAAGATGTTTATTTTCAGCCTTTCATACACATAGGAGGTAAAAGTTTCCTTATCTGTCCTTAAAGTTACTAATATCAAATTATTGGTGAGCACTATGACAGACAGTAGGTACTTTTAGAAGGTTCTATTCTTCTTTCTAAGACTTCATCCTTACCGTCACAAGTCAGCCCAGTTCCCCTCAGCTCAAGGGGTCCTAGGAACTGTTTCTTCATGTCCCCTTCAAAATATATGAACACACTGGGTAGATTGCTCTCGGGGAAGTTGGGTATGCAAGTCTGCGCAACTGCCTTCAAGAACTTGGTGTATGGATACTTGGATGCTAGTACTTTCATGTGCTGGTTGATCAAGGCACATTGCTGGATGCTGGAAATACATTAGTTATTTAATACTGCTGTTGCATCCAAATGTTATTTATTATATATTGTCAGAGATTTGGTAATGGTAGTTATAAAAAAGATAATTTTATCTTTTTCATCAAGTAATTTATTTGAATAGACTAATTTATTATATTTGATAAACAGAATATCTAGAACACCAGGTAAAGTTTAAAGCTTTAGCAATTGTTCTAGTCTTTATTTTTGTTTTCATTATCTACACATTACAGCATAAAGTAGTGTCTCATTTCTCTACATCATCTCAGGTGTGGTACATCTACTGCTAGACAGGCCTCCCGCCTACAGATCATCAGGGGGTTGTTTCCGTAGTCACCATGCTTGGCATACATGTAAGCTAGTGCAGTGAGGGATGTTGACATATCATACATAAATATTTAATGACTTACCCTTGCTTATACAAATGTATTATGACCCATATGCCATCACCAGCCTTATTGACTTCCTGAACATAGTCCTGTCCAGACACCTCTTTCACATCACCAAACCTTGGCTTCTCTGCCATCTTCTTCATCTCCGCAATGCGCTTTTGTCTGTACATCTGGATGACTGCCTCATCTTCAGAGTCTTCCAGCTCATCGAGGCCATCTAGATCCAGTTCTGACAGTTGTTTGTCTTCTGAAATGTTTGTAATTAATTATGCATACATAACAGGCACCAGTGGGGGTCGGCAAGTCGCATGGAGGAAACACAGCGTTTTCCTCAACAAGGGATGGGGTTTAGCTGGTAAGTTCTACATAAATAATTTTTCCTTCTAAGTGTACTACATAAATAGGGTTTGTAAAATAGAGAATATCTTTATGCTCAGCAGTGGATATTACTCCCTGGCAAGATTTTTAAACAACTAGCCAGAAATGGAAATATCTCCAAAAAGGCCTGAAATATCCAAAGTAAACAACAGGTGTTCCTAACCTACAATAACACAGTACTTACTTTCCGCTTGTTTGTTATGAATGGTCTGTTCGATCATGTTGATGATATCATCCTCTTTGATCTCCGCCTCCTTCTGGGGCAGGATTCCCTTCGCCCGAAGGACATCATTCCATTCAGTGTCCTCATTTGGATTCTATAAATAAACGGTCATCTTTAATGAATAGGGCCAAAAGCAAACCTGAGCGGGTTAAAGAGCAATTTCGTTACCTGCATGTTGCAATTGAGAAAGTTTTAGTTAGTAGGTACCTAAATAAATATTATATTGGTTTCTTAGATTTTTCCTGTAATTTGACACCGATGAGCAATAAGTAAATTTGACATTGACATGACAGATACTGTTGATTATTACAGTGACAACAATGACAGCTCTTCACGTATCGATTTGGCTGTTGGCATGCGCAACGTCAGTTTGAATGTTCAAACTTTTGCCATGTCAAACTATCAAACAGTGGTTGAGTTGGAAATAGTGCTGCCAACTCAATTGTTCCGTAAGCTGAATCTAACGTGATCTAATGTTATACGCTTGACAGTTCATAACGAACTTACTTTTACTGACAATCACGACGACGGAACGTGTTGTGTGTGGTGGTGATAGAATGATGCAAACATGTATTCAAATATAAAGATACCAAATTCCATTCAGATACCTGAAATAAATAATACCTATGGACTACAAAAGAATATTATTGTGGAGTTCCCATATAAAATTTGTCCGTATCTCAACACCAAGGCATTATGCTGTCAGTGTTAAGTTAATGCGGATCAGAAATTAATAAGACAAATTTACTTTGCCCTTTGCCAATCTATTATGTCATATTGTATTACCATCTGGGGAGGAGTAGAAAAAACTTTATTACTTCCGATCGAGAGAGCTCAAAGAGCTATACTTAAAGTTTCTACTTTCAGACCATTTATTTTTTTTACTAACCTTTTTTATCAATCCTGCGATGTGCTCACTGTTCGGCAGTTATTCATATTAAATGTGGTACTAAAACAACATACCGCTCTACCAAACAGCACGGAATTTACTAATAAAAGACGTAATTATATTGTTTGCCCTAGGACAACCTCAACAAAATATGCATTCTCGAATAAATTTTATATCTTTCTTGGTCCAATCCTTTATAATAGACTCAATATGATGGCTAGCATTTCTCCCTTAAATTACAATAGTTGTAAGAAAACTCTCATAGGAACACTTAAAAGTATGTCATATGATGATACAGTAAAGTTATTATCTATATCGAAGTAAAAAAAAGTTACTCAGTTATAAATTACCTTGTAATCTTATTACATATACGACGCAAGTATTTTAATGGACAAACTAAGGTGTAAAATAGTTAGCTTAGTTTTAGTTTATAAAATCTGTATGAAATTGTTCTATTTCGGTTTTTTTATATATAAATGATTGTTATGTTATTTACCTGTTATTAGTTAATATAAGTCCACAAGCCTGAAACACAGGATTAATCCTAGTTCAGGGAAAAACAGTAGTAAACTGGTATTTAAATAAGTTTTAAATGCTTTGTAATTTATGGTGTGGTTTATGATTTTTGAATAAATTATCTAATCTTATCTTATCTTAATGTTAGTAGTCTTGCGAAGCCTATACAGTACGTACACAAATCTATTTAGTTTCTTACAGACATGGTCAACGTGTGCCTTCCAATAATTGGAAGGCACAAGATTTTGTATTATTAAGATTTATTATATTTTTTTAATCACGTTATAGCTAAACGGCTCTCTAAAGAGACTATTGCAGTAACTATTTTTGTGGGTCATACGAAGGTTATTGTTTTGTTTGTTCGTTAAGTCAATCCAGTAGTTATTAAATTCTTCCGCTATTGTTAGCGGGTTCGATATAATAACATCGCCTTTCTTGATTTTATTTATTGGATTTAATTGTTTGGGTCCATTAGATTCTTCCACTGTACATACGGTGGGGTCTCAGTTCTTTAAGACGCCCCGTACAAATAGACCTCAGAAATTCTCTGATGACACTCTTAACCTCATGGCTGAACGACGCTCATTACGACTGCAGTCTCCCGATGATGCTAAGTCACATAGGCAGCTCAATAGACAAGTTTGGAAATCCTTGCGGCACGATATTCGTACCTTTAATACAGCTCGTATTAAAGATACGATAGAGCGGAACAAAGGCTCCAAAGGGTTCGCAAGAGATATGTCTATTGGGCAAAGCCAGATGACGAAGCTGAAGAGGGAAGATGGCAGTATACCGAAGACCGAAGAGTATAACTTGCCGCTATGTCTCGCGTTTGTGGACTATGAGAAAGCCTTCGATTCGATCGAAACATGGGCGGTGCTTGAGTCTCTCCAACGATGCCGAATTGACTATCGGTATATCGAAGTGTTGAAGTCTTTGTATAGAAACGCCACTATGTCAGTCCGAGTACAGGAACAGAGTTCGAAGGAAATCGAAAGTTCGAAGGAATTCTTTAAAAAGAGGCGTAAGACAGGGAGACGATATTTCTCAGAAACTGTTTACGACCGCTTTGGAAGATGCCTTTAAGCTCTTGGAATGGAAAGGACTAGGCATCAACATTAACGGCGAATACATGACTCACCTTCGGTTTGCCGACGATATTGTGGTCATGGCAAAGTCGATGGAGGAACTCGGCACGATGCTCGAAGGCCTCAATCGAGTCTCCCAACGGGTAGGCCTTAAAATTAACATAGACAAGACGAAGGTTATGTCGAATGTCCATGTTGTGCCTGCTCCAGTTATGGTTGAGAACTCGGCTCTCGAAGTTGTCGACGCGTATGTATACCTAGGACAAACAGTCCAATTAGGTAGGTCCAACTTCGAGAAAGAGGTCAATCGTCGAATCCAACTCGGATGGGCAGTGTTTGGGAAACTTCGCAGCGTCTTTTCGTCCAACATACCTCAGTGCCTTAAGACGAAAGTCTACAACCAGTGTGTGTTACCAGTGATGACATATGGAACCGAGACGTGGTCCTTCACTATTGGCCTTATGAATAAGCTCAGAGTAGCTCAACGAGCTATGGAGAGGGCTATGCTCGGGGTTTCTCTACGGGATCGAATCAAAAATGAGGAGATACGTAGAACTCGGGTCACCGACATAGCCAAACGGATTAGCACGTTGAAGTGGCAATGGGCAGGCCATGTAGCTCGCAGAACAGATGGCCGATGGGGCTGAAAAGTTCTCGAGTGGAGGCCACGGACCGGCAAGCGCAGCGTAGGATGTCCACCAACAAGATGGGCTGATGACCTGGTGAAGACCACAGGTCGACGGTGGATGCAGATCGCTTCCAACCGCAATAACTGGAAATCCATGAGGGAGGCCTTTGTCCAGCAGTGGACGTCCTATGGCTGAAATGATGATGATGATGATTAGATTCTTCCATGAAGTTTTGCATATATTTTTAGATTTTTTTAAATACTTTTCTTTGTAGTCTTTTAGATCCGTATTATCTGTAGCATAACATTATTTTTGTGTGGCAGCTAATTTTTAGACCTTTAGTTTTCCTTTTTGATTTGCTATTTTTGTTTGTTATTTTTTTCTATTATAGGGAAAGCAAAGATTATAAAAAGGGAAAACAGTTCTTGAAAACTCTCATACGCTGAGTGGATATTTGATTTTGAATAAGTTTCAGAAAAGGATATTTTTTAAGGCAGTTTTTAAATAACGTTTTCAGAGTTATAATTCCTGCTAGTTAAAAAGTTCTCAGTTCATGTATAATTAGGTCTTGTAGGAACATTAAGTAGTTGAGCCGTATTATGGTCAGAGATTCTCCAGTGTGAAAGTTCCCCCTTATCTGAAGTAATATTACTGATCAAGTGATCAATACAGCTTTTTTGCCGTGTTGTTTGCTCTATGTGCATGATGAGATTATATTATTCATCAACAGTTCGCGAAACTCTGTGGTTTTTTTTCCTCCACTGTGTTTATATTCAAATCACCCACTATAATAACCCTTTTCTTACTTTTAATGCAAACGTTATGCAGTAGAATACTAAATTTTTAATAAACATGTGGAAATCGGACGTACGTGTTCTATAAATACAAATAACCCATATCATATGATGATCTATACATACTAAATTGATTCCACAGGCTTTAAAATGGAAGTTCATACATTGTTTTCGAATGGTCGTAATTTCATTAAAAATCAATCAATTTTTAACTAGAATACAAACGCCACCTCGCCTATTATTTATTTTCTTATTACCAGTATTAAATTCACGGCAATATGATGTAGCTAAAGTTTTAGATAAACAGACTATGTCTGGATCTTTTTTTTGTGTACAGTTCTTGAATATTTATTTCTTATAAACTACCTACGTTTGTTTTTATATTAAACGGGTATTCTACTCACGTTAATTATTCGTTGAAAAATTTGAAAGTGAAATACCTACTTTTGCTTAAAAATCCCGCTACATTCTGATGAAGAATTTTTAAATCATTCATTACTGTACACGAAAAAAATCTTCACATGTAGATGTAGAGCACGCATCACTGAATTGTGTGCTTTGGATTTCTAAGTCACAATTTAGTTTGCGTGCCTTTGTCAAGTGTTAGACAAGCCCTTTCTCTGCGTGTGTATTTTAGTTCACCAGCATGTAGGTTACTTTTCCTTTTAGGATATGTCAAAAATTGAAGGTTATGGTCAAATATAAACTTACTTTTTTGTCTAGTTTGCTTAACATCTTTATCATATTATTTAATTTAAAATCGTTAACATACCTATGTACATTTAAATACATTTCAAATAAAAACAGGACATTTGATTTGTTTTGAAAAGATGCAAAGCTCAGTCATGAGCTTATGTGGGCTTACGAGTACGTCATGTTCACCTATGCAAATTATTACTCTATCATTAAATATCAAACAATTTAAAGCTGTTGAGTATTTCTTCAGAAGAAGCATTCTGCTTGATGAAGGACACAGTTTGATATGTTTCATAGGTGCTGCGTTTTCGCTATTTTTAAGAAGACAGGTTTCTGCATTGCCGTCCACCATGTATGAAAAGCCTTTTTGTAATCTGATTTTTTTTCAGTCGTAGTCCTCGGTTTTGGTAACAGACTTGAGCGTCTGCTTGCTGCGATATTTTCATGTGATTCGGATTGTTGCCCTTTATATATCATTATATTTTCATTACCCTGTAGTTGTTGTACTACTGCGATTTCCTGAATTGTTAATCGTTGTTAACGAACGAGATTTACTTACTTTTATTCAATTTAGTCTCATAGCATTTTAAAGTTTTTTGTGGACTTACCAAAAAACCCCCAAGTCAATCAATATGTATTGAGGTACTCCTTAAGTTTTAAATAACATCTAATTTTATCTATGAAAATTCCTTAATATAATCACTTTATCTTGCAAATTTCATCAAAATCGGGTGATTTCTCCAAGAGATATCTTTGGATAAAAAAAAATAATAAAATCCCGATAGCCAAAAAACCTACCCCTTTATAAAAATCCCCACGATAATCGGTTTGTATTGATGTTATCTCCTTAACCATTGGTTATAATTTATAATTTCATCAAAATCAGATCATTAATTCAAGGATTATTATCGGACAAATAAAGAATTTAATTGAATTTAATTAAAATCGCTTAAACCCCTATAGCTAAAAAAATACCCCAAAATCAAAATCACGGCAATCGATTTATATTGATCTAATCTCCTTAAGTTTTAAATTTCATCAAAATCCGATTATCTGTTCAAGAGTTAACCTCGGTCAAAAATTGCGAAAATACATAAACGCCTAGTTGTCACTAAGAATATCGTTTGCGTCGCTTACTTTTAGTTAAATACACACTGAAATATTCCAACTAAAAGCTAGTCTGTTTTAGTTTCCCTATTTATCGACCTCTGAAGATAATAAGTGGCCACAACCGCGGCTCTTTCTCTATTTTTTATTTTTGGTGCTTATGTTAGTCTCCATGATTGTTTTTAGACAGTTTATAAAAAAGTCACATAAGTTCTGTCATATGTGGCAAAGTATCCGGAGTTACAATAATTACATACTTAAATTTTTATTGATCAGTGATCTCGTTGGTAGTCCAAAAAGAAATCAAACTGCAGCACATATTTTAACTGTATTAATTTTGTTGCACATTTTATTAGGAATTTAGTGAGGTATCTAGAGTAGTAGTTGGCAATACTGGCAATAGTGGCCGACCTGACGAAGAAAAATTGGGAAAAATTTAGATCGCTATGTTCAAGTTGAGTTTGCCCAGCAAATAATAAATAAATAAATTGAATATGGCTGAAGGAGTTATACTCGAAGAAACAAATTACTATGCGGGAGAAGGTAAATTTTGTTGTTAGTATTGCGTAGGGTAGGGTTTAGTGAGTGACCGCGCGTTCGCAGTGTCAGTCGGGCTAGTGGTTGTCGCTGTACCCTCGTGTTACCTCTGTGACATTGAAATTGGGTTCTTTTTATAATTGCTGCGTGGATTTTGGTGCTCGCCTGCCAGGAGCGGAGTGTGGTGCGCGCTAACTGCCCGTGCTTTGGATTGTAGTGACAATGACTGGAGGAGCAGATAGAAGTCTGGAGTCAGGTATTCAATGTTTTTGTTACCATATTGTATGTAGCACTGTTTACATGCGCCAGTGTGATTTACTGACGCGATTCAACCTTTTTACGTCTTGAACTTTGCTCTGTGATGAGGCACAATGTTGTGGAGATAGCTTGCTATTGTTTTGTAAATTGCCACCATTATTTTGCACATTGTAAAATTCCAAATGTACAATGAAAGGTTAAAAATCAATTGTTGTTCATAATAAAGCATTAATTCCAATAAGAGGTCATGAACATCTGATTATTCAGGGTCCTTCCCGCACATTGTTACAAATCGCAGATATTCTAAATCACATGAGTAGATAGACCTTGACTGTATTTTTTTAGTTATATTTTATTTTATTGTGATATTCATTTGCTTAAATTGCACAGTAATGTAGACTAAAGATGTAGGTACATATTGATTGGCTTAGTCATGTTTTTACGGGTTACAGCGCTTTGCATCATTTATATTTCCAAGCAGTGTCTAGGTTCTAAAACATGTTTCAATTGATTTTTAGTATTATACCGGGGTAGAATCTAGGTTTTGGGAATTATCATGTAGGCTAGCAGATAATGATGGAATGTTCTATCTTGGCTTCAAACATTTAGGGAATCACGGACAATGTTATCTTTGTTGCCACATATTTATATACACTCTCTTAGAGGACATCTCCACAAGCGAGAGAATCGCGACGAGTCCACACTATAGAATCACCGAGATTCCCTTGCTTGTGGAGACAGCCACTTAGATGTTGAATTTGACCTAATGTTGTTGAAAAATCCTAGTTTAAGCTTTTTTTAACAACCCATTATAGTTATACCATTCTCCTCATTATACACAGCCTGATGTCCCCCACTGCTGGGCTTGATAATTTGAACAATTTATTTAAATTTCTAAATTTTCCCTAAAATCATTAGCCTCTTCCTATTATTTGAACTTACCACACAATTGTAACAAATATCTCTTAATTTCCCCTGTAATTTTCTGTAGCAGGAAATCAATTCAATTCTTAATACCTTAACACCAAACAATCCAGTACAAACAGGTTATTTAATAATTCAGTGTAATTATTAAACCACTTTATTGATTTGAGACTGAATTTTTTATCCCATCATCACTTTTTGCCACAACATGTTTCTTGTCACAACCAGTTTTTTCGCTATTTCAGCTCAGATGTTATTAATAACTATACATGTAGAGTGCCAGAAGGTTAAACAAGCTAGAAATTCATTATATTTCTTTCTACTACTGTCTCCAATCAAGACAACTTTGTATTTAAATTTTATACTGTGTAAGTACATACAAATATAAATTGACTATTCATATCAGCTGTAAAACATCCACTAGTGAACACAGGCCTCCCTACTCACCACGCTTGGCAAGCAGGTTGGCAAGTGCAGTATGGGATGTTAATACTCAGAAAGATACTGCTGCCCATTTTCCGAGGTATCCCTCAGCAGCCTCCTACTGCATCCATGGGTATGAGAGGAGGGGTAACATTCTACTGCTGGCACCCCACATCAATGGCCTATTATTATTTTTTTTTTTTTTAATGCTGGACAAATCACACAGCATCATCTAGCCCCAAGCTAAGCAGAGCTTGTGTTATGGGTACTAGATGACTGATATACTTAATACATTATACTACATAGATAGATATTTTTATTATATATAGAAAAACACCCAGAACACCCTGAACAAATATCTGCAGATCGTACAGACATTTGTCCCGAGGCGGGAATCGAACCCGCAACCCCTTGCGTCGCAGGCGGACTTTCGCCCGCTGCGCCACAGAGCTCGTCAAAATTATTAATTTATTTATTAATAGGCCGTTTACATCTGTTATTAAATGATAGCCGTGGGGTGCCGGCAGTAGAATGTTACCCCTCCTTTCCTACCCGTGGATGCAGTAAGAGCCTGCTAAGGGACACCTCCGGAAGATGGGCAGCAGCGTCTTTCCGTATATCAACATCCCATACTGCGCTCACCAACCTGCCTGCCAAGCAGTCATGGAGATCCATGTGGGAGGCCTTAGTTCAGTAGTAGACGTTTTACGGCTGAAATGATGATTAAATGATTTATACAGCGTCAGCAACTGGTATTTATGTGGTACACGATGCTGACATGCATGGTACATTGTCAGATGGATGTTGCTTGCCCAGCACCTATACATCCTCTCAGCATATTCAGAGGAAAGAACATGTCAATACTTCTGAAGCTGACTAGGCTGCGAGTTGCTCATCATGTTTTACAAATATACAATGCAAAACACTTGAAAAAATACAGTAAAAATACTTACATTACTGAAACAATGGGCGATCTTATAGCTTGGAATTAAGTTATTTTATTAATGTTTCTTTAATTCTATTGTTTTAAAATAATATTATATAGATTTCAAGGGTGCCCATTTTGTCTACGAAAAACGATTGTCCGAAAATCACAATCAACAAATAACATGTGTCTCCGAAACATCACCATCCATAATAATTAAATATCATTTGCAATAAGACATTGTTCATCCTAATGCTTCTTACACATAAAATTATTTTATCTAATATATAATTTCCATAATTATAAACATATGCGTCATAATAATAACGAATCACAAAACTTATTAGGGTAAGGACCAAATTCTTTGCAAATGCTGTCACACTTTAGCGTCCACCTCTTCTCTAATTAAAAATAAAATATTTATTGTTACTTTATTGAGTAAAAAAACACGCCAAATAACAGTTCTTATTAAACCTAATCTTTATAAACCAATTGATTTTCAAAATAATTAATAAACATTTTATTAATAAATATTATTTTTTATCTTTATTAATGATCCCATAGAAAATTAATATGTCCCAACTCTGCTTTGTCGATAATATATTGATTTTGTTTTAAAAATACGAACGCCTTAACTTATACAGTTTATTTGTATGTATAGTCTTAGGTTTTGCTAAGAAGCAGTTACAGTTTCATAAGGATATCCTTCCTAATTTAAAATTTAGCGGGTATTTATTGTATGTCCTAAATATCCTTCCATTGTGCAACCTCCAGTTGTGCGACGACATAACACGGAATTTACAAAGCTAAGCCAGTAGATTCTTAAATCACTTTAATGGCAACACTGACTCCGAACTCTCAAGCAAAACTCCGATAGTGCCACTATCTTTTTTTACTGACAATCGAGCATCGTGTCGGTGGAAGCTCCGCGTAGCGTTAAAATTGTGTGACTTTGCTATGTAATTTTATTGCTTTCTATCACGATTTCTCTGCTTGCGAATAATTAAGTGCGAACTATAATAGTACATTGCTGAAATACACCAAAATTGACTAGTGTTACTCGTTTAGTTTGTTGAGTGTGAAACATTTTAGGGTAGGTCGTGAAGTATTTTGGCTCCATTGTGCGACAAGTGACACGAAAGTGTGCTACGTGTCACAACGGAAATTCGTAAAGGTGCGTACACATCATTTTAATCATTTTATTATCTATCTAGTCTAACAAATAAAGAGAAAAAAACTGATTGTGAGTTTATTTTATGGTCAGATTTACTTGAAACCGTGGAACATACTCATACCTCTGGATACCTACTGGATACTTTTAATGAAACATATATTTCTATATAAAGTTGTTTGTTTTGATGCGTACAATGACCCATTTAAGCTCGTTACGTCCATGGTCTCGAAGGAATTCCCTGAGACCATGGACGTAACATCACGTCCGAAACGTCGAGATAATGAAATAAACACCTTTTTGAACGCGATTAAGTCTCCTTTTGTTATAATAATGTGTGAAAATCGTGCAAGTTTAAATCAATGTATTATGCTGGAATTGTAAAGTTAAACAATGTTTTGTTTTTTAGATGCCATTTTCCTCGGCAGAAAGATGTCGGAAATATCGCAAAAATTAAAAAAAAACAAATCCTGAAAAATGTAAACAAAAGCAACGAAAGAATGCGGAGAGAACTAAATCGAAGAAAAAAAAATATCTGATAAGAACGAAGATGAAAAAAAGATATGAGACAACAATGGAAGGAAGCCTAAGTTTGAAGAGACACAGGATGAATCAAATTTAAAAGAAAAAAGTGATGAGGATTGACGGACTGTGTCTAGTGAAGTTGAATTCAGAAAAAAGTATTTAATAAATGACATAGGAAAACCAAAGGAAAATTATGAAGCAGATGTAAATGTGATAAATGTGAAAAAAACTGATAATGACTTAGAGGCATTTTTATATGTATTGTAGCAGATTTTGAGAGATGTTTTGAAGGTTTTGGTTTTATCATGCTTGATATTAAAAAAACACATGATTTAAAATTATTTTAATTTTTTACTGATGTACATCTTCAAACCTTGTACACGTGCCTTTACAATTTTATTGTGCGACTTTTTTTTCCTGTGTGACACATTCCAGTGTGATTTCCGTTGTCCAACGATGCAAAGAATTTGGTCCTTACCCATTATCCTGAATATTTTCGAAACTTTATAAAACCTTCCAGTGGCAGAATCGAGACGGAAGGACAGTAGGGTATTATGTTTTTTTATTACAACTATCTGAAAACACTGCCTGGGACAGAACTGAGGTGGAGAGACAGTAGGTTATTAGGTTTTTTTTATAACCATCGGAAAACAATGCCTGTGACAGAACCGAGATGGAAAGACAGTAGGCTAGTAAAGAAACTACGTGACAGCTGCAGCAGCCGCCAACAAAATAATAAGAATCTTGAAAATTATTGAAATAAATAATTATGAGAATAATGTTTATGAGTTAATAATGTTATGGATTTCTTTACTTATTGCGAATCACTTTATGGATTGTAATCGTTATGGATACCGATATTAGTGGAAACTATATTAGGGATCTTTATATAATTTTTTTTTTAAATAGATTGCGATTATTCGGGCAATCAATGATTATGAAAATAAATTTTATGGATTATTATACTTATTAGGGAAATAAAATTCCGTAGACAAAATACAAACCAGATTTCAATTTTACTGACTTGACTACTGTTACAATTTTATCCTACATGTACATTTGTATAGGTATTCATTCACAAACCCTTGTAAAGTCTGCTTGTTGGTCTTTCCTTAAAGCTATGCTAATAATCAGCCAGAATTGAGGTCTCCATCCAAGTGTGTGTTAGAAAGTAGTGTCATTGCTTATGTAATGCTAATTTACTTTTTGCCACCACCTGAGTAACCACCTAACCTGCTTAATATATGCTTATGGATATTACACTATTTGTATATGGTTTAATAATCTTATTATGATAGCTAGCTTTGCATAGGTGAGTGGGTTAAGTTGATATTTAAATTCACAGTCAGCCTATGGTACTCCTTTAGAATTTTAATTTGCTGTTTTAAAACCTTTTGCACTTAATTTGAACCCAATGTCAGTCTAAAAGAAGGTAAAATATACCTGTTTCATCTAAAATAAACTCTTTCTTTAACACATACCATAGAAATTGTTTGCACACATAAATATACATCTTGCTTGCATTCCACCCCAATGCCAGAGCAGTATCAACCTTAAGCTGACGTGGCAACAGTAGAAAATAACAAAGTCATTGTTTATAAGTAATTTACGTGGGCTTAATACTAACCGTAAACATTTTGTGGTGAATGAGAAGCAAGATTGTGCAAATAGTTGATCAGTGATAGCTTTTTCCAAGTACTTGACTTGGAATGTTTCGTTTGCTATTTCTTAACTGGGAATAGTTGATTTATATAAAGACACCATAAGAGATAAATTATAATCTACTAGCATCTACCAGCAGCTTCGCATGCGTTGTACCCAAATAAAAGGTAGCCTATGTGTTAATCCTGGTCAACATCTATAAATGTGCGAAATTTCAGCTCATTCCGTAGCCAAGTTTTTGCGTGAAGAAATAACAAACATCTATACAAACAAACTTTCGACTTTATAATATTAGAAATCTGTGATATTTTATCAGATGATA
The DNA here is from genome assembly GCA_963082625.1 of Pasiphila rectangulata. NCBI lineage: Eukaryota > Metazoa > Arthropoda > Insecta > Lepidoptera > Geometridae > Pasiphila > Pasiphila rectangulata. Next base: position 17,638,084 of record OY720254.1, read on the forward strand.
ACAGTTACTGTTGGGCAAATACGCTTATTATTTCTTTTTCACGCGACTCATGGCGATCATACACCGGGATCTATTGAAATCATATCATAATTTCAGCTGTAAAACGTCCACTACTGAACACAGTCCTCTCTTATGGATGAGGGGTAGTGGCCATACTCACCACGCTTGGCAGACGGTCGCAGGACGGGATATTGATACACGGAAAGACGATGCAGGCTCCTACTGCATTCCCGAGCATGAGAGGAGGGGTAACATTCTACTTTGACGACCTCTGTGGTGCAGCGGGCAAATGTCCGCCTGCGACGCAAGAGGTTGCGGGTTAGATTCCCGCCTCGGCACAAATGTCTGTATGATCTTCAGATATTTGTTCAGGGTGTTCTGGATGATTTTCAATTATATAATAAAAATATCTATCTGTGTAGTATTAAGTATATCAGTTATCTAGTACCCATAACACAAGCTCTGGTTAGCTTGGGGCTAGATGATGCTGTGTACATTTTCCAGCATTATTTATTTACTGCCGGCACCCCACGGCCAATTGAAATCATATGCCTCTTTCAAATTATAAAAACGGGTAATAGTCCATTATTTCTCCCCTTTCAAATTATGATATTCAAGGATATTGAAGGAATGGAATGCCGTGGGGTGCCGGCAGTAGAATGTTGCCCCTCCTCTCTTGCCCGTAGATGCAGTAAGAGCCTGCCTCCGAAAAATGGGCAGCAGCGTCATTCCGTGTATCAACATCCCATACTGCGCTCGCCAACCTGCCTGCCAAGCGTGGTGACTTGGTGAGTATGGCAACTGACCCTTATGGAGGGATCTATGAGGGAGGCCTGTGTTCAGTAGTGGACGTTTTACGGCTGAAATGGTGATGAAGGAATACCATAAAACCCATTTAAAAACAAATAACAACCCATTATTTTTCCCTCTTTGAAAAAATGGTATCCATGACGGATACCCGGATACTTATAAAAAGGAAAAAGATTACTTCGACTATTCTGCGACGTGACGGCAAGTTCAAAGCTATGGTGAAGGCCGAATGAGTTATTGTCTAGAGTCGCATGTTCTAATCACGCTTAGAAATATTGGTACATAATTTTTTCAACGTTATTTTCTTTTCTGAAATACTGATTCATACATTTTGGCTCAGAACCTGAGATGAGAGCTTTTACCGTTTTTAATTTAACACCTTCGTGACGATTTTGAGCTGCCATATCCATACAGTATTACTGGTTGGCGATGTCATTTAACAGTTATAGCAAGTTCATGTAGATAAGGTGCTAAGAACGGGGTCATTGGCATGCATCTGCGTATGTTTATTATTTTATGTATTATTTATTTATTATTTTATTTTATAAAACAGTTCTTAAGACTAAGATAAAGTATAGGAATTTAACTAAACACCACTGACATGTTTTCACATATAAGAGTCTAAGTTACATATAAAATCAATGATAATATAATAATGCGAGTGTTGGTGTTGTCACAATAAACTTATACGTATAGTTACTCATATTCGTAGAAATCTAAATGTCGCGCTCATAGTAAAGGATACCACTAGGGTAGGATACACTAACGTAAAACTAAGGCTTGTGGGCGCGACTGTACGTACAAATCTAAATGGTCCACTTTATTTCTAGAACCTTCTTAGCTTAGTCAGAGGAAATAATAGGCCAATACGTCTAAAGCTGACTAAGCTGCGGCTTTCCTCATGATATATCCCTTTACTGTTAAAGCACGTTTTAAATCTGCAAAAACAAAGAAAGAATCACTGGTGCACTGCCGATATCTAATCCACGATCTTCGGATTGAAAGTCAGAGGTACATACCACTCGGCCAACACGTCTTTAGACTACAGCGTTCCATAAAATAGCTAAAAAAGTTAACGGCTATATATATGTAAATCGACTAGGACATACGCCAAGTAGTGTAAGTTACGGTGAATTAGTGACCCGGAAAGCACGGCATTCCATCGCAGGCATTTTGCGACCTGCAGCCTGTCTCGCTGCTAAGGAATGTAGAGATTTGTTTTTTTCGCGGCGGTACCAACATGAGAAGCATATTAAGTGCTCCTTTTATGTCGTTTCTACGCTCCAGACGCCATGACCTGTTCTTTCATCTGAATATTAATAACGGTGATGGGTTAGCATAGTCTATCTATCTAGTCATAGGGGTGCCGGCAGTAGAATGTTAGGTACCCCTCCTCTCATGCCCGTGGATGCAGTCGGAGCCTGCCTCCCGTGTATTGACATCCAATACTAACCAACCCCCCGTATGGCAATTACTCCTCAAGGAGACGCATTTTGTGGGGGTCTGTGTTCAGTAGTGGACGTTTTACGACTGAAATGATGATGATGAATAAAAAGTTGGTGAAACTCAAACTAAGATGCGCTTATTCAGTGGGACCTCTGCAATGGCATCTTAGAAGCCAATTTACCAAATAAAACAACAAAATTGCATTGAATAATGCACATTCGCTCAAGCTAGTTTTCGTCTCGCGGCCTTTGTGGTGGTCACGATAGGAGCAGATACTTGTACTGGAGCCCTGATACTTATGTATATTTATTTATTATCATTTTTTGTTAAATTTGGCAATCGGTTGATTTAGAAAAACTTATGGGATGAATAAAGACCTTAAAATAATTGCTGTCGGTTGACATAGGAATAAAACATGAATGGGATGAGACGTCATGGTGTGATGGTGTGAATACGGAACAACCCAACTAAAGCGTAATTAAATTTATTCGCTTCAGATGACACATACGAGTTAGGAAGGAAAAGGAACGAACAAATTAACTTTCGTCGTTTCTTGTCGTTATAGTTAGCAATTTTATTTTGTCTGACGCTGTGTAAATTATCAAAATATATGTAAAATATAAATCATTGGCCTTTGCGTATATTGCCCTGTCTAATGTAATCGATAGATAACCCTGTCTTTCAGACCAGAAAAGGTCTGAAATTTTACCACCAAAAGCTTGCCGAAAGCATTATAAATAAAGAGCCATATTTCCTTACAAACTAAGACACAAATTTTCTTGTTATACGTTAATTATTATTATGCGTTATTTGCTATTTATTATATATTAATATCGGTTATTTATCGCGTTATTATCTGTATTTTTATCCCGACGGCGTTTCGACAGGATTGGACGCGGGTCTGCCCTCGACCACGATAATCCAATATAGTATTAATGTGATGAGATCGCGAACGTTTTAAAGATACTATTATCAAAGTCTTTTCTACATCTTCTAATCATTTTACCTAATAGGTACTATTTGCACTGTTGGCTCCTTTGTCCGGAAAAGCCCGCCTATAGCTTTAAAAGCCTCTTTAGTTTTTCCACCAAAAGCACACACAAGAAAGTTTTTGTTGGATTGAGTGAGAAACTGGTTTGCTTTCTTTATAATATAATTATCCATCTTAATACCGTATCCAGTCACACATAACGCCTTGTTTCGGCATAACATGTAATCGTCTTTCAGTCTTACCATGGGTTATCCTAGGGCAAAACTATAAGGCCCATGAACTATCTTGATATACCCATATATTTGTGCGTGTCATTTGAAGCGAACTTTAATTATGTTCTATAATCAATGAAATTGTGATGTACTCTTTTGTTAATTGATCTCTTAACAAGAGGGGCCTTGAGGTCCAACTGAATAAAGAGTTCTAATTTTAAATTTGAATAAGTCTGGAAACGGGAAGCAGTTCCAGAAGCATCAATCTTTTACTAACCATTAAAGCCACTCGGCCTCCAATGTTTGTGTTCGAATTTATTCGTGATGCGGCTGAATACAATAACATTATTATCTGCATAACACTGTTGAAGTGTGTAGATTAATGTTTGGTAGTGCTGAATTATTATTTAAGAAGTGGTATAGCATATTCAGGAGGCAGGACACATTGCAAGGCGAAGTGATTACATATAGAGCAAAGCCACGACTGAATGTTGGCCGGGGATGGGACAAAGTGTTGGGCGACCGGTAGAGGGGTGGGTGGACGACATTTTTTTTTTTTTGACATAGTTCTTGTCGTGGTGCGTCAATGGATTCGTCTAGCTCAGATCCTTGGCACAAACCAAGGAGGTATACCCAGCAGTGGGTGAAGCATTCATACCCGGTGGACAATCATACCCGGCGGAAATAGTATTCAATAACACATGCTAGTTTCCGGGTGCAACGCGTGCGTAGATGCGGGCAAGCAAGTGATTTATGAATCCAAACCGAAATACTCGATATGTGTTACGGTTATGTCATAATTCATTACCGCCCAGCACTCGGCATCATAGAATTACGTATGTTGGCGTTCTACCAACTCGGCTGTTCCTTTACTTCCAATTGATTGGAATGAGTTGATGTTTGTAGGTGTACCACCATTAGGAAAGGAACAGGTTTGCATTTTGCATTCCAAAAGGGCTGGCGACCAGTCGCGATTGCTACCGAACCAATACCCGTTGCAATGTTGATTGCATTAGTGGGTTGGTATAGCTGATTAACTAGATTCTATTAAATCTGTCTTCGTTAGTGCGCGGAAATAACATTTTTTTTAATTATAATAATTTAAGTAATGTCATGTGATGATAGTTATATTGTATTCTGCCTGACCTTGACATTGGCTGTTGTTATTTATGATCTGTATCTAGTTTGTTATCAACCGAACTGTAAAAATATTTTAGCATGCCAATAACTAACAAAGAAAAAAAACTACGAACGTTTCTTAGAAACAGAAGGAAGATACAATTCTCCGAACTTCGATTCGCAGACCCAAGTCCAACTTCCTGGCAGATTTCGCAGCCCCATATCGTATAACAATATTTGCGGTCACTCGTACGGTTTGCACCTGATCTTGTTAGCTCGCTCGCCACATCCGAAGACATATGACTCCAATCAGGTACTTGACCTTTGCAGGTAAAGGCGGCTCGGCACCTGCTGCCAAAACTGGCTCCTAAAACGAGGTTTCGAACGGGTTTTTTAGTACAATATTTATAGTTGAACGAACTTGTAACCACCTTAATATATGATCTGAATTCACAGAATCTTAATATCTTTTAGTACAGAAGCCTTTTGTGTCGATACGAAACAATTATTACGTGGCCCGTGGGTTTGTCCTTATATTTATCAACGATAAAACTGAAAGGCACAATCGAACCTCCCACCCAATAGCGATAGCAATCTATCCTCACCAAGTTTAAGTCATGTCTTACCGTTACCTGGGCTGTACAATCCTCATCGAAATCCCATAAATATTACGATTATAGCTTTGAAATCGTTGGATCTCCTCCAAGAACCAGACGGGTTAATGACATGAGCTCGGTGCTGGGCTCGGGCCAGGTCTGTGAAATGCAGCACGACATTTTTCAATGTAACTAACAGGTGGAAAGGCAGTTCTACAGCGAAAGTCCACCCGGAACTTGAGGAATACCTACTATACATTTTCTCGCATCGTTCATTTCCTGGATACCTTCATTTACGAATCATGAGAAAATGTATCATAATGCTATAACAAATCACAATAATGCAATATTTCATGCATTTTGTAATCTATTTCTCGTACCGAATGGCCTCAGCTTAATTATAATTAAACCTCGTAATACATCGTATTTACAGGAATTATAGAGCATAATGCAGTATACAATCCCCATCCATTATCTATTAAATCCTTATTATTTATGATTACGCACTTTTTTTGTTTAAATTCAAACGAGGAAGATTTTCTTGGCCGTGTATGGCATGGGAGTGCCACCTTTCAAAAGTGTTCCGCCAATATTCAGGTCAAGGAGTGCAGACTTTGCCGCATTCACAACATTACCCGCCCTTCTAGACCGGACGTTTATGGAGTGCCATTATGACAACGGCTCCCTAAAGGGCCATGCCTGGATCTGTATTATTCATTTTCTGTACCATCAAAGCCTAATACCATCTTTAAAATTGTTGTAGGCGCGGTAGTGGGGAAGTTGTGTTTACAGATTAATTACAAAGACCTACCGCCGCTACCACGTAAGTTCCGTATGCTTCTTCCTTCAATCATCAATGTAATGTTGCTAATTTTTTTTCAGGTCATCCTCGCCGTAATGTTTGAAATACAAGCACTTTAGTATAACCAAAAGTCATTACATCATACATAACCGTTGTACCATCATCTCCATTTGATAATTTTAGATCGTTTTGTTTATCCGTTTTGATTTTATTGTTATACATTTTTATGGATCTTGTGAATGAATTTAAATGACATCATACGGGTGCATATTAAATTATATTGATGAAAATACTAAACCAATGCGTAACAACTACTCATTCGAACGAACTTTCTGTATTCAATAAGATTACACTCGCTCCTAAATTGGATTAGAACAGTCGTCTATACTTACAACATATTTATAGCCCTGGCAGGTGTAAGCGAACCTGCATAAACTACACTTTTTTATAAAACGTCTAGGAAGCTGTAACTCGATGTTTCGTTTTTCCAGGTGATTTTTTTTTTTATGTAATGCTAATAAAAAAATATCACTGGAAGTTTTATTGACTACTAAGTTTAAAGTAAACCCCTTTTGTATAATCCTAGCCGTGTCAATGAACTAACAAGCATCTTGTTAAGTTCTTGAGTGTCTCTGACACACATTCACGCCTCAACGGTCTACCTTTCCGCACAAATACACACGCACAGATTACCTAGCTGGTGCATTACATTCGTAAGTTATGTACGTTTTATTGCATTCGTCTTGACCTTCTCAAAATTTCCGGCATTATCCTTTATTAATCGGATTCGTATTGTTCTTTTCTTCCTCGTTATGATTGTAAGCCCAAGACAATAGCTCTATTATTTCTCACGGCTTATCTACACTTTTAGTCACGCTATTGTCAATCTTGAATGTTGTTTGATTTACTTTTGTCTAATTATTGCGAACGTTTGCGCAGTCAACAATGAATTACCAATTTGTTGGTAGCGATTAAAATCTACAATGGTATTAGATTCACCCACGCGGTACTGTCGTAACTTAGTGATTATTTGAATATATCAGCGTGGATGTAAGTAGGTTTGTGTGCTGTGTTTGAATCTAGCGTGGGTTTAGTTCAAACATTCGGATGAAAATTATAAACATTATTAAGTACTTGATTTACTTGTCCCAAAAATGAAGGCTAGGGCTTTCCTATTGTTACCCTTCTCAAATATGGATTATTTATCTCAGGTGTTAAAAGAACCTGATTCCGTCAACTAAAACAGCAGATGTTGTATTCAGATCATCATCCTAAGTTCATGCTATGTAGATAAGACGTTTACTTAGTATTGCAGTCATAGGTGATAGTTGAACGTGCGTAACTCGTCAGACACGCACGACGACTTTACATATCTTGGAACTGTGAAGACTCCTTGTTTTAGATTTAACCGATTGTTTTGCCACATTGTGTTATTTTGTGATAACATTCTAAGATTCTTCTGCTTCATCAGTACAACTAATTTTTATTTGCCGTGTCTTATTATCCCACATTTGGGACATTCTTGTACGAGTAATTTCAGTATGTTTTGATTCTGTGATAATTGATTGAATGATTGTGCTGGTTCCTTGGCTTGTTTTTTTTGTTCAATGTTGTCACTTTTAGGACACTCTTAATGGTTATTGGATCACACAATGACACAATTATAATTTTACATTTAAGTGTGCATACAAATAATTATTAATTTGTTTTGTAAAGTGAATTTATGTTGTTGTTATCACTGCAGCGTTCGATAGGACGTTGAAAACATGCATTTTATATGAAACTATTCTCGTCGGTCTTTTAAAGACGGGGAACAATGGGCTAGTTATGTTTTTCATAACATAGCTTACTTATATTATATAGCTAGGTGGGCTATACAGCGTCAAAGTTTGTTAACCCATGGTGTACGGGGTGATGCAGTGCCTAGGTCACTTTTTTAATGGCTTGTCCATCTCGTATTCTCCGAGGATGACCTATCTATACTGTCCTCTCTGAGCTTAGCCTGCGGTTTAAATTCCGAAAATAAGCATCTATAAACCAGACTTCATAAATCTTCCTTATTACAAATAGATAATGCTCGTCGATATCTTCATTTCGGGCTAGCTACCTAAATTTGTGCTATCTTATCTTTAGTGTTGAAGTGGATAATAATCCTATTCGGATGTACAAAGAGGTACTCGTACCAATATGATACATGCGTAAGTGAGTTTGCCTGTTATGCCTTCACGCATAAACTATTTTAAGTTACCCTATCGCCATAAAGTGTGTGTGTGTGTGTTACCTAAGATGTTATAACTACTAAAAAGTATTGGGTAGTAGGGTAGGGTAATTAAATTATAGGAAAAATAGTATATATGGTGGTAAAAAAATTGTATTTGTGGTTTCGTTAGTGAAGACGTTTCCAAGAATATATTTTCTCTATTGCGTGCAAAGTCACCAATGACAGATTATACAGTACAAAAACGATTTTTTTTATAATCCAAGATCTTAAGTTCCTGCTCTGAAACATTTTGATTTTTTTGTGTTATTGGTAGTTTGTAATATTGTATTACGGTTTTACCTGAAACCAGTGCTGATGCTCACGTCTAGACTTCGTACAGATGACGTCAGCGAGCTACTTAATACGTCATTTACGAGCACTTTATCCTCAAGGTTTGCACAGATTAAACTGGCTTTCAATCACGCGCAAACAAAAGCTCACGTTAAAATACACATATTGTCACTGACCTTACAATCGAAGGTCGATACATTCAGCTTGGCTACTTTCACCAGCGTCTTATCTACATGAGAACTTCTTACGTGCCTAATTCTTTCGACTGTATGTGTGTAGAAATAGTTATTCGTACTGTATTATCGAATGCTTGTAATTATCAACTTGCGTTTCTCAATTTTGTGGTGTGGATAGCTACGTGTTTTTATGCCTTTTTCAGTTTTGTCAAGGTCAGTTTTGAACATGTGAAGTTTGTCATGTTTTTGTGTAGTTACCATTTGTTTAGAATATGCTTCGGCAATCAAATAGTTTGTGAGTTCATGCATGCCAGGCATACGATAGTTTATCTGAAAAATTACTGCTTCTGAGTTCTCATTTGACCTCGACATCTACACCTCTACTAGCTAGTATTAAGTTTCCTTCTATTTTAAGCCTTCATTCTTTGTATTCTATGTAGTTTGACTTGTTTTTCATTTATTTTCACTGAAATATTTGAAACAATTTACCTGGAAACCGAAATTACGTACGCTCTTCTAGCCAAGTGTGGATGTAGAACCATTATGGCTAACGTCAAACAGAAGGCCAACTCGGAATAAACGGCAAAAACCTGTTAACTTTTTCTTACGCACGTCACGCTCGCTCTCAGAATGTTTGAGCACGATATATCATAATTCAGTCTGGTTGCCCTTAGCGAGCTAGAGACAGAATGAGGCGTAGTTTGCTGTTTGTCCTAAGCGAGGTATTGTGTGACAGTCATTCCCTTGACATTATAGAGTAAAAATATTCCGTAGTCAATGTTCATAGTAGTTTGTAGAGCTTTAGATTCCATTGTCGATGAGCCCTAGTTTAAATCACTCGGGTATGGCTAGTATAAATCGCTCGAATTGTACTGAATTCTACCTATTTTCGTTGCGACTGACGAAAATTTTAAGAGAAAGCAAAAATAAGAGATGCCGCGCTAGTGACTTTTGTTACCCTGATAAAAAAGTTTTCGTCACTGTTACACCTCTTCACTTTTCTGTGGTCACACACAGTTTCCTGGTAAGTGTGACAAAACAGGTACGTCACGGTAACAAAAGACGTTTTAGAATCGGTAGACAATCGACACAATGCTAATTGTGCCGTGTAAATTGAATTAACAATTGGATGCGACTACTCATCCTTTGCCGTTGTAATTAAATAAACAATTTGTTGAGAAATTGAAACCATCGCAGTCATACGCGGGTGTTTAAAACGATGGCCCCTGAAGTGAATCTAAACATCAACCGGAACTAATCTACCAAACCGCTTCCAGTGACAGAGAAGCCGGCGCCGCCGCCGCGCTCGGGCCCGCACGGGGTGCAAGTGGTCAACACGGGTCCCGAGCACACCTTCACGCTTGACGAGGACGCTCTCAGCGAGCTGCTACTTAGAGATGACATCAAAGACCGCTCGGTTGTCGTCATCTCCGTCGCAGGCGCCTTCAGGAAAGGAAAGTCTTTCCTGCTGGACTTCTTCCTCAGATATATGCACCACAAGGTCAGTATTTGTTATTAAACTTTTAGTATGCGGATGGTGAGATTAAGTTCGACGAAATAAGACGGCTAGGCTAGCCAAAATCGCGCCACCTAGACGTGTTCCATGGAAATTAGCGGGAGATCGCACAGGACAGAGACAAATGGAGCGTAACGAGGATGCTCTCAGCGAGCTGCTTCTTAGAGATGACATCAAAGACCGCTCGGTTATCTTCATCTTCGTCGCAGGCGGCTTCAGGAAAGAAAAGTCTTTCCTGCTGGATTTCTTCTTCAGATTTAATTATGCTGTGGTGCATAATTATATCTGAAGAAGAAATCAAAAAGGTAAAGTACATTGTTATTTAAACCTTTTGTTTGACGATGGTAAGTTTACGAAACCCGACGGCCAGGCAGGCCAAAAAAGCGCGACGCGACAGAGTAAACTGGCTTATATTAGTATTTTATATTGTCCCACTGCTTAAAAAACGAGAAAATACAGGGTTATCAAATAAAACTTTACGTTTTCGGCCACGTTTAATATCCATTGGTTGTCAGTAGGCAAACACGCATTACAAAAGATTTTTAACATAATGGCCATTTTGAACTGGGATAGCAGTTAAGCATTTTATGAATACCTTATTTAACTGGTCACTCGTACGGTTATCAAAAGAATGCTTTTATTCATTTACAAGGTTCTTAACAGCAGGGCTCGTAAAAATTGTGTGTCAATGTGCCGACCAAGCTAAGTAGTACGCGACACCTACCTAGCATTGTTTAAATTTAAATAGGGTTTGAATTACCAATCGGGCAAGTTTAATTTGATGAATGTTTGCCAATTATCTGCGCTCATATTAACTAGGGCGTTAGGTGACACATTGAAGACATCACCGGAGCTAGGTTATGAGCATTATTATTAGATTTGCTAGTAAATATCTGGGCAACTGCCGGCAGTAGAATGTTACCCCTCCTCATGTCTATGGATGCAGCAAGAGCTAAGGGATACCTCCGGAAGATGGGCAGAAGATGCCCGCACTGCGCTCGCGAACCCGCCTTTCAAGCGTGGTGAGAATGGCGTCTACTCATGGAGATCCATGAGGGAGGCCTGTGTTCAGTTGTGGACGTTTTACGGAAATTATGACCTGAGACTTCGATGCTGTCTTCTAATTCAAATTTATCGAAGCCTCCTTTAAAGTATCCCGCTCAGCTGTAGGATTGCTGTGCGCGTCCACTGCTGGACATAGGCCTACCTCATGGACCTCAAAGATCGTAACGGGGTAGTTGCCGTACTCGCCACGCTTGGCAGGCGAGTCGGCGAGTGCAGTAGAGGATGTTGGAAATACCCTGCTGTCCATCTTCCGGAATTATCCATTGGCCTTCTTATTACATCCAAGGCGAGAGAGGAGGTACCCTCCCCCACGGCATAGAATTGTCACCTTTTAACCTCATAATTGGCTGTGGGGCGCCGGCAGTAAAATGTAACCCTTCCTCACCTACCCGTGGATGCAGTAAGAGCCTGCTAAGGGACACCTCCGGAAGATGGGCAGCAGCGTCTTTCCGTATATCAACATCCCGTACTGCGCTCACCAACCCGCCTGCCAGCCGTGGTGAGTATGGCAACTACCCCTCATGGAGATCCATGAGGGAAGGCCTTAGTTCAGTAGTGGACGTTTTACGGCTGAAATGATGATGAACCTCATATTTTGACGACCTCTGTGGCGCAGCGGGCGAAGGTCCGCCAGCTACGCAAGAGGTTGCGGGTCCGAATCCCGCCTCGGAACAAATGTCTGTATGACCTGCAGATATTTGTTCGGGGTGTTCTGGATGTTTTCTATTTATTTATTTATTATAAGCCCATCTGATCCCACTGCTGGGCAAAGGCCTCCCCCGATTCCCTCCAAGCATCTCGATCCTGAGCCACTTCCCTCCAGTCAACTCGGTATTGATCGAGTTCGTCCCGCCATCTACGTCTTGGTCTGCCGCGTCGCTTTCTCGCCAGGTCAGGACGCCATTCAGTGATTGCCTTGGCCCACAGTTCACCTGGCATACGGCAGACGTGGCCAGCCCAGTCCCACTTCAGTTTGGCGGCTTTTAGAGCTACATCTGCGATCTGAGTTCTGGAGCGCAGTTCAGTCTTGCGGACCCTGTCGGTTCTCTTTACACCCAAAATGCTGCGCTCCATCGCACGCTGGCAAACTTGGAGCTTGAACTTTTGGATGTTGGTTAGTGACCATCTGCGCACCATATGTCAAAACGGGGAGGATGCATACGTCCATTAGTTTGCGCTTAAGTGACAAGGGGAGTTCTCCTTTCATAGTGTCTCCCATGGACCAAAAACTCCGCCAGGCATTGTCGGTTCGCCGTGCGATTTCCTTGCTCTGCCTATCTTCGAAGGAGATTATTTGGCCCACGTAAACATATTCTTGGACGTATGCGAGATGTTCTTCATCCACCGTTACATTAGCCTTGACGCGGTTGGTCATGATTTTGGTTTTAATTCTATTCATTGAAAGTCCAATCTCCAAGCTTGCGATGTAAGCTCTTGAAGCATCGTTTGTAGCTCTGAGGGCGATGAAGAAAATAGGACTATGTCGTCAGCGAAACGGAGGTTTGTCAACCTTTTTCCGCCGACATGAACTCCCTGCTCCCTCCATCCGGCCGATGTTTTCTATACCTCTATATAATAAAAAATATCTATCTATGTAGTGTATTGTATTAAGTATATCAGTCATCTTGTACCCATAACACAAGCTCTGCTTAGCTTGGGGCTAGGTGATGCTGTGTGAATTGTCCAGCATTATTTATTTATTTATAATTTTGTCAATTTCAGTATGGCGCAGGCGGAGGCGGCGGCGACTGGCTGGGCGGCGACGAGGAGCCGCTGGAGGGGTTCAGCTGGCGCGGCGGCTCCGAGCGCGACACCACCGGCATCCTCATGTGGTCGGAGATCTTCAAGGCGACCCTCGAGGATGGAGAGAAGGTAATGTCGACTGGCTGGGCGGCGACGAGGAGCCGCTGGAGGGGTTCAGCTGGCGCGGCGGCTCCGAGCGCGACACCACCGGCATCCTCATGTGGTCGGAGATCTTCAAGGCGACCCTCGAGGATGGAGAGAAGGTAATGTCGACTGGCTGGGCGGCGACGAGGAGCCGCTGGAGGGGTTCAGCTGGCGCGGCGGCTCCGAGCGCGACACCACCGGCATCCTCATGTGGTCGGAGATCTTCAAGGCGACCCTCGAGGATGGAGAGAAGGTAATGTCGACTGGCTGGGCGGCGACGAGGAGCCGCTGGAGGGGTTCAGCTGGCGCGGCGGCTCCGAGCGCGACACCACCGGCATCCTCATGTGGTCGGAGATCTTCAAGGCGACCCTCGAGGATGGAGAGAAGGTAATGTCGACTGGCTGGGCGGCGACGAGGAGCCGCTGGAGGGGTTCAGCTGGCGCGGCGGCTCCGAGCGCGACACCACCGGCATCCTCATGTGGTCGGAGATCTTCAAGGCGACCCTCGAGGATGGAGAGAAGGTAATGTCGACTGGCTGGGCGGCGACGAGGAGCCGCTGGAGGGGTTCAGCTGGCGCGGCGGCTCCGAGCGCGACACCACCGGCATCCTCATGTGGTCGGAGATCTTCAAGGCGACCCTCGAGGATGGAGAGAAGGTAATGTCGACTGGCTGGGCGGCGACGAGGAGCCGCTGGAGGGGTTCAGCTGGCGCGGCGGCTCCGAGCGCGACACCACCGGCATCCTCATGTGGTCGGAGATCTTCAAGGCGACCCTCGAGGATGGAGAGAAGGTAATGTCGACTGGCTGGGCGGCGACGAGGAGCCGCTGGAGGGGTTCAGCTGGCGCGGCGGCTCCGAGCGCGACACCACCGGCATCCTCATGTGGTCGGAGATCTTCAAGGCGACCCTCGAGGATGGAGAGAAGGTAATGTCGACTGGCTGGGCGGCGACGAGGAGCCGCTGGAGGGGTTCAGCTGGCGCGGCGGCTCCGAGCGCGACACCACCGGCATCCTCATGTGGTCGGAGATCTTCAAGGCGACCCTCGAGGATGGAGAGAAGGTAATGTCGACTGGCTGGGCGGCGACGAGGAGCCGCTGGAGGGGTTCAGCTGGCGCGGCGGCTCCGAGCGCGACACCACCGGCATCCTCATGTGGTCGGAGATCTTCAAGGCGACCCTCGAGGATGGAGAGAAGGTAATGTCGACTGGCTGGGCGGCGACGAGGAGCCGCTGGAGGGGTTCAGCTGGCGCGGCGGCTCCGAGCGCGACACCACCGGCATCCTCATGTGGTCGGAGATCTTCAAGGCGACCCTCGAGGATGGAGAGAAGGTAATGTCGCAACTTATTAAATGCGTATAACGTGCGTGGATTATGTGGGCCACAAATGGGTCTGAAATAAACGATTTATTTTTTATTGTGTAGTAGTAGTAAAACTTTTTGGTAAAAGTAAGAAATAAGTAGTTGTAAGTGTAAGAATATGGTTTGGCAGTTAAATTATGAACAAAAAAAATAACTTTTAACTAATTTTTTCGCGAAAAAGCTACAACTCAGTACAGCGTGCGGAATGCATGTTGCTAGGATTGCGACTGACATTCAATTTCAAGGGCAGCTGTGCAAGTCACAGCTCATCCCACCGCCTGCGCATACCCCGCAAGTTCCTGTACATTTGTCGCCATACTCACCACGCTTGGCAGGCGGGTTGACGAGCGCAGTACAGGATGTTGATACACGGTTATGGTAATCTTTTGAGCTCGAATTATATTTCGTAAGGAAAACTTTTAGAATTTCGTAAGAATCTCTAAAAAATTATGTTTAATACAATGATAAAATTTGACAACTAAGACACAAAATTGCCGTGGGGTTCCGGCAGTAGAATGTTGCCACTCCTCTCCTGCCCATGGAAGCATTAAGAATCTGCCAAGGGATACCTCCGGAAGATGTCTTTCCGTGTATCATCATCCTGTACAGCGCTCGCCAACACGCCTGCCAAGCGTGGTGAGTATGGCAACAACCCCTCATGATCAGTACTTAGTGTTCAATGAGGGATGGTTTTATGGCTAGAAGAGACAGAGAGATTGCAAATTGCATACTAAAATGAATGATTACAACAAAATATTACTTTGCTGCATATATTTTTTATATTACGTTATGTATATTACTTAAGACTGCAATTATTTGCGTAAAGGTTTCCTACAATACAACTTCTTTACTGCGAACGCACAAAACCACAACAACCCATAATTATACTAATCGTACACTCGTCAGCTTAATCGCTTGGATATTAATAAAGAGATAGACGAAGAATGCTATGGAAAGTTCTAGAACAATAAGCTGATGGCACGGCGGAATCTGATGGTGACTGTGTTCTGTTGCTATACGATTAAAATGTGAAAAATGAAATAGTAGATTGTTATACAAGGAGCTAAAATGACCCATTATATACGAGCGAGGGAGTAAATAGAAACCGAGTTTTAATGGGTTTTTAGCGCTGTGTGTTACACACTTACTTTTCACTACGATTGCGAGAAAATAAAATAATATAATACAATATGAAATAGCTTTATTTTATTAAAAATTAAATGTACAATTTGTACAATTTTTTTTATAATAAGTCGAGTCTTTATTCATGATTATTCTACTTGTGACTAAAGACATTTTCGTTTTTGTAGGCTCATTGTCATTGGACAGACAAAAATTAAAAAAAAAAACTTTCCCCTAGAGGAAGAAATGCTATTTTTTCTTCGCTCTGGTACGCCGCAATGACGGTCTTTTTGAGCAAGAGGAGTGAAAAAGAAATTATTGTTAGTACAATCATAATTCTAAAAATAAGTATACATTGGTGGCGATTCTTTTTTTGCTTTAACTAGCTGAGGCTAATCAAATTAACGTAAAACGGAAAATGACATGTAGCTATTCGTTTAGTACCGTTCTAAAATTAAAACGGAATAAATATACCCAATTTTACGCTGACAGCTATTAATTTAGAAACGTCATATCTCTAATTATAATTAGTTTTAGAAGTGTAAAACAGAGTCGACGCCGTTAGTTAAATTGTACATTATATTACATTTAACAATGTATCAATAAACGCTTTTCATTTACGTAAATAAAATAACAAAGACATTCAAGCAATAATCTGTAGTAGTAGAACTTCTGGTGAAGAATTAATCCGGGGATGTACTACCACCATACCTATTTCTGCCGCCAAGCAGTAATGTCTACATTGCTGTGTTCCGGTTCGAAGGGTAAGGGGGCCGGTGAAATTACGGCCACATGAGACCTTACAACTCTGTCCCAGAGTGACGGGCGCAATGCAGTACAGCGTTGGTCACGTGCTTAGTGAACGTGATCACCGCGGCATTGCAGTTGTTATACATACATAGAGATTACCGCTTAACATCAGGTGGGCCTTTGGCTGGTCACGTCATTTAGTAGAAGTTCTAGTAGAATAAAAAAAGGCTCAGCAATAAGCGTTCCACTACAACTCAACACTCCAGTGATACGCACTTGGCTAAGGCCCGTGAGTTTCACTTAATACCGAAATATCTAAAAGAAATTTTGAGAAAAAAAACCCTTTAAAAATAATAATAATATCTTTATTCTCAGGCAACGATAGAAAAGTACACAGATCTTAAATAACTTATTCTAATAATGTTAAGCCTCAACGATTTATGCCATATTCGTCCCACGAAAGTTCGGCCCACATAAAAAAATCTGCTTTCGTCCCACATTGTATGCCGCATTCGGCCCATAATATATTTTATTTAAAAAAATCTTATTTCGTCCCACTTTTCACCTCCACATTCGGCCCAAGTTATTTTATATACAAATTATAATCACTTTAGTACAGTTGAAGCAATAGTCTTCACTTGACTTTTATATTTTTATGATTATGAACAAGGCCAGGTAGGTAAACTCAATTTAAAGCGCACGTTTCTCGGTAGTCGATGCAAAAGACAGCTGCGGCAAATCATACGCTATTGATACCTACTCACTTCAACAACAACAACAATGCGTAGGTACTGATAACGCACTAAACAAAGGTGCGCGTGGGTTCTAAAATTAAAGTAGCCTGTTTAACATGAAATAGCTCAATGTTCACTGAATTCTTAGAAAAGATGTCTGCACTTGGCGGAATTGTAAAGTAGCGAAAAAAACGAGTTGCACTGGCGACCAATGTGCACGACCGACGTGCAGATCCAAACCATCGAGGACTTCGTGATCCACACGGGGCGTCGCATGTTCGACCGCGCCGACAATGGACCGCACGCCCACCTCAACGGCCTCGCCCCGCTGCATGCCAGACCCCCGGACCACAAAGGACAGTGGCTCCAACAGCCACGGGACCTCCTCACACAGGGAGAAGAATAATAAAAAAAAATGCAATCAGCCTGAAAGGCTGATTATCGATTGACCCAGGGGTAAGGAGGTCTGAACTCGAGGCCCCACCCGGAAACCCCCAAAGGGGTCCGGAAGACAGAGATGATGATGATGGTGACCAATAGCAGCGCGTTTTATCTTATCAGTAAATTTACTAGGGTACGGTATGTTACATTTCAAGGAGTGCAAGGAGGAGATTCAAGTATTTTATTTATCAACTTTATGAGGCCACTTGAATTATGGTTTAAAGAGGTTCTAGAATGTGTCTAAAGAGGTCTCATTTAATCATCTCATTAACAGGGTGTTTTAACGTAGCAAATTTGTTTCCTAGTTTTCTCCAAAGAACATAACAAAACCTATCATGCTTCATACTTAAATGTACTCCGAGAACCGAGTACTATCAGCTGTAAAAATATCCGTGATTAATTTGTTAGCACCTTATATATTTACTTTAATAAATATTTCTCGCCGCATTTGTTTCTTTTAATTACTTATTACATAAATCTTTGCAGATTTAGGTACTTAGTGAGAGCTTTGAATTTGATAATTACGTAGAGTTAGTAATAATGCTAGTAATGACCATCACTATTGGGGGTGGTAAGTGCTTAGAGGTAGATAACACACTTCTATGTCTTCATCCTATAATGATTGATAACCACAGTTTTAGTTGTGGTGATAAATTAAACTTTTGACGTTAACTGTACTTACAACAATTTTGGTATGCGGGACGAATATGGACAAATATTATCACGCGGGACGAACAAAGACTTTTTAATGACGTGGGCCGAACATTAGGGACGAATGTGGCATAAATCGCCTCAACAGTACTCAGCAGTTGTTCGTCGGCCCATTATAGCGAATGTATTTTTTCAGAGAGTTCATTAAATAATGTTATTACGATTGTAACTCGTATTGCCCAACTGCCCCAAATGGATTGTCATGTTCAAGAATTCTGCATAATGAGGTAGTAAAAACTATAAAAAACAGTTCCACAAGACAATTTTCTACTGCTTCACGTTCTAATGTTTATGGGTTCATCGGCAGATTTGTATTATAATTTTCTTTTCGTGAAGGTTGAACCCACCCACCGAAGTCAAATCTCAAAGTGGAAGGGGTAGTCGAGTGTCAAACTCTAGTATTCTAAGTGTAGAAGATCTCGGGCCACCGACATAGCCAAACGGATTAGTACGTAGAAATGGCAATGGGCAGGCCATGTAGCTCGAAGAACTGATGGCCGGTGGGGCTGAAAAAATCTGGAATGGAAGCCACGGACCGGCAAGCGCAACGTAGGACGGCCACTAATAAGATGGGCAGACGCCCTGGTGAAGATCGCAGGACGGCGGATACAGGTCAGGTCACTTCCTACCGCATTGCTTAAAAACCCATCAGGCTTATGTCCAACAGTGGACTTTCTACGGCTGAGATGTTGATCAAGATCAATAAGTGTTTATTCAATAGAGCAAAAAGCTACATAGAATAGTCAATTTACAAAAGTAGAACAAGACACGTTTGAATTTAATAAAATTCAGATGTGATCAGAATTCGTTCGCTTCAGAAAAGACATAAAAAAATTATTTTCTACAAGTAAAAAAAGCACAGAAATGAAATCACAATAAAACAACACAAAAATACAGAACACATTTAAATCTATTACGTGAAACAAATAAACAGTACTGAATTGCGGGTGTGCTACAAGTAGCGAAACGGCCCCGACTCAGCATTGATGCCCATTGTTTGAGGCAGAGGGCGGTGTTATTCTGCCGTAGCCACAATAGTCATAAAAAAGAAGAAAAAAGTAAAAGCACATGGTTATAATAAAATATACAGTAGGTGTTACTTGACGTCTACAGATTTGTAAAAAAAAATGATATCAGAGTTGCGAAAGGTTAAATAAATACTTATATAATATAATAAACGATGCTGGACAACTCACACAACAATAAAACCTACGAGACAAACAAAAAGGAGGTGTTGATACCAAACAAATATTATATTAACAATATTTTCTTCTCTAAAGCCTGTATTACACTACACGGTATTCAGGGCCCGGTAGTCAAAATCTTATTACACCACTCTTAGTTAGGGTAAGGGTCCCTGAATATCGTGTAATGTAATACAGGCTTTACCAGAAGTGAGTTTTAATTTTAAAAGCCTTATTGGTTGCGGAATGTTATTCCAACATTTGGTCTATTGCTAAAACTTTTTTCCTATTGAGGAAAAGAAGCGTAGAAGAAACCTCATTCTTTCTCTGTTACAATGTTTGTCTTAATATTATGTTTAATTGAATGTCCGCAACGATATTGATTGTAAGCTCTGTTCTCTACGCAGGTGGCCATAATCCTGCTGGACACGCAGGGCGCCTTCGACAGCGAGTCCACGGTGCGCGACTGCGCCACCGTGTTCGCACTGTCCACCATGCTGTCCTCCGTGCAGATATACAACATCTCGCAGAACATACAGGAGGACGACCTGCAGCATCTGCAGGTGAGATACACTATGAACATGAGATACACTTTCAAAATTAACGTGAGATATACTATTCATTTTGTAAAAACGTGTCGGAATAATCATCGACGTTACAATACTACGTGAGTAATTCCCGTTTTTACAAAATGAATGAGATACACTATTGGTAGTCTGCGTGCTCGGTCTAGTCATCGTTTGAGGTATGCCGGAGGGAAAACTCGTCTTACCGCGAGCTTTATTTAGCTCATTAATGGTGAGGGTCCCTACGGGAAGATTGACGACCTCCATTTTATGCAACTGTCCTGAGCTATCCTGCTGTTACCGAACTCATCCTGAGAAAGTGCTATCAACTTCCAGCATTCATCATCTCAGCAGCTGTACTGTAAGAGGTCCACTGCTGGACATAGGGTTCGCTAATGAATCTCCAAGTACTTATCATGAGGCGGTTGTTGCCATAATCAACACGCTGGCTGGCGGGTTGGCAGAACAGGATGTTAATACACGCCCACACTCCTGCCCATCTTTAACAGATTTTTGGATGCACTAAAATGAAGAAGGTGCAAAATTCTAGTGCCAGCACTCCTCCATACGGCTATAAAATCAGCATTACTAATTGTCAATAATTCCAGCTGTTCACGGAGTACGGGCGCCTGGCGCAGGAAGACAGCGGGCGGACGCCCTTCCAGCGGCTGCAGTTCCTCGTGCGCGACTGGAGCTTCCCCTACGAGGCGCAGTACGGCGCCGCGGGCGGAATGGACATCCTGCAGCGCAGGCTCAAGGTACCTCACTGTCTCCATACGGACCCTGGCTCAGGGACAACGGTGAAGGGAATCATCGTGAGGAAACCGCGGCATAGTGTCTGACAGGTCAGACACTTGTTCTTTCCTCTGACTAATAGCTGACTTAGCTGAGAGGATGGTATAGGTGCTGGGCGAGCCTAATCCATGTAACAATGTCCCTGGTACTGTAGCTTTCGATACAGCATTAATACCAGTTACTGATGCTCTGTATCATCATCATCTCTGTAACATAAAATGACTTAATACTTGTAAGCCACAAGCCTTTACATTTGAACAACAACTAAAGCACACAATTATAACGGAATAAAGCATATAATTGAATTTGTATGCTTCAGAAAACCTTTTTACTAAGTGGAAAAGAAACTTAAAAGAAACCTCATTCTTCCACTTCGTTTGGACTATTTTATCGGACTACCCTGACTTTCCCAATACTGACTGTCTGCCTTTCTCTCGCTGGCAGGTGTCCGTAGCGTTGGAATGTTTTATTAAACTACCGTCATTTTCCCTTAACTGAGTGTCTGTCTCGCTCTGCAGGTGTCGGACAAGCAGCACCCGGAGCTGCAGTCCCTCCGCAAGCACATCGCGTCGTGCTTCGCGGAGATCGCGTGCTTCCTGCTGCCGCACCCCGGCCTCAAGGTCGCCACCAACCCGCACTTCGACGGCCGGCTGCAAGGTACACTCAAGGAACACTATTTTAGTACAACTTTTTGTTCTTCAAAGGTCCCAATAGAGCGTAAGAAACATCTTACTACGCTCCAAGACAAACGTCAACCACGAATATGCCGAATTGAAGCAGGTTTGGGGTGGACACGTGTGCCGCATGCGATATGACCTGTGGGCCAAAATTACCCTACAGTGGATCCCACAAAGCGCAGAGGTCTCGTGGTCGGCCCAGGCGGAGATGGCGGGACGTGCTCGGTGCGCATTGCACAGATTGACGGACAGAAGCCCTAGACCGGGATAAGTAGAATAGAAAGAGAGGTCTTCGCTCAGCAGTGGGATACAAAAGAACTTTTTGTGAAGAGTAATCCAGGGAACTACTTAGTAGTACCTTTTTCTGCTGCAAGCAGTAATCTCTGCATTGCTGTGTTCTAGCTTTAAGAGTAGGGGACTGGGGAAATTACCGGCACATGAGAATTCACTTCCTTTAGATATCTTTTTTTAAGTTAAGGAAAGAAGCAAAGAAGAATCCTCACTCCCTCACTTCTTTTCATTGTTACAATTTGACACAGCGTAACCACAGCTAATATCATGTCCTTACGCAGACATAGACAGCGAGTTCAAGCGGCACCTGCAGCAGCTGGTGCCCATGCTGCTGGCGCCGGAGAACCTGGTGCCCAAGCGCATCGCCGGCCAGCGGGTCCGCAGCCGGGACCTGCTGCAGTACTTCCGCTCCTACATGAACATGTACCGCGGGAACGAGCTGCCGGAGCCCAAGAGTATGCTGGTGGTACGTACCATCATCTCGCAGTTCAAGCGGCACCTGCAGCAGCTGGTGCCCATGCTGCTGGCGCCGGAGAACCTGGTGCCCAAGCGCATCGCCGGCCAGCGGGTCCGCAGCCGGGACCTGCTGCAGTACTTCCGCTCCTACATGAACATGTACCGCGGGAACGAGCTGCCGGAGCCCAAGAGTATGCTGGTGGTACGTACCATCATCTCGCAGTTCAAGCGGCACCTGCAGCAGCTGGTGCCCATGCTGCTGGCGCCGGAGAACCTGGTGCCCAAGCGCATCGCCGGCCAGCGGGTCCGCAGCCGGGACCTGCTGCAGTACTTCCGCTCCTACATGAACATGTACCGCGGGAACGAGCTGCCGGAGCCCAAGAGTATGCTGGTGGTACGTACCATCATCTCGCAGTTCAAGCGGCACCTGCAGCAGCTGGTGCCCATGCTGCTGGCGCCGGAGAACCTGGTGCCCAAGCGCATCGCCGGCCAGCGGGTCCGCAGCCGGGACCTGCTGCAGTACTTCCGCTCCTACATGAACATGTACCGCGGGAACGAGCTGCCGGAGCCCAAGAGTATGCTGGTGGTACGTACCATCATCTCGCAGTTCAAGCGGCACCTGCAGCAGCTGGTGCCCATGCTGCTGGCGCCGGAGAACCTGGTGCCCAAGCGCATCGCCGGCCAGCGGGTCCGCAGCCGGGACCTGCTGCAGTACTTCCGCTCCTACATGAACATGTACCGCGGGAACGAGCTGCCGGAGCCCAAGAGTATGCTGGTGGTACGTACCATCATCTCGCAGTTCAAGCGGCACCTGCAGCAGCTGGTGCCCATGCTGCTGGCGCCGGAGAACCTGGTGCCCAAGCGCATCGCCGGCCAGCGGGTCCGCAGCCGGGACCTGCTGCAGTACTTCCGCTCCTACATGAACATGTACCGCGGGAACGAGCTGCCGGAACCCAAGAGTATGCTGGTGGTACGTACCATCATCTCGGCCGTAGGGCTTCCACTGCTGGAGATAGGCCTCCCACATGCCACTTCAAACAGCATACAACAACACTGCAAACAAAGAAGTGCCTAAGCGGTGAGCTGGAGAGTCGGAACAAGGACCTGATGCAATACTTTCGGTCATACCTTATGGATCTTAGACCTTAGATCATAGGGGTAGTTGCCATACTCGCCACGCTTGGCAGGCGGGTTGGCGAGCGCACTTCGGGATGCCATCTTCCGTAAGTACCCACGTCAAGAGCCCTCCCTAAGTTTGTGCGATCCACTAGAACCGCGAAGAGTAACGTAAGAATAAAGTAAATGTAACCACGGAAGACCTACACTGTGGCTGGATGTTTTCTTCTGATTCTGCCTCAGCTTACGCTGAGTGGTGGCCGTTTTCATGTTCATTTATTCTAACAACTTGTTTGTTTTCTCCCTTCCAATGTACATATAAACATATTTTTATCTATATCGTTACTATGGTTACGTGCCACGACAAAGCCAAAGTTTATTCATTCGGAACCGAAGGTCGCATAGAAATGTCAATGTACTAAAGAAAACAACACATGTTTTCACAATCTATAGTCGCTAGCGAGTAAAAAAATGTATGCTGTACACACTTGTACAGCATATATTTTTTTTACTATAGTCGCTAGCGAGTATAGATTGTGAAAACTCATGGTAGACCTGATTGATGTAAGGCGGTAATACCTATAACTGCAATGCCGCGGTGATCTGATCACGTTCACTAAGCAACCTACAGCGCCTCTAGCGGATAGTTTGGTACTAAAATACGCAGTAAACTATACTACAGCGACTGTAGTTTGGGCTTCTTTTGCTTAGAATTTGTTTATTTATTTATTAAAAAGTACACATACATCAAAAGTATTAAAAAGTCATTAATAACACATTTAAAATCAGGGTATTCAATCTGATACAATTGACAATTGGGGTGTACATAACATGTTCCATTTGTGCGTTAGAAAAAACAAAAATTATACAAGGAAGAAAAAAATTACAAAAACACAAGATAACTTAAAATTAAAATCTAAAGTAAAGTAAAAAAATAATACAAGTATAGGCGGTTAAAACTATGCTAAAAAATATGTAGTTATATCCATCAATTTCTGTTCATAGAGGAGCCAAAATGGCTCTGTAAGAGGTTCTTGTATGAGTGCATTTTACTGTTAAATATATCTAACCCTGGTATTTTCTTGTTAACAGAATTATATTGTTTACAGATTCTCGTAGTTGGTGCCTGTAGACCAATATTTGTTCTAGAATGCGGTGTACTAAAAATATTATGTATAACCTGTCGTTGAAGAGCGCTTGGTCGAATTAGAGAACGCCTTACTTGATATTAACTGGGACGTAATAGGACTGTCAGAAGTCAGAAGAGATGGAGAGGAAATAGTAGAAAGAAACAACAATATATTTTATTATACGGGAAACAGCACCCGTCATTATGGGGTAGGGTTTTTAATATCCAAAAAGTGGAAATATAACATAAAAGAATTAATTTCATATTCAGATAGACTAGCAGTGTTAAAGATTTATATAACAAATAAGAAATTCCTCACCATTGTTCAGGTATACGCGCCAACGTCCTCACACACAGATGTAGAAATCGAAGATTTTTACGACCTTCTTAACAAAGCATGTGATGAACACAGAGGAACTTGGACAATGGTTGTAGGTGATTTCAACGCAAAAGTCGGTCCCCGTTTAGATTCTGACAACAACAACATACTCGGCCCGTACGGATTGGGAACCAGGAACCAGCGAGGAACACGGCTATTACAGTTTGCTTTCGGACAGACTATGAGTATTTGCAACAGCTACTTCCATAAAAAACCTCAACGTCGCTGGACCTGGTATTCACCTGATAAAATCACCAAAAACGAAATAGATTTCTGCCTTTCTTCCAATAGACAAATAATTAAAAATATCGACATACTTAACCGCTTCAAATTTAGTTCAGACCATCGGCCACTACGTGCTACTCTGAAATTTAACTTGAAAATACATCGGCTAAATATTATCAAAGGCACCATCAAGCGGTTGGATAAACTCAGCATTTTGCAAAATAAAGATAACTTCCTTCTAGAACTTAAAAATAATTTTGAAACACTCCCCATTGACAGTTCAAACGATATCGAAACTCAGTATATTAATATTAAAAATAGTATTAAGAAAGCAAGCCAGAAAATTAAACTATGCTCGAATAAAACAAACAAATTAAGCAGTCAAACTAAAAACTTAATCGAAGAAAGGCAACTACTAACTAAATACTCTCGTGATTATAGCCGCATAGATAGGCAGGTAAAAAGATGTATCCGAAAGGATATAAGAAACTATAATGTCACCTCTGTTCAAATTGCCTTAGAAGGCAACCGTAACTTGAAATCTGTAATTAGAGGCACTGAAGTAGGTAAACGCGTCATAAACAACTTGCGTGATAGTAATGGCGTAAGGCAAGGCGATAGGACACATATACTGAATATATGCACAGAATTTTATAAAAAACTTTACTCTGATCCCGCCAATTTTGATGGACTACAAGCCCCAATAGCGTACTCATGTTCCGAAAACGTAGAGCCGATAACAAAGTCGGAAGTACATCGAGCTCTGCTCAGCATGAAGTACAGCAAAAGTCCGGGCCATGATAATATCACCACAGAAGCTCTAAAAATTGGGGAACCAGCACTTATTTCACACATAACGCATCTTTTCAATTCAATATTAACTACAGGAACTTTTCCAAAAGATTTTTGTCATTCGGACATAATCTTACTTCATAAAAAAGGCGACAAGTCGGATATTGGCAATTATCGTCCTATTAGCCTTGTCTCTCACCTCTACAAAACCTTTATAAAAGTAATAGAATTTAGAATATCGGGAACTTTAGACCTTCATCAACCGGCAGAGCAAGCTGGATTTCGGCGTGGCCTCTCTACCACAGACCATCTACACGCGCTGAATCAAATTATAGAGAAGCATATAGAGTACCAGCTTCCTCTATACCTTGCTTTTATTGACTACTCTAAAGCCTTTGATAGTCTAAGCCACAGTTCCATATTTCAAGCACTCTGTTGTAGTAGAAATTACACCTTCTATATAGTCTGTGCTAATATGCAGCTTATCTGTGGATATTTTTGTATCTATAATAGTTTTGATATACTCTGTACTCTATGCGCATCGCTAACCGGAAAGTATTGCTACACTAAATGTTCTGCTATAAAATAAAGTTTTTCTTTAATAAGTTAAACCAGTTATTTTCATTTAATAACAGGTTATGGGCCCAGTAAGCCCGATTTGTAAAATCAGTGAATACTATAAAGACCCAGTGCTAAAAACAGTGCCGAACAAAAGAAAATTAAAAGACATAATCTGCACACGCAACGTGCTCAGTTTCTGAACAATATTTCAAGTAAATCCGTGATAATCCACAACCAAAAGATGTCATCAACAAGTTCAATGGCATTAATTGAAAGGTTAACGGGCCGTGATAACTATGCCACATGGCGTTTTGCTGTCAAAACATATTTACAGCACGAAGAGTTGTGGGACTGCGTTGAAAATTCAGATTCAATTGACCAAAAACGCGACACGAAAGCCAGATCTAAGCTTATCCTTCTCGTCGATCCGATAAATTATATTCATATACAAGAATCAAGCACTGCAAAAGAGGTTTGGAATAATTTGGCACGCGCTTTTGATGACTCCGGGCTAACACGCCGAGTTGGTCTACTGCGAGATTTATGCAATACTACATTAGCTGGATGCTTAAACGTAGAAGAATACGTGAGTAAAATCATTACAACAGCACATAAGTTGAGAAACATTGGCTTCCATGTAGATGATGAATGGCTTGGCACACTCCTGTTGTCCGGCCTGCCTGAAACTTACAAGCCAATGATAATTGCCATAGAGAGCTCAGGTATGAAGATAAGCTCTGACTCAGTGAAGTCTAAGATCCTACAGGATGTCAAAGCTGAAAGTGATACATCAGCTTTTGCTTCAAGTCAAAGACAAAATAAAAACAAGAAAAATTCAAAAGGCCCCCGCTGTTATACATGCAATAAATATGGACATAAAAGTCCTGAATGCAGATCAAACAACAAGGATCATAAGAATAATGCAAATCTAAAAAATAACAGTTCTTATGCAGCTGTATTCATGGCATCTTCCAAATGCTCTGATGTCTGGTATGTTGATTCTGGAGCATCTGTTCATATGACCAAACACAAGAATCTTATGAGTGAAGAAACAACATCACACATTTCAAGCATCAAAGTTGCAAATAATAAAACAATGCATGTGCAAAGCTCTGGAAAAATAAGTTTATCTGTTTACAACGAAAGAGGCCAACAAAATGAAATTTTGTTTACAAATGTTTTATATGTGCCTGAACTAGCTACAAACTTGCTGTCTGTGAGTCAGATCATACAGAATGGTGGCCAAGTGAAGTTTAATAAGAATGGCTGTGTTATACTGAACAAAAATAATGTTATTGTAGCAACAGCAAGCTTAATAAATAATATGTACCGGTTGAATATGCCTGGCGGCTATGCATGCATATCAGATGTTATTGAGCAAGACACTTACCTGTGGCACCAAAGGATGGGTCACCTGAATTTTCAAAGCATGAAAAAGCTGACCGAAAATACTGCCGATTTGAAGCTTAGCCAAATAAAAGAGAATGTAAAATGTATAACGTGTCAGGAAGGAAAACAAACACGTCTGCCATTTAAGAGTCAAGGGTCACAGAGCAAAGACCTGCTTGAACTCATCCATTCCGATGTCTGTGGACCAATGGATACTCAGTCTCTAGGCAAAGCCAGATATTTTGTAACATTCCTAGATGATTACTCAAAGAAGATATTTGTTTACACAATGTATAACAAATCAGAAGTCCTAGAAAAATTCAAGGAATTTAAAAACCAAGTTGAGAATCAGTTAAGTAGAAACATTAAAATTCTCAGATCAGACAACGGACTTGAATATTTAAATGGAAACTTTTCAAAACTTCTCAAAGGTGCAGGAATAATTCATCAGACTACCACACCTTACACACCAGAACAAAATGGTACTGCTGAACGTATGAACAGGACATTGATAGAGCGAGCAAGATGTATGATGTTAAATGCCAATTTACCTAAAATGTACTGGGCTGAAGCCATTCATACTGCTGCTTACATAGTCAACCGCACTCCAACAACATCTCTGTCTTACAAAACACCTGAAGAGATGTGGACTGGTCAGAAACCCAATGTCGGCCATATGCGTACATTTGGATGTGAGGCAATGGTCCACCTTCCGAAAGAGAAGAGAAAGAAGTTAGATCCAAAATCACAAAAGGTAATTTTTATTGGATATTGTGAAAATACAAAAGGTTATAGATTTTTATTACCAAACTCGAGAACTGCAATTAAAAGTAGAGATGCAATATTTTTAGAGTCTACAGTCAAAAGAAACTATGTTCCTGTTGAGTTAAACACAAGTGAATGCAGTATAAAAACCAAAGATGTTGAAGAAATCTCAACAGATGACTCATTTGACACTGTTACAGACGGAAGATCACAATCAGACAGTGAGTACATCCCTGATAACAGTATAGATTCTTCGCCTGAAAAGAATGTAACTGTAAGAACTAGAAAACAATTAAAAAATACTCTGAACCAAGAACTAAGTACTTACCTCTGCTGTGATGAAAAATTATTAAACAATGAAGCTCCTGAAGACTATCAACAGGCAATAAAGTCTATGGAAGCTCCAAAATGGATAAAATCAATAGAAGAAGAACTTCAAGCTCATCAACAAAACAATACATGGACATTAATTGAAAGAACTCCTCATATGAGAGTAATTGGATGCAAATGGGTGTTTCGCATTAAAGAAGAACCATCTGGTCTACGATACAAGTCTCGGCTCTGTGCAAAAGGGTATGCTCAAAGCAAAGGCATTGATTACCAGGAAACATTTGCGCCAACTGTCAGGTATGATTCCATCCGTTTATTATTATCAGAGGCAGCCCAACACAATCTACAGATAACTCAACTAGACATCAAAACAGCTTTTTTATATGGTGAGCTCGAGGAAGACATATACATGACTGTACCTGAAGGATTAACAGCTGATACTCACAAGGTATGTAAGCTCAATAAATCATTATATGGTCTGAAACAATCTCCCAGATGTTGGAATTCAAAATTTGATGCAGTTTTAAAGAAGTTTGGGCTAGTAAATAGTAAGGTAGACCAATGTGTGTATGTTGGCACTATCAATGGAAACAAATGTTACCTGTGTTTGTATGTTGATGATGGGCTTATATTTTCAAAAGATATATCAACATCAAATGAACTGATTAATGACTTACAGTCAATATTTGAAGTAAAGTCTTATCCTCCCAGAAATTTTGTTGGTATGGAGATAGAGAAATGTGACAAGCACATTTTCATACACCAGTCAAGCTATATTGAAAAGTTATTAAATAAATTTAATTTGGATAATTGCAAACCCAACAGCATCCCAGTTGATCCACATGTAAAATTGGAAAAAGAAGAAGGAGAAAATGAAAAGAATATTCCATACCGTGAGGCAGTTGGATCCTTGATGCACCTAGCTACAGTAAGCCGACCCGATATTTCCTATGCGGTTAGCCTGGTGAGTCGATTTTTAAATTCTTACAATGAAAATCACTGGAATGCTGTAAAGAAGATTTTTAAATATCTTAAAGAAACAAAAGATTATGGCCTGTACTACAAGCCAAACTGTGAGCGTAATACAATAATAGGCTACAGTGATGCAGATTACGCCAATGACCCAAGTACGAGACGTTCAGTAACTGGTTATGTTTTCATCAAAAACAATGCAGCAGTGACATGGACCTGCCAGAAACAGCAGACAGTTGCCCTCTCAACCACTGAAGCAGAGTACATGGCTGCCTGTGCTGCCACTAAAGAAGCGTTGTGGGTCAAACAATTATTGTGTGATATTGGTGAATTTAATCAAAAATCTGTATGCTTGAACATAGACAATCAAAGTGCTATAAGTGTTATTAAAAATATTAATTTTCACAAACGATGTAAACATATAGACATAAAGTTTCATTTCATTAAAGAAAAATATGAGGATAAAATTATTGAATTAAAATATGTGTGTAGTGAGGAACAATTAGCAGATATATTTACTAAACCTTTGTGTAAGCTTAAATTTTGTTATATAAGAGATAAAATAGGAATGAAATCTTGCCATATAGTTAGAAAATCTTGAAATATTGTTTTTATTGTTAAATAAATTAATAAGAAGGCTTTAATTTAGGAGGAGTGTTGTAGTAGAAATTACACCTTCTATATAGTCTGTGCTAATATGCAGCTTATCTGTGGATATTTTTGTATCTATAATAGTTTTGATATACTCTGTACTCTATGCGCATCGCTAACCGGAAAGTATTGCTACACTAAATGTTCTGCTATAAAATAAAGTTTTTCTTTAATAAGTTAAACCAGTTATTTTCATTTAATAACACACTCCATAACCAACAAATAGAACCAACGTATATACAACTCCTTCAAAACATTTACCATGAAAGTACCGCTGCAGTCAAACTTCAAACATCTGGACCATCTTTTCCCATACAAAAAGGTGTAAAGCAGGGCGATCCACTGTCTCCTAAACTTTTCACGGCCACCTTAGAAGAGGTTTTCAGACAATTGTATGATAGCTGGGAAGAGAAAGGAATTGTCGTCGGCGATAAAAGATTGACCAACCTGCGCTTCGCAGACGACATCGTGTTATTCTCCTCTTCTGCAGCAGAGATGGGCGATATGATCAACCAACTTAACAACGCAAGCCTCAAAGTCGGACTGAAGATGAATATGTCGAAGACCAAGCTTATGTCGAACAGCACACAGCACATAGTGAACATGGGGGGTGTGGGGATTGAGTACGTGCAAGAGTATCTTTATCTTGGCCAAATAGTTTCTCTCCAGCAGGCAAGACAAGTAAAAGAGGTTGCCCGACGCACAGAAAATGCCTGGAGAAGCTTTTGGTCAATGAAAGACCTGATGAAGGGAAATTTACCCTTATCCCTCAAAAAGAGACTCATGGACGTACGCATTCTTCCCATCCTCACCTATGGTGCCCAGACTTGGTCTTTGACTGATCATCAGAAGTTCGCACTTGGCGTATGTCAACGAGGTATGGAGCGCAGTATTTTAGGAGTGAAACTGTCAGACCGCGTGCGGAACAGTATACTGCGCTTCAAAACACAAATCGTTGATGTTGGTCATAAAGCCGCTAGCTTGAAGTGGAACTGGGCCGGACATGTCTGCCGCATGTCAAACGAATTATGGGCAAAGCTCACTACGGAGTGGATTCCACCTAACGCAAGCCGAAGACGTGGAAGACCTAGAAGAAGATGGCGCGATGAACTAGACGCCCATTTAAGATCTTGGCCTGTAGCAGCGTTAAATCGCGAGGAGTGGAAGAAGGGAAGGGAGGCCTTTGCCCTGCAGTGGGATAATAACGGCTGAAAAATAAAATAAATAAAATAAATAATAACCTGTCGTTCAAGAAGTTTATTACATTGTATAGTTCCATTTATCACTTTATGAAGGAAGCAAAGATCTAGTAGCTTTCGACGATTATAGAGAGAGGTCATTTTAAATTTGGATAAGCGCTGTTCATAAGGGGCTCGATACGAAAAGTTGGGAGTAAAAAAAGCAAGGTGTCGTGTAAAAGCTCGCTGGATGCTTTCAATGTGCTGTGAGTGAATAGTGTATAAAGGGCTCCATACAGTGGACACATATTCTAATTGGCTACGCACTAATGAGTTGTACAATATTAATTTGGTATGAGGCTTAAATTCTCATACCTAATTTGTTGGAACCATGCGTTACAAATCTGACAGCTATCATAGAAACGTACTATTACTACTGTACTACTTCTACGGCAGGCGATGTAAAGGTAGAATTCCACCAGTGTGCGGCACAAATGTTTGAATGTCATTTTGGTGTTTTCTATCATTCAAACTTTTGTGCCGCACAGTACCGCACACTGATGGAACCTTTACAGTGACAACTCATGGATAGACACACAGGTGAGCCTTGATTCGCCATGAAGTCGTTTGTAAAAATAAATTTGAGCCGTCACGGGACGCCTGGCAGATGTGAAACATCGACATTATTTTGTAAAAGTAATATACAGGGTGAATTTTTGAGACGGGACAGTAAGGGGAGGTACCTTAACCGTTATAGTTACGGGAAAACGTTTTTAGAAGACTATCCATAAATTTTTAAGATATTTTGAACTGCATTTACAGATTTTGAAAAAAATGTACAGTCAGCAAGAAAATGGTCATTTTACACAAAAACTTTTTTTGATGCCAATCGATCCTCTTTCTTTATTTATTTATTTCTTATTAGGATCAAAAGTCTCTACTGGACCGACTGCGGTTTGAGTACTAGAAATGTCAGAAATTGTGAAAAACTTTTTCCATACATTTCGGTAAAAGAGTCAAACTTCTAAATTAGCCAAACTTTTTGTTATGGGTAGATCCGCTATAATCCGCTATTAAGAAGACTGGCTGAAGAAAGTAGGTACTTCAGTTAAAAAAAGTTTTAAATTTCAAACTTAGAATTCGATTCGAATTCTTGGGTTATTTCAGATCATTCTTATGTTTGTGCTGATTAAATTCTAGATTAGACTTCTTGTTAAAAAATGTCTTTAAATCGCAAACGTTTGGACTTAATTGAAGCGTATTTTGTAAATAATAGGAACACGGAATCTGCATTGGTGTGGTACACGAATTAGTACCCATTGCGACAAGTACCATCAAGAAGGGTAATTAAAAACCTTTTGCGAGTGAACTTATGTATTCGTGAAAACGGCGGTCATTTTGAGCCATTTATTTCGTAGATCATATTAATGTAAGTTATTTTTGTCTGTGTATAAAATACACATTACAATGATTTATTTTGTTATTATTTCTTTTAGTTTTAATACAGAGGATTATCGATGGACCTATGATGATTTTCTACTTAAGTAGGCGCTTTTGCTTCTAGGTACAGTAAGCCACGAGGCCAGCTTGACAAAAACTGTAATTGTCTTATACCCCCTGTATTTCCGTACGAATGTAAGTATTGGAAAAGTTTTTCGCAATTTCTGACATTTCTAGTACTCAAACCTCAGTCGGTCCAGTAGAGTTTTTTGATCCTAATAAGAAAGAGGATCGATTGGCATCAAAAAAAGTTTTTATGTAAAATGACCATTTTCTTGCTGACTGTACATTTTTTCCAAAATCTGTAAATGCAGTTCAAAATATCTTAAAAAATTATGGATAGTCTCCTAAAAACGTTTTAATAGAATAGAATAGAAATATATTTATTTGGTTTACAAAACAGCACAAGCATAGAACAAAAGGCAAAAAAGAAAAATAATAATAAATAACATATGTTTTCCTGTAACTATAACGGTTAAGGTACCTGCCCTTACTGTCCCGTCTCAAAAATTCACCCTGTATAGAAAAGAACAGATTACGATAGGAAATAAATGACATAATGATAAAATAAAACATTACGATTTTTTTCCTGAAAATGATGACTGTTTATTTAATAAACATTTATTTTCATTAGATACAAAAAATTACTGTAC
The DNA here is from genome assembly GCA_963082625.1 of Pasiphila rectangulata. Taxonomy (NCBI): domain Eukaryota; kingdom Metazoa; phylum Arthropoda; class Insecta; order Lepidoptera; family Geometridae; genus Pasiphila; species Pasiphila rectangulata. The sequence continues at coordinate 17,671,977 of OY720254.1, forward strand.
AGTACAGTAAAGTACAGTACTACAACATATAGACTGTATATACATATATACCATCATATAGCGCCACGGCATGAGTCGCTACGCCAGAAATCAGGTTTACGTGCGGCTTTCAGATTTTTTGAAAAAATCTTTAACATTATTCCATCGTCTTCCATCTCTAACCTTTAACATAATGTCCTTCAGGCGACGGCGGAGGCCAACAACCTGACAGCAGTGGCGGAGGCCAAGGAAGTCTACACGACGCTGATGGAGGAGATTTGCGGCGGCACCAAGCCATACCTGCAGACGCAGTTACTGGAAGCCGAGCACAACAGAGTCAAGTAAGCACGCACCTTGTACCATTGTAAGCACGCACCTTGTTACCGCCTGACAAAAGACTATTTAGAACTTTATTATTATTATTATTTGACTGTTTACTGAAATGTTTGACGTGTATATGTATATACCAATAAATGAATCTGAATCTGAATCTAAGCTGTTCTATCATCATCATATCAGCCGTAGGACGTCCACTGCTGGACAAACGCCTACCTTTTTATTCTCCAAGTACGGTTGGAAGTGGCCTGCAGCCACCGCCGACCTGCGGTACTAAATTAGTGACAAATCTAAACTTTGCTGATTTTTATTTATTTTCAATATAGTTCCTTATCTCTCGGTGTTTTAAGATGATTAATCGTATGGGTTCCCTTCAGGGACAAGGCGCTGCACGCCTTCCACTCCAAGCGCAAGATGGGCGGCGAGGAGTTCAGCAAGGGGTACTGCGAGCAGCTCACGGCGGTAAGCACCAGACAACCACCTGCCACATCACTCGCACATCAACAAACATAACTTATTTGGCGCTAGTGAATCGGCAGGCTGATGACGTATCTAGCGACAGGTTTGCAACGGGCGCATATCTCGTGATCATCGCTATAAAACGTCAATTTTAGGAGGCGAAGCAGACAGCGCTATGCAATAGAGGTATTATGCATAGCGCTGTCTGTCTGTCTGTGCATGACACGATTACAACCGAACGCATTGACCGATTTACATGATACCTTTTTTGTTAGCACTGTCTTAATGAGAGAAGGGTACTGATTGATTTTGGTGACCCTATGGTCACAGAGACCGGAGTTATTGTGACCACAAAAGGTCACCAAAGTCTTCAAATGGCCTAAAACGTCCAAAAACCCAAAAATGCCATTTTTGACCTTCGGTGACCTTTTGAGGCCTTCGCCCCCATTTCTGGTACCCCCGCACCAATGATTGTTTTGATTATTACTGTAGGGGTACAGGGTATATTAAGGTCCAACTAGTCGCGGAGGCAAAGTCGTCAGTGGGCGCGGCCTAAATGTATGCTATCTCACCTGACATAGTATGTTTACCCGCGCGCTAGAATGAAATGCACAATGATTCATTCGTAAACCGACCGCGCAAAAATATGTGAATAGACTTTTAGCACAAGGGTTATTATAGAAAAACTTGAGTGTAATCTTTTCAAAATAACATTTATTTCAACTTTTGAATAATTAAACTATGTCGGAACGGCATTTATTATTGAGTTTTCTTTTTCCTTATATTATTTAGTTTCCAAAGTTCCAAAGTTGGGCTAAAATCAGTGTTGAAATACGAAAGTTTAGAAGCTTGTATTTTTTGAAAAAAAAATACTTTTTTTACGGTTTGGGGTGTATACAAGCATAGATTATGACGAGATAAATTGATATAATCCTTAGTGTTGGATGGTTAACGTCAAACATTGGAGTAGTTACCCTTCCACGTTTGTATGGAAAGATGAGCGACTCGTTCATCCTTAAAGTCTACAATCCCTTACTTATTTTAAAATGAAATACGATGTCCACCGAAAATACTGATTTTATTCTCGAATAGATACGTTGGTATCGAAAGGGGCGCGCTGTCTGGCGACCTGGCATCGAAGTGACAAAACCACAGCTTGATTTCCTGTGGCATGCCAAGCCCCCATGTTATTCAGAAATTCATTCATTTATTTCCATAGTTTCCAATTACAAAACATAGACACGTCTTAAAACTTACAACAATAAAAAAATATCTTACGCTAACAGGAAATAGGGCACATTAATGAATCTGTTCGCTTCCCTGTTTTAAGCACTGTGATAAGAAGCGATTAGAAAACACAATTCTTTTTAATAGTTATTTTTTTTGTTGTTTTGTAGTAAGAGCGAATTGCATTCCAAGCATTTCGTCTTGTAGATAAATTGTGTTTTTTTTAACGCGTAAAATTATAAACTCTAACGAGTGAGATTCCCGCCCGCCCGCTGAGTCGTGCGTGTTACTAGTTTGTTTATCGTTTTTAACAATGGTTTTGTATGATACTGTGAGAATGCGTGGTGGCTAGTTTGTTTAATGTAGACTTGAATTGGCAAGTGCGTCGTTCCAGGACCTGGAGGAGCAGTTCCAGCAGTTCCGGGCGCACAACGAGAGCAAGAACATCTTCAAGGCGGCGCGCACGCCCTCCGTGTTCTTCGCCATCGCCATGGTCTTCTACGTGCTGAGCGGCGTGCTGGGGCTGCTGGGGCTCTACCCGCTCGCCAACCTCGCCAACCTCGCCATGGGCTTCGCGCTCATCACCCTGGTCCTGTGGGCGTACATCAGGTGAGGGGACGAACCAACCAACCACCTCCATCACCTTCTACGTGCTGAGCGGCGTGCTGGGGCTGCTGGGGCTCTACCCGCTCGCCAACCTCGCCAACCTCGCCATGGGCTTCGCGCTCATCACCCTGGTCCTGTGGGCGTACATCAGGTGAGGGGACGAACCAACCAACCACCTCCATCACCTTCTACGTGCTGAGCGGCGTGCTGGGGCTGCTGGGGCTCTACCCGCTCGCCAACCTCGCCAACCTCGCCATGGGCTTCGCGCTCATCACCCTGGTCCTGTGGGCGTACATCAGGTGAGGGGACGAACCAACCAACCACCTCCATCACCTTCTACGTGCTGAGCGGCGTGCTGGGGCTCTACCCGCTCGCCAACCTCGCCAACCTCGCCATGGGCTTCGCGCTCATCACCCTGGTCCTGTGGGCGTACATCAGGTGAGGGGACGAACCAACCAACCACCTCCATCACCTTCTACGTGCTGAGCGGCGTGCTGGGGCTGCTGGGGCTCTACCCGCTCGCCAACCTCGCCAACCTCGCCATGGGCTTCGCGCTCATCACCCTGGTCCTGTGGGCGTACATCAGGTGAGGGGACGAACCAACCAACCACCTCCATCACCTTCAGGGAAAGCACAATCCATCCTGATGCTGGACGTCTGCGCTAAACAGGCTATGGGCTCCGCGCTTATCACGCTGGTTGTGTGGGCGTGCATCAGGTAGGGAGACGAACCTGCTCGATCATTGACCACTCCATGGTCTTCTGTTGTGATGGCAAGAACCTGGAAACATGGGCTAAGATTAAAACTCATCACGCTGACCACTGTCAGACCCAACAATCCCCACAGTCTGATGACCCTGCTTGCCTTTTCAGCAGCTGGGTTTACTTGCAGACTATATCACGTCTAGAAATAAAAAAACATAAATGATGATTTTATTTAATGTACAATTTTCACTTACAGGTACAGCGGTGAGATGAGAGAATTTGGTGTCACTATAGACGACTGCGCCAACGTGCTTTGGGAAAGTGTAAGTATCTCCGTAGTTAAAGTCTATGCTTTTTGATTTCGCTAGGCAGGCGTGGGGGGCCCGGTCCTAGTTGTTCCAATAATATGTATGAATCACAGTTTGTTTTGGATTTAAAAAACTTAGATGATGTTCGTCATTATGGTTATTACCGAAAAAGATATTAAGATTTTACATAATTATAGATGACAGGTGGAAGACCTGCAGCGCCTCTATTAACTAAAAGTGGAACTACTTAACGTTCCAATATGCATGAACTTGTGAAAAGTTTAGGTTTAAATATATGTATTTATTATCAACAAAAACGAACAAGTCATGTCAGTTATATAATAACTTATCGTAACTTTTTAAGACCTTCCTCGTCATATAACTAACGTAACTAACATATAAAACTAATAAACATATATAATTAATATGATGAACATTTACACTTATTTTAAGACCTTTTATAACAACATGTTTTGCATTAAAGATTTTGACTTATAACTAAACACCATTAACGATTTAACAATAAAATGTTCATACTGGGAAAATGCATGTTTAACATTAAAACATTGATTCCGAGGTTATGAAGCCCCATCATGTCGAACTAATAATTGTCGTTTTTGGGAAAATGCATGTTTAACATTTCAACATCGGTCCCCAGGTAATGAAGCCAGTCTACCAGACCTGCCTGGAGAAAGGCATGGAGCACGCAGCCGCCGCGGCGGCGGAGCGCGCGCTCGGGCCACCCGCGCCGCGCGGGGCCGTCTCCGCCAATGGGAAGCACAAGACCGCGTGATCCCGCCCCCGGGCCCGCGCCCGCCGCGCGCCGCCTCCGCCCCTGCGGCCGCCGGCCGCCCCGTGCGCCCGCGAACGGAGGGGCAACCGACAGAAAGACTTTACCTGTGTCTTATGACACTTACGGATTGGCAGAGTGCGCGCACGCTTGCGAACAGAGCGAACCGACGAACTACAAACTTGTAAAGCCATGACGCACGGGTCGCCGAAGACAAAGACGAACCCGAACTCCAGCGCAGCCAAGAACTTGTGTTGGGGAGACGGCGGATGTATTTGACGCGAGGCGATTGTAGAAAAGACAAGGTTTTGTATCGCCTGTTCGGAGAAGTCCTGATTATCTGATGATGCTCATACTAGACGGTGAATTATTGAAACTATATTTAATGCGATCGTGAGATTTGCGTCTAGGCGTCAAAACGAGCCATTCGTCGCGCAAAAGGATTACCTGTCATGAGTTAATAAGGTCTATGACATGACATGTTTGAGCCGTTGGTCGTGTGCAGTTGTGACGGATGTGTGTGGTCGCGGTGGAATGTTATGTGATCGCAGGGTTTCAAAAAGCCCATATTTAAATACTGGATGAGTGCGAGAGCCGTGCGGGACCCGACGTCCCTTGTATCGTGACTGGAGTGTGAAGATGGAAGATGCAATTTCCGTGAGGTGTGCTCAATGGGATGTTAATATTTAACGTCTGGATGTAAACGCAGATTATACGCATATTTTGCTTATAAATTTCTGTAAATTAATTAGTAATACACTTGGTTTGGGTGCAAGTGACCTGACCATGCCCTTTAAAAATGTATGTAAAATTAACGCTGTTTTAATAATCTCACGGAAATATGCACCTTATTTTATAGTGCAAAGTGACTATGAGGTTAGTTATCGTGTTTAAAATTGTATAATGATTATATTGTAAACTTGGACTGAGTCTATGCTCACTTTCTGAGCAGGTGCTTGCTAGACTTGACTGACGGGTTCATAAAACAGGACTGTGTATTTTTTTAAATGTTTCATGATTGATTGTATCATTATCAACACAATGATTGGCGTTTAACACCGTTGAGAACTGATTTAAATGGCGTCACTTGTAATACCTATACTGTAGCCAAATTCGATGTAGAATGTTTGTAAACAGACTGTCACACATAAAATTGAATTGCTTCCTATGCTGGGTTTTTGTCAGAGTTAATAGTAATTTATATTGAAGGGAATGGTCACAAATCCCCTAATAATTGAGAAATATGTATAATAATAAAAACCAACAGAAGGAATGTTATTTTTAGGTTAAGTATTTGATGGTTTGCTTACAAACATTCTACATCGAACTTGGCTGAATTATATGTACCTACATTTGTATTATGAAAGTCTAGCGAATCTTAAAAATATAATCACCCTTGAAAAGACCTGTCACTAGAAAAAGCGCCTGCTATAATGTAGTTTCTTACTTCATTACACTTGTAAAGGTTGTAAATCTGTAAATTATTAGTAAAATCTTACACTTCCAAGCAAAAGTGGCAGTCGGCCACGCGCGTATCTGAGCTATAACTGTCTAAGTGAGCAATACTTGTAATAATTATATCGGTATCGTCCGGTGAAGGGGGATAATAAGTAATTAATTAATTGTTTGTACAGATAGTGAATTTTAATGTAGATAGCATAGTATTTAATGCTTTATTGACCTGCCTTTCTGAATGGGAGATAAGTTCCGAATATAAACTTTTTCAGTTAAGTTTCTACCAGAGGAATGAGCCGTTTTCAGTAAAAAAAGAAAAAGAGTTTTCTACTAAACCTAACAGATGGAGCTGGCAAGCGGAGTAAGCAAGTTTGTGATTAATCCTGTCATTGTTGAATCGTGTTGTACCAGTAAAAGAAAACTAACGCCATCTATATGGTTCGAGGTAACTATTTTTGAAGTTTTTACTTCTTAATGAAAACGCCTCATTAAGGACACTTGGACCGTGTCGGCCGTAGCACGGTCAACTAATATTACAATATTTCGTATGGAAACACTCGCGCTACACCGAGCGGCAGCCGAGTGCCGGCCGAGCAATGGACAACGCTCGGAAAAATTGCTCGGACTCGGCTCGGTCACGGCACGGTCCAGCGTGAGTCGTCCTTTATGTTGACTCAAGGTATAATAAGAAGACAATATGAATGAGTGAAGTTCAACAAATTAAATAAAGGTCAGGTTAATGAGGTATTAATATATTCTTATAATAGAATAATGCTAATTGTAATGTTTATGAAAGCAATTGAACGGTCGCCGCTCGGTATTTGTTTTTCTAAATGGCAGCTGAGTTTTCGGTTAAATGCCGCGTTATGGCCAGCTGTTATACCTATCACGCATTCCACGATAACCCATTTTGCCTTTAGCCAAAAAAAAATCTCAGCCGCAGGACGTCTGCAGGTGGACGTCAGCCCACTGCTGGGCAGCGTCGTGTCACAGGTGGCGCTAGATGCCCGCAGTTTGTGGTAACGACGTACTTTTAATAATAGTCTGTTGGGTTTTTTTTTGTTGTCCCACTCCCATCCTGATCCTGTGCAGACTCCCACCATCCTCCGCCAAAGGTAACAGGTTGGCGGGAGCCAACGCTTCCTCGGTCGACCCGTGCGAGTGGGAAAACGTAGGTTGAATAAAAAAAAATTGTTTTGGTCCATTTACGCTTAGCTTAACGCTTATCACAAAATAATTCCTCTAAGAAAAACTTATTTAAAAGTACATCTTAAAATCCTAAACATTTATGCTGTTCAGAAATATACAAATACATTTAATTAAGTAATAATATTTTTTTTTCAGTCTGGGGATTATTCTGTATAAAAAATCGTTTAGAATGTATAAGTAATGGCTTCCATAAACTTAAGAACAACTCACGCCGAGTGGCAGCGCGTACCTACGTGTTAATATTATCTGTAAAGAAATTATGTTTTATGTTTGCACAAATGTATAAATCGTACGTTCTGTACATGTTTCTGGAGTAATCGGTTAGTTTTCACTTGTTATGCCAACACTCTGGTCACTAGCCGATTTTGCAAATTGGCAAGAGTCAAATTTGACATTTGTGACTTTACATTGCGTGTTTAACGTGATTTTGAATGCGGTGAAATGTAAACAAGCAATGTACACGATTCATGTCAAATTGATTACTGTTGTGACTTGGCAAATTGCAAAATCGACCTGCCGCTCTTTTCTGGTTGTTGACACAGGGTGTGTTGTTAGTATTGGCGTTCAAAAGATGGGTGTTATCTTCAATTATGTGTGTTCATTTTAATATTATACAGTTTAAATGTTTTATCGTGGTTACAGTCGGTAAATTAATCGTGAACTTGCCTTGTCGATGTGATTTCCAGCATGCAATCAGTGTTTCATTTCTGAAAGTGTGAGACAAATAGATTTTATCATGTATGACGAATATTATCGTTAATCAATAATTTTGTTTGACTGTTTACTTTTACCATAGAGTTCGTGCCAGACTTTCGCCGCGAAACAGCTTAAGGATATCACAAGGCCAGTCATTTTCAGGTACGGCGTCAATTCCCGGCGCAAAGTGTGGGGCGGGCTTTAAGAGGAGTCGAAGCTTTGTTCAGTCGACTTTTGTAAATAGTTTTTAACTTGAGAACATATCTTATTTACTGTGGTTTTATACTAGACAAATAAATTTATTTTTCTAAAATATGTGCCAATGTGTGGATATAGTTTCGGCGTGATTCGGGAGCGGGAGCTAAATTTTGTTGTGAGATGTTATAGTTTATTTTGTTGATTTAACGGAATAAATTTGGTTTGTACTATTCTTAGATCTTTGTATTTACTACTATTATTGACCTGTCTTGCCGTGGGGTGCCGGCAGTAAATGTTACCCCTCCTCTCATGCCCGTAGACACAGTAAGAGCCTGCTAAGGGATACCTCCGGAAGATGGGCAGCAGCGTCTTTCCGTGTATCAACGTCCTGAACTGCGCTCGCCAACCCGCCTGCCAAGCGTGGTGAGTATGGCAACTACCCCTCATGGGGTTCCATGAGGGAGGCCTGTGTTCTGTAGTGGACGTTTTACGGCTGAAATGATGATGATAGACCTCTCTTAACTTAAAATTCAGGTTACAAAACTAGTGTTTTTTTATCCTAATAAATGACGAGTCAAGCCGAAGGCCCACCTGATGTTAAGCGGTAACCTCTACCTATAACAATTTCAATGCCGCTTCATTGCATTGCGCCCGTAACCCTGAGACAGAGTTGTAAGGTCTCATGTGCCCGTAATTTAAAAGTGTAGTAGTAGGTATTAGAGTTTCATATCTTTATATCATAGGTACATATTGTCTTAAAGGTCTTATAAAAGTATTTTGTAAACGTTCGCGATCACAACACATTACTAAATAAACAACACATTTTTTTTGAGTTGTTGGCAAACTGAAGTATGGTAATGTTATGTAGGCATATTTATTAATCATAATTAACACTTAAACGCCAAATTTAGGGTGGTTCTTAAGTGGGTAGACCAAAACCAATCTTACGATATACCGCAGAATCTATGAGTGCCCTTACATTGTTATTCAGTGGTGTTTGTTATATCTAACGAACGAAGAAAGTTATCGTAACCTTAAAGGTAAGGATTATCGATTAAATTAGTGTTTGCATAAACAATGCCTGGTTCTCGACGCCACATGGACACAGAATCCGCGACAAGAGCCATTGTTTTGCTTCAGCAGGGAAATTCGCAAAGATCGGTAGCTTCAAGCTTAGAACCCGAGCCACAACCTCCCAAGAAGACCGATACATCCGACTCTCTGCACGTTGCGAGCGAACTGTAACTGCACGCATATTGAGAAACCGCTTACGTGACGCCACTGGAACGCGAGTCAGTGACCAAACTGTTCGCATCTTCATGAAGACCAACAGCGATCCAACGAATGCCAGTTGTTCGGCTCAAATTTATCAGAGCCCACCGTGCGATTAAGGTTTGCACGTGTTCACCTAAAATGGACCATGGATAATTGGAGGACAGTGCTCTACAGATTAATCTAAAGTTTTTTATTTAAGACAGACGCGTACGATTTTGGCGACGACCTGAGAACGTTTTACAGAACCATGTATTCGTGAAACTGACCGCTTTGGTGGACCTAGTGTTATGGTATGGGATGGGATTAGCATAATGGGCAAAACCGAGCTAGTGATTTTGGATGAGGGCAATGTAACGGCCGCCAGCTATGTTCAGCATGTCATCCGACCTCATGTGATCCCATATTCACAGCGAGTAGGCCCTAACTTTATCCTGATGCAAGACAACGCTCGCCCTCATACTGCCAGAGTGGGTCACTCTGGCAGTATGAGTGCAATCTCCGAAGCTGGTATCGCAGTTCTACCATGGCCTGCCATGATTCCGAACCTGAATCCGATCGAGCATATCTGGGACCAGTTGAAATGAAGACAACCACACTGAAATTCATAGCAGACAGGAGTTGATAACTGCTTTAAAAGTGTGTTGGGAGCAAATTCTAGATTAAAACGTCATCCACCTCATAGTGTTCCAAACTTGGCGTTATAACAGCTATAGTGAATGCATCCATAGAGACAGGTACCTTCCCTGCTTCGTGGAAAACAGCTATCGTAAGACCTATTCCTAAAATTGACAATCCCGTACTATTAAAAGACCTGCGCCCGATATGTATTTTACCATTTCTGTCTAAAATTGTAGAGAAGATTATCTGTACACAGCTCATAATATTTTTAACACAAAACAACATCTTACCGGAAAAACAGTCTGGGTTTCGAAAAGGTCACAGCACAACGACTGCTCTAATGGATGTTGTAGATAACATCTTGTCAGCACAGGATGTTGGGGAAGGTACATTATTGACCTTGCTTGATTTTTCTCGTGCTTTCGATACAATTAATGTCACACTCTTACTTTCCAAGTTGTCTTACTACGGCTTTACTGAATCCGCAATAAAATGGTTTAGTAGTTATCTCAGTAACCGCTCACAGTTCGTTGAGTTACGTCAAGAGGACGGTTCCCGTGTTGTCTCTAAGACTTTGGCTGTGAAGCGTGGGGTACCTCAAGGTTCCATTTTAGGTCCTATACTTTTTACACTCTACTGTGCAGATATTATTAGAAACATAGAATATTGCAACTATCATTTATATGCCGACGACCTACAACTGTTGATTTCTTTCAAACCATGCGATGTAGATGTAGCTGTCTCGCGTTTAAACAAAGACTTGAATCGAATATTTCAATGGTCAAAAGCAAATTGTTTAGTTTTAAATCCAGATAAATCTAAATTTATGGTGCTTGGATCGAAAATTATGATTTCTAATATTTTATCAAATAATTTAGATGTTACCGTGGGGAGAGCCGCAATTGACCGGATAAATGAGACTCGAAATCTCGGAGTTCTCATGGATGGCAGACTAAAATTTGAAAATCACGTTACGCAAACTGTTCGCAATTGTTTTTATAGGTTATCAGTACTGTATCGAGTACGAAATTACTTGAGTACAGAACTGAGAATACAACTCTGTGATTCTCTTGTTTTATCGAAACTTAATTACGTCGACAATGTAATTGGTGAATGTCTCTTGGCTCGTTCAAAAAGACTCGTACAACGTGTGCAAAATGCATGCGTTAGATTTTGCTTCCCCATCCCGCGACGAGCTCACATAACACCTTATATTAATCACCATGGCTTGCTTAACATGACTTCACGAAGGTCGCTTCATTTTGCAACATTACTTTTTGGGATTATTATTAATAAATTACCGCGTTATTTGTATGAGAAGCTTCAGTTTTCGGATCGCCACGTAAGATTCGCCACTCGACTTATGTGCCCCAAGCACAAAACGACTGCTTTTCGTGGCAGTTTCAGGTACGCTGCCACGAAATGTTGGAACAACTTGCCACCTCCAATTAGGAACTCCTCTTCAATTTGGTCTTTTAGAAATTCATTAAAGAAGTACCTTTTACATACTCAAAAGATAGAACAAAATAAGTAGTCGTTTTGTGCCTTACCTTTAGTTTTCATGTTTAGTATAGATCCGTGATATCTTTTTTATTTTTTGTATATTATATTGCATGCAAATTGTTCTTGTTTAATTATTTTGTGTCTTACATTATCCATGTAATTTTATATTCCTTTTTGTGAAACTGTTATATTTATTTATTTTGTATTTCTTTTTCATTTGATTTTAATGTGTACCTAATAAATATACAATTACCGTGCATTGCAGTAGCACCAACCGCACATCATGGTTACTACGGAAGACCAGCGCTGTGATACGACTCGTTCTGCCACAGCACATGCTGAGTAGTGACCATTTTTGTCACTAGTTTTAAAACCGAATTGATGATTTTTCTTATTTGATTGTAAAAATGTGACAAAATAAACGTTTCTTTATCTTTATCTTATCCACTCTTATTTCTTATCTTTGTATCGGATATTGGGTCTTGTTTTCATAACTCGCGTGTATTAGCATTTGCTGACGATATGAAAATCTTCCGCCCGATATCCAGCTGCGAAGATGCCAAACTTCTACAGGAGGATCTTGATCGTCTTGATAAATACTGTCTCAAAAACAAGTTAGATCTTAATGTTAATAAATGTAAAGTTACAACGTTTACAAGAAAATCCCACCAGATTAAATTCAATTATAAGCTTAAAAACCAAATTGTCGAATATGTTAGTGAAATTAAGGATCTTGGAGTCATTCATGACTCCAAGCTCCTCTTTGATGCTCATATCTCTTCCATAGTCAGTAAAGCTTCCAAGTCTCTCGGTTTTATAATGCGATCCTCGCAGGATTTTAAAAATATCAAGACGATCAAGATTCTCTACAGCACCTATGTGCGGTGCCACTTGGAGTATGCCTCCCAGATTTGGAACCCTAACTATTCTGTTTATATAAATAGAATAGAGAGTATTCAGAGAAAATTCATAAGATATATTAACTTTAAACTTCGATATAATGAACCTGACTACCTTCTTAACTGTGCCAGACAACATATTATTCTTCCGCTATATCTTAGGCGTGACTTCGCTGATGCTGTTTATTTAGGACAAATATTAAATTCATCAATTGATTGTCCAGAGCTTTTGAGCAAAATTAATTTTTCTATTCCCACTAGATCTTTTCGTAAAAACAATCTATTTTATCTTCCTTTAGTATCGACTAACTATTGTCAAAATTCTTTCTTGTACCGAGCACAGAAGAAATTTAACCTCCTAGATAGTGAGCTTGACCTTGATATTTTCCATGGCAGCATTGGTAGTTTAAAAACCAAACTTAATAACTCTTTCTTCGAAAAGTTTAAAACAGATGCGAATGCCTAATTATATATATGATCATTTATAAGACAATGTGGAATTATGTGGATCTATTCGGGTATGTGTGAATTACTAGCCTACTATTGTTAATTTCTTTTAATTTGTCCTTTGTAAACCACTACTGTGTATCTATAAGTGGAAACTTATTAATAGCCACTTATTATTATACTTATAACTATTGTGTATCTTGTGCTGATAGTTTCCCAAAGATGAATAAATAAATAAATAAATAAATTTATATACATTGTTTGAAAAAAAAATATATCAATTAGATCAAGTTTCACGTACACAGGTTAATCTCGCGACGAGATTTTTTATTACATATATTGTGTAAAGACGTTTTAAGTTGACATTAAACTTTCATGGAAAATGTTATTCTTATTATTTTTAGTGGGTGGGTACTACGTTTAAATAAAAGCTAGTTTGTTAAAAAGGTTTTTTTACTTTTAATTTATTTATTGTTAATTTACATAACTCAAAAGATATCGCTGTTTTCTCATGGACCCACTAATTTGAGCCTAGTGCCAATGTACCTACCTAACTAAAGTTCTCTTAACTAACGGTTTTAAATGATGAGCACGAACTGGCTTCAAAAACAATTAGTGGAGAGGCGAGAAGGCCTTTTTTATTAAAACTATTAACTACCTATTTATTTATTTTGTTAATAATGAATACATGCGGAAAGACGTTGCTGCCCATCTTCCAGAGGTGTATATATTTTTCAAGAAAGAAAAATTAATTGGTGCTCGACAGGAACCGACACGCCGACCTTCGGATAGTATGCATGTGGAAAGAAAGCCGGGGTGCATACCACTCGGCCAACACGGTACTGTATTAAATTATAATTAAGTTACAAAAACTTAATTATATTTAATACAACGGTATAATAATTATACGTTTGCAGTAGACAGGCATGATACGAGTAGGTACCCACATAACTATGTAACCTTTACTGCAACCCTCCATCCGTCGCTCACGCATGGCTCAAGCGCAGCCGACTACTGAACCGTCACGGTCTTATTAATAAAATACTTTATGCGATTTATACTTAAGTTTACTAGATGTTCCCCGCGACATCGAACGCGTTTTGATGCTCCACTTGTATACTTTAAGTTGCAGAAAGAGTTATATGTTGTAGTCTAAAGCCTTCCTCGATAAATTAGCAATTCAGCACTAGAAGATTTTTTTCGGTTCGAGCCAGTCGTTTCTGAGATTAGGGCATTCCATCAAGCTTTATAATATTAGTACAGATTATTGACAAACTTTATGTATCACCACAGATAAGTAAGGCCTTTGCACCTATTATAGATGATTTATACAGCGTCAGCAACTGATAATCATGCTCTACGGGACGCTGCAGTGCCTGGGACATTGTTAGATGGATTAGGCTTGCCCAGCACCTATACCATCCTCTCAGCTTAGTCAGCTATTATTCAGAGGAAAGAATAGGTCAATACGTCTGACTGAAGCTAACTAAGCCGCGGGTTTCCTCACGATGTTTTCTTCACCGTCAAAACACGTGTTAACACCACAGATAATACAATGCATTACCTACCTATAAGGTATTGGTATTTTACGTCACATCAATGGCAAAGTCTGCCAGAGAATGATGGAGCGCAGCTTATTCCATGTGTTAAACCACACACTGCGTTTAAAGACAAATATCGTAGATGTTGTCCATATATCAGCCAAACTGAAGTGGGACTGGGTGCCGCATGTCAGAAGATGTGGGCTACGATAGCCACTGAGTGGGTCCCACACCCTCATGTAACTCCAGCAGGAAAGTGGCTCCTAGAGTGATATGAGAGGAACATTTAATAACGTACCTACTCTACAGCGACAGCGCGGCCCGCCCAGGCGAAGATTAAGAAAGAAGAGCATTGATAAGTACCCCCCTTGCACAACACGACCTGTTGCGAATCCCTACGGTGGGCGCCGCTGGGGGTTACTTAATTGAGACGCCGATTGTACCTGGGTACTGTGCTGACTGGTCGGCCTATTCCTTAGACCGGAGTGTGGAGAGACGGAAGGGAGGGTTTTGCCGAGCAACAGGATCCAATATCCGATTGAAATGAAATAATTATTTAAATCGGATGAGTAGTAGGAACGTTAGCCCACTAAAATATACTATATGTACCTACCTACAGTTGTAAAGACATGTCGATGTGTACCAAAATCTCTACAAGACTCCAGCTGAGCTATTAAGACCAGAATGCAATAGCTATGACATCATACACACATCATAACCGAGGTCTGACATCACTCGCTGACCTTACCTCGGCCAGTTCGGTCGCAACTGCGCACGAAAACGCGTAAGCAAACTGAGATAAATACTTCATAAACAGTGGTTTTACAACAATATGTCGAGTAAGTATCTTGTAACCTACTTTTCAAGTGCTTATGGTCAGTGATTTCTCAATATGTTTGCGTGTAGTAGTTATTTTAGATTACTGTGTCATGTGGTCGTTCGTGTTTTGATTATTGTAAATAATGCTATGATTAGGTAGTACATAGTAAAATGCCTTTAACTAGCCGTGTTTGTAATTGTAAGTAGGTGAATAGCGAGACAAAATTGTCTGCCTACTATCATAATTCATAATATTCACAAATTATTTGGTTTTGCTGTACTATGAGTGAAGTAATAAAAATACCATAAAAATGTGCTGACCGTATTTGTACCTAACAAATACATACGTCATTGCTTTGATTAACGATGAGACAATACTTATGATCAAGTTTCTATCAGCTTATTATTAAGTAGCTTTAGGGAAATGACTAATAAGCAACTATTTGTTGTTTTTTTTTTATTATTTTAATAGATTAGTGTTAGAAGACGATAGCGTAGGCAGGTAAAATGTCCACGACGAACTTTCAAAGGTCGATTAATTAATTATGCACAAATCATGTCGTTTGTTGTTAACATAGATGTTATATCTACTAAATTAGGTTAACGTTGATTAGACGCACTAAAACCTTTAAGAAACAATGAACGATAAGTTACCTAGTTGAAACCGTTATTAAAATACCAAAGTCGATTGATTTTAAACTCGTAGAGTTGCTCTACGTGGTCGGATGTATCATTCATTAATCGTATAAGGAAACATCTGTTCATGAAATGTGTGTTAATAGTTTCCGTTAGCTCTAGAATTTACAAAGGATCATTTAACATTTGTTATTAACAGTGAGCGTCACAATTAAGTAACGCCCCAGCCGCGCCGCAGTGGGATTTGAAGCTGGGTGTCTTGTGCAGGGGATACTTCTCTATGACGCTGTTTGTACTGTAGCTAACAGCTATTATTTCTAAACGCACAAGTTACAGATTTGCACGTGAATTTCATGATTTGTAAAATTGAAAACTCGTTGCGATAAGACGAGGTAGGTGCCAAGGTTGAGCACGCGCTTTAATGACAACTGAGAAATGTCAATTTGAGATTGAGATCATTCATCCAGTTCAATGCCACGGTTAGACCACACACCACAAACCACAGGTTTGTACTACTACAACTAACGTAAATCAGATACCAAAAGGACAAATTAAAATACCTACCACCTCGGTTGCTGAAACAGAGTCCTTCTAGATTTAATTTTAACCGACCAACTAGGACGAGTTCTTAACCCGTAATTATGTTCCTATATTATTACATCAGAACTCCGCCGATTATGAAACGATTTACAAAATTATTATTAGATTATTTTACAAAATAGTACTTTGTAAACTTTCGCGATCAATAGACATAATTGTAAACTGTTTAACAGGGGTTTATGAACCCTTGTGGTCACGGGTAGACAGTTTACCCGTGACCACGAGGGTTGCAAGGCACTCGAAACGTCGGGAATAAATAAAACAAGGTAATAACGCGATAAATTCCCGTTAAGCAGTATATGCGCGACGACCTGCGAAAAGCGCCCGGCAAAAAGTGGATGCGGGTGGCCGAAGAACGTTCTCAGTGGCGCTTGATAGGAGAGGCCTATGTCCAGCAGTGGACTAATGTGGGCTGATGATGATGATGAAGCAGTTTATATTTTTTTTATTGCAAAACTCAGTTCCGATGAGGAGTTGACTCCTCATGCATGGAATCGAGTAAACTCCTCAAATCTTATAGGCACAC
This sequence comes from Pasiphila rectangulata, assembly GCA_963082625.1. Classification (NCBI taxonomy): domain Eukaryota; kingdom Metazoa; phylum Arthropoda; class Insecta; order Lepidoptera; family Geometridae; genus Pasiphila; species Pasiphila rectangulata. Next base: position 17,688,808 of record OY720254.1, read on the forward strand.
CACTAGCGTTTTACTTTGTTATTTTCTATAACAACAAGTTAAGCATTTGCATTCATTCAGAAATTATGATTTGATGAAGTGGAACTGGTGAAGAAGACAACAGAGGGACATCGATACTCCACAGTGTTATTGTCCCGGGTTGCGATATCGAAAATACCTTTCCACTTGTTGTCATACCATGCCAATGACCCTGACGATGGGTATGACAGAAACCGACTTCAATGACCCTGATGATATGCGCTTGTACAAAATTAAAGGAATTATGAATATACGGAAAATTTTAAGTAGTACCTATTATTTCCGGACCGGCAACACGTTTGCCTCTCAAAAAAGCTCTGACGGCCTCTACCTCTATCATCAGATATCTCAAGCGGACAGCTAAACTCCTATCACTGATTTCTTGATGAGCATATGCTCATCAATATCATCAGTGTCATTAAAGTCGTTTATTTGTAGAAAAATTAAAGAATTATGAATAAACGGAAAGTTGATGTAAACAAATGTAACCAACTAGATTCGGTACAACTTAGAGCCACGATCTAAAAGACTGCAAGTCAAGACCAACTAGAGACGTTGAGTGAGATAGAGATGTAGTCTGACGTACGGATAAATCAATCAAATTTAATAAAAGTCAACTATAATAACTAAATGCTACAGACACACCTACCAACATGCTGAAAGATCCACATGTTAAAACGTATAACACCCCTCGTGTTTTGCTTCGGGGCTAGAAATAATCGTACATCCGCCATATTGGATTTTTGACATTTGTATTTATTTATTCCATCATGTACATGTCCTATTTTCCAGCCAAGATAGAGTCCCTAGAGTCCGGCTGGGGCATCCAAGTGGTGTCCCCGGCGGAGCACACGTTCGAACTCGACGAGGAGTCGCTGGCGGCCCTGCTGCTGAGGGATGACGTCAAGGACCGCGCCGTAGTGGTGCTGTCAGTGGCAGGCGCTTTCCGCAAGGGAAAATCGTTCCTGCTTGACTTCCTGCTCAGATACTTGCACAAAAAGGTCAGCAAACCTCGGTCTTACTCCTTCAGTCGCTGGTAATTCGAAGATGGGCAGACAAGACAACATTGATTAAGTCGCGGACAAACGATGGATGTGATGGATAGATGGTTTGCACAGGATCGTAGCGGATGGCACAAACTAAGGTAGGCCTATACCCAGATGTAGGTCTTTTTGTCAGGCCGCACACAGCGAGTTAGGATTGGTGATTGGACCAGTGACGAGTACCCGGTAAGTTACCCGGGGAGGAAAAGAGTAGGCCCGAGAATGCTACCCAGCATTCTCGGGCCTACTCTTTTCCTCGTATATAAAAATGGCCTTTGCAATCTTGATCTCGCGAAGGGGAAAATCCTCATATTTGCCGACGATGCCGCACTCTTCTTTCAAGGTGAGACCTGGTCAGACGTCTTCTCCTCAGCCCAAAATGTTTTCAGCTTGGTCACTATGGCTCAAAAGAACCTCTTAACCTTAAATAATAACCATAAAACTAACTACATAACATTTGCTCCTAAAATCAACTTACAGCCCCCCAATAATTTCTCAATCACAGCCCATGACAGATTTGTCTGCCAGGCCAACGGCACGTGCCCTCTTCTCCTAAAAAAGGAAGAAGTTAAATTCCTGGGTATAGTGATTGACCTATCTCTCAGTTTTAAAAAACACATCACGACACTCAAGCCGTTTGCGTAAGTATATTTATATTTTTTAAGCTCTAAAGGGTGTTGCTGATCGAAAGACTGTTAGAATGGTATATAATTCACTATGTAAGTCCGTCATGGAATATTGTATTTTAGCTTGGGGTGGTTCCGCCAAATCACACCTGACAGATTTAGAGAGCTCAACGAGCTGTTTTGAAGGTCGGGACAGGCATACCCTTTCGATATCCTACGAGGGACCTGTATAAGGAATGGGATGTACTATCTATAAGGCAGACATTTATACTTCAAGTCTTAAAACAACACTCATCCTTGGTATACGACCCAGCTAGCCTCCGAGGCAAACGTAGGAAAGGCGTGGTATGCAAAACTCGCACCTTCCGTACATCCCTATCACACAGGTTCTCTTGTTTTCTAGGCCCTATGCCTATAATAAGTTAAATAAAATATTAAATATAATTAATCTTAAATATATATTACCTACCCAAACATGGCTGCTGTAAATACAAAATTATATCTTGGCTTAAAAACCTTGATTATAATTCGACCGAAGACTTCTTTAAATCTTCTTCCTAATTCCCTTATCTGTATATTTTTCTTCTACTTGGCTTACTTCTTCTTAAAAGCCATAGCTTACACAAAAACTTACACTTACACCCATTTCAATTTCTATTCTTCCGTTGCCCAGTCTATTATGATATTGACGTCAATAGGAGTTTAGGGTTAACCCACGCTCTCATAACCTCACCTTACACACACACTTACATACATACACCCACATACATACACACACAAACACACTGTCTCACACGACATTCGGGTTCTCATCTCTATAACTTGTAAACCACTCTGTTCTGTACCGTGGAGAGGGAGGCCTGGTGACCTGTATCACAGGTCTTTTTGAACCTATTTCAGGCACCAGTCTTCACAAACCAGGTAGGTAAGGTAACCAGTGGTGGGGTACCAACGTGTGGTCATATCTGTCCCTCTTATTTAGAAAGGGGTACAGATTACCGGAAGCGCGTTGGATCCCGTATTCTATTTTTTTTTATTTTTGTCCTTTATAGTGTTACTTTTATATAATACTAGCCGCACCCCGCAGTTTAACCCGCGTAGTTCCCGTTCCCGTGGGCATTTCGAAAAATCCCTCTTTAGTGCACCTCTACAATAATAAATAAATATTTAATTTCATATTTCATTTCAACTCTTTTTTTTCAACAATTTAGAGGCTAGAGTAGTCTTCAATCTAATGGACCAACTACTGAAGCCAGAACCTACCTAAACAAATGATTTAATAGTGTTCTACTCGTGCTATGAAACAATTCTATTTGCTATTTTAAATAATATGCATTCCAACCCGGCGCGGCACCCCGTGTCTGGCGGATCCCCGGTGATAGATGATAGAGGCTGTCAAAGCTTTTCCGAGAGGTAGAACACTACATGTATCATTTTTCCTTTCACACTTTCGGTAAATTAAATCACAAAATTTGAACAGTTCTTTATCCTGCAGTACAACCTCGGCGAGGGCGGCGCGGACTGGCTGGGCTCTGAAGAGGAACCGCTAAAAGGGTTCAGCTGGCGCGGCGGCTCCGACAGACACACCACGGGGCTGCTGCTCTGGTCGCAGCCGTTCAAGGCCACGCTCCCCAATGGCGAGAAGGTAATATTTAAGTTTTGTTTATTAAGGTTCATGGATGTGGCGCAGGGAGTGGAATATCGCTTACATTAAACTAAGCAACAGTTTGTTCTATGGAAACCAAATGGATAAGATAAATGAGAGAACGAGAGAGTTTTAGAGATATTTTTGAGATTTTTCGAGATGATGTACCTACGTATGCCTGAAATCACCCACTTCTGGAAATATGCCTCTCTTTTCTTGCCAACCTCTTCTTTTCTGATACATCCAGGCTATACCACCAACTTTGTCGCTACCCTACGCGTTAACGCGAAGTTTGCAGAGATAAAACCCTGAAACCTTTATAGCTAATAGAAGTGTATGTAAAGATCACAGGAAAATTATAGCGAACTCTAACTTGCATAGTTTTTAAGACCAGCGGGGAGGAGAGGGTCTAACGAGTCCGACTCTTGGCCGGTTTTATTTAAACTTTCGCGACCACGCCACATTATTTACACATATTTATTTGGGTATTTATCGCGTTATTTAAGACTCAGTCTTCCCGGGACTACGATGGGTGCAATCCTGTCGAAACGTCGGGCAATACCTAATAAAGGTAAATAACGCGATAAATGTTTAAATATGTGTTATTATACTACTTCATAAGATATTATTGTAGATTGATTGATAATAATCTACAGATATCATTGTTCTTTATTACATGTATTACTGTTCTGTTTTATTTTCCTCACACTTCTTGCCATGGTTTTCAGGTAGTAATACTCCTTATGGACACGCAAGGCACATTCGACAGCGAGTCCACAGTGCGCGACAACGCCACCGTGTTCGCACTGTCCACTATGATCTCCTCCGTGCAGATATACAACCTCTCGCAGAACATCGAGGAAGACGATCTGCAGCATTTACAGGTGAGTCTGGTTACAAGTCACATGTAATTTGCTATTATACTCGTATTACATCGAATCTGAATACTATAAACAGCGTGACTTTGCCTAATCCACGAAAAGCGCCCGCCAACCATGTAGTGACAGTGAACCCCCGGGGGGGCTGCAGACAAAAGTCAATTGCAATCGTGTCAGAATGGTAGATTAATGGTGAAGTATTGACAGTATCGCTGCTAAAATCAAACCATACGATCGACCATTTCGACGTTACCGTCAGACTAAGCTCCTGGTGTCAGAGAAGAATAACCCGGAGTCTTATAATATTTATTCAGCGCTGCAGTGTCTGGAAAGGTTAGAAGGACTAGACCTTAACCTCTATTACCAGAACGAATAGAATTGCCCAAAACCTGTTCCATCCTCTCAATTTAGTCTGCGATATTTAGAGGAAAACGTCAATCTATAAACGTCCGAAGCTGACTAAGCGTTCCACCCTTTCCAGCTCTTTACTGATTACGGCAGACTCGTGCAGAAGAGCAGCGGAGGCAAGCCGTTCCAGCGGCTTCAGTTCCTCGTGCGAGACTGGAGCTTCCCATACGAGTATCCCTACGGAGCGACCGGCGGGAAGAAACTGCTCAACAAGCGGTTAGAGGTAACTACTAATGTTTTCCGTTAGTTGGGGACTAAGGTTAACTTCGAAGTAATATAACTAATAACTAATGATGTTTAAAAAGTTTTCGGTTGTGCATTAACCACAGAGCATACGATGACAAATCTTAACAATTTTACTCCGGAATGGTATTTCTAGTTGTGTATTATTAGTTTATTATTATTGTTGTATTTTTAGTTTTAGCTAGTTTCATTTCAATCGTATGTCCCATGGGGGATCAATCGCATACTCTTAGTGCCCCATCGTATTAGGAGGCCAATTATTTCTTCAATGGCACGCGCACTAGGCGGCCAGAGCGGCCTCATGGAAGAAATAATTGGAGGAGGCGATCTGGTCACCTAATGCGCTGGCGCTCCCTCAGTCGTGGTCGTCTTTTAAACTTACTTTACAACAGACTTCATCAAAAGTATGGTTTCCAAACGAATCAAAGATACACCTTTTAAAATCCCATTTAGTAGTACTATATCTCGTTCGACTAATCGTCAAGTGTGTAGATAAAAACAGTCTCAGAATCGCCAGTCTCCTTAAATTTCCAGGATATTGAAATACCACTCGCGATCTGTATCTAAGTGACACATCCATAGGTAAAATGGTGCATTTTAAATCCCGTAGGTCCACGAAGGCCAGCACAAAGAGCTGCAGACCCTGAGGGAGTACATCGCGGCGTGCTTCGAGGATCTGGATTGCTTTCTGATGCCACACCCGGGCCTCAACGTCGCCACCAACCCGAAATTCGACGGCAATTTGAAAGGTATAGAACTCCTCTCATTACAAATACCGAGGTATGGTATGGACATAAAGTTGTTTCATGATCTTGGAGATCCGTGAGATAGGCCTCTGTTGTTCCCGACTCCCGAGGCTAAGGAATCGCTGACCTGGAGAGTCATCTCAGAGTTTTCGTTCTTATTAATTTTCGGTAGGAAAACAGGGGAGGGTCAGTACACTGCTCGTACTACCTACGCAGAAGTACCAACAGTTTATTTTGTGGCAGTTAATAAATGAACAAATCCACAAAAATAATACAGCTCCCTTTATTTTCTTAGGCAATACCGCTTGGCACTACTAATAGAGTGAAGGGAAATCATATTAAATATCAATGTTCGCGTACTTGTTAAACTGGTGGAGGCACCCACTGTTTCAACCATTACCGAGGACCTTCTTCAGGGTGATGACAGGCCGCGACCCTTTCCCTCCGTTGGCTGCCAAATTTCCAAAGGGTGGCCATGCGTTTGAAAACCATGCCTTCATAACAGTCATGTGAGCGCCACGAGTGAACCTGGTGAAGACGTAGTGAGCGCTGCCTGTTTGGCTGCTTCTCTGCAACTTCACGACGGCGGAGAAAGCAGCAGCAACGATGAGGAAGACCACCCAACGACATTCCGTCCATACCGCGAACATCAACAGCACGCCCCCCACCCGCCCGTCCGAAGTCGCGCGCTGAGAGCCTTGGCGCGCAGTGCACGACGAGACGTGGAGGGAAAGAGTCGCGGCCTGTCATCACCCTGAAGAAGGCCCTCGATAAGGGTCAAACAGTTGTTGTCTCCATCAATTTACTAAGTATGTGAACATTCCCGATATTTAATATGAATACGATAATTATTATAGTAAAATAATACAGCTCATTCTTGGGTATTCTTCCATATAGGTATTTGATTTGCAACAGATCCTATTCCAATGTCAACAACCAACCAATCATCTTACAGCCATAAGCAACGAGTTCAAAGACAGCCTCAAGGAGCTGATCCCACAGCTCCTGTCTCCGGAGCGACTGGTGCCGAAGCTGATCGAAGGTCAGCAGGTCAAGGCCAAGGAACTACTACACTACTTCAAAGTCTACATGAAGGTCTTCAATGGAACCGAGCTGCCGGAGCCTAAGAGTATTTTGGAGGTCAGTTTTTTGAAGAACTGGGGAAAGGACACACAAATCTCACTAATATTATAAAGCCGAAAGTTTGTTTGTATGGAGGTTTGTTACCTCATCACGCAAAAACTAGCGTACGTATCGAGCTGAAATTCTGCAAACGTATAGATGTTGACTAGGATTAACACATAGGCTACTTTTTATCCGGGTACAACGCATGCGGTGCGGCGGGCACAAGCTAGTTGTCTAATAAATTATTTATAAGACAACTAGCTTGTGTCTCTTTATTTTCAACAAAAAAAGCGACTTCAATGATATTATCTAAAATATTGCTGAAAATTCCCAAACGGCTTTATGTATGCTCATTATTACATTTGAATATTTCCCTTGATTTATCATGGATCCCATGATCAGACCTGAGTTTAAAAAAAAAGACTTAAAAAGGAGGAAGTTCTCAAGTCGTCTGTAAATTTTTTAGTAGAACAAGAATAAAGACCTTATTCAAAGTGTATTGAACTCAAAAATTATTTAACATATCGGTTCATAAATGACGGAGTTCTATTGGAGATTAAACTAAAAAAATACAGACGACTTGAGAACCTCGTCCTTTTTTAAGTCGGTTAATAATATAGGTATTAGAATATTGATGTTAGCATGATGTTAGCATGTCACGAATCTGTTCTTGTAACGTTCTGTTAATGCAACTGACAATTTTAGACGTAGCAATTGAGACCATAATGGGAACTACGGTTTCTATTGCTATTTCCAATTGGTTCTTTCCGTCGATCCACGATGTTACGAAACGGGGCGCTGAAATGGATAAAGTTGTAAAATCTCATATCGGAGGAATACTTTCTTTAAATCTCTGCGTCAACGGAAGTAACTTACACAAAGCAACACAATATCCAATGACATTATTGTACATGTCATGCTGTGCAATTGGCATTCAATTTACAGTATTTTTCTTTTTTCTTGTAAACTAAGTTGTTACTGCTGGCATTGCCTCGTTAAATAACTGAATAATCATCACTCAGGCAACAGCAGAAGCGAATAATCTCTCGGCCGCGGCAGACGCCCGCGACGTGTACGAAACTATGATGGACGAGATCTGCGGCGGCTCCAAGCCATACCTACAACCCAAGATGCTCGAGGAAGAGCATCGCAGGGTGAAGGACAAGGCGCTCCATGCCTTCCACAGCAAGAAGAAGATGGGAGGCCAGGAGTTGGCGGATAGTTATGGCGTTCAGCTCGTCAAGGTAAGGGAATAATCTGTGTTTGCTCGTGGATTCATTAATTCATTTCAGCCGTAAAACGTCCACTACTGCACACAGGCCTCCCTCATGGATCTCCATAAGGGGCAGTTGCCATACTCACCACGCTTGGCAGGCGGGTTGGCGAGCGCAGTATGGGATGTTGATACACGGAATGACGCTGCTGCCCATCTTCCGTTGCTCGTGGATTACTTCCCCCTATTTTGTTTCAATGATCCACGGTTCTACTGCTAATGTGGTTTCACTTGAAACGGAATAAGATAGTTTGGTATATTTCTTTTTATGCTTTGAATCTGCAATGGCAGTGCATATAATGGTGAATCATCAACTCTTTTCCGACTACCAAAACCAAGCGCGTTTTTGATCAATTGACGCCATTGCTATAAGGGTGTAAATATTGACTAGCTCGAAACCTATTACCGGCGTATCAATCCCTCTTGGACGAGGTCTATGGTGGCTCCATGTACAGTCCAAGATGCATCTTCGCCTATGGTGGATTATTTAAATTTATTAGTAAGAGAACCTCATAGAACGAGAACCTCATAGAACAGGTTTGCGGGGGCTTCAAATCGTGTCTCCAGCCCGAGGAGCTGGAGGACTCTGCGTCAAGGATAAAGTGCCCTACGCTTTCGGCGCGGTTGACAAAACCCTCATGGTCGAGGTCTGCGGTGGCTCAAAGCTTTATTGCAGCCCAAGGTGATCGATGAGGAGCAAACTCGTAGAAGAATCAACGAGTGTTAAGTGCTACATGCCTTCCACAGCAAAAAGAAGATGGGAGGCCAGGAGTTGGCAGATAGGGCGTTGAGATGTGTTAAGTTGGAATAGGATATTTTGATTAAGGTTATTTCTTTCTGGAGCCTTGCCTAGTACTCGGACCATTCCGAAACTATTACGTTAGAACTAAGGCTCCTGAGTGAAGAACATGAACACTGATCAACCTAAAAGTTGAACTTCTAGTAGTAGTAGAACTTTTTGTGAAGGGTTCATCCGGGGAAGTACTACCACCGTACCTATTTTTGTCTCCATTGCTGTGTTCCGGTTTGAAGGGCAAGGGGGCCGGCGAAATTACGGGCACATGAGACCTTACAACTCTGTCTCAGGGTGACGGGCGCAATGCAGTGCAGCATTGGTCACGCGCTTAGTGAACGTGATCACCGCGGCATTGAAATTGTTATAGGTGAGGTTACCGCTTAACATCAGGTGGGCCTTCGGCTTGTGTCGTCATTCAGTAGTATAAAAATTTTTTTTCAAATTCCGCTTGGTGGTGATATACCTTTAGGTAAGAGAGCGCTTGCGATTTGGGCGTATTTACAGCTCAGCCTAAGCTCGAAACCATTTATAAATTCGTCACCATATTAGTTTTTTTTTTACATTTACATGGAAAAAAAAGCTGCTTACAAAATAATAGAAACAAATGAAAAGAAGAAGTTTTTGCTTATGATTAGATATACATACATAGGTATCTTTATCATTATTTTTATAGATTATGATTTACGCGTAGGGTAAGAAGGGCTAAGTAGAATATGTATGCCCAATTTACTTTCTATTCATCGCAACATTTTCATTCCTTGCAGGATTTAGACGAGCTCTACGAACAGCTGAAGTCCCACAACGAGGGCAAGAACATCTTCAGGATAGTGGGCACCCCGGCCGTGTTCGGTGTGCTGGCCGTCCTGGGCTACGTGCTGGCGCTGCTCGGCGGCGCGCTGGGCGTGCAGACGGTGGTGGCTCTAGGCCAGGTCGCCGCGCTCACTGCGGTGGGCATGCTCATACTCTGGGCGTATACTAGGTGAGATCTTGTATATCTTAATGATTATAGCAGCCTGGTACTTTGTTACATAGCTTCTGAACAGAAGGTAAGAGAGCGCTTGAGATTTGGGCGTATTTGCAGCTCAGTCTAAGCTTAATGCTTTAGCATTAAGTCCTCCTTACACAATTGTCATGTGTTAAAAGTGTTAAATAAAATAAATAAATAAGGTAGTTCTTCTAGGTGAGTAAATAAAATATCACCAAGTCGTCATAGAAATCTGGTTCTTTTTGTGTACTCTCGTTGTGGTCGAAGTGCTAACCTGTGCCTTCTAGTGGTAAGTTCTTTTCCTAGTCGTCGTAGCCTGTACGTTGTTTGTAACTATGCGCATCGGGAATAATGCTTTTCTAACAATATACTAGTTCATTTATCTCTTAGTAATCCTAGAAGCCTGGTACTTTTCTTATTAATTAAGCGTTGGCGTGATGAACTTGTTACCTTTTACAGAGGATGGTGGGAGTCTGCAAAGGATCGGGATGGTTGGAAGACTTTAGGGGAGACCTTTGCCCAGCAGTGGGACAACATAAGTTAAATAAAAAAAAAACTAGATGCTGTCGGCATGCTGCTTCACTGTGTTAAATCTAGGAGAATTCTTAAATCGCCTTGTCGTTGTAGTAGCCTGGTACTTTTCTGGTACCGTTCCATTTTTAATTCTACCTGAATAACCGTTTCTGAGGTGTAGGCCACCTCCAAAAATTAACTGCATATTTTGTACAGTAAGATTGATTGTAACATTGAATTGCAGGGTGTCAGGGAACATGCGCGAAATCGGCGTTCAACTGGACGACATTGCTGACACGTTACGAGGATATGTGAGTATCGTGATTCGTTTCAAATTCCTCTCTTACTCGTATTTACGTTCGTTTATTTCTGTTTAATCTTAAGAACATGCAAATTATATAAAATTGTTCCTGAATAAATGAAAAGAAATGATTCCCGCCCGGCGAGATGTCCTAGGTGGCTCGGGTGATCAGGCTGAGACAAGGAGGCTGACTTCCCGCCAGGCGATAATGAGTGAGCCCAGATATCGATAGAGATGGGGGGATGAAAAAGTTTTTTTATACTTCTTAATGACGAGACAAGAAGGCCCACCTGATAAGCGGTAACCTCTACCTATTACAAGATCAATACCGCGGTGTGATCACGTTCACGAAGCACATGACCAACGCATTGCGCCCGTCACTCTGAGACATAGCTTACCCTTCCAACCGGAGCACAGCAATGCAGACATTACTGCTTCGCGGCAGAAACTATACTAGTAACTATAGTACAGTAACTATACTACAGCGACCAAATTCTAACTAAATGAAGCCCAAACAACAGTTGTTTGGGCTTCATTTACTTAGAATTTGGCACCACTATGTTCTACCATGAGTTTTCACAATCTATACCTACTCGCTAGCGACTGTAGTTAAAAAAATGTATGAAACTTGTATAGTTTAGTACTAAAATACGCAGTAAAGTACACTACAACGACTGTAGTTTGGGCTTAATGTGCTTAGCATTTGGTACCATGAGTTTCAAATCTGACAGATGTCATGGTAACGTACTATTACTACTGTAGTAACGGCAGGCGATCTAACAGTGACAATTCATTGTAGACACAGCATTATGAATCTTATCATATATGTTATAAGTAGAATGCGAAAACTTAAATTTATTTATCCTTTCAGCTTACAAGGGTGGCCATGGATTCCATGAGCCACAACCCAGCGGTGGCTGCTTACGCGTACACCGGATCCAGCGAAGCCAAGAAGCAATCATGACTTCACTGAACAGTGATGGAACACACCATTCTACAATGGACAATAATTAACCTGAATGACAGTACCACAAAAAATAAACAACTTTTAGACATTCCACTTTTAAAACACTCGAGAGTTAGACTATTAATTGTAATGTTGAACAGGTTTTCCACTCACGTTAATTACACGTTGAAAGTAGGTTTTCAACGTGTTATGTTCCTCCCAGGGGAACTTTCATAAGGATGTGAATTGTTACGAGACCTTTCCTCTCACGCGCTCGCGTTGCATCCAAATTACAAGTTCCCCTGCCCAAGCTCGAACACGATGAAAACCTATTTGCAGCGTAGTAGTTCCGGAAGTGCGCGAACAAAATTGACACCAATGTCGGTCTTATCGTAATAATATTGTTCAACTGCTGTTTATTTCATTTTGTGGTACTTAATTATCTTGTTACCGCGTACCACGTAGCGCGTCGAACAATGTGATTAATACAATAATATAAATAAATCACATTGTTCAACGCGGTACGTTTCCAGAATAATTTATTATGGGTGGAGATATAAATAATTTAAAAGTGATAACTGATAACCTAGACTTGTACATTTTTATATTCTAAAGGTTCACAGATTTTTTTATAAATGTATTTTGTACTAAGATGTAAATAAAATAAGTAACTCATCGGAACATCTTTTTAATGACACTGCTGTATTCCGTGTTGATCTGCTCAATCTTGGGCCTGAGTTCCTTGCACCTCTGCTGCGCGGCTTTGTCCGAGGGGTCTAACTCCAGCACCCGTTGTATGTCCTTCCATGCTTCTTCATACATCTAAAACATTGTTTTTTACTTATTTTATTAGTAGTATACAAATCAGATGTCGATCGCCGTGGGGTGCCGGCAGTAGAATGTTACCCCTCCTCTCATGCCTGTGGACGCAGTAAGAGCCTGCTAAGGGATACCTCCGAAAGATGGGCAGCAGCGTCTTTCCGTGTATCAACATCCCGTACTGCGCTCGCCAACCCGCCTGCCAAGCGTGGCGAGTATGGCAACTACCCCTCATGGAGATCCATGGGGGAGGCCTGTGTTCAGTAGTGGACGTTTTGCGGCTGTGATGATGATGATGATACAAATCAGATGACAATCTTATATGTCTAAGATATAACGATCGCAGCCGTAGCACAGCTGTCCACGTCGCCTGTTGGGCAAACGCCTACCTCATGCTCAAGCTGCCTCATGAGGGTTTGTTGCCATACTCATCACACTTTAGCCAGGATGTTGCGTTGACACATGGACAGGCGCGGCTGCACCTCTGCCGGAAGACAGTGGATGAGGCTGTCACTGGGCCGTTCAAGGTCCAACTAGTCGCGGAGGCAAAGTCGTCAGTGGGCGCGGCCTAAATGTATGCTATCTCACCTGACATAGTATGTTTACCCGCGCGCTAGAATGAAATGCACAATGATTCATTCCTAAACCGACCGCGCAAAAATATGTGAATAGACTTTTAGCACAAGGGCTATTATAAAAAACTTGAGTGTAATCTTTTCAAAATAACATTTATTTCAACTTTTGAATAATTAAACTATGTCGGAACGGCATTTATTTTTGAGTTTTCTTTCTCCTTATATTATTTAGTTTCGTCCAAAGTTGGGCTAAAATCAGTGTTTAAATACGAAAGTTTAGAAGCTTGTATTTTTGAAATAAACACTTTTTTTACGGTTTGGGGTGTATACAAACATAGATTATGACGAGATAAATTCATATAATCCTTAGTGTTGGATGGTTAACGTCAAACAGTGGAGTAGTTACCCTCCACGTTTGTATGGAAAGATGAGCGACTCGTTCATCCTTAAGTTGGCGTGTTAGATGAGAGGCAGATCCATGAGGGAGGCCTTTGTCCAGCAGTGGACGTCCTACGTCTGAGATGATGATGATGAGAAACAAATTTGCCACGTAGGGTGTCCTATTACCCTGTAACTCCAACAGACCTGCAGATGCGAGTAGGCGACGCACCGCCGATACAACGCCTTGACGCTCTCTGGATGGAACGCGAGCGCTTTATCGCAGAGCTCCAGCGCCGCCGCCGGCTCGGCGTACTGCAGCTGACAGTGCGCCAGGTTGTTGTACAGCTTAACCTGGAACCAGCAATCACATACACTGCTTAGGCTGCGTCCCCAGTACGCAAACTGTTAGCCGCCGACTGAGTGAGCCGCAAATTTGTGGCGAACTGTAATTCGAGTCAGCTGCAAACTCAGATCAACCCGACGTCCGTCGCAAGCAGTTCGGTTTCGGTTTAAAGAATGTTTATTTGCCAAGAAATTTCAAAATTTTACTTATGACAAAACTTAAACTAATGTAGTAAATTAAATTACGAGCAGTGAGCATGCTCTAGAAACTTATGATAAGGTATCATCTAACCTAAGCTGTTCTGTTATGAGCCGCTTATTTAGGTCGACCGACTGAATCTTCACTTTAGTATTGTTTAGTGGTTGTGTTTGTCACGATGGATATTTTTGAGGTATTTGGTAAATAAAACACGACCACACGCGTCGATAGCATCTCTCCAAATGCGAACTCTGCATGAACAGATTGCGGCAAACTGAACTCACTACCACCGCCGGCGAACAACCATATCGCCGCCGCCGACTGGAACCGGTTTTGCTGTGAGTCGGCCGCTCACTGAGACAGTCGGCGCACGTAACGCTGCAAACTGTGTAAAATGAGCGCAGAACTAGCAAACTGTAGACTCCATTTCAAATATATGGAAGGGCGTAGGTACTAACCGATACGCCGCTCACTCAGTCGGCCGCTAGCAGTTTGCTTGCTGGGGACGCAGCCTTAAGATGAGACACAAGACCTACGGATGACGGTGGGTATCATCACGGGACACTATGATCTCAACCATGACCTCTTACCCGTGGATGCAGCATGGATCTGCCATGGGTAGCATCGTTGTTCCGTGTATCAACATCCCATACTGCGCTCGCCAACCCGCCTGCCAAGCGTGGCGAGTATGGCACAACCCCCTATGATCTTGGATATCCATAAGGGATGCCTATGGCCAGTAGTGAACGTGGACAGCAGGCCCACGGCTGAGACGATGATCTCAAGACAGGGGCCACAGACAGTAGACTACGTCGCGGGTATCTCGAGGAGGAGACAGTGGAACTCGTGCTACTGCACTGTACTGCCGCAAAGGGCGCTAGATCAAAAATATGTAACGGTTGAATTGAGAAACCTTCTTTTTTTGTTGGTTAAAAACGGGACTACAGGAGCTCATAGTCATGCTCTCCTTCTACTGCAACATCTGCATATCCTTCGGAAATGCTCATGGAATGAGCCCAGAGTCCTTCTCCAGTACTTCAAAGAATTGGGCTGGCTAGCGTCGAGGTAGAATAGCGGGGGACAATGCGCAATACATAAAAAAATCGTAACTCTTAAAACCTTCACCATATCAGTCCGTTGACACCCACTGCTGGGTATAGGCCTCCTCTTCAGCACGCCAACGTACAGTCCTGTGCAAGTCTCATCCACTGCCGTCCGGCAACCCTGGCTAGATTGTCCGCCCACCTGGCAGGTGGTCTGCCTCGAGGCCGTTTCGCTTCCATCGGAAACCACTCTGTTACCGCCTTCCATCGGCTGTCGTCTCGCCTGGGAACATCATCCCATCTCCATTTTAAGCTTGCGATCCGCAAACCTCGCCTACGACTTTCATACGCTGGCGTACGCAACGTAACCTTACTAAAGATTCTTTAACAAGTTTCAAATTTACCTTCAAATCTATCAGCTCCTTGACTTTCTCCTCGTCAATGGTCTCCGGGTCCAGAGGCTCTATGGAGATCAGCATCTTCAGTGCCTTGTGGAACCTACGGAATGCATCTGGTATTCTCCTATCTTTCACTAAGTTGACCCCTTTCTCCTGTTAACAAATGGCTTGTAAATTTATAGGGGAACCATTAAACACAGTCTGGTAAGGTAAAAATAACACACATAGCCTATGTTAATACATCCATCTCAGCCATAAAACACAGCCACCACTGTACATAAACCTCCTTTATGGATCTCTAATATCATGAGGGGGTTGACAGGTAAGTTGGCGAGCACAGTATGGGATGTTGAAACACGGAGAGGCACTAAGGATCTTCTGGAGGTGTCCCTGAATCTAACTGCATAAATGGGCAATAGAGTGGCAATATTCTACTGCTGGCACCGCATGGCAATTAATACTTGTTTTGGAGAAATGGTCCAGAATTGGAAGGGAAAGTTGTGCATGTTGTGCTGGCCTCACATAATGTTGGATCGGGCTAAAGATAAATTTATTTGCACACAAACGTTAACAATTTACATAATATTATATAACATGTCTTAGATAATAATAATTTGACACTGATCTATGGGAAGGCATAGGTATCCAAACTAGGTTAGAACCTGTGCGATGGCATACCTAGAACTTCCGCAGGAATGTAGTCTCAAATAACAATGATTATAAGATGATGATGAATCAACTGGAAACTAAATACCAGAAGAAACAAAAAGAATTCAGGCAAATGGCAGATTTAACAATAACAAAAAGAAATGGGGAAAGGTATTTCACCAGTAAGAGATGTTAAAGGACCAGTTATCAGAGATGTTTCAGTAATGCAACACTTGCTCTCTTAACATGAGTATGCTTATTAGTAAATGAATAAATAATGCTGGCCAATTCACACAGCATCTAGCCCCAGGCTAAGTAGAGCTTTATTAACACATATTTAAACGGGTATTGGTAAATAGCGCGATAAATACCCGTTTAAATATGTGTTAATAAGTAGAGCTTGTATTGATATACTTAATCCATTACACTACATAGATAGATATTTTTTATTATACATTGAAAACCATCCAGAACACCTGAACTAATATCTACAGATTTTACAGACATTTATCCTGAGGCAATAATCGAACCTACAAGCTCTTGTGTCACAGGCGGACATTCGCCCGCTGTGCCAGAGGTTGTCTTAGTCACTCTGTAGCACAGTTAGTATACCTAGCTGAGAGCAAGCAGTTGTAGATTCAATTTAACACAAACACTGCTCACATTGGGAGTAGCAGCAACCTAGTTCCAAAGAGGATTTTTCCACCTTTTCATATATTTCACATAACACTACAAAGCATACAAGATGAGTGTCTATGTCAAACACTAGTATGAACGCCAGCAGCAAACTGTGACCGCTGCTTCACTGTCATTATCAGATCTTTGTGTAGATTATGATGTTGGGGCAACAGCAGCCGCCGCCGTCACCGCAACTATTTATATTGCTATCTTACTATTTACCTTGTGATACAGAGCACTATCATAAAGCCTCTCCCAGCCCCAGTCACTAATCAGCTGTTCTTCTGTCACCTCCTTCAATTCCACACGACATTTGATCTCCTTTACGAGCTCTCCATTCCCATCCCTATACACCATACGTACATCACTAGTCTCGCCACAACACATCTGCTGCAACACCAGCTCAAAATCCTTGTCAATAAAACAGTCACAATCGCCGATTAAAAGGTTCCCACTGAACTTGCTACTGAAGATCTGGCTCTCTGTTTCAATCTGGCAGACTTCTTCACCTTTTAAACATGTGACATCGGTCAGTGTGAACTTGCAGCGGGAATCTTCGTATGGTACGATGGTGTAGTCGCCGGGTTTCACGAGTTTCTTGATTAATTCTCTGTCAGGGCGAGAGCTGACTACTTTTTCTTCGTACATTATGATCACAGACTACTAGATGCTAATTTTGATGCAGAGTAACTTGTATGGGACTTGTGTTGTTATTTAAAAAACGCCAGTACCTTTGAATTTATCAAAAGAATTTTAAATTTTACTAGGGATGCAATGCAGCAGTGAAATGGTTGTTGTTTTTGTGTGGTTTTGGTTGGTAATTGGCACAGAACGCTAATAACCTACGGATTAATAGTGGTAGGTAATATTTTTGGTTTCGTTAAATTAGGCCAAGTGCGTGTTAAGTCATGCGCTGTGTAGGGTTCCATAGTTACCCGTAGACATGTTTTTAGAATTTAGTGTTAGAATATGTTTTGACATACGTAGGTATACTCATTGAGTTTCCGGTTCAAAGTATTCCGTCCATTAAATTTAGTATACCGCATCACAATATATTTGATTAAAAAGCTAGCCAGGAAAACTTACGGTCGCGGTATAGCTACCGCGACCGTAAGTTTTCCTGGAAAGTTCATGGTTAAAACTACATCCATGATTTTTTTTCAGATTTTTAAAACTAACAGTTTTGATTTCGAAGGGGGGAAGTGGGACGCTCGAAAAAAATTAGAAGTAAAAATATTTCGCAAGCGGAACTCAATCGAAAAACTGTCTTCGCAACGACTCAATGATTTTAAAAGACCTGACACCACACGATGGGATAAACAAGGATAAAAATTCAAACCAAATGTAATATTTTGATATTTTTTAGGGTTCCCGAAGGGTAAACGGGACCCTTTTATTAAGACTCCGCTGTCCATCTGTCTGTCCGTCTGTCAAATTGTCAATCTGTCTGTCTGCACCTCTCACCAGGCTGTTTCTCATGAACCGTGTTATGTTAACTTGATAGATATTTTTTTACAGATTATGTATTTCTGTGACCTCATTAACAGCAAATACTAAAAATATAAAAAAATATATATTTAAGGGGGCTCATGTAACAAACCTGATTTTTTTGCTCGATATTGATAACGACAACTGGTAGACGCTTGAAATATTCACAGAATATTTAGTTGTGTATTCACTTTAAAAATAAATAATTAAATTAAAATAAAACGAATGTTTGAGGGGGGCTCTCATACAACAAACGTGATATTTTTTTGCCGTTTTTTGATTGATATTAATAACGGAAACACGCTTGAACTAACGCTTGAAATATTTACAGAATATTTAAAGTAAGGCCTTTGCATCTATTATAGATGATTTATACAGTGTCAGCAACTGGTAATCTTGCTGTACGGGACGCTGCAGTGCCTGGATCATTGTTAGATGGATTAGGCTTGCCAAGAACCTATACCATTCTTTCAGCTTAGTCAGCTAAATGTAGTCAAATTGTGTTCTAGACAGTCCCAGAACAATCCAGCTATTAGTCAGAGGAAAGAACAGGTCAATACTAACTAGAACAAGAAGCTAACTTTAACTTCAGACGCGGGTTTACTCACGATGTTTTCTTCATCGTTAAGGCACGTGTTACGTGTGCACATAAATATTTCAAGAAAGAAAAATCCATTGGTACACAGCCGGTATCGAACCCACGACCTTCGGATTGAAAGTCAGGGGTACATACCACTCGGCCAACACGGCTATTACAGAATATTTAGTTTTATATTTATGGTATAGCAGTTGTTTTGGCAAATAATAGTACAGAACCCATTGTGCGTGAGTCCGACTTGCACTTGGGCCGATTCTTTCTCATCGTATATTTAAATTATACTGGGAACCCCTTTTGTATTACGGAACCCTAAAAAGTCAACCATGTCAATGTCAAAATTAACAAATTATATACCGTTCCGTTTCACACAGAAAATTACTATGCCTGTATGTATATATCTTAATTAAATATGGATTAATCCTTTGAAACATAGAGGAAAAATAACGTAAATTTTAAGATAGTGAGTGTAGTATGTGAATGTGACACATAAACGAGATGTGATTTAACACCACACACCCACCACCCATAAACACCTTCCAGCCGCCATTGAGTACGGACGGAACGGAACTCTTTGTTGCCCATTCTTTTGTTTATCTAGAAATGTCACAAAATGTCAGAAATCAGCTGTTTTTGACACTTGATTACGAATTTTTGATTCGATTTTATTTTGAAATTATTTAATTTTTTTGTATGAAAAATGCTGCTGAATTATGAAAACTTGTAAAATAAAAAGTTATAACTCAAAGTGATTCGGGAGAGGTTGAGGAAGGTTTACCTTCCCTTTTTTCTAAAAGAAATATTGAAAAAAATTAAGAAATCAGTATTTTGAAGAAAACTCACGCTGTAAGTAGACCAATGATTGATAGCCAAGTCTAAAATACAACTTGAAGACACCTTTACTATCAACCAGTTATATAATATTTGATTGAAGTAAGATTTACCTTGAAATCATTATTTAGCTAATATGAAAACATAACCTCAAACGGTACAATACATCAATTATGATTTCTTGAATTAATGATGTTGGTCTGTTCAGTAAAAATAAAATAAACTTAGACATATGTACATACTATACAATTTATGAGAGGTTTTTAATTTACAAATTTAGTGGATTGGTGTCAAGAAAGATATGGAAGTTACACAGAATTGTAAAGACACACTTAAAGTACCTAAGTAATGAATTCTCTGTTTATTTATAGTTGCAATGTCCCTGCTACTGAAAAACGTTTGGCGGAATGTGCTGCGAGGCAGCTCCCTCAGCTGTTCATCTCACACGCTGCGCAGCCTCTCCTCAAGCAGTAAATATATAATATAATATTCAACTCATTTTAGCTATTTAGAGTTTAGGCAACATTGGTCTTATGTTTAAACCAACCCTAAACTCCTGAACCAGACTAACCAATACCTCCCTTACTATCAGCAGTTTGTTCCTTTCCTAACCATAATTAAATAAATAAATAATGTTAGACAGTTCACACAGAAACATCTTGGCCCAAAGTAAGCGAGTATTTAAACAATGTTAATTAAAAAATTATATCATCATGGGACACTGTGATCTCAAACACTATCTTCTGAAGACAGGGTCAGAGACAGTGGATTGTGTCACAGGTGTCTTGAGGAAGAGGAGACAGTGGAGCATGTGTTACTGCACTGTAGTGCCACAAAGGAAGCAAGATTGAAAATGGGACAACAGGAGCTCATAGAATTGTACCCTTCTACAACATCTGCATATGCTTTGGGGATGCTTATGGAATGCTGCCAGCGGCTCCAAGTCTTACTCCAGTATTTCAAGGAGTGGCTGGGGTCAGGGTAGAATCATGGGGGATAGTTGCACAATACACTGATGCAGCAAGTCAGTGCAGATCTGGTATCCCCTACCAGAAGTAGAATTATAGAAATACAATGCCTATGACATTGACATAAGAATGAGGTTTGTCCAGCACCTATACGTCACCTGGCAACCCTTAGTCAGCTATTAGTCAGAAGAAAGAACAGATAATACGCCTGAAGCTGACTATGCCGCGAGTAACGATGTTTTCCTTCACCGTCAAAGCATGTCTTAAATGTGCACATGAAGTGCAAACATTTGACCCGCGGCGAAAACCCGCAACCTCTGTGTCCGTCTCACTAACACGGAGGTCGCCGATTGCGTAACCCGTTTTAGCCATTGAGCTCCTGGCTAGTCTAGACCTTGCTATGTAGTCCGCATCACCGAACCGTATCTTGCTTATTCGTCTAATCTAAAGTTTTGTTTCTCGCTTTAGAGCTAGAACTAATCCAATTGGCGATCCCTAATATGCATAGCGCTGTCAGTCTGTCTGTCTGTGTATTTGACGATTACAACCGAATGCGTTGACCAATTTACATGAAACCTTTTTTGTTAGCACCGTCTTAATGAGAGAAGGGTACTGATTGATTTTGGTGACCCTATGGTCACAGGGACCGGAGTTATTGTGACCTCAGAAGGTTACCAAAAAAATAAAAGTCTTCAAATGGCCGAAAACGTCCAAGAACCCAAAAATGCCATTTTTGACATTTGGTGACCTTTTGAGGCCTTCGCTTCCTTTTCGCCGGGTACGGGGGTACCACCAATGCTTGTTATTGCAAAAAGACACGGCCTAACTAAGCTATTACATTAAGTTTCAGAGCTCAGTCGCGCCCGAACCGACCCGCTGACGGCTGAGATCCGGTCGGCGCCGGCGGCGCGCGACGTGCTCGCGTGCGTGTCCGCGCACCTCGCGCAGATGACGCACGCGCACATGCTGCAGGCGCTGCGCACGCTGTTTGAGCTGCACCGCACTGAGGCGTATGTATTCCACCGTATCCTCCTTTATCATTGGTACGGTACTGGTAATTCAAATACCTTGGTAGCATGATCACCCCCAAGTGTGACTTAAATGCCGAAATTAACGGTAGAATAGGTGCTGCTGCCGCGGCCTACGGTAGACTACGCACAAGAGTTTTTCGTTCACACGATCTACACCTTTCCACCAAAGTCAGTGTCTGTCAGTCGGTAGTATTACCAAATCTCCTGTCCTCGTCTGAGTCATAGGTCCTGTACCGCAAACACATTCGCACAATCGACAGATTTCACCTCAAATGTCTCCGAGACATCATGAACATCAGATGGTCAGACCGCGTCAGGAACACTAATGTCCTGAAGCGCGCTCAAGTCGGAGGCATTGAGGTGTATCTGATGAGGCGACAGCTACGCTGGTGTGGACACGTGTCTCGAATGCCGGATAGTAGAGCTGCGAAGCGCATCTTCTTTGCAGAACTCCAGTGCGGTAAGCGTAAAAGCGGTGGCCAGTACCTGAGATATAAGGATGTTCTGAAAAGACATGAAGCGATGCAAAATTGAGCCATCTACTTGGGAGTCAAAAGCAGCACAGCGCCCTGAGTGGAGACGTTTCATCCATCAACAGGTTGATACCTTTGAAGATGAGCGTCGCGAGGAGCTCGGTAGGAAGCGCGAGGAGCTGAAGGCCCGTGCACTAGCTGACATCCGGTACAATTTTATCAACGGGGTATTAACGTGCCCAAAGTGCTCTCGTACCTTCTCTTATAAGATTGGGTACACAAGTCACCTTAGAGCACATGAAAGGGTAGAAAACCAGAACCCTCCTATGAGACTTCTTATCTGAATACTCAGTCGCCATGGCCGAAATCGGCTAGGAAACATCATCATCATCACGGTACTGGTAAAGAGTGGACGTCTGTTATCCCAGATCAGTATAACCTTGGGAGTCTTCAAGGCCGTGCTCCATCTTAGGCCACATCTTTACTTGTCCCCAAGTGGGATGGTGGCCAAACACTTGGTTATTTTATTGTCAATAAAAAAAAATATCCCACCCCACTAATTAATGCTTGCGTAAGTTTAAAGTCAGTCTGATAGTTCTAGTTCTAATTCTGATAGTACTAGTTCTGATCCTCATGATCAGAACTTGAAGATGTTGCCATACTCGCCACGCTTGGCAGGCGAGCTCAGTATATATACGGGATTTATCAAAATCGTCTTTCCGTGTTGATACACGTGGCTGCTGCCCATCTTCCGGAGGTATCCCTTGGCAGGTTCTTACTGAATCTACGGGCAAGAGAGGAGAAACAACATTTTTCTGCCGGCACCACACGGCACGTTGTGCCTTTATTCCCTCGCGTTCGCTGGTTCCACCTCCCTCAGACTCCGTGTCAGTCCACTGCTGAACATAGGCTTAAATTAAATAAACAAAGCGACTATTGAGACGAGCGGCTACCAAGTCATTGGCCTTTCAAAAGTAGGTATATTGGTCTTTCACTGTTACATAGATGATTTATAAAGCGTCGCGATTCATGCTGTACGGGACGCTGCAGTGCCTAGAATTGTTTGAACTCCAGTCACTACACTGTTTAAATCATCTTTATTTGATGTGAAAGACCTTAGATTTTTTAGGTATGAAATAGTATGTCATCCTTTATTGGTTTCCCAGAATTTCGTTACAGGATTCACCATGCATAATATCATGTAACTTTTTATTAGCACTTACAAGCTGTTTTCTCCAGATCCGACTCTGACGGCATCATCCGCGACCCCACCTTCGGCCTTCTCTGTCAAAACTTCAAGAAGCACGCTCGCGAGCTCGACGTCAACGAAACAATCGAGGCCACTAAAGTCCTCTCCTTCCTCCGCGTCCCAGCCGACACGGTCATCGTCCAAACCCTCCTGCAGCTCCTCAGATCCAACATCAACATGCTGAATCTCCGTCAAATCATGTTCCTAGACTTTATCCTAACACGATACGAAACCTCGAACCATCTAATAGACGCGCTAAAACTGGCCTTACCTTTAGCGTTCCAAATACAGCTGCCGTTAGAGCTAGATAACCAAGACCTGCCGCTGTTGAAAGATATGCTAGCGTACAGCTGTACAAGGAACCTACCAGACAGATGTATTAACAACGTTGTGACCGGCCTATTGCTACACGATCAAGCGATGAATGTGCAGACAGCGAAGAACATCATCTGGTCGCTATGCCAAGTGAACTGCACAGAAGAGAAGTATCCTACCAGAGTTCAGTTGCTGCATATATGCTATGATATATTAGCTATGAAGGTAGACCAGCTATCGTACGACGATGTGCTGAGGACGACAGCTAAGATCAAGGGGCGGATACTGGAGAAGCATCCCGAGTATTATCACGAGCAGTTGATGGATGCGGTGGCGGACTATGTGATCAGTCATGGTGTGGAGTTCGAGAAGGGATTGTTGATCGCGAGAGTTCTGTCGAGAGTTGTAAGTTTTATCTTTAATACATCATTTTGTAATAAAGACTACTCCTTGTTCATCAATGGGAATTCATCGTCCAATAATGGGATTCGGCATGGAGGACATCCACCAACTAGATGGGCGGACGACTTGGTAATGACCGCGGGTCGGCGGTGGATGCAGGACACTCGCAATACTTGGTGGTTCATGAGGAAGGTTTATATCCAGCAGTGGACGTCCTACGGTTGAAATGATTATGATTACGAATGAGATTCGGGCTAACTAACAGTAACATTAGTAATAAAGAAATATTTTGTGTAATTCACCTCACTGCTGAGCTAATATGTGCCCCCATCCTTCTATTTCTAACTTTTCATGTTGGTTTGTTTAAATTACTTTGAAACTTTTTATAAGAAAGTGCCTACCGGACGTCTTTATACATTTAATACCCAGTTCTGGGTGCAAGGGTCCGTCAATTATTGTCATTCCTTTCATCATTGGAGTTGATGATATATTTACAAAAAAAAATTGGTTTCCAGGCACACACCCACCTAGGCCTAGTCAAATACCTCTGCGCGCAAGCAGTGGCATCGCCCACCACCCTCTCCAACGCGCGAACCAACATTCTCTTCGGCTTCGTCAACTGCCTCGCCAACAACAACTTCACGCCCGAGGCGGTGCAATGGACGGAGATTCGTAGACAGATATCTGCGAATCCGATATTGAACGGGACTAATTCCGCCCTGCCCTGGGCTAAGCTGTGTTTGGAGCTGGCATCGCTGGGACATTACGAGGATAGGCTGCTGGAACGAGTGTTTTCTAAGGTATGATCGAGAAGGTGCCTCCTTGTAGTTTTGCGCTCCTGGTAGAAACGTCGTCGGAGGTATGGCGTGTATCTAACTCTGGTCCTTAGATATCGAGAAGGTACCTCTTTATAGCTATGCGCTCCTGATAGTCCCGTTATTGCCTACGGTTGCTTAGAAAGTCAACTGCCTCGCCATTATAATAACGTTACACCCGAGGTGGTTTAATTTACGGAGATTCGGAGGCAGATATCTGCGAATCCGATACTGAACGGGACTAATTCCGCCCTGCCCTGTCTAAGCTGTGTTTGGAGCTGGCATCGTTGGGACATTACGAAGAAAGGCTGCTGGAACGAGTGTTTTCAAAGATATTCGAGATTCTGCACGCAAAACTCAGGCTCTTACTGCATCCACGGGCAGGAGAGGAGTCTAACCCTATACTTCAAATTCGATGTAGAATGTTTGTAAACAAACTGTCACACTTCAAATAAAATTGCTTCCTGCTGGTTTTTTGGCCGTGGGTCACACACAAATCCTAATAATTGAGAAATTTGTATAAAAACCAACAGAGAGAAAGTTATTTTTAGGTTTGCCCACAAACATTCCACATCGATTTTGGCTGAGGTATAGATAAGTTTATCAGTCTAGAATGTTACCCCTCCTCTCATGCCCGTGGATGCAGTAAGAGCCTGCTAAGGGATACCTCCGGAAGATGGGCAGCGGCGTCTTTCCGTGTAACAACATCTCGTACTGCGCTCGCCAACCCGCTTGCCAAGCGTGGCAACTACCCCTCATGGATGTCCATGAGGGAGGCCTGTGTTCAGTAGTAGACGTTTTACGGCTGAAATGATGATGATGATAGATAAGTTCAGTTCAGACGCAGTCCGTAACCTAGATGGCGCTGTATTTTACTTGTAGCATTGAATATTTTTTGTATCTTACAGCAATTCCTCGCGGAGTTCCTAGACCGGCAAAACAACACGCTAGACTACTTGCAACTGCTGACTCTGCACGAGGCAGTCTCCGCTTTCCACGACAAGCGGTACTCCCTGCCCGAGGACACGATGAGGAAGGCCCGCGCCGTGTACCCCGTGAACCCGCTCAACGAGAAGCTGGAGGAGTACGTGGCGCGGGGGCTCGGGGGGACGGAGTATGCGCAGAGGAATGTGGTGCTGCCTTGCGGGGTTATGGCTGGTAACGCTTAATGATATTATAGTTCGCGCAAAACTTCTTGAGCTCTGTGAAGTTAGCTTCAGTGACTGCGCAGTACACAGTTTTTATGGCGTTGAGGGGAAGGAATGTAAAAGGGGTGCGAGAGGGGCTCAGTCTGTGAAACTAGGGTTGCCAGCGCGAGTTTTGGTGTATTATTTTCGTTTTATCTAGCACTCATTTTACTATGCATTTATTTATTTTTCAATTATTAAAACAAACATATTTAAAAATCAATTATTATATTAAATTAAGAATTAATAAAAACTGAAATGCTACAACAAATTCACCTTTACTTATCGCAAGAAGCCAATTTTTTAATATTAAATTTCTACTGTGTAGAAAGATTATTTATAACCTAGTTGGCGATATTGAATGAACATGTCAACATGCGCAACTTTGCATTTGCCGCAACGTTCACAGAGCTCAAGAAGTTTTCCGCGAACTCTACCTCCTTGTAGCTATGCTCTCCTGGTAGTTACGTCGTCGGCTGTTGCTCTACACTCTTGTCTCTTTTCTACATAGTATAAATGAAAACGATTTCTGAAACATTACACCCGCCATTCTGACTCACACTCTGGACAGACCGACAGGCAGACGCGGGCAGCGACTTTAATTTATACTATGTAGAGATGATCATACATATTGATTGAAGTCGCTGCCCGCGTCTGTCTGTCGGTCTGTGCAGGGTGTGAGTCAGAATTAACTATGTCGGGCCCAACAGGCAATACACATGAAAGGGAGTTATCTTAATTAATTATCTTAAGTATCATTATCTTTTCTGACTTTCATGTTTTCTACCACAATGCATTTTTATCCATGTTAACGACATTTTTACCCAACTGCTGCCATAAAGAATGGTTATGTTTTTGATTGCATAAAATAGATGTATATTTTTTTGCCATTCTGCAGGCAGACTAAATTGATTGACGGGTTTTAATGTTAGGGCAATAAAGATGTAGATATTGTGTATGCTATTATATACGTACGTTCATTACAGACGTGCTAACGTGCGTGAAAGGAGGGCGTCCCGTGGCATTGAAGCGAGAGAGCAGCGACTTGAGAACTCCTATCGAAGACATGAAATTACCTAAAGACGCCATTGTGTATGTACCTTTAGCGCTTACCAAAAATATCGTCGGTCGTGGTTGGAATAAGAAAGCAGACTAGGTACCTTTTGTGAGACTTTTTTTAATCAATCATCATTTCAGCTGTAAAACGTCCACTACTGAAGACAGGCCTCCCTCATGGACATCCATGAGGGGTACTCACCACGCTTGGCAAGCGGGTTGGCGAGCGCAGTATGAGATGTTGTTACATGGAAAGACGCTGCTGCCCATCTTCCGGAGGTATCCCTTAGCAGGCTCTTTCTGCATCCACGGGCATGAGAGGAGGGGTAACATTCTAGTGCGGCACCCCACGGCATTTTTAATCAATAAATCAATTTATTTCATAATTAAATTAAAATAATCTAGCTCTATGGTTTGTTCATTCTGAGTAGTGTTCTCTAATTAGCAAGCTAAGCTGTCAAGCACTTTAGTCAGTGGAACTAAAATGGCGGTATAATAATAATAATTGTTTGTAATGTTGTCCTATAGAGTATGCCTACTGAACTACACGGCGGGCTGTTTCTCCATGAACAGCAACCGACTGCGAGGTACCTTCCGCCTGCTCCTCGACATACTGGAGAAACAGGTACGCGCCCGTACACACGAGTAGGTATGCCAAATAGTTCATACTACTAGTGTATTCTAGCTCATTTCGTATCTCAGGAGTTTGGGGCTTTGATTTTAACAGTCCGATGCATGCACGATAAAACAGGTAACACTTTTTTCAACACACTTGCTCGTAAAGTGAGCCTTATTTATTACATCGCTTTTAGAGCCGTAAGCGCACACGCGTGCGTGAATATTACACACTGGGAATTATCCTTACAAAGTTAAATTAGTACCTTACTTCTAATTCTAGGGGGGTTACCATATCTGTACTGACGCGTGATGTCCCGCTTTGGGATGTATTGTGCATTGTCCCCCGAGATACTGCCCCGACCGTATCCTAACCAGCCAAACTCCTTGAAATACCGGAGAAGGACTCTGGGCCGCCGGCAGCATTCCGTGAGCATCCCCGAAGGGTAGGCAGATGTTGTGGAAGAGTCCGGTTTCTAATCTAGCTTGCTTTGTGGCAGCACAATGCAGCAGCACGTGCTCCACAGGTTCTTCCTCTTCAATCTATTCTTACCTTTATACCATGTGCTTAGTGTTATCCTTTATACTATGCGCGCGACTGTACTACTTAGCTACTTGCCTAAGAAAGCTCCCGTGTTTAAAGCTGTCGGTCGTTCCATAGGGCTACGTCGCCGTGGGCCTGAACATAAACGAGTGGCTGTACGCGCCCCCCCACGAGCGGACCCCCTACCTGCTGCGCGAGATTGGCTACAAGTGTGGCGAGCTCGGCATGAAGCTGTCTGTCACTTGACTGGCTGACTGTCAGGTGGCAGACTGAGCCTGTCAGTTGGCGACCGCTGGGCTTGTTTTGTTGACTGTGGGAAAAAATTTATGTGAAATATATGGTTAAGTTTTTTTTTACTTTTTATTTTATTGACACTCCCCCCCTATTTTTTAAATAATTCCCAGTTGTCGCCAAAAGTGACAACTGGGAATAACCGCGTTGTAGGTCTATTGTGTCCCCTGATGGACCCCCAGGGGATAGCTCGAGATCGGCAGCATAACAACTAGACGCCGAAATAGTTGCCGAAGTGTATGATATTATCTGTGCCGAAGGCTAGCTATGAATATAAAAATGTGCAGAAAACCGAGCTTGTTAAAATTTGGCAATGTGATAATCTGGTAATGTGCAGAATTGGTTAGGTGAAGATCTGAAAATGTGAATAATGGAGCCTGTGAAAAATTGGGAAGTTCCCAGGTCTACAACCTGGGAACAAAGGGTAGAGAGCTCATTGTAACAATAATTTGTCTCTATGATTAGGTATTTATTAATTTAATTATTTACAGAGTTCGTATGACATAGTGTTTTGGTTTTTTGTGTTGATAAAATAATAACAATAATAAGAAATAATAATAACACCATCTATCGGCGCCGGAAGACAGGGGCGACACGCAGACACGTGTAACGCGATAATCTCGAGATATCCATTTGTGACAGACAGACAGACAAGTGATACTACAAGGGTTCCTTTTTACCATTTTGGTCCGGAACCCTAAAAAGGTGCTGGGATTGCAATAATTTAATTAATGGAATCAGGCGTTACTTTGCGGAAATCCATGACAACAAAATGCAATAAAAATACTTAGTTTTAATTCCGCTTATGCTGAGATGCAGGAGCACCGCCCTCCCGCCCGCTAATTATGCACATGCAGGGAGAACTACTTTGTCAGTGCAGCATGCATACCCAAACCTATACGACGACACGTGTTTCGCCTCTCCGCGAGGCATCATCAGGTGAGACGCTGAGGTGTTGACTGGTCGGCCGCTGGAACGAAACTTTCGTTAGTAAGTAGTAGAAGTTTCGTAAGTAGTTCTCCCTGCATGTGCATAATTAGCGGGCGGGAGGGCGGTGCTCCTGCATCTCAGCATAAGCTGAATTAAAACTAAGTAATTTTATTGCAATAATTCCCAACGAGCTGGATAGCCGATGTAGGTCTGTTGTCTCTCTCCTGTTGGATCCCGTAGGCAAAGAGTATCTATGTAAATAATTCCACCAGTGTGCGGCACAAATGTTTGAATGCCAGAAAACACCAAAGTGACATTCAAACATTTGTGCCGGACAGTGCCGCAAGCTTAAAATAAGGATAGGCCTAATGCTATGTCAAAAGTCCCATCGATTCCGGTATGAGTAGGTATGGTCTGTCATTAACATAGATTATTGCTCTCTTTGCTGGAGTTACCCAAGCATCAATTCTGTGGCCTCCCAAAGCCTCTTAGCTAGGTACTCTGTGGTGGCCGCAATGTCATATCTTAAAAAATTCTCTTTGCTCTGTGCGAAACTTCAGTTCTAGTGTTACATACTCTTTGCTTCAGTTTGCTTGGTGGCGGTGTTTAATTTTTTCCAAATAAAATATTTTCTTTTTAAATTCTGCTATCAGAACATAAATAACTAGGCACATATCTTAGAGTATTCCAATCTCACCAAAGATACAAGAGCAGAATGAAAGAGGTCAAAACGATTAGTTTATTCCTAATTTTCGGGTCCTTTTACTCGTGCGAGAGTTTATACAGTTACGTCGTTTGGCCGGACGGAAGACCAACAGTAAGGGTTGGCAAAGCTGCGGATATCCCGGTTAATTACGCCGCCAAAGGAACGTACAGCAACGAGATAAATTCTACGGGGTTTGTACCAACTATAAATTAGACAGGTAGGGTACCTCAAACGAAGCTATAACGGTAAAGGAAACCAACGCGAGGAAACCTAAAACCTACTGCTTACTATACGGCATACTGCTCTCGCCAACCCGCCTGCGTGACGTGGTGAGGGGAGTGTTGCCGTATGGCAACACTCCCCTCACCGAGGCTCTGCGAGGCCGAGGCCGCTGCCATCTTCCAGAGGTATCTCTGGAAGATGGGCAGCAGCGTCTTTTCGTGTATCAAAATCCCGTACTGCGCTCGCCAGCTCGTATTTACCACGCTTGGCAGGCGGGCTGGATAAGTACTGAAAATAGTCCCTTTATGTGAAATTTTCTATCGCCATTGATTAGAGTAGGTATACTTCCCTTCAGGTGGCATTACATTAATTCCACTCTGTATGCCAACTCAGCCAAGTTCGACTAAAATAGGCATGTTGACAGGGTACGAAACATGTTCTATCATTAAACATGACAATCTCTGTGGCGCCGCGGGCGAAGGTCCGCCTGCCACGCAGGAGGGTTCGATTCCCGCCTCGGGACAATAGGTATCTGTACGATCTGTAGATATTTGGTCAGGGTATTCTGGACGTTTTTCTTTAAGTATAATAAAATTATCTATCTATGTAGTATAATGTATTAAGTATATCAGTCATCTAGTACCCATAACACATTCTCTGCTTAGCTTGGGGCTAGATGATGCTGTGTGAATTGTCCAGCATTATTATTATTATTATTTAGTCCGTCAGTAAGATTTATTTATTTATTAAGGACTCCCAACATAAGTAACACAATACAAATAAGGTAACAAGCTTAATATTAAAATATCTGGTGCACTTACAATTACAGGGTGTCACTGCATGTACTGTAAATTTATTATTCGACTAAAATAAACAACGATATTCATGTGCGCCACGGTAGGTGGGTAATAGGTTGGTATATTATACAGAGTTACAAACAGTTATTTTAAATAATTCAACAATTTACTATTAAACTTCAATAAAACTAAACTAATACAGTTCCACCCTTATCAAAAAACACCACTTCAAATTCAATAGGTACAACTTTCAAAATACTCCGATAGAAGTTGTTAATACATATCTATCCAATACTTACGTTCTCAATAGATTTTGTCAATCTACGCGACATACTAAAAATTAAAATTTAGTCACCTAGCCTATTGATAAGTTTGTTTTTGCAGTTGGGCGTTCCTAGAAGTCATGACGTCACGGAAGTGCGCCGACGACGTGCAGGCGTTCTCCGCCGGATTCCTCGAGGGTTTCCTCACTAGAGACCTGATATGGATGCACTGGCAGAACATGCTTAGAGGGTAGGACCTGCTTAATACTGGAATTCTAGTAGGTGTCGAGCACAGAATACGTAAAGATAATTATTCTGTGGTGTAGAGTATAACCATGGACCAAATAAATAGTTTAATAATAGTGTTTATTTGGTCCATGCTAACACCTAGGTAGGTATAAGTTTTACTAACAAAAATTGGACTATGTTGTCATAACAAAGAAATAAATTATTATTATAAAGGCAAAGTCAACAGTATACATAGTAAGCACTGAAAATAGAACATGACTAAGTATGTATTTTTAATAATGTTACAAAATAAAATACTATAAAATGTAAACCAATAAGAGGCCTGCACAGCATTTACAATAATAGCATACAAACAACAGTTATAAAATTAAAGAATACACTAAAAATACAGAAGGTAGGTAAGGTAATAATTAACAAAAATAAAATAAGTGAAACAAAATTTAACAATCAGGTTTAATATTATTACCAGTAAAGTGTTTAATCAATTTGTTTTTGAAGATAGCTAACGAGTTACCAGATGGGTCAAGGTCTGATAATTACTGTGATATATGGCCACATATGTACTTAAGGGGGCATTGAGAACAAGATTCGTTCTTTGTTAGGTATACTGATTTTCGCTGAGTTGAACTTAATCGTTTACGCAGCACACGCAGCGGAGCTCGTTAGGCCAGATAATTCCAGCGGCCGGCGGCGGGTTACTAAAGGAGTGCGCGCGGGCGTGGCCTACATACATTCTATAAAAATTCGTTTCAAAAAATTTTAATTAGGTTTTCAGAAAAACTAATCGTTAAATATCTTCTAAGCGCCGCTGTTATAGTTTAGTTTTTACTTTTTAGTTATGATGACAGGTTTCTCAGTCTGTTTATCTTATTCAACGCATCATTATTGCAAGGTCGTTTGCCATATTGTAGGAGTGCATTAAAAATAACTAGTCCGCCATCTTGCGTGTTCCGCCATTGATAAAATAAAACCATGATTCCAGGAGTGTATTATATTATCTGTGTTCCAGGTACTGTTACAACAAGATCCACGTGTGCGCTTTGATAGAGAAGTTTGTGGACGCAAACGAGGGATATGTGAATAGGATGGTCAACCAGAACCCAAACGACCCTTACTGGTACCAGGTAATCCGCCATTATTAGTAAAAAAAGAAAAAAAAAGTGGTTTCTACTACACCTAACAGATGGAGCTGGCTAGCAGAGAAAACAAGTTTATCATCATTTTGAATTGATAATCATCAATTCAATTCAATTCAATTTATTTCTTTTGCCAGAATGTATGTACCTGCAATAATAATAATAGTAATAGTTCTCACTTTCTAATATTATGTCCAAATACAATCTACTTTAGATAGGTGTGCATAAGTTATTAAAATTAAAAAAAAAACATTTCTCAAAAAGCCATTTTTGGGTTCCGGACCAAAATGGTAAAAAGGAACCCTTATGGTATCACTTTGGCTGCCAAATGGATATCTCGAGAACTACTTGATGCTATATCGACTTGTTCAAAATGATTAAAGATTACACTTTTTATAAGCTTTTATTTAGCTTGCCCTGTATGTTTGTTTGTTCGCGGAATCTTGCAACTCAATTTTGAAGCAGATATCTTCAACCAATTGTTTTCAAATTTTGTATACATGTTTAATTTGGATGACAATGCATGGTCGGCTATGTGAAGTCACTCTGAATCCACTTTGTCGGTCTGTCCGTCTTGTCTTCAGCTTTACGAAGAGACTATTCGCACTATTAGTGTGCTATTAATATTAAAAGCTGTCATTTGGCATGGATTTAGATAAAATAATGACGCCGAGATAACAGTACAAAAAATATTTGGGGCTACCTCCCATGTTATCTCGTCTCTGATCCCATACACGTAAGATGATTTTTTTTTCTTTATTTTCCCATCGTTGGTATCGTTGAATAGGTATTTTAAGACTATTTAGGGGTTGCGAAGACAATTTTTCGATTAAGGGATTTTTCGGAGGTGGTTTTATTTACAAACCAACTCGAAATTGCGTACTGCGCAATTTGTAAGATCAGGGGCAAAATAACTGCAGAAAAATACAAACATTTGTCTCGCGGCGGGATTCGAACCCGCAACCTTGTCTCTAACCCTCCAACAACCACGAGAGTCGTCCATGACATGCAGCTTGCTTGCAGATGAAGCTGTACTACATTCAGATGGAAGGCGTTGCCGCCGGCTACCAGAAAGCGACGCCCAATAGCTACGAGGTGCTTACCGTAAGGGACATAAGGTGCAAGTTTATAAAATTTAAAATTGTTAGTAACCGACGACATTTTAGCTAGTCTCTGAGGTTACCTACCTAATTTGTTCTGTAATGTGTACCCTCAGTTTAGAAATCTACACATCATGCCCTTTATATTTGAAAACATTCGATTGTTCGCCCCCTAGTTTCAACCCCCATATTTCATGAATCGTCCGTTTCAGCCGTAAAACGTCCACTACTGAACACAGGCCTCGCTCATGGATCTCCATGAGGGGTAGTTGCCATACTCATCACGCTTGGCAGGCGGGTTGGCGAGCGCAGTACGGGATGTTGGTACACGGAAAGACGCTGCTGCCCATCTTCCGGAGCTATCCCTTAGCAGGCTCTTACTGCATCCATGGGTATGAGAGGAGGGGTAACATTCTACTGCCGGCACCCCACGGCGGTCATTTCATGAATGGCTCTGTATTACTTTCAGTTTTTCATTCTACACATCATTTCCTTTCATTTGATACCAAATTCGGGTATATTTGGAACCATTGGATTATTCATCTTCACTTTGGATCACCCATATCTTGTAAACTTCTTAACTGATTTTGATAAAACATGTTTAAGAACTACCGCCGGAAAACCTGCTTTTAAATTAAAAAAACTGCATGCAAATCGGTCCACTCGTTTAAGAGCTACGGTGCCACAGACACCGTAGCTGTTAAACATATAATAACACACACAGCGGTTAAACTTGTAACTCCCCTCTTTTTTTGTTGGGGGTTAAAAACTAGCAGAAAATATCCGGTTCTCCTCCTTGCGTCGTATTCCTCACTGT
Source organism: Pasiphila rectangulata (assembly GCA_963082625.1). Classification (NCBI taxonomy): domain Eukaryota; kingdom Metazoa; phylum Arthropoda; class Insecta; order Lepidoptera; family Geometridae; genus Pasiphila; species Pasiphila rectangulata. The sequence goes on from OY720254.1 coordinate 17,723,517, forward strand.
TAATATCGTGATCTTCTCCATGGATCACTTTATTATGAACGATGTCGCGTCAACGGGATCGGTTGCCGACGACTCTCATTGCTTCGTGAAGCCTCGAGTCGGGAGTGGTACGGATCAGGAGTTTAATTCTCGTCCATCGTTTAAACGTTCAAAATCGAAAAATTTCACAAAAACTGTCTAAACTCTATTGAAAAGGACTTTCTACATTCTGGTAATCCCACGATAGTTAAATGTCTATTGCAATCCTGGTAAAGAGCGACCTATGCGTTCGGAGTAGACACTGAGAAGTGATATAGACTAAGTATCACGCAAAATCACGAAACACGAGATTTGCCCCCCTGGGCGCCTACGCTATATAGAAAATAATTACGATATCATATTATCGTCAGAATGGTAATCTTTACGTAATTTCCTTATGGGACCGTCTCCACGGGCGAGAGAATCGCGACGAGTCCGCGCTTTTATCGTCGTGTAATCTCCACGAACGAGCGATTATTCCGCCAGCGTATCGTCGCGACTCGTAACGGAATCGCCGCGTGTCCGCAACGACTCGTAACGGAATCGCCACGTTTCTTTGACGACGCGCGTTGTGCTATTAATACGAAAGCGCCACGTTCCGCGGCCAGCGCGCGACAGGCAGGCTCGCCGCGATGTAATGACGTTTCGCGCGCACTCAACCACTCGTCGCATCGCCGCGATATCATCGCCGTGTGGAGACACATGCTAAGAGAGTGTATAGAAATACGTGGCACGGCGATAACATCGCCGCGATTCTCTCGCTCGTGGAGACGGTCCCAAGTTGATTATGATTTCGATTGATCGCGATTTGCATTCAAGAGTAGGCCCCCTGGTTATACCAACGTGTCGGCCTCGCGGTAATGAAATATCCATATAGGTAGGTAGGTAGGTAGTTCAAATTATGTTCTTATTTTAGACCCTACATTTCTATTGCACTTCCACAGCTGGATAAACATGCTGGGAGACCTGGACGAGCTGGCTCTGGCCCTGACTTTCCCGAAGAGTTCCCCGGATGGCCTGCTCTTCGATGAGCACTGCACGGGGCTCGTGAAACTGCTGCCAGGGTTCGAGGATCTGTATGTCGCGCATACGACCTGGAACAGGTTAGTAAAGTTCAACATTGTTTCTTAATCAACAATATTGTCTACAGTTCTGCATACAAATACATTTATTGTCAAAAAGAGAACACAGTTAATAATACCTAAATAAAATTACAATAAAATATGATCCTCTTAGGCAAATGGAGTAGACTCAGCACTGGACTGAGTAAACTACAGTCTACTCAGGGCTGGTTTTCAGTCTATCCTATGGTTCGTATTTAGGTGTCGAAGGTGTCGAAGATTGTAACAGCAGGTAAAAAAAATAATCAGAGTTAAATAAAAAATAATAAAGGGTAAACAAAACAAAGAAAAAAAAAATTACTCCTACTATACTAAATATAACAACTAAAACTAGATTAGCTACTGATTACTGTGTGAGTGTTAGTTATGTGGAGTTAAGTAAACAAAAAAGTTTGCGTGTGTGTGTGTGTGTGTGTTGTGTTTTTTGATTATGTAATAAAGTTGAATAGAGTATGTGAGGGGGAGTTTTACTAAGAGTCTAGGCAATTCATCAAGCCAAAGCGTAATAAACAAAGCATTACAATTGCGCAAACAAAATGAAATCCGGTCTAGTTCATAGAAAAAGTCGTTTCAAATATCCTCCGGTTCCGCTTATGAGTTTTATATAAGGCTTTAAAGAGGTTGGGACATATTTTTTTTCCCAAAGGCGGTGGGATATTGTTCCAAACTTTAGATGTACTGTATTTGAAACAATTCTTAAATCTCGTGGTCTAATTCTCTCACAGCCTCAGCTGTTTGGCATGCTCTAAATGAGTGGTAGATTTGTGTGTCATCAGCATGGAGATAGTACTTGCAGGTCTGTATATAATTTGGCAAGTCAGCAGTAAAAATTGAGAATAATATTGGACTCAAAATAATCCCTGTGGAGTGCCTCTACTTAATTTTTCGGAACTGGAGATAACTTTCCTGCATCTCCTATGGATATTCCAAAGAACGAGTCCTTCTCCGGTTATTTTAAGGAGTTGGGCTAACTTGGGTCGGGCTTAGACTACACTGTCTTGCAAAAGAAGGTATAACCGTTTTTAAATTAAATTTTATCCTAAACTATTAAACTTAGAGACTATTTATCTTTATGCGAAAGCCTGATCCTGTCAAGGTTAAACTACTGTGACGTTGTGTATGGACCTCGACTACTAGTCAGGACCCAGCGAGTGGTACAACGTGTGCAAAACGCATGCTGTCGTTTCTGTTTCGACATACCTCCTCGCAGTCACATCACCCCTTACCTAAATAAAATTTCCATGCTTAATATGGAATCGCGTAGGGAACTGCATCTTGGCGGGTTAATTTTCGACGTAGTTAAATTGAAAAAACCCGAGTACTTATATAATAAACTTAAGTTCGCGGTTGGAGATTTACGTTCTATCAGGTCAGCACTGCTTTATCACAGTCACAAAACCAAGGCGTTTACTGGTAGTTTCCGATACCTAGCAACGAAGTGTTGGAATAACATTCCTCCCCCTATCCGTAATCTTAAGACTAAATTCACTTTTAAATCACGTTTAAAATCTTCACTAATACTAAGGCAGAAAGAGGGACTTCCAAAACACTTCGTTTGCCGACTTTAGGTTATCGCCTTGGTAAACTGTATGTCTTGTTTTTCGTCCACTTGACTGGGAACAGCTTTTGTAGTTTTAACTTATATTATTCTAGAATACGTAAAACCTTAATACATAATACTCCACATCCACACAACAACAAATTATTTATACTAATTCACATACGAGTACACTACATACTACATAACAGATACAGATAATTTCTTAGATTACCAAAACTAATTTCAGTATACACATTTATTGCTTGTTGGTTGCTCGTTTTCTGGTCACTGCAGATGGTAGTACTGAAAATCAGTGTTTGCTCTATGAGTAAACAGAAGCTGAGTTGCTACCTTTTTGCTTTACTGCAACACACACATTCAGTATTTTTGTCTTATTTTTTGGGCAAAGGTTTATATTTGTATCATTGTTTTTAACATTTGTTTATTTTGGTTTTGCTTTCTAATTGTTTGTATTTTAATCGTTTTCAAATTGTTTAATGTAATGTTATTTTTTCTTTATTTTATGTAATGTTGTTTCATGTAATTGTAAGAAAATGTGTATTAACATTTTTAAAAAAATTGTATGTGTGTGCTGAAGTAGCAAATAAAGAATTTATCTATCTATCTATTTTAGACTCCGGAGTAATAATCCTCAACAAATTCCCACAAAACAAAAGTAATCACAAACATTCTTCTTGAGTTTATTCTTGAAATTTGTGGTTTTGTCCTACAGTCTTCCTGTTAACTGTCTTCCTCTGTGTATATAATTTTTTGTTTCTCTATGACTAAAAAAATATGGTGTAAATATGCCGCCCTAGGCTCCAGCCTACTCAGTCTATTGGTAAATCCGGCACTGCCTAAATGGGATTTTTTGGTGTTGTTTAGAGTTAGCATTAACTGTAGTTCGCTTCTTATTATCATCATGATCATCTTCAGCCCGTGTCAACCCGATGCTGGCTGCAGGCCTCCTCCAGTGTTTTCCACTTCTTTTGGTGTTGGGCCTATTGCCTCCACCATCGCCGATCGTAACGATGTCATCCACCCAACTGGTGGTCTGAAGCACTGCGTTTATGATCCCTGGAGTTATATACGGTTAGGGTCACCACGTCACGCCAATACTTTGCCTATTAAACATGTACTTATGTTTTATTTTGCTACGCTTCGGCTTTAATATTTTTTTGCTTCTACGCTTCCGCAGCTACCAGTCCATGCTTCGCGTGCAGAAGATGTACGTGCTCCATTACCACTTGCATCCAGGAAGTAAACGGCTGATCCCTGGATACAAGATGTCTATGTCATCCTATCCAGCGTTTGTACAGGTATGTGTGAAGTCTTGTAACAGCTATTTGGAACATCCAACCACTTTGATACTTTACCTACCTTTCCAGATGCTAGGTATAGGACCTAGCATTGCGCTATTGTTCTATTTTGTAATAATAAATAAACGCGGAAAATTATTACGTGATCCTTTCGCATCATCATCATCATCATATCAGCCTTAGGCCTGCTGTCCACGTCCGCCGCTGGACACAGGCATCCCTCATGGATCTCCAAGATCATGAAGGGTTTGTTGCCATACTCGCCACGCTTTGCAGGCGGGTTAGCAAGCGCAGTATCTTTATACACGAAAAGACGCTGCTGCCCATCTTCCGGGGCACTTGAATTTTACTGATTTTACTTCATCTACGAGCAAAAGAGAAGGGGTGACATTCTACTACTGCCGGCACCCCACGGCAATGAGAGTAGGGCAATATTCTAATTCTAGGGGGGGCTAACGTCCCGCATTGGGGTGTATTGTGCATTGTCCCCCGAGGTGCTGCCTCGACTCTAACCTAACCAGCCCAACTCCTTGAAATACCGGAGAAGGACTCGGGGTCGCCGGCAGCATTCCATGAGCATCCCTGAAGGGTATGCAAATGTTGTGGAAGAAGAAGGGCATGACTCCATGAGCTCCTGCAGTCCTGTCTCTATTCTAGTCTGTCTTGTTCCACCACAGTGCAGTAGCACGAGCTCCACGGTTTCTTCCTCTTCAAGACACCCGCGACATAGTCCACTGTCTGTGGCACCCGTCTTGAGAAGATGGTGATTGAGATCACAGTGTCCCGTGATGACGTAGGGCAATATTTTACTGCCAATGATAAATGCGGAACTGCAGAAATGCAGAACCAGCGGTTTAAAGGCAGTTCTGCATTTATCATTTAAATAGGTGACAGTGGTAACTGAGGACCGGCCAAAGAAGTCGTGGTCGTCTCGGAAGACGCGGTGGGTCGACGACATTCGCCAGGGCGCGGGAAACTCCTGGCTTGGCACATCACAGAACTGTTTTAAATGGCATTTACAAAGGCCAACCCAGCTCTGGGTGGTATGTGCTGTAGATGATGATGATGATGATGATGACACCTATGAAAGGCATACTATCAAAATACAAGGTGTATTTTAATATGAGTACTAATCCGGGGGCGCTCCACCATGATAACAAGTAGTTTTGAAGTAGAAAAAATCGATAATATTTTTTTTAGTTATTTTTATTTACAATTTACTAGTTGGTGTGTTAAGTAGTTGATCCTGAGATCACAATTGGATATTTTTGTTAACATTTAAATAAAACAAAATATCTGTGGGTTTTAGGTAGATATATTTATTTGCACCAGTACGAGGAAACTCTTTGGTTCTCTCGTTGGTTATCATTATCGTTTATTAAGCTGTATCTTCATGTTCTTTTCTTAAATGAAATAAATCTAATCCTGAAAAGTCGTAGAACTAAAGTTGTTAATTGGGCTAGTCAGAATCACCCTCTTTCGGCTTATAACACATATACATATAATACACCCAGTATACCCAGGCCTTTACAGAGTCGCTTAATTTATTTTATTTATTTTTATTTTATTTATTCAAGAAATAACACAGCATTACAGTACAACCAATGCGCTATGCTATACATAAGTACATAGGTAAAGTAAACAATCAAATTTACACAAACAACAAACATCTTACACCTTAATAATAAAACATAAAAAATACAATAAAATATTAACAAATGGTACTTATTCTTACGGTATAAACCTCTTCACAATACCTCAGACAAACTCTGCACACATCATTCCAGTTGTCTGCAAATATATCACACAGTGGTGCTGACGACGCGAGAAGCTCATTTAGTAAAATTAATGCTCAAACAAGGGGCGCGTTCTTGTGCGCCTCCGTGCGCGCCCGGAAGACAGCCAAGGCAAGCGTTTATACAGCAGGCGTTGACAGTGATGACGTGCGGTTAGTCCACAGATGACTTCTACATCATCTCCACGGGGCTGGTGGCCGCGGAGACCACAATCGGCAACTCTAATCGCCATCTGTTTGCAACCCATGTCAAACCGGAAGGACAGGTGAGGGAGAACCAACCTTTCATCACCATTTCAGCCGTAAGACTTCCACTACTAACACAGGCCTCCCTCATGGATCTCCATGAGGGGTAGTTGCCTTACTCGCCAACTCGCAGGCAGGTTGGCAAGCGCAGTACGGGTTGTTGATACTCAGAGAGACGCTACTGCCCATCTTCCGCAGGTATCCCTTAGCAGGCTCTTACTGCATCCACGGGCCGAGGAGTTGTTTGCCCCACGGTGACCAACCTTTACTTGGCTCCTATCCTGGCAGAAAGCGGTCCATGCTTTCAAGCGTTCCGGCGAGTTCAAGTTATCCCGATGTAGGGCTTTTGTTCATGGCCCGATTTTGCACTGATCGCGTAGTTCGTCACGTTCTTAACGTTACACCTTCTAAATGTATGTATTTTGTCTGTATAATATGTTATGTACTTATAATGTATATTATGTATGGTATATACATACATATGTATGTAATTAGTTTATCTACATGTACACCATTATAACCCCTTGTCATATATTACAATCCAATCCATCCCAAGGTTGCCTGGTAGAGATCGCTCTTTAGCGATAAGGCCGCCAATTGTTACTTTGTTTTTAAGTGTTTCTTGTTATTATGTTTAGTTTTAAGGTGTGCAATAAAGTATTTCCTATCTATCTATCTATCTAAATGTCTGGTTTTACTTTAACAGAGGAAGGTATAGTAGAAAGTAAACTATAGTAGGTAGGTAGGAATAATATAGGTACGAAAGGCCTTTGCATGCAGTGGGACACAAATGGCTGAAAAATAAATAAATAAAATAAAAGGTTGTGTAGAAAGTGTTTGTAATTAAGTAATATAATCATCATTTTCCTGTCCTTATCTCACACTACGCGGGGTCGGCACAACATGTCCTCTTCTCCATTCTTCTCTATCACAGGTGATATAGTAGTCAAATCGACATTTACTCCTTTTCCGCTCATATCATCTTTCACACAACCCATCCATCTTTTCTGGGGTCTACCTACAGAGGTAGGTAGACCCCAGAAAAGAAGAAGCAGAGGCTCACATAACTAGGTATGCGTTCACGCACAGCGTTCACCTGTAATCATATTGAGGAAAAATGTAGCCAAATTTTGAACAGGTTTAGAACAAGGCAGTTCTGAACTTTATTAAAAAAACTATTCTGACATGCAAATGAAGTTAAATTACCTAACCAGTTTGCTTCTCCTTAGATATTGGAGTACGCGCGCGTGATGGTTGCCAACAGGCTGGCCCGCGACGGACGCGAGTGGACGAGCATATTCCGGCAGCACAACAGCGGTACCTACAACAACCAGTGGTGGGTGTAATCGTAATATACGTTTGGGACAGACATTCAATAAGAATACAACGCGTGTTTCGCCTCTACGAAGCAGCCTCAGGTAAAACTTGGCTTGCTGTTACTTCTAAAAAATGTAAGATTAGGGCAATTGTTACCCATCAGAAGATTTTAAACTGTCATCTGTAAAAATCTATAAAAACAGTGGTACAACATGTATAGCATCCGGCTCGAAGGACCATAAAGATGTAAGGTCTTACACCTTTTAAAATGTTGTTGATAGGTTGATAAAATGGCATTTATTCCAAAACACTCTACGAGCTAAATGATGATAATGATCTTGATAATGAGCCACGTTCTCGACTGACGTGAGCCGCTGATACCGATAATAAACTAAAAATGATGACGCGAGAAAATGGTGCGGCGGCAAAAACCTCTCAAAAACTCAGAAACTGAAACTCGGAAACTCTCATTCATTTATTTACATAGTTTGCAAAACATAGACACGTCAATTCTCAATAATAAAAATCTTAATGTTAACAGGAAATAAGGAATGAATATTTTCGCTTCCCTGTTTTAAGCACTGTGATAAGAAGCGATAATTCACCCTGAGAATGTTTGCAAATGCCTTGTGGAAGCAGATCCGCTGTCTCGCAGGTGTACATGGATGACTACAACTGTTAGGGCTTGCTGTGGGTCGTAGAGCAGGTGCCAGTGTACACGGAGCATCACACACCTTAGCTCCACAGCTGAGAGTGCATCCAAGGGGGCGGATAAGGTTTTTACACAATATCTTTCAGTATCACTTAGACCAGAATGTTTTCAAGCGCCTGTGTAAGAGTAGTGGTTTTCTTCCAGGTACATAGTAGACTACAACAAGTTTCGGGCGCGCAGGAAGCATACGAAGGGGCGTGTTGCGCGCGGACTGTTGTGGGTAGTCGAAACGATACCAGGGTACACGGAGGCCAGGGACTTGTACGTATGCTGATTTACTTACTTATTGAAGGAGTATTTAAGGGAAATTAGGGGATAGCCGTGCTGCGCCGGCGCGGCAGTGAGTGTTACCCCTCCTCCCATGCCCGCGGACGGCTCCGTTGCAAAATGGGCAGCAGCATCTTTCCGTGTATCAACATCCTGTAGGTACTGCGCTCGCCAACCCGCCTGCTAAGCGTGGTGGATATGGCAACAACCCCCTCATGATCAGTGCTTGGAGAGACGTCAACTCTGTGGGACAATTGATGCTTAGAGTAATGGACCCAAGAAGTAGAAGTGAAATATCTTGGTTGGTGTGGAACCCGGAGCAGTACTAGATGTTGATACACGGGAAGACCAATGCCCAAATGCCTCGTTGTTGAAAGATTTGGTTACATGTATGTTTTCAGGATATGGACTGCCTGCATTCCATTCCTAGGAATTCTCCTTAAATTTGCCTAATGGATATTTCGCACATCCGAAACACCATCCTAAAAGGTACCATGGCTAGCCTCAATAAGAGGGGCTAGCCAACGTCTTTCAGCGTCCAAGTCAACCTTACCGGCTCCTGTTGACTAGCAGGCTGCTTGCGCTCCGGATGTGCGAAACATCCAGCACTATCGATGCATCCCTCAGAACAGACCTGCTGATCAAGCAGAGCTACTTCCCCTCGTACAACATCCCGTTCTTTCCGCGCGTGTTCAACATGAGTGGCGGCCATGTGCGGATTGCGCTTTTCGGGGACTGGTTTGGCTACGACACCAATCCTCGCGCGCTGATACTCAAGCAGAAGCAGGTGCGTTCACTAAATGTACTCGTAACTGTCATATCTCACTAATATTATAAAGCCGAAAGTTTGTTTGTATAGTTTTTTTTATATTATAAGCAGGGAGACGAGTAGACGGGCCACGTGATGGGAAATAGTCACTGTCGCCCATTGTTGCTACGGATTCAGCTGAAATTTTGCACAAGTTAGTAGATATTGACCAGGATTAACACATAGGCTACATTTTATCCGGGTACAACGCATGCGAATCGTCGCGTACAAGCTAGTTAATTTTATAATAGTTTGTGAGTATGTATGTTTCTTACTCTTTCACGCAAAAACTAGCCTACCGAATGAGCTGAAATTTTGCACATATATAGATGTTGACCAGGATTATCACATAGGCTACATTTCATCTGGGTACAACGCATGCGAAGCGGCTGTCATAAGCTAGTATTAAATAAAAGGCACCCAGCCAACACCGCCTCGTCTTTTTACTAATTAGTATGAGTCATGTGAAGATTTGATATCGTCGACAAAACTAAGGTGAGTCATGTATTCGCCATTGATATTGATGCCCAGTCCTTTCCAAGAGCTTGAAGACATCTTCCAAAGCGGTCGTAAACAGTTTAGGAGATATTACGTCCCTGTCTTACGCCGCTTTTTAAGGGAATCGCCTTCGAACTTTGTTCCTGTACTCGAACTGACATAGTGGAAAAGACTTCAACACTTCGATATACCGATGGTCAATACGGCATCGCTGGAGAGCCGTAAGCACCGCCCATGTCTCGACCGAATCGAAGGCTTTCTCATAGTCCACAAACGCGAGACATAATGGCAAGTTATACTCTTCGGTCTTCTGTATTACTTGCCACAGCGGATGAATGTGATCTATGGTACTGTAGCCTTTTCGGAACCCCGCTTGTTCGGGAGGCTGGAAGTCATCAAACCTGCGATCGAGACGATTTGCGATGATCCTTGTAAACATGGCTCAAAAGCGAGATCGGTATGTAATTCTTAAGCAAGGTGTTGTACAGTACCACCACGCTTTCGTTCCATGCTTTTGGCGTTGTATCTCGTACAGGCTGACGTCCGGGATATCCTCGTTATAATGTCGGGTCAGTTTGGTAGTTTGGTTTGGTCTGGTGACCGAATCGTAGAGCTGTCCATATAATCTTTCGACTTCCCTTAACACTTCTGCTTAACTTGATGCTATACTGCCATCTTCCCTCTTCAGCTTCGTCATCTGGGTTTGCCCAATAGACATATCTCTCGCGAACCCTTTGTTCCGCTCTATCGTATCTTTAACACCAGCTGCATTAAAAGTGCGAATATCGTGCCGCAAGGATTTCTTAATTTGTGTATTGAGCTGCCTATTTGACCTAGCATCATCATGATTTGCTTGCAAGCTATCGTCCGACCGATTGCCACAGTCAGAAAATAATACTAGATTTAAGCTAAATATGCTTTTGCATACAATATCGTGCAATAATCCTATTCATGTGATTGACACTAACTCTATTGTTAGTAAAAAATATTATTTGACTAAAGGTAATTATTACCTTTCCAATTATTACAAACGACAGATAGCTATGTCGCTATCATATTATTTTTGCATGACAGCCAAAAATTTGGCTAAACAGAATGCTTCTTTTGAGCATTGTCAAATAATTAGGACTCTGGAAGTTATTCCAAGTCATTTAAATTAGATCATAAGACAACAGAGGAAATCTCTAGCCAGAACCAGTCAAATAATATAATGTGTCAAAATAAAGAAATAACTAAAACATGTAAAATAAATACAAAGGTTACCAACTTGGTGCACCAAAACATTCAAGGAATAAATAGTAAATTGTTAGAGTTGGAACTGTACATAAACTTATATAATATTGACATTTTATGTATTACTGAACATTGGTTGAAAAGTCATGAGGTTATGTTCAGTTTCAACAACCATCTTGTTGGTAGCTCCTTTTGTAGATCGCATGCTATTCGTGGAGGTTCTTTAGTGCTACTAAACAAATATCTTAAATTTAAAGAACGGAAAGACATTGTCTGTCTGTCTGTTGAGAGCCAAATTGAAATAGCATGTGTAGAGTTGGAGCAAGTTATTATCATAAGCGTATACAGCCCACCGTCAGCTTCATTTGAGACGTTTGAAAAAGTCATGGATGAAATATTATTCAAAACATCAAAGTCAAGTAAAAACATCATTACATGTGGAGATTTCAATGTTAATCTCTTAGAAAATTACTCTTTAAGTACTAGATTAACATGCCTTTTTAATTCATATAATCTAAAACCATTGTTTATGGAGCCTACTAGAATAACTGAAACATCCGCTAAATGTATTGACAATATCTTTGTAAATTCTAATATAAAAATTATCCATAAGGGCTTGATTAGTAATATAAAGTCAGACCATTTAGGTCAGCACATTCAAATTAAACAGCAACAAAAACAAAATGTAAAAAGAAAAATTACTTTTATACCTGTGACCATGCATCGATCTGAACAACTGAAATGTAAATTGAATACAAAATTTCCACCTCACTACTCAAATAACAACCCTAATGAGTCATATTGCAATTTTTTCAATGCATTTAGCAATATGTTCAATTCAATATTTACATCAAAGTCGATAATGGTCACAGATAATCTTAACTTTAATGAGTGGGCAACAGTGGGTATACATAGAAGTATACAAAAATTATATGATCTTTATAGTGAAAAACATTATAATTTTAGTGAAGAATTTAAAGAAAAGGTTAAAAATTACTCAAAAATTTTTAGAAAAGTCTGCCATATTGCTAAGTCTAATTACATAAGTTCAAAAATTAAAAATAGTGATAATAAAATTAAAGCTACTTGGAAAATAATAAACAAAGAAACTGGAAATGTGAGTAACTTTAACAACCAATTTAAAATAAATTATAATAATACAACCTACAAAAGTGATGAAGATGTAGCCCAAGCATTTGAAACTTTTTTTACTGACATTCCAGTTTCTACCACAAAGTCTTTAAACTCTTCTCACCTGATCGCCGAGTCCTTACTTAGCAAAAATGTACCTAAATGTGATAGTAATTTTAATTTCCAATATGTGGACAGCAGCGATATAGTTAAAGCCTTTAAAATGTTAAATGTTAAGAAAACTGAAGATCTCTGGGGTATTTCTGTAAACATTGTAAAACCATTGGTAGACACAATCGCACCTGAGCTGGCTCTTATATATAATGAATGCATTGACTGTGGCGTATTTCCTGATCTAATGAAACACAGTAAAATAATACCTTTATTTAAATCAGGTTCTAAGTCGGACCCCACTAACTTTAGGCCGATATCAGTACTGCCGACATTTAGTAAAATTTTTGAAAAGCTTATTTTAAATCAGCTATCTAAGCACTTTGCCGACAACAAATTGCTTCACTGCAAGCAATTTGGCTTTACCCGCGGCCGTTCCACTACTGATGCTGGTATAGAGTTAGTCTCGCATATCTATGATGCTTGGGAGAGGTCGCAAGACGCTTTAGGTGTTTTTTGCGACCTTTCAAAAGCATTTGACTGTGTACACCATGAAACATTAATCGGAAAATTGCGCCACTATGGTGTTAGAGATATCTCTTTGGATCTACTTATTTCTTATCTCAGTAACAGGATACAAAGAGTTGATGTTAATGGAAAACGTTCTTCGGGATCTGTAGTCACAATGGGTGTACCGCAGGGATCAATTCTTGGGCCTTTTCTATTTTTAATTTACATTAATGATCTACCTCATCTTGTCAAAAACAATCATGAGATTGTATTGTTTGCTGATGACACTTCACTTTTGTTCAAAATGAAACGACGTACCACCGATTATGACGAGGTGAATAATGCAATCTCAGAGGTTGTTAATTGGTTTAATGTCAATAACTTATTACTTAATGAAAATAAAACAAAATGCATTAGATTTACTCTTCCTAATGTAAAACAGGCTGATGCCAAGATTAAATTAAAAGGTGAAAGTTTAAACCTTGTAGAAAAAACTGTATTTTTAGGCATAACTTTAGACAATAAGCTTCAATGGGGCCCACACATAGAACAACTATCGGGTAGGCTTAGTTCTGCAGCATATGCAGTCAAAAAAAATCCGCCTTCTTACAGACGTTGATACCGCTAGACTTGTTTACTTCAGCTATTTCCACAGCATTATGTCTTATGGCTTACTACTGTGGGGATGTGCTGCAGATATAGACACCGTATTTGTGCTGCAGAAGAGGGCTATTCGTTCTATCTACAATATGGGTCCCAGAGAATCACTTCGCACTAAATTTAAAGAAATAAATATAATGACAGTAGCTTGTCAATATATTTATGAGAACCTGTTGTACACCCATAAAAATATTGCTTCGTTTAAGAAAAACAGCGACAATCACAATGTAAATACAAGAAATAAGAATAAACTCGCTGTGCCCACTACTAGGCTCCATAAGGTGAAAATATCTTTTAAAGGGCAATGTATACGCTTCTACAACAAACTCCCAAGTGAGTTGCAGAAGTTATCATTGAATAAATTCAAAAACATTATTAAACGCAATCTGTGCAATAAAGCTTATTATAAAATATCAGATTACCTAGAGGACAAAACCACTTGGGACGGAATCTGCTCCAACTCCGTCAAACGTAACATAAGACAAAATAAAATTGTTAAATGATGACTATAACGACCGAGTTAGGTTCTTCTGTTCACTTCTTTTCCTAACTCGCGTATCATCTGAAGTGAACAGATTCAATTATGTGCTTTATTCTATTTATTTGTGTTGTTTTATTTTGTAATTTGTGACGCGTCAATAAGGTCCATGCGGCCGCACTGAATAAAGTACTTTTTGATTCTTGATTCTTATTCTCTTAGTGCAATGACATCGTGGTCGATACGTTTTTGCCAGTTTCTCTTTTTTTTAGTTTCTGTATAAAAATGTCGCTCTAGCATCTTATTGATAACGTTATTGGAATAGCTTTGCAGCGAGTCGGGTCAAAATACGTAGGTACATTAGCTCCGTTTCCTAATTTCTATTGTCGTCATTTTGTCGATAACTTATTGCAATAGCTTTGCAGCGAGTCGGGTCAAAATACGTACATTAGCTCCGTTTCCTAATTTCTATTGTCGTCATTTTGTCGATAACATTATTGGAATAGCTTTGCAGCGAGTCGGGTCAAAATACGTACATTAGCTCCGTTTCCTAATTTCTATTGTCGTAATTTTGTCTCCCCAGGTTAAAATCCGCAATCTCCGCGACATGTACGAGACGATGCGGCACTCGGACTTCAAGAACGACCCCCTCTCGCGCTGCCCCGCCTGCCGCCCCCCCTACTCCGCCTGCAACGCCATCGCGGCCAGAAACGATCTTAACCCAGCTAACGGTATCATTCTGCAACTCAATACTCAATACTTTATTGTGTTCTATAATGTACGTACAATGGTGTTGACAATGGTGTTAGGTAGCATTATAGACCCTGTTGGGCACAACAATAAATATAGAAGAGAGGAAGACGTCATCGTTAATGTACATACTAGATAATAGGGTTATAATATATTCTTATAATAATATAAATAAATAATGCTGGACAAATCACACAGTATCATCTAGCCCCAAGCTAAGCATAGCTTGTGCTATGGGTAGGTACTAGATGACTGATATACTTAATAGAATAGATATTTTTATTATAATATAGAAAAACACCCATAACACCCTGAACAAATATCTGCAGATCATACAGACATTTGTCCCGAGGCGGGAATCGAACCCGCAACCCTTGGCGTCGCGGCCTTCGCCCGCTGCGCCACAGAGCTCGTCGATAATTAATGCCATAGTCTGTTCCACCAGGAACGTACCCGTTCCGCGCGCTGGGCCACCGCAGCCACGGCGGCACCGACGCCAAGGTCACCAGCTCGGTGCTCATGAGGAAGTACCTCTTCGTAGCTGTCTCCAGCCCCACGCATAACATCTCCAGGGGAATACCGCCTTTCCGGTAATCTTTTTTTTGTGCTTCTAAATGACGAGACAAGGCGAGGCCCACCTCACCTGATGTTAAGCGGTACGGTATCCTTTTGCATCTGCATGCTGTAGGGTTTTGTAGTACAGTCGCGCTCGTAGTAAATGATATCACTGAACTTTAATGTTACCTTAGTGCATCCTTACCTTAGTGGTAGGTCATCATTTCAGCCATAAAACGTCCTCTGATGAACACAGGCCTCCCTCATGGATCTCCATGAGGGGTAGTTGCCATTCTCACCGCGCTTGGCAGGCGGGTTGGTGAGCGCAGTATGGGATGTTGATACACGGATAGACGCTGCTGCCCATCTTCCGGAGGTATCCCTTAGCAGGCTCTTACTGCATCCATGGGCAAGAGAGGAGGGGTATCATTCTACTGCCGGCACCCCACGGCGGAGAAGTGGTAGGTACCTATACTTTACTATGAGAGCGACTGTAGTTAAACAATTAGTTATTTATAGTACTTACATAAATAAATGCGTAATTTCCTAACACTGTGGAAATGTATGTTTTGATCGGCGAAATTATGGAGGACCATCATCATCCATGTAGGGTTCCGTAGCAGACCTGTGGTTAGAAGTTGGTGTATTTTTTTTTTGGGTACCGTACCTTAAAATCAATATTTACTCATTTGTTGTTTTTTGATCACTTTGTTGTCCGTCTGTCTATCGGTCTGTCAAGATACTTTATCTCGAGAACTTGTAAAGATATCGAGTTAAAATTAAAACTATATACTAAAATATACAGCCTCTTTAAGCTGTGAAAAAATCAATGTTCTAAGTTAACCTGAAAAATATTTACGACCGTTTATGCCGCAAAAATCGCATGTTTCAACATTCTCAATGGAATCAAAATTCATAGGTTACTTCCGGTAGACCTAGAACTAGTAGATACAATGAAAATCTTGTATATTAATTCTTCTTCTTTTTCTCTTAACGCACATAATAGAGTAAGCTATGTACACTTCAATTGTCGTCTGTATCAGATTAATACCTATATGCATGTGTTTTTTTATAATTTGTAAATACTTTCGATGTCAGTGTACTTTTAATAAATAAATACTTAATAAATAAATAAAATCCAAAAACATTTCCATTTGGAATGGAATCATAAAAAAATCGTCTTTAAAATGTACGAAATCAATCATCGAGGTTAAGCGGGTTGCTTAACCTCGATGATTGATTGACGCGCGGTCATAAGTTGGATGGGTGACAGAATCTTTGTTTTTTGACCAAAAGTTTTACTAAATCAGATTAGCTAATTAAAAAAAAATTATGTTCCTACATACCTACGGAACCCTCGGTGGGCGAGTTCAGCTCGTACTGGTCCGGTTTTATTTAACGCGGCGTTGTTGTTTTATACGTCCATGCAAAATAACAGCTTTCTATGACTATGTGCTAATAGTCTCCTCGCAAAGCCGGTGACGGACGGACAGACAGACAAAAAAAGCGAAACTATAAGGGTTTCTTGTTTTACTACGAAACCCTAAAAATATAGGAAAGTAGGTACCTACCTGTATCTTATTTACCTACTTCAAAGTTGAAACAATACTATTTTGCTGTTCCAGGTGGAGCGAGTTCGACCTGGGCACCACTATATCCCACATAGGACACCCGGACTTGTGGATGTTTTCCCCGCTGGTCCACTGTTGGGAGTGGGCATAATGTAGTACCTACTCTAACTTGATAAGTGATCTGTGAATCTTGTGTTTTGAAACTAGGAAGTTAGCAGCTTATTAATGTAATATTGAGTATAGTTATTATGCCGTGGGGTGCCGGCAGTAGAATGTTGCCCCTCCTTTCGTGCGCGTGAATGCAGTAAGAATATGCCAAGGGATACCTCCGGAAGATGGGCAGCAGCGTATTTCCGTTTATCAACACTGCGCTCGCTAACCCGCCTGCCAAGCGTAGTGAGTACTTATGGCAACAACCCCTCACGCGGAGAGAGCCTTGGAGATCCCCGAGGGAGGCCTATGTCCAGCAGTGGACGTTCCTACGACTGACATGAACAATGAAAAGAATTGAAAGTGAGGTTTCTTCGTTTCTTTTCCTCACTTGGAAGAGAACGAATTTAATTATGTGCTTTATTCAATTTAAATGTGTCTTGTTCTTCTTTTGTAAATTGTCAATATATGTAGCTTTTTGCTCTATTGAATAAACAGTTATCGATTTTGACCGTTTAAGTTGGCGTGTCGCAGAGGAGGCAAATCCCACAGCTGGGTCTATATCCTGCTGTGGGATTGACGACCTCAATGGCTCAGCTGGTCTTATAGCCGGCAGAGACGCGAGAGTTTAGAGGTTCGATTCCCGGAGGCAACGTTCTACTGCCGGCACTCCACGGCATGTATGATATGTATTTACAAAAAAAAGTAATTAAGTATTCTATAACCCATAATAACACAAGGTCTGCTTACTTTGCGACCAGATGCTGTGCGTATTGTCCAGCACTATATTATTATTAGTATAGAGAGGCTACATAAATAAAAAAAAACATTGTAATATGAACCATCATAGCTATGTATATTAGTTTAACCAGATAAGATCATCTATAATGTTGCATCTAGTTTTTTAACAATTTATATTTGATAAATAAACATTATTTTTACACAAGTGTTTCGACCTAAAACAACTGTCTAAATATACTTATATACAGTAAAATGAATACCTAATAAATAGCGTGTACATAGCAGATAATATGATAGACTTTAAATAGATTCTATTTGTTTAAAAATTTATAAAATATCCTGCCAAATAATGGAATGAACAGATGAGTATTCTTATAAAACCTAGTTGTAAAATGTCTTCCAGCATGCAGAATAAATATAGGTACAGTTATTTTTTAATCTCAGACTCAACAAAATATTTATCAACCAAACTCATTATGAAAGTAGACCATACACAAGCAGTTAGTATACAGGGATAATAATAAAACGAGCCGAGTCTGGGACAACTCTTGGAAACGAAATTAGATTTAGTACTTTGTAAAATGTCGCAATCTGTAGACATAATTTTAAAAATGATTAACGGGGCTTTATCGCGTAATTATTTGCATTGCATTTTCTTTTAATTCCATATAATTACCTTATTTTATTAGGTATTTGCCGAGTGCCTCACGGCCCTACCGCAACCACTACTCGTGACCACGAGGGCTGTAAGGGACTCAAAACGTTGGGAAAATAATAAAATAAGGCAATTGCGCGATAAAGTCCCGTTTATCAGTTTTAAAATTCGATCTGTTGGGACCGGAATCTAACAAAACCTTTTAAACCAGCCATTAAATTAAAATACGTAAAAATAGTTAATGGTTTGTAGTCTAGTTTAGAGTTAAGTAGTGTTTTGTAATACCAAAAGTAATGAGCTAACAGAACATTATATATTTTAAGAACTTTAAATTAATTACACAGAATACACGAGGCTTATCTTTTCGCCTCTAACACAAACTTAGCATTCAAACATACAAATCCCTATTAAGTTGTGCTAATTTTAAACTTCTCATATCCTTATTTGGACCTTCACTCCGAAACTATGACTTTAGTATGATAGAGAATGTTTCCTAACAATTTGCTGAATATAATATTGTCCTACATCTAACATACACACAGCTAAATACTTCTCTATGCCAATAAACCATGAGTAACATTTGAAGCGATATAAACAGGATATTTCCCATGGTATGTCCCATCAATCATTAATAAATAAATTGATTGGTTTGACATGTTACATCAGGGCCGGCCCTTAGTAAGTCCATGGTCATGTTACTTTGCAAAATATTGGTACCGCAAAGTGACTCAAGTCATGGTAAATATCTCTTTTTCATTATGTTTCAATATATTAGGAATGCAGACTTAAAAAATTATGGTTAATATCTATTTATATTGCTTCTATCCAATTCATATAGCAAGTGTTTGGTGATAGCAGGATAGATATTTAAAAAAAAACAGCACCCATCTCCAGTAGGTATTTGAAGGAGTTTAGCTGGCTGGTCAGAGTGGTGTCACAGGGGACAATACAACCCAACATGGGATATTAGTGCAGATCTGGAATCCTATGCCCCCACCAGAACTCTAATTTAAAGGAACAACAGCTTAGTCACTTTTCTACTCAAGGATTTTTCTAATTGGTCCTGCCACCACAGGACTGTAGCTAAATGAAATGAAGTTTATTGTATTAACATGTTTCCAAAGTGATATCATGAGTAACATTGTATTAACAAATAGTTGCATATTCAGTATATGCACTAGTAATGTACCAAACCAGTTACTCTAAAGAGTTGAGCATGAGCAACTGCTTCAAGACCTTTGTTTGGGACGTCTCCCGGATCTCTCCCGCTAAGAACATCTCATCCACTACTGTGTAGACCTGGAATAACAATAAACATGTATTTCAGGAATAAAAAACCTTTTAAAAAGATTCTTATGTCTAAGTTGATTATTAGTAAAACATAATAATTAAGTTTACATTCAATATGTGTCTAATGGCTGATAGCTTAGGCTTACAAAGGGTTGAATAAAGAAAGATAGAATAATTTTATTTAAACCAGTTTTTAGAACCAATGTTTAACCTACCAGCCTTAGGAGCCAAACTTGCTGAGAAAAGATCAGAATATGGAATCTTAAAACTATCATATGATCCGCATACCTTGTAAAAGTTGAAGACAAGGTCCAGCTCACAGACATTGTGGAAGTACTCATTGAGGACCTCCACAAAGTTGTGGATAGCCTCCAGGTAGCACAGATTGTTGTCGTTCACATCCACGCATATGCAGAAGTAGAGGCCAGCATACCTTCTGTACACTATCTTGAAATTCCGGAACTGAAAACCAGGGGTACATACATCAACAACACAGACCTTTCAGTTGTTATACATGTAAGTTAGATACTTCAACGAAATATTTTTCCGTAACGTAAGTTTATGAGATACATACTTCTACGAAATTCGTGTGTTTGGCATCTCGGACGGTGACCACTGCGTGTACTTCTTCAATAAGCTTTTGTTTCTCGTCATCATCGAAATTCATATACCATTTCGCCAGTCGAGTCTTACCAGCACGGTTTTGGATGAGGATAAAGCGGATCTGTAAATAGATATTTCCATATTTTTAGTGTTTAGAGGTAACGCGGTACATCTAAGATTATTTAAATATACAGTTTAGTCACTAACCATTTTGTTTCACGAAGTATTTCTTTATTTTTTGAGAAATACAGCGGGTTGACGCCTCCTAAATTGGAGATATTTGACAGCTCAGGATTTGTTTGGTATGCCTGACACTGACATTTACTATTAGATGGCATAACTGCAAAATTTACATTTAGTTTACGTTTCATTTCACGATCCGAAGACACCAACCCAAACACATCAAGTCCTTAAGGTAAACATTGCCATATAAAAAAGTTACTTTCTATTTAAGAAAATTAAAAACACAATAGTTGTATTCTTTGTAGTGTTCCCGAAATATAAAAAGGTTTAATTTATGTGTTACTTTTTATTTACAATATTTTGGGAATGGGATAAGCGGTCAGTGTGCACACACATAAAACTACCGCCATGTGTTTCTACTCCGTAGCCGTAGTAGTGGTTTTAATAACCCACTAGCAATACTGAGTTGTTTTTTTTTTAGTTTTCCAGTGATTTTCTGACGTCGTAGCTACTTGCTCGTTTTTATCAATTTTCCTCCATGTAGTGCATAATTTTCCTTGAAAATGCCCGTAATTTAAGTGGCCGGTTGACAAACAAACACCCGAAAACACTAGATGACGCCCACGAAGACAACAACAACCGAAGTAGAAATGGTGATACGAAATCGAAAAACCGTAATGAAAGACGGGATCATGACAATGTCGGGGATCGGCGAGCCGTCCGTTTTCCACGCGCTGGTTGTGATCTTCCTGGAGTTCTTCGCGTGGGGGCTACTCACCATGCCTATTATATCGGTGCTCAACGCGACCTTCCCGGATCACACTTTTCTCATGAACGGTCTGATCATGGGAATCAAGGGTATTCTCTCCTTCCTGTCGGCGCCGCTGATAGGCGCCCTGTCGGACGTGTGGGGCCGCAAGTTCTTTCTACTAGTGACAGTGTTCTTTACGTGCGCGCCCATCCCGCTGATGACGATTAACACCTTCTGGTTCTTCGCGATGATAAGCATCAGTGGCGTGTTCGCGGTGACGTTTTCCATCGTGTTCGCGTACGTTGCGGACGTGACGACGGAGGCGGAACGCTCGCGCGCCTACGGGCTCGTGTCGGCGACCTTCGCGGCGAGTATGGTCATCTCACCGGCGCTGGGCGCCTACCTTATGGACCGCTACGGCGAGGCGCTCGTAGTCGCGGCTGCGACGGCCGTGGCAGTACTCGACGTGTTCTTCATCATGGTGGCCGTGCCCGAGAGCCTGCCGGAGAAGGTGCGGCCGACGGGCTGGGGGCCGGCCATCAGCTGGGAGCAGGCGGACCCGTTCGCGGCGCTGCGCAAAGCTGGCGCCGAGCGCACCGTGCTACAGCTGTGCGTGGCAGTGTTCCTGTCCTACTTGCCGGAAGCCGGCCAGTACTCCTGCATCTTTGTATACCTGAAGTTGGTCATGGGGTTCGGCGTAGTGCAAGTGGCCGTGTTCATCGCCATCGTGGGCGTGCTGTCCATCGCCGTGCAGGTGGTGCTCGGGTCGCTGATGCGCGTGCTGGGCGCCAAGCACACCATCATGGTGGGCCTGCTGTTCGAGATGCTGCAGCTGATGTGGTACGGGTTCGGGTCGCGCGAGTGGATGATGTGGGCGGCGGGCGTGCTGGCGGCGCTGGGCTCCGTGACGTACCCCGCCATCAGCGCGTACGTGTCCGTGAACTCGCGCGCCGACCGGCAGGGCGTGGTGCAGGGCATGGTGACCGGCGTGCGCGGCCTGTGCAACGGGCTGGGCCCGGCCATGTTCGGAGTGATCTTCTACCTGTTCCACGTGGACCTGAACGAGGAGCACGCGGGCGCGCGGGCGGAGCGCGTGGTGCCCGCCATCCCGGGCCCGCCGTTCGTGCTGGGCGCGCTGCTGGTGATCTGCGCGCTGCTGGTGGCCGCCTTCCTGCCGGAGGAGGGCGGCGCGCGGCGCGACTCGGGCGCCTTCGAGGCGGAGCGCGGGCGGCGCGGCGCGGGCGCGCTGTCGCCGCTGATGGCGCCCGAGTCGGCGGCGCTCTAGCTGGCGGCCCGCGACGCCGCGCCGCGCGCCGCCAGCGTCTGAATCCTGCATTTATGAGGTAACGAGTGACCGCGACCGCTTACGATTTCTAAGCTTTATATCTATTTTTATATTCCCGACTCGCTGGGGGTGTACATAATCGTTTGGAGGTCTGAGCGTCGTGCGACGCGCGAACGCTGAGTGGTTAGTTTTGTGCTGTGAGAGATTGTGATAGTTTCATGACTCGGACGATCGGGACGCACCGTTGATGCCAATAAAAGATAACTAAAGTATTAGCTTAAGATAACTTCAAGTTTTAAAGTCTCCTGTCCATTGTAAATGCTATGAAATTAATGTAGTGTACCATTGAGAGTGAGAGGTTTGTTAAAGTATGTTTGTAAATGAGCTGGAAGCACTTTAGGCTAAACTTGTAAATTGGTGATGATTTAAATTATCCTAAGTGTAGGCATTTGGCATTGGCCTGCATCAAGTAACTTCCATCATCACATTAAACTTGTAACAGTAGAATCAGTTGGCATGCATCATCAATGCTTACAATAAGATGTTACTGGGCATATCCATGTAAGGCCTATAAAGATCTCTATAGTTCAAATATACTAGGTTTGTAAATAAGGAACAATAAAGTATTCTCCAGAATTATTGAGTTTGTATTTCTAATCCATTAACTGATTAGTGAGATATGGGGTTACAAAGGAGTTGGGCAGACCCACAGAACGGCATGCCTATGAGACAGGAACTGATCATTAAATTTTGTATGCTGGCTGCACCCAGTTCTGATACAGCTGTTAACACTTAAGTTCAAGAGACTTCTTGAAAATTAAATTATGTTGGACTGATATAGTCTTGAAAGACAAGTCTTATAAACAAAAATAGGTCTGGAGTCTGGGTTAATTATCTATTTTGTATTGTGAACTATCACAGGGGACAATGTACAATAGAAAAAAAGCAATTATTAATCCACAGTATATATACATATGTACATATATCATGTATAAATTTGTAACAAAAAAGTCAAAGTGGAATAAAAAGTTCTACCTCAGCATAATAATAATCCTTAAAAATAAGGATTATTGCTGGTTTCCAGGTGCACAATACAATGTGGGACATAAGCATCAGTACTGATCTGGTATCCCCCATGATAATTAGTTATGAGATAGATTATAATTTAGCACATTCTAATTAAGTGAACTAGAAGTTATTACTGGAAGCTAAATTACTTTGCACTGTTAAATGAGGTGTCTTTAAGTAGGTCTCAAGGTTGCTAAGCAATGAATTATGATAAGTAGCTACACTACAGGTATCAAACCTTACTTCAAGGGTCTTCTGCCTCTAGGGAAAGTTAAATTGAGACAATGCCTTATAGTTATAATAAACCATTATTACTTTTATTAGATGTAGGTATGGCTTTGGGAATCTAATCTTATCACACTCATTAAAAACGTGAATGAAAGTGAACACGAGAATATGACTAGCTGTTGAACGTCGAAAATACCGATTAATAAAATCAATTTCCATAAGCACTTTGTAAATATTACATTAATTACAAAACAGACATGTCAGCACACAATAGCAAATAAAAAATGTAAATTTTAAGTTAATAGGAAATAAATAAGGTACATGCATGAATCTATTCACTTTCCTGTTTCACTGTGTTATTATGAAGCAACCTGAAGCGACTAGAAAACACAGCTCTTATTATTAGTGTTTTGAAGTTGGAGCAAATTTTGTTCCAAGCATTTGTGTCTTCTAGATAATCTGATATTTTATAGTCAGCTTTATTGGTAAGATAATGTTTTATCTGGTTATATAAATTTGTTTTTAAATTAAACTCAAGTTAGCAAATGCGGAAATAACTAGGAATGACACATTACATACCTATTAGACAGGTACCTACTTTCGATCCATTTAAGCCAAGATGAAACTTTGTTTTTTAAGGACGCCCAACAGAATGAAATGAACACACAAAAACTTCAATTAATAAACTTTAAAATTCTTAAGATTTAATGCTCTCCCAAATTACAAGTAATAATTTAGGATTATGGCTATGTGACTTTTCTTGGTTTTTACCTCAGGTTTTTACCATTGATTATACCTCTACATTTCTAATAAGTAGTTAAAATATTAATATTTTCCTGTTAGTTATCAATGTCAACGAATTCGGTTTAGTATAGGCACAGAATATTTATCTAAATATTCTGTGGTATAGGCGCGGTAGGTATATGTAATGTTATATATGTAGATATGGAGGTACTATACTAAAGCCTTCCTATATAATTTATAGAAAGAAGATTAGTAAGCATGATAATACCGAGCAGCATACAATACAATCAGTCTTCATATCATTTAGTAGTTTACCTAGGTACAATACTACCTAGGCAGTATATGACTGAAGGGTTATTGATTTAAAAGTATCAAGTGGAATTTCTAAAGCATTATTGTATTGCACTAAACAGCTTATTAATCGCTGGCTTACACATCGATGCCTCTAACTGAGCTTAGTTTCTGAACTGTTGTCTCTACCTGTAGCTATAGCGACAATATAAATAGCATTATGATCTGTCACCTTATTGTCGCACGCCCCTGGATTCCCCTTTCAAAGATCTCACGCTGCAAAATAGTCCAAGGTCGCGTTGGCTATGATTAATTCTATTTAGTAGGTATTTGCCGCATCGCGCGTTGTACCCGGATAAAAAGTAGCCTATGTCTTAGCCTATGTGTTAATCCTAGTCAACGTTTGCAAAATATCAGCTCGATACGTACGCTAGTTGTTGCGTGAAGAGGTAACAAACCTCCATACAAACAAACTTTCGGCTTTACAATATTAGTGAGATATTACTGTCTCAATAAAGCTACTCGTATACGCTTTAAATTTATGTGTTCATTAAGGTATTAGATACTTACCAATTTTATGAATGTAAGTGGACAGCTAATCAATCTGTTGTGGCCTAATTGAACTGCTAAAAAAGTAGGATTAGTTAATCATTGATAAATTCAGAGACTAGTAAAAGACCATTGTTGACTTTCTGTAATCTGCGGATCGAGGTTCTGTAATATGTCGTCTTGGTTCGTTTTTAGTGGCTTTCATTGTATTTCGCCAAAATTAAGCACTTCTGGCTTCAGAATAGATCAGTTGGTTTTATCTCGTCTTAAGTTTTGATCAATGCTGTTTCATATCCCGTCGGCATCGAAAATGGTCTAAGTAATGATTTCTCAAGAATTTTTAGGTCAAGTCAACCGGGTTCAAAATTACAAAAATACTATGTACTTACCTATTATACATAAGTAGGAAGTATATAATAAGTATTGGGGCTCCATATTTTGCTCATCTATAAAATCCCTTGCAGTCGGCGGTGTAGCTAAGCCCTTATTCTAGGGTCATCGAACCAAGCTGTAGGTACCTAAGTAGGTTTTGTTTTCATTGAAACGGAATACGCTTCGCAGTGAAGTGTGAGTGTGACTGACCCTGACTTACACTATACATTATGTCGAACTCCTGAACGCAGCTTTAGCTAAAAAGTAGCCTTTGTGTTAATCGTGGACAATATTTTTATGAGTGCAGAGTTTAAGCTTAAATTGTCGGGTAGTTTTAGTTTGAAGAGAAAAAGCAGTGTGTGCAAAGGCTCGATCTGTCCCGAACTAACCAAAAATTCATCCGAAATGCTCGGATTTTATACAGTGTGAGTCTTCATAAAGTGCACATATGAAAATGGGTGAAACTAGACACATTTTTATCGAAAGAAAATGTCAAAAAGATCTTGAGTTTATTTTTAAATTATTTTATAGATTTTTTATTCATTTTAATTACCTTCTCTTGACTTATTGCAAAGAAGACGTTATAACTTTTGATCTAACAGTTATATCCTGATAAAATAAAAACAGTAATGATGGTAAATATCAGGTGATGCTAGTAATAAATAAATACATAAAATGTCCAGAAAACGGCAACAAGTAATAATTAAATGTTACTTCTTGCGAAAAATCTGTATTATATTAAATAATGCCCATATTACAGGTGGTTTTTATTACTTTGTGAATTTCTTTTCGGGAGTAATACTCAACTCCTTGGTGTCCTTAGGTCCTCTTGTATATTCCGTAATTGCACCTTATTGGAATCTGTTATTAAGCTTGTTTTTTTTGCTTGTATATAAATGCTACTTATTTCCATATACCTACCGTATATGAAAATGAAATAAAGGTGTGTACATTTAAGCATTAAACAAGCATAGCACAAAAAGGAGTATGTAGCATTTTCTTATTATACTATAATCCGTACTGTAAGGCTCTGCATTTGCCTCCGAGGCTGTGGTATACTCGTACAGTCAGCATCCTCCAAACTGACCAAAAATATCTAGCTTACAAAAAGTGTAATTTTATCTACGCTCCACAGTCCCATATTGATATCTGCCCCCAAAGGTTTCTGAAATCATTATGGGTACCTAGTCTGAGAGCGTGTTATAAAATTTGAATTTCTGAAAGTGAAATCCTTTTGGCTACCCTGCACGCTGAGATACTTTTGATGCCACTGTACCTAAGGGTACTTTCTCCAATAGCCGGTTTTGTTTGCTATTGATACTTACTCAGTCATTAGCATACAAAAAACTCAGATGTTAGAAGCCTTTCTTTGAACCCTGACAAGTAGAAAATTGTATAGGTACTTGTCATTGTATTTTCCGCCGTAGGCTAATTAAAATGATATAGGCTAGGCTTCCGTTAGCACTTTTGGTACCTACGGCAACTTAAGCAGTAGTCTGTTTTGTTAACATATATTTAACCGGGTATTTATCGCGTTAATTACCTTTATTATTGTGGTCTTCCCGGGACCACGATGGATGCAATCCTGTCGGAACGTCTTGTGCAATAATAAAGGTAAACAACGCGATAAATAACCGGTTAATAATGTGTCGTTTTGCTCTAGAACAGTGGTTCTTAACCTATGGTCCGCGGGCCACTGGTGGTCTGCGGGAGCACTCGAAGTGGTCCGCGACCTAATGAAAATCGGCTTAATATGAAACTTCACGCTCTGAACCACAAGAGTTTTGCGTAGAACGTACTGACTTTGTCTTTTAACGTAAAAATTGTCATACATTCCAATTTCATATTACTGGGTTGTTTAATCTCTAAGTGGTCCGTGGCGCGACAACATTTTGTCAAATGGTCTCACATCTCCATCACTAAAAGGTTAAGAACCACTGCTCTAGAATTTGTAAAAGTCGAACACAACATAGGGCACAACACCCAACTGACGGAAGAAATCCCATCTGTAGTGTATCCTGGGATAACCAAGATTGATGTCCTCGGTTGACCCCTCTGGTCGAGAAGAATCGCGACTTCTCCGACACAAGAGCTGTATTATTCATGGTGCATGACTCGCCAGGGATGTAGCTAGGAGCAGGTAGGGGGGCTGAGGATAAGGGTGTTCGTTCAAGAAATTCATTCTCTTTATTTCCATAGTTTGCAATTACAAAACATAGACACGTCCACTTACAATATAAAAAAAATATATTTAATCTTATTTATGAATTCCTTCGTGTCGTCCTTAAAACAATGGAAGTTCGCCGATGATCTTATTCAGAGACAATTAATCTGTGCGTAATGAAATGACAATGAGTCATGTTAACCGTAAGGCTGCGTACACGAAGTCAGCGTGCGGGGAGCGGCATGGCAACGCAGATCCGGTCTCGAAGCCAGCGCGGGCAGATCGCCAGGTGCTTGAGCGGTGTAATGTCTTATTTATTAAATTTAGTGTAGATAAGTAAAATCGCGGTCACCGCTTGACGATCGTACACCGCTCCCCGCGCCGCTGAGTTTGAGGCCAGTTCCATTTAAATGTACGCATTGAAACGCGCCGCTTCCCGCCCGCCGACTTCGTGTCCGCAGCCTAAGGGACTATTGATTACTTCCTAGCAACGACCCTGCCTTAAGATGAGTGTCACCAAAGGCGTTAAACAGTTTGACCCCAGTTCTTATTCAGGACCTCAGTGCGGGAATCCCGCAAGCATAACAAAATACTTGCTAAGATGAGTCTACCTGTTAGCTTATACATGAGGTAGGCTCTGAATAAATAACTAGTACGGTGTTTCACCTAATAATGCTTGGTTCTGGCAAATCTCTGCAACCATAAACAGATTCTAACTTGAAAAGCTCGGTGTTTTCATTCTTTATTTACAGGCCTTTACATCTTTAAATTGGAATGATATTCAGCAACTGTCAATGCATGGTGCATGGTTTTGCCGCTACTTCCGAGTTGTCATACTATTTTGTATATCAATTATGACTTCCAAGACAAACATGGGCTGGTAGTCATACAGTAATAATAGTACGACTATTTATTTATTCATTAATTACGCAACATTACGGTTATCCAAATCTTTACATAAACATAAGAAAACAAAAAAAAATCTCTATGACTATGATAGTTCATGACTTTTTTGTGGTAGGACATTTGTTTTATATAAATCATCATATTGATGTGAAGGCATAAGTATTAGATATTCAACTTCGTCTGCATTCGAATATGACCTTAGTGGATTGTTAGTGAATTTAGCGATAATGCGGTCAATCTACTGCATGCTAGGCCTTGGCTAAACAATAGCGAGTAGATCGCACGTTCGGGCCAAAGGAATTCAGTATTTTAAGAAAGTATTCGACCCGTATTGTAGGTACTATTACCTCTAAATGTGTAATAAGTATTACACATTTAGAACAGTAGATATGTATTTATTTATTTATTAGGACGCCCAACAAGAAAATCACAAAACATGGTTTATTAACAACTACCTACATCATCATTCCAGTCGTAAAAAGACTACTGAAGAGGCCTCCCTCATGGATATCCATGAGGGGTAGTTGCCATACTCACCACGCTTGGCAGGCGGGTTGGCGAGCGCAGTACGGGATGTTGATACACGGAAAGACGCTGCTGCCCATCTTCCGGAGGTATCCCTTAGCAGGCTCTTACTGCATTCATGGGTATGAGAGGAGGGGTAACATTCTACTGCCGGCACCCCACGGCGTAGAATGTTATAGTTATAATAGTTATATTAAAATAAAACAAATATTTGAGGCTCCCATGCAACAAACGTAATTTTGATTGAATAATGGTAAGGAATCCGTAAATACAATTTCAATTAGGTCTCCAGTTTTGGATACTGATGATGGGAATAAATGGAGGAAATAGACAGACATATTATTTATTATTTGCTACTTAGCACATAAAAAAATCACAAGCAAACACAAGACAAAAGAAAATTGCATAAGGTACAATACTTATTCTATAAAAATACATTAGCAACACATTTATCTAGGTGAAACAAAAACAGAATTGCGTGTGTGCTACACAGTAGCAAAATAGCCACGACAGCATTGATGCCCACTGTTTGAGACAGAGGGCGCTGTTATTTTACTAAATACTCTAATGTAATATAAAAACATCCTGTTTTTAGATTACATCAGAGTAGTTACTACTGAGAGTTAAAGGTTAAAGTCTGCCTAGATCCAGTGAGATCCTCAAGGATTCTTTCATTGAAGTAGTTTTTTTATGTTGAATGAAAAATTCAAGAAATAGCATGGCAAGTCTTTCCAAACCGAACTCTAGGATTGGTCACTTTATCGCCGTTGCACCAAAGATTCATTATTTATTGCCTTAGATAAAGACTAAAGGTTGTTGGTATCCACTATGTATGTGAATGGTTCAACCACAGTTCTGCTATCTGTGGGTTCAACTGTGTTGCCCTTACGAAAGTAACATTGAAAATGATATTTGTAGGTTTTTGTAGAAGTCGGTTGAAATGTCAAAAGAACTTTTCTTTCTCCTGCCTTATTTATTGATTTACCGTCACCCATGTGGGGTATCGCAAACGATGGTAACTACGGAAGACCAGCGCTGTGGTACGACCTGCTCTGCCACAGCAAATGCTGAGTAGTGGCCTTTTTTGTCACGGTATTATTCTGTCTAAATTTAATTAGTTTTAAAAATATAATATTGTGTTATTTCTGTGACAAAATAAACAATTTTTATCTTATCTTTATCTTTTCTATCGTTGAATAGGTGTTTTAAAATCATTTAGGGGTTGCGAAGACAATGAGGCGTTTTCATTAAAAAGTAAAAACTTCAAAAATAGTTACCTCGAACCTTATAGATGGCGTTAATTTTCTTTTAATGGTAGGCACAATTTGACAATGACAGGATTAATCACAAACTTGCTTACTCCGCTTGCCAGCTCCATCTGTTAGGTTTAGTAGAAAACTTTTTGTTTTGTTACTGAAAACGGCTCATTTTTATAGTTAGGGTTCCGTTTGCGATAAAGTTTTAAACTTGTATTCGAGCGTCCTCCAACGTCTAAACTGCTAGCTTTAAAAATATGAGTAAATGAGTAAAAATCATAAATGTAGTTTTAACCATGAACTTTCTAGGAAATCTATAACGATTATGCTTGCTTTTTTCGTTTCGGAGAAATAGTCGCTCAAATAAGTGATGCGTTTTCCCAGACATACCGGAATACTTGAACCGAAAACTCAACTAATTCCTGTCAACCTCTCTTATAATATTATGTTTTGGTGACCATAAACAAGCATACACCAACTTCTAACAACAGGTCTACGAAACCCTACATAGCGCGTGGCCCGACACGCACCTGGCCTAATTTATTTTTATCTTATGCTCTCAGCTTATGCTACTAAATGATGAGACAAGCCGAAGGCCCTACTGTTGTTAAGCGGTAACCTCGTTTGCAAATCATTTCACTCTACCTCTATGATTATCGTAATATCTATTGCCTTTCCCGTAACATTAAGTTATAGGTATCGTCAATTTATTGTAATTACATCGATTACCTAATCAATCGCGCTTCTGAACCGTAAAATTGTTTCCTATTTTGTCGCTTGACTCCAGCATGGTTAGAAAATGTTTTCTTATTAACCATTCGTTATTTTTTATAAAAATCAATACATTTTATGGCCATTAACACAAGTCAAAGGTGTTTATCGGGTCAACAAAAGCGAGCCGTGCAATGCGAGCGGCCCATAGATTGCCCGGTTTCACTCGCAGTGGGCGGCCCGCTTTAGATAAGGGTACCTAGATACTTGCCACAGAATTATTAAAATCTTTTCTGTTGTACTTGCCTACCAAGGATGGTACTAAAATAGGTAAACTATTCTAAATCTTTTCTAATACAATTTGTACTTGTGACCTAACAGCACTAACAGCCCCGTTCAGGGCAAAGATTTAAATCGTAAGATACGTCTTTACCGTAATAAGACCGCGCCGCGCGCCGTTTTGTTTCCACACGAAGTGAGAGAGCACGCTCATTTGGAATCAGTGTACCCCTAAACATGGTGTTAGCCGGACGTGGTGCGTGTTATTTTTTCGCGAAAGTTCGTAAACATGATTTCACAATGAGACAAGGACAGTTTGGTATAAGTATAATCAAAATCAGTGTGCGTGCGTCGGCATTATCCACATCTACACTAAGAATAAAGAGAACATATTTGATTATATTACAGCCGTGGGGTGCCGGCAGTAGAATATCACCCCTCCTCTCCTGCCCGTGGATGCAGTAAGAATCTGCTAAGGGATATCTCCGGAAGATAGGCAGCAGCGTCTTTCCGTGTAAGAACATCCCGAACTGCGCTCACCAACCCGCCTGCCAAGCGTGGTGAGTATGGCAACAACCCCTCATGCACTTGGATCTCTAAGTCAATGAGGGAGGCCTATGTCCAGCAGTGGATGTCTTACGGCTGTAATGATGATGATGATGATTTGATTATTTGTTTGTTTGTATGCATTGAATAGGCTCCGAAACTACTGGACCGAATTGAAAAATTCTTTCACCATTAGAATGCTACATTATCCCTGAGTAACATAGGCTATATTTTATTACCGTATTCCCACGGGAACGTGAACGACGCAGGCGAAACCGCGGAGTGCGGCTAGTTGTTAATACGCATAAAGTCATTGCCAGTTTGTGGTGTCAGGGCGCATCTCACGATTTAAATCTTTGTGTTAGGGCACATCAATGAAGTTACCTCATGACCTTTCCATAGTCAAGTATCAGTACTGGATATTTCTTGGCAACGATCATAGCAATGGATACATACGCACCGGAGCCCGAACGGCGGCTTTGCCAGAAATCTTCCGTTCCGACTTCCGGGCAAATACACTTGTTCTATTTTAGATATTTCGAGACATTTTTTAGAACGGACGAAGCAAATGACTGACTGACGTAACTTGAAGTGCCATTGATTGGTATTTGTTATTTTTAGAGTTCCGTACCCAAAGGGTAAAAACGGGACCCTATTACTAAGACTCCGCTGTCCGTCTGTCTGTCTGTCACCAGGCTGTATCTCATGAACCGTGATAGCTAGACAGTTGAAATTTTCACACATGTTGTATTTCTGTTCCCACTATAACAATAAATACTTAGAACAAAATACACACAATACACAAACAGAACACAACAAATTTGTTTAAGAAATATAATACGGCTTACACCACGTACCTAACTTATTATCATCTTGCTGACGTTTCGTAGACCATTTAGAGGTCCTTCTTCATGAGCACCGTTCGTGGCCGACTCCGAGGGCCGCGAGACGAGAACTGTCAGCAAGATGATAATAAGTTAGGTACGTGGTGTAAGCCGTATTATATTTATTAAATGATGTCAAGCCACGATAATTTCAATTCAGTGACAACAAAATTTGATTTTTTTAATATTTAGATATGTCCTGTTCACTTTAAACATAAATAATTAAAATAAAACAAATATTTGAAGGAGTTTCCATACAACAAACGTGATTTTTATGTCGTTTTTTGCACGATATTGCCAAATAATGTTACGGAACCAAAGAATGTCTTTGCACGGAACCCTTCGTGTGCGAGTCCGACTCGCCCTTGGCTGATTTTATTTTATAAATATATAATTTGTTTCATGTCATCATCTCAACTGCTGGACATAGGGCCTCCCTCATAAATCTACAAGTAGTGATCATGGTTGTTGCCATACTCACCACGCTTGGCAGGCGGGTTGTATCCCTTGGGCATCCCTTGACATATTCTTACTGCATCCACGGACAAGAGAAGAGAGGCAAAATTCTATTGCCGGCAATCCAGGGCAGTACTATGTAACTACTTTGCTTAATTTGGGAGAAGAAGATGCTGTAAGTACCTACCATCAGGCCGTAAAATTGTAACATTAAAGTCGGTTTTGTACGTATCGCGCTGTTTTCACTCTGCTCCTTATGTGGAAAATCTTAAATTGACAATAAAATATTTATAATTCTGAAGATAATTTTTCATCCCCCCATCTCGGAAAGAGTATTTTTGCTCTTCGATATCTGTGCGCAAAAGCCGTTTTTATCCGCTAGAGGATAAAGTACTACATATAGGTACTTACTTCTATGAAGTAAGTACTTAAACTATAACTGACAAACGTCAAGCAGCCTCATTTCACACTTATCCATTAGGGTTAGTGGTCTAATTACTACCCTATCTCTGCATAGTATATATTGCTTCTATGAAGTAAGTACTTATTAACTTCAGAATCAAAGATCAATGAACCCTTAAACTCAACATATTGTCCCATAATATAAGTACTAAACACTAATCGTTTTTAAACAAAATTATATTATTTAGTTTATTATTAATAATTTCAGCAGATCAGGAGAATCTTCAACAAATCTGGCAATCTCCTGGAATATATGGGTAGTATTCCACTTCTCCCTCTATGGTGCCGAATTTATCATACAACCTTTTTTAATTTGTTAAAAACTCAGACTCGGAACCTTCTTAGTGTACTTTTTTTTAATTTGCTTTGCGCGCGCTATTTTCTTTTCACGTCATGTTAAAAGTTAAAGCCTTAATCTTGTGATTGTAAATGTTTTTTTTTGCATGTAGTCATTTCCTTGATTAAAAGTTACGTGATGCACTCGAGTGCAAAGATTTTTCACCTCGTCTCATTCCTTCGCTTGCTCGGTCATCAAAATTGAGCACGCGGTTAAAAAACAACTTTCTTGTATAACAAATAACTATTACGGCGTTGTTTCTTGCCAACAGCTTAGGTAAGCTAACTTCTCTTACAAGGAGATCTTAAAGTGCGTCACCAATACACTAGATATGGAAAGAGAGAGTGAATTTTATTATACAAACGTTCTAACCCAAACGTGCCTTGACTGCCAGTACTAGTTTATCAATGCGAATCAATATTTAGACGTGACCAATTGTTTTCAGTAAGTAGTAGTCGTTTTGGCTTCTATAAAGATTTAGAGTTCGCGCAAAGTAAAGGTGAATTTGTTCTAGCATTTAAGTTTTAATTAAGCCTTCATTGAATATAATAATTTATTTTTAAATATATTTGTTTTATTAATTGAAATATAAATAAATGCATAGTAAAATGTGTGCTAGATAAAACGAAAATACACCAAAAATCGCGCTGGCAACCCTAGTTTCACAGACTGACGTCAACTACTGAACACAGGCTTTCCTCAAGGATCTCCATGAATGTAGTTGCCATAGGTAGGTACTCGCCACGCTTAGAGAGTTTGCGAGCGTAGTATGGGATGTTGATACACGGAAAGACGCTGCTGCCCATCTTCCGGAGATATCCCATAGCATGCTGGAACTGCATCCACGGGCATGAGAGGTTAATCGATACTTATTAAAAATTAGACTAAGAAGATGGCTTAGATTTAAGGTTCACTATAATTAAAAGAATATAACCGACTTTTTTATATTTTTAAGTATGTACATACCTGTATGACAGATAACTAATCAAAAACCCTGTAATACAATGAGCAGTTTTCAGTAAAAAGGAAAACAGTGTTTTCGACTAAACCTAGCAGATGGAGCTGGCAAGCGGAGAAAGCATTTTTGTGATTAATCACAATTTGCTGTCATTGTCAAATTGTGTTTCCTACCAGTAAAAGAAAACTCCCAAAAGGGAAATGGCAAACCCAAGATGATGGAGAAAAACGATAAAATAAATCTTACTTATGATAGGTACTTGACACTAGCAGAAAAGCTTGAAAGCAGTAAAACCAAACACAAAAAGCCATAAAAGAAAAGAAAACTCACGCCATCTTTGAGGTTCGAGCTCAGAATGGTTCTAGGGTTCTTGAAGTTTCGTAAGGTTTTTTGAAATTTTGACTTTTTAATGAAAACGCCTTACTGTCGTGCCCGGTGGGGTATTGTCCTATTTAAGCTACTCCTAGTACAGCATGTCAATACTTATTGTCAGACATAGTTTTTATGGGGTGCGGTGGTATCCAATCACAACTCTCGAAGGAGGTTTCCTCAAGCCTTTGTAGGCTTGAGGAAACGAGTGTTTTGATTGGTGCATTAAGTCCTGCTCCGCCTCCGTGAAAACCCTTATTATTCTAAGGCTAACAATACGCTTACTTAACAATAAAGATGGCCGTAAACTATAACTGACAAACGTCAAGCAGCCTCATTTCACACTTATCCATTAGGGTTAGTGGTCTAATTACTACCCTATCTCTGCATAGTATAAATTGTCTGTCTGTCTGATGTATTTAAGCCACTTACTCTTAGCACTTACCACGCAACCGATTTTGATGCGGTTTTCACCAATGAAATGATGATGATGAATAGATGTTTCAAGAGAAAGTTTATAAGTAAAATTCATTAAAGTTATGTGTTAAAGAAAAATAGTTTCTCAATAGATCTATAAAAAGACAGACATTCCGCAACAGCATATATTATGTCTGTTAGGTAAGGAATTAGGGATAACTTATTGTAACCATTTTGCGAATTGAAATTGTGATAACAATTATATATTACGTGTAATTAATTATGTATGTACATATATGTTATACCTACAATATAATGTAAGTAGGTAGGCTACACACTTGTGCAAAGCCAGGGCGCCCGGTCGGGTCGCTAGGAACATACAAATTGAAATACTCATTTTACGACAGTCGAACGGGATCTCGAATGACTAAAACATTTTTATTTGAAATGGCTAACATCAAATACGGTATTGACTTTGCTTTACGGTTGGTGTTTGTCAGTCTCTTTCAAGATTGGCATGTCATGTCTGCCACTATGCCGCCGGTCTGCAAATCTCATTATAAAATAGGTATACACACACACCTACTCGTACGATTAATGCATACATTGATGCGCTGTTATGAGCTTTCACCCATAATAATGCATACATTCACGATGTTCAGCATATATATATTAATGACAGCATAAGTGTAATTGTTTATCTTGGTTTTAGTTTAATAAAGCGTTTTGGCGTAAACTGTGAGCTTTCTATTATAACTAACTGTACCTACCTAATAAATAAATAAATGCCGATGCCGATCAGCTGTTTACGGAAGTCTATGACAGTTTGGATCTAAATAAAAAATAAACGTTTTGAAATAAGCTGCAGAAGATTGTTGATGCGCACTTTGACTCTGTCGGACTGCGTACAGCACGGGCTGACAAAAATCGATTATCTTCAGCTATCCCTGCATTGAAAGTCGGTGACCTGCACGAATTCGATGAAGTTATGCTCAATATAAGAGCTTTCGACGAGTTCTAATATCAAGAGCTATTTACTTAGCTGGTAATAACTTCTACGCCCACGTTAGGCCATGAACATGACGTCATAGCGATCTGATTCAGAACACGCTATTCGTCACAATGCTACTCATTATTGGAGTTGCCTTACATTACTATACATAAATGATATGTTGGTTGATGCCTACCTGCTTTTTAATGTTTTACAAACGACACTGAAATTAGTCATTTACTTACAAAAATAATTCTCCCTAAATATTTGTTGACTTTTTTTATTACTTTTGATGTAGGTA
This sequence comes from Pasiphila rectangulata, assembly GCA_963082625.1. Taxonomy (NCBI): domain Eukaryota; kingdom Metazoa; phylum Arthropoda; class Insecta; order Lepidoptera; family Geometridae; genus Pasiphila; species Pasiphila rectangulata. The sequence goes on from OY720254.1 coordinate 17,760,629, forward strand.
CCTAAGTAGGGAGATTTTGTAACTTTAGTTTTTTTTTTAATTAAACCTTAATGGTTTTATTTATACAGCTTCAGTCTGTCAGCGGCTTAGCCTTTAATTTCATCAAGATCCGTTCAGACGAAAGCGTAACAACACACATTTGCGAAAGATATAGGTATTATTAGTTAACTTTTAACGTTGGTAGGTACTGAAACCTATTGATTTGGTTTCTCTAGTCATGTACATATCCCTTATTGACGCACTCAATCTTTTACAAGTCTTGATATTTTTATGACACCTATCAGCCGTCAAGATTCCATTAATTTGTCATCACCTTATAATATGATAGATAACACAAATATTACGATATTATTATAATCCCTACTAATATACAAAAGTGAAAGTAAGAATGTATGTATGTTCCCTTTTCACAGATTTGAATGAATTTTAGTATAGGAGTAGATTAGACCATGGAGTCGGACATAGGCCACTTTTCGTTGCGTAAACTAGTAGTTGTAGGGTAGTTGTAGAGTAGTAGTAGGGTAGTTGTAAGTAGTGGTTGTAGTAGGTGCGATACGAAGTTCGCTGGGACATCTAGTCTTTCATAATGCTGTTTATGTTAGAGACAACTCTCCTTACACATTAGGATGCTGAATATAAATTTAACGACATATTTTATTGTACATTTGAAATGTTTTATGACTTCCATTATTGCCTAGCATACCTACTCGTAGATCTCAGCAGAATAGATAAACTAGATTTGTCCGGAAAATCAGGAGCTCATACTGTCCTAGTTTTGTTTTATAGCAGCTCGGGTTATGATAGTTCGGGTTCGTCTGTTACCCCGAATCTCAGATATTATCATTTATCCCTTATTGTTATGTTTTTGGAGTAAATGGCTTATCTCGACACCATTCGCTTACAATACCAAGAAAACTGTCTTTTTTGCCAAAAGACGAGATCCCTATCATAGATTATCGAATCCTGTTTTAAAATTTACTCAGCTTTATTATTTTGACTTTATGTCATAACTGTTATATTTTTTGTGCGTGGAACAAGCATAAAAAGCAAATTGGAAATTCATATACTTAGCTAGGTTATGTTCGTTATGATTGTTAGTCGCAATGCCTGGGACATTATTAAATTGAACAGAAAAAAACCTACATTATAAAATATACAAGTATTAGCTACCCTAGCAGGCTGAAATTAACTTCTTTTAAGTAGATATTTGTACTTTTGTCGTGTGTTTGTATAAACGAAGATTTGACTGCAAAGAGTTTAGCAGAAGAAGTCGGTAACTCGCTCGTAATTTTTCGTACAATCGGTCTAACTCCGCAAAAGACGATTCACATCAACAAAAATGCAATCAGTGTCCAAGTAGGTAGGTAGGTACTAACTGAATTCAGCTCAATTCAACATGGGCGTTTTCTTCAGTCACAGCACGCCTACGCAAGTTCTCGGTAATAGAGAACGAGATCCCATTGAAAACGCGCACTTAACATTTTCCTTGTTTTCCGAGCGTGTGAGATGTGATTGCTACAGCGTTCAAGCGCATTGCGATTACGCCAATGTAGTTTCCTAACCTTTGTCTATTCTAGACTGGTTACTGGATATTTGTTTTATAATGAAAAAAAGGCTTGTTTTTTTTACTGGTTTCGTATACCTACAAAAAAGAATAAAAAGGTAGATTATAGGTAGGTACCTAACATTCATGTTCCTTATTATTTATGATTCTGTTTATAACAAATAAAATTATTTATTTAGTAAAATACACTATTGTGTGTTATTTATCTAGTTTGCAATTATACAACTTTGCTAAATTGTATAATAATAATAAGTCAATAAGTAGTAGAAATAAGTCAATTAAATAAGTTTATGAGTTAATTCCATTTGGAACTAGTTTGTGTTGTAATATTTCTCAGTGCTGAGCTGAGTTTACTAACATAGTTTTTTAATAGGAAATACCTATATATAATTACCTCCTAATGATATAATAAAACTTATGTGAACGTAAGTTTTATGAAGTCCCACAAAACTGTTGTCCACGCCATGCGCCATTTCGTTATCATGAAAATAAACAATGAGATTTTCCTTGTTCGCGCCACCACGGCCGCGGCCCAGCCCTGCTGCGGCATTGTGTTTTGACGTCACCGTGACAGCTGTTTCACAGTATCACAGACAACAATAATCATTTCATGGCGGCGGACACCGGTTGCGCCATTCTACCGTTCTGCGGTGGAATACAAACACTTTTGTAACCTCCGATTCTAGAATGTCATTTTGTGCAAGCACTGACATGTGAAATGTTCTATTTAAGCAGGTATGTATCATCATCATTATTTCAGCCGTAAAACATCCACTACTGAACTAAGGCCTTCTTCATGGATCTCCATGAGGGGCAGTTGCCATACTCACCACGCTTGGCAGGCGGGTTGGAAAGTGCAGTACGGGATATTGATATACGGAAAGACGCTGCTGCCCATCTTCCGGAGGTGTCCCTTAGCAGGCTCTTACTGCATCCATGGGTAGGAGAGGAGGGGTAACATTCTACTGCCGGCACCCCACGGCTAATTATTATTTAGCCTCCACTGTCCCATTGCAGGGCAAAGTCCTGTATGTATAGTATACAAACCCAAAATGGGTGATTGTTACCATCCCAAGGAACAAAACTTTAGTTAACAGACTTCCAGGAGTCGGTGATTTTAATTCAAGAGAAGATCACGATAGTTTCACTGTGGTTTCACTCTTTGCCTTCAACATATTAGATTATTGGTAATACCTTACGTTATTATTCTAGGGGTATACCTGCTTTAATGACATGACAAGCTAATTCTTAACAGACTTATTGACCTTCGTGATGAGATGCCGTAGAGGTCCAAATAACTAATTATAATGCAAAAAAATCTGATTATGATCTCAGATTCATCTTTACACCGCAATAACTAAATATAAATCGGCAAACCCAACAAGTCATGCTACATAAAACTAAAAAGCAATGCGACCAACCCGTGTTACTTGATTATTTATCACTACACGTGTAATGAGGCTCTAGCGAAACGAGTTATATTAAATCTGTAGCAGGTAAGGTAAAGCGGAATGCCTTAAGCCTGACCTGCTGCCTTGACCATGCACTACCAATGTCAAGGCACCTGCGTAAACCAAAGATTTAAACGTTAGATGTGCCTTGTGGCGTATAACGTGTGTTAACAATAATGCCGACGCACGAACTGTCGCACACTGGTTTTGCAGAATAAATAATACTGGACAATTGACACAGAATCATCTAGCCCCCAGCTAAGCAGAGCCTAGTGTTATGAGCTCTAGGCTACTAATATACTTAATACACTAAACTAAAAACATCCAGAACACAAATAGCTGCTGATCGTACAGACATTTGTCTCGGCGCGGGAATCGAACCAACCTGCGTCGCGGACCTTCGCCCGCTGCGCCACAGAGCTCGTCAAGATAATAAACCAAACTGTTTTTTTTACCATTTATTGTGCAATCATATTGCTCGAACTTTCAAAAAAATAACACGAACCACGTCCGGCTAACGCAATGTTTAGATACACTGATTCCAAATGAGCGAGCTATTTAATTTCGTGTGGAAACAAAACGGCGCAGTCTCAATACGGTAAGGGCGTATCTCACAATTTAAATCTTTGATTGAACAAGCATTGGTACGGGGGTACCAAAAGGGGGCGAAGGTTTCCGAAAAATGCCTTAAATCGCGCAAAACATGATAATTGCGCAGCCAATCAGAGTGGTCTGTTGCAATGGCTTTAGAATGCTAGATTAGATACTCGGCTGTGACGGTTTTGTATCCGTGCCCAGCTCGCACCCTGCGGGTCCCTAAAATATTATTACCGTAAAAAAGGTTACTTATAGTGAGTCAACCTTAAAAGATTTCATCCTGGTCAACATCAATACGTTTGCAAAGTTTCATCATTTTATATGTTCATGCAAAATTACAGCTTTCTACAGGGCTTAGTCTCTTCGCAAAGCCGGTGACGGACGGACGGATGGACGGACGGACGGACGTACGAACAGACAGACAGACAGACAAAGCGAAGCTATAAGGGTTTCTTGCTTTACTACGAAACCCTAAAAATGGGACCTAATTGAAAGTAAATCTATTAAAATAAAATAAGAAATGAAAGAATTTTCTAAATAATAAACGACGGAGTTGTAAGCAAAGATTTGAAAAATAAATACAGACGACTTGAGAACCTCCTCCTTTTTTATGAAGTCAGTTTTTTTTAATTTAAAGGACTTTTAGTCGCGCAGCGACTGTTAGTCTAATGAAGTTTAAGATGAAGTCAGTTAAAAATGGTTGTTTATTAAAAAAAAAAGTTTAGTGTCATTTAGTGTAAACACTTAAAATAAACTTAATTATACTTAAATTTAAGTATTTCCTGTTGTGTAGGATAAAGTGTGCATTCATTTATTTTACCCACTTATAAAGGTTATTATCAACCATGCAAAAACGTACATACACGGGTATTTTCTCACGTTTCGAGTTACGCCACTGACTTCCATACTTAGGTAACAGAGACCGGCCAGCTACAAACAAGTTTGAAAGTTCACGGACAATGTCAATAGAGCTCCTCATTTATGCAGACTTGCAATCCAAACAGCATGCGAGAATAAACGCAATGGTTTTGTTGTTTAAAGGTAATGCACATGACGTGTTTTAAAAGGCTTAAAATGCACGTTTTTTTTAGGTGCACCTTTGTCGCGAGGACTTTGTAGTAGCGGGTTTTGTCATTTAATTTTCTATTACCGTATTAAATTAAATTAAATTAAATTAAATTAAATTCATTTATTAGATCAGACAACATAAGTCCATTGTTTTGTTAGTAATTAAGTCTTAAAATCTATGTTAAAATACAGGAAAAGCACTATACACTAAAACAAAGAAGGTTCAAAGGACCTTTACTCAAGTCCCAATCTGGCAGTCTCAAGCGAGCCTACCTGATCAGGACCCGAATAAAAGCCTTCATTACAGGCAGGTCATAGCGATCTGGAATGATCTGCAGGATGCTGTTGGAACTGCCCCTCACTCTGCTGAGCAATGAGGCAGTTTTCTTCCGGATGATGGCGTGAAAACCATCGACCCGCGCCTCCGCAAACATTGTGGATGCACTGCAGAAGGGCGGCAGTCCCATCAGCATTCTAAAGCCGTTATTATATTGGACGCGCAGAGCATTAAGCGATTTCTTAGTAAAGCTAAACCACAGGCTGCTCGTGTAGAAAGATTGGCAGTAGGCTTTGAAGAGAGTTATTTTCACTTGCCTACTGCTACGAGCAAACCTGCGTGCCAGCATATTACATCTGACCGCCAATGCTCTGCGTTCCCTCTCTATGTCCTCCTGGTCATCAAGGCCATCGGTAATGTAATGCCCTAAGTATTTAAACTTGTACACGCGACTAAGCTCCGCTCCGCCAAGCCTAATAATTGGCACAGTATCAGGTACTTTACCGGAGGCCCTGAAGACCATGTACTCACTTTTTTTACAATTATAGAGCAAGCCATATTTATGAGCGTACTCCTCACATATTCCCAGCAGCCTTCTGAGAGCGTTGATCGATGGGCACAGCAGCACCATGTCGTCTGCGTAGCTGATGTTGTTTATAAAAATATTATCGATCGAGCATCCGACTCCCTCGCTGCTGAGCCCAGCGACCAGATCGTTAATATACAGATTAAAAAGTTTTGGTGAAGTCAACCCCCCCTGCCGCACACCACATTCCAGCCTATACGCATCAGACAGACTACCAGCCCATCTTACATGGTTTGTCTGATTGGCGTACCAGTAGTGAAAGAGACGCTGCACCTGTGCATGCACGCTTGTTCTTGCCAGCTTTTCCCAGAGCTTGTCATAGGACACAAGGTCAAATGCTTTGGAAAGGTGAAGAAAACATGCATACACAGGTGTGCGCCTCCTTGTATAGTACTGTACAGTATGCTTTAAACTCAGAATTGCGGTTTCGGTTGAAAGCTGTTTTCTAAAACCAAATTGAGCATCATGGATGTTTAGATGTCTTTCCAATTCCGAGTCAAGCACACTGTCCAGCACCTTGGCAATTACCGTGGCCAGTGATATTGGCCTATAATTGCCTTTATCCGATAAATCACCTGTTTTATTTTTCACCACTGGTACTACAATCGTTCTCATAAGTTCCTTGGGCAAGTATGAATGGTTCAGGCATAGGGTAAGAAACATTGACAGTACATTAGGCAAGTGGATTCCCGCATACTTTAGGTGCTCAATACTGAGGCCATCGTGACCTGGTGACTTGCCTCTTACCATCTTTTTAATAATTGCCGCTACTTGTTTAGCTGATACGCTGTACAGTTCACCAGGCTCGACAGACCCAGCACGGATCACCGAGCTTGATGGGCCCAATGAGGAGTCTACTCTGAAGTGCCTTTTAAACAGATCTGCTATTTGACCAGTGTCACTTACTCCTTCCACACTCACCGGTAAACTAGGCTTGATATTTAACTTATTCGTTGACTTCCAAAAATCACAAAAATTATTAGATGCATGTTGTTCAGCAATAATGTCCATTTTAATTTGATCCCTATTATTTTGACACCATTTTAATTTGCTTTTGAATATTTTTCTACTCAGACACATTTCATTATAAATATTACCAGTTTTAGGCTTATTGTGCCAAACCCAATTTTGAAAACCAAGCCTAGCTTTCCGGTGCGCCTCACTTACATGTGCATTCCAACCTATAACACGGGCTTTGCGGAAACTTTTATTAACTTTACTTTTACTACTATAAATTGCTGCGTCACTTAAAATCTTAATAATGTCATTGTAAAGTATATCTAACTTATTTTATATATTTAGTATATCTAACGTATTGGTGTCAACGCATGGCCTTACAGGCGTAAGATGTGAACATATTTAATTTTCACTCAATTTTGACCCAAAACTCTTAAATTATTGGGTAAGCGGCAACTAAAAATATAAACGTAAGTTTAAATACGAGATATTTTGTAAATTATTTTGGCTGGTGACAATTTATCTACAGTTAAAATCTGTCTAGTTTGCATATGCCATCGCTGACTTTCCGGTAGAAGTGTAGAAGGGGAATAATTCCACCATACATTTTTTTGTTATATCTCAAAGGGATTATGCAGCGTATTCGATGATACATTCCAGTTGATTAATTAAACAACAATCATCATATTTCCACCAATTTTCACAATTTAATCTACTAATCACGATAACCCGTCATATCTCTTGTCCAATGGGTTTAACGCGCCGCCAAAGATGTTTCACGTCAAAAAAAAAAGTGTGGTCTACTAAATCTCGCATTCATAGTCAAACGTAAATTTATAATAAAGTAATGAGGTATGTGTGATGAATTTTATTCATCACTCATACCTCAAAATCAAGCCCACTGTCTACCTGATACTCTACGCATCTTTATCTATTTTGTCTAATTAGATAGGTACCCAAAGTATTCTCAACTACAAATTCGGGTCTCTTTACATAAATGAAACGAAGCATTTACTAATTTACATTGAATATGTAGTACCTATATTTTCTATTCAATCAAAATATACAAATTAGAATTGTTCAGAAACCCGCGTCGAGTAGCGCTCGTAAAATATTATTTCGCCGGTGGCTGCGCACGGCCGCCCAGTCTGCCGATCATCAGAGCAATCTAATTGCTTCATTTCATGGAGTCCACAGATAGCTCCGGTGGCGGTTTTTGCCGATATATGGAAATATTCCTTTCAGTATTTCTTTCTCCAATGAAATATGTCTTTATGTTTCAAAAAGCCGTGTACATGCCGTAGAATGTTGCCCCTCCTCTCTTGCCCGTGGATGCAGTAAGGGATACCTCCAGAAGATGGGGCGTCTTTCCGTGTATCAACATCCCGTACTGCGCTCGCTAACCAGCCTGCCGAGCGTGGTGAGTATGGCAATTACCCCTCATGGAGATCTGTGAAAGGCCTGTGTTCGGTAGTGGACGTTTTAAGGCTGAAATGATGATGATAACGAAGACAGCTCTGCAGTTCTGCCCGTTCTTTTACCTGCGGCGGCGGGTAGCCTAGCAGCTGAAAGGTTTTATACAGTGAATCTTTTCGACTTCAAAGAGAAGGTTTTTAATTCGACTGTAAAAATATATTTTTTTATAATGTTTGTTACGTGATTAATCCGCCCACAGAAAAAAGACCTCTTTCTTTGTTCTGTGATCCCATTATGAATGGATTTTGATGATTCTTTTTATACGAGCTCTGTGGCGCAGCGGGCGAAGGTCCGCCTGCGACGCAAGGGGTTGCGGGTTCGATTCCCGCCTCGGGACAAATGTCTGCACGATCTGCAGATATTTGTTCAGGGTGTTCTGGGTGTTTTTCTATATATAATAAAAATATCTATCTATGTAGTATAATGTATTAAGTATATCAGTCATCTAGTACCCATAACACAAGCTCTGCTTAGCTTGGGGCTAGATGATGCTGTGTGATTTGTCCAGCATTATTTATTTATTATTTATTATACGGTAGGTCATGTTTCAGGGATAGTCCCATATTTGAAAACTATTCGGATAATGGGATTCATGAGGAATTAAATAGTTGTACTAGTAGACACTGGGGACCCTTTCATATGATACCCCATATGACCTAGTAACTCCACCACAACGAACCGTCGATTAAGTCCTGTTATTAATCGGAGTTTTTAAGTAAGGTCGTTAGAATATGGAAAGGAACCTCTATGTAGAAAAGCTCTATAATAGCGCAATGCGAAAGGCATGAACCTACAAAAATGACATAACTGATCGATAAACGTTCACTAAGCACCTGCTGCACTGTCTGCCGTGTTGGCATAGTGGCGTGCCCAGACTTATAAGACTTTCAATCCGAAGTGGGTTTGTTCAAATTAATTTATTTAACCATTTCAGTTCATCAGTTAAATCACTTAACACTAGCATGTAAAAAATATACAATTTTAATTCCAAATCGATTTGTACAATTCTTAATATAAAAAAAAAAGATTTGTTAATAAAAAAAATATTAAGGTTTGTACAATTCTTAATAAAAAAAATATATTAAGAACTGTACAAATCGATTCATAAACGACGGAGGATATAAAGACAAACAAAAAGTGTTTATACCTAGTTCGAAGAATTTTCTATACTATTTTGTATAAATCCCAATCATTCATAGCTTTTTTTTTTTTTTTTTTTAGTTTTCAGGCTTACATCTCGGCCCTTTCCTTTTCACTGCGTATGTCAACAACGCTAAGTAAACAGCAAGATTGTTTCGTTTTGTTGACTCGTTGTCAGTGGCTCTTATCTGTATTTGCCAATTTACATACAAATTTTGAAATGTTTTCTTTGTACCTATTCACTAAAACTACAATGTTACACATTGGAATTACCCACCTTCTTAAAACGTAGACAACTTGTTCTACCATACGTTCTACACAAAACTCATTTATGTTGGGTTATTATCATCGCCCTCACCGATAAAAAAAAGTAGCGGGTACGGACTGGATGAAAAAAGCAGAAGGTAGAGACGCATGGAAAAGTATGGAGGAGGCCTTTACCCGAAAGAGGCCTTAACTTATAATATTTGTTTTTTAAGCTTCATAATAACTTAAGACCCACCTAATGTTATATATAAGTTAATGAAATAAAAGGCTTGTTTATTTTTTTATTTGTTTATTATCATAGCTGTGGGCAAAGATAGTCTCGGAGTGGCGGCCTGACCCGGCGAGAAGGCGACGCGGCAGACCGAAGCGCAGATGGCGGGACGAACTCGATCTGTACATCGTTGACTGGAGGAAAGCAGCTCAGGATCGGGATGTATGGAGGGAATTGGGGGAGGCCTTTGCCCAGCAGTGGCCCCAAATGGCTCATAATAATAATATTATCATCACCATCACCGGGCTATAATAACCTACTGCTGGACTTAGGCCTCTCCCAAGTAACCATAATCATTTCAGCCGTAGGGTAGGACATCCACTTCTGGACATAGGTCTCGCTCATGAATTTCCAGAGATATAAAGGTATTGTGGTTGGAAGCGACCTGCAATCATTAAGTAGAAGTACCTAATAATAGTATAGTTATGTATACTTAAAACTTTAAAGTATATCATAAGCTAATAGTTATACCACATAATTATTAAAATCTCCTATCTTTTCTGTGAGTTAATACTTATTAAGCAGAAGCGAACAGATTCATTCATGTCCCTTATTTCCTGTCAACATAAGATTACATGATGTTTTTTTTATTGCATTGACGTGTCTATGTTTTGTAGTTGCAAACTCTGGAAATAAATGAATGAGTTTCTGAGTTTCATGCTGTGACACCATTTAATTATTACTAGATTTACTTGTTAGAATGCAACCCGATTATTTACGTGTATTTTAATTTGGGAGTCAACAAAATAATGAAAAAGCACTGAACTTCATTTTCCCGCTTCCTCTCGTTGTTGACGTGTGAGTCATCCGTATAAACCGCTTGAGAATTATGTTGTGATCGGCATGACTCATGGACATGAATAAGTGTCGCTTATCAATAAATTATCTGTGTTTAACCTACACTCGAACTACGTACGCAGCCTAAAGGCAACTGCATGAAATGGAACGTTCTTAGTGCAACACATAAAGAAGATGGTGTAACGGCGGTCAGTAAGAAGCATGATGACGTGTATAAAAATTATATTCAGTCCGTCAGTTAGATAATACAAAAATAAAAGACACGTACGTTTTGCTTTTTATTAAGGAAACAATACTTAGATCAGGGGTTCCCAAACTATTATGTAACACGCCCCCCTCCGCAGAATACAAAAATGTAACACGTCCCCCTCCGCAGAATACAATAATGAAACACGCCCCTCTCCGCAGAAAACAAAAAGTTCAAGCCCGCTACTGTACATCTTTGACGGACCTAATGATAAAGCGGGAGTGTGTATTTGTAACCCAGGGACAAGACGGACTATTGCGCGGGCTAAGCGGAGGGCGAGCTGGTGCACCAGCCAGGTGGGGACGGGTTATGGATCGCGCCCCCGGAAAATTGTCTCACGCCCCCCTAGGAGGGCGCGCCCCCTAGTTTGGGAATCCCTGACTTAGATAAAATGAGTTGAAGTTTAGGAGTGGGGACTCGTGACGTCATCATTCTGTACCGAGGCACGTCGGCGCGTACCTACCACGTGTGACGTCACGCGACATCTCTAAATAATGTATCACGGTTATTTATAAATAGTTTAGTAAAAATATATGTTTTTAGGGTACCTACATGTATATTTTTTAGTAAATAAATAATTCTTGACGTTAACGCAGCGGCTAGATGATGCTAAATCATACCGTGAGTAAGTGGGAATATGACTAAACTTAATTTAAAACCCCCGACCAATATCCATGATCTAGATCTAGAAACGAACTGATAAACTTCAAACGGCTAGATTTTCATGAGACATCGTTGAGAACACTCGATGAAACCAGCTTTTATATATAAAAAAAAAAATCTGCTACGGTGCCACAGACAGGTACCCACATCACCTACTACAAATAATAACATCCATCTTTTGCGTTGGGGAATTATAATGTATTTTTTAAGAAAGTAAATAATAATAAATAAATAATAAAATAAAAATCTTTTATTTCAGATCACAAGTAATCCATATTTAGGTACACGAGTTACATAAGTAATTATTTTAGCTTAAAAAGAAGGGGACTGTGGTGTACCACGGGTAATTAATTAAGGAACAAGGTTCCTACATTAATTACCCTCTGTTTAAGGCACTTCCAGAGTGGGGATGACAGGCACTCTACCACAGTTTGCAGGATGCTGTTGTGACTGTCCGGTATCCTGCGCATCAAGGAAGCCGTTTTTTTGCGTATGATAGCAAAAAGCCATCAGCGTGGTACTGCGCAAACATCCCCGATGCACTGCAGAAACGGGGCAGTCGCATCCAGAAAATATTATTATACTGGATGCGTAGGGTGTCCATCGATTTTTTAGTACCTATGCCTGACCCACAGACTTCCCGTGTAAAAACTCTGACTTTAAAAAGCGAGATCTTTACTTGGTCAGTAAACGAGAAAATCTGCAAGTCAACATGTTTTAATACACGGAAAACATCCACACCTGCGCACTACAAACATTTTCCGTCCGAAACGAACCCACAAGTCCAACAACCGCGTCGCTCCTTCGCCCACTGCGCCACGGAGTTTGCACAATTAGGTAGGTACCTACATAACTATAGTACTAAACTGCAAACAGTACCTACTCGAGACTAAGGTTTTATGTTCAGTTCAAGTGTTCTTTTTTTTTCTTTATTTAATCAAGTGTTCTTGAATACGAATACCCCATGTTCAGCAGGTCAAGGCTACCTCAAGGATCTATTCTCGGACCTTCGCCGTTTTGTCTTCATATGCTCAGTAGGTACTTTAGAATAAGTAAGGCCTTGGCATCTACCTATTACTTGAAGATGATTTATACAGCGTCAGCATGTACAACATGATTAACCAGCAGGTAATATTTAGTATATAATAGTGCCTGGGACATTGTTAGATGGATTAGGCTAGCCCGAGTTGCCCAGCACATACCATCCTCTCAGATTAGTCAGCTATTAGTCAGAGGAAAGTACAGGTCAATACGGCTGAAGCTACGCTGGTCCGACAGAACCGTTCGGTGACGTCACGGAAAGCAACACGTAAAAAGAACATAAAATGAAGCAAAACATTGACAAATACTCTTCAAAACAGAGCATGAAATCACGTCAAGGTTCCTCCGGCCGTCAAAAACTGATGTCCGCGATACATATTCATGAGTTTACCTCGCATTGGTTTATTTGCCATGCACTCTGCCCCAAGGGACTATCTTGATAGCTGGTGGGTAGGTACCCAAGTACAGTGGCCTACTGCATAGGTACCTAAATAAAAATAAACTAGTTTTTGAGTATATTCGTTACAAACATAGGTAGGTACAAAATACTTGTACAACATACAAATAATCTTATCTCTTTATAATTACGTACTAGCCGCACTCCGCGGTTTCATCCGCGTTTTTCCCGTTCCCGTCCAAGGGACGAGTCCAATATATTATATAATAATGTAGCCTATGTTACTCAGGAATAAAGTAGCATTCTAATAGTGAAAAAATTTTGAAAATTGGTCCAGTAGCTTTGAAGTTTGTTCGTTTCAAACATACATAATTTAAAAAAAATACGACTTACCGATTTTTCCCCTCCTAACGACTTGTTTTCATGAGCTCAATTTTGGGTTAGTATGCATGTTATATCATATTTAGTATTATACAATCCAAACTCCTAGCTATCATAAAACCACATAAAACTATGAACTATTTGCTGCAAAAGTACAGTCATTATATCTATACTTCTATATTTCAATAATTTAAAAGAGGAAAGCTCTTTTATAATAAGTATTGAGATATTAGAAGCACATTAGAAGTAAGTTAATATTATAGACCTCTCTGTGGTTTAATAAAAAATACCTCTGCTCGGCAAATATTAGCGGAGGTCGTTGAACCTATCAAGAATATGTCGTTGTCGGATAATCAGCTGTTAAAGTCAACACTTTCGTGCTCTTTTCTTGAATGTAAATTAAAAAACACCGAATCCTAAAAAGTCGTAAAACTAAAGTTGTTTCTTTGGGTGGTCAGAATCACCCCCTTTCGGGTTAGTACAAATATAAGTATAATACATCTGTATAGACACCTAGTGCAGCACCTACCTATTGCTATCTGTGCACAAGGTTATCGGCTCACCAGACGTTTTCACGCGAAGGCGAAGGTTTCGGCTGATAGTTCAGGAAGTTACTTCGAAAGGCTGTTACAGTTTGGATTTGGTAACTTTGATGCGAAAAAGTTGCCAATTGGTTTGAGATTAGAAGGCGGTAGTTGCCTTCTAACTACTGTTTTCCACGTTTTACACGATAAATTAGAAGGCGTGCCCAGACCTGTTTATTAGGTACGTCTGTCTGTTCTGTGGCACCGGATACATACAAGGTACCTAACGGAGATATTTTTTTTGTCAACTTCTGTAATTTTTAACATCTATCATTTTTGAAATTTGCTGTCATTTTTAAAACGAGTCTGTCTATAAACATAATATACCATATCTTATTCTAAATACTACAATAGAAACAGAAAGAATATGTGAATTCAATTATACCTACTGGATAAAAATTTGGGTAAGTAAGTACCTATTAGTTAGTATTAAGTTAAGTACAATAAAGAGTTATCTAATCTATTCACCACTAATCCGATTGTCTCAAGTTCTGTCTAGTGAATGATGTTAAGTTTTCTTTCATTCTAGCATTTGTTTTTTCTACAGGAGGTGCAAAGAAGTGCAGTCTGATTACCAGCCCATGTTTGTCATACTATATGACAAAATAGTATGACAACTCGGAAGTAGCCCTTGAAAACCACGTACTTTTTTGATGTCGGTTTAAAGATAAAATAATTATTTCTTTGAGTAAACTTTGGTATTTTCAATACTCTTCCTTCCAAGGGGCATTGGTTTTACTCATTCTATATTATAATAATGTTATTTATTTCAATGAACTAGTGAATAAACGATCCTGTCGTAGCTGAACATATTACTGGTGCATTACATATACCTACCACTCACACACGGCATGGCATCCGTGTGGTATGCACCCCCGACTTTCAATCCGAAGGTCGTGGGTTCAAAACTGGACCAATGGATTTTTCTTCCTTGAAATGTCTGTGTAGGTACAAAGTCCTTGAGCAAATTCTCAGCACCGCTCTGCGTAACCCGGATGTTTTGTTTCCACGACGATCGTTTTACGTTACAAAATAGATTACCTATTCAGTAAATATTTATTCTAATAAAGGGTCGATTCACTACCTACTGTCCATTATCCAATAGTAAAATGTGATGTGTGCATATAAAATGTGCGTCATATTTGCGTAAACTGCAAAACCTACAAAGTTAAATTTTCAGTAAAAAAGAGTATTTTCTACTACTTCCTGGCGAACTACTTATTTTTTTAATGTAGGTACTCCTATAATATGGGCATCAAATGAAAGGGCTTGCTGAGAATAACTCAAAAAATTTAATGGCTTCACTCTGAATCCAACATGGCGGGACACCCAAGATGGCGGACAAGTTATTTTTAATGGACTCCTACAATATGTGTATCAAATGAAAGGGCTTGCGGAGAATAATTCGAAAATGAAATGATGATACTCTGAATCCAACATGGCGGGCTAGTTATTCTTAATGCACTCCTATAATATGGGTATCAAATGAAAGGCCTTGCTGAGTTACTCGAAAAATTAAATGAAATCACTCTAAATCCAACATGGCGGTATATTCAAGATGGCGGACTAGTTATTCTTAATGCACTCTTACAATATGGGTATCAAATGAAAGGCCTTGCTGACTTTGCTGAGAGTTACTTGAAAAATTACATGACATCACTCTAAATCCAACATGGTGGTCATGAGATGAACAGACAAGAAACCAACTTTCAGTGATTCGCGAGATTTCGTATTTACATTGTTTGAAAAAAAATTAAATCAATTAGATCAAGTTACAGGTACACAGGTTAATTTCGCGACAAGTTTTTTTATTACATATATTGTGTAGACGTTTTAAGTTGACATTAAACTTTAATGTTCATTTCGTATTTTTAGTGGGTAGGTACATTTAAATAAAAGCTTGTTTGTTATTTTTTTACTTTTTATTTACCTACTATACCTTCCGGAACGTCGTTGTTTGTAAATACAGGTACCAATTTTAAGCATTCTAAGCAAATTCGGGCTGCCTAAATAAAATTATCGCTGTACATTCATTTTACTATCTCCAAAGATTCGCACAATTTCAAAGGCTTGTTAAAACCCCACACGCTCTGTACGTGCTCAGTTACAATCACGTTTGCGGGCCTTTGTCTAGATCGTATCTAGTCTAGGCAGTTCTGTTCTCATGCTCTTGAATCCAAAGATTTGAATCGTTAGATGTGCCCTGACGCCAAAAACTGTTGCATTGTATTATTCTTATGTACTCCTTTAATATGGGTATCAAATGAAAGGCCTTGCTGAGTTACTCGAAAAATTAAATGACATCACTCTAAATCCAACATGGCGGTATATTCAAGATGGCGGACTAGTGATTCTTAATGCACTGTTAATAAGTGTGTTAACAACAATACCGACGCACGCACACTGGTTTTGCCAATAAACCAAACTGTTATCGTTACCATTTATTATGCAACAATATTGCACAAATTTTCGTGAAAAACATAGGTAGGTATCGTTTTCTGGTGTATTTGATCGAGATTTACGGGATTTTAAATGTTTCCCATTCCGTGACAAATTGCTTAAAGGCTTTTAGGTAGGTTGTTTGTATTTTAGGCTAGCTATAATATATGATGTATTCATACATTTAGTTACAGATAATACGAAAATAATAGACCGCATTTTTATTTAAGCAGACATCATTATTTATTTACAGACTAGCAATTTTAATTTAGTTAAGTAGCCCATTATTAGGATCAGTTCGTAGCATAAAATTATCTCGTTCGTTCCCATATCAAGTAGCAAATATGTCACAAAGGGGCAGTTATCAAAATGGGCCCCATATGCTAACTCTTTTTGTTTTTCTACACCAAGTCAGCTCAAAACATATGAATTATATTTGCTAGATCTTATCAGAAACAAAGTTTATAATGGTAATCTCTGAAGCGAGACAATCTGTCAGTTTGGGCTTTACAACAATAAAAAGATAAATGTAGGATATACGTTTTATTCCGCAACGGAGGTTACAATCAAATTATTTAATGTTAATATCAGTTATATGGCACAAACAACAATACGTGCCTAATTTCAAAACGAATACAAATTAATTCTGCTTTTACTACGATGTGTTGACAGTTTTTGCATGTCATCTTACGGTGTGAGGCCCAAGTTAACCAACCGATGATTAAATTTTAAGCAGTAAACAGCTGTTTACTGAGATCATCATCATCAGCATCAGACTGTCAAAATTATAATCATTTGTTGGTGAATACGGGTCTTACGATGGTTTAGGATAGTAAGGTTGGCATACCATACAACATCTTCAGGTTACGTTCTCGTTATAGGTACCCCTAAGTAAGGTTGCTATCCCACTGGCGTTTTTCCAACGTCTGCGCAGCGACAACGCTGGGCAGACGCGACTTTAATAGTACGCATCCGCTGAACGCAATGTTGCCAATGGCAACTACCATGTTTTCTGTACCAGAGTTTAGATTTGTCACTAATATGTGATTTACTGTGTTCCTTATATGTGTTCCTAAAATAATACATCTGTCACCAAAACGACATAACCCCATCACAAAAACACGTTCTGGTTGTGTAGCTACAACGCACGAGCCGAGCAAGCATCAAGCGTGCCACGGCAGCGGTCGGCTAAGTGCCAAAACCAAATTTTACTTGGCCATTCTATTTTGGTTACAGTTCTACTATTTTGATGACAGGTCTGCTATTTATGAACCAATACATAAAATTTATTAGGTGATTGATAAAATCATACCCGTTAACAAACATACAACTGTTAACAACGACAGTGCGAATGCTTGCTACCAGAGACTCGTGACGTCAGCGTCGCGTACACGCATCTTTGTCGCTGGCCCAACGTTCGATAAGCGCGAACGCTGGGAAAACGCCATGGCACAGATTACAGAAACTGCCATGGTTGTTATTTAGATGAGGAGTTGTGTGAGTTGGGTTTATGCCCACCCCACGAATAGTGGGATAGGGCAGGATGTAGATTTAACTCTTTACTTTTACGAATATCCGAACACAGGATTCTTAAAGTTAGTATCTTACAATACAGTTATTTTGGCGTTAAATTTAAACTTTTATGGAGGAGTTTAGTCTACATTGTTAGTTATCTAGCTTATATGTTACTTTATAATTGTATTGTATGTTAGAAAATTCTTAGTACTACATAAAAATTAAAAACTAGAATTTTATATTATTTCTAAATCAAACCTAAGAATATTGCCTTGTTTGATGTCACACTCAGTAATGAGACGTTTTCATTAAAAAGTTCAAAAATAGTTCCCTCGAACCTTATAGATGGCGTTAGTTTTCTTTTACAGTAGGTCTACTACAAGTTTTCACAATCTAAACTCGCCAGCGACTGTAGTTAAAAAAAATCTATGAAAACTTGTACAGCGCCTCTAGCGGATAGTTTGGTACTAAAATACCCAGTAAACTATACTACAGCGCCTGTAGTTTGGGCTTCATTTGCTTAAAATTTGATACCATGAGTTAAAAATCTGACAGAAGTCATAGTAACGTACAATTACTACTGCAGTAACGGCAGGCGATCTCAACATCATGGTAGACACGCAGGTAGAAAACACAGTTTGGCGGCAATTGTGTCAATCACAAACTTGCTTTCCCGCTTGCCAGCTCCATCTGTTAGGTTTAGGAGAAAACACTTTTTTTCTTTTTAACTGAAAACGGCTCATTGAAGACACAATCTTAAAAATGCTCAAAACTATAATAAAAACTAACTCTAAAACGAAGCCGTCAAAATCAGGCGGATTGAAAGAACAAATTCAACAAAAATACATGATTTTAGGAAATTTAAATAGCTACAAGTCATAAAATGTCACGTATGTTTCCGAATAACGGCTGATCCTTTACAACGGAAAATAAATTATGTTATCGGACTTCACGAGAGATGTTACAACTTTAACAACGTTTTTAAACCGTTCATGCAAGATTTTTCATCTGTTCTGTACATTAGAAAGGCCAGCTTTGTAAAATTAAAACAAGAATAACACGCTCACTCTATATTTTCATCCCTCATCGTGGGCCATGTAGTCCGTGATATCGGATTGAAAGTTGGAATGCCTTCCACTAGGCAAAAATACGGCCACAGTAAGTACGCAATGCATCCTCGGGGGTCACACGTTAGGGAGGGGGGGGGGGGGGGGTTGGTCGACGAAGTGCGACATTGTGACCTAAAATTCGTGACGTCTAAATATCTAAAAAGCAATTTAAACGGAGACTAAAACTAACTTCGGAACTGCTGTTTTGATTGCATAATCTCTGGGCGTTTTCAAAATATGTGACGTCACACAAGGGGGAGCGGTTGGGTAAAAAGTCATGTCATTCGTGTGACGTTATTTAACTATCCCCTTATCACATAAAACTTCATGATTGATGAACTTTATATTTTCCAGAGTTATCCAGTTATGCGACAGGAGCCTTATTCGTTGAGATAATTCATAGCAGCTGATTCATCAAACACTACATCACGGTCATGACATATGCGTTAGAAAACCTGAGAGATTGCTGACGCATTATAATATATCCCTCATCCTCATCTGCAGTTCGAACCTCCTGTTCGTTCTGACACCCTTGATGATAGTTCTGTTCTCCGTCCGTTTTTCATTCCTCCTGCCTGCTGGCGAAAAAGAAGAAAAATATGTATTAGACACAGAAATTGCCGTGGGGTGCCGGCAGTAGAATGTTACCCCTCCTCTCCTACCCGTGGATGCAGTAAGAGCCTGCTAACGGACACCACCGGAAGATGGGCAGCAGCGTCTTTCCGTATATCAACATCCCGTACTTCACTCACCAACTCGCCTACCAAGCGTGGTGAGTATGGCAACTACCCCTCATGGAGATCCATGAGGGAGGCCTTAGTTCAGTAGTGGACGTTTTACGGCTGAAATGATGATGATGACAAACACAAAACTTAACAACTATTACACTCAATACTCAATATATTTATTGCGAACATGTTGTTACATAAGATCTTATAAATTCGGTGAGTAGTTACAAACATGAACCCTGCAAGGGCATAGCAATATGCATTAATCAACGGTAATGCTAGGTGGCGATTATTTACATTAATAGCAATATTAACCTAAAAAGAAATGAAAAAAGAAAAAGAAATGTTAATCTTATGTATAATAAGAAACCGTAGCAACCTTAATTAAAATAAGCTTAGTGACCAAGCAAATCTTAACATACAAAAATGAATATTAATCAATTTTGATCGAAAAATTCTTGCAGCGTGTAAAAACATTTGTGCAATAAAAAAAAAGTAAGGCTTTTGCATCTAATATAGATGATTTATACAGCGTCAGCAACTGGTAATGTACGGGACGCTGCAGTGCCTGGGACATTGTTAGATGGATTAGGCTTGCCCAGCACCTATACCATCCTCTCAGCTTAGTCAGCTATTATTCAGAGGAAAGAACAGGTCAATACGTCTGAAGCTAACTAGCCGCGGGTTTCCTCACGATGTTTCCTTCACCGTTAAAGCACGTGTTAAGTGTGCACATACATTTTTCAAGAAAGAAAA
This sequence comes from Pasiphila rectangulata, assembly GCA_963082625.1. Taxonomy (NCBI): domain Eukaryota; kingdom Metazoa; phylum Arthropoda; class Insecta; order Lepidoptera; family Geometridae; genus Pasiphila; species Pasiphila rectangulata. Next base: position 17,780,941 of record OY720254.1, read on the forward strand.
ATCCATTGGTGCACTGCCGGTATCGAACAAAATAAAAAGGTTATATTATAACCATATAATATAACCTTTTTATTTTGTTGGATGGTTTGGAGATGAAATGAGTGTGTGTGTGCGTGCGTGTGTGTGTCAATGTGTGTGTGTGTGCGTGTGTGTCAAGATGAAATGTGAGTGGTTCTATGGTTATAACCACTCACATTTCATCTTGACACACATGCACACACACACACATTGTTATATGGTTATAACCATACCGTGCCACAGGGCTCTATACTTGGTCCTCTTCTTTTTATTATTTACAGTGCAGATTTATCACGGGTTATTAAACATTCCTTGTATCATTTTTACGCTGACGATGTGCAGCTTTACGTGTCTGATTTTCCAAATCGGTTGCCACAAGTTGTCACACATCTAAATGAGGATCTGGAAGCAGTGGCCGACTGGTCAACGCGCAATGCACTTGTGCTCAACCCTACTAAATCCAAGTACATGGTTTTGGGCACTAAAGGTCAACTTGCAAAAATAGAATGTGATCCTATTGTTAAAATCAAAGGTGTGCAAGTAGACAGGGTAAATGAGGTACGTAATCTTGGCGTTATCTTTGACAGCCATCTTCGGTTCGAGAACCACGTTTTGGGCCTTGTTAAAAACTGTTTTTACCGCCTCAAAATTCTTTATAATATCCGCAATCAGCTGACAGAAGCATCTCGTATCTCTTTATGCGAAAGCCTGATCCTGTCAAGGTTAAACTACTGTGACGTTGTGTATGGACCTCGACTACTAGTCAGGACCCAGCGAGTGGTACAACGTGTGCAAAACGCATGCTGTCGTTTCTGTTTCGACATACCTCCTCGCAGTCACATCACCCCTTACCTAAATAAAATGTCCATGCTTAATATGGAATCGCGTAGGGAACTGCATCTTGGCGGGTTAATTTTCGACGTAGTTAAATTGAAAAAACCCGAGTACTTATATAATAAACTTAAGTTCGCGGTTGGAGATTTGCGATCTATCAGGTCAGCACTGCTTTACCACAGTCACAAAACCAAGGCGTTTACTGGTAGTTTCCGATACCTAGCAACGAAGTGTTGGAATAACATTCCTCCCCCTATCCGTAATCTTAAGACTAAATTCACTTTTAAATCACGTTTAAAATCTTCACTAATACAAAGGCAGAAAAAGGGACTTCCGAAACACTTCGTTTGCCGACTTTAGGTTATCGCCTTGGTAAACTGTATGTCTTGTTTTTCGTCCACTTGACTGGGAACAGCTTTTGTAGTTTTAACTTATATTATTCTAGAATACGTAAAACCTTAATACCTACATAATACTCCACATCCACACAACATCAAATTATTTATACTAATTCACATACGAGTACACTACATACTACATAACAGATACAGATAATTTCTTAGATTACCAAAACTAATTTCAGTATACACATTTATTGCTTGTTGGTTGCTCGTTTTCTGGTCACTGCAGATGGTAGTACTGAAAATCAGTGTTTGCTCTATGAGTAAACAGAAGCTGAGTTGCTACCTTTTTGCCTTACTGCAACACACACATTCAGTATTTTTGTCTTTTATTTTTTGGGCAAAGGTTTATATTTGTATTATTGTTTTTAACATTTGTTTATTTTGGTTTTGCTTTCTAATTGTTTGTATTTTAATCGTTTTCAAATTGTTTAATGTAATGTTATTTTTTCTTTATTTTATGTAATGTTGTTTCATGTAATTGTAAGAAAATGTGTGTTAACATTTTTGTAAAAATTGTATGTGTGTGCTGAAGTAGCAAATAAAGAATTTATCTATCTATCTATCTAACCACTCACATTTCATCTTGACACACATGCTCACACACACACATTGACACACACACGCACGCACACACACACATTCTCACACGCACACTACACGCGCGCGTCTACTTGGACTTCTACTGTTATTAAATTTGATTGTACCGATTGCTTACCTGCAAAGGACTTCTCCCTCATAACAGTCTGCTTTGCCACCTCTCGCCTGCTCGAAGTAGCGCCAGCGAGTGAGGGCAGAGTCGCCTGCCTCGCAAGACCATTAGGTTTACTTTCCTTTGGCTTGGTGGTAGTCTTGCTAGGGATACTGAAGGGATTGACGTCCAGGTTTAGTTTGAAACCGAACCTTGTGTACCCTGGATTGAGGGATTTGAACGTTGGGAGGGATTTGATGGGTGTTTCGGGTTTGGGAGCTTCTTTTGACTTTTCCGGGGCTTCCTTTGACTTTTTTCGGGCTTCCCCTATTTTTTCTGGGGCCTCCTTTGATTTTTCTTGTGGTTTCTCCTGACTTGCTTTATCTGTAAAAAGTAGGACTTATATATTTTTATTTTTATGGATGTCCAACATAGAAATAACTTAGGTCTATATGTCCACATACAGGATGGCGCAGCATAAAATAAATAAAAAAATAAAGTGCTTTATTTCCTTACCAACTAAAATAATATAAACACAATACATGACGCAGCATGGAAGAATACAAAATTAGCAACATTAAACAAGGTCTTGAAAAGTATGACAAAGTTTACTTATATAAATAGTAACTGAATAGAAGTGAAAGAGCGTGGTTCTTCGTTTATATCCTAACATAACTTAGATAAAAGTTTTCTGAAGTTTTTTGAAGCAAACAAATTCAATTATGTGCTTTATTTAATTTAAATGTGTTTTGTTCTTATTTAGTAAATTGTATTCTATGTATATATGCTTTGTAGTATGTGTATATGCCGTGGGGTGCCGGCAGTAGAATGTTGCCCCTCCTCTCTTGTCCGTGGATGCAGTAAGAGCCTGCTAAGAGCTACCTCCGGAAGATGGGCAGCAGCATCATTCCGTGTATCAACATCCCATACTGCGCTCGCCAACCCGCCTGCCATAACAATAAGGTCACAAGAGGGCTCAGCGTATAATTCTGCCCAAGACGCAACCACTGATTTTCAGCTGTTACCATTAGATTTAGCAAGAAGAACGAGATGGCACAACATAGAAAAAGTTATCTGAAGCGAACGAATTCAATTATGTGCCTTATTCTATTTAAATGTGTCTTGTTCTTCTTTTGTAAATTGACTATTCTATGTAGATTTTTGCTCTATGTGTTTATTCAACACTATTGACTTTGACTTAGAGAATGTTATAAGTTGAATAATATAGATATTACCAGACCAGTCGGTTATAGTCGGCTATTTGGTTTACAACCGACTGAGAACATTTTTGTAGTTTGTAGTTTTTCTGCAGATATTTTTGCCTGGTAATTTTCTATGAAAATTATTTAGTTTAGGGCTTATCCTGGATGATGCGCTTACCATTAGGGCTGATCCTATCCAGCATATTAACCGCCCCGTTCGGCGTGAGCAGTTGCCGCGCCCGCTTCGCCTTCCGCTCCTGGCATTCGTTCAGCGACTCCATCTTATCGAAGCGCTTCTGGTGGAGCGACGCGAAGTTAGGCAGCTTCGTGCGCAAAATCTTGGCTTCCGACTTCTTTGCTGGGGTGGTGGGCTTCTTGGATGGGGTGATTGGTTCCGCTAGTTTCGCTGTGAGAAGAATTTATGGGATAGTAAATAAAGAATGCTGGATACGTGATATGCGGGAGCCGCATGGGGTGCCAAATGATGCCTCTCCTCCGCCCAGAGATGCAGTAAGAATCTACCAAGGGATAGCGCCGGAGAATGGGCAGCAGCGTCTCCGTGGGGCGCCAGCAGTAGATATTTACCCCTCCTCTCATGCCCGTGTACTAAGAGCCTCGTAAGGGATACCTCCGGAAGGGCAGCAGCGTCTTTCCGTGTATCAACATCCCGTACTGCGCTCGCTAACCCGCCTGCCAAGAGTGGTGAGTATGGCAACTACCCCTCATGGAGATCCATGAAGGAGGCCAGTGTTCAATTGTGGACGTTTTACGGCTGAAATTATGACTCGTAATTGTCAAAGTCCATCTGCTAAATGGATGATCGTTATGGTCGACCATCAAAACCTATAAGTATAGAAACGATCGGCCTAACACCGGAGGATTGGCGAAAAATGGAGGTGGCCACACTCACCCAGCCAGCAGTGGCTTGACTGATACTGGCTGCAAACGATGATGATGATTCATACAGCGTCATCTACAGTCGCATTACTATCGCAATAGCCATCAGGTGGGCCTTCGGCTTGTCTCGTCATTTAATCGTGTAATAAAATCTAATTGAAATCCACTTAACATTTGTACTAAGCAAATGCAGAAAGGGTCATTTATGGGGTACGTTCATTGGTTTGTTTTGTTATAATCGCAAAGCAATAGAGATAAGAGACATACCATACTTATAGATATGGATGGATATGGATATCTACTGCGTATTAATACGAGTACTTGAATGTACCTGCAAATAGGGCGTGTTAATACTAATAATCTGTATTGTCTTATCTTATTTAAATTTATTTTTCTATGTCAAAATATACTCAAAAATATGTAGTACTAAGTTTAAACAAATTTTAAGAGTATGTGTCAAGTGCGCAGTGTGCGCTAAACAACGGCACTACAGAATACCAGCGTAGTGATAGTTTCCTGAATATTACTGCTTATGCTGAGTGGTGACCGAAATGGTAAAAAGGAGCCCTTATAGAATCACTTTGTCTGTCTGTCTTTCACAAGTGGATATCTCGAGAACTAATGATGCTAACGACTTGAAAAATGGTTAAAGATAACCCTTTTTTACTAATATAGCAATATGAAAATGCTAAAAAATATTCTTATTATGATTGCAGGTTAGGGGATCTAAATTTTTTTGTTAAGTTCTTGGTTCGGTCGTGGTGGTGGTCGTGGTTTGGTCTTGTGGGTTATCATATGAAATGTATTCATTAGCACATTAATAAACATTTTTTATTTTTCCTTTAAGCCGTATTATCGTTTCCGAGTTATTTACAAAAATGTTGAAAAAACGACCGTCCCCCCCCTTATCTCCGAAGTTTGCGGAGATAAACTCGTGAAACTTTTATAGCTAATAGAAAATTATAGCGAACTCTCTAATTTGCATAGTTTTTTAGACAAGGGGGTTTTTAAAAAAATTGTGGAGTTACTAGGTCATGTGGGGTATCATATGAAAGGTATTCATTTGCACATTATTAAACAGTTTTTAGCTTTGCTTTAAGCCGAATAGTTTTCGACTTATTGACAAAAACATTGAAAAAAATAGCGTCCCCCGATCTCCCCTTATCTCACAAGTTTGCAGAGATAAACCTCTGTCTGAAACTTTTATTGATAATAGCCTATGTAAAGATTACAGGAAAATTATAACGAACCCTCTGATTTGCATAGTTTTTTAGGAATCATCGAAAGTCATAATATCACTTAAAGTCATAATATCGGAACGTATGTAGTCAATAAATCTACATAAGTTCCGCTATCAGACAAGAGATGGCGCTGTCAAGGTTCTCCAACAAATATAAGCCGCCTTTATCATTTTATATTGTATGATTGTATGATTTTTTTTTCTTTTTCTCTCTTTTTTTTGATTGATTTAATAATTGGTTTTTTTCCTCACTCTTATTGGTAGTTTAATTAAGTTTTTTTTTTACCGACAAATACTTAAAATTATTATCTTATGATGTCCACACAAAGCATGCTGTGTTTACTGCTCTTAGAAATTGCACCAAGTATTTTTTTTTATATTGTTAGTTTGTAAGCCATGTGTACCTATATTTTCAATTTGTGAACCAAATAAAAAAAAAATAATGATGGCACAGAACCCTCGGTGCGCGAGTCCGACTCGCTCTTGCCCGGATTTATTTTGCGCTCACATCGCAAACTGGCTGAACCTACGAGATAGATCAAAATTGTTTTGTACACCTTAAAAAGGTCTAAGTACAAAAAAGTCCGCGATGGTATATTCTGTAGTATACATATAGTATGCCGTATGCCGTGGGGTGCCGGCAGTAGAATGTTACCCCTCCTCTCCTACCCGTGGATGCAGTAAGAGCCTGCTAAGGGACACCTCCGGAAGATGGGCAGCAGCGTCTATCCGTGTATCAACATCCCATACTGCGCTCACCAACCCGCCTGCCAGGCGTGGTGAGAATGGCAACTACCCCTCATGGAGATCCATGAGGGAGGCCTGTGTTCATCAGTGGACGTTTTATGGCTGAAATGATGATATAGTATCAGCATTGCACCCGTGCGAAGCCGGGGCGGGTCGCCAGTATAATTTTATTTCACATTTAAATGCTGCACAGGACGCGTAATGGATTAGGTTTGCACAGCCTAGTAACTTATACTCTATCGACTCGGCGAACACGCCTTTTAATAGTTAATGGCTATAATGTTATAAATATTTAACTACGAGTAAGTTAAAAGACGAAATAATTTACATTTCCAGGGCCCAGGGGTTCCAAACAAACTCATTATCAAGTAGACGTATGTAGGTAGATACCTTCTATGTCTTCAAGAGTTCAATGTTCATATTTTCTATAATAGAACTTATTTAGAAAATAGCAGCTGAGCAACTGTTATTCCATGTTCATACATAAGACAATAACACGATCTCTGTCTATCATATTTACTCCAGTAAACCAAAACGTGACCAGACATGGGAATTGTAAAAAGCGATATCGATAGCATTGCGTTAATCCGTTATCAATATTCAGGTTGTGGTATCAGTGGAGCTATTGCCCCAATGTTCATCACGTCACGACGAAAATACGTTTTATCTCTATACATTTTTATCACACGCATCTCTATGCGTGAGTTGCCTTCTGTTTATAGGCAAAGTTACATATCAGATAAATATAAATAATGGTATATAAATAACCTAAATATATAAACCCTAACTATATAAATAAAGATAATATATAAATAACCTTATCTTACCGCGCTCTACCGTTTTCCATTTAGGGAAAACTAAGAACGCCAGTCGACTGGAGGGAAGCGGCTCACGATCTAAGCTAGACTTACGAAGGGAATAGAGGGAGACAAAAGGTAATAATATTCCGTAAGCGGAACACCAAATCAAACATTTTACCTATTCAACGATACCCTACGCGCGATGGGGAAATAAAGAAAAAAGTTAGTGTACCAAGCATGGTGAGTATGGCAACTACCCATCATTGAGATACATGAGGGAGGGAGAGGGACTAAGTAAGTGCAGTTTTTTTTAATCAGCGTATGGTGGTAGTGTTTGGGTTCATTTCGACATACCTGAGGCACTGGACGTCCTGGGGCGCGACAGTCGGTCCACAGACTGCTGCAGGTCGTCGGCCAGTCGCTTGCGTTTGGCGCGCGCGTCGTCCGCGTCGCCTAGCGTGTACGAACGCTTGCGATTCACTGGGCGCGTGTCTACGGACGCTGAAACGTATAAATAAATAAGTAATGCTGGACAGTTCACACACCGTTATTATGCAATATCACGGGGTATTTGCCATGATTTGAGTCTTTTTGAGTTTAATCCGTGTTTTAGCCGTGACCATGACGCGTGAAACTGCGTCGAAATATCGGGAAACTCAAAAAGACAAATCATGGATCATCATAAAAAAGTTCACACAGCATCATCTAGCCCCAAGCTAAGCAGATCAATTGTGTTATGGGTACAAGATGACTGATTTACTTTATACTACACAGATTTATATAATAGAAAAACATCCAGAACACCCTGAACAAATCATTTTAAATATCCGCAGATTGTACAGACATATGTATGTCCTGAGGCGGGAATTGAACTCGCAACCTCTTGCGTCGCAGTCGGACTTTCGCCACAGAGGTCGTCCAGTAACAAATAATTCCGCTGGACACACAACTGGTGTTGTCTAGACCCAAGCTAAGCAAAACTTGTTATATGGAAACCAGATGGTTGATAGAAAACAGAGATTATAATATAAAGACTATGTTAAAATCTTCAGTAGTGGAGTGGTGTTAATGTCTTCCTTTGCCCAGCAGTGGGACGAAATAGGGTAAAAAAATAATGTTTTATGTTGTTTTGTTGACGAACTACGTGGCGCAGTTGGGTCTATACTCAGCCGAGACGTAGGAGGTTGCGGGCTTGATTCCCGCCGGGGGAAAAAGGTTTATTTTTCTGTCGAGATTTGGTAATTGTCTAGGTATTATGAAATCGGTTCAGAATTCTATTAGTAGCACCATAAAAAATATTTAACAATCTAGTACCTAGTAGTAGGTGACACAATTAATCAGGCTGAACACGCTGTCTACAAAAGAAAATTCAGGAAAGATATGAATCATTGTGGTTGCCATCCTCAGCACTGAAAACGAGGAAGAATAAGCAGATATGCTTACTTTCATCAAATATTTACAGAAAAATTAGAAACTTACACATGAGGGCAATTAAATTAAATAAATCTTTATTTGTAAAGGATGGTATGGTAACTACCCCTCATGGAGACCCATGAGCGAGGCCTGTGTTCAGTAGTAGACATTTTATGGCTGAAACAATAATCAAAATACAGCAACTTACCACTTTCATCAAAAACGAAGCTCTTGTTAGACCCTTTTAAGTTGGACTTAATCACTTTTTTCTTAATCTGAGTGACTATGGCTGGGTTGTTCACAGGACTACAGAACATGACTTTTGTAGTCCTCGGAGGCTCAGCCAGGGATGACCTCCTCTTCTCTATCGATCTGGTGACATTCAACAACGCATTCTTCTCTTTCGGAGAGCTCTTGTTGACATGGTACGGCGTGAACCCAGGAGACGGCAGCGACATACGTTTTGTCGGCGTTTTGGGTACCAAGACTTTGGGTTTCAGAGAACTGACTTCAGACTCCTCTTTTGTGAACGTTCCTTCACGTTTCAGAGGGGTTATTGGTGCATCAACTTTAACTGGAGTGGTTCCCTGTGTGGTATTCATTTGAGAATCATCAAAACTGCTTTCGATAAGCAGTGGAGTGGTGTTGAGGATATTATCTTCCCTCTTAGATTCATCACTGGTTATGCTAATTCTAGAGGCATTCGATTTGTCTAGAGTCATGACTGAACTGTCAGAAGTGATGATGGATGATTTTGAGCTCTTGTCAAAGGTTGTATCAAGCTTTTTGTCTCCGTCTACATCAAAAGTGCTGTTATGCGAGATTTCTGCTTTTAGTGAGAGGCGTGCTGATGACTTTCTTTTAGTCATTGTATTAATAGTTTCATCTGCAGACCCTTTTTCAAAAGTGGTATTAATATTTCCAATCATATTATCAAGTTTTGCGTTAACTGACTTGCGATTCTCAGTTACTAGGTTGGAAACAGAGTCTTTTTCAAAAGTTGTGTCAACTACTGATTTTCGGTTTTTATTCTTTATTGGAGATGAAGCATTATTAGCTGATTTAAAAGGAGAGAATGTTAAATCAAATGTTTCATTTTTCTTTATATCAATCTCTGAGCTTGGTTCATTATCTTTGTCAAAAGTTGTGTTAATGGTGACCTTTTCAGTCATAGGTGATGAATTTTCAGTTGCATCTATAATGGACTTTTTCTTACTGTCAGGTACATTTTCATCTGCATCAGAAGTCTCATTAGCTAGCGATTTTCTTTTGTAAGTTTTAATTGGAGATTGTTTGTTAGTGATTTGCATAATAGCATTTATGGCAGACTTTCTTCTTTTGCCTCTAGCAGACTCAGTAACAGTATCTTCCTCAAAAGTTGTGTTCAACGGATTTTCTACTGATGGTTCCATATTTTCATTTACATCAAAGGTTTCATTTGAAACAGCTTCTTTTTCTGTAGTATCTTTGTCAAAAGTAGTGTTAATTTTGTTAGGTGTAACAGTTTTGTCAAAAATAGCATTCCTTGTTTTTCTTGTACTTAAATTAAAGTTTTCTTCCATATTATTTGTAGAATTTTTTTCATCTACCTTGGCATTTGTGGATAGTGAAGCATTATGGATGCTGGGTTTACGGTTTCTTCTTCTAATATTGTTATCCTCAGGAATGATGTCTTCTAAAGCATCAGTATGAGCTCTAACACTGGACATCTGTGTCCTAGGTTGCTTGTCAGCTATGTCATCATCAGTCAAGTCATCAAGCTTAATAGAAGACTTTGTCTTTCTTACTTTTACAACTTGTTCAATATCTTTCTCAATTTGTTCTGCTTCATTATCTGTGTTCCGTGGACTGCCAGCAGCACTGTAGAAGGAATCTACAGAAATGATGCTTTTATTTAAATTACTTGGTGCTTGCTGCATATCTTCTACAATGATAGACCTAGTTCTCCATCCCTTCATTTTCTTTGAGTTCTTTTTAGGCACAGCCTTTACTTCTACTTCTGTTATTAGCTCTTCTTTCTTATTTCCAGCCACTTCAGCAGCCTCAATCTCTGCCACTTTCTCTTTCCTCTTCTTCTTTTTATCTTTTTTGGTCTTTTGTACTGTTTGTTCCTCATTTGGGATTGATTCCGAAACATCTTCAGTGTTCTCCGCGAATTTACGGGTTCTTCGCGTGGATATTATAGACTTGGTGACTTGAGACTCGGTTACATTTTTGCTGTCCAAAGGTTCTACACTCTCTGTTGAAGAGGCGCGGTTCCGTTCTTTGAGGGCGTTCTTGCGCAGGGCGCGCGTCTTTCTGCCATCGTCCTTGTCCGTATGGTCTACTGCACTATCCCCAGGGTAAGCCACATAGTTCCGCTGTTTCTTGGGCTTTGGAACCGGTTGCAAGTCGTCAGAGTTCTCCTTCGTATGTTTGCTTCTTGTTTTCCTCTCACTCCTTGTGATGTCAGGCTCAGTATTAAGAGTATTCTCGTGAAACGATAGGTGGATTCCTGAAATTTATAAATGTTTTGAGTAAACAAACAACTAAAGTAGCGCAACAACTATAAAACTATTTTTGATAGACAGCACTAACGTTTTCCAGATCTTGTAGACATTTTTTGTCGAATCTATTTACTTTTATGAATTAGAATCCATTAAAAACCGTCGCAGTAATATTTGTTTTCCCGTTTTACCGTTTACAATTTGGATTTGAATTTGGTTTGTTGATTTGGGCACAGAGTAAAAATTCTGTAACTGATGCTACGATACCATAGACTTCATCAAGCATAACGTCAAACGTTCTAGTTGGAATCGTTATGTTGGTCCATGTGCTAATAGTTTTGCAGTCTGTGTGACCTTGTAACGATTGTTTGTTTCATTCATTCATTCAATCAACTGTCAAAATAAGAACGGTTGGTTGGTCGGTGTTTTGTTCAGGAAAAGTTTATAAATGAAAATTACAAGGAAAATCGAAGTAAACCAGTATATTGTAGAAAATACATTTACCTTGTAAGCTTTCTAAAGACCTTCTAAAATGTAAATTTATCTCATTCAAAAGGAACTTGTTTTGAAGACTGGCGTTAGGGTCATGTCAAATTAGCTTGTGTGACTCAATATCCAAGAATACACAATGGGAAGGCGTTGTTACACTGTCGTTACGGTGTTATTAAGTATATTATGTTATTGCAAGAGCGACCGCGGTGACTACATCGGTTGCTACCGGCTGGATTTGGGAGATGTGTTGAACACCCACACCGGGCAGTCGGTGGATGTATGCCTCTCCGCTTGTGAGCAAGTGTACTATAAATACGCTCTGATTGGCAACGAGTCGTCGTGCTTCTGCGGGAACGCACCCGGAACGCTGCAACTCGAGCCCGCGGCGTGCAACCTGACCTGCCCCAAGAATGAGACTCAGATGTGCGGCGGAGAGAATGCGTGGAGTGTATACGACACAGAGGTGAGCGCGCCCGGCCCGCCCGCCTCCGTCGCGCTCCGGAACATCACCGAGACAACCCTCCGCGTGCGCTGGACCTCCCCCGCCGCCCACTCCTTCATCTCAGCCTATGTCATCCGAGCTAACATCATTCAGTCATACTCAGACTTAGTTATAATACCATTGGAATGGAGGGTGTCCAATGATACATATCAAACTGAACTGCTCAACCTACAACCTGGTTCTACCTACAACATCAGTGTAGCAGCTGTGAATATAGACGAAGAAGGCACCAACATCACAATCAAAGCAGAGACTCTGATCGGCACCCCCGACCCTAGCCCTCCTGATATTGAAATCAAATCCAGACATGGAGATAGAATGGTTGTACACATTCCAGCAGCAAAAAATATTAATGGTCCGGTTTCTATGTACAGGATTGTGGTTTCCATAGAGCTGTATCAACAAGGCTTTATTATTGACACACTTGGAAACTATTCTTATGCAACTGACAATGGCCTCCCATATTACATAACAGCAGAGTTGGATCCTGACGACATTGAGCATGACTTTATTATAGGTGACAGGAGTACTTACAATGGGTTTTACAATGCACCACTTCCTCTGACCAATGATATTGATATATCTCTTGGGGTTGTCAGTGAGAAGGATCATCTGAAGAAAATTAGATATGCAGAGTCTACAAAAAAGATAATACTGAACATAAATGAGCCAGAGGAGGTAAATACCCTAGTTTTGGTGCTCGGAGCAGGAATAGCTATTGGTGTGGTACTGTTACTCATTGGTGTGGGATTGCTGATTATTTTAAGAAAGAGAATACACATGGTGAGGCTGCAAAGAGGTTCTCAGTCTATGCCACTAAGTCTCAGTGAGCCATGCCTGGAGATAGAGAACTCAGGTTTCCTTCAAGATGAAGATGAAAGAGTAGATTACTACAGCAACCTCAAACGGAAACTATGGAACATACCCAGGAACTTCATAGACATTGACATCTCCTGTGTGGTAGGACTCGGCAGCTATGGCAAATTTACGAAAGGAAGGGTGCAACAGGGAGGTCAGACCCCAACACTAGTGCAGGTTATCTCTGACAGAGAACTCGAGAGACCAGACAAGAAACTGATGCTGCAAGAACTAGATCTGCTGATAAAATCAAATGAACATGAAAATGTGCTCTCTCTTATTGGAATCTGTGAAACGAACACAACCCTGTTTGTGGTACTGGAAGATATGAAAATGTCTTTGAAGGAGACACTACTGCAGAGCAGACAGAGAGACCTCCAAAACAACAAGTTCTGTTTGATCACTGAGAACAGGTTACTGCAGGTTTGTGTGGACATCGCCCGCGGAATGCAGTACCTTCATGCCGCGAAGATAGTCCACAAGCGGTTGAGCTGCCGGAACATTATTATTAGCGATAGTGGAGCTGCCAAGGTCGCTGGGTTCGGGCTGTCGCACATGCGACCGCTCCACGAGACTCCGGACTACACGCGATGGACGTCGCACGAGCTGTTGCGCCAGTCTCGATTCAACCCCAAAGCAGACATCTGGTCGTTTGGATGCTTGATGTGGGAGACCCTGACGATCGGGGCCACGCCGTATGCTCACAGCAACAATAAAGACGTAGCTGCGAGGGTTTTGAGAGGAATGCGCCCCTCTCAGCCTTCTTACGTGGGAGACGAGTTGTTCCAATTGTGCCTGCAGTGCTGGCAAGTGGACCCGGACGAGAGGCCCACGTTCTCGTCTCTCCTGCAGGAGCTCGTGCCGTTCTCCGAAGCGCAAGGCACGCGGAGTCTAAGCTTCACTCACTACAACGGCTTCGACTTTGAGCCTCACATACCACAGTACGAGATTCTGTCGTAACATTTTAGTCATTCAAACTTTGTGAGAGATGTTTCAAAATGTATCCAAAGACACTTCATATCTATGTTGGTTACTCAAATGATTATAAATGTGCCTCTTTGTGCCTGATGTATTCTGTATGAGCCAGAATAACCTTAAGACCTGGAGCTCAAGTCTGCTTTTGCAATGGCAGTATAAGTATAGTGATTGATCAGTTTTTTTGACTAAATACAAAAACATAAGTCAAAAACGAGTCAGTGATGGACCATTTTGAAGCCATAACACTTGAGCCTCAGTTTGTTACACTAATCATGCATTGTGTGCTTTAACTATAACTAGCTAGGATATTTAAATTTAAGCCATATTCAAGTATGTAGCTATTTTGGAATGTATATTTTGTAATGAATTGATAGACATACTTACCTATCTAGTATTAACTTAGCAATCATTATTTATGTATGATACTAGATCTTATCGACTGTTACCTTAGTCTGGCAATACACTTATATAATTATGTAGGAAGTACCGCATTGTAACATTGAGTAGATATGAAAAAAGTAAATAGGTAAGGTATGTGATGAATGTTTTAATATTTCCTGATTTTAATTACAGTGTAATTAACTCAGATAACAGTATAACATACTGCAACAAAAAAATCATTTTGATTTTTCTAGAAGTAGGCAACTTGTAACTGATATTATTGTCATTCCATTATATCTTTATACTTTATCAATCACTATTAATTGAACCATGTATGATTTGGTATTTACATGACATGTTTATGTAGTTAGGAAGATTTATTTGTTAATGTATTTTTGACTTATTGATGTTTTTATTACGATTTTACCTGATTTTAATGATCTGAACTTTACAAATTCCGTCCAATTTACTACTTTTTTATACTATATTTTTTTTAATTATTACGTATGTACTCGTACTTATTTATTATATGTATTTTTGTTCATGTAGGGGAGAGGGGGGCACGGTGAATCACTTATTTTTTGAAAAGCACTAACTCTTTTGATATTAATGTTGTCTTTGACTTGCTTTGTCTCAAATATAAATTGTTGTTTTAGGTACAATATTGTGTGATAATATCGTCAATATAACAAAAAAGACAATACTTATAAGGGATTGAAAAAAAAATTGAAAATTATCCACTGTGCCCCTTAATGGGGGCACATTGGATATTGACTAGGGGCACTGTGAACTACATTGGGGTGCAGTGGATGGCATCCTTCATTTCGGCAAGCCAATATTATAGGGGCACTATGAACCTACTGGTAAGCCTTCAAAATAATACAAGAGTTCATATTGTTTAACCCTTTTAATTATAATATACGAATATTCACACTCATTAACTATTTAAAGTCTTTGGAAAAGAAGGCTGTGAGACACAATTAAGATTCATACTGCCTAATTCAACTTATCAGTCAACACGTGTGTTTATATTATTCTTATAATTAGGAACTTCTTAAATCACTTCTTTCTCTATTATTAAATTAACAGTCTCTTGAACTTAGTAGTTTTGCTTAAGATTAATAATAATCAATATATTTGTTTCAGAAGCAATTAAGAACTGTTTTGATTCATCATCATCATCATTTCAGCCGTAAAACTTCCACTACTGAACTAAGGCCTCCCTCATGGATCTCCATGAGGGGTAGTTGCCATACTCACCACGCTTGGCAGGCGGGTTGGTGAGCGCAGTACCGGATGTTGGTATACGGAAAGACGCTGCTGCCCATCTACCGGAGGTGTCCCTTAGCAGGCTCTTACTGCATCCAAGGGTAGGAGAGGAGGGGTAACATTCTACTGCCGGCACCCCACGGCTAACAAGAGACTGTTAAGAGACTGTTTTGATTACTTTATAATTAATCTTTAAATTTTAACAGTCTCTTGTACTTATAACATAATTCTTCTTAAAATTAATAATCAACATATTGTCCTTATAAGGAACTTCTTAAATCACTTTGTATCACTCGATTGATCTTTACCTATCTTTAAATTAAGAGACTCTTGTTCTCATCGGATACACTGAAGTTGTATACTACCTAAATTATTCTACATAATAATCAACATTTGCTTGTAGCCTTGGCATAAATGCCTTCTTCTTATCGCAAATCTATATTCGTAAAGTTAAGTTCAAATTTGTATACACCCTGCTGCCTCTTGGTCCCTGTGAATGATGGTTGCGGTAATATTATCTTTACGTCATCTATATCAACTGTAGCAACATCTGCCACGTCTGGCAAACGAAACCCATTCTTCACCTTAGTAGATCTTCTGAGATAACTCACTACTATTTCTCTCCCTTGTCCTTCACCAATTACCTTTCCAATATAAAAAACTTTTTTATTGTGGGTATCAAACTGCACTAAGACAAAATTTCCTTCTTTGGGCATTTCATCAAGCTTATCTGGAAATTTATCTGGTTGCAAAACTTCATCTTGTTCTATTTCGTATTCACCTTCTTCTTCTGAATAAATACTTATTCTATCACTTTCTTCAGCGCTAGATTCAGATTGTAAAACTTTCCTTTTCTTGGCTTTTGCTCCACTTTTCCGTTCTTTCTTTCGTTTTGTGCTTCTTCGCGTTCTTCTATTTCTTTTTTATTGGGTGTATCAGTAGCGATCATCGATTTTCCCTTACGGCGTGGCTTCCGATTACTTTTTCTGGGACCACTTTTTGGAAGTCCTCGAAATTCAAAGGGACTTACAAAGACTGCTTGTTTTGCTGGTTCAATCGATGTTTTATTGTTTAATATACTTTGACCGGCATGTGGAATCGGGATATTGTCTTGAGAGGAGAAAGTTGCAGTTTGCTGTATGAACGGTGGTGTTGCCAGATCGGAATCCGAAATATCAGTTAAGTCCAAATCGAAAATTGAAGGACTGACAAAGCCCGTTGACGTTGTTGGTAGACATTCAATAGATTCACGGAGTTCCTGTGCCTGAGTTATCTCACAATTGTCTCTCGAGGAACTAGCAAGTTGTATTTGCGATTCGGAAGCAATGGCTGATTCCCTTGGGGCGTGATCACTTTGCACATTTTCTTTGTTTGTTACTTCGCTGGGAGCAAAATCAAGATCGGTAAATATATCCTTATTGAAAGGGTATATACCAGTGCACTCAAAAGCATTGCAAATATTGGCAGGAGTCATTGATTTTAAATGAGCTTCCTTAATGCTTTGAGCAACCTCATAAATTGAAAATGTCTTACCAGCATTTCTCATAAGCCAGCTATCTACTGCCGCATTATATGCAATTTTAAAAGGTCTGAAAATTGCAACATCGAGTGGCTGCAATTTTCCTGTGGAATGCGGAGGAACAGTCAAAATTGTTACTCCATTTTCTTTTGCCAAAGTTATAGCATCAAGGCAAATGTGGGCTTCATAATTGTCCATAATCAGTAATGATGGATTTTCTTTGCTGCTATGGGTGTGTTTGATAAAATGTTCCATAGTTTTCACGAACAGCTCAGAGTTCATCCATCCAGATGGATTGGCAAGTCCTAAGGTACCAGTAGGAGCGCCAGCAATCATGTGCTGCTTGAAATGGACGCGTGGAAAGATCATAACTGGTGGCAAAGCGTGGCCTAAAGCATTGACGATATAACATGTGGTAACTAATGTACCCTTTTCAGCGCTAGTCACCTTGCTTACTTGTTTTTGTCCTCTTACTGCTAAAACTTTTCCCGACTTTTGTACAGTCATCGTGCTGGTTTCGTCAAGATTAAAAACCCTTGTTCCATCACCAAACGATGGCTCTCTTGCCATAACATCTTCAAGATTATCAAAAAACACACCTACATTGTGCCTATTGAATGAAGTGGCTCTGCTTAAACTGCATCCCTCTGGAGTTCTCAGGCTTAAAGTTTCGTGACGTTTCCTAAAATGGTATAGCCAATCGATACCAGCGAGTTGTGTTTCGTGCCATTTTTGGGGAACTTGAACATCGTTTCGTTTTGCCATTTCGTATGCCAATCGCCTGACATCAATTGTTGTTAGCCCATAAAACATCTGACTACATTTTTTTATATATTCCACCAACATTTCTTCTTGTGCGTTATTGAATATTTTTTTATTCGCGTAATTTGGCGTCAGTCTCACTGTTTGTGACCTCGGACACTTTGTTGTTTTTTTATAATATCGGTATAAGGTAGTATAAGGAATGTTTAACGATTTTGACACTTCTCTAATTTTTTTTCCATCTAAAATCAAATCTATCCCCTTCTTCATCAAATCGGCACTATGTAGACCAATAGTAGTCTTCCTTTTTCGGTTACGAACCATTTTGCAACCTATAACAAAAAATAATAGTTGGTGTCTTAAAACAATACATAAAGGGGGTGCAGTGGATCGTGATCCACTGCACCCCAAGACGGATCGGTTCAGAGTGCCCCAGAAGGTGAATTTGAGAACATTTTGTAAAAAAAGTTAGTTTTTAAGTAATATGTAATTATTTGAACAACAATTTCTATAGTAATTGAAATCGTGGTTACTAAAAAATAAAGACCACAGCAACCTTTCCATTGAGTTTTGAAATAAAAGTTCGGTAAAATGATAAAAAAAAAAGAAATCGTCACTTACCGGTCGCGTAGGAGCCGCAGCGCGTCTTCTCGCCTTTGAAGCCCAGCGGTCACTGGCGCGGGGAAGGGGCGTTGGACAAGTCGGCGCTTGGCTTGCGTGTGCGTGTGTGTGTGAGCCATACAAAATTAGTTGTAAGTGTTTATTCATTGCGCCCCCTGATCCACTGAACCCCCCGTTCCCCTACTAGTTAAGTGAAGCTCATAAACTCACAGAAATGTATTATACCTAGTGTACCTAGTAGTTGTAAGTGTTCTCTACTATTAAGTGAAATAAAGCAGCAATACCACACAAGTCTGTTTTCTGTTTAATATTTTGCCATTCAGGTACATTGTACATTAAAGCCGGGAGCGCATCAGCCTCGCCTCTGGTGATGCAGATGTCCATGGGCGACAATGACCACTTTCCATCAGGTGGCCCGAATGCTCGTCTTCCAGCTTATAATATAAAAAAAAACTGCTTGATTGGCAAATCGTCGTTGCGCGTGCCAAATTCCAGATGTGCATTTTGAGGTTTTTTTTTATTTGGTGAATGAATTGTATTTTTTGTTCTGCATGTGCTAGTAAAATTCGGGGATCGGGAACATGGTTTTACAAATCACGTTTGTGTATTGGCAAAAAACCAGTATGTGACAAAAAAAATCACATAGGTAACTGATTCATTTCGTCAGTCGTAAAGAAGGTGCGCTAAATTAAGTGACATCACTGTAATTTTGTTTCAATAAACAATTTTTTTAGGATAAACCTGCATGAATGGTATACTTACCATTCATGCATTTATTTACCATTTATGTAGATCTATATCTACATAAAGAATAATAATATGCTTACTATGAGGCATATTATTATTCTTTATGTAGATATAGATCTATTTAAATTATTGTGTATTTTCTTCGTACGACGTACAGGAACATAATTTCTATATTCTTAACCTAAAATAGTACCGCTAAATTGAGACAAGTGGAAAGGCCAATTAAGCTTACATTATACTTAGTATTTAATAACCACCTCGAGTTTATTATTTTGCCTACCGGACTTTACATACAATTAGTAACAAAAACCCTGTCCGATCCAATAAAGGCGTATTCCTGGTCCAACATACGTACTGGAAAAAAATGTTATAAAAATGTAACTCATAAAAATCTAAAGTTATTGATTTTTTATTTTTATAATCCATGCAAAATTTAACACAGAATATGGCAAATTTTTATAAGTTGGTAACACTCCACCCGGCGGCAAAATCTTTTTATTTCAAAGAACACCGCCCTACACTACCGCGTTGTAGGTACTCTTTCAACTAGCCGCCGGCTCTTTGATGTCGCCGACTGATTGTTTACTTTGTTGACAGTCTTTCGTGGAGATAGCTTTCGATCGGACGTCCGTACATATCACGCGCTATCGTTTCGCGAACAATGTCGTATTCCAATCAGGAATATTTTATGTTCATGTTAAACAAATAGTTTAATAAAAGAGAGTGCGATTCAGAAATCGAAGTCAGAACTCGGATTGTGGCAGTCTTCGACTCACTTAAATCGGACACAAGTGCGCTGCAAAGAGTACGTGCAAATTTAATGAAAAGGTGAACGTTTAAATAAACTGATAGGTACCTGCAGTCGGTAAGTACATTGCCAAAAGCACATCACATTTAAAAAAAGCCCTTATCAGGGCTTCATTTAATTCGATTAATAATTGTTTCTTGATAAACAGAATTATTTCTGAAACACAAAATAAAGAGTGTGTCTGAAATCCGGATCACTATGCCTACAAAACAATATCAGCTGATGCCTACGTATACCTACGATGACGTAGCGTAACCTACGCTACGTCATACCTACCTACTACCAACTTCTCTCTCTTCTCTTTCGTTATAAAGTTTGTTTGGCGGCACGCGACAAAGTGGGTTCATGACACCAGTGCTCAGGCGGCTTCTTTGACAAAAATCTGTAGGTAGTACACGTGTACTTTCACTTTAATGTAGGCGATCAGTGTTGCCGTTGATCAGTTTTTATTCTTTATTTTAATTTAATTATATTCACTGGGGTAAAATAATCATCTCAAATCCATTAAATGGTTACGTATATGTGTACGCGGTACGATGCCGAATAATACTCTTAAGGATCGGACAGGGTTTTTGTTACATGCTGTATTTCTAAGGAACACTATTTGTCCTGTTGTCACTAGCTGCTTGATTCAATGACACTTGTCTTTTATTTTATATATTTATTATTTACATGTAAGTTTAATATGTACTTATAATGTATATTATGTATGGTATATATGTAATTAGTTTAACCTACATGTACACCATTAGGTATAACCCCTTGTCATGTATTAATATCCAATCCAGGAGGACACGAGTGTGGGAACTTTAAAGAAGGCTTGCTGCTGCTACACAGCTTTTTCTGCCTTCCTGAGCTAGTTCATCTATGGTTAAGGAGCACTATTTGTCCTGTTGTCACTAGCTGCTTGATTCATTGACACTTTATTTATTATTTACATGTAGGTAAGTATATTATGTCTATACGTTATCTATGATACTTATGTATTTTGTATGTATAATATGTTATGTTACTTATAATTTAAATTATGTATGGTATATGTAATTAGTTTTAACCTATGTACATGTACACCATTATAACCCCTTGTCATATATTACAATCCAATCCATCCCAAGGTTTGACGAGCTCTGTGGCGCAGCGGGCGAAGGTCCGCTTGCGACGCAAGGGGTTGCGGGTTCGCTTCCCGCCTCGGGACAAATGTCTGTACGATCTGCAGATATTTGTTCAGGGTGTTTTTCTATATATAATAAAAATATCTATCTATGTAGTATAATGTATTGAGTATATCAGTCATCTAGTACCCATAACACAAGCTCTGCTTAGCTTGGGGCTAGATGATGCTGTGTGATTTGTCCAGCATTATTTATTTATTTATTATTAAGGTTGCCTGGTAGAGATCGCTCTTTAGCGATAAGGCCGCAAATTGTCACTTTCGTTTTTCAGTGTTTCTTGTTATTATGTTAATAAAGTATTTTCTATGTTCTTAGCGATAGCATAATTCATTTGTGTGTGCGTTTATGGGGAGCGGCGAATAGGTATCAACGTACTGTTGGGTGGGTACATCTAACAAGGCCACCTGAGCAATGGAAAAATGCCATCGTCACCATTATTCATAAGAAAGGTGACATATCCAAGCTTGAGAACTACCGCCCGATAAGTTTGCTATCCCACATACATATATAAATTGTTTGCCAAAATCCTTAATGTTAGACTCACCCGTCAGCTGAAGCGCAGCCCGTAAAACAGGCTTCCGGAGCGGATACTCGACCATGGTCTATGGTCGAGTATCCGCTCCGGAAGCCTGTCTATGGTCCATAGATCATATCCACACGGTGAAGCAGCTGATGGAGAAGTGTCACGAATTCAACCGGCCCCTTTTTATGGCCTATGGAGAAGGTCTCCGACAGTGTTGAACATTGGGCCGTGTTCCATGCTCTCCATCGCAGTTACATCGATTCTCGCTATGTGGATGTACACCGGGAGCTCTACGCTATGGCCACTTTGAAATACTAATTCACGACCTGACCAACCCAGTACCAATAAAGCGGGGGGTTAGACAAGGAGACCCATTTCCCCTAAGCTGTTTATAGCTGTTCTAGAAGATGTCCTAAAAACGTTAGAATGGGAAAATTATGGAGTTAATATCCATGGTGTCAACTTGTCGCACCTTAGGTTTGCCGACGATTTAGTATTGTTTGCAGAGAACTTCAATGATCTCCAAATTATGGTACAACAGCTCTATGATGCTTCCTTGAACGTAGGCCTTAAGATGAATATGTCCAAGACGAAGATAATGGCCGGCATTTATACAGCATAAATCCCTCTGTTAAAGTGGGAAATGGTGGATCAGTACGTTTATCTTGGACATATTATTTCTCTTGGAAAGGAACACCAACAAAGGGAGATCACCAGAAGGATTCAACTGGGTTGGGCTGCCTTCGGTAAGCTTGACGACAACCTTAAATCACGCAATACTCCACAATGCCTGAAGAAACTTTTTACTACCAACTTTACAAAGAAACATTTATGTATTATATATACATATATATATATTATACATATATATGTATAGTGCTGGAATGCCAGATACGAATTTCCGATAAATAAGGCGTGGCCCAAGTTGTTACAACTTTTAACCTTATCTACCAGAACTTTTGAACTTAACTACTGCTTATGGAATAGGTGTGATGTGATAATCGTTTTAATAGAAACAACACATTGTATTTTTAAATTTATTCAATGTTAATAATATAGACAATGTTCAAGGTACCTTTGAATTGGTTTTCGAGCTTTATAACACTAAGACATTTTCCTTCCATTTTACCTCTTATCATTTAACATTGCAAAATAACACTTCATTTAAAAAAAACAATCTGACGTTACAACTAACTAAACAAATTATAAACATTGACTAAAATATATCCAATTTTTAATTCAAATTAACCGTAACATTTTCAATTCAACTTTATTTAAATTTATTATCGTTACATAAACATTGCAGACCCGTTTACATTAAACAAAGTTAACAAAAAAAAAATAATAAAATAAAATTTCCACCACTGAACTCCAGAGGGACAAACTTGTACGGGCTGCGACGGCGCGCGCGGGCGCCCCGCCGAGCCTCGCGCCTGTCTACACATACTTATAATAGGCAACAAGTTATAATTCAATAGAATTAGTATAACATATCAATCTCAACATGTGTAAAGGTCGATGAGACGACTGGTCGGCGCGGGGCGCGGGGCGGCGGGCCCTGCCTGGCCTCGGGGGCGCGTTCGTGACGATGTCAATATGCGCGAGTTGATTCCTCAGTCTTAATAAATTGATGACAATGAGCAAGGAGAGTAACGTAAATGAAAGAATGCAATGCGATTATATACAGATAGGGCGCGCCGCAGCCCGCGCCGCCCCCGAGAGGGGACATGTCGAGTCGACGTAACGCACAGCCATTTTCCTAAACACAGTATCGAACCTTACCCTAGCCTAGCGCACCCGACGGCTGCCACCTTCCGTGTATACCCACTAACGCTACCTATTAGTTATTACGATAAACCACTCTATCAACAAATTCAACAACATTTAGCTATTAAAGTTAAGGGAGGATGAAATGAGGGCCGGCTCCCGTCGGAGAGATGGCTCTAGCGACCCTACCCACGACGCGACGTGACCTACGGTGGAGCGATGCGACGGCGGTGAGGGGTGATGAGGGTGCGGTGAGGGGTGCGGGTGGACGCTACGTGATCGTGACTACGCACAATAAGAGGAGTGAAACGCTAGAGCCCTGGGTCCTGCGAGCGGGACGTGCGATGCGGGTGTCGTATCACAGAAACAGTTGAATCCGGTCCTTACAAAAATACTCGGGACGACGTTGCACTATTTATTATCCTTCCACACGATACACTCTCAGATAAGGTTACCGCGCGCTTAAATTATTTTTTTGTATTTTCGATAATATACTCTCAAATATTGTAACAACTTCAAGTTTAACAAACATTAACATTTTACCAGTTTTAAAATTACTTAAATATACCCATAATATTGTTTAATAATAAGACAATTTTAACTAACTAGAACTCGATGAAAACTATGAGATAGTCGGAGGTTCTGTACGCCGCGGAGGGACGCAAGCGGCGCCGAGGGGCGAGCGGCGGGCCGCGGTACGGGACCGCCGCGGTACGAGACCGCCGCGGTACGGGACCGCCGCGGTACGGGACCGCCGCGGGTACAGGACCTCCGCGCGACGCGAGTCGCCCTTAGCGATAGACAAAGTAAATAGACAAGAGATTGGAAACTACTTCTACCCCCCGAGCACGACCAATTCACGGTGCCGAATTTAAAACCTCGGGAAACGAATAATCGTTATAATTGACGATTTAACTTACGCGTACCGTATTATAGTTCCAATAAAATTGAGCTTGTAAAATCGACGTTGAGTGGCGTCATGCGTGTCCGCCGACGCGGGCCCGAGTCACCCCGCGGCCGCAGCCCGGGCCGCCGGCCGAGCGATCCGCGCAACGCTGCCGCCACCTACCGCTGCCCGCTGTCTGTCGTCGCGAGAGTGACCTCAATACATTTTAATTGACACGAGACGATATCTGTAACTACCCCCAAATATACATAGTAGAGATGAGAAAAATTCGAAAAACACCAGAGAAATCGAACAGCGATACCTATACACTTTAAAGATTGAATATACATTAATAACTATCTACTCGTTCGAATGCAACTACGACTGCGCAAAGTTACTTACCTACATAACACGCGTAGGTATATAGACGCAGTAACGGTACCACAACTTACATCGACATGTCGTTGGACAGTTGGAAACGCTTAAAACGATCGACTAACGCTAGGTTCGAACGTCCGCTGCGGACGTTCGCGGAGAATCGTCTCTCAATTCCGTATCCTTACAACTACAGTACATTAAATCTTTTAAGCCGATTCATTTAAATTTATTATGATCTCTTTTGTACTTCATTCCTGATAAGTATTCGACCGCCTTCGAAGGTGTGACTTAACATGTGCAAAGTTGGCGCCCAACGCGGGGCCGATCCGGGCCAAGTCTACGATGGCACTTCTGAGGTAAACGAACACAACTTAAAACTATTGTCGCGCGACGAAGTACTTCTACAATGTCGAAACAATACATCACAGCTCTCTCGTATTGCACTGCAGCCTACAGCCCGCCACTGCACGCTCCGCGCGGCCTGCACGCTCCGCGCGGCCTGCACGCTCCGCGCGGCCTGCGCGCCGCCGAGGCAACTCAACCAGGCAGGCTACAAGACGGCGCGTTCACAAATAAACATCCATTTACATAATTATAATTACTGTAAATAAGAATATATTATTATATTGTCATCTTGAATATATAGAAATCTGCTTTAAAATGTTTAAAATATGTAATCATCTAGTATTCTGGACATGCATTATCATTTAAATTGTACTTACATCGTAAGATAAATTTAGACCGACAGACGACAAAAGCTAAGGAAACGCTCGTAAAGAATCAAAATAAAAACATTTAGATTTATAAAAATGTATAAAAAAATAAAGATCTTTACCGAGAGAAATTAGGAATGACAAACTCTGCTATCCATACTGTTGAATCTGCGTGCGGTCAAACAGAAGCTATCTACGTGCATGCAACATAATACGCTACGTGTCTACAACGCCACAACGTACAAATCCCCGTCCATTAAACAATACGCAACTTTGGTGAGGACATTATTTGGTTAACCCCTATGCTCGCGTTGCCTCCGATTGCACTCAATTCCCCAAATCGTCGCCACTAATCTAACCTCTAACGGTACACGAGTACCAATAACCGTGCGCTAATTCTAACGATGCCGTATAACTAAACAATAACTTATCAATGGTAACATTTACAATGAAATCAAACGTTTAAACGATAAGTATGCTGTGGCGAATAATATACAAAAATAAAATGTGCATGGAATAGGAATTTCCGTGATAGGATTTATCACAATCGTACTTTTAAATCTTAATCAACAACCATCCGCTAGGCGGTGGAAAACAAAATTGTCATCACGATATCAAACGTAAAATATAGCAATAATAATAATTATTATGCTCAACACTATACAGGCGTTTTAAATCAATATACATAAATCTATTTATCTATTGTAAATATCCAACTGGTCGGTACGCGTCTGGCGTGTTCCCTGGGGATCGCAACTCACACGAGCTAACTTCAATACGAGGACAGCCTGATTTTACAACCGTACAATTATTGATTCCATGAAGTTGCAATTGAACCCATCGAAGCAACCACCCTGTCTTCCGATAGGCCCCTGGCCTACACACAAGACTCGTACCGAGTAAACTTATATTCTCCGTGAGATAAAACAAAACAACGTAAAACTAGAAGTCAGGTAACTCGCGCCACTTACGCTGGCGCATGGCGCATGGCGCACGATGGCGCATGGCGTGGCGAGACGCGACAAGTTGCGGGCGGGACTCGGTCTACAACAGCGGTTTGACTAGAACTAGTGACACTCTCCACGCATTCACCGCACTCCGTAGAAGCGAAAATTTTGCTCGAGAATACCGTCCAGAACCATACACCATAGACGAGCGGTAACTAACGTCACGTGACCAGTTGTCAGTCCACACCAATGCGACATCTATGGTCCGTATTAAAGAAACTCACGAGAAACTGAGATTTTTTGGCGTATTTTAATTGAAAACTGTAATTCGTTACTCAAGTCTAGATCAACGCTTGGGTGTCGTTCTATAAGACCGCCATAAATGTCAAATGAGCGGTAGGACGTTAGTTACAGCTACTCTACACCTTTATTATGCTTAGCGATACATTTAGCCACGTGCTTTGCACATACGTCAGAGAACTTAATTTTGAAATGTGGCGACGAGTTTTAGCTAAATATTTAAACAATAACAAAACGTATCGCTTTGCACAATTAACAATACAAATCTGACATCGCTTGAACCGTTTACATTGTACATTTTATATTTTTTTTTCAAATTCACAAATTCACTTATTAAGGGCCTTCTTAAATCAATTACACAATAGTCACACCTAACAACATTAACTAGTAAAAGTTGCTAAGTTGAGAGAATCCTAGGTCACTATGACGATAGCTTATCAGCAAAATGTAAACGGTATTCCAATCTAACATCTTTATCCCTTCGAAATATCTAACCTAACCTACCTAGCGTATCAAAGGGCTATTCGTTTATAACGTAAGACAATTTTAACCAGTCTCTGACCCCGTTTCACGTAAGACAAAAATGGCAGAACCCTTTCAATGTTACGCAAAATTAGTATTTACCCATATTTGCAAAATTGGCACCACGGACCGTTAGGACAGTAAAAGTCGTATTAAACCCCATAGAATTATGTATTCATGTAAATTTTCAGAGGCTCCGTAATCCGAGGATCAGTAATTTAGGCAGAGTGCGCGCATTTTGAAATTACTATTCTTCATTTTATAAAACGGGGATTACTCAGGTAGTATTTATTAGTAGTATTGTAAGAAGATTATTCAGACACGTTTCAATGTTTCATGAAAATCATCATCATGGGATTGAATGCCCGTCCGCGCGTGGGGCCGACATGACACTGGGCATTCAAACCCTTTCATTTTGAAAGTGAAATTACTATTCCTGCTTAAAAAGCCAACGCCGCCGCCCAGCCTCATGCTCAGCCCTAAATTGTCTTACGCGACATGAACAGCCCCATACCTGTCGCTTCTACGTCGTGGCGTGCGTTTACTGCATTAGCTGCGAGATGGCGTTGTGGCGCGTGCGCTTCAGTTCCTCCTCCTGTATCTTCTGCTCGATGAGGTAGTGAGCGTTGCCGATGGCGGTGGCGCTGCCCGTGATGGTGACGATGCGGTTGCGGGTGCCCGGGGCGAACGTGCCCTTCTTGGAGATCTGGATGTTGGCGCCGGACATCTGCTGGATTTCCACCAGGCTGCGCCCGCCGGGGCCTGCAAGCGGAGGCGCTTATGGAGACGTGGCTTTGAGATGTTAATGAGCGGGGGTAGAACGCATTGATAGCGAGCGTTTTATGAGGCTGTCTTCAGTAACCAGACTAACAGGAAAACTTAAGGGGAATAAAGTAGGCCTACTCAAACAAGATTCTCAGGACTAAAATTTGACCCCAACACGGCTAAACTGACGCTTATGAATGGGGCCGATTTGGAAACTAATATTTGGTCTTCAAAATTGCGATACTGTCTGGCATCAGTAACTAGAAATATGATTTTTTTTCATTGTATTTTATTAAATTTAAATTAAAGGACATTATCAAATGTGAAATGTGCAGCGTTATTTAAGAAACCACGGGCGCCCATCACGGGGCTAATTATAGGAAAAATTTGATCACCGTAGACCGTGGCTTAAAACTGTTAACAAAAAGGATTGAACATAAAAAAAAATTAAATGTCCTGTCTTTTTAGTGATAAAAAGGTAACGCTCACCAAGTATGGCTCCGACGATGACCTCCGGAATCTCCACGTTCTTGGAGTCCTTGCCGCCGCCGTCCGCCGGCGCGGGGCTCTTGGACATGGGCAGCAGCCCCGGCTGCGGGAAGCCCTGCACCGCGCCCGCCGACAGCGAGATGGGCGCCACCGCCGCTGCCGACCGAAGCGCCTCGAATGCAACCTCCGCGAAACGCTCATACCCCCCCTGCCCGCCCTGCCCGTCTGCGGATCGTCCCAACATTGTCTAGCGCAGCCTGAGATCACACTTACTAGAAAACGTTTCGCGCTGTTGCCGAGAGAGGTGTGTTAGGTTGCAGCGCGTCACGCCGCGGACGCGGGCCGTGGGTGATGCTAGTTCACGGACCTGCTCCCACCTTGATGCTAGTTCACCCCACCTTGACACTACTTTACCCAGAAGTTGCAATACACCTTAAAACGCCCAAACACCCCTTATTTTACTACCCCATAAATCCATACTAAATTATGACCCTATCCCATAATTTGAAATATTTATAATCGTTTAAAAACAAAAACCTCGTTTCTTTCCCGAATCCCGATATCGATAACTAAAGCTGTATCTAAGCTAAATCAGTATTGCCAACCGTTAAAAACATAACCCTTACTTTCTGGCTTTGCTGTAGTCGCGTAAAAAGCATGTTTTATTTGATTATGAAAGTTTATTTAAAATCCTACCAACGTTTCGTGGGATTGCATTCTTTAACTACAAACTCGTGTCATAAAATGAACAGCGAAATTTGTAAAACATGAAATTCAGACGAAGTTTTAAGCGAACTGCTCCTACAACTTTTGAATGATTTTATCGTTCTAGTTGATAGCTTTTCGTACAATATGTTTGAAATCGCGTGTTCAGTTGCCGTGCTGTTTCACGAATTGATTTTTAAACTCTGCTTTTTTACAATTCTCGGGTCTTTTAAGAATAATCTAGTTATCTTTAGCCCTCGTGATTATCTATCTAGACTATCAATAAAACAATACAGGTAACTCAACAAGAAAGTAACATCAAACGGTCAAGCAGCTACAGCAAACGTAGACATCTACGCTACGTGAAAGTGTTCGTGTGCTAAATTCTACAAAACAGAACGTCTGCAAATAATATTTCCATGCAATGTGTTCAAGTTACTAAACCGTGATACTAGCATAACCCACTCGCGTGTTTATAGACAACTTTTTTTGTTGACGTGTCAATGTTGGCAGCGCTGTGTTGCGGATTCGGAAGAGATAGATGAGGGAAAGAACAACTTATTGTATTTAAAAACTATTGGGATGGCAACAACGGGAATCTTTGGCGCCATTATCGCACGCTCAAGTGTTATTGGTTGAATGTAAGCTGAAGTCATAATGACGTCAGCTATATGTGTTCTGATTGGTTGTAATTGGCAAGCGACGTTAATTTCCTCTTCTGCAATAATTAAACTACAGGCTTTTGGCTATTATATTGTAAATATTCATTCCAGAAGTTAACTGAAACAATATAAAAGACGCGTGTAAAAATGCTGTCGAACTTTTAATTCAATAAGTTGTTCCTTCTACAGTTGTTTGTATTATGCTGTGGACAACATAATAAAAATACTAATTTGAATGAACCAAACACCGTTAGTAATGTAATTTTGTTCGGCGTTGAGTGCATACTAGTCTTTATAAACAACTTTGTCTGTAAATTAAAGCCAAAAATATTAAACTCTCCCCTTTCCAGATGTAATTTTTGATTTCCTTTTTTAAGTTTTCAAAAATCTCGAGGAACAAAATTGAATACCGTACTGTCCACAGCATAAATTTGTTATGTATTGCCGATAGAATGGTATGGAAAAGCGATGTCAAAAGAAATTTGGAAAACGTCGAGTTTACAGCGTAAAGTTCACGGTCGTTACAAGCCAATCGGGTTAATTTACATCAGCAATACAACACATACGTTTAAACTAAAACATGCACATAAATAAATATATTCAATGACCGAATTGTATTGCAAAACTTTATTTATAAAAAACTTTAGATATAGTTAGCGAGGAGAAGTAGCGAGTTCGATACCCGCCGGGGACAAATGCTTGCTTTTCTGTAGATTTGTCTCGGGTCTGGGTGTTGGTTATTTCTGATAGGTATGTATTTACAAAAAAAAGTATTCTATCAATCATCCATTCCACAGTACAAAGCTTTGCTTAGTTTGGGACTAGATGGCGCTGTACGTAGTGACCAACATTATTTAAAAAGATTAGGATAATCATAGACTTCAATTTTGAAGTACAAAGGACTGTAATGGTCTGAATATTTTAAAATATGACTAATGATCTGCAAATGTATGACTACAATTCATACATTATGGTACTCATGTGCTTGTGGAGATGGGTGTTGTATGTAAAACATAGCTTTAGCAGGTATATATGTATATAAATAGGAATTACCTGACTCACACCTGAACTTAACAATTTGTGTTAAAATAATAAAAAAATATATAACTACAGGTTGCATTTGAATGGATCACATTTTCAGGTATTTTTGTAATACAGCCCGGTCACCATAAGAACTAAAAAGTAGTAGTAAAACGGGTATAATCACGACAGCCAATTGTGTACCAGGATAGAATGAGAAGCAGAGAATTTAGAATTTTGAAAGCGATGGCGGGAGGAGCCTGTTTCACACAGACTTACCACACAATACGTCTCAGGGCGAACGCAAAACGCTCAGTAAATGTTCCAAGCGGACATTGACGAACTGACAGCCGGCAGAACTGACATCTGCCAGTTTGAACCGAGAACCCAAAATAGTAAGATCTCGCTGAAATGTCTCAGTAAACGCACAACTGGCAAAACGGATGTCCGTCGGCCGGTTTGCCAGTTGCCAGTGCTGGCGAGTAAACTGCCAGTTGCCAGTTCGTCGAAGAAAGAGCGCGAGCGAGAGTGCAGGTCAATAGCTCAAGTTAGGTGTTTCTATCTACTAGTTAAGATTTTATCCCGAACATACACAGACACGTTTTTAACCACGATCTCTAAAAGCGAGATTTTAATATACAGCAAGCCCCGTACCAGAGACGATGTACAAATTAGTTTTAGATAAAAACGTGGACCACCTCAGTGGTTGTGAGAGGTGATCCCATACAGTTTCAGCTAAAATGCAATTTAGTATGTGTCTAACGGTGCGAGGGCTAGACTCGTGAAGTACCTACCCGCATTCTCACTAGCGCCACCTTTCGTTATTCGGCCAATTTGTAGCCCAGACGTACCTACGCATACCGTACCCGGTACAAATACAAAATTTAGTGTCCGAACATTGCAAAGGGACGAGGCTGTTAGTAGCCCTCTGTTTAACATCGGGGGGTAAAAACAATCACTAAAATAAAAGTAACTTATCATCTATACTTCACCCAAACTTGACGGGTACAAAATGTCAACAAACTGCAACACCATTACATTGATTTATTGACAGAATTAATGGGAGTGACCAACTACCCTCATAACGTATAAAAATCAACAAGAAAGTGATTTTTAGGTTAAGTACTGGCAGCTTGTTAAATTCCGCACACATCGAACCTGGCCGCAGTATACAGGGTGTAAAAGGACAACTACCGAAAACTTCGGGAGGTCAATGTACTCGTCAATATGAACAACTTTTACTAAGGAACTTTTGCTGTAAAAAAATGTAAAGAAACAGCTATTCCATATATTTTAGTAAAGTAGGTATTGTACTTTTGTATGGAACAGCTGTTTCTTCACATTTTTTTACAGCGAAAGTTCCTCAGTAAAAGTTGTTCATATTGATGAGTAAATTGACCCCTCGAAGTTTTCGGTAGTCGTCCTTTTACACCCTGTATGTAAATGTAACAGAGACTGGCAAACAAATTCAACCATTACACATTCATCTGATAAGTCTAACGACTGTAGCTGAGTGATCTTTAAAGACAGTCTTTGTTCAAACAGATAGTAGGTAGAGGCTACAGTTATGTAAGAATACTTGAATCGAGCAACTACAAGAACAGAGATGCATCTTCATACAGTAATTAAAGACCTACCTCTAATTAGAAGCGCCATCACAGTTGTATCTAGTGAATTTCACATTTATTTAGTTTTATTATTTAGATTAAAACCGCCTCAAGATACGCTGCCTTTTATAGCTTATCGTTATCTGATATGATAATTTAAAAGAAGGCTTAACGTTTATTTAAATTAAGCCATGCATTATTGTATTCGTTTAGGTTTTAGACAGGTTAAAGCGTATTCAAAGATATGGCATAATGTAAAAAAAGGAAACTCATGATTAACATAAAATGTTAAATAAAAGTTATCGATACAATTTAAGTGTATAATTCGCCGCTTTTCTAGTAGGTAGAATCCCATAAATAGGTATATTTATAGACATCAACGTATTGGTACACAACTATAGCCTCATCTGTGTATACAGTGTGGTGTGACGGGAACCTAAATTGTAAGGAGTTAAGGACATGTGGGAATAATAAAAACAGTCTTCAGAATAGGCTTTTCAACTTTTTGGCTGTACGAGTACAATCAGATACAAACTAAGATCACCATCGTTTTTTATAGCCCAGAAAAAGGAGATTTGTAGGTACTATTGTCAATATCAGTGTACAACATACAATTTTTTTTTTACCTGCATTAAGTTGAAAAACAAAAAGCATTTAAATTTTAGTATCTTTCTGAGACATTGAAACAAAAATGTACATACTTAGGGTAACATAAACCCAATATGGCGCAGGACTGTCGCCATGTTTTTTAACATGGAGATTCAGCCGCCATCTTGAATCTAAGCTTGGGGAAAACTAATATGAGTTTTATGTGCTATATTTAGCAAGAGATAAAACAAGGACCAAATGTTAATTATGTCAGCCAAATCCCAATTTAAAATCCCGGAAACACTCGAGCAATGTTCACTTTGATCACGCCATTCTGCATAATAGTTCGATTACTACTGTATAGCTATCACAGAGTTTTATTTGACGCGTAATATTTAACGTCAGAGAGATCAAGGCAAAACTTATTTCTTCAGATTGCCACTAGGCTGCCCGTCCGCTGCAACGGAGAGGTAAAAGGAAGAGTGGACCTGACCTGAGCAATAGAGTTGCATAAAAACTCCGCACCGAAATTTATGCAATTCTATTGGTTAGCTTAAGTCTCCTCCTCCGCTCCTAGGCAGCCTTAATCGCACTCTTTTGTCATTTGTTAAATGAATATTTAGACATTCCCAGTTTTAACCTGCAATGCACATCGATGCGATATCATAGAGAGTTAATATTAATCCTTGGTTAAACTGGACACCTATAAAGTAGTCATCGAACTACAGTGCAAATACGTCAGCGGACGTCATAGCGTTCCTTCTCTAGAGTAGAAATGACTGTAAACTCGCACTATCGCGACACTCGCTCTGCTCGTGCGCTGTTACATACTCAGAACTTTTTTTACATACTTTTTTTTGAACATGTTTTATCTAGTTTTGGAGACAGCACCACGGTGCGTTCGTGTAAACACTAGTGTATTGCCGATCAGTGACCCATCTAAACTTAGATCACAGAGAATGTTGTCGCCTCTATACGTCGGTAGAGAAGGAACGAGGTCAGAGAATGTTGTCGCCTCTATACGTCGGTAGAGAAGGAACGCCACGGCGCGCGTGCGTGCGTGCGTGTGAGGTGGGGGCGTGTGAACTAACCGAGTCCCACTTGGCTCATGGGGCCGAAGACCGGCGGCGGGTCCTGCTGCAGCGGGAAGTAGGCGGCGGACAGCGGCGGCGCGGGCAGCGCGGCCGGCAGCGCCAGCCCCAGCACGCCGTGCTTCACCAGCAGCGCCAGCGCCGCGCTGATCTCCGAGATGCCGCCCTCGCTGTAGCCGGCCTGGCGGAGCGCCACCTGGTGACAAACAAAACAAATTAAGTATTACTATATTGGATTATTTTTTTATTGGATATAGCTTTTGCCCGCGACTTCGTCCGCGTGGAAATCCCCTTTTTCACGCAGAGCCACTTTGATTCGATAATATAAATCCCATTTATTCCCTATCCCGTGGGAATTTCGAAAAATCCCTTCTTAGTGCACCTCTAGGATAATCAAGGTATATGTGTGCCAAATTTCAGTCTCACAACAACAAACAAACATACATATTATAATAAGCGTAAACAATAAACAAACAGATTATAAATGATTAATAGCTAAACTTGGTCGTCACTCTGCATATTATGCAATAATAGAGAACGTATAGTAATTATAAGAACCCTACCATGGCGCTGGTTTTCAGCGACCTGGACCAAGACGGTCGCTTAAGATAAAGGATGCGTTTATTTACCACAAAATTACCAAAATCAACGTAAGCGTTACAAAGAAATAATTAAGTCAAAGTCAATAAGTGTTTATTCAAGAGAGCAAAACGCTACATAGAATAGCCAATTTACAAAATATTTCCAGCTGAAACCTGAGTAGAGGGTTGTACCGCGGCAACGTATTTAGTAATAAACCAGTTCACAGTAGACTTGTCAAACAATATGGTTTCGTCTTGGTTTATAAGTTTTACAAGTCATCAACATTATGCTGAGGTGAGGTGAGGTAGAATGTTTATATTTACCTATACATTTATCATGTCCTGTCTGTATGCTAATAAATTATTTCTTTCTTTCTTTTATCATCTTTTCAGTCGGATGTCCAGCCTCCCCCATGGATCATTCATTCGCCTTAATGTGATCCAACATGTGCTAGGTGACCGGCGCAAGCGGCTGCGCCGTTCTTAAACACCGAGCCCACTCCCTAGCCGAGCCTGTGGTTCATTCACTCACCCTAATATGGTCAAGAATGTGCTGGGTGATCGGCGCAGGCGGTTGGATGCCAGGCGGCTGCGCCGTTTACAGACACCGAGCCATCTGACCCCACCCCCGAGCCGAGCCCGTGGTTCATTCATTCACTCACCTTAATGTGATCGAGCGTGTGCTGCGTGATCGGCGCAGGCGGTTGGTTGCCCGGCGGCGCGAGCGACAGAGACAGCGACAGCGCGCCCAGCGAGCCGAGCCCGGCGCCCGCGCCGTTCACCAGCACCGAACCCACAGAGCCAACTCCCGAGCCGAGCCCGTGGTTCTGGAAGAGGATAGAACGGGAATATCAAATACTGATACGTGCTAAGAACGACCAGCCAAATGGCACGCGTCCTAACGCCGCCACAGAGCATAGCGTCGGCGCCGACGCGCAGTTTGACAGCATAGTACAACGCGATCATAGAGGATACCACTTGTGACTGGCCGACTGAGGTGGCTGGCCGACTGAGGTGACTGGCCGGCTTAGTGGTATTCTTTACTATGAAATGAACGCGTCTGTACTATCTAAATGAACAACGAATATATAGTAAAAAACGTTATGAGTATTTTTCAAGCGCTCATTAGATATAGGTTAGAGGATGTGTTATTATACATTCGTTGTTCATTTGGATATTATAATGGATTATTAACATACATATAACCAGGTATTTATCGCGTAAATTACCTTTATCATTTCCCGGTTTTATGTATGTTAATAATGTGTTGTGAACGCGAAAGTTAAAAAAGACGATTATAATGGATTTCCGCAAAGTCACGCCTAAATCAATTATGTATAGTACTGTCATAGTACAATGCAATGAGGCGTTTACATAAAAAAAGAAAATCGTCAAAAATTGTATTAGGTTCAATAGTAAATACTTTTTTTCTTTTTTTACTGAAAACGGACGCAATGGTGCGGCGCGGGCATGAGAATGTCCCTTGATATGACGCTTCAAACTATCATAGTTATGAACACTATGAATAATACCAACAGGACATTAACCACAATCTTAAGCCTTTTCGTCTGCCAATGACCACACTTACTCGCTAATAATTCCGGTTATCAATGACCCATGTAGTGAAACGAAAGAATTTACAAATAATTAAATCCCTGTATTTTAAAAATGAAAAGTTTATCTCACGTTAGTTTTGAAAACTCAAATCGTGGTATGAATCCTGTAAAATATCATTCATAACTATCCTTCCCTCATTCCAGAATGAGAATGTACCTTGAGTTCAGTAAAATGTTCTGCAACAATTATCTATGAGACGTTGCAAAGCGATACCAATAAGCCCTCTTAGAATGCGTTTAGGCTTATTTGACCAATCACACCGTTCGAACGGCACAAGCTCCAGACAACGAGCGTTGTGATTGGTCAAATAAACCTTACTCAGCCTCAGTGGTAACGCTCCCATGCAGACGTCGATGCGTCAAACTGATTCTCAATAAGCCTTCAAGCGTGATGGAGAAAAATATGTGTTGTGGCAACACTGAACTGATTTTATCCGGATTGTTAGACCTATTTGTTCCCTATAGAATCGCAGTCTGATTAAACTTTAGAAGTGAATGAACTATACGAAAAACTTTCTTGAGAATTCCAACGAAACCAAAGCATAAGGTGCCCAATATGTACCTAACACATTTTTCATGCATTTCTTGCGTGGATAAAGCGATTAGCGCCGCCGATTCGTTACATGAATTTATTAGGCTAAATATTTACATGGTCAAATTAGTGAATGATGCATATTTTTTTCATAATACCTGTCCAATTGCAAGTAGTGCTAAACACATGCAAAATAATTTTCATTATATTTTCAGAGTCAAATTCAAAAAAATGTTTATTCATTTGGATTTAAAGGTCACATATAAATGTCAATTTACAAAAATAACAAAAAAAAACAGATTGAATCTCATCTCAGCCGTAGGACTGCTCTGTCCACGTCCACTGCTGGACACAGGCCTCCTTATGGATGTCCAAGGTCGTGTTGTTGCCATACTCACCACGCTTGGCAGGCGGGTTGGCGAGCGCAGTACGGGATGTTGATACATCCCTTAGCAGATTTTTACTGCATACACGGGCAAGAGAGGAGGGGCAACATTCTATTGCCACCCCACCCCACGGCATACGCATTAAATTGAATAAAGCACATCAGTTATCTTCAGAAAACTTTTCTTTCCAAGTGAGTTAAAGAAGCGGAACCTCTCT
This sequence comes from Pasiphila rectangulata, assembly GCA_963082625.1. Lineage (NCBI taxonomy): Eukaryota > Metazoa > Arthropoda > Insecta > Lepidoptera > Geometridae > Pasiphila > Pasiphila rectangulata. The sequence continues at coordinate 17,818,074 of OY720254.1, forward strand.
CGCTTGTATTAATTATTACAATTTTGTCATACATACAGGCCCCGATAAGTAAGTTCCCGTTATAAACTGGATACGTACCTCGGGCTTAATGTTGGACTCTAAACTGCCGAATAGTGACAATCCAGTCAAAATCTGTTCGTTAGTATTAGTATGATACTGGAACAAAAACACAGCCACCATGACTCAAATCTCTTTACTCTTGTATATATAAATTATTTATATATACTTTGGATTTATGGCTATGTAAATACCTAATAGGGTAATAAAGGCTATACATATATTATACGGATATACATATATTCAAATATAGCACTAACAACAAGGGTTATACATAATTATATCGCTATATCAATTTTGTAATAATATTGTTACTCTGAAATGTTTAAGTTGGTATTTTTTTGGAATATGGCGTTTTCGATCTTAATAGTGAGATGAAATTGGTACATAATATGATAATTAAGAAAACAACGTAATGAAACTGAACATAGATAATATCTACATATGGACAAAACAGTTAATTCTATTACTTATGTAGCTACTTACTTAGGTAATGGCTTAGGCTATGTAGCTATTTACTTTATATATGCCTACTTATGTAGGTTTACGAAACTAACCGATTTGTAGGCATTAAATAGTTTAGTAGATATTGGCATGAAAATTGCGCCGTAATACTAGCAAATAATAACTTACAAGAACAAAAGATAAAAAAATCACTTTTAAAACTATCATGGCTGTGAACATTATATGCAATATTTAAGGGATATTATCATATCAGACTTTTTGAGTTTTTCGATATGTAGGTCCGATATTAAGTAGGACCATCATTCGCCGTCAGAGACTTAGGAAGACGGTAGAACGTTTCGTCTGCCAATGACTGCCCACTCACAAAAGCCTTCCGTTTATAAAAGTCAAGGTCAGTCAGTGTTTATTCAATAGAGCAAAAAGCTACATAAATATATATTTTGATATCCCGATATTTCGACGCGGTCATCAGGTATCATGACGTGTGTTGAAAAATCGAAAAAAAAGACTCAAATCTAGGTAAATATTGCATACAACGTACGCAACCACGATCGTTTCAAAAGTAAAAATCATATCTTAAAGAACATAAAAATTGTTTTTTTTTTAATTTTCATGCCAATATAATTATTATAATCTACTGATATATTCTCCATTACCTTCAAAATCAGCGCGGAAACTCTAGTAAATAGGTGTTAGTAAAAGCCAAGGTGAATAATAATAATAACACATACATACGTTTTGATAACAGGAAATTATTGTGGCATACAAAACAAATTGATCATAGACTTTCCTAAAACCAGAAGTGGTTTAAACGAGTAAGCTACGGAACCTTATCGAGGCCGCCTTAATTTTTTTAAGTATAGAATTTACATATTATTGTACTTTGTACACAAAGAAGAAAAAAAAAGAGAAATTTAATCACGTTAAATCAGGATTATGGGTTCCCAACGAGTCCCTCTCAAATCCTTTTCTTTTTCAAATCTCTTTTATTTATTAAAACCTTTACAACATATTACATAATATGTAATAAATGTTTAACTGGCACTGGTACATAATATGTACAGACCTTACCTCCCGTGCCAGTTAAAAAACTGTTACGGTGCAGGTGTGACCACTAAATCGTTGCAGTGTACAGACTGACATTAAAATGCAAATAAAAATGTATTTAAGTATTATTCAAAGTTCGTGGATTCAATACCGGCCGTAAACCAATAGATTTTTCTTTCTTGAAAAATGTATGTTCACATTTAACACATGCTTAACATCGAAGGAAAACACCGTGAGGAAAACCGCGACTTAGCCAGCTTCAGACGTATTGACCTGTTCTTTCCTCTGAGTCTGAATAGTCTCTAGTCAGAGACTATTAGTTGACAAAGCTGGGCAAGCCTAATCCATCTAACACTGTTCCAGGCACTGCAGCGTCCTGTACAGCATTATTACCAGTTGCTGGAGTTGTTATAATAGAAGTAAAGGCCTTTATTATAAATGTATCAATCATCTGGTACCCAAAACACAAACCCTGCTCCGGATAATAAAGGCGTAAAATTTCCCGTCATCAAAGCATACGAGACAGTACACGAAGGTTATACAGTTCATACAAGGTAGATAGGATAAGATACAGTGCAGGTTAGTGAGTGTAAAGCATCGATGAACGGGCAAGGGGCAAACCACTTTAACACGCTCTCGAGTGCCTTCCACCGGTGCGCGGCGACGCTGGCGTGACCGTATGACAATGCAGTATACTATTGTATATTACCTACAGCTTGCTTTAAAGAATACTTTTTGTTATGACGCTGACGTGACCATATGACAATGCTATATCCTGTAATATATATTCTAGAGCTTGCTTTACAGAATACTTTGAAATAGAGATGACTCTGATGTGACCATATAACAATGCTATATCCTTTAATATACATATATACTACAGCTTGCTTTACGGAATACTTTAACATATTATATGCTGTTATAAGTTCAGATTAATTAGTCAGTACAGCGAAACGAGCGCCGGAAAACAAAGTGCCTTCAATATTAAAATTCTGATAAGCGGAGCAAGCCACTATTGGATTTGAACGTAAGAAGTTTGACAATAATACAATCTATACAGCATGGTTTAAAATCTCTCCCGACAAAAAATACGCGTGTTATAAGTTTGACCGCTGTCTGTGGCACCGTAGCTCTTAATCGAGTGGACCGCTTTGATTTGCATTCATAAGTTTTTGAATGAATAAAGCCAGTTATCCGGCGGTGGTTCTGCCTCAGGTGTCACATAAGCGTCGCCGCCAAGCAGAGAGAGTACCAGCCCACAGTAACAGCGTGTTGAAGCGTCATGTCACCACCTCGGTCACCTCTGCGGACGGCACGGCGTACGGCGAGCCGGTGGGGTTGTAGTTGGCGACGGGGCCCGCGACGTCCGCGTACGACACGTTGGGGCACGAGCCGGACTGCGGGTCGTCCACCACCTTCTGCAGGATCATCACGCACGCCTTCTTGTTGTTCTCCTTCTCGCCTGCGGGTGGAAACGTGAACATTAACACACTGACATTTTTATATTTTGTATACAAATTAATTGATTCGACTGGCGTGACGAGTTAGACCTATATCCACATGCCTGATAGACGCATGGCTCGAATTGACGGTGGATCGAGATGCATGGATAGATGAGGGAGATAACTTTGCCCAGCAGTGGGACAGTTACGACTTATTGTAATTGTAATCCTAAATAATTCTCAATCAAGACAATATGGGCGGACGACCTGGTAAGGTATGCAAGTCGACGGTGTATGCAGGTCGCTTCCAGCCGCAATACTTGGAAGTCCATGAGGGGGCCATGTCCAAAAGTGGACGTCCTATGGCTATGATGATAATGATCTATTTAATTAGTTCTACATACTGTATTATCATTGCCGTGGGGTGCCGGCAGTAGAATGTTGATGCAGTAAGAGCCTCCATATACCTCCGGAAGATGGGCAGCAGCGTCTTTCCGTGTATCAACATCCTGTACTACGGTCGCCAACCCGCCTGCCAAGCGTGGTAAGTATGCCAACTCTCCTCTCCTCATGTCTGCCTCTGTTGTCTTTGCCCTACCTATGTACTTTACTGTATGTATGTAAATGGACATTATTTTACCTTCACGCACACCTGACGAATTCCAAACATTTCAAATCCTAAAAGTAGATGTTTAGAACCTATGATACATTAATCTGTTCCGATATCTGTGAGTGCGTCATTACAAAACAGCAGTGCTGATACTCATTAACAAACCGCGCTATAACTAACCCCATTTCAAACGCAAATCAGAATTTGTGACAGAACGATGGAATCTACTTCATGATACTAGTATTTATAGCGTGGCCTACTTAGCTGTATTAGCCCGTCACCGAAGACAACATTATATGGACGGACATATTACTGATAATACCAGGGGATTTACAAAAATACTAGACAAAATGAGACTCATAATTATTAATAGATGCTTCAATTTATAAATATTAATATTCACATGCCTGTAGACAGGCGAGATGTGTCGCTCTCTAGATAACTGTGTTCCACCAATATATGTAACCATATCTTGTGTGAATAAATTATCTTTATCTTTAGATGACCCCGCGCGGTTTCACCCGCGTACGACCTATATTTTACACTGAAGGGAGGGGATGATTTTTTAAACATTTAGAATGACATGTTTCATTATTTTTAGATCGCAATATTTATGCGAAATCTATATTATAAAGAGGAAAGATTTATATGTTTGTACTGATTGAACGAATAAACTCAAAACTATTGGAACGATTTCCAAAATTCCTTCACCATTAGAATGCTACATTATCCCCAAGTAACATAGGCTATATTATATCTTTGTATTCCCACGGCAACAGAAACTACGCTGGTGAAACTGCGGAGCGCTGCTAGCTTGTAGTAAATTAAATAAAAACCATGATCTTCCAATTTACCACTCAGAAGGTGAATTTAAAAAAAAGCTTAAGGGGATTTTTCACAGATGATGATTTTGAGATACGGGGCATTAATAAAATTTTTGTTCTAGGATAACTTTTGAATGGAATATCTGTTTTTGATATAATTTAAAACGGAGATTATATCAATTGATTAATTTGAGGGTAAATCAAGTTCAAATGCAATGGGACTTCATTGCAAAAAGTTAATCTCAATCGTTCTAATTGTTGCAAACAACTAGTACTTTGGTGTTTTAATCGTTTTGCGCGCGTAGTAAAGTACATCTTTCTTTCTTTAAAAAAAATCAGTGTTTGCAGTGTCAACGTTTCATTTTGTTACTAAGCCATGTTTGTTTGTTCCCAAATAAAAAGATTTTGATTTGATTTGTAAAAGTGACTACAACGACAGTACCATCATAAATGATATTTATCAGCGCAGATCCTTGTCATTGAAACAGCGAACTAAACGCGCCATTAGGAACTGGGTTTCTAGAAAACCTTTCAGCCCCAACCCCTTACCTACTTTCACTTCATGCTCAACGATCGTAGGCATTCCGTGAGGCCAAAGTATGTCAGTCACGGAACTGATTTTAATGTATAATAAAATATAATAATATATGTCATATATTGATATTTATAGCGATCCCATGAGTAAAAACTTGATACATTAAAGTTGATCTAACTTCTTTCTTTATGTGAAAAGCGGCTTCTGCCAGCGGCGTCTCGCCCGCTTTCCGGATAAAAAGTTATTTTATTCTGTATAATTTGTAAAGTTTTATCACAACTCAATGTATATTTCAAACATTCAGTGGTTACAAAATAATATCAATAATATTGCAAATGGTGTTGCTAAGTCTGAACAAATTACATAATTTAATATTTTGCAAATCATAAATTGCCAAATCCATGCTATTATTAGCGTGTTTAAAATGTTTTCTACTAAACTTATGGAGCGGTGGATTAAGATGGAGCTGACAAGCGGAGGAAGCAAGTTTGTGATCACAATTGCTGTCATTATTGTGTTGTTTGTGCGCCCTACCAAAACTAACGGCATCTATAATGTTCGAGGGAACTTTTTGAATTTTTTACTTTTTAATGAAAACTCATTCTAACATTAACCACCAAACTGCCTACTACCCTCATTTTTCGTTAATCTACACTGCACGATAACTATCTTTAGGTTCTCAATTAAAGCGTAATTATTTTCGAAAATAAAGCTTAACTTTTATTATTCTTATTTATTTAAAACTTTCCGTGGTAAAAAACCTTTCCATAAATAATATAGTAAATGCTGCGAAATCAGAGAAAATTACATAATAAAGAACAATATCATGCTGTCACCAGTGAGAAGTAGCAGGGTGGGAAAGTTGGTTATACTTTCGGCGGGTGTATTCAGCTCATAAAAAGGGCAATTTCGCAGATAGTTGGGAATTTTGGCTCGTGACTGTCGAAAGCAGGAGTCAAGTCTGGTTAGCGTTGTTCTAGGGAGTTTGTGGGCAAAGTTTACATTCGGAAAGTTACGTCGTCGGCTGTTTGGATTATATTAACATTAAATCATCTATAATATAATGTTAAAAGGCCTACGATGTTGTCCCCCGCTCTTGCCCGTGGATGCAGTCAGTAGTCTGCCAAGAGATACCTCCGGAAGGTGGGCAGCAGCGTCTTTCCATGTATCGACATCCCGTACCGCGCTCGCCAACCCACCCGCTAATTCGGTTGGGTATGGCAAGAACCCTCTCATGATCAGTCCTTGGAGATCCACGATGGAGGCCTATGATGTCCAGCAGTGGCCGTCCTCCGGCTGAGGACGAGGCACGAGGGAGGCCAGCGCACGTCCCGCGGCTGAGACGACGCGGCGATACAGACCTACAACGGTGATACAGACCTACAACGGTGATACAGACCTACAACGGTGATACAGACCTACAACGGTGATACAGACCTACAACGGTGATACAGACCTACAACGGTGATGCACCGCTCCTGCAGCGAGAGCTCCTTGGCCTTCTGCGAGATCTGGACGTAGCTGCCGCTCTGCTCCTTGATCTGCTTGATGTAGTTGCCGCCCTTGCCGATGATCATGCCGGCTGTCGAGTTCGGCACGAGAATCTTCACCTGGAAACCACAAGGGGCGCTACAGTTACACACAGAAAATATATTTATTTTTGACACGCACAACATATTTAAAAAAACATATTGGACAGACACCCGCCGTGGGGTGCCGGCAGTAGAATGATACCCCTCCTCTCATGCCCATGGATGCAGTAAGAGCCTGCTAAGGGATACCTCCGGAAGATGCGCAGCAGCGTCTATCCGTGTATCAACATCCCATACTGCGCTCAACAACCCGCCTGCCAAGCGTGGTGAGTATGGCAACTGTGGCCTGTGTTCATCAGTGGACGTTTTATGGCTGAAATGATGATTGGACAGTTTATGAGTAAACGTTCTTACATAACAAGGAATACATTTCGTATTCATAAATTGTATTTCTTTATGAGAAAATAAAGTCTTTAGCCACATTTCAGATAGACTACCAACCAAGGACGACATAAATAATTAGGTACCTAAGTGTATTGCGTGGAGTCAAAAAATTAACACTGCCTCCTCAGTATTACCGCAACCTTAAAGCGAGCTATGAAGTTGCGGCGCTGATTTTCAGGCTGGTCCGGATACTTATCTTAATTATATCATATATTATATTACAGAACCTTACATAACCTGGTTATAGGTATACTTTTATTCGTGATAAATTATATAATGAACTTTGTTCAATAAAATCAAAAACATATCTAAAAGGGTTTTTCAGTTTGAGTTTGTGTTTAAGTATAAAATAAATAATAAGTGTGAAAAAAAATAATGCCATTTATTAAACAGGCTGGAATTTGTCAATGCCACCTCGAAGGAAAATACTCTAATACTATATCATATCATTATATTCAATTAAAACGTGTTTTGTTTTTATTTTGTAGACTTACTATTCTATATAGCTTTTTGCTCTATTCGTTTGCTAAACATTCATTGCCTTTGACTTTGATCAGAAGGATAATCTAGCATAACGCCCTTGTGGTAGAAACGAAACGACCTAAAATTGTCTTTCATTTAATATACTGTTTGTTAGACAGATTTGATCCTTACGAGTGACCCTATCCATTGATGACTTTATGGCTGTTAAGGGTCCTCTCGCGACCGAGAACGCTGAAACGCGTTCGAAACGTCAAGTCGAAGTCAAATAAAAAAGGTACGCGATAAAATCCTAATAATAGAGTGAAGGGTGATGTTTTTTCGAATTTGAGTTTGTTCGATACCTGGGTGTGGAAAACGTATTTAAAAAAATATTTTAATGCATTTATCAAAGCTATCCTTCCTAAAGCCGGAAGTGCTAAGATACCCATGAGGTCAACCCGTTCTTGCGTTGTTCTTGAGATATCGTGACGTGACGAGTGAGTGGTATTTCTTTAATACGAGTACACAACAATTTACAAATAGCTTCTAACCGGATAAAACTAGTCCATGTTTAATTTTTTATAAAAACTTTTTTCATGCTAGACAGATAATCTGCTCTTTTAATGAGCTTCGAAAACAGGAGAACATGAGAAATGTTTAGTCATCATGATGACCATCTCAGGCGTAGGACGACCGCGGCTGGACACAGGCCTCGCTAGTGAATCGACGACTGCTGATCTGATATTGCCGTACCACATACACCACGCTTGGCAGGCGGGGCTTGGCGATGTTCATACATGTACAAAGAGTAATAAAGATAAATCTTCAATTTCTTCGTAAAAAATTTTTTTACAAGTGCGAAAAAGAAGACATTTTTCAATATCCAACCGTAACCGCTGCAAAGTAAAGCGTGCAATAAACATCGCTCGGCAGAAATCACAGACAATCGTAGCAACAGCAGCCAGCAGCATCGTAATCTCATTATTCAAAGTTGCCTCCGTGATGACGACGCGCGTGCAGCCATTAGCGGTGGTTGGGCGACCTTGCGCTAACACTTACAAGTGCTATTGATTTGTTTAATGCGAGTGGAGTGTTGTGTGTGTACACCTCGCCGCACATCATAGCTACAATTGGAGAGGATATATCTCTATGGAAACACAACTTGTCTTTGTCACTAACCTATTTTGTTCCAAAGCTGGGCATAGGTAGGCATAGGCTATCTATACAAGTTATCAAAAATTTAATAACCCCTACCAATATCGCCAAGCCCGGTTTTCAAACAAAATAAACTCTACCTAAATTGGACCATTCGTATCAAACTCTATAGCACCGTAACTCCTAAACTTTAGGAGCTGCGGTGCCACAGATGCATACGCCAAATTCATAATAAATATACGAGTAGTATAAATATAAATCATAAAGTCCCGTCACATTTAAGAGGATATTTTTATCCTCTACGGAATTCCTGAAGTCAGGAGGAATTTTGAAGGGTCAAATTGTTTGGGGCCTGAATGCTTCGTGTTGTTTGACTCAAACGTTTTACATATGAAATGGTTCGTGATTAACACGGATATACATATATTGATCATAACCGTAATAGTTTTGAAATTATACGAGTATTATTTAGGAATTAGGTCACGCGTGATTTGCCAACTTATGACTCGATCAAACTGGAAAATATGAAAATTCACTAGTACCGCGGAAAATTCCGTGAAAGATAGAAATTTTGCTACACATTGAACTGAAATTTCGGTTATATGCCACTCGGTATGAAACTCAAGGGGCTACTTCAAAGAGACGTGACACTTTCTTACTTGTTTCACATCCAACTTATATTTTATGCATCCTGTCCTGTCATGACGAAGTTTCACCCTAATCGTACCGTCCTACCCACTTAGTTGTACAGTTGACAGCTGTTCTGTTAGGTATTGATAGGGAAATGACTTAAACGATAGCTTACTAATCAGTAAACTTTCCGTAAAAAATGTATGGACTTTCTAAGACCCGTTTCATGGATCCTGTCCTGTCATGACCTTTCACTCTCAACATACCCACTCAATTTACTGTTAGTTCTCTGTTACGTATTGATAGTGAATGACACAGAATATATGGATTACTAGCTTCTGCCTGCCGCTTCGCATGCGTTGTAGCGGAATAAAAAGCCTATGTGTTAGTCCTGGTCAACATCTATACGTGTGCAAAATTTCAGCTCAATCCGTAGGCTAGTTTTTTCGTGAAGAGGTAACAAACATCCATTCATCTATCTATACAAACAAACTTTCGGCTTTATTATATTAGTGGGATTAAGAGTGAACATAATGTTCCATACAAAATGTATCGTAGCTGACAATTCGTCAGACAGCCCATCTTAGCCCGCCATAGCCCCGCGATGCCAGACAGGCCGTCTAATGTCACGTTGCGATTATGCACGATAGCCCTCGTACAGCTATTGATTCGCTCGACACGACAATGCGTCGGCATTTAAGGTCACTAGGGTGAGGGCGATATAATTATACCCGGTATTTACAACTCTATATACGTACTATATAGAGTTGCAGTAGCACGTGCTTGGATTCCATGCGAATAATTTGTAACCTGGACCGATTTTATGTGAAAATTAATAAATTTTCTGTTTTAACTGCCCAGTATTGTTTAATTTAATGTTTGGTGTCTTGGGACAAAATGTTTGTAAAGCACATATCAGTACCTCACTGGAAACAATACCAATGCTTGTAAATATAGATAAAAAATAAAAATGTGTTTATTTTGTCAGTCACAGAAATAACACAATATTGTGTTCTAAAAACTAATAAAGTTTAGACAGAATACAGTGACAGAAAAGGTCAGATCACTATCTCAGCGTGTGCTGTGGCAGAGCAGGTCGTACCACAGCGCTCTGGTCTGTATCCTATATGTGTATCCCTATTACCATAAAGTCGCGGGCAAAGGATGGATCCGACCGGCGCAGGATCGTGGCGGCTGGCACGAACTAAGGGAGGCCTACTGAGCACCGAGTACCTTCTCAACTCAATTGGCGCTAATGGAGTTTGAATTTATTTAATTACGGCGTTCTAATTCATATTACATTAATGCTATTTCGTTAATTGTTTAAAGGCCTCAGGCCTGTCGAATAGGAGCGGAGAGGGGACTAGGACTGGAGCTGACATATGGCATAAAAACACCGCTAAGAAGTAGAGCGAAGGAACTCTATTAATGGAAATTTGAACAGCTCTGTTTTTCTCCTCTCCAATGGACAGGTAGCCTATGGATCGCAAAATATTTGTCATTTACATCGAATCCATTAAGATTTGTCCCAGCTGATTCTAGGAAAAGTTAAATTGCGTACTGGTTTTAATTTATTTTAGTTAAGCTCATACATTCGCCATGGGGTGCCGGCAGTAGAATGTTACCCCTCCTCTCATACCCATGGATGTAGTAAGAGCCTGCTAAGGGATACCTCCGAAGATGGGCAGCAGCGTCTTTCCGTGTACCAACATCCCGTACTGCACTCGCCAACCCGCCTGCCAAGCGTGGTGAGTATGGTAACTACCCCTCATGGAGATCCATGAGCGAGGCCTGTGATCAGTCTTGGACATCGGCTGAAATGATGACAGCATTATAGTCAATGAGTAATATATATAGGTGAGTAAGTAGCTATTGTTTTTTTCCCATTTGTTTGAATCATAAAAAATATTATAAAATATCAGATCAATTATGATCAGCTCAGCCATAGGACTGCTGTCCACCTTCACTGCTGGACACAGGCCTCCCTCATGGATCCCCAAGAGCGTGAGGGGGTTGTTGCCATACAAAAAAATATATAAAATTAGATTTAGAGGAAAAACAACTTCGGACGGAATCTGCTCCAAATCCGTCACAGGGAAAAAATCTGTTGATAAATAGCGAGGACTCATCGACATTCACTCCTTTACCTTTATTATAATATCTCACACAACACATCCAATTTTTCCTTCGTCCGTACGCTAAGTCCATTAGTTTTTATAATAATGGATTCAATTGAATTCGGCCCACAATAACATCCAGTACGCGCCAATTAACTTTCAAGCTGAACCTCCGGGCAATTACTAGCGCCTGTCAAAAACACCACCGAATTACAATGAGCGCGCCTAGCCCTGGCTACCTGCCTTTCAAATTCACCTTTATCAATATGAAAATAAAGCTCACAATTCGTGCCGCACCCCAGTGCTTGACTAAAGCGTTAATAGTCACACAAATAAAGTTCAAATTGTGTTAAAACAGCCAGCCCTACCGTTCTCTTTGTTAAGCTGAAACAATCTCGCGGGGGCGGGTAGCCTAGAAGCCAGGGAAGGCTCTCTTACGTCATACTGCGGCACGTGCCAGGTAGTGGCAGCGGATTGCGACTTCCTTGTGATTTCTTTGCACATATCGATGGCGGTGGGCGTTGAAATCACTCACTGAGGCGATAATAGACAAAATCGTGAGTTTGTTTTAATGTTTGTGTTATAAGCATGTTTCCTATTATTTACGACAAAATTCCTAATATGTATAAAGAACTTAATGATAGCTTATTTAAAATTAAATTTAAAAAACTGTTGACCCCAAAATGCTACTATTGACGAATTTTTAAATGACAAATTGACAAATCTCACTAATATAATAAAGCCAAAAGTTTGTTAGTATGGAGGTTTGTTACCTCTTCACGCAAAAAAATTATCCAGGTACAACGCATGCGAAGCGGCGGGCACAAGCTAGATAGATAGATAGAGTATGCTTTATTGTACACCATATACACAAAAAAATACAAACAGTAGACAATTAACAAAAAGACATAATGAGGCACAATGGGCGGCCTTATCGCTAAAAGCGATCTCTTCCAGGCAACCTTTGGATGGACACGAATAGGTGAAAAAGAGTAGACGGTGGCGTACTGAGAAGTTACATAGGCAAAAATTTATAATATACATATATCATTAAAATAAACATACATATTCGACAAATATAATATAATACATACATTAAAATATATATCTACTATATATATATATATATATACATAGATTATAATATATATTTTTAAATGCACATTATTATGTACATAGAGGTATATATAATATAAACTATGTGGAAAAGGAAATACTATGAATGAGAAGATACTGAGGAAAGAAAATGTTGATATACCATATGCTAGTTGTAATATATTAATTTATCTGATTAAAGATTAACTAATGAAAATGTCATGCAGTGACATCTTATGGTGGGTAGTTAATTAATATTTTTATTTTTATGGACTTGTTTTGTAGCATGCTACTCTTTAATTTTGTGCCTGCGAAGGTAAAAATGTTGTTACATATTACTTATTTTGTGATCCTAGCTTACACAATGTTTATTCTTTTTTTTTTTTTTTTTTTTTTTTTTTATTATTTAGTATAATGTTAACAAAAGTAAACCTATACTAAAATATATTACAATCTAGCCAGATTGGCCAATGAGTAACTTAATGCTAACTTAGTTTTATAAGAATGTAAACTGTAAGATAGTGTCCATCAGCACTTTTCTTATTGTCTCTAATTAAGGGGAAGACACTTTGTTTTTGTGTTCTTTGTTTAAAATATAATATTCACTTGCACTGTCACTGATTGTACTATGTTAGCTCAAAAGGTTTTGTTCTCTTGAGCCTTCTCAATATGTCGGTATGATCGAGGAGCTGGATTGCCTCGATGTTAACATGATGATGCAGTCTGTGTTCATGACTCTTTGCATATTTCTGTATGACTTTGTCGACGGCCTGTATATTGAGGTCCCGATGGAGGTCGTCGTTTCTTATGTACCACGGCGCATTGACTATTGCTCTGAGTACTTTATTCTGAAACCGTTGAATGATATCTACATTGCTTTTTTTGGTACAACCCCACAGTTGTATTCCATAAGTCCATACTGGCATGAGAACTTGTTTGTAGAGAAGTACTTTATTGTGTACTGCCATTGAAGAATTTCTTCCAAGCAGCCAGTACATCCTTTTGAAACGAATTTCTAGCTCTTCTTTTTTCTTTTTTACATGAGCTTTCCAGCGAAGTTTGGCGTCCAGCGTCATGCCCAAATACTTTGCTGTATTTTGGTATGGTATGATTTTATTGTCGATGAATACAGGGTGGTAATCTTCTCTTTTATTTGTAAAATTAATGTGTATTGATTTTGATTCATTTAATTTAATCCGCCAGATTTTTGTCCAATCATATATTTTATTTAAAGCTACTTGAACCTTTTCGGCTGCTTCAGCTTGTGTTTTTCCTACAGCCATTATAGCCGTATCGTCCGCGAAAGTTGCTATGGTGTTGTTTTCTGTTTCAGGGATATCACATGTGTATAATAGGTACAGGACCGGACCTAGTACACTTCCCTGTGGTACCCCTGCTTTGATTGCTTTCAGTTCTGAAAACGAATCTTCTTGTCTAATTCTAAATGCTCTATCCGTAAGATATGATGCTATTAAGTCTACATATTCTTTTGGGAGCATTCTTTTTAACTTAAATAATAGGCCCTCGTGCCATACTTTGTCAAAAGCCTGTGCGACATCAAGGAAGATAGTGGTGCAGACTTCTTTATTTTCTAGAGTATTTTCTATAATATTTGTTATTCTATGGACTTGGTCAATCGTTGAATGTTGTTCTCTAAATCCAAACTGATGTTCCGGAATGAGTTTTTTTCTGAGTAGTATTGGTTTTAGCCTTTTTAGAAAAAGTTTTTCAAATAACTTTGAAATTATGGGTAACAGAGAAATCGGTCTGTAAGAGGAAGTCTCGTGTGCTGATTTTCCTGGCTTCGGAATCATTATCACTTCAGCAACTTTCCATAGATCTGGTACATGTTTTAATCTAAAGGCAGCGTTAATTAAGTTAGTTAGTTTTACTACACCTTTCTAGATCAATCATAGTTTCAAAATGTTCCATCCAGATATTGGCTAGTACCGGGGCCACCGGGCTTCCCATAGCTACACCATCAATCTGGAGGTAATGTTGCCCTTGGTATAAAAAGAAATTGCCATCAAGACATTTATACCAAGGGCAACATTACCTCCAGATTGATGGTGTAGCTATGGGAAGCCCGGTGGCCCCGGTACTAGCCAATATCTGGATGGAACATTTTGAAACTATGATTGATCTTACGGCCTGCGGTATAAAACTTTGGAAGAGATACGTCGACGACATTTTCTGCGTGATCAACGGGTACAATAGCCAGGAAGTTAATCAGCTTACTGAATATCTGAATTCCCTACACCCGAAGATCCGGCTAACGCATGAAATAGAGGAGAACAGATCTTTAGCTTTCCTGGATGTGAAAGTCATGGTGAGTCCTGATGGGTCCTTATGTCATACCGTGTACAGGAAGCCGACACACAGCGATAGATACCTGAACGCTGCGTCGCACCATCATCCGTCACATCTGCAGTCAGTAGTCTCGTCACTGATGAATAGAGCTTATGACCTCTGCGACCCTGAACATTTACCCGGAGAGCTGAATCATGTTCAGGGAGTTCTCAAGCGGAATGGCTACATGACTCATAGATGGAATCCTAGTCGTAGGCGCAAAGATAAGAAAACGGAAGTCGAGAGACAGTCAGCCTTCTTGCCGTACGTGAAAGGTGTAACGGACAAAATTGGAAACTTACTTAAGAAGTTTTCAATAAAGTCAATCTACACCCCACACACTAAAGTGGCTAAGCGTTTACGTACACCTAAGGATGTAGTACCCTTGCAAGTTCCTGGTGTTTACAAAATCGATTGCAGCTGTGGACGTTCCTACATAGGCCAAACGAAGCGCACAGTCGCTGAACGTGTAAAGGAACACATAGCAGCGGTGAAAAATCGACAAGTGACCAGGTCTGCTATAGCTGAGCATGTAGTGGACTCAGGACCCAATCACTGGATTGAACTCCACAATCCCAAAGTTATAGCCAACGAGAGGCACTATTACAAGAGAATGGTTCGGGAAGCAATTGAAATTAAGAAGTATCCTAATTTCAATCGTGAAGACGGCTTCAGACTCTCTGCCTCATGGAATCCAGTGATAGCCAAGTGTACTCGACGTGTGAATCAACCTAAGTGTGCTGATACAGTTAGTGTAGTGTGCTGTCCCAGTGTGAAACAGCCTTAATCTCAAGTTTTTATATTTATGAAGACCAAGTGAGGGTAGTCTGAAAAGACGCCTTCGCTTTGCTGCGGTCACCTCTAACATGTCAGTCTTCCCGGGACCACGATGGGTGCAATCCTGTCGAAACGTCGGGCAATAATAAAGGTAAATAGCGCGATAAATACCCGTTTAAATATGTGTTAATAATGTGTCGTGATCGCGAAAGTTTAAAAAAGACTATGGATAGCGCTGTCTGTCTGTCTGTGTATGGGACGATTACAACCCAACGCGTTGAGCGATTTACATGAAACCTTTTTGTTAGCACCGTCTAATTGAAAGAAGGGTACTGATTGATTTTGGTGACCCTAGGGTCACAGCGGAGTTATTGTGACCTCGAAAGGTCACCAAAAAATTAGTCTTCAAATGACCGAAAACGTCCAAAAACCCAAAAATTATAGTTTTCACCTTTGGTGACGTTTTGAGGCCTTCGCCCCCTTTTCTGGTACCCCCGTACCAATGCTTGTTGTAATATTGAAGAGTTTCGATAAACATGTTCTTCTTCATCAGTTCCACTTCAATCCAAATCATCCTTTCTGACCTAGATCTACATAATCCCAAAGTCGCTATATGTTTCCCATCAATATTTGAGGAATTCCCTCGATTCCTTATGGATCCCATCATCAGAACTGAGTTTATAAAATATGGGACCTAATCGAAAGTCAGCGCAGCTGATACCGATTTTCTTTGCGATTCCAACTTTTTCAACGTGCGATCGAACACCTCAAAAGAACCAATTCCCATCGATGATCCCATACAAATCCACTTTCATCCTAGTTACAGAATAAGCACCGAACAACATTTCCCGGTATAATGAAACTCCGGAACGTGTCAGGAGGTGTCGTTCGTGACTGCAAGCGGCGAAGCAGAATAGCAGATATGTGTCACGGAAGGGGACAAATCAATACATGGAAATTGCCACAGTACCCTGACATCACGCCGATGGAGACGCAGATATGTGAACGGTGGAGGTATTCAATAAAAATGGTGGTATTTGATACGGTGTAGTATAAGCGGAATAGTTTTGCAGTATTTGATTGTTGGACTTTTAATTGACTCAAGCTGGGTCTCGTCCGTCCAATCAAGGGATATTTTTCGTGTTATAACAGTCGTTTTACAATATCTCTGTAAAAAAGTGAGGGTTCTATTTTCGATAACTTATCATCATAGTTTTTACTATATTTGATTATCGGGTATTCAGCGCGTAATTATTTTTATCCCGACGGCGACGTTTCGATTGTATTGAACCTGGGTGGCCTACTCTAGAAAGTAAGGCCTTTGCATCTATTATAGATGATTTATACAGCGTCAGCAACTGGTTATCATGCTGTACGGGACGCTGCAGTGCCTGGGACATTGTAAGATGAAAAAAAAAAAAACGAAAGAAAAAAAAAAAAAAAAAAGAAAAATCCTCTAGAAAACGATTACGATATTAACGTCAAAATCTCAATCTTTACGTAATGGCTATTAAAATGAATGAATTAACACTTTATTGTACACAACAGTAAAACCTTAAGAGTTACCTAGTTTGGCTTGATTTCGATTTACATTCAAGAGTAGGCCCCCTGGTCGTGGTCGCGGGAAGACTAATTGTATGGTAGATCTAAGAGGCCTAGGTGCTAATAGCGTTTTTGTGCCTTGGATAGTTTATACATATAATGAGAAGGAAAAGCATTGATTAAATTGCATAAAAAGCCTAAATAAATCAGAACAATTGTCAATTAGAGGTATATCCATTAGTGGGATTGCAGCATGATTGTTAAACCACCATAGTATTACCAATTATAATAATGTGGTAATCGGCAAAAGCATACGGTTTTAGCCACCAAACCACGAAAATGAATACATTTTCGCAGATGCTCATAGAATGTTAGCAAGGACCCTGGGGGCTTCACCGTTAATTCATGGAGTTGGATTGGTTGGGTCGGGGTAGCATTAGGGGGACAAGGGATGTAGTAGTGTAATGCGTGACGTCAGTGCTGATCTGGTCTCCTCCTTACAGTAGATTTCTTACGAGCATCGGCATAAAAAGTCGGTGTACCTCATTGTAAGTCCTCTTACCTGCTTATCTCTATCTTGAGGCATCTTGGTGTCGACGCCTTCGGGGAAGGGCTTCACCAGCTCTGGCTTCTCCTTGATCTTGTCCATTATGAAGTCGAGCACCACCATGATGCCTTCCACTGACCCCGTGATGAGGCATGCTCGCTCCGTTGTACCTGCAACAAAGAATGAGCTCTAAATACATGGATTTTGGTATCAGTTTTAAATGATGAATATGTTATACAGATGGTGATAATTTTTTGAAAAAGAGAGGAATCTATGCAAATGTCTGCAGTAGTTCAACTACGATATACCTTTACATCTACAAAAATGTACCATGTTCAGGGTGCTGTCGTGTAAGGGGTATGAATAGTTGCATTAGGTTTGCTCTGATACCATGCCTATAGAGGCATGGTATAACTCAGTTTATCCTAGGCCCTATCCAGCCACATGTGAGAAACGATCAATATAATCTGGAAATCACAAAGCCATGACTTTCTTTACGAAGGTTTCCTTTTCGACCCCATGAAGGTTTAAGCAAGCTATGCAAAGAACCCTCAGTACCCTACCCACGTGATCTGTACGATACGAGTCTTAAAAAAAGAAATGAGCAGCCGACGATAAGATGTTAAATAAAAGACAAGAGTTAGCTTATATAAAACTGCATAATTTTTAAAAGTACTTGTAAAGCCATTAATATTCTTTTATGGTATAAAGTGCGAGAGCTGGCAAAGCGCGGCATTCTCCGGGAGAATCTAGGACACGGCATGACCTATATACCTAGCCTAGTTCGGTTCGCCGGGACTTTAGTTAGTTTAATGTCTGCGTCATTTTCACGGGCAAACCTTAATAATTAGATCCTCTATAAATATGACGTATATTAAACATCACAATCGACAGAGTTCTACGAATCCGTTTTCATAGAAATAGAACTGTAATTTATTCGTATATAACAATTCAAAGCTTTGTCTAAAAAAGGGACCTACGCGCATAGCCCTCTCGCCCTACCACGTGGCTGGAAGCTCAGTTCATTGAACCCCTCAAAACCTACGTCACACCCGATATCCCCGGCTCTTGTTCGCTCAGCCAGATTCACTCAAATGTTACTTAAGCTCGTCGAGATAAATATTTTTCTATTATACATAACACATGGATAAAGGCGAAATCGTATAGAAACATGAGACGGCATCAATAAATTACCCAATTAATAACAGGTTTAAGCAAGCTCCCGTTCCTTGGGGGAAGACAAAACATGCGCAAGACGATATTGAATAAAACGTTTGCTTTGACTTACTGAATCTTTGGCGTTCACACTTTAGGAATGAAAGTAGAGGCCAAATGTTTGACTTCAGCGATAGTCCTAGATTAGAATTGACCGCAAGGTAATTTATAACAGCAGCTGTCCAAAGCAGACATTCCCGCCGCCATCAATCGTTGATGGCCCGTCACAAAGCGGAATCCTCAATTTAAAAGAACTCGCTATAAAACCCAAGTAGTGTTTGTGTAATGCGTGACAGTGCCTATTCATTTGGGGATGTTAGCGTTGGCGCTTGCAGACCGCGCCCGTCCTGACGATCGATAGCCCCGACCCGGGAGTCCGTACCGAAATCCGCTACAGCCTACGAAACAACCTACACAAACACGCTTACACTTCATTATCTAATCGAATTTCGTCCCCCTTAAAACTCGCTGAGAAGTGTTCCGATAAATAAGTCCAGTTATTTTGCACGGCAATTATGCGAGCCCTTTCTAGAAATAGACATGTTTAGCGAGCTGACGATTCCCTGGGAATTGTTGATTTAATCCTCGAGTAAAGTTTCATTATGCTAAACAGGAATACCAATTTAGTTTTAGCGGTTCGCAATTTATTCTACAAGGTTCTTAAATGTTCCACGGTTTTGGGCGAATTTTGTTTACAGTATCGGCTGTTAGTTATCCAGTTGATAACTTTATCGTTGAAGTTTATCCCTCAATGCGATTTTTGGCGAACGTCGAATTGGGTCAGAGAACACTTTATTTACACAACAAACACAAACAACTTTTCAGTGTTCCTGAGAAAATAGCAAACTTTAGCTGCGTTCGATTCAATATCGATCAAATGAATTATAGCCAGCAGTTTTCCGGAAAGACCTTGTAAGCCAAATGCCAAGTTATCTTGAATAATTCATAGCAATGCATCTTCGACTTGGTTAATCATTTTGATTAACGTCGCTACAAAGAAAACATATGGAATAGAAAAGAAGCGAAGGCGGAAGGCTGGTTGATTTCTAGAATAAGACAACTGTAGAACACGTTTGGCATCTTCGAGCAAACTTAACCGGATGGACTTATGCAACCAGCTTGGGAGACTCAGTCATGTCATACGTACAACCGGTCCTATTGAGTAACTCCCTTGACCTTGGCGCAGTGCTCGCGTTGCACGCGAATGTAACACCTATACCAGATGATTTTAGCGTTTAATCTTCAACAAATTCGGGTCATTATCATTTGGTATTAGTCCAATGCTAGTAATTGAGAACAGTGGGCCAAAAACTGCTTGGAATAGGCGGACGACAGCTGGGCGCGCCGAATGTTGGTCATTCGGTTGTCTGAATTGAAATTCGTTACGTCGTCGTTATTCTGCCAATTCGAAACGTATTGTCTTACAAAGAAACTGGTCAAGTAGTAGTTGTCTTTTTTAAACTTTCGCGATCACAACACATTATTTAGATACATATAACCGGGTATTCCCGGGATCCCGGGAAGACTGGAAGACTGAAGAGTCTTCCCGGGAACATGCTTGGTGCAATCCAAGCGAAACGTCGGGAAATAATAAAGGTAATTTACGCGATAAATACCCGGTTATATATATCTAAATAACAAGTAGTAGTTCTCTACAAATGGTTCGGTTTCTCCGCAAGGCCGCTGAGGAAAGATTACTATTATCCAATTATGCGCGGTATTGAGTTATTGTTATTGTAGTACTTCGCGCGTAATGGGTTGAATACGTGTTTGCTTTGAATTACGAAAGGCATGAATATGTATCCAAACGTTTATACAAGAGTTGCGGAATCCCAACCAAATTAGGACTACGCTTCTAAAAGCTTAAACACGTATAAAGTGTGGTGACTATGCAAACTATTCAAATGTTTGCCGTCGGGTGGAGCGAGGGGCGTCGGATTAAGCTCAGAGTCACCTGTGAGCGTTTTATAATCATAATCGCTAACTGCAAGCAAAGGCCGAGGAGACATAGGTGAATGTCTGAAATAGCGCGTCATAATTCACGTGAAAAATTCTTTGATAATGAATCAATATCGCAAGATGACAATATGTTTAATGTATGAATCGAAACCTTGTCGAGCGCGTTTATGAGAAACCGGTTTTTATAGCTTGATTACTGAATTAAAACTCTATTATCGATATAAACATTTCGATAACGGAACACGTTCATACTCGTACATAGCGATTCGCATCCGATTATATGCAAAGACATTGCGAGTGAATAACAAATGGAATGTACACTTAGATAAGCTATGGAAATAGAACCGCTTGTAACCCGTGTATGTAGGGTAAGTACTGCCTAGTAACCTTAAAACAGAGGAATTTCTAAGTGAATTCTTTCTTCAAGTTACAGGAATATTGGTCCGTAGACCAAAGTTGAGACATTATATTTGTATAATTGGTGCTTATTGTAAGAATACATGGATATCACTTAGTTGTGTTTTTATATCTAAAAGGCTATATTGAATTGACCTTGAATTTAATCGTTATTTTATGGAGGACCGCACTGGCCCAGCAGCATAACAATTTAATGTTATTTATTTATGAGAAACTAACAGTGGCACCTCTGATCGAGTATCCAACTCTATTTCTCTAGAGGCTACATACAGCCGTGAGCATGTCTCATTTTGCCTTTTTGCCTCATGCATGATCATCACAATCACTTCAGCCATAAAACTTCCACTGCTGGACAAAGGCCTCCCCCCTCATGGGTCTCCAAGTACACTCTTCATGAAGGGGTTGTTGCCATACTCACCACGCTTGGCGAACGCAGTACAAGATTTTGATACACGGAAAGACTCTGCTGCCCATCTTCCATTCTTACTGCATCCACAGGTTAGAAAGGAAGGCAACATTCTACTGCCGGCACCCCGCGGCTGGCCTTTCTGCCTAATCATTATTTATTAAGTCACTCTGCTGATTACATTAAGCTCCGAGACGCAGTGTTACGATATTACTCGAATGACTGGAACACTGTGATGTCATTACATCTAACAGGTTTGAGAGAGGCGAGAATTTACCTCGAAACTTTGGCATAGGTAACGCTCCTTTAGGTAGAATTTGATTTTAACTTGTTGGCTGATTCAAATAAGTTCGTAGACAAGATGATGTCATCATGGTTTACATACTCATTCTTATGATCATTATAATCGGGAATCCGGAAAAGTCCACTTAAAGTCGAAATGTGTTGTATATTTATTTTTATTCCGAGTGAGGGAAAGAATCAAAAGGATTTGCTCTTACCCTTTAACTTTCACTGCTGGGCATATGGGTCTTCTAAGTCTGGATTATTTCGTCATAATGTCATTTTCTGTTGTGTTTACAGCAAGTACACTACAATCGCCAATGAGTCATGTAGGTATTAAAGCTAAAGAAGTTTTTTTTAATCATGGTTACGTTTCTCATTCATGCAATCAACAATGATTCACTGGTTCACTGAATAAGTCTATATAAAGCAAGGCAAAATATTTACGCTTTGTGCATAATTACTGATTTTACGTAAAACCACTAACAGAGCATGGACAAAATAAGAGTTAAATGGGATTGTACATTGCAGATATCCCTGTACCCTGTTTTCGACCGCACTTTGCACAACATGCAACGTACGTAGATCAAACAAAAATATAAATGTATTTCTTCTTAATCATTATCATCATCTACAGTCCGACTACCTCGTACCTCGTAGTCTCGTAAATTATATAAATTAAAATGTAAAACACACCCGACCAATTCGTGATCGGATCAGTCACTATGAACCAGAAAAGAGCTTATAATCCTTTTGAGGATGGACAGATTTTAAAACATAATATGAATACTCTCCATGAAACCAGCTTTCATACGAATTGCACTAGCATCGCTTTATTTGTTTAGGAGCTACAATGTCATAAACAGATACACATGTAAGATCATCAACCCCACGTTTTATGCGTCGTAGGTTAAAGAGATTAAGGGCGCTAAAAACGATGTAAGGTGTCTGCTTCGGGTGAAGTCTCAGGCTCGGGTTGTATAGAAACAATGGGTAGTATATAAGGTTTCCCAGAGGGGTGGTTTCCCGTACGATTTACACAGGCCCTTTGCCTGTGAAATTGATGTTTCTGTCGCGTTTAGAATGGCATTATCTTCCAAGCACGCCATTAACACGACTACCTCTAGATCTAGAATTTGTATGACATAAGTTTTTATTATTATAAGCATTGTCGTCGAACGAATCGACGATGGAGTTGCCATCAAATATTAAGACAGATATTGGTATATTTCCGCACAAACGGACCTGATGACGTATTGTGATTTATCCCACAAAAAATCAGATCATAAATATTTCAGATAAATTTCAGACCCAAGCTTATGGATAAACTTTTTTGTATTTATAGGAAAACTTTCAGCCCCAAATATCTCCAGATCTTATTAACATTTTTTTCCGCGGCGAGGATCACTCACAAATACTAAACTGCATCAAATCTATGACTGAAAACGCTATTTCCACGCCGATTTTTTTTTCTATTAATAGACACTTACCATCATTGTCTGTCCTTCAAGCCAATGCAAGCTTGAACTGCTTGACCTTTTCTTTTTGCGACATTTGACTTGCGATATTAGCTTACAAATATTCTGATTTTGCAATCGAATTAATTACCATCATTATCAAAACGTGACATTTGAAAATTTCATGGTGGTGGTGGTGGAATGGAACCCGCCACCACTTGCATATCGGCCGGCTGTTGGGGAAACTGAACCGCGGAGGTCGGCAAATAAATCGGGTAACAAACCAGCACTAGTGCTGGACAAAGGCCTCCCTCTGTTGCCATACTTGGCAGGCGGGTTGGGGACCGCAGTGCGGGATGTTGATACCCGGAAAGACGCTGCTGCCCATTCAGGAGGTACCCCTTGGCAGATTCTTACTGCATCTACGATGAATAAGTATGTAAAAATTGAGTTATTTTAACGCAACAGCTGGGTGAATATTGCAAATTACTAGACCTCAAATAATACAAAGGACTCATTTTTATTCCGATAAAACAGATACCTATTGCATAAACTGCTACTGCGTCACTATGCATCGTTTGTTTGCGTGACGTCGCTGTGACGTACATATGTACTGCATCAGCTGCCAAATTAACTCGAATGCGCTCATTGGCCGAGACCGTAGAGTAGCCATCCAAGTAACAACACGTGCGAAAATTAAATATAGTGCGAATGTATGTAGCTCGGGTAATTCTCGTTGCAATACTCTGAACTCTCTTTCCAAGAGGAGTATTTATTTTTTCAGTCATCGAGTCAGCTTCTTTGTGACGTTATGTCAGAAAACGACTCTATGATTAAACTAATGTTAACTTCTGGTCCTTTTAATTTGGTACGGAGTTCAGCGCGGCAGTTATGGGCTTATGTAATAAATAACAAAGCATCGATGCAGCGACAAGCAAGTAGCAACATAAAACCCGTTATCAAGTCCAAATGTTCTTTCAATCGTTACATCAAAGTTTTAGGCGCTGACATAAGAGCGAAACAATACAGCTCCAACAAAGTTATGCGAGAGGGAAAAGTTGCTTTAAAGGGTAAAGTTTTCAAACACCTCGACAGACGTAGATGTAACAGGATTAAATAAAGTGCGAGCGATGACTCAAGTTTAAGAGACTCAATTACATCAACGCAACTGTGAAATTATACATACTACTAAATCTCGCAACGGCATGAAGTAATCTTCAAATGTCGGAGTGACAGGATCATGCAATTTTCAATGACTATGACATATTACGGTATTACGTCACGAATCCGGCAGAATATACCGATGCCACTGCTTATTATTGCGTTTTGAAATACAATGGGTATTCGAGTAAACAGTTTTACGCGAAAACAGAGCATCTTATTAGTGATAAGATGTTTGTATCAGTTTGTACGGACCCATTTTGCGAGACATGCATCAATATACGAGAAGCTTATTATTATCATTTTACTGATATTATTCTCACGTTGTTGTTTTTCTCATTTTCCTCAGTCATGTCTGCGCAGTAACATAGATTTTCGAGAAGTAAAATGTTCAGCAAAATGAAATTTGAAAATTAGAATTGGATAATAACAAGACAACGTCGTTCGTGCTTTGAGTAGGATTCAGATACAAGCGCATTATAGAGAATGAACTTGAATAGAAGGACAATATTGAAATAAATTTAGCAATAATATAAAGATGGCGGAAAGTGGCAGTGAAAATGGCAGAAGGGTCCCGTAATAAAACTGTAGAAGGCTTGCCCAGACACCACAGGAATGTCGAGTTCCTTTGTTTGGGCAATCTATTTCAAAGACCAAAAGGAGATCTTCCATGCTGATAATTCACCGAGATATCAAGCTAAGAGGATTGCAGGTATCGTTGGCATAATCTCCAATAACACAGCCGCTGTGTCTCCTTAATCAACGGCGGCGGTGACAATAGCAGCAATTAATGCAACACGCCATCCATCATCCGAGTCCGCAGATATTAATAGGATCAAGTGTGCTGTGTGGCAGGTTTACTCGAGCGGAAGCCTTGAGAGGCACAAGCTTCCAATATTATTAAGTATCTGTCGCTCATCTGAATGTAGGTTTTAGGCATATATTTAGTGCTGAATTGAGACATGGGTAGTAAAGGGATAGGAAACATTAACGCTATACCGGTCAATATTTAAAGTAAATTCTATGGAGTAAAATTCTATCAACAAAATTAAACAAGTTTGGATGTTGTTATTTTATCATGGTCAAGATATATTGTGTTTTATGATCGCGTGTAATTTTAATGTGCAAACCAATTAAAACAGTTTGTTTTGTGACTCTGTACAGTTTGTATTGTGAAAATGATGATTTGTCTGTCACACACAAATGGATCTCAATCGAAGAGACTAAACTTGATGTCAGCAGAGCATAACGTAATCTGGGTAATTATTAATTTGTACTAAAAGAATCAGGTTCAATAATTCTTAGTCAAAACAACCGGCAATATTGGTCTTCCCACTTAAGTCACCAATGCACATCAGGCAGAACGTAACAGGCTTAACAAGAATGGAGTCTCAAGTACCGAATATGTAGTTTCGGCACGAATATGGGACTGCGAACAAATATATTTGAACCTTCGCTCAATAGAACTAAATATTCTCAACGCTAACAACATTCCAAGACCGAGGGTTTGCTGATAATAGGCTTACGTTCATCATATTCCATCAACCAGTTACGTAGTTTACCTATTATAAAACAGGTTCCTTCGCCGTTCATTAGAACTAATGACAATGTTGTTACAATGGCGACGCACGTCGAGGTAGTTTAATATTCTAGCTATTAAGTGCTGAGTTCAAATTATGTTGCTTTTATTTGAGGGCAAGGGGAGGTAATATATTTGTGATTTGTTGGTCTTGCCGATTGTGATTTTAATGTATCACGGCAAACTACATGAAGGTTGATTGGCAGATCCACTTGATAAAATAGATGTGACATATGTATGCTCGACAAGCATAGAGTAAGTACGTGAAGTGACGAATTGCGAAATGCCACTGACATATTGGATGCGACAAGGCGCGGACAGTGTAAAATGACGTACGTTTAACTTTAGAGTCACGTATGTCTAGAAGTGAGATATAGTAGAATTATTTCAACAAGTTACCAAATTAATTAAGTTGATTTGCTCATACGGTTTGGTCGATAACGAAACAGAACAACAAAATATCAACATCAAGATTTCCCGGTTGCGTTTACAAAACATTGCCTGAAAGCAAATTATGAACGATATTTTCTTTTTAAATGTTATGTTCTATTTTACTCCGTGACGCCACGAATCTACGACACCAAATGGAGACTAAACAATAGATCAAAAATAGCTACACAGTAACAAACTGTTCAGATGATAAGCGTGCAATTAGGTCAAGGCCTTTCTAAAGTTGCAGATTGGAAATTATTCGTACAAGATGCTGATGAGTTTGTCGCCAGCTCTCCAAATCCTCGGCCACTTTTAGAATTCTGTCCCTGTCTTTCGACAGGTGTCCCATCTCGTTTCTAGTTTATTTATTTTAGCATTGTGACAAAGTTGGTCAAGGTTCGCTTACATTGTGATTGTTTGTCAATAGCAATTGTTACAAGATTGCTTACGATATTATGGAGTGGGTAATTGTGTTGAGTTTACACGTGTAATTTACAACGGTCATCTGGTCTGAAGAAATGTCAAGGAGATTTAAATTAACTAGTCGAATTCACATGCTTAAGTACAATGTTTAGTTTAAGTTCTGTTATTTGTGAAATATGGTATAAGAATTTATTGAGACTTTAATCTCAATAAAATTCTTAAGTTGTTTGGATCTAAATAAATACTTTATTTAAAGTTTTTAGAATATACAAGTAGCTATACTTACGGTTACTATGTATCTTACAGCTACATAATAGTCCGTATGAATATACCATGCTCATGAAAAATTGGCCATAATCTTCGTTCGCTATAGCTTAGTTGAGAGATCGCCACCCAAGAGAAAAGCCACATAAAATATTATGTAATTTATCTTCAACACAAAGTAAAACTTTTCACCAGTTAGTAATACAGCTTTCAAATAGAGAGAGCTTCATCATTTCAGCTTAAGCGTGACTGGTGAAAATAAACCACGCCATTTTATATAACAGCCATAGCATGCATTGAGACCACAGCGCCTCACCGCCCACATTATGACAACCTAATATCGTTATCCGTAATGATGTCTACAACATGTACAGAGCCAGTGGAAACTTCAACTTTCAAAATTTCTCAGTTAAACGCTCCTACGATCAAATTAAAAGTTGCAAAGTTAATTTACCAAAGTATTTGTTTGCCGTGAAAGTGTTTTAGAAGTGAAGCTGCAAGTTCGTGATAAACGTGAACTAGTTTTAGTAGGAAATGTAAACACGGGTAACAGATGAGGACAGATGCAATCCCGAAGTTAGTAAGTGCCTTTGCGCACGATTAGTTGAGTACTAGTTCTGACACGGCGTGTACTTCACGGGTTCCTCAACCACAACAACAGAACAACCACGTGCAGGCGGTGATAAAGGAACGTGGTAGGCTCCTACAGCAAAGATTGACACCAGATTGCGCAGGATAACAATCAGTGGACATAGAGTAAGGAGGCCTTTGTCCTGCAGTGGGAAGGATCAAACTTTAATATAAATAATGTTAAATACTAATAATAGGTATGGCTTTTGAACATAAGCAAGCCGATAATTTTATACTATATATCTTTCAAGACTGGAGGATTATAGGACTTGCAAGATTTCACGGCAAAAAGCAAGAGTTAAGTTGATGTACCCAAGTGAAATTAATGCCCTCAGACAGACAGGACGCAGACAGGAGTAAAGCGGAATAGTTTGCGGGTTGCAAAACTGGTTTGCGTCATTACAATCAGTTGAACTTCGAACAGGAAAATCTGTAATTTTATTGCACTTCTCGGATATTCCGTGACTGAGATAAATATCAGTGAAAGCAAAGAATTCATCAGAAACTTCTTAATAATTAAAAATCAAAATATTTATGTTTGTGGCCTTCACAATCGTGCGATCGAGCAATTAGGAGAATCCAAATTCAATAACTACTAAACCAATATACTCGTACATATATATTAGCTAAGTGAACGGACCGTATAATTGGAAATACAGAACTAAAATCAGACTTTAAATTATAAGCTGAACTTTAACTATCAGTTGATTTGATTATCAGTACTTTACTGGCTTTTAATTGCAACAATCATTCAATTTTTTGAATTTGTAAATAGCATAAGTCATATTTTCATAATATTACGTGGCCTTCACTTCATCATAGTAAAAATAATAAATCAAAAAACCAAAAGTCACAAAGGTCAGAGTCATCTTGATTTATCGTTTTAATGGCCAGTTACAGTCACAGCTCAATCGCGTGCTCATCTGTTATACATCTTAGCGATTCATGCACATTATGAGCATAAACGGTGTTCTACGAATCGGCTAACTTTTGTGTTCAAAACATTAACAGAAAAGTAATATTTAACTTTTACTAGACTTTTCAATTGTTGGCACAGGTATTTTTCGGGAGAAATACACGGTTACCTTTATAAAGTTGTGTTTATGTATTAATAAAGTTTTGACGAGTTTAGAAAGTTGTAGGTGGTACAGACAGACAGTTCGAGCACTTCTACTTAAGCTCCAGGTGATAACTGACAGGTCCAAGTTTTGCTCATTTCGTAATGTTTTTGGCAAGAATACTGAATCTGGTAAAAGTATTTCGCGATTTGACTGGCCATCAAACGAGCCTATCTAAAGGTCAAAGAGGATTAGAGACCTAATAACAGTACAAGACAGCGCTACAACTAGCGCCCACTTTTGTTTTCGCTCCGTGACATCATTCAGCCTCGGAGATGTCGGTTAGACTTAGATGCATTTGTTTATGAACATTTATCTTCGGCTACGTTTTTTGCTCGGATAGACGTTGCACAAGATGAGATATTGCCAAGTTTTTATTTTGTTTCACGAGCTGAGTCACGGAATAGCAAAGTCAAAAGTCAATAGGTGTTTATTCAATAGAGCAAAACGCTACTTAGAATAGCGAATTGTGCTTAATCAACCCATATACAAATTGTATATGGATTATTATTATCTGAAATAAATATATTCATTCATTAATCTATAACGAATATACAGAGATTGAATTGGTTCTAAACTTTGAGGATATGCGCACAAAGGAACTTCGTAAGTAATTTTTAAAAGTTTTTCTATATTTAATCTATATATATATAATTCAAAGTCCTGCCTGACTGATATATCAATATGATTTTTCGAAATTCCCACGGGATAGGGAATAAATGGGATTTATATTTTCGAATAAAAGTGGCTCTGCGTGAAAAAGGGGATTTTACGTTTTATGACTTCCACGCGGACTAAGTCGCGGGCAAAAGCTAGTAATAAATATACATCTATGTGGTATAATGTATTAGGTCGTCCAGTACCAATAAAACAAGCTCTGCTTAGATGATGCTGTGTAAATTGTCCAGAATTTTGTTTTTAATTTAAGTATGCGTGCTTGTATTGCGGGCCGACGATACAAATAGCCATGATAACAGGCATAGCTAGTCAGAAACGTCTAAACGCACTCAAAATTTGGCTTTGAAGATACCCCGAAGGCATCACACATCCAACACAACTCCCCTAATTCAGAATTAACACAACTTAATAGACACGTAACCGAAATCAAGCAAAATTATAGAGCGTTAAATTAATGTTAATTAATCTCAGAGCACACACGGCAGTTCTCGTGTAATCTTGAACCGGCCCGGGTTGGATTAGGGCCCGAATCTTCACAATAAGTGTGAAGATTCGGGCTCCAGTAACCATTGTGGCGAGGATGGAGCGAGGACCAGGTGCTAAGTAAGGGGTTTAATCCCTCAATAAGGGCTTTCAAATATTATTAACACATTTCGGTAAGCTGTTTTGTCAGCAACCAATTAACTACCTCTATAGG
Organism: Pasiphila rectangulata; assembly: GCA_963082625.1. Lineage (NCBI taxonomy): Eukaryota > Metazoa > Arthropoda > Insecta > Lepidoptera > Geometridae > Pasiphila > Pasiphila rectangulata. The sequence goes on from OY720254.1 coordinate 17,848,422, forward strand.
TACCTAGTATATTTATTTACTCGGTCATGCTATAAATCTACGTCTTTGCAGCACAGTAGAATTGTTGTGATTCCATAGCGCAGTATCATGTTATTTACGATTGTGACTTCAAGTTTACTGTAGCGGGGGAATAAAAGCTTAAGAGTGCTTTAAAAATTTAAATGGATTTATGGGTCCAGTTGACAGTAAATATAATGATGTTTCCACCTACAAAGCCTGACCGGTGATGAGACTGAGAGGCAGAGTTTTGACACTCATACTGCATTTTGTCCTTTGTTTTCTACAACAAGCCAAGCAAATGAGTAATTATACAAAAACGGGACAACAATGGAGTGCTCATCGGTTCATGCCCATCTTCGTCAACATCGGCATATCTTTCGGAAATGCTCATGGAATGCCAAGTCTCCTTCTCCGATATTTCAAGGAGTCACGGGGGATAATGCACAATACACCTCAACGCAGGACGTCAATGCAGATCTGGTATCCACACCAGGGTTCATATTAATATAAGTAACGTTGAAAAATGGTAGCATAGATACAGTGAGCGAGTAAGCCGGTCATTGACGTCCGAGTATTCGGAAAACGACGTAAAAAATTGTAATAGCTGGTATAAGAACGAATAAATGTAGCAAGAGTGTATTATTAGGTGGGCATGCCGATCTGACACGCGAGCATCGCTCTGCAAATCACACGTGGTGCCAAAATTATTCCGCCGCGAGACGCACCGGCTTACGTTTTAACGAGAACAGCTATATTATTTACTGCTCGCGGAATTAGCAATTAAAATCATTGACAGACTATCGGAATGACATTTTATTTGCGATGGTTGCTTTTATTAATCTTAAGAGTTTTTTTAATACCACTGTGCTCGGGCGCGAAGGATTGTACAGGAAACGCTGCGTGAATCGCATTCCCTGAAAAAAATAACTGTCTGGACTGAAACTGTTGGTGCCTACAACAGCAAATCTTATTTTATTTTACAACACATCGGATTTTAGGCACAGGTTTTATTTCCGACTCAAAATAATTCAGAAAGTAGATCACTATCGTTGCGTTATGGGGTGTTGAAAGTCAATATAAATAATAGATTTGTCAAGGGCGTGTTCGACACGCCAGAACACGTCTATAAGCACTTATTTTTATACCCCGTGATTCGTAAGTTGAGATTTGGTCAATTGAAATCTAACCAACTCACTACTATTTTCATAAGAAAAGAAGTAGTAGAACTGTTTCAAACCTTATGGAGGGCCTTCTTCAGGGAGAACTTCGCTGCTCCATCTTAGTGCCCTACCTTATTATTTACTTTACTTTTGCAAAGTAACTTGGTATTTCACATCTGTTATTATGTAGATGATTTTTTGGTAATTTACTATATAGCTTGAAATTCATGCTGCACGGAACGCTACAGTGCCTTTGTGTGACGTTGTTAGAGGGATTAGACTTGCCCAGCACCATACTCTCAGTGGATCTACCTTCCATACTTAAAGACACATGACATGGTATTACAGAAGCTCAAGAGGTGATTCGTACATTCGCTTTGAATGAAAATACAAAAAAATTGCCACTTAAATCCGAATAACATTCTGTCATACATAACAACTTATAAAAAACAAAAAAAAAACAAACTTACTTACTTTAACTTAAATAAATTAAAAGTAAAAAATATTTTTAACTAACAAGCTTTTATTTAAATGTACCCCACTAAAAATAATAAAATAAACATTTTCCATTAAAGTTTAATGTCAACTTAAAACGTCTTTACACAATATATGTAATTAAAAAGCTTGTCGCGAGATTAACCTGTGTAACCTGTAATTTGATCTAATTGATTTAATTTTTTTTTCAAACAATGTAAATACGAGTACCTGCTTAAATCACGCTTGTTTGTTAATAAGTTTTTTTTTACTTTTAATTTATTTTTTACCTTTTAGTTATCACTGGACAGTTGGTTTCTTGTCTGTGCATCTCATAACCGTCATGTTGGATTTAGAGTGATGTCATATCCATAAATCATAAAAGGTTTATTTGTTGAAAATAATAACATAATGTAACAGGAATTACCATTAAAGTTTATAAGTAGGTGCCATAAATATAAAGCTATAATCTACGCTTAAGCTAAGAAGTTACAAGTAACTTATTTAGTTATTTAAAACAACATAAATTAGTGAAAAACATACATATTTTCTGTAAATATTAACTATTTCATTGTAAAGACGCTAACTCCCACACTAGGAGAACCTGTGTTGTGGGTAGTTAGCACTCTTTCGCCGATACACTTTGTTACAATACAATAGACAAAGGGTAACCATAGGCTACAAGTAATGAGATAACGTTACGGTACGCTAAAAACGAGTGCAACAGTCAGTTTCTAACACGAAATATAATTTTTCAAGTAACTCTCAGCAAGGCCTTTCATTTGATACCCATATTATAGGAGTGCATTAAGAATAACTAGTCCACCATCTTGGATGTACCGCCATGCTGGATTCAGAGTATCGTCATTTCATTTTCGAATTACTCTCAGCAAGCCCTTTCATTTGATACCCATATTGTAGGAGTCCATTAAAAATAACTTGTCCGCCATCTTTAGTGTTCCGCCATGTTGGATTCAGAGTAAAGCTATTTAATTTTATGAGTTATTCTTAGCAAGCCCTTTCATTTAATACCCATATTTATGACAGACAGTGCAAGGCAGTACATGACAGTACAGTACAGTCCAGGCTAGGCCAATCCAGTCCAGTCCTGGGTGTTCCGCCATGTTGGATTCAGAGTGACGTCATTTCATTTTTTGAGATATTCTCAGCAAGCTCTTTTATTATTACAGGAGGATTATTACAGGCTCTTTCATTATTTCACACAAAATTATAGGAGTACATTAAAAGTAAGTAGTCCGCCATCTTGGGTGTTCCGCCAAGTTGGATTCAGAGTGACGTCATTTAATTTTTTGAGTTATTCTCAGCAAGCCCTTTCATTTGATAACCATATTATAGGGGTACATTAAAATTATGTAGTCCGCCATCTTGGGTGTTCCGCCATGTTGGATTCAGAGTGACGTCACATGCATTGTCATTTAAAGTAAACATGTATAAAAAAATTCAGCTCAATTGGTTGAAGATATCTGCTTCAAAATTGAGTTGCAAGATTCCGCGAACAAAAATAGTTACAAACACATATGTACATACAGAGCAAGCGAAATAAAAGCTTGTAATAACTAAGCGCAAACAGTGATCAATGTCGGGGAAATTGGGACGTTTTAGAATACTTTAAAGATGGGTTCATAAAATAATCGTAGCGACTAGGAGGGCTTTTGACAATTATTTATTTTTCAGCCGATATTTTCCCACTGCAGGGCAAAGAAAGGGGAAAGCAGGGGAAGGGAGGCTCCCTTCTTCTACTCCTCGATTTAACGCTGCTACAGGCCAAGATCTTAAATGGGCGTCTAGTTCATCGCGCCATCTTATTCTAGGTCTTCCACGTCTTCGGATTGCGTTGGGTGAAATCCAATGTGATAATACAGGTTGTCAAACATTAGACGTAGGTGCTAATAAGTAGAGGTTATCTTCCTTCATTTTTAGATCATTTATACCGTCAACAACTGTTAATTTACTTGTATGCTCTATGAGACGCTATAGTGCCTGTGACTTTGTTGTATCTATAAAGAAAATTTGTAAAAAAACTATCCTGCCTGTGATTTTGTTGTATCTAGAAAAAAACTGCACTTATTCGCTTCGTTCCCTCACTTGGAAAAAAGTTTTCCGAAGCGAACGAATTCAATTATGTGCTATATTCAATTTAAATGTGTTTTGTTTTTATTTTGTTAACTTACTACTCTATGCAGCTTTTTGCTCTATTGAATAAACACTTATTGACTTATAAAGATGACTAACTTTTAAATTATTTTCTTTACAATCAATATTATCTTCCAAACCTTAAACCTAATTGCTATTTTGTTTTCTAATAACGGTCACGCATGACGAAACTACCATATTATTATACGTTATCTACGTTTCTTTAGGGATTCTTCTATCTAGAATTTTGTAACGATTAAAACATTTTTTACTGAAAACTTGCTTTACTAACATGTCAAATTATTTCACCAATTCAAGGGGCCACTACCTTGTAAACACAGTTGTTAACAATGAAGAATGTATAATGGAAAATGTGTTCTGTGGCACGCCAGGCCAGAGATGTGACCCATTATAATCGATAACTCGCATAACGAATAAATGAAGCGTAAAAACTTTGATGGCGTGCCGTGAATAATCATCGAATCACAATTATTATGGAAATCAACGTTAACTTGAGATTATTCTGCGCGGTCTCAATCAAATAACTACGTTTTCTAATTAAAATCCTTTTAATAGTAAACCCTTAAAATTCTTGCGACAGAAAGTGTCCAACAATCATTTAAAATTTTCTTTATCGTTATATTTTCTGAACGTTCCCTTTTCGGGATAAAATGTTGTTTGACATCATTTTGCGACAATCTTGATGCGGTATCAGTGCCGGTGGACCTTTTCGCAGACGTCAATACCATTGGCATATCCTTCGTTACTTTGCTTTGCTGAGATGGGTCGCTAAGTTATCCCTTCGCGATATTTCAAATATTATGTTTGGCACGGAGAGAGGAGTGAGCGAGTGAGGTTCATAACCTTGATGTTTAGCTTACGAGATTCAATCTTGAACAAACGTGACTAGGTTTTTAAAAGCGTTTTGTTTACGGGTAAGTCAATTGAGTATGTTCGTTGACAAGCCTTGCTGATATTGACTGTGTCGCAGAATTAACATTTATTGTGTAAACGAAGAATTTTGATCAACTTCGAATCGTCTATTTATAATACATTTACAAATATAAATTCTAGTTCAACAAACTTCTCCAATATTAAGTTTTTTCAAGATAAATATTTGCTAGTGCTGGTTGCTCCAACATTATCTAGCTAATATTCCATGCAAGGTGTTATAAACTCGTAGTTTCGTTTCATCGCATGCAGCGCGTCAGTCATTAATTAATACTGAATGTCAGCATGCACTAATTAGTGTGACGAAACCGAGGAGTGAGCCGGATCTTCGTTAAGTTCCTGCGCATCAGCATTTGGGTCATCTATAAACACACCATTTCACTGAGCCGTTCAGCGTAGGTCAAGGATCCGTTTGAAGTTGTAAATTCGTGGGCGAAAATAACCAGTTATTTGTGTAGCTGAATTTATGATGAAATTGTTGCTGGGATTTAAATATGGAAACTTAACTTACAACACACGTTAACATTAAATGGGAGTAGGCAGGAAATCCAAAGATTTATCAAGACCTAAATAAATCCATGGCCTTATCGCGTCGCTATCGGTTTTGGTAATATCAAATTAATAACTTGCTCAGCGATAACGTACACTTGATATTTTCCAGTGGACCGGAGTTACGCTGTCGAGTCATATGCGACATAATTTGCTTAGCCAACGACGTTCCTTTAACTGAGCGTGGAATTGACATTTTAAATTGCTTCAACTACAGCACTGTTTGAAACAAAAGAGGTTTTTAAATAGTGCAATGTCACAAGTGGTTTTGGGGTCGATAGAACAGCCGCAATGGGCCCGCAATGCGCCCGCAGCAATTACGGAAGATGGAATTGAGATGAAAAATTCAACGTGGAAAATTGTAATGCAACCTACGCCGTCAGCGGTGCAGTTAGAATTTTATACTTCACACTCGAGTGCCATCGCCGCTCCGGGCTTCAAGGAAAACTACCTTCGATGCTTCAATTTCAGAATATACAGATTGTATCTTGATAGCGCACACTGACGCCTATGCAAATAATATGAAGAGAATCATAAAGCTGCATTGAAATGTGTATTTTTTGTGTCAGAAATGTTAATTGCATAGCGTTAAGCGTTTGTTCAATACTATAAAATCCTGTTGCCAAATAGTTATATGAAATATGAGATGCGTTACTGGCTATTAGTACACTGCTCCCATTTAATAACGCAACACTCGATTAGATATACGATTGTTATTCGTGCGAGTATCACCACGATTTACTAGTAGGTACAACATATAGCGGGCTACACACAAATTATAATAATCTGTTTAACTGGACACAGCACTAATTGACCTTTCGCTAGTATTCGCAAGCAAATCGATATACACGATGTTTGCTTCACAGAGTCAATACAATATCCGATAGCCTGAAATTACTAATCAACGGGCCACAGAGCTAACCGAGTGTTATTGCCGCAAAGCCCTAAATACAGTCCATTAAATTTAGATTGCGATCGACATAAGCCGCAAGCTTGAGCTCGGCTATAAACTAGGGCTGCTAGCCTTACGCATCCTTATCAAAAGCCCTAGCTCTATCGATCCTGTAATATTCATGGCCTGAGCGCCATTAGCTCCTGATTCTGCTCATCATACGTGACGGTGATGAATATTCAATAAACAAAGCTGCGCGCTCACATTTATACGAGGATTTATGGCACGAAATGAAATACCACACAATTTCCCAGCTGTTAATTCTGCGACACAGTCAATATCAGCAAATGTCAAGCACAGCTTATTTCGAGGAATGGGCGAGCCTGTAACGGTAACCTAAATTTTTATTACAAAACGCCATCCTCAATTTGGCACAGGAATACACCCGGACGGAATAATTAATTTAACTTGATGAGCCAAGGCGCGTGTCATTTCTATTTTTTGCCAGACTTAATGGTAGATTTCACCATAGAACCATAATTAACGCCTCCCTCAATCGATGACGCGGTTATCCAAAAAGAGATTCATATCAATGCAGCTAGTAAAATGTAGATATGTAAAACCGGGGAGATGATGGATATCTAATAAAAATCTGACGCGGAAAATTGGTAATGTGATAGGGAGGGAAGGAAGGGAGTGAGTAGCAAGCCGACGACAATAATCGATATCCAGAATGTTTTATTGAGCGACAACTCTGAGTTATTTTGATTATGACAACACAATTTCAGGTTGTGCAAACTTAAGATCGTCAGTAAGGGGACCTTGACACGCGTCGGCACAGCTGTAGGTAATGATGTAAGCAAGCACCAGGTCGGCTAGATTTATTAATCACGGCTCCAAAGGCTCTCACATTTGGAGTTTTGTGAGCAACGCGACCTCATTCTTTAGGGATGAAAGGGAATAATACACAGAAGCTCATAACCGGAATACTCTACATGGAGACAATGCGACGACAGGGGAAATACAAAAAGCGAGGAGCCTCTTGTTCCACGAATGCAAATATTTTTGACGCAAAACCCCAACAGAATGCCGTCCTCACGGACAGATTATAATTATTATGAGGAAAATAAATATTTACCATTAAGATACTTCGTTTTCAGTGAACAAATAACGTGAAAATAAATATTCAGGAGCCACGACCTAATTTGCGAATGCTAATTAAACAATGTCTAAAAATTATGAAATATCGTTGATTACTTAGACAAAAGCTTTACAGAGCGCAAAATTTATAAAGGTCATTGTCCCAACGAGGTCTATAAAAAGGAGACATTCCAAATTTGCGAGTTCGCGTCGTAAGTTAATCAATCACTTTTACTATTATTTTATTACGGTGGACTATTTGAAGTTACTTTAAGATTATTTTGCTTTTATTACATTTGGTGTTGAGCCCGACTTCCGGCTGTTGGTTTCGGCAGGGACGGGCGTGCCTAAAATTTGATGTTACTACTGTTGTCATTCGCAGTTTTATGTCCCCGAGCGGGTTTACCGCCCCCACTTTATTACTACGACATCGATGTCATCGCTACGCACGACTCTAGTAGATCACCGGTAATTGTTATAATCTATATTTCATCACCCATCGACGATATAATTTATCTGCAATGTAACAATGTTTCACTCCGTCGCTCGTCGGTGATTTCCATAAAGTTCAGGTTTTGAAATAAAAAAATCCATGTTAGCGTTTCTTACGTAAGTTGCTCGTACATGCGAGAATGTGAGCCTAATGATGCACGCATATGCACGGGCATGTGCCGACGAAAAGTAGGCTGACTTTTTCCTGTATCTACAGCCCGCCCTTTGGATTACCATTAGAAGATTAAAGTAGTCTTCGAAGACTTAATACTTTCTAAAATGTGTATCTATTTGGATACACATAATAACCCTAAGGATTAATTGTAACGGAAGCATACGCGTTGTATTTATTTAGTCATTGTTGATTGAAAGTCTTTTCACAACAAACGCTTCGTGTCACTGCAAACTACTGTTCGATGACGTGGATACGTCTTGAATTGAAACGTGTCTGAATGGAAAAGTCAAGAGAGGAAAATCATAGAATGGAACGCGATGAATCTCTTTATTTCCTGTGCGAGGAATGCTGTCGCGCTCATAGTTTGTGGTATTTCAAGCTAGGAATGTTTGTGTGACTTACCTGGGTAGAAGTCGTGTGATTTGGACATCTTCACTCTTGCGCCTGTGTCTTTCTGCAGCTGGGCGATAGTCTCGCCACCCTTGCCGATGATGGCGCCGGCCACCATCGACGGCACCAGCACCTTGAAGTGGTACGTCGGCTCCACGGCTGCGGATAAAGTGCTGATGAGTGCCGGTTATAGGAGGGAGCACCGTCTTCTGAACTCTACAGGCTATTTGATCGTGTTTTTGCTCAAGGCCTTTTAACTATTTCTTCAGGACCGCGATGGGAAATAGGAAATTGCTACAATTAACGTGCACAAACTCCTTAGTCAATATTCCCGACGGCGACGTCACAATAAATGCCAGTGGCGAACCCGTCTAAGGGCATTTTCAGATAAATTTGCTCATTTCAGAGGAAAATGCGAGCAACAACTTTATATAACGGTAATAATAAGATTTGAGTGTGATTTGGAAGGAAGCATTGTGTGCCGTTATTATTTTAAGAGACAAAACTGGGAGATTAATCCACGGATCAAATGCCTTTTGTTTTGCGAGCTCTCTGAGCCTCGTATAGCTCAGAACACGGCGCTCCGACGCGCTAAATAATGAGCTTTCTTCTTGTATGAATACATCTAAGTCACCATGACGGCCATAGGTAAGCAGCGATATAGAAGTTTGTTGGGGTGCTGGGTTCGTCATGTGTAAGTGCATTAAGTATGTAATGTGGCCACACCTTGGAGCCGCAGTGATGTCATGTCACGATGTGCGAATAGCCAATACCAATAAATAAGTACAACTCATAACCACCAACTTCTTTTGGTATTATATGTTGGCTTGAAACAGTAAGGTCATATTAAATATATTTTATACAGGCGAATGTAGTACAGCTTTATATTTATTTATTCAGTTATTGACATGCATTTTCTAAACACAGATGGAGAAGACAACGAAGCGAAGATAGAGAAGACTGATGAACATGAGTTTGATATTCGAATCTACAATGACCACAGAAACGGAACTACGAGACCTGTACTTTCGATTTCAACAATCCTGACCTCAATAGAAGCGATTAATCAGACCAAATATGAAACACAGTCAACAATACGCGGGTTGGTAGAGCCGCCCACATGCAATGTGTTTCAATTGAGAGGCATCCCACAGGCGTGTGATGTGATGGCGCGGCACAGCTGACCTCATTTCACGAGGCCTGCCTAGGACACCTGCCGCGAATGGTAAGACACCGGTGACATCGACAGACGTCCTTTGTGTTTCTACTCCATTGAACTTATCAGAAGCACGACTGACGTCACTGTGACGGACTTAGGCTAAGGCCGCACTACGGCTAAACCGCCGCGGATTGTAACCGCCTGATTTTGTGAGTAAAGGAAACTAATGGAAGCGGCCGCACTGACGGTTTTTTTCCGCGACTGATTTTAAAACCGCGTTTTGTTACAGAATGGCTAGCGGGAAAAAACCGCGCAAAAATTTGTAAGTCCATAGAACTTATATCTATTATTAATTTTTGATGACGATTTCTTTTTATTAGTATTAAAGCAACAACACGTACAGGTATCTTGAAATCCATCTTCAAACTGTGAAAATCGTGGCCAGTTTGGTGCGGTTTTTAACCGTAACCGTGTTCAGTGTGTGCGTCTCGAGCGGTTTTGCGGTTTCGCAGTTTACCGCTTGCGGGAAAAAACCGTAGTGCAGCCTTAGTCTTACACAGGTTACAACTGAAGTGTGAACCAGCGAGCCCGCAAATTGCTCCGCCTGGGAATTCAGTAAATTTGACGGAATGCAGTATGATTGTGACGGAATGGATTACATAAATTATTTTATATCATTATTATTCAATCAGGGGGATGGTGTTACTCGCGTCCGTAGGACTATACCACCTTGTCCAAGGCCCACCCTACACGTGTCCCCCGGGTGGTGCTAAACGAGTAACAACGCCGAGTCGTAGGCGGCGGTCAACTAACCTACCCAGTCAGTAAGCTGAAAAGACTACTGTGATGAAGGTAGGAAATGACCTTCACAACCCGTAACCTTGCGGTCATGTCTCGTGAGAATGGGGGCCTTGGCTTAACTGCCTGGGCCAAGAGGAAGATAACCTCTCTAAAAAATTACTCCAATCCCAACGTGGGCAACGCGCGGAAGGGATGAATGGCTGAGGGATTCAGTCACTAGCGCCAACCTTGATGGATCAGGCTGACATCATTGTATTGTGCCTTCTCTTCGGAATGGGCGTCACCCGGAGAGTGACGACATAAATCGACCCCACTCGTGGGAACAAAATATGAGCCTCAATAAAACCAATAACCTCGCAAAACCCAACCAACCTACACTTACCCAACAAGTCTTCCATCCTGGACTTTTCAACCGCCAAAGATCCTCGTCTCTAAGCAACATCGATCAGGCCCTACAAAACAAACAACCTGAAAAAACAGACCTGGATACTCTCAACCAATCAACACTCATCATAGATGACGCCGACTCGCAATGCCCGGCTCCTCCACCGTGGCAAACTGTATCCTCTCCACGCTTCAATAAGAAAAGGAAAATAAGCGACTCTCCTCCACAAGCGGAAGTGACAGCTACATCCAACCGGTTTGGAAACTTGCCCCTAGACCCGGCAGACAATCCAGTCCCGAAAAACAACCCAAAAAAACCCAACAAGCCCCCACCAATTGTTCTTCATGGCATTCAGGATGTCAAAGAACTATCTAAACTGATTGAATCAGTCAGCAGTAGCGACCAATTTAAGCTCAAAATCCTCAACAAAACTGTTCTACATGTTCTACCTAGTAACGTGGAGGAATACAAAAAGATTATAACTTTAATTAGAAGCAATGGACTTATTGGATATACATTTACCCCAAAAGACACAAAATGCTACCGCATAGTGATTAAAAATCTCCACCACAGTACTCCACACGAAGCGATCACTGATGCAATTGAAGCTACTGGAAACAAAGTGAGGGGTGAAATAATTAATGCTCGATACGGACCTGAGAAGATCCCCACCTCCACATTCTTTGCGAATCTTGAACCAAGCAATAATAATCCTGCAGCAAAAGATATAACGTATATCTACAATCAAAAAGTAAAAATAGAAGATCCTCGCAAATCTAAAACTATTGTTCAATGTCAACGCTGTCAAGACTATGGCCATTCAAAGAACAATTGCATGAGACCCTTTAGGTGTGTGAAATGCGGAGAGAAACATAAAACCTCTGATTGTAATAAAAAAGATAGAAACACACCTGCAAAATGTGCGTTATGTTCTTGCGATCACCCAGCAAACTATAAAGGATGCCAAGTCTACAAGGAACTCATTGCTCGGAAACACTCCCTACCTAAATTAAGAGAACGAACTTCTACTCAGCCTACCACTAGATCGCAAACCCTAGCACCAACCACTACCGCCGAACCTCTAACTACTCCCTCCTTAATATCCAAAGATGCTAGATCTCCTCATAAGTCCTACGCACAAGCTGCAGCTTTCGACAGCTCAAGTACAACAGCCTTAAACTCTAATTCGCACCATTCAAAAACTACTCTTGAAAATATTCTTCTAAAACAAAGCGAGAAAATCGACACGTTAATACAACAAATAAGCTCTATGTTGAGTCTTATCACAACACTAATGTCCAAAATATCAAAATGACCTCTCTTCACATAGCAACGTGGAACATTAATGGTCTCGCACCCAACGCTCATGAACTTGAAATTTTTCTAAATTCCAACAAACTTGACGCGTGCCTCATATCTGAAGCACACACAACACCCAGAAGTCGATTATGTATACCGGGATATAGCGTATACTTTACATCACATCCAGATGGTGGAGCTCATGCTGGATCCGCAATCGCAATCAAAAACAGTGTGAATCATTGCCTATTGCATCCGTTTTCTACAAACTATTTGCAAGCTACTACAGTGAGAATAGAAGACCGATCGGGCTACATTAATCTCTCGGCGGTTTACTGTCCACCACGACACACCATAAAAGAAACCATGTTTACGGAGTATTTCCGATCTTTAGGTAATCGATTCATTGCCGGCGGAGACTGGAATGCCAAGCATTCCTACTGGGGAGCTAGGACTACCGTAACAAGAGGCCGCGAACTAAAAAAGAGCGTCGATTATAACAAGCTGATGCCTCTATCTACTGGAGAACCGACATACTGGCCCACGGACAATCACAAGACCCCAGATCTTCTTGACTTCTTTATCACTAAAAACATAAGCCATCTGTATGTTCATATAAAATCAAGCTTTGACGGTTCTTCAGACCACTCTCCTGTAATGCTGATAATAAGCACTACGATCATACTTAGTGAGCCGAATAGTGACAACCTACATAATGCGAAAACTGACTGGGAGAGTTTTCGAAGCTTTCTTGAGTCGAAAATCAATCTAAATCTTCCGCTAAAAACTAATGTGGACATTGATAACGCATGCTTATATATTACAAATTTAATACAGGTTGCTGCTTGGACTAATACTCCTCCAATAGACTTTCCTTCCGGGGATATTCCGATTCCTGTCACTATCCGTAATAAGATATCGGAGAAGCGCAGACTACGCAGAGTGTGGCAACTCTCCCGTAATAAGGAAGACAAAACTCGACTTAACCGTGCGATTGCAGACTTAAAGGTTACCTTAGCTGAAGCAGCTAATGAAACACTGAAACGTAAAATTGAATTGTTGACTCCTAACTCAAGCGGCCGTTACTCTCTCTGGAAGGCTACCAAGTCAATGGGTCAGCCTCAACAATGCTTTCCTCCCATCAGGTCTGGCAACTCTTGGGCACGTACTGATTTAGAAAAGTCCGAGGCTTTTGCAGCACACTTGGCTGATGTATTCAAGCCAAATGCCACTGTTGGCCCTGACGATCCTGAAATAGACGCCATCCTTAACCAGGACTTTCAACTAAGTACTCCGCTACGTCCGACATCACCAAGGGAAATAGCTAAGGAAATATTAAAACTAACCGTAAATAAAGCCCCCGGATTCGATCTTATTACCCCAAGAGTACTGAAGGAGCTGCCCAGGAAGTGCATAGTCTTTCTCACAAATCTATTCAATTCCATTCTAAGAGTCTGCCACTTTCCGTCCCTCTGGAAAATGTCATTAATTGTAATGATCCACAAGCCTGGTAAACCTGCTAATGAAGTTACTTCGTACCGTCCCATAAGCCTTACGCCAGTACTATCAAAACTCTGGGAAAGAATTGTCCTAACTAGACTAAAATCGCACCTTGATGAAGATGACATCATACCCAGCCATCAATTTGGCTTCCGGAAAGAACATTCAACTATAGAACAAGTGCATAGAGTTTACAATTCTATACGACAATGCTTGGAAAAAAAAGAGTACTGTTCTGCAGCTTTCCTGGATGTTCAGCAGGCGTTCGACCGAGTATGGCATAAAGGCCTGTTGTGCAAAATCAAAAAGACTCTTCCACACTCGTTCTACCTTTTGCTGGCTTCTTACCTTAAAGATAGGATGTTCCAAGTTACTCAACGAAGTGTCAGATCAACTATATACACTTGTAATGCTGGAGTACCTCAGGGTTCAGTCTTGGGTCCTGTGTTGTATAACATATTTACTCACGACCTACCACAGGATCCTAATGTAACTGTTGCGACCTTTGCGGATGACGCAGCCTTTCTATCGTCCGACACTGATCCTGTCAAAGCTAGCACACTCCTACAATCCCAACTGAACCTCACTAATAACTGGTTACTGAAATGGCGCGTCAAAGCCAGTGCCCCCAAATCTCACCATATCACGTTTACCCTCAGGAAGAAGTTATGCCCAACAGTCAGCCTGGGCCCGGATCCACTGCCTCAATCCAAGTGTGTGAAGTACCTGGGATTCTACTTGGACCAACGTATGACATGGAAAGACCATATAAAGAAAAAACGTGATGAAGTTAATAACAGATTCAAAAACCTCTTGTGGTTGCTCGGAAAACAGTCAACGCTATCCTTAAGCAATAAACTCAGAGTGTACTCCGCAGTTATAAAGCCCATTTGGACTTATGGGATTCAACTATGGTCCTCAGCCAGTACATCAAACATTCAATGTCTTCAAAGAGCCCAAAACAATATATTAAGAACTATAAGTGGCGCTGCCTGGTTCACTCGCAACTCAGAGATTCACGAGTTCCTCGAGATGAATACTGTTATTGAAGAGGCAAAACAATATTCCGAGAAATACTCAGACCGCCTGAAGAATCATCCCAACGCTCTCGCGAAACAGCTTCTGCACCGAAATCCCATCAATCGCTTGAAACGAGCCAATGTGCTTGGTGACTGAAGAGAGTTGGAGCAATGGCTCCAACTCTCTAAACCCCATTCTACTTCAACCAACCTGATTATAGTCATACGAGACTGATCGCAGGTCAAATAGGAAAGAAAAAAAAAAAAAAAAAAAAAAAATTATTATTCAATCAATGGATTCCTGCGAGCTTAAACACACAAATGCATTTTTAAAGTAATTCAATGTGGCTTTCATTATGGACAAGCACCTAAACGACTTTTCCGAAGTACCTGTCAACAAAGCGTTATTAAAATAAAAAAAAACAGCTTCACGTATTCAGGGCGACAATAGAACGGCCTAATCTCGCCGATTGTAATCTGGGGTCGCTGTGAAATATTACTACAGGGTGGGTGACAGTGACAGAACAGTTTTGTACCCCAACATTTCCCAGCCACTTTAGTCAAACCGGCTCGATTAATCCGCCGGTGAAGACAACTATTTGTTCAAGTTTTCCTCATAGTATTCTTAGATTTCGATACCGGTTTTGTATAAAAAATGTTTCTCCATAAATAATTCTAGCCGCATTAAGATAAATGTCATTCCATACATTTTCAATTGATGGACGCGTCTTATGATAAGAGATTAACGGCCGGATAGGAAAGCAATACCAGTCTTTTTTACCTTTAAATTGTTGCTAACTGCCATAATAACCACAACTCGTGTGCTGTGGACATACCGACCTTGTCAACCAAAGCAATGTTTACTAGTGCGACGCACATTGAATTAATTTATAACTGGCCGAGTAGTACAGGTTAGCTTTAGTTACTGGATAAATAGGCAAATTAGCTAATTGTCAACCTTTTAGTCCTGATGCACTAAATATGGACTGTAACTTTTGCACAAAGCCCAATTGGAAAAATATATAAGAATAGATGTCAAACTTCATCGTAACCTGCTGTTGGAAAAACTTTGAAGCGGAATCACAGAGACAACGAAAAGGGGACACAAAAGCTCTTACGTAAACAAGAGTTTCCGCAAGGTATTACGTTAAGTTTCAGAAGCGTTTGACACTGAAACATTCCTCGGGCCATCGGGAACTAATCAATCTTCAGTAGTGCGGGTTAAGCTTTTATAATCTTCAAGGGATTACGCATCCGATATCGCTACGGGTTGATAGATCGCTCCTTAGCCCTACTTATTGCGTTAAAAGTTGTAAGTATATTGAGAGTTCCTTTGTACGAGAAAACTTTTAGTTTTCTAGCATTTCCTCCTCAAACTTTTACTGTAACACTAACAGTAGACGACTGCCTTTATAACTACTTTGTGGCACAGATTTAATGCCGCAGTCAGGCTTACAACTAGCAATATTTTCTCATCAACAAGACGTTATCTGTGTTTGCCGTCGCGCTTCGCCCTGAATGTAGGCGGTACCAACGCGGCATCCAGCCTGTTACCATTTCTACAAGTGATAAATAGGCTTTATAAGACTTAGAGCCACGCCTATCGAGATGAGCGATCCCTTCAGGCTGTTTAGGTTCAAGGCAATTTTGCAACGCGAAGGGAGCATGACAATACATTTATTAAAACGGCCCATCAAGATAAGAGTAAAGACATTATGTAAAACCTCTAAGCGAGACACAATCGTGCACGTTCTGCCGCATGTGACTACGGTAGAGCTACATATGCATTCATGTCAAGTACACCGATGCTTCATCTCGGCTTGTGTATTCCGTTTGAATCTAATTCGGAGGCGAGAGTGTACCTGAAGTTTCGTAACATGCTTCGAATAGTGGTGCTTCAGCGGCCGCTTTGTTGGGCGGAGAGAGAACACTATACATATCGAAAGCTAGCCTTTTATGTCAAGATTGATGAATATCTGGTAAGGCTAAATACGATGCAAATTTCGGCATTGCTGTATCCGTAAATAAAATTGTAAAGACATATTTCTTACATCTTCTTATTTCTTTCACAAAATGGTATAACCGTTATCGTTTTTGCGAATATTTCCCAAAGCACTTCGGCAATTCTTCGTTCCAAAAATAATATTTGGAGGGCTGTTGATAGAACTAAGTAACAAATTTCGCTGAATTGGGACAATTTTGTTGTCAGAAAAGAAGATTTGTGGCGAGAAAATGTTTCTGCTCCATCAACTATGTGAATTGGTGACATTCGAGATTACGCCATCGGAGCTAGTCGAGACTCGTCGTGCTAGCGCGTTTGTGCCACTTTGACGCATCTGTCCGTCCGAAGGCATGAATTGTGACAGCCGCAGGAAAGCTGACAAAGTAATCAAATTCATCTCCGGGAACAAAAACCACACAGGCAATAAATAGCTCGTTTCGCCATAAAATGAATAAATTTTCTCATGTGAACTTGCGCATCTTGCCTCGTGACCCGACCCAACCTAAATTAATGATTTTCAGGTTAACCCTATTATTTATCTATAGTTTGACGTATGGACAGTATAATAAATCACCGGGATATTTGCGGCATGGCCTGTCTGTCGAGGGTTATCATCGGCTATCTGAACACGCCTTCACATAACCATCAACACTCCACATTATTTCCATGCTGACAGCAACATCGGCCCAGTTATCGGTGAAACTCAAATGTTTTAAATGTGAGATAAGTGATAGATAACCCATGTATGTAGGTCACGGTAAATATTTTTCGAGAAAAGAATTGCTAACTTGTGCGAAACTAGGGCGGGTGTCGGACAAAGGCGGTGCATTGTTGATGGCGTAGCTCCGAGCGAAATGTTTAGGCTTTCTTTTAGCTCTTCAGCCAGAAGCCCTTCAAGTCTTACAATGCACGACTCCAATGAACGTAAATGGAGTATTTTCTCTTTGTAACAAAGAATCAATAAGCAGAACAGCAGAGGAAATGGCGCAGGGGGCATCTGCAGTCGGAAACAGCTGCCAATGTTGATGCGCCATTACGGCGCGCTTGAAAAGAGGTCATACGCTATGAACTAAGCACGTTAAATGAGCAAAAACTGGGTTACAGCGAACATAGACAGAGCGAAAATTTTAGTGAGATTTCGTATCACAGTGAAATCCCTGCCGTTTCAATGAGTGATAAGGATAGGACGATGCCAAGTGTAGCGATAAAATATTCAAGTTTGTTGTGGCAATGTGCGACACATCGCCTTATCCGTTTTATAGATCAATTTGTCTATAAACAAATAACCAAACCTATTCAACAACACTTTCCACTTAAAAATTATGTAGTACAGTAGGTCTATCATGAGTTCTCACTCTATACTCGCTAGCGACTGTAGTTATCTGACAGATGTCATAGTAACGTACTGTAGTAACGTCAGGCGATCTAACAGTGACAACTCATGGTAGTCACACGGAAATGCACAGCCAAAAAGCTACGCAACCGTTTATTTTAATCAGCTAATGGCTTTTACACATGATTCAAACAAAAAAAAACTAAAAAAGCAACGCCGAACTAAAACGAAACTTCGTGCAATAAACCTTTATCGGTTTAAATTTCAACTGTCCAGTTATTTGCCTGTTTGTTTTTCGAGCAGTTCTAAAGCCGTCACGGAGAATCTATCGCTTTGCTTTGTGTGTCGGTGTATTTGTGATAGTTTTATGACATGGGGGATTATCGAGTCAGTAGCATGTGAACTAGAATCTAGAGCAAGTTAGTTAAAACTTAGTTACTTGTATAAAAAAGCACAAGGTTGAAAAGTCCGTCCCACTTGGCACGGTCCTCGGCACTCGAGCCTCATCAACTCTTTTCATGCACGCTCGAGCTATTGAAAAGAGCACGATTTGGTCGCAGATTATCCGAGAGAAGCCCTCCACTGCTTTGCGCTTTGAAAATTCCAACTTTCTTTCACCCTTTGATCTTTGAAACTGGAAAGATTGATGAGTCGAAAACTGAAATGCAAGACGGATTTCAAAATCAGGGCCAGCATTAAACTTGATACTCTTTGTGTAGTTTTCCCAGTTCAGGCAGACACTTTGACGGTTACTGTAAACTTTATCAACAATCTCGATGGAATTTCCAACGTGAAAAATGGCAAAGTAAAGTCATACTAGTTTTATGTTGTTGGGTTTAGCGCTTGCACTAAGCGCTGTAATTGCGGAGCACTCTCGAATCGAATTTGTTGCTTGCACACTTTACCCGCACCCACAAAACATATTTTGAAATTGAGGTGGCTTTATAACAAAATAGATAAGCTGACATGCGTCCCGTTATCTCTTGTGTGTGACATGCCTGTGTAATTTGTGTCGCACACTGATTAGCTCGCGGCCATTTTCAATAACTCGATAGATAGTTCGACATTTATACTTATAATATCTATCAAGTTGGAAACTACATTTTCAAAGTAACATATGCAATGTAATTAAACATAGCAGAACGAAACACAGGTTTCCTTGTCTGATATTGTAAGTTTAATATTGGTGAAAGGAAACGGAAAATATTAAAGATGAAGACTAAATTATTACGTAAAGCCACACCTTCTTCTGGGTTCACGCCTAATTCCGGCAACTTAAACGAGAATCACAGTGCTCTCGTTAAGCACATCTCTAAAACAAGTTTTATAAATACTCCGTGCCAGGGTCCGTGTCTACACCAGCTATGCAAATGCACGTGAGTACCAACAAACTAAGCAATCGCTTGCAGTGCACTCACGCGATGGATACCACTGCACTAAATAAAATCGATGCAACGTTAAATAATAAATTGTAGAGGCCGCGAAACGACCTTGACTCCTTTATAAATTCTCCAGTAGATAGGGTTGCATTATTTTCTAGGAAACTACATAACGACTAAAGTAGCACAACTAAGCAGACTTTAAGTGAAGAATGTACGATTTCCGAGTTGGTCTCTGGGTTATCACTATTTTTAACATGTCCCTGGCGGTTTTTGGTTCTCAGTAGTAGGTTATTAAGGTAGGTACAAACACTCAATAGGATCGCGAAGGCACGCCAACCTAATAAAACAATAAATTAGGGCCGGTGCGTGTCGGGCCGAGGGCCACGCGCTGTGTAGGGTTCCAAACTTAACCGCAGACCTGTTGTTAAAAGTTGCTATTATGTTTTTTTTTTTACAGTTATTAAAACATATTAAGAATATAAAGTATTCCGGTATGTTTAGAAAACCGTATAACTTATTTGAGCGACAATTTCTCCGAAACTTTAGATTTTACAATGGGAAAATCAAGAAAAATATAGTTCATCCCCATATTAAGTGTATGGGTGGTACCCTAAATTAATTATTTTTTTAAGATTTTTTGTACCGTTACCTCGGCGTTATTATTTTATATGACCAAGCAAAACTACAACTTTCTAGGATTAATGGTCTCTTCGTAAAGCCGCAGACAAACAGACGAAGCGAAATTATAAGAGCTACTTGTTGTACTACGGATCCCAAAAAATGAGGCCCCTCACTAATTTCGAGGTCATTCAGTTATATTTGCTCAGATGTATCTAATGCTCATTTGCTTAAATCATATTGGTTGTATAAAATATCATTGTTGTTAGATTTATGTGTATGTTTTAAAACCATTGTCTCTATTTTAGTGACGTTGTATTATTTGTTTTGTGGAAAATATGGAAATACTTAAATGAATGAGTCTAAGTTATATTTCGAGGCTACTAAAATAAAACAACTTGACATTAAGCAGAGTTTATACGAAGCCAGTAATGCTGGCGCCAGAAAAATAGACGGGCGCTCTATTCTCGCCAGCGTTGGCAGCCAGCGCTGGGTTTGCTTGAAAAACTACACAAGGCAAATAACATGCCACCGATGGCCTCGTGTAAACAAGGTGTTAGATTTGCGGGTGATACGCGGCAGTGTCCAGCCAAGTTCAAGCAAAGCGAACGGGCGACGGACGCAGCAGTGTGTAATATTACCCGAACCATTTGGCGACGCTTTTGGTCGCTTCATAACTCAAAACGAAAACACAGAAGAGAAATTAGTTTTTTTTTATATCCTTTTACTATCTTCTCAAGTCCTGAACATATACTCTCCAATCTTCCTGAACTCATATCGACAATATTAACTCGTAAAGTATTTGTCTTGCCAATAGCAACACAAATTACTCTACTTACGATTCAAGTAAAAAGTGCCTTGGATCCCCATCAATCCAAAGCCGAGAAGTCGTTTAAACGCTTTGTTTGGCTTGTTTTAAGTTGGCAAATGTTGAACTTTCTGGTTATCATTGCTCGGAAATTGGAGGGGTTATTTTTTGGCCCGTTTGGCTAAGTAAATAAATTGGAGAGGTTGTTTTTTGGCCCGTTTGACTAAGTAAATAAATATTTACTTAGCCAAACGGGCCAAAAACAACCCCTCCAATTTCCAAGCAATGATAATCAGAAAGTTCAACATTTGCCAACTTAAAACAAGCCAAAATACGGTTAAGATAGCATCAGGGTTACGCAACGCCGACCCACCTGAAACTAAAAAGCAGAAGAGAAAGTGCACGACAAACACCGAATCTACATCAAGAGGATGCTATTACTGCAGAACTTTACGTCGTTATATAATAGTGTGGATCGCTATGAAACCGTTAATATCGTAAGATTTTACACCTATTACCGCTCAGAATACAGTACAAAATACATAAATTGGTTTCACTCACAGCTCTTGGGATTTGGCATAAGGTGTCGTGGTAAAGTTTTTCTGGTAGTCTTCCTTTTGTAGTGTAAAAGTGATACCGAAAATTTTAACTCTAAAGGCTCAAATGGCTTCATTCTAAAGCTTCCTAGTAAGGAAATAGGCATCTTGCCTGTTTCTACACAATATGAAGTAACATGCCGTTGGGGTAACGAGCAGTTGCCATTTGTAGCAACGTTGCCTCTCCTCTCTTTTCCGCAGATGCAATAAGAATCTGCCAAAGGAATGCCTCCGGAAGATGGGCAGCAGCTACTTTTTGCGTATGAGCATCCCGTACTGCGCTTGCCAACCCACCTGCAAAGCGTAGCGAGTATGGCAATAACCCCCTCATAAGAGATCTTGTAGATCCATGAGGAAGACTGATTTTTAAAAGGACAAAATAATTTTTCCTTAGGTGATATTAAAATAACAACACGTTTAACAAAAATGAACTATATACTAAATGAAAGATGCCGTCATACTATACTCTTATGTGAATCTTCCAAATCCAATAAGATGCCCGTTACTTTTATAATAATAGATCACTTTTGTGGATAATTATTGCAAAATTAGTAAACAGCAACACTGAAAAGTGGTAATCCCACCATTCTAAGGGTAGTCCTGCCTGGCCACAAATTAAAAAAAAATATATCATCAATTAATCGATAGTGATATTGTCCACTTGACAGATACTGTCAATTGTCAACCTGACAGATAAATCAGGTCATTTTGTCGTTCCAACAGACGCAAATTCGTGAATTTAATTATTTTTAACAAAATAAAACGGACGTGAGCTAAAATCTATGAATAGCATAGAATACGACACATAATGATATCCTATGTATGATACAATTAACAGAATGTCTGTTAGTTAAACTGTTATTTTTATACCAAAAAAAATGTCTCCTTTGAGGCATTCAAAACACCAAGGCAGTTTTTTCAAGTAAGCGCTGTACTTTCCTCACGTAACCGCATTTTCCTTACATTATGTTACTCAGTACTTGTACCCACAAGCTCCGTAAAATAAATATCTAGTATCGCGACGAAAGCTGCAGCTAGGTATAGTGCAAGCATGGTATGGTACGAGTAACTGCCTCTGTGGATTAGGGGTTAGAAGAAAATATTGGTTTTATCCTTCCGCTACCCTGCTCGATGTTCAGTCTTTTCTGTCCCGTAAGGGAACGATTTGCCGTGGGGTGCCGGCAGTAGAATGTTCCTCTCATGCCCATGGATGCAGTAAAAGCCTGCCAAGGGAAAGGCTGATCCGAAAGATGGGCAGCAGCGTCTTTCCGTGTATCAACATCCCGTACTGCGCTAGCCAACCCGACTGCCAAGCGTGGTGAGTATGGCAATTACTACTCATGGAGTTCCATAAGGAAGGCCTGTGTTCAATAGTGGACGTGTTACGGCTGAAATGATGATGATGAATTTTCATTCAACTGGAATGAACGGGGATTGGTGCCTTATCTGTAACTGTTGGATTGGGGGACTGATAGTATGTTTTCGTTCTTTAAATCATTATTAAGTTGTTAACCTGATTCATTGACATGTTATTTATATATTTATTATTGATATGTAAGTATATATTTATAAGTTATATATGTAATATATAATATTATATTATGTACGTAGTATTTTAATATAATTTATGTATGGTATATTTTGTAATTACTTTTAACTCAACGTGCACCATATAACCCCTTGTCGTATTTTTACAATCCAATCCATCCCAAGTTTGCCTGGTAGAGATCGCTCTTTAGCGATAAGGCCGCCAATTGTAACTATGTTTTCATGTTTCTCTTGTTATTATGTTTAGTTTTAAGGTGTGCAATAAAGTATTTTCTATCTGTCTTCTATCTATGACATTTTTTATTCCTGTTTTTTACGAACGGTAAAGAACAACATTGTGAGGAAACCCGCGGCTTAGTTAGCTTCAGACTGTTCTTTCCTCTGACTAAGCTGAGAGGATGGTTTAGATATAAGCCTTATGGCTTGCCTAGCACCTATACCATCCTTAAATGTATAACCATCCATAGATGTAAAGCATCTAACGATGTCCCAGGCACACTAACTTGCAGGTCGGCTTAGTTCAGCAGCTTATGCAGCTTATACTTAAGGATTAACATTCTGCTGAGGTAGGACCTTTTGGTCCACAAATTTTACTTGTGTTAGAATTAATTCAGTATGTTAGTATTCATTTTATGTACTTAAGCTCATTGTGGATCAATAAATGATTTTCTTCTTCTTCAGTCAGGACAATAAGATCTATTACTGATGGATGATGAAGCTACAGCTAGACTGGTTTATTTTAGCTACAACCACAAGGTACTGAAGAAATACTTTTACGCGATTAAAATCTTAATTAAATAATTAAGTTAATTTTAGTTATTTTTGTTTTTATTTTTTTCTGTATGATTTACACAATAAAGAGTTTATCTATCTATCTATCTATCTATCTTCCCGAAGTCAAATATCTACGGGGAACAGGGCTTCGCTCCCAACAGTTCACCTACAGAGGTAATCGCCAATTGTATTGAACCTTATATTCTTTTATTACCAGCTTTATCCCCCGGCCCGTGGTTCCACAAACCCCAATCGGTATTCCATTGCGAATCCAATTCAGTGGGTGAAATAAAATTACAATTCACAAGAGGGTCTTTCTTTGCAAACCAAGCATTATTCAAGGCTTTGACGGAGCTAATAAATCACATCAATGGTTCTTACTTTTTATTTCACGTTTAGTTCGTGGAACTCTCTTTGCGAAGCTCTGGATTTTATCGAACTACATTTTCTGCACATCTCTCAATATTATAAAGAGGAAAGATTTTTATGTTGTATTTTGTATGTTTGTAATGAATAAACGCGAAAGGAATTTTGAAAACCGATTTTCAAAATTCCTTCACCATTTGGATGCTACATTATGCCTGAGTAACATAGGCTATATTATTATAACGGGATCTACGCGGGTGAAACCGCAAAGTGCGGCTAGTATTTGATACAAGACGGCGACATCTTTAAACTTTCGCGATCACAACACATTATTAAATTTAAAAAAAACGCAGCTAACTTCAGCACGCCAGTCTCCCGCGACCACGACCGGGTGCAATCCGGTCGAAACGTCGGGAATAAAATAAAGGTAATTACGCGATAAATAGCCGATAATCCCATATTTTAATAAGGCGATATCTTTGTTCATAATGATAATTTGATCACGTTGTTAGAATATAAATGACGTGCTTGCGATTAGAATGTTAATTTATACATCAACAAGGTTCTGCCTTCGGCGTTACAAGCCGTGAAGACGAATTTTGGGAAATTACTATGCTACCAGGCGTCCGTCACGCGTTAAATGCCTACCGCTTGGTGTAACGTCGGTGTTACGCCGGCAGTAGGCTGCCACACGCCCGCTAGAGCGAACGCACGTTAAATGCGTTCTTTTAGATGCCGAAACCACTTAATATTTTTTTTTACGTTAAAATTTAGTAACCATGATTTTAGACAAGGAAAAAAATGTATCCATCATTTTATAAAAGTCAATCTTATTTGATCAACCAATTAAAACGAACTGTTTTTTTCACCACATTCGTTTTATTATCAAAATCATCGTAGAAGCAACCCTAGCCACTCATTCGATGCCGCATCACAGATTACTTGTAAGTAGGTGCGGAGGGGTGCCGTGGGGTGCCGGCAGTAGTATGTTACCCCTTCTCTCATGCCCGTGGATGCAGTAAGAGCCTGCTAAGGGATACCTCCGGAAGATGGGCAGCAGCGTCTTTCCGTATACTGCGCTCGCCAACCCGCCTGCCAAGCGTGGTGAGTATGGCAACTACCTCTCATGGAGATCCATGAGGGAGGCCTGTTCAGTAGTGGACTTTTTACGGCTGTCGCTGTGAACTGCTGGTATTATAGCGTATTAGGCTATTATAGCGTAGGTATTTTCGCTTTTGTAATTGGAGTGATGTATCTGTTAGTTCCTGTAAATCTATGATGCTACTCTATGTACGGGACCAGGAACGTGTGAAGGCGAAACAAACATTCGATTCGTTTTCAATTTATCATTCCAGCGTAAAGTAGTTCTTTACTATGGAAGTATTATATAGAAATCCTTACACCATGGGGCTGTTTCCTCAGGATATTACTGAATCGAACAGCCTACGGAAGTCGACGTGCTACTGTGTATGAGCTGACTACCGTGTATGAGCTGACTGCCGACATTTAGTAAAATTTTTGAAAAGCTTATTTTAAATCAGCTATCTAAGCACTTTGCCGACAACAAATTGCTTCACTGCAAGCAATTTGGCTTTACTCGCGGCCGTTCCACTACTGATGCTGATATAGAGTTAGTCTCGCATATCTATGATGCTTGGGAGAGGTCGCAAGACGCTTTAGGTGTTTTTTGCGACCTTTCAAAAGCATTTGACTGTGTACACCATGAAACATTAATCGGAAAATTGCGCCACTATGGTGTTAGAGATATCTCTTTGGATCTACTTATTTCTTATCTCAGTAACAGGATACAAAGAGTTGATGTTAATGGAAAACGTTCTTCGGGATCTGTAGTCACAATGGGTGTACCGCAGGGATCAATTCTTGGGCCTTTTCTATTTTTAATTTACATTAATGATCTACCTCATCTTGTCAAAAACAATCATGAGATTGTATTGTTTGCTGATGACACTTCACTTTTGTTCAAAATGAAACGACGTACCACCGATTATGACGAGGTGAATAATGCAATCTCAGAGGTTGTTAATTGGTTTAATGTCAATAACTTATTACTTAATGAAAATAAAACAAAATGCATTAGATTTACTCTTCCTAATGTAAAACAGGCTGATGCCAAGATTAAATTAAAAGGTGAAAGTTTAAACCTTGTAGAAAAAACTGTATTTTTAGGCATAACTTTAGACAATAAGCTTCAATGGGGCCCACACATAGAACAACTATCGGGTAGGCTTAGTTCTGCAGCATATGCAGTCAAAAAAATCCGCCTTCTTACAGACGTTGATACCGCTAGACTTGTTTACTTCAGCTATTTCCACAGCATTATGTCTTATGGCTTACTACTGTGGGGATGTGCTGCAGATATAGACACCGTATTTGTGCTGCAGAAGAGGGCTATTCGTTCTATCTACAATATGGGTCCCAGAGAATCACTTCGCACTAAATTTAAAGAAATAAATATAATGACAGTAGCTTGTCAATATATTTATGAGAACCTGTTGTACACCCATAAAAATATTGCTTCGTTTAAGAAAAACAGCGACAATCACAATGTAAATACAAGAAATAAGAATAAACTCGCTGTGCCCACTACTAGGCTCCATAAGGTGAAAATATCTTTTAAAGGGCAATGTATACGCTTCTACAACAAACTCCCAAGTGAGTTGCAGAAGTTATCATTGAATAAATTCAAAAACATTATTAAACGCAATCTGTGCAATAAAGCTTATTATAAAATATCATATTACCTAGAGGACAAAACCACTTGGGACGGAATCTGCTCCAACTCCGTCAAACGTAACATAAGACAAAATAAAATTGTTAAATGATGACTATAACGACCGAGTTAGGTTCTTCTGTTCACTTCTTTTCCTAACTCGCGTGTCATCTGAAGTGAACAGATTCAATTATGTGCTTTATTCTATTTATTTGTGTTGTTTTATTTTGTAATTTGTGACGCGTCAATAAGGACCATGCGGCCGCACTGAATAAAGTATTTTTTGATTCTTGATTCTTTGATTCATACATAATGGAGATGTAGTCGAGAATTTATACTGGTTAATCTATCTATTATAACTTAAAGGAAAGTTTACTATAATTAGAAACTCAAGTCTACAAGACTAGAGCAAGGATATAATTGATTTGTGTTTTCAATCAACAATAGATAAATCGTCTATCCCTCCTATGCCAAGCCAATATATTACATGTATTAAATAGAGGTTAACAAAAGTCAAACGTCGTAAGCGGGAACAAATCAGAATGAATCCTAATTGCTATTCAAACGTGGCCTGCGCACGCGTTGCTATTGTGACAATTTAATTTGTAATGCGCATCGATTACCTATCAGACGAACACTGAAAGAAGTCGAAACTAACCTTTGTAATCATAGGAATAGAGTTGTATTTGAATTAAATAGCTTATATAACGTAACATTGGGGATTTCGTATAAGCAACCCCGTGTATTCAAAAGACTAAGTTGCCATTGCACGATCAAGGTTTAATTTTGCTTGTCAACACGATGATGATATAAAATAATAACACGCTACAATAGGTATCTTGTATTAGTTCAACGTTGAACAGATGTAACACTTCGCTTCGCCTTTTGTATCGTGCTACGGTTGCCGGCAGTGTTTCACTTTCGTTTGGAGTATATTTAGCCTGCTCTAGATAGAAGATAGTACGCAGGTCAAGAGATAAGAATGGCTAGGTCAGACTCCCTCAAATATTTAATAAGTCACACATTGCACTCGCAGTGCAATGAAAAAACTTTATCAAAAATTAGACCCACAAGGTCTTTATGGATGGACTTTTATCTAGTGATTTAGATAGTAAGAAAAAATATATCTTGAGAATTAGAAGAGAAGTTTTTGTATAGCAATTCATGTTTAATTATTCAAATCAGTTATTTTGGCTATGATTTTAAGTTATATCAGTTTATTTGGCGCATTGTAACCCACATGGGCTTTCGAATCTCTTAAAGAAATTGATTACAATATGAGCTGTCTAGAAGTCATATTTGTCGCGAGTGTGGGAGTGACTTGGTATATAAATATTCAAATTATAGCGTCTGTAAATAAAATTGGTAGAGAGGAATATTAGGATAATAAAAACACCTACTACCTGGCTAGCAAGAGACACAGCTGCAGAAAGATGTTGGAGAGCGTAGTGAGACAACACAGATTTTAAGCACGTCTGGTTCCAGGTATTTGAGACAGTCCGCCTTCATCACACTAAGTTTATCTAGGCTATGTACGACTAAACACTAAAATTAAACATTTTTTTTGCAAAACTCCACGAAGCTCATTTTCATAAAGTGCACATTCCAGATAAGCATACCTGCGACTGGCCCAGATAAGGGGTACTAACTATTAAAGAGAATGTACACTAATGCGCGGCACTCGTAAGTTTTAATTAAATTGCTCTCACCTGAAAGCCAATTACGGGACTACAGTTTGCGAAGTTACTCCCACGTCCCACCTTCTTTCTCAGCAGAAGGAACTATTAAATTATGTTGGATAATAATTTTTTACGACTTAAAGCTCTACATAGGGGGCACAAAGTCCCATTAAACTTTTTAATGCCGCAAGTTCTGCAGATGCGCCTTTGAGTGTCATTTCTGAGATTGACAGCTTCAGGGAACATAAAACTTCCGAGCTATGATATACCGTTGTAACAATGGAAGTAAGAATTGCTTGACATTGGTGGCAATTCTGTTGGCACACTTCCTAACTGAAGCTAATTAAAATTGGGTATAATTTACTAACATTACATATTATAATAGCTATTCGGTTGTTGCTGACGTTCTAAAATAAAACGCAACAATTTTACCTAATTATACGTCGACAGCGTCATATCACTTAAACATTCGTTTTAGGAAGTGTAAAACAGAATCGACACCATTGTTCGGAAACACAGAAATTGCGATACCAAAGAAAGTCCACCATAGCGTACCGGAGACGAAGGTGATGGGTAAACACTAGTTTTGCTTGTATTACGTAACATTCACGGCGAACGAGAAGCCAACAAAGTTGGGTCTCTGGGAGTCGATCGCGGCACTGCAGCGCTAATTCCGAATTACCGAGTGAAGTTGAGCAAACAGTAATCAAGGGCGACCGGGGCCGGCTAATAGCGCCAATTTTCGCGATTTGTTGACTTGATTTAGTAAATAAATTAATAAATAATGTCCGGTCCTTAAGCAACACATGCTGTAACTTACTCTAAAGATGTATTGTAAAATTTTCAATTTATTTGGACGTCTAATAAGTATTATGTGTTATAAAAAGAGATACAACATGTTAATAATATACCTTATTTAGACTAAGCGCATTGTTAGTCGAAATGTCTTTGAATTCACAGAAAATTTTGTCAAATGGCAAAAAAACCTAATTGAATTTCTAATAAACCTGAATAACAAATGCCAGCGCTCATTTCATAAACCCATAATCCCGAGCCGTCCGGCAAAGGGCCGCAGGTAAATGCTCGTTAAGATAAATTAATATGTTTTCAAGCGGCGTTTAAGCAAACCCTTGCTCTCACCATTTCCTCAATCTGCGGGTGATAAGGGTTCCAGCTACAGTGCATTGTGACGATAACGAAACAATACCACCCGCGAACGCGGATATCTCGTTTTTGCAATTTCCGCATGGCAGATATGACACGTTATCAATTCTGCTGATTTGGTGTGCTCTATCGTTCGGGCGGCCACACCCACAATGGAGACAAAGGATTTGCGGAGTTGGATTTTAGCCCCGTGATGTTGGCTAGAGAATGTTTGCGAGCTGCGTAAACAATTTAGTACACGATGCAGAAGATACGTATTTCATGAAGATTGGGGACTCGATTTTAATAGGTAGATAAATTGCTAGGCTGCATTTATCAGCAAATTTAGCACTAAGCATCATTCAAATTATTTATTTATTTATTGACTCGACCTCCGTGGCGCAGTTGGTTTTAGCCGGATTACGCGCAGGAGGTTGCGGATTCGATCTCCGCCGAGGGACCAATATTTTGCTTTATCTTGCAATTATCTGTCTCGGGTCTTTTTATTACGACGCGACGTTTCGACAGGATCGCCCTGGTAAGTAGTGAGTCTTCCTGTGTAAAGATGAAGTCTGTAAAGATGTCACACACAGCATTGAAAAACACCTCTCTCATAAACGAAACAAGCCACAAAGAAGTTTCAACCTCATTTCGAAATCTTTCAATTGAATAAAAGCTGCAGTAGCTATTCTGGCCAAAACTCTCTCCCACCAGTTTTGAAAGGTTTCCTTAGAGAATGTAGGCGAAATACTTTTATTTTAGGCGGATCTAGCTCCGTGGGACCTCTTTTGGAATTTCGTTATATTAAATTTGGCACACATTTGGATTAAAGGAAGCCGTTACGGTAAATTAACTATCGGTATCGAGTCAAACGACGCACATTAGAAGCTTTGCAATGCCATTAGATTCCTTGAATAACCGATTTCTTGAAAATAATCAACCTAGCTCAAATCTTGCTAACGTCAGGTAATCCAGGCTACATACATATATTGAAAACTTACACACCATTTTCAAATAAACAAGCTAGTACAAATTAAGGTCAATTCTCACCTTTAAACCGAATCTTTAAGGGTTACGTTATCACAACATCAGTGGGAATATTAATGGGCAGGGCGATAGTGGTAGTTTGTCAAAGCAATCGCCTAAGTACGATTTCTTTTTATTGTTTTATGTAATTTAATAAATAAAAATGTTTCATAAATAACTTAACTTGAATTAGTATTACATATATATTTAAGTTTCTTGTAATTGCATGATGCATGCATTTGTATGACTTTTGGTTTTAGATTGTAATTAAATATCTATATACACATATATTTCTGCAGTGCAATGATAAAGCTTTATTAAACATTACACCTACAAGGTTCTTATGACGGACTTTTATTAGATAGTAAGAAAAAATCAATCTTGAGAATTAGAAGAGAAATTTTTGATTGTATAGCAATTCATGTTTAATTGTTCAAATCAGTTATTTTGGCTATGATTTTAAGTTATATCAATTTATTTGGCGCATTGTAACCCACATGAGCTTTCGAATCTCTAAAGAAATTGTTTATGTAATTTAATAAATAAAATTGTTTCATTAATAAATTTACAAACTTGAATTAGTATTAAATATTGTTTATTTTTTTTAATTTTCTTGTGATTGCATGTTGCATGCATTTATAATTAAGGTGACTTTTGGTTTTAGGTTTTGTTAATGTTCACTTTCTTAATGCAACTTATAAAAATAAATAATACTACTAAAACGATTTTCCTAATCGATTTGAATAAAATACCCTAAGTTGAAGAAAATGTAACGCAATAAAAACAGAATGGTCACCATACATCTGATTAATAGTTTAGGAATATGAGTAGACCTACACACATATAGAATTGCTAACCTTTTTTTCCCTTTTGGTTCAAATTCGAGCATTTTCCCAAGTTCCATAACAAAGAAATCCACACTGATTTTTGATTAGGACTAAGTATTAAATTATAGTAATACAAAACAATATTTTGTAGGCGAACTTATATATCATTGTAGGTACTCCCAGTGTTGCTTTTCTTTTCGTAACAATAATGTGAAAACGTCGGTTTCATTGCGATGCATTAAGCGAGCCTGATTACATTCCCAGATAACGATGTCAGAGTAACACTTCCAACAACGATAAGATAACGCTATCACAGCAGTAGGGCTATCAGAAAATTACAAAATGATATAACATCAAATTAAGTAAATATTTGAAGCAAAACCATTTCAATAAACGGAAGTTAAAGTATCAACCAAAAGGGCTAATCATTTCGGAATCAGTATAAATTTCTGTTTCATTCAAAACCAGTTATGCTAATTAAGAACGAAATCATTACCTTCGAGTGGTCTCATTAACCATCACTGCTTAGCGTGGTAATGAAACGTACATTAGAAATAACGAGGCGATTCAATGAAACGCTGACCTTTAACTAGTCTGTTGGTTATTTTGTAATATACAACTCACAAGATCATGAACACATTCTAAGCACGAAATTAAGTAATGCAGTCTAATAAATGCTTCCGTTGTAGTTAACACGGAAACTTTACGAGCTCGAGTATGCAAAACTCGACCGTCCTCGGTAGATGTAAAGCTTCATAAAGCCCATAATACCCTGGCGCAATTCCGGAAGGGTCTCGGAGAATAGGCATTACACGCCTCTCGAATTCGTAGATAAAGTAGCGATTCTCGTCGTTGAAGACTGTTAAACTCTTGGCCGGCGTGTGACGTCATAGTCAGAACAACAGGAAACAGATATGTGTGTAGGAGACCAGGAGAGCATGTGCAGGCCAGTGCCAACCGAATTAGAGCAGTAGGGTTGCCAAATCGACTTTATCGATATAAGTTACAGGCCACTGAAAATGTTGGAATGGTAACAACGACGCTTTTACGAAACATTCCCGAGTAGATCGGATAGAATCAAAGACACGTTCTCAGAATCTAAACAAGAACAAATAACTGCTCTTTAACAAAACCTACGCGCACCAAATAAAGGAGTCAGCTATTACGCAATGTAAACAGTTGCAACCTTAGTAACTAATGACAAATCGCCTCCTCCGCGGCCTTGGAGCCTGGCGATGAACAACGGACTCTAAGTCATCGGCAATGAGCTCAAATCACCGCTAAGCAAGGCGATGCAAGACTAGAACCGGTAATGACCTTGCCGGCATGAGCTCAGACCTTCACATACTTAATAAAACACGTTTACAATATCACTTATTTCCGAATAATTTACAATATAAATATTTTTAGATGATTATGAACAGTGCCGATCTATCGTTTTGTGTTCTATGGGGTCGATATGCAAAATTAAAGTAATATTGTTACCATCTGTTAGTTGATGTATTAAAATAAAATTAAAGCGATAAAAGCGACGATATCTCAAGAAGTAGTGAAGGTACACCAAAATAATGGGTAGTAGAAGATTTTTACATAAAGTGATCACACCAACGCAACGATGCAACAACTAAGCCATGGGTGTCGATGAGACTAAGTACGGCGCTCACGACAACTATACCGCGTTATGGACACAATGCCTCGTCTCCACTGCCACACCACTCTGCTCAACGTTTTACATAGAAACACACCCACTTCACATATATCTAGTTTCACCGAGTAAATCTTTTAAAGTTGGAACACTCAATAGCAAAGTATTGAAAACATTAAACTAAGAATGGGTGCATAATTAACTAGCAGTACTTTGGACTTCATTAAATATTGAAGTGAAATCAGTTCAATTATCATCAGTCCATCAATTAGTTAATTATTAATTAATATTGATTGAAACATAATTATTTCAAATGCATTATGTTATGCATTGAACAGTTTTTTAACTTCTTGATGTGTTCTGCATTAAGAAGTAAAATAATTTTAATTATTAAAGGTTTCTTTTAGCTTATTGTCGCTTGATGAGATAGTAAAGATAATATTACAAATGGGTTGGTTTTGACCTCTGCATGGTTGAGCAGACGGTCGGTCGCCTCGAGTTGAGTCAATGGGATGCAGCGGGTGGTGAGCGGAGCTGATGGTGGTGGCGGTGACGGCGGCAGCGCGCGTGAGGCATGCGCCGCAACAACCAAAAAGCCAATGAGATCTGATTCTGATGCATTGACTGACTAACTCACCAAAATGGGAAGTAATAGTGCCATGGCCGTTAGCCAGAGGCAACGCTGTCACCAAGTCTTGCACTAAAAAACAACCACTCTCTTTTAACATTGCATAAAATATCACTAAAAGTCCGAGGAGGATATTTCATGCAGCCGCGCGCCGCTTATCAGCACGGCGAATCGCTTTGATAATTCTCATATATTTTTCGACTTATCAGTGTAATTACAGTCCAGTTTGCAGCAATATAGGGTATAGAGCTCTACAGAGATAGTAGCTACGGTTTTCCAAAATAATTCGGCTCGTTGCGACCTCGTAGTCGCTGTATATAGGTCGTATTGATAACAGCGCTCTTCTGATAAGAATCTTGTTGGAATCCAGCTGAGCGCAGCCGAATCGGCCGCAAGTTCGCTGTGTCAATGTTATGCTCACTTTGCCAAGTACGCAATGAAGTAAATCTACCTAGCTAGTAGGCATGTATAGCGCGGTAAGTAAATAGTGCGCCACTCACCCGAGCTAAAGTGTGATCTCTTGACGTCGCCATTCTCCGAATCGCCGTCTAGGGGTCGTTTTCTAGAGTCCGAGATTTCCGGACTGGAGCAAGTATCCATTCCTGTGTCAGCGGCCATGTTGAAATTCAGGGCAAAACTTTAAACTTGTCTAGCATAATTCCCATTACGTAATTGCTTTAGCAAGCGGGTACTGATGCGGCACTTTGCATTATAAAAACAATATGCGTTTCACTGAGCACTTTAAGATCTAAAACTAAATATATTAATGGTTTCTATGGTTCAAATTTACAAAATTATGAAGAGAAGTGTCACTATGGTTGTTACGTCTAAACGTTTTGTGAACGTTTGTCGATACTGCGGCTGTTTGTGGCGCATGGCCAACTTGAATATAGCCACAAGTTCAAATTCGTTCTGTTGGTAGCACTGTAGTTTGACAGCAACCAGCTGATTGCTTTAGTGTTGTTCTTCTTGTATATATACCAACTGGATTTATCGAGTCAAAGATTTATTTATTTATACAATAAATAAATCTTTGACTCGATAAATCCAGGTCCAGACCCGATAAACAATTATTACTTATCAAATTCCTATTATTATTAACCAATGTAAATAAACAAGGTCTGAACAAAATGTTTACAAAGAGATGATATAACGCTGAGAGGGTGCTAATCATTAAAATAATAAAAGTACAAAGGTAATTAGGTCACGCAAAACTTTATGAGATCTGAAGTTAGCTTTAACGGCTGCGCAGAACACAGTCTAAAAGACGTTGAGGGAAAGGAAAAACACAAAAGGGGTCCGAGAGGGGCTCCGTCTGTGAAACTAGGGATGCCATCGAGGTTTTTGGCGTATTTTCGTTTTGTCTAGCACACATTTTGTTTTGCATTTATTTATTTTTAAATTTTACTAGCCGTACTTACTCTTCTGGCTCAGCGACCCAAAGTGGATCTTGGCCTCCGATACAAGACTTCTCTAGGCTTCTCTGTTTTGCGCTAGTTCTCGCCAGTTACTAGCCGTCGTTAAGTTAATTTATTAAATATAATGAAGGCTTAAAAGATCTGAATTAAAACTTTAATATGAGAGCAAAAGCCTTGATTTATCTCAAGACGCCCAATTTTGAGTAAAAAAATTAACTAATAAGTAGCAATTATAATGTAGTTGGATATAATTAAATGAACATGCCCAACTTTAAATTTGCCGCAACATTCACAGAAGTCATAAAGTTTTGCGACCTATACTAATTAGGTTTCTTAAATTAACATCTGTTTTTTTTCGAGCCTGATTCTTCCCACAGCAGGGCTATATTACCCGGCCTGTCGTGTTATATTACCCGGTTAAATTTAGTTACTTTATTATAATTTATTATTGATAATCTATGAAAATACTTCTATTCATTCATTCATTTCAGCCATTAAACGTCCACTGATGAACACAGGCCTCCCTCTCCATGAGGGGTAGTTGCCATTCTCACCACGCTTGGCAGGCGGGTTGGCGAGCGCAGTATGGGATGTTGATACACGGATAGACGCTGCTGCCCATCTTCCGGAGGTATCCCTTAGCAGGCTCTTACTGAATCCATGGGCATGAGAGGAGGGGTATCATTCTACTGCCGGCACCCCACGGCGGTAATACTTCCTTAATTTAATGATATTGGAGTGACGTTAGCACAGATTTAGTTGATCATAGTTTAATACTTCAGTTTTTGTCTCTGCACCTTATGAACATCATCAATGGAGGACTGCCCCACTCCTCACATTACAGTTGTCGATCATTTTTATCATCAAAGAAATTACATCACTAAGCTGACATAATGCGCCAAGGTCGTTCAATGACCAATCACTTCTCGTTGCTAACTTCACAAAGTTAGCTAACACGCGGCAATTTCAAAACACAGTGGCCTATTTCAAATTAATTTTGTGAATATCTAGCAAAAAACACGAAGATAATGACTATGTAATTTTTATTATATCACAACCAATAATTTGCTATTTAATAACGTCGGTGATTTCGTTTACTTGCTATTTCGTTTGCTTGCTGAATGGTTAAACAAAAACTAGGTCAAGGACTAAATTATCGTAGTTCCATCTCTTTTTCTCGACCGCAGCGGTGGTGGTGTGCCTGGATTTAGGTCGCTTGCCACCGCCACCGCGCCACGCCGCCGGTCCTCGGTCATCGCGTTCGTTCCATGCGCTAGCTACGTTTTTATGGGTCGACAAAGCCTACCTACCTAGCTATCTAAGTGGTAATATAATAGGACCAGAGATTAGCCATTTGGCAACATTTTACTCCACAACCAAATAACCAATAGCTCAGTGTTTGCACTTATGGAAAACTTATTAGTCGATGTTGGTTGGTAGGTTTGCACCAAACTTTTAGCTGATAGAGCCTCTTTGGATGTTCATTGTTCACCGGAAATTGAGTTTGAAACTTCTTGAGGAATATGGATCCTTGGGAACCCGGATGTTGTGGGTTCTGTCTCGGTCCGGTTCTCGCTTGCTCCCGTTCAAGAACAAAGCAACACTATATTATTTTAAACTAGCTCAGATCGTGAATTTGCACACATAAAATAAAAATGAAGGCACTTGATTAATTATTAGTCCTCCTCTGTACCATAAATATTCTGTGTCTGTACGTTTTTTTGTGAACACAGTATTAAATAAATAAATGCTTAGATTACATACCTAACGCGATGAATTAAACATTCTACTGCCGGCATCCTACGGCATAGGTATGTAAAAGTGTATTTTTGGGTATTCTACTGTATTCTAGCAATTATTTGTCGGACTCGCGCACCGAGGGTTCCGTGCCCTCATACAATATAATATGTGCTAAAGGCGGTTTATATTTGTTGGAGACAAATGACATACCTACTTATGTAGTTTTTACAACTTACGATGATTTCTAAAAAACTATGCTAATTAGAGAGTTCGTAATAATTTTCCTGTAATCTACAGAGGTATCTACACTTACATATATTCGCTATAAAGGCTTCAAGTGTGTAGGTATATGCAAACTTCGGAGATACGGGAAGAGGACTATAACTTTTCAGCATTTTTGTACATAAGTCGAAAATTTAGGGCATAAAGGAAAATTAAAAACTGTTTCATCATCATCCTCCAAGTACCTACTGCGGCTGGAAGCGGCCTGCATCCAACGCTGACCTGGGGTTCTTACTAAATCGTCTGCTCATCTTGTAGGTGGACGTCTCATGCTGCGCTTGCCGGTCCGTGGCCTCCATTTGAGAACTTTGCGGCCCCATCGGCCATTCGTTCTGCGCGCTATGTGGCCTGCCCATTGCCACTTCAACGTGCTAATCCGTCTGGCTATGTCGGTGACCCGAGTTCTTCTACGTATCTCCTAATTTCTGATTCGATCCCGTAGAGAAACCCCGAGCATAGCCCTCTCCATAGCTCGTTGAGCGACTAAGCTTATTCATAAGGCCAATAGTGAAGGACCACGTCTCGGTTCCATATGTCATCACTGGTAACACACACTCATTGAAGACTTTCGTCTTCAGGCACTGAGGTATATTGGACAAAATTTATTAATGTGTGTGCTGTTAAATTTAATGTGCAAATGAGGCCCCTTTCATTGATATCCCGGTTCTCTATTTTGTCTCCGAAATTTTATTTATCTAATATAATAATCCATAAAATTTATTTTCATAATCATCGATTGCCCGAATAATCACAATCTACAATATAAGGATCCCTAAATATTATCCATAACGATTACAAACCATAAAGTGATTCGCAATAAGTAAAGAAATCCATAACATTATTAACTCTTAAACATTATTCTCATTATTTATTTGAATAATTTTCATGTTCCATAATATTTTAGTGGCGGCCGCTGCAGCTGTCGCATAGTTTTTTTACTAGCCTTACATATTTATTAACACTTCTCGTCATTTGAAAAACCTAATAATCTACTGTCTCTCCATCTCGTTTCTGCCACAGGCAGGGTTTTCAGATGATTATAAAAAAAACCTAATAACCTACTGTCTTTCCATCTCGGTTCTGTCACAGGCAGGGTTTTCGGATGGTTATAAAAATAACCTAATAACCTACTGTACTGTCTCCATCTCGTTTCTGTCCCAATCAGTGTTTTCAGATAGTTGTAAAAAACCAAATAACCTACTGACCTTCCATCTCGATTCTGCCACAGGAAGGTTTTTATAATCTTTCGAAAATATTCGGGATAATAAGTTTTATGATTCGTTATTATTATGTATGACACATAATATGTTTATAACGATGAAAATTATGGAAATTATATATTAGGTAAAATAATTTTATGCGTAAGGAGCATTAGGATGAACGATATCTTATTGCAAATGATATTTATGGGACCATATTAGTGATGGTGACGAGCTCTGTGGCGCAGCGGGCGAAGGTCCGCCTGCGACGCAAGAGGTTGCGGGTTCGATTCCCGCCTCGGGACAAATGTCTGTACGATCTGCAGATATTTGTTCAGGGTGTTCTGGGTGTTTTTCTATATATAATAAAAATATCTATCCATGTAGTATAATGTATTAAGTATATCAGTCATCTAGTACCCATAACACAAGCTCTGCTTAGCTTGGGGCTAGATGATGCTGTGTGATTCGTCCAGCATTATTTATTTATTATTTATTTATTTATGGTGATGTTTCGGAAACACTTGTTATTGATTGTGATTTTCGGACAATCGTTTTTCGGGGACAAAATGGACACCCTGATATCCCACATGACTTAGTAACTTAAAATGTTTGAGACTCCTTTCTTTCCGCCTCCTTTGCAATCATAATACCTAAAACCAGGGCCGGATTTAGAGGTCTGGAGGCCTCATGGCAACAAAGGAGCGGAGGCCCCCTTGCCCCAAATTATTTTCCAAATAAAATGAACAATTTTTTTCAGTCGAGTTTTTCAATAAATAATTTATT
This sequence comes from Pasiphila rectangulata, assembly GCA_963082625.1. NCBI lineage: Eukaryota > Metazoa > Arthropoda > Insecta > Lepidoptera > Geometridae > Pasiphila > Pasiphila rectangulata. The sequence continues at coordinate 17,887,493 of OY720254.1, forward strand.
GTGAAACCAAGTAGATTAGTCTTAGTATTTAACAAACACATATAAATATAATCGGAAACAATAATTATCTGAAATTAAATTTTAGTGTTAACGAACGGAACCTTTCGAGCTTTTTTCGCTGAAAAACCGTTGATGATTTCGTTGAAATCCAGTTCTCGGGAGTAAATCGCTTTCAATGCTCAGGAGAGAAAGCTTTGATAGACGGTTTAGTTGGGATTTGAAACATTTTTTTTCGAAGTCCCTATTGTGGGGGCCCCCCGTTTGTGGAGGCCCCGGGCTTTCGCCCCGGTTGCCCTCCCCTAAATCCGGCCCTGCCTAAAACTATTTCTCAACATATTTATTTATGTTTTATTAGTGAAAAAGCGTTATTTAATACCATTACAAATATAATTAATAGAATCAGGCGTTACTTTGCGGAAATCCATATTATTATGATAACCAAAGAAAAAAATTAGCAATAGCGGAATTAAAACTAGATATTTTTCTTTGGTTACCATTACAAATTTCAAATCGATAGCATCAGTAGTTCTCAAAATATCCATCTATGACAGACAAACAAAGTCACACCATAAGGGCTCCTTTTTAGCATTTTGATCCGGAACCCTAATAAAAACTAACGTAGCATCATCCATGGGGACCTTTTTACCCGCGCCAGAGCCTTTTCTTTCTCTCCGCAAAATAATATTTTCTCATAATTATTACCTCTATATATTTTTTTATTAATTTATATTTGTGGTTGTATAGCATTGTGCGTGTTTCTTCCTTCTTCTTTCTACCAGTTAACTTGTCTTGTCTTGAGTAATATGGGCGATGCGCGGGACCAGTCAAGACGACCTGGATACACGCCTCTCGTAATTCAATTAGGAGCTGTTATCATCGCGTGTCGGAGATGCAAATTGAATGTAACTAGATAGCTCTAACTAGTTTCACCCAGTTAGTTCTAGTTTACTGTTTACCTGCTTGTACGTAAGTGTTGATGATTGACTTAATACATAATGCGATTTATAATATTACAATTCAATATTAGAATTCAATTCATCTATTTATAAATCAGATACAACATAAACATGATTACCCAATTCGCTATATCTATAAGTGTAAGCTGACTAAATTAATTGTGCACTAGTTGCTTAGAGAATAAAATAGCAAAAACTTAAATCGTTAAAAAATAAAAAAACATAACAGAGATACTTTACAAAAATTAAACATTCTCACAAAAATGTAAACAAATAAGTTCAGTCGACTTCCATCCGCAAACACATCAAACTGAGGTTAGATGGCGTTAAGGTTACGCGGACCGCGGAAGATCGGTGATTGAGTCTTCGCGCGTAGAGACGGACCCATCCTGAACGAAACCTGGTATAGTTCGCGCAAAACTTCTTGAGCTCTGTGAAGTTAGCTTCAGTGACTGCGCAGTACACAGTTTTTAGGGCGTTGAGGGGAAGGAATGATACAAGGGGTGCGAGAGGGACTCAGTCAGTGAAACTAGGGTTGCCAGCGCGAGTTTTGGTGTATTTTCGTTTTATCTAGCACACATTTTACTATGCATCTATTTATTTTTCAATTATTAAAACAAACATATTTAAAAAACAATTATTATATTAAATTAAGGATTAATAAAAACTTAAATGCTAGAACAAATTCACCTTTACTTACCGCAAGAAGCCAATTTTTTAATACAAAATTTCTACTATGTGGCAAGATTATTTATAACCTAGTTGGCAATATTGAATGAACATGTGAACATGCGCAACTTTGCATTTGCTGCAACGTTCACAGAGCTCAAGAAGTTTTGCGCGAACTCTACGTACGGTGTTCGGGAACACAGTCTACTTGCTTCAGTAAGGGAATGGGACAGTTTATGACACCCCGCAGAATGTGGCATTGAGTAAGAAGCTGTGTGTCTACCATGAGTTGTCACTGCCGTCGCCTGCCGTTACTAGTACCTAGTAATAGTACTAAAAAAAACCGGGCAAGAGCGAGTCGGACTCGCGCACCGAGGTTTCCGTGCCATCATACAATATAATATAGGCGGTTTACATTTGTTGGAAAACCTTGACAGCGCCATCTCTTGTCTGATAGCGGAACTTATGTAGGTTTTTTACACTTTCGATGATTTCTATGAAACTAGGTATGCAAAATAGAGGGTTCGTTATAATTTTCCTGTAATAGGTAATTAAATTTGGGGCTCTAAGCTCCGCTGGTCTGGGGCTAGTTGTTTCGCGGAACCCCATGACAATGTAGTAAATTATATTGAAACGAAATTGTTTTAGGAAGCGAAACTACAAAATGAAAACGGATCGGGGCAAAACTTCGGAACAATTATTGCGGCGGGCAGCTAATGCTGTAATCGAAGACGGTCGGACGCTCAAAACCGTAGCCCGGGATCTAGAAATATGCCATATGACATTATATTGCTTCGTCAAAAAGTTTAAAGCTCGTAGGTACATATATCTCCGACTGTGGGTTATTTATTTATTACTCAAGACAGGTGTTCAACCCAGACCATGAGAAGACATTGGCTAAATATGTTTTGAAATGCTCATCCATTTATTTAGGTCTGCTTCCAGAAGAAGTGAGGAAGTTGGCATACAAGTGTGCTGTCAAATATGTTATGCCGAACATTCCAGCTTCATAGCATTTAAACATTTCACTGCCAGTAGGTACCCTCAAATATTTTGCTGCAAGGACCTACAAACATTTCACAGCCAGGGCCCTCGAACATTTCACTGCCAGGACCCTCAAATAATTTACTAAACAACGTACACATACAGGCAACATTTTCGCCTGAAGTGGTGAATGAAACCCCTACCAAAAGCGCCGCCATCGCTATCTGCAACAACTAGACGAAGAATAAGAAAATCAGCATTATTGACAGACACGCCAGAAAATAATGCTTTAGCAGGCTTTAGCTGAAGGAAAGGCAAGGAGAGTGAAAGGCAAAAACCAGACTAAGGAAATGGGAATTAGAAAGGGAAAGGCATCTGGAATGGGAAAGTCACACAAATCATCGGATGGTAAAGAACTTGTAAATCTTCAAGATGATGATCCTTCAAGTGATAATAAAAATGATGGTCTAGTATGGTACCTACTGCATAGTTTGCTGCGATTCCTATTTCAATTTACTATAATTGTTAATACTAGTTGATTGATCTCAATGTCCTAATTAATACAAAGTTTATAAATGTTGATTAATCGTAAGTGGATAGGTACTTAGTTTGCATGATTGTTTGCCAAAGATAGTAATTTTGATCCTTATTTTTAATAAATGACTTATGTATACTTGATTCAATACTTTTGTGTTTGATTAATACATATCTATACACTAAAACTGCATAATTATTGATTGAAGTTGCTGTCGGAACCACTTGCCTCAACGATGGAACGACCAGCCCCATGACGGGGGTCAGTTGTTCCTTGTCAACTTTTTACAAAAAATATATCCTCACGCTAAAAATATTCATAATTTAGTAAAACCGACTACATCAAGAAAAACTCGAATGAGTTCTGCATCTATAAATCATTATAAATTGAATTTCCATCCCTTTATTGAAGTTATCTTTGCGTGTTATTTGAAAATCGGCACTTTAAACCCCGCTCTCCCCTACTAATCATGAGGGGTTGTTGTGTTGCCATACTCACCACGCTTGGCGGGCGGGTTGGCGAGCGCAGTGCGGTATGTTGATACACTTAGACGTTGCTGCATCCACCGGAGGTATCCCTTAGCAGGTTCTTACTTCATCCACGGGCAAGAGAGGAGAGGCAACATTCTACTGGCGGCACCCCACGGCGATACTATCCATTACTTTCCTATACCTATGTTAAACTGAAGTCAAACCATGAAGGTTTGACAAGGTATATGTAGGTACGCTACTCAAGTCCAGTTTTTTTATTATACTAAACTAGCCGCACTCCGCATTTCCACCCGCGTAGTTCCGGTTCCCATGGGAATACGGGGATAAAATATTTATTATAAGCCCATCTGATCCTACTGCTGGGCAAAGGCCTTTTTAAAAAATTTAATAATAAAACAAAATAGCCTATGTTACTCAGGGCTAATGTACCTACTATACAAACCAACAATCTAATCTTTCCTCTTTATTATTGGTGTAGATTGACTAAATGACGACACGAACCGAAGGCCCACTTGATTTGAAGCAGCATCCTCTACATGCTATACCGCGGTAACCAGTTCACAAAGCACGTGACCAACGCCACCATGTTTATAGACAATATCACCGTGCCAACGCTGCATTACACTGCCCGTCTCAGAGTTGTAAGGTGTTATAAAAAATAAACCATGATTTCCATACAAATATTTATTTCACATTTTATTTTATGTTATTTACAAAACTCAGCCATGCTTGTTGTTCATGTACTGTAGGATGTCTTCTTGTAAGTACCAAGTCCTTACAAACTACGTGTCCTCTATATACATCGCACGATACAATGAGGCATTTTCAATAGATTCAAGTTTAATAAAATAAAAATATTTACGTAACCCCCCGACTTTACCTAGTCTCGGAGGCTTTTTGACTTTGTGTAATGTGTTTCCTCAGTTTTGCAATCTACACATCATGCACTTTCATCTGATAACTCACTTGGGTATATTTGAAAACATTTGATTGTTCACCCAGACTCTCAACCCCCATATCTCATGAATGGGTGGACCGATTTCTATAAAACTTTCAGTTTTGCATTCTATACATCATTTCCTTTCATTTGAACTCGGGTATATTTATAAAGATTCGAATATCCATCCCCTTCTTCACCCCCATAACTTGTAAACTTCAAACCGATTTTGAACTACCGCCACGTAACCTGCTTTTGCAAATGCATGCAAATCGGTCCACTCGTTTAAAAGCTACACGCAGCGGTCAAACTTATAACACTCCTGTTTTTTGTCGGGGGATAAACATCAAAAATAGTTCCCTACAGCCTAATAGATGGCGCTAGAGTTCATTTAATGTTAGTTAACAGAATTGACAATGAGAGAACTATTGCTACCTCCGCTAGCTTGTAATAAAAGGTTGTCATGTTCTGTAATAAATGTTTAATCTCTTAATTCTGCATGCTGTAGCTGTATTTGAGGAAACGCACAGCCAACATATTTGTAGAAACTATTATTAACTCATGTTATGCGATTTTCTTGTTGGATGCCCCACAATAAATGCTCTATTCTTTCTTGAAAACAACTTATAGGAATAATAAGTGAATTGACACAAAACCAGGATGTAACAGAACACAAACTCAAAACTATGGAGAATACAGTACACCAGGATAAATGCTTAGCACTGGAAGTCTTAACACACCGATTTTAACTAGGTTTACAGAATGGTCCTTTTCCAATTCGATAAATATAATGGTTACTTCAAACATAAACACTTTTTCATTTCGTTCAAGATAAAACAATATAATTACTAAACATTGCACTTTGTAAATAAGAGATGAGAATGAACTTAACCTAGAGGAATCACTATCAAAGAAGGATGAAGATTTGGCTACCTTATTTGATTATGCAAACCTTTTTTTAATTTAATTTTAATTTCAAACTAGCGAGCCCGCCCGGCTTTGCTCGTTATTTATTCTACACATAAACTCTCCGATTTTGCATAATGAATGGTAAAAATCGCATCAATATCTGTCATGGGAACAAACGGCTTTGGTATTTAGTTCGTCTGATGAAAAACGTTTTACTTACTTTTGCGATTCGATTAACAAAATTATATAAGTAGGTACAAGCTTTTACCCGCGACTTTAGTGTTGTTGAGAACCCCACTCAACTGGGATAAAATATGACGGTTTCGTGTTTAGTTTGAGTTGGAGGAAAATGCCAACATCGACATTACGTGGCATTCTTGTAAGAGATTTCAGTTGCCAATATCGCACGCTAGGGGCGCTGTACTAAATTTCATACAAAAACAAAACACAACACTTGTATAACCAGCAAATCTCACGTATCCCAAATACCCTTTTACAAGACATCTAGTCCCAAATAAGCCAAGCATGTATTATGGAAACCTCTTGACTGATTTTAGAATTATGTATTCTATTTATAATATTATGTATAAGTAAAGTAATACATGATAAGGTATATTACCCAAGAAATGTTCTTCTGTGTTCTGATCGAGATTTCACACGTGTTATCATTTAGACGCAACTCTTTCAACTGCAGGACTTCATCCATCAGGTCTCGCAGGATTAACTTTACGTGCCATTCTTGTATGAGGTTTCTGTTGCCAGTATCGCCCGCTAGTGCTAAATCTGGCACAAAACGATATGGCATACGGAAGATCAGCGCTATGGTACGACCCGTTCTGCCACAGTGAATTTGATTGCACCAATGTGTGTGTCAAAATAAATGTTTCTATAACTTGCTTTAACCAGTAATTCTCACATATCCCATTACGAGTTTAATGTCGGATAAGCGTCCCAGTCCCAAACCCAACCTTGTATTATGGTAACCTCTGACTGATTTTCAAATTATGTACCTATTTCATTTAATATAGGTACTCGTATGTATAGTTATTCAAGAGATGTTCTTCTGTGTCCTGATCGCGATAGTTCCGTACATGATTACGATTCTGACGGCCACTCTTGAGTTCTTAAGGCTATGACACGAGCGGCGCAGCCACGAGGTGGTAGGTCAGCCACCACGACAGCAGCGGCTGCGTCAGCGCCACGAACAGCAGGAAGTAGACGCGGCGCTTGGTGCCGCCCGCGCCCGGCTTCTCCCACGCGTCGTAGGGGCTCGGCGGGCCGGCCTGCGGGTAGCCGTAGGGCTGCGGCGGCGCGGGCGGCGGGCACCCGGACAGCAGCTGGAGGCGGAGCGTCTTCACCTGGAAATAAACGTAACGTGTTAACAATACTAAACAATATTTTTATAGAATACGGGGTTTGCTCACGTTATATTTGACGAGCTCTGTGGCGCAGCGGGCGCGAGAGGTTGCGGGTTTGATTCGAGCTTCGGGACAAATTTCTGTACGATCTGCGGATATTTGTTCAGGATGTTCTGGATGTTTTTCTATGTATAATAAAAAAATATCTATCCCCGCACTCTCTTAAGCAATGAGGCAGTTTTCTAACGCATGATGGCGTGCAAGACCATCGACCATCGCAGACATAGTAGATGCACTGCAGAAGGGCGGCAGTCCCATCAGCATCCTGCTAGTTCTAATTCTGGTGGCGGATACCAGAACTGCACCGACGTCCCGCATGGGGGTGTGTTGCACATTGTCCCCCGGGTTGCTACCCGACCCTAACCAGTTCAACTCCTCGAAGCACCGGAGAAGGACTTCGCGCCGCTGGCAGCATTCCATAACCATCTCCGAAGCATATGCAGATGTAAAAAAAGAAAGGCATGACTATGAGCTCCTGCCGTGGGGTGCCGGCATTAGAATGTCACCCCTCCTCTCCTGCTCGTGGATGCAGTAAAAATCTGCTAAGGGATATTTCCGGAAGATGGGCAGCAGCTTCTTTCCGTGTAAGAACATCCCGAACTGCGCTCACCAACCCGCCTGCCAAGCGTGGTGAGTATGGCAACAACCCCTCATGCACTTGGATCTCTAAGTCAATGAGGGAGGCCTATGTCCAGCAGTGGATATCTTGCGGCTGTAATGATGAGCTCCTGTAGCCCCATTTTTGATCTGGTTTCCTTTGTTGCAGTACAGTGCAGTAGCTCTGTCTCCTGCTCTTCAAGTCACCGGCGACATATTCCGCTGCCTGTGGATCAGCATCCTACACAGGGCAGCTCCTCACCAGGAAGTAGGAGAGCGCGCAGCTAGCGTACAGCAGGCAGCAGTAGTAGCCCGAGCGGCTCAGCAGCAGGCCCGCCAGAAGCGCGCTGATCATCCTACACAGGGCAGCTCCTTACCAGGAAGTAGGAGAGCGCGCAGCTAGCGTACAGCAGGCAGCAGTAGTAGCCCGAGCGGCCCAGCAGCAGGCCCGCCAGCAGCGCGCTGATCATCCTACACAGGGCAGCTACTCACCAGGAAGTACGAGAGCGCGCAGCTAGCGTACAGCAGGCAGCAGTAGTAGCCCGAGCGGCCCAGCAGCAGGCCCGCCAGCAGCGCGCTGATCATCCTACACAGGGCAGCTACTCACCAGGAAGTACGAGAGCGCGCAGCTAGCGTACAGCAGGCAGCAGTAGTAGCCCGAGCGGCCCAGCAGCAGGCCCGCCAGCAGCGCGCTGATCATCCTACACAGGGCAGCTACTCACCAGGAAGTACGAGAGCGCACAGCTAGCGTACAGCAGGCAGCAGTAGTAGCCCGAGCGGCCCAGCAGCAGGCCCGCCAGCAGCGCGCTGATCATCCTACACAGGGCAGCTACTCACCAGGAAGTACGAGAGCGCGCAGCTAGCGTACAGCAGGCAGCAGTAGTAGCCCGAGCGGCCCAGCAGCAGGCCCGCCAGCAGCGCGCTGATCATCCTACACAGGGCAGCTACTCACCAGGAAGTACGAGAGCGCACAGCTAGCGTACAGCAGGCAGCAGTAGTAGCCCGAGCGGCCCAGCAGCAGGCCCGCCAGCAGCGCGCTGATCATCGCGGTGTACTTGTACCCGGAGAAGGCCAGCAGGTCGAGCGTCCTGAGGCTGGTGGTGGTGTTGGTGACGTACAGCGTCATGAGGTACAGCACCATCTCGAAGATGATGTAGGCGAGCGCGCCGGACGCCTGCATGCCGATCTGCTCGGGCGAGAAGCGGTGTTGGAGGCCTGGAAATAAGATAACAAGCATTGCTACGGGTACCAGAAAAGGAGGCGAAGGCCTCAAAAGACCACCAAAGGTCAAAATAGCATTTTTGGGTTTTTGGACGTTTTCGGCCATTTGAAGACTTGTTTTTTTGGTGACCTTTTGAGGTTACAATAACTGTCCCTGTGACCAGAATCACCAAAATCAATCAGTACCCTTCTCTCATTAGGACGGTGCTAACAAAAAAGGTTTCATGTGAATCGGTCAACGCGTTCGGTTGTAATCGTCTCATGCACATACAGACAGACAGACAGCGTTAACCATATAAGGGGGCTTTGCCCCCTAAAAATATTCGAATCTCCTCTCATGCCCGATACCAACGGAAGATGGGCAGCAGCGTCTTTCCGTGTATCTACATCGCTTATTGCGCTCGGCAACCCGCCTGTCAAGCGTGGTGAGCATGACAACTACCCCTCATGAAGATCCATGAGAGGGTTTTAGCGTTAGTGTAGCGTGGGAGGTCTTGCGATTACCTAATATGTAATCTAATACTTTGGTAAGATTTCAAAACAAAGTATTAGATAATTGATTGATTCTTAGCCTTAGTGGCCTTAGTTCATAGCTTAGCACAGGACCGGCTCATGTGGCGTGCACGAAGGGGGCCTCCCTTTGTGCACTACACCCAGCAGTGGGTCCTATGGACTGTAGGTGATGATGATGATTGCCGTGGTGTGCCGGCAGTAGAATTTTTACCCTCCTCTCTTATCCGTGGATGCAGTAAGAAGGGATATCCTCCGGAAGATGAGCAGCAGCGTCTTTCCGCGTATCAACAGCTCATACTGCGCCAGCCACCCGCCAAGCGTGGTGAGCATGCAACAACTCCCTCATGGTTATTACCCCTTGGACATCCATAAGGGAGGACTATGTCTGTATGTGTATTTAGTCCGGCAGTTAGCATAAATAATAAACACGTCTCTTTTTCAAATTAATCAAACCATACTCAGTTATGAGACTGCACCTAAACAGACGTGACGTCACACGAGCCCACGCATTCCACTTAAATTATTCCATTAAATGTGTGGTTTTGTATATAAGGTTCTTTATTTGTTTGTATATTTTCAATGTGGTGTACAATAAAGAGTTATCTATCTATCCACATGCTGTCTCGATCTAAGCCCACGCAACATGTCTAGCACAAGCAAACTATTATAATAAATAAATAAATAAATAACATATTTGTTCTAGATGCATTTCTATAAAATCATTTGATTCGGATTATGCTTCACTAGCCGCACTCCGCGGTTTCACCCGCGTAGTTGCCGTTCCCGAGGGAATACGCGTACAAGATATACCCTACGTTATTCAGGGTATATGCAGCATTCTAATGGTGATAGAATTTTGAAAATCAGTCCAGTAGTTTTTGTGTTTATTCGCTACAAACCACAGGCCTGTGAGTTTCACTTATACCGAAATATTTTCAAATGTTTTGAGAAAAAATAAACCCTAAAAAATAATAATAATATCTTTATTCAATCAGACACAAGATCCTTTATTAAATTTAGTTACAACAGAATACAAACACATTGAATATAAAACACATATCATGACATCACATAGGATTGGATTGCTTTTGAAAGTAAAACAGAAAAAGCCTAACCAACAGTAAATATCATCATCATTTCAGCCGCAAAACGTCCACTACTGAACACAGGCATACTATATGGTCATTGGCTCACTGCAGCGCCCTCAACAAACAATTGTATAACTTGCTTTATTAGTGAGGTCGTGACATTTCCTCTTTGATAACGAATTTGGCGTGGGGTGCCGGCAGTAGAATGTTGCCTCACTTGCCCGTGGATGCAGTAAGGATCTGCCAGAGGATACCTCCAAAATATTCCGTATATGGGAAGCAGCGTCTTTCCGTATCTCAACATATCCAAGCGTGCTGAGTATGGCAACTACCCCTCATGGAGATCATGAGAAGCCTGTGTTCAATAGTGGATGTTTTATGGCGGAAATGATGATGACGCCTGCCAAGCTTGGTGAGTGTGGCAACAACCCCTTTTAATCAGTACTTGGATCTCCAAGTCCATGAGGGAGGCTGTTGCCCAGCAGTGGACGTACTACTCTGTGATGATGATGCATAGATACAAACAGACTTACCAAGCATGAAGCCGGCTAGCAGTACATAAGTAACATACCCCATGGAGGGTATGTACAGGTCTGGAGCGTTCAGGTCGTACCGGGGCTGCACGGGCGTGTCCTGGTCGTATTTCACCATCCAGTCCTGGAAGATTAAAAGATAAATTCTAAATTGTTTAAATCATACAGTAAAATACCAAAAAATAGCTTAAACTACAAAAATAACAGGAATACACAATGGGTGGTCATATGAAAGTGACATTGGTTTCCTATCATCTCAGCCGAAGGATGTCCACTGGTGGCTACAGAGTCGAGCAGGCCTATGCCTTCCTCATGAACCTCCAAGTACTGATCATAAGGAAGTTGTTGTAAAAAATGTAGTTAGTGTTTTGGTGTAGACTGTAAGCTAACTATTGTTATTTTAAATAATTAAATGTCTAAATGTCAAAACTGTCAAGGGCAAGTTAGAATTGCCTATAAAGGGGTCCTTACACCACAAAAATGATTAATATCTTACCTTATGAGTATACGGGAACATAATGAGTAGTAGCTTTTTGACCACATATCGGGTGTCCACAGCAAAGTAGTACCTCAGCCTTGACACCGGCACATACTTGCTGAACTCTCGCTGCACCGCCTCCTTGCCTTGGGCGGCCAGCTGGTTGCCGTACTGCATTGCCATGTCCTGAAGAACACAATTTAATATATCTGTTAAATAGGTATAAGAATAAAATATATCTTGTAATTGATTTTATTACATCCCAAGTTTTGTTATTACAAACTAAGGATATTATAAGTAAGGCCTGTTTTTTACAGCATTAGCAACTGGTATTTATGCTCTTCAGGATGCTGCAGTGCCTGGGACATTGTTAGATGGATTAGGTCCAAGCATACTCAGTCAGAAAAGAATAGGTCTTTCCTCAATATTGACAACTGATTTATTAAACTACAATGTTTAAAGTTTACATACCTGCACAACAGGTTGTTGTAACATTGATCCTATTTGTGCTGGGGATGCCATGGAAGACTGAGGGAAACCAAAAGACTGGGAAAATCCACCACCATAACCTGCAAGTAGAGAAGTTTGCAGTTATTATGAGACATTGTATTCTATTGTAAAATGAGTATGGCAGTGTTGAGTTTAAGTTGTGATAAAGACACTCAAGGGATACAATCATGTTTAGACATTTAATGCTCTCACAATCTTGCTCTGGTTTAACTTGGTATATAAAAAGTGAGGATGTTGGCTCAACCAAAACCCAGTGGTTTTCATGCATATTGCTTCACTTCAAATAAGTTATTGGTGTTACTTACTAGGTGCAGGAGCCGGCGAACCGAAGTCCTGGGTTTCCAGTTGGATTCCTTCTTGGTAGGGTGGCGGGGGGCCGGCGGGCGCGAACCCAGGGTTGTAGGGCGCCGCCTGGGCCGCGGCGCTGTAACCACCCGGCGCAGGGCTGAACCCTCCCGCCATTGGCGACGGAGCCCCCATCGCAGCCACGTCGCTCACCCGCTTCGCTTTTCGAGGACCAGCAGGCCCCACTTAAACAAAATAATTTGCGTGATCATGATCATAGCCATAACATACAAACAAGAACCCTGGAATACTAAACTTACCGTTTCTGGACGCGTTGAAATTCATATCTAGATTATTAATATATCAAATGCGACGCTAAATCATACTCCAATATTTTAATTAACTCGATTTGTGTTATGATTTCACTGATTAAACCAAATTGAAACACATCACCACTCAAATTCATTCATGTTTTTGACAGTTTGTTATATGACTGCATGCTGAAATTGACAGCTATGTAATTTTCTTCTTCTCTATAAGTTACATAACTATCTTTTAACTAAATTTATTTTACAACTGTAGGGAACTACAAGTAAAGGTCTTAAATAAAAATTATGTTTTAACTTCGGACATACAATAATGTGCGCCGTGCGCAAACGCAAACTAGTAAGTTAGCGAAAATCCAGAAGGGCCGGTGTGCGAGCGGCGAAAGTCCTAAGGTCACTCTCTATTGTTTTCAACACAAACACGTGAAGCTTCTAAACAAACCGGTTTTGAAACAATAGTGCGGGTTGTAAATAATAAAGTTGTTTACTTGTCTATTGTTGTCCTGTCTCTATGGTCTGTGAATCTAGATACTTCGGCGACTAGAACCTTCGGCAGTGAACAGTGCGATATATGTACATATCTGAGTGACTTCAAAGTGAATACAGTGATAAGTGAATACAAGTGCTATAGTGTTCAGTGAACAAAAATGTTAGTGTTGTTCAGTGAAGTGTTCTAGTGATGATCTGCTGTGAGATTCTTATTGGTGCGTGATCTGTGATTAAAGTGTTAATTTTGGTTTTATTAGACTAGATTATTTAATCCCGAACCCCTAGCTCATAACAATTTGGTGTCGGAAGTGGGATTAAATAATGCCAGTGCTACTACGTGCTAGAGAGTCCGGACCAGGAGTCAACGACAGCAGGATACGGACCAACGGAGGTTTGGACAGTCACCGCCGCCAGCGCAAAGAGGGAACTAACCAATGTTGGAGACGGCCGCTGGTATATCCGGAGTTTCTGCGGCCCCGGCTCCTGCTGCCTCATCGGAAATTGCCGCCTTAATGGCAATGATGCAAGCGCAAGCTCGCCGTCAAGAGAAGGCGTGGATTCGCTCTCAGGAGGAGATGGTTCTCCACCAGGAGGAGCAGGCTCGCCGCCAGGAGGAGGAGCGGATTTGCAATCAGGAGGAGCTGGTTCGGCGTATCGAGGAGCAAGCTCGCCGCCATTAGGAGGAGCAAGCTCACCGCCAAGAAGAGCAGACGGAGCGCCTTATGAAGGAAATACACACAAACTTGGGAAAAGACCTCAAAATCGTCAAAGAACGGATAACCGAAACCACAGATAATATAATACACGTCTTTAGACTATTTCTCGGCAAACACGCTCACGTATTTATATCGCATATAAAGAAGATTCTAGTCGCCGAAGTATCTAGATTCACAGACAATAGAGACAGGACAACAATATACAAGTAAACAACTTTTTACAACTTTATTTACAACCCGCAATATTGTTTCAAAACCGAGTTTGGCTAGAAACTTCACGTGTTGGTTTGTGTTGAAACAATAGAGACAACAAGAGAGAGTGTCATCTCCAAACATGACACAAAGGTTTTTCGTAACTTTCGGCAAATTATTTACGTATAGTAAAAACAAAAGAGGGCCAAGTACAATGCCTTGTGGAACACTTTCACAATAAACGTTTTTGTTAAATTTATTTTTAAAATTTTATATACATCATCCCACCACCTAATATTATAAAGCCGAAAGTTTGTTTGGAGGTTTGTTACCTCTTCACGCAAAAACTACCCAACGGAATGAGATGAAATTTTGCACACATAAAGATGTGGACCAGGAAAAACACATAGGCTATGTACTTTTTATCCGTTGTATATATATTTATATAATATACAACGCATGCGAAGCGGCGGGCACAACCTAGTATCACTATAAGGGATGACACCGTTGTAAATCTAATGAAAAGCCTTCTCTTTCTTCTTATCTTTTGCTTCTAAGACTAGCGAAGCGATCACAATTCTACCAGTGCCGTACTAAATCAATCAACATATGTTAGAATGTCACTGCCAATGTCATGAGTCATGAGAGTAATCTGATCTGTCTGTCTGATTATTATGTCTGTGTATTGTATTGATTGATTTTGTGCATTGTTTTTGGTGTTAGCCGTTTGCGCATTAGATCAGATTATTTCTATTTGTATCGTATTTTCCTATTTATTGATTCCTTTTCTTTATATACTCATTGCCGTTCTATAAAGTAGACGCTATGGCACCATTGACAAACGTGTTATTATTAAGCCAAATAGCCGGATATGTGATGGGTTTAATTCTCTCGCTTTGTGTCGTAGTGCCGATGAGCATGCATCAGGATGAATTTAAGTAAGTGTCCTACGAAATGTACTTGAAATAATATTTAGGTACTTCTAGATACAGCTACTGTCGATCAATTTATTACTAAATCTTAAATTTGGATTATGCCAGCTTTGGCAACAAAAAGGTAGGTATTCATAGTAACCACTGAGTCATAACAATAATAATTTATGATACCTAGACTATAATTTCTTAGTACATATTTTAGTGAGTTACATGTTTAGCACATCCCAAGTTCCATTTTATAAGTTTAAACAGGAAAGTTGCTATTTTCCTGGTGACTCAAAAATACTAAGTAACTATTCAATTTAAGTAGTTGCCTTTCCTGTTTTCAGGTCTAGTTAACTTGTTTTTTTACAAGTATGATTTATTTAAGTATTTTTATTGTATACCTACTTGTTTTGAAAAATATTAAATAACATTTTTTATAAGGTTTTAGTTTCCTTGTAATTTTGTACTTAGTGGTTTAAAACTATCAATTAATTTCATTTCAAAATTACGGGTCATAAATAATATTTTGTTTTCAGTGGGCATTGCCTTTTATTCTCACAAGGAACCTGGATGCCGGACGGCCAGCTCGATATGAATTGGGCCTCCAAAGCATACTGCAACTATGTCATAGTCGTTGGAGTCATTATGTTCATAGTATGCTCCGTGCAGATATACAGGTGAATAAACAGTAATGCTGGATATTTCATACAGCACTGGGGTCATGCTTTATAAGTCCATGTACAAGATTCTTGATTATGTATAATTAATAATGTATATATAGTTTTTCCTGTGGGAATGACATAGTCTTGCAAGACTTCAAGACTAAAAAAAGGAAAAAAAAACTAGTCCTAAGTGTATTTGCAGAACGCATATACACTTAGGACTATATGGAGGAATATATGGATGCAACAAGTGTTCCATAGCTCAGAATGTTACAAAACCACAAATAATGAAAGATCTGTGCCATCCAGAGTGCATGCCATAAAACATCAACACCAGATGGAATGGTCTGCTTCAAATTTGAATGTTCCAACAAACAATTTGACGCGCGTTCCGAAGCGACATCTATTTTGCGGAACTGGAATGCATGACAATGTTCAACCTCTTGAATCGCGACTTTTTTTATCACTGTTTCGACGTTTTGTCTCTCTTCTCTTGCCCGTGGATGCAGTAAGAAACTGCCAAGGTAGATGGGCAGCGTCTTTTCGTGCATCGACATCCTGTACCGTGCTCGCCAATCCGCCTGCTAAGTGTGGCAACAACCCACTCATGATCTTGGAGATCTCTGAGGGAAGCCTGTGTCCAGCAGTGGATGTGGACTGTGGAGATGAGTTGCGACAGTGTGGGGGTAGCCAGATCTGCACTGATGTCCTGCATTAGGGTGTATTGTCCCCCGTGATGCTAGCCTGACCCTAGCCAGCCCAACTCCTTAAAGTACCGGGGAAGGACTCTTGGGTCGCTGGCAGCATTCCATGAGCAGTCCCTAAGGATATGCAGATGTTGTAGAAGAGCATGACTCTATGAGCTCCTGTAGTCCCAGTATTGCACTATCGTGGTCGCGGACAGTGCCCGTAGTGACGTGTTCGTTCCAGGTTGTCGCTGTTCGTGTGGCGCGGCACAGACAGCTCGTTCCTGTCGGCGTTCGTGGAGGCGGCGGGCTGCGCGGTGCTGTGCGCGCTGGCGGCGTCGGCCGCCGTCGTCACCACGCTCGGCTTCATCGGCTGGTGCCAGGTCATTGTGGAGCGCTTCCCGAGGTAAGATGATTGTAATGCAATTAGATATAGACTTCAAAAAGTAAATAAATCATTTATGGGAAACTGTATGCGCTTCTTTAACATGACATTGTGTAACAACGGGTGGGTGTCTACATGTCAAAAAATGTTTTAATGAAATAGCTGTTTTAATTTCTCGTCACACTAGGAGAGTGGAGTCTCACGAATGTGACTAGCTGTGATAAGAGAGAAGGGTGGGGAAAAAATTGGTGAAATTCTTGTGGCGAACTTTATAGATGGGCTCCTAAATATATTTGTGGAGTTAGGATTGGAGTCGCCATGTAGCTGGCAGGGCGGACTCGTTCTACACCTGGTCGACTGGAGGTTATAGATTCGAGGGAACTATTTTTGAAGTTTTTACTAATGAAAACACCTCATTGCAAGAACATTTCACAATCTGCACATTTCGCAAATTTATTTTCACTCATTCACTCACACCGAGACATCTAGTTGAACGTAAGTCCCAACATGGTGAAGATGCAATACTTATAATGGTTATTTCCCGTGTTCACAGCTGCGAAGACGCAGCTGGCCTGGAAATCGACAAGAAGGACAACATATCGACGAAATCATTCTACATCGAAATTGGAAGTGTACAGGTACCTAAAGCTTTAACATTTTCCATTTTATTAGTAATTTTTTTTAGATAGTTTAAATCCTTATGTTTAATTTGTAATGTATTCTCCTCATTCAAAATACTTAAGCAGTGACGTATCAAGGACTCCCACTCATTTTTAAAGTCGTCAATTCAAAAAATGTCTCATCTATAAATGTATTTATGGTAACTTTGCTATTATGTCGAAATGGTGAATATTTTTTTTATAATTATGCAAATCCTGACTATTTGCATAATGCATAACAAAACAAGGTAACTACGCGATAAACTCCCGTTAAACAGTTTAAAATGATGGCGAGTTTCGTTTCGTAATTTTTAAATGTCGTTTCAGTTCGGCGCGTGGGCCGCGTTCGCGACTTGGGTCGGGCTGGCGGTGTTCTCCACGCTGAAGGTCTGTCGCTACCACCAGCTCGAGAACATCCAGGTGTCCATGTACCGCGAGCGGCAGCGCCTCGTCAACGAGAGCCCCACGCCCTCGCCCCGCGACGGACGCTCCAGCCCGCCCGTTCTAGAGTCATAACTAGATCGATAGAGCTATATGTGTGTCTCGTACGAAACAAGCTTTTACGTGTATGTAAATAAGAATGGAAATGTCACGTGGCGTGACGTTCCACACTCCTCGCTCTTGACTCCTGTGGATATACAATGTATATTATGTGAAGGCACTAACCTAAAAGAGGGGGTTTCAGCCACACGAACAAGGTATTTTCCTGGTTTTTTTTATTAATTAACAAAAACTTCGTCGCTAGGGGAAGAATTAGCATCTTTTCAGTTAGTACTTACACAAATTTAATACATGTTGTTTAGTGCGAGCTATTTGTTTGGAGTACTGGTAAAAGAACCAGTGTTTTGAATGTGGAAAATAAGTGTAATTTGCGATTTGATAAATTGGTAACCATAAATATCGGTAAGGCTGCGCCAATCAAATCCCCGTGTGGCTGGGAGGCTGCGCCATTTGTATATATACATTTGTATCTCTCTAGAAACCCATGTGATGATTTGTAAAGACTGTTGGTAATGAAGTAATTATTTTGTGTTATTCATTAGTGGAAAAGCCATTTCATATGAAAAATCACTATGATTTCAAAAGATGTTTTTAATATGATCTCGCAGTTTTCTTTTAGAAAATATATTAAATACAAATTTAATTATAATGAGGATATAACAGAGGCCAAACATATGCACAAAAAGGGTAGCAAAAAATCTAATAAAGTGCACTTTAATTTCTGTTGATTCTTCATCTGCACGTTGACTTGACGGCTTCCATGGCTCAGTTGGTCTAGTAGCCGGACGAGACACAAGAGGTCGCAGGTTCCATTTCCGCCGCGGGGCTAATGTTTGTTTTCTACAGACATTTGTCTCGGTCTTGGGTATTTTTCTGTTTTTACAACAAAAAAAATAAGTATTTCTTCAATCATCTGGTACTTACCCATAACACAAGCTCTGCTTACTTAGGGGCTAGATGGCGCTGCGTTTAATGAACCAGCATTCTTTAATTATTAAGAGATGATTTTATTATGAAAGTACTATGTATTAACATATTTATTATAATAGGTATCATTATTAAAAGAAGTATACATTTTCGAGTTATTTATTTATTAATGTTGTCATGTAATGATGCTTAGTTTATTGTAGATGGTAAAAATAGCATGTGATATTGAATGCCATGAAAAGTTACAAGTTTCATTTGGACAGTGTATTTGACTAAATTATACTAAGATATTCTAACTACTATAAGCATAAACTTAAATACCTATGGCTACTACAATTCCTCTATTTTAAAGTATTGCGATCAGAAATTTACTTTTATTTAATCAAATATTTAAATCGTTAGATACGCCGATACCGTAATGAGACCCGCTGTTTTGTTTCCACACGAAATGAGATAGCTCGCTCATTGGAATCAGCGTACCTCTAAAAACAGCAATATGATTGCACAATAACAGTTTGGTTTATTCGCAAAAGCAGTGCGCAAGCGCCGGCCTTGTTGTTAACAAACATCAACACAATGCCACAGTTTTTGGTGTCAGTGCACAGCTAACGATTCAAATCTTTGTTTAATACCATACAATTATCTGGCACCCATAACACAATCTCTGCTTACTTTCGGGTATTCTCGGATGCATGAGAAAATTATTTAATATTTTTTATAAAGAAATCCATAGATTCAGCTTTGTTAAATCCATAGATTCAGCTTTGTTAAATCCATAGATTCAGCTTTGTTAAATCCTTTTTACTTTTTGATTTTCATTATTCATCTATTTCTTTAATTTAATTATTATAAGTCAACTATTTCTGAAATTTTAAATAAGTTACTTGCAATTTTGTGATGTGATGCATTTTGTATTCTTATTTGTGGTGATGGCATTTCCATCCGTTATTTACTTATAAATTGTATCAATATGTTAAGTAAACATATTTTAAACAAACTGGTTGTAACATTGTTTCGTCTGTCGTCCATATAATCAAAACTATTTGTCCTAGCACTTTGAACAATACATCAAATTAAAAGTAGTTTATCTATCTTTAAATGTATGGTAGTAACTTAGCCCTAAGAAGGGTAGTTACACGATACTAAACATTAAAAAATACATCTGCCTCTGTTGCAATCGACCCTTATACCATTTTATAACAAAAATGAAAAACCTTATTAAAATTGTCGATTCCGGTTGGGGGTCCCACGTCAGTCAAATCTACCCCCCTTCCTTAAGCAGGAAGTGCTTTATCGAACTGTTCATTAATAAATAATTCGGTTTAAAGAATATTTATTTCCCTTAAGAAATTAACATTTCACTTATAAGAGAAACTTATTACTAATGTTATGCTATTTAACAAGTAAGATACAGCGAGCAAGCAATAGTTACAAAAAAAAATCCATAACATTTAAACTAGCATACGAATGACAAGTTGTGAAATATAAAATAAAAATGATAAGATGTCGAACGGAGCGGCCTGCATGCTCAGTACGGTCGCACGGCCGATTTGCGGCAGCTTGGGGGTAGGTGCACACACCGGTCCAGGGCCTCAATTAACTTTAACTAAAGCTACGGAACCCATGGCGGGCTAGTCGAAACTCTTTAAAGCTCGCCGGAATAGAACATTTTGATAAGGTTTTTCATTTACTTCAAATTTTCTACCTTAACACTATACAAAGTAATGTATCACTTATAACCTTTAAGGCCACAAATAAAAGGAACTAGGCCAGTATCTATGGCGTGTTCTTAAAATAAATATTACAGTACCCGGGCATACATTTAGCACATCGACCTTTGGAGAGAGACAATCGGCTAACTTCGGCTTCGACGAGCGTCAGCTCTGTCGCACGGAATACTAACAGTGCGTTATAGGAGCTGTCAAAACAATAATGATTTGCTTTTTAGGGTTCCGTACCTAAAGGGTAACCCTATTACTAAGACTCCGCTGTCCGTCTGTCTGTCACCAGGCTGTATCTCATGAACCGTGATATCTAGACAGTTGAAATTTTCACAGATGATGTACCTAAGTATTTCTGTTGCAGCTACAACACTTAAAATAAAAATATGCTATCAAAGGCCAAAAACACATGCAAGGCTGCATGGAATATTATAAATAATGATATTGGCACCAGTAAAATGGCAGACTTCATAAATTAAATAAATGTAAAGGGATGCCTGATAAATGAGCAATCTCAGATTTGAAAATCATGTTCTCAGTTAAGTGAAGAATTGTTTTTATAACCTTAGAATTATCTATAAAATTCTTAACGAACTTTCGGAAGCTTCTCGTATCGCTGTATGTGAGGCTCTAGTTTTGTCTAGATTAAACTATGGAGATACTGTTTATGGACCTCATTTACTAGGGAGAACGCAATGGGCTGTACAAAGGGCGCAGAACGCGTGCTGTCGTTACTGCTTGAACATTCCACCACGCAGCCAAATAACTCCGTACCAGAACAGTATGTCCATGTTAAACATGGACTCACGTAGGTTGTTACATCTTGGAGGACTGGTTTTTGATGTGATTAAATTAAAAAATCCTGAATATCTGTATTCTAAGCTGAAACTTGCTGCTGGTAATAAGAGTAAAAAACTGCGATCAATCAGATCTGCTCTCTTATACCATGATCACAGAACAGCGGCTTTTACTGGGAGTTCTAGGTACATGGCAACGAAGTGCTGGAACAATATGCCACCTCCATTCGCAACTTAACTCTTTAAGTACTTGGAGTACACCATGTGTACGTAAGTTTAAACGCCCCGCGAGGAAATTTCACAAGGCTTATGTCATTTAATGAATACCTGATAGAATTGACTAAACCACAATATGCCAATATAACGAATAATAATTTGATTCAAAATTCACAATTTTAAAAGCATTTGGATTTAATGACGTCAAAAAAATAATCATGTCACTTAAAACACACGGGTTATGGTGAAATAACTACTGATGTTTTAAAAAAATGCGCTGAACCAATAGTGCCAGTTTTTACTCATTTAGTAAATTTATCTTTTGAACAGAGAAAGTTTCCCGAGGGCCTAAAACATCTTTTAGCCTCTTTTCAAAAAGGAGAAATATCTCAATGAACTATTATAGACCTATCACGCTAATACCAAAATTATGGCTAAAATATTTGAAAAAGCAATGCATAACAAATTAACTTCATTCATAAATAAATTCAAAATTATCAAACCAGAACAAAACTACTATAAGCATAAAACTACTATATATACTACTTCGACTATATTGACATGTAAAAATAAATATGAAATTGAATTTAAAATAAATAATATAATTGATTTAGTAATTAAATGGTTGACATATAACAATCTTTATGCAAATCTGAGCAAAATACATTTTCAAACACGCGGCTCTCCTACTATACCTAAAAATATAATGTACAATAACACTCATATAGGCGAGGTTAATAAGGTGAAATTCTTGGGAATCACAGTAACAGGTTTTTTGATTGAAAAGCGCATGTCGACATAGTATGTAAAAAATAGAATCGATTTGTCTATGAACTTAATAGGCTCAGAAAGACATCAACACAGCAAACAGTTCTGCTGGGCTATCATGGTTACGTGAGTTCGGTCCAAGGTATGGTTTACTTCTTTGGGGAAACTACATACCACGGGCACCTAGCACAGAAAAGATGCGTACGAGCTATCGCGGGTATTCCACCTCACGAATCCTGTAAACCTCTTTTTAAAAAACTATGAATTCTTCCACTGTCATGCATGTTGTATGTATTTGAAGTCTGCATAATTGTCAAGACTCATCCACAACTATTCCCAAAAGCCAAAAATGTTTATCTACGGAATACGAGAGGTGAACAGCTGGTCTATAACAACTGCCTCTTACTATTAAAGCTATAGCTATAGCTATAGCTATATTATAGCCGACGACTCAAATGAGAAAAAAAACTTGAGTACAGCTGCTTTAAAAGTGTTATTATAATTGTTTTATTTTACTTGTTGTATAACAGTGAAATCCTATAATTATCTTCATGGCACATAATATATTGTTGTTTTAAAATGTATTAATAAGCTTCTGGTTTTCCGAAAAATAAAAATAAATAATTTAAGTGAATGGTTGACATAATAAAAAAAAATCTTTTATTTCAGATCACAATAAATCCATATTTACACGAGTTGTATAATTAAACTTAAAAAGCACTGTGTGGAAAGGACTGGTGCACCATGGGTGATTAATTAAGGATAAAGGTTCCTTCATTAATCTCCCTCTGTATAAGGCACTTCCAGAGTGGGGATAATAGGCACTCTGCCACAGTTCGCAGGATGCTGTTTTGACTGTCCCGTATCCTGCGCATCAGGGAAGCCGTTTTTTTGCGTATGATAGCAAAAAAGCCATCAGTGTGGTACTGCGCAAACATCCCTGATGCACTGCAGAAACGGGGCAGTCGCATCATCATCTTAAAAATATTATTATACTGGATGCGTAGGGTGTATGTATGTATGTATGTATGTATATACATATATATATATATATACATAATGTACGAGGGGCGTTCAATGTATTCTCGGTACGGGTATGTTAGAAAAAAGATAAAACATTGAAAAAAAATAATTCAATATAGTCTCCCATGATATCAATACTTTTGTTTGATTGCGAAATAAGTTTTTCTATTATTTAATAAAAATAATTTTATTCTTGGCCCGAAAAATGCTCATTTACAGCGGATTTGAGCTCATTATCGTCAGCGAATCGCTTTCCCCGGAGGTCTTTTTTTAAAGGGAATAAAACGTAGTCACTGGGGGCCAGATGTGGGCTTTAGGGTGGGTGATAAATTTCCTCAACCCGCACTGTCGTACAGCATCCTGGGAGAGCCGCGCGTGTGACCGGTGCGTTGTCGTGAAGAAGCAGCACTTTCTTTGCCAGCTTTCCCTTTCTTTTTTCTTCTCTCAAACGGCGTAAAGTGGTTGAGTATTGTTCTGCGTTGATAGTTTCACCTTTTTTCGTGTACTCGATCAATAGTATTCCTGTAGAATCCCAGAAAACTGTGGACATGATATTGCCAGCCGATCAGACCCTCCGAAGAAGTTCAAAGTCACTCCGACTTTGAACTTCTTCGGAGGGTCTGATCCCTTTTTATTCCACTGCATAGACTCCTGTTTATTCTCAGGATCATAGTGGGTTCATCACCCACGTTTCATTACCTGTAACTATCCTTTCGAAAACACTTGCTGGATCGTCGCCACACAGCTCTAAAAACTCCTTACAAGTGCCAACCCGCACCTGCTTTTGAAGCGCAGTGAGCATGCGCGGCACCCATCTTGCACTGACTTTTGAAAGGTTGAATCATGTAGTATAGTGTGTATAGTACCAACGGATAGCTTAGTTATTTCTGCCAACATTTTGATTTTTACACGTGCAGCTTCTAATACAAGTTATTTCGATAATTTTAACATTTTCTTCGTTAGCCGCCGTGATTGGCCCACCTGGGTGGGGGTCATCTTCGATACTTTCTCTACCTCTTTTAAATTCACTTGACCACTTCTGTACGGTCGATAAAGAAGGAGCAGAGTTTTGATTAACGGTTACCATTTCTTTACGGACAGTTTTTTGAGATTTAACTTATTTAGTGAGGAATTTAATCACCGCACGATGCTCGATTTTCTTCAACATTGTCGCGTCATTCATTTCTGACGTCTTTGACTGGAGGTCGCAAACAAACTAATGAAGTTATCAACATGAAATTTTATATGAATACCCTCAGATAATGTTGTTAGCTAATGATATATTTTAATTACCTACACTAATATCAAATCACCCCGATACCAAGAATACATTGAACGCCCCTCGTATATTATTATTTTAATTCAATTTTAAATGCCTCCATTAAAAACAACTACCTACCTAACTTTCACGTGCCTTTGAAAAGGCTAAATAGAAGAGCCGATGCATTTTATAAGAGCAATTCGATAGTCGATGTGCAATATTTACCGCCGGATAGTGTACACTACTTATAGATAGTATCACGTAGACGGTTGGCAGCGCCACACGCTGCAGCCAGCATGGTGAGCGCCAGCACGGGTGTGCGGCAGCTCACGTCCAGGAGCCGAGGAACATCGTCCACACGACCCTCTCCACATCGGGGTCCGGCGCGCGGGCGGGCGGCGGGGGAGGGCGCGGGGGCGGCGCGCCCTGATCCGCGCCCTCGTCCTCGTCCGACGAGTCCATCAGGTCCACGAACTGCAGCAGCTGGCTGCGCGCAAACACAACCATCAGATAGCGACCATGCGAGCCGTCTCGGGCCAGGCTCGGAGGGAACCAAATACAATTTTTAAAATTATTCTATTTTTCAGGCATTTGAGTCTCACTGCTGGGCAAAGGCACTCTCTCTTATTTTATTTTATTGATTTCTTCGCGGTTTAACGCTGTTACAGACAAAGATCTTAAATGGACGTCTAGCTCATGGCTCCATCTCCTCCCGGGCCGTCCAATTGTAATTTCCCATGAAAAATATGGTCTTCGCTCTCTGGTGGCATCCGCGGGTCTGGAGCCTCCGCGTGTCGACGCGCGTGCATGTTGAGCTGCGCGCGCAGGCGGAAGGCGCGTCCGCACCAGCACGCGTGCGGGCGCGCCGCCGCGTGCACGGCCGCGTGCGCGCGCAGCTCGCCCGCGCGCCGGAACACGCGTCCGCACGCGCACGCCAGTCGCGCCTCCGCGTGCACGCGCCGGTGCGAGCGCAGCGCCGCCGCCGACGCGCAAGCCGCGCCGCACCGCTCGCACAGAGCGCGCGCCCCGTCCGCGCGCGCCGTCCCGCACGCGTGCTCCCGCAGGTGCTCGGCGCGCGTGAAGGTGCGGCGGCAGGCTGCACAGGCGTGTGCGCGCGCCGCGCCGTGCACCGCGCGCACGTGCCGCGCCAGGTTGGCGGCGTCCGACAGCACGCGCCCGCACGCGCCGCACGCGCGCGCCTCCCGCCGCCGCCGCGGGCTCCTCTGCCGCGCCTCGATGGGCGCCTCCACTCGGGGGCGCTCCGCGGGCGCGGGCGGCCGCTCTACGTCTGCGTCCCTGGAAACGAGGCGCGCGTGAGGGGGGCGGGGGCGGCGGGAGACGGGTGCGCGCGGCGCGCGTGGTCGCGCAGCGCGCGCCGCAACTTGTAGGCGGCCGGGCAGAGCGCGCAGGCGTGCGGCGCGCGCTCGGCGTGCAGCGGCGCGTGCGCGGCCAGCTCATGGCGCTCGGCGAAGGCGCGGCCGCAGGCACAGCGGTGCGGGCGCGCGCCTTCGTGCGCGCGCGCGTGCCTGGCTAGCCCGGCGCGCAGGCGGAAGGCGCGCCCGCAGTGCGCGCACGCGTGCGGGCGGCGCGGGTCGTGCGTGCGGCGATGCGCGTGCAGCGCCCCGCTCTGTGCGAAGGCGCGGCCGCAGTGCGCGCACACGTGCGGGCGCTCGCCGGTGTGAGTGCGCAGGTGCTGGCGCAGGTTCTGCGCGTTGGCGAGCGTGGCGCCGCAGGCGGGCAGCGGACAGGCGCGGCGCGCGCGGCGCTCGTGCGTCTGCGCGAGGTGGCGCGCGAGCCCCTGCGGCGCGCGGAAGGCGGCGGCGCACACGTGGCAGACGTGCGGGCGCGCGCCGGAGTGGATGCGCGCGTGGTGCACGAAGGCGTGCGCGGAGGCGAGGCGGCGGCCGCACGCGTCGCAGCGATAGAGCGTGCGGCCCTCGACGCGTGTGCGCGCGGCGTCGAGAGCGCGGCGCGTGGCCTCGTCGAACCGGTCGCGGCGCTGGATGCGGTCGGTGAGGTCGTCGTAGGCGGCGGGGTCGCCCGGCGCGGCGCCCGCCCCCGCCTCGGCCCGCTCCTCCTCGTCGGAGGGCGAGCGGGCCCGCGGGCCGGCGTGCCGCTCGAGGTAGTGGTCGCGGAGGGCGCGCAGGGCGCGGCGCAGCGCGGCGAGGGGGTCGGCGGGGGGCGGGGCGGGCTCCGCGTCCGAGTCGGAGGAGCGCGGCGCTTCGTCCTCGTCCGGCGCGGGCGGCTCCGGGGACCTACGCAACGTTAGTACGTCTTCATCGCGGGTGCAAACCAGAATTTTGCAGGACGCTGGGGGCGTCGCTTGAAAATTAAAGCGACGTGCCGTCGCCCGGGCCGCCCCGCTGTTGAATTTACTCCCCTCAGTTGCTTGGCTGTCGGTGCGTGCCCACGTGGTATCTCAGGTGCGCTCCTCTCCGGAACTCCTTCCCGCAGAGCTGGCAGGCGAACTGGCGCGGCGCGTGCGTCCGCGCGTGCTGGTCGAGGGAGTTCTTGGCGCGGAAGGCGGCCGGGCACGCGGCGCAGCGGAAGGGCTTGGCCCCCGTGTGCAGTCGGGAGTGGACATCCCTGGCCGTCCTGGTCGGAAACCCTCGGGAGCACTCCTCGCACTTGTAAGGAAGAACTCTTCCGTGCGCCGCCCGTCTGTGTGCGACGAGGTTCCCGCGAGTGGAGTAACTCTTGCCGCATTCGCAGTCAAACTTTGCCGCCTCCGGTTGAGAGTGGCTTTTCATGTGGACGAGCATGTTGTACTTGTTAGAGAAGGTGCGGTTGCAGTGAGGACAAACGGCCGGGATGCGTTTCTGGTTGGTCTCATCGGATCCCGTCCCGGCTGCAACATCGGGGTTCTTATGCCCAGCCATGTGTGCAGCTAACGCGCCCGAGTCGGCTGCGACATGCTCACAATATTTACATCGCAACTGTCGTCGATGTTTACTCAAGTGCCTTGTTAACTCCTCCTGGTCTAGTACTACACCACAACACAATATTCCATTATCGAGGTTCACTTCTGTATGTTGGGTTAGATGTTGGCTAAGTCTAGATAAAGTCGGAAAGAGGTTCCAGCAAATGGGACATTTGTAGTCATGCAGTTTGTCTGTGGACTCCCTTGACGTCACAGACGTGACTTCGTCATCTGAGTCTGATACGAGCGCCTCTTCGAAGGTCACATGGTCTCTCACAAACAACTCTATGCTCTCCCGATCTCTTACTCTTTTGTGATTAGTTTCCAAATGCTGCACAAACTCTTTACTGGTGGTCCGTATGCTGCACGCCTGACACACAATCTCCATGCAGCCTACTTGCGAGTAAGTAGTGAGTACACTTCCTACTGTTTCACTCAACCGCGACCTGTGGATGGAATACCTACCCTAATGAAGATGTTTCACCTAAACTATTGTAGTACCTTAATATTAATTACCTTAGCCTTGCCGTGGGGTGCCGGCATATGAATAGAATGTTGCTTCTCCTCTCTTGCCTGTGGATGCAGCAAGACTGCGCCAAGGGATACCTCCGGAAAATGGGCAGCAGCGTCTTTTTGTGTATCAACATCCCGTGGCCGCGCCTGCCTAGCGTGGAGAGTATGGCAGAAAACCTCTTCATGATCTTGGAGATACACTAGAGGGGCCTGCATCAAGCAGTGCACGTAGATAGCAGTCTTAGGGCTGAGATGATGAATCCTTAACATTAACTCTTCAGTGAAAAATGGCAAAGGAAACCAAACATTTTGAAAGCCTAAAAAATATACCCATAGACACATGAGGGGAAATATAACTTCGACTTTATGGGCCAAAGAAACTTATTCAAAACGCTTGCTAAGACATAGTGTCTCTTACATAATAGCGCTGATACGATTTATGCAGCACTTATTTGCCCATTTTTTGCGTTGTGTTAAAAATATGTCAACAAAGTTACTTGAGTCTGCTAAATAAAAAAAAAGTACACGGTCGAATTGAGAAACCTCCTCTTTTTTTGTCGGTTTAAAATAACCACCTCAAGTAAAAATGGGTATATTTTGTAAGTAAAATTAGTGTTTGTACTGACCCATCATAGTTTGAAGGATTATAGTTGAAATTCTGAAACAAAAGATAAGTCACAATTGTAACAATTTACTATAGTTTATTTTATTTTGCATTGATTTATTTCATTCAAATGTTTATATTTGTTGTCTAAAATTGTATTTACAATTATGATTCGGAAGCGTGAAAACACAAGTAAGTATCTCACTAATTTTATAAAGCCGAAAGTTTGTTTGTATGGAGGTTTGTTACCTCTTCACTAAAAAACTAGCGTACGTATCGAGCTGAAACTTTGCAATTGTAGATGTTGACCAGGATTAACACATATGTAGGCTACTTTTTATCCGTGTACAATGCATGCGAAGCGGCGGGCACAAGCTAGTTTTTTTTATAATACATAAAAGGTATTTTCAACCATGGCAAAAACTATCTTTTATTATTACTGAATAAATCATTTGAATTTGAATATATTCTGTCATATTTTTAACATTGTCCCAGCCCTATTTGCGTCACTAGGCACCCTGTAGTGATGTGCGATGCCGATAAGTTATCGTAATCAGCATACGTGGTTTGTTTAATGGGGTGTCGAAATTTTTTTTTTTTATTATCCCTAATTTTGTTTTTTTTTTCGAAAATCCCCAAACCTTACTCGAATCGAACTTAAAATTGAAATATTTTTCACTAAAACCATAATTAGAGTTAACTTTTGATCTTTTCCTGATAGTTAAATGATTAAGAACTTATTTAACATACACATTTAGTTACGATTGCCAGAAAAAAATATGTTATGGTTAAAACTACGATCGTTATTTTCAGAAAGCTTTTTTCCTCACAAATGCGGTCACTTGGTGTAAAAAAAATGTATGGAACTTAGCGTAAAAATTGTTTAAATAATAATTAAAGTTATGTTGATTATTAAATGACATTGATGACAGTAATTGTTGTAAGAACAAACAATTTGTATAATATCATGGTTTTAGTGAAAAATATCTCAATTTTTAGCTCGGAATCGGGGGATTTGAGCTTAAAAGATCTTCCATAACCCCCTTTAAGGAATGTATCTCATTACCTTTCACCGTGTATACTGTCATATTTTTAACATGGTCCGAGAAAAAAAGGCGGGAAATTTCGAAAAAGGGCGGTTGCGTTTTTCCTACCTAAAATGTTATTATTTAATTTTAAAGGATACATTGATCAGTAGGGTATATTTATGTTACTTATTTAACTTATTATTGTATTTAAAGTATAGTGTTAGTTAGTTACATCTACATTTGGTAAGTAATTTTATTGTTTTCTGATGGAGGAGCCGCCAAACCTGGGCGCACGGCCCCTCCGGCTGAAAAAATAACTATATCAATGTGTCACGATGAAAATCTAAAATCTAATCATGAATCGGCAATGGATAGGTACTGATTCGTCAATTATAAATAAACACGAAAGCGCAGTCGCTTACACAAAATGTGCACAAAGTGTAATAGGAAAAAGCGGAAACATGGTTCCTCGGCTGAAAATAAAGGTTGCCAATGCATTGGTAACAATAATAATATCAATATTTAATTTTACATTTGTTACCTATTATACTATAGATACTTCCTACTCCTATAATTGTTAACATAGAAAAAAATCTTCTGATCCTTTTCCCATTCGTTTTATCTCCCGTGATGTTTTAAAATTGATTGTTTCCCTAATTTTTCATTTATTAAAAATAAAAAGATTAATACACAAGCCGTGCAAAGCCAAGAGGAAAAAAAACGGTCCGAGCCCCAGCATGGCATCACTAAAGATGCTGGTGTGTCACTGTATCTGGTATCTGTAGTGATGTGCGAGTTTTTGATTACCTATAGGAATTTTCTGGGCATGTAGTAACTTTACATCTATTATAGATGATTTATACAGCATCAACTGGTAATCATGTTGTATGGGATGCTGCGGTGCCTGGGATGTTGCTGGGATGGATTAGGCTTGCCCAGCACCTATACCATCTTCTCAGCTTAGCCAGCTATTAGTAAAGAACAGGTCAATACATTCTGAAACTAACAGAGCCGCAGGTTTCCTCGCATGTAAAATGTGAACACATTAAAAAAAAACATTGGTGTGATTGGCTGGTATCAAACTCATGACTTTGGGAGTGAAAGTCGGAGGTGAATACCACTTGGCCAGCACAACTCTGGCTGAGTACTAATTGTATAAGTAATTACCCCGCCCAATATCTCTGCCTGAGTGACCAGGAGCCTATAGGCTGAAATGCATGTGGATCGCATCTCGCGCCACGCCAAGAGTTGATCAGCACATGTGGTACATGCATTTTCAGGGTAGCCATCATCTTTATGGACCTGGAATAAACATGTGCCTGTCAGTAAATATTGTCAATTCTGTTAGTGTCTGCTTAGCTTTGCTTCAGTGTTGTAGACCCATGTGGCGACTTTATGATGGAAATAATCATGACAAATCAATCTCACAGCCCGCAGGATCCTTTTACTGGGCAAAGACCTCCCTTCTTCTTTTGCACTTATCCACTAAAATTCTGAACTGTGCGCACCAACCAGCCTGCATAGCATGGCGAGTATGGCATCAACCCCTCATGGTCTTGAGGATTCAAAAGGGACACCTATGTCCAGTAGTAGACTTGGGCAGCAGTCTTGAGGCTGAGATGATGTATTTTTATTTTTATTATGGAAAAAAATCACTTTGTCACTCTCCAAAAAGATAAACTGATATAATGAAGACTAACAAAACACATTCCTAGCCATGACAATAATCAATCATCTTAGAACTTAACAAACAGTAGGTAGGCAGTACATACCGTTACTGGCAGTAGAGCATTTACAACCTTGGCCAGATCTATGCCTAGGTAGTGATCATACAGGGAAACCAGCTTTGGTCCTGACTCATGGTAGGTTGCACATATCCGACACACATTGCTCTTTAAGATTTCATTGGTCAGTCTGAAATTTCCACCTGGAAATAATGTGTTTTAGTAAATAGGTAGTAGGTCTTGTAGACCCCTGTCTGAGACAGCAAGGCGAGCACGAGGCGATACCCGAGCGAGTTGGAAGCCTTTGGGAAAGACTGGTGGTACGGAAAATAGTGATTAGTGGGGGCAAAACTTTGACAAAGGCATTTGAAAAATGAATAATATAATATGATGATTTAAGGTTAAGATCCATTGGAACGAAATTTATCGTTAGAAAATCATTTTGAATGTTACCTCTTTATGGACCACGAAAAATGTATACCTGGTAGGTTGCGGATGTCAGAACTGCTGTTCTGCTGAGATTCCGACGAGGTCAACGTCTTTTTTCCTTTTTTCATTGGTGCAGACGACGATTCTGGAATCGAAGTTGCAGCTTCTCGCCTTATCATAGTTCTAGTGTTCATGTTTTGTTGTTGACACTGCTCAATTAATTAATAGGATGTTTTTTACAGCAATTTGTAATTCTACTGACTTCATGTTTACTACTTTTATAATTTTTAGGTACCTAGTTATTTAAACGGGATTCAATGATAATATTACGCAGAGTATGTAACATTACGTTTATTATAACATAGGTCCTCACATAGGTCTCATACATACATTACATACATAAAATACTCTCCGGTCTCCGTATTATACTCGGAGGGAGGAAGAATCACTGAATCATACCAATCATACCATACTTGTTCGGAGTTTCTGAGGTATTATTATTATGTAGGTTTTATATTCTCTTCTTCTTCTTTTTTGTGGATTTTGTGTTTGGTTTTACACAATTCTGCCAGTGTCAAGTATCATGATCTTTAGAAAGTCGAATTAAAGGTTACAGATAACAAATGAAGGATAAATTTAGAAATTAGAACTTTTGAATTGACTAATGGTTTAGTAGGGTTAATTTTATCTGTAACAACACAAGTCAATAAGAGTTATCTATTTAAATATATATACACAAATTAATATATAAAAGACATAAATTATAAATTTACAATATTTACAACTTCATGCTATTTATATTTAAGAGAAGTAGGACGGGGGATATCAGGAGGCAGGACATCATACAATGAGAAATCATTGTTTGGGCAATTAAAGAATATGTGGTCCACGGTTCCTTCTTCTAAACCACATTTACACATGGAGTGGTCCCTGCTGATCCTAAGTTTGGCCAGAAAAACAGGTGAACAGCAATGACCTAATCCTCTTTGATACAATACAATGAATGAGGCGTTTTCATTAAAAAGTAAAAATTTGAAAAATAATTCCCACAAACCTTGTAGATGGCGTTAGTTTTCATTTAATGGAAGGAAACACAATTTGACAATGACAGCATTTGTAATCAATCACATACTTGTTTTATGCGGTTACCAGCTCCATCTGTTTGGTTTAGTAGAAAACACTTTTTTATTTTTTACTGAAAACGGCTCATTAGGTAGGAATGACATTACAAATACAATATTTATAACATTTTTTCAGAAAATTACGTTTACATTAGTCAGTCAAGTCAGTGATAAGCCTTCTTCTTCTTTTTTGAAGCCGTGTGGGCCGAGTGGTATGTACCCCCGACTTTCAATCTGGAGGTCGTGGATTCGATACCGGCCGTGCACCAATGGATTTTTCTTTCTTGAAAAATGTACGTGCACACTTAACACGAGCTTTAACGGTGAAGGAAACATCGTGAGGAAACCCGCGGCTTAGTTAGCTTCAGACGTATTGACCTGTTCTTTCCTCTGAATAAAAGCTGACAAAGCTGAGAGGATGGTATAGGTGCTGAGCAAGCCTTAATCCATATCCTATTCGGCTAAAAATCTAACGGGTTTTAAAAACTAATCCAATAATCGATTTCCCAGTCACAGAATCGCTTTTGCAGTGTGATAAGCTCTTGGGACAATGCCTGTTTGTGTTGTTAGCGGATGCAAAAAGAAATCCAATAGGTACCTACCTAAAATCTACAAAAAGATGGAATAGCATTTCATCTGTTAGTTTAATTTTGTTGAAGTAGTACCTAACCAATTTCGTAGATTTACAAAAGTTTTTCGTTATTTGAGATCAAGAGAGATTGAGAGAAAAATCGAGACTAGTTTGAGGGATGAGATTTTTCCTCAGACGAGGTTATATCTCGTCTCTGATCATGATTTCATAAAAAAAATAGAGGCATGGACGCCACCACGCGGCATATCATTAAAAAAAACTGTATCTACCTACCTACTATTGGCAAAAAGTTCATAAATATATTTCACTCACACTAAACGTAACAAATTCTTTGATCTTTTAGTCATCATGTATAATATTTGATGTAGATGATAATTCGATAGGTGCATTTGTATCCCCCGATTTATTATCATTTAGTTTTCAGAATATATCCCACTGTGGAATCTTAAAACCACCCTTACCTTACTGCTCCGAGAGCAAGCAAAAATAAATTATATTTAACTAAGTTCCATTCGGGGCGTGTCGTGATGCGCGATAAGTATTTTTTTTTATTTATTTATTAGGACACCCAACAAGAAAACCACGAAACATGGTTTATTTACATACCTACAAAGTACAGCTTATGTGTTTACTTAATTATAGGGTGCCACATCGTGCACAATTTCGCGACTAAACAATTATGCTCTACTAAGTACTTACATTATATTAACGAGTTGTATTCCAAAAAACCTAGTACAGGTTTTTTGGACACTAAAACCGAATAAAAATGTAGCATTTATCCAATAATAAATAAATAAATAAATATTGAAATTGCGAGGCAAAATGATACTAAGAAACAAAAATAAAAATAGAAACAAGATTAAACAAAATTAAAAATAAACTGTTTAAGGCTTAATTTGTACTATTCGACTTACCATTTCTTTGTTATTATAAGCTGTTTGTTTTCCAAGCATCAATAAAATAAAATAAAATAAAGAAAACCTTAATGTCTCAAGTTCAACAAAGTAATTATAAAGTTAAATAACAAAAAGGGCCAAAGAAATACATAAAACAAACTACAAAATTAATATATAGTTATCTATGTATAGTTATTTATATATTGAACACATGAGATCAATTAAAAAAAATATATAAAACAAGTTTAACAAAGTAATTAAAAAGTAGGTAAGACAATTAAAAGGACCAAAATATTAAACACCTAAAACACCAAACCTACACATGAAATCACTCTTATTAAAAATAAATTGTAAATATTATATTAAACAACAAATAATGATGAAAAAATCTATGTTTATTATAGGGGCATAAAAATATTATATAGGTACTTACCTAATTTATTTTTGAATTTTGGAAAACAATCAGATAAATCGAGATCTTCGCTTTTGGAAGTGCGTTATGAATATAAAGCGTTGGCAACGTGCAGTGTTTTCTGACAGTATGTAGTGCTGAAGAGATTATAGGAACTCTTCCTTTGTAAACGTGCTGGGGCGTCGATCAGTAGTTTACCAGTCAATTCAGTGCAATCTATTTTACCGTTGATAAGTTTGTGCAGAAAAATTAGGTCAAGAAAATTTCTACGATAAGAAAGCTGATTCATCCTTTATTGTTTGAGAAGTTCGTTATAGCTGGTGAGTTTTTTAGCTATCTTGTCACCGTTAGGATACATGATACAGAAACCTTTGAACGCTTTCGATGCGTTTTGTATAGACATCGTAGTGAGGGTTCCAAATTAAACTACAATACCTACTCCAGAATAGGCCGGACAAGTGCGTTGAATAATTTTATTTTGGTGTATGATCGTTTAAATTCTTTGCTGCTTCTGATATCAAATCCTAATATTTTAAAACTTTTTGTAGTGATTGTTAATATGTGTTGGTTTAATTTCGTATAGGCTTTCGTTTGACCAAATTATTTAAGTATATCGTATCCATCCATTTTATTTATTAATACCTATTAATAAAGGACGACCACAGAATGAACACACATAATTCTCACATTATCAACCTTAATTATTTTGTTATGTACTTGTGCTCACCCAATTAATAATAATAGAAATTCATTCATTTATTTCCATATTTTGCAATTACAAAACTTAAGTAGACACGTCATCTTACAAAATAAAAACATATTT
The DNA here is from genome assembly GCA_963082625.1 of Pasiphila rectangulata. Taxonomy (NCBI): domain Eukaryota; kingdom Metazoa; phylum Arthropoda; class Insecta; order Lepidoptera; family Geometridae; genus Pasiphila; species Pasiphila rectangulata. The sequence continues at coordinate 17,922,928 of OY720254.1, forward strand.
AATCTTATGTTAACAGGAAATAAGGCACATGAATGAATCTGTTCGCTTTCCTGATAATAATAATAATACAGGAAAATAAAAATATATTTCTTTATAGTAAAAAAGCTCGCAGAACAGATGGCCGATGGGGCCGAAAAGTTCTCGAGTGGAGGCCACGGACCGGCAAGCGCAGCGTAGGACGTCCACCAACAAGATGGGATGATGACCTGGTGAAGACCGCAGGTCGACGGTGGATGCAGATGGCTTCCAACCGCAATAACTGGATATCCATGAGGGAGGCCTATGTCCAGCAGTGGACGTCCTACGGCTGAAATGATGAATGATGATGATAGTAAAAAATGTATTTTTATGAGTTTACAAATAACTAATGTGGAATAATAATATTTTTTTTTTTTAAATAACGGGTTAACAAACTTCTTGTTACTAATTAAAACTTATAATTAACAATAACAATTTATCATTGAGTCAGGGTGGTAAAAAAAAGATGGAGAATAACCCTGGTGAGTCAGAGGTTACCTCCTCGCTCTATCTAAGTTTTTATACTTGTATAAATAAAGACGCGTGGGCTCACTGCTTCGGCTTTTAGCATTACAGGGTGATTAATTAATTGATTATTCAATTACATTTAGTATGATTCGAATTATATTACTAAAGCGCAGCGTGTCGGGCGGGACGCGTTCTGTCGTGTCGTGACGGTGATCGGTCGATTCGATTCCCCGGCGCCGGCGACAAAATGGTTATGACGCGTCAGAACACTCCACACTAGTATGTTTCTGAGAATCTCGAAGAGAACAGTCGTTTGCGTTTATTTGTGCTATGTGCGATGTAATCTATCTTCATAACACTCGTTCTTTCAATATTAAATGATATTCGTTTCGAATCCCTCTAAGATAATTTACTGGATGAACCAAATATTTAAGAAGTAAATTTCTTTGTACTTAATTGTAAACTCCGACGAGTAAATTGTGTGTTATCTAATTTTAGGTACCTAAATGTAAGAACAACTTGTACCACAATTATAATAAATAAATAAATGGTAACCCAATATCTTCTTTTCTTTTTATGTTAACTTAACATTAGCAGACACGCAAGATTTTCTTCAATATCACTATCCGAGTCGGAGGAAATGATGGACGCATGCGTTCACTCCAAAATCCACCACTGTATTGACTCAAAATAACGTCAGAGCGCGTCTCGACACAACAGAATATTTATAGATAAATATTCTGTGAGAATAGTCTGCACACTCGTCGGCACGTCAGAGAGCAACACACAACACAACTTAATAATGCGATTCCGGCTTTACTCGTATTGTGTCCTATTCAAAGATCTGTGGTCCTCTGTTGTAGTGTATGCCGTTTTTTTGATTGGAGTTATGACCAAAGATAATGTTTTGACTAGGTAGGTTTTATATTCTCTTTGACTAGAAAAAATAACATGGGTGAGATAACGGGAGTTATTTCTGCCTTTGCTGTATTTTATCTTCTGAGATTCTTTGTTTTCGGTTAACTGAGTTTTTAAACGCTACAGGTATGATACCAACCAACCTACAATAGAGGAGAGAGAAAGGTTTATGCACGGTAGGAATTATAGGTAAAAATAACAGTATTCGTATATTAGTTCGTTATAATTATAATATAGGTAGGTATGTTCATGTTGTTGCTCGTAGTTTCTTGCTGACTGTGCGTCCTGCGGTTGTCACCATGAGCGGAGCCATAAGCATGGTCTTATGTTTATATGTCTGGATTACTTGCTGAAATAGAAGTGGACTTATAAGTGGACCTTGTAGTTCTTATGAGAAATAAAAATTCTTTAAACCTAAATAAATATTACCTACATAATTACTTAAAACTTTTTAAAATATCATGGTTTTGATGACCACTGCAATATTTAAGGAATATGTACCATGATTTGATTATTTTTGAGTATCGCGGTACCTATTTCGGCGCAGTTCCACACGCCATGATCACGGATAAACATCATCAACAGATCATGGCGTGTGGAACTGCGCCGAAATATCGGGAAAACTCTGAAAAGAATCAAACCATGGTAAATATCTCGTAAATAAAAAAAAGCAATGCCTTTTGCATCTATTATAGGTGATTTATACAGCGTCAGCAAGTAATCATGCTGTACGGGACGCTGCAATGCCTGGGACATTGTTAGATGGATTAGGCTTGCCCAGCACCTATACCATCCTCTCAGTCAGCTATTATTCAGAGGAAAGAACAGGTCAATACGTCTGAAGCTAAGCCGCGGGTTTCCTCACGATGTTTCCTTCACCTTTAAAGCACGTGTTAAGTGTGCACATACATTTTTCAAGAAAGAAAAATCCATTGGTGCTCTGCTGATATCGAACCAACGACCTTCTGATTGAAAGTCCCCGCGACTTTCAATATACATACATACCACTCGACCAACACGGCTTTTTTTTTAAGTCGTAAATATTGCTTATAGTATTTAAATCATTATTTTCATGCCCTAATCACGCGGGGTCGGAACAACAAGTTCTCTTATTCTCAGTCAACATTATTTTTAGAACCTATTATAACCTATATACCCTAAATATAATATCGCCCACATCACCACATTGTCAGTATACCAGGTGCTAAGATCTGACTTAGAATCTGCCACCTGGTCCGTAAAGGTTCGAAATAACCTAGGACAGCGAAGAAAGTAAAATAATTGTTTTATGCCATCTAAACATTTTGTACAGGAGACTGTACCGACATTCAGAATTCAGAAAGTAGGGCTGTAAATCAGAATGCGGTTGAGCGGTTAATATAGACGCTAAAACGTAGGCCAGGTTACTTGAGATAAACACCTCTTGACATCCTCCTTTTTTACGTGTCTTTCCGCTTCACAGCCTTACCAGTACAAGTTTGATGAGGAACACAGCGAAGGTGAGGAAAGAGATTGTCATGAGCGCGCTCTCTGAGGAAGGGAACTCCACGTGCCCTCTTGCAGCGCGCGAGCGGCGTCTCGAACCTTCCTCGGCAGGCCAGGCGGCGTCGATGCGGTCTTCTGGAATCAAGGTCAACCCGGATCGTCTCTTGTCTTAAGCACTTCATGTTTTGATAAACAGGTGAAGCCCTCAAGCATCTGCCCACAGAAATAACTGTCATTATAAAACTTGTGTTTTTTTGGTAGAATCAGTTTCTGCATTGAGGTGTGCAAGTAGCAGAATTAGAACTGGGATTTAAAATTAGCTCCTTCTCAGTCTTCTCACTGCAGGCTAACTGTTGCTTCATGATCATTTCAGCCGTAAACGTCCACTACTGAACACAGGCCTCCCTCATGAATCTCCATGATAGTTAGTTGCCTTATTCAACACGCTTGGCAGGCGGGTTGGCGAGCGTAGTACGGATGTTGATATCGCTTATCCCTTAGCAGGCTCTTACTGCATCTACGTGCATGAGAGGAGGGGTAACATTCTACTGCCGGCACCCCACGGCATGCTTCATGATGATGATCGAGATCATTTTCTGCATCCTTTGTAGTAATGAAATGTAGGGAAATAACCTAGTTTTATTGTCTTATCATAGGTAGGTGTAGTTAGGTAGGCGTTGTTTCACAATTGCCATTACAATTATAGCCAGTGTTAGACTCAATGTAGTAGATACTCACTTATGTTATTCAGCAAGGAATGTTTCAGTTCATTTAAGTATGTAATCTTCCCGTTGGCTCCTCTTTTCGTATTCTTGGATATCGTGTCAGCTACCACTTTAATAAATTTCAATAGCTTTTCCATGGTGTTTACTCTTACTTCTCCTGATGTTTTTTCACCTCCCTCAGAACTGGATTTGCTAACTTCATCGTGTACATATTCGTATTCGATAGAATCGCGATTAACATTCAAATTGCTTTTCAAAACGTTTGTTTTGGCATGTTCTTTATTTTCAGTTTGTGTTACTTTTTCACTTTTTGTTAGAAATATATTTTCTTTATAGTTACTGGTTTTATCTGTAGGTTGGCTATCAATGTTTTTCACTTCATTAACAGTAGAGGCGTTTTGATGTCTCCAATTATGTCTGATAGCTTCTGGATTATTAATCGTTAATTCTGGATTTGGTTTGATATAAGGCTTGTTAAAATTCTTTGAATGAATTTGTACCTTTTCAATTGTAGATTTCGTTTCTTCAAGAGGGTCAACGTGTGTGATAGCATATTTATCTTGTTCAAATATTTCAGTGGTACTAAATACTCTGTTAAAATTTTTTGAAGGCTGCAAAGGTATTTGTTTTTGCTGAGTATTTTTGAAAATATGCGATTCTGCACCCAAATCACCACTATAGTCGTCCATGTTAGCTAGCCTGACATCGTTTCCTCTCAAAGGCTTTTCTGACATTTTATTTATCTTCACTGTAGGAGATTTAACTGGAGTGTTAGGTAGATGAACCCTTTTGACATTGCCTATGTTAGATACTCTCTCTATCTTTCCCGTAACAGAGTTTTGTTCCTCTTTGAACTTTGTTTTTTCTGTAAGTACTTCTTCCTCATCATGTTTTCTTCTTTCATCAGGCTGACCATAATTTCTTTCGTTACTGTTTGTAGCAAAATCATTATAAATTGGTTCTTTCGTTGTGAACTTAGTATCGCTTCTTATGTTATTCTTTAGACGGATGTTTTGATTCCAGTTATGTTCCACAATAGAGTCATTAACGTAAGTTTCCCTTGTGGGGTTTGGAAAGGGCTCACCGTCTCTCACGGGTTTGAATGTAGTATTTGAAACGTAATATTTGTTCTTTGATAGGTGTTGATAGTTATATGTATTTCTCGTTTCTTCAAGAATCTCGTCTAAGAAAGGATTAAATCTGATTGGTTTTTCGGCTTGATTTCGGTGGCTTTGTGGTGGATGTCGATCGAGGACGAGGGAATCTGTCACTGGATCCTGAGTTTCTTCGTGATAGAGTTGAACGTTTCTCGTCGAGTCTACGTCTTTGAAGGTTTTTGTGGGGTACTGAGCATTTTGAAGGAAGTGGTCAATATCTGGAGCGTGTAGTACATCTGGAGTGATCCTGGTAGGTGACTGTTCTTCGAGTACAGGTCTGTCGAAGCGCGTGGGTTTCTTGTAGTGCTGCTGCGAGATCTCGACCCAGTCGGCGCCTGCGCATGCTGCCAGCAGTGCTGTGACGCAGGCATAGCTGCGGGGCGGCAGCATGACTGTGTAGCTTATTGTGACGAGATCGTGACAGCCGCTTAGGATCCCAGGGGTGCAAAACATTTTAATGTTAGTTATCTGTTGTTATTTTTTCAAAGTCAAAATCATTTATTCATATCTACTAAGTTCTCATTTCTATTATATCGCCGAAGTTCACCTACCTATGTAAAAATACAACCATACAAAAAATCAGCAAGACTATTTGGCAGCGGTAACGGTACAGTCGGTAATCTTTAATTCACGATTTGTTTATAATGAGTTCTCAATAAAACCTCATAACTTTGTTTATTCTTTGGAAGCTATCGAAGTAGCACATACCTACCCCTACCCACTGGATTTAACTCGTACTCGTACTAAAATTTACTGAAAATGAAACTAAGGAATGTTTTTGAACCGAACCACGCGGGCTAACAATTGTTGCATACATAAGCAAAAGTTAAATCGGCTAGTATTTCTGCTTCTGCAAGGCACTCAAGTGTGCATATCCTTAGACGATGCAAATGGATTGCTGCCAGCGACCCGGAGCCGGGACAATGCACAATACACCCCGACACGGGATGTCAGTGCAAGTCTAGTAGATATCCGCCACCAAACTTAGAATTAGAAAGCCCGAAGTTGCGCGCCCCTGTAACCTGCGCCAAGTTCACGGCGCGTGCGCTTCCGCGATTATCTGCTCCACGCGCACAGCGTCGCGCCGTGACCGCTAGCATCAGGCACACGGTCAACGACACATGGCCTAGTTCTGAACATCAATGTAGGTTTATAAGTATACCTAGTTTAAAGTTTATTCAAGTTTAAAGTTTATTCAAATAATCAATGTAACATTACAGATTAACCAAAGCGTTACACGTTAAATCTTACACTCATATTAATCACACATTAAATAAATATTATTAAAACAACACACACAAAAGAAATACAAAACATAAAAACAAAAGAAAAACAGAAAAATCTAATTAAAACAGGTGGCTAGGAAAAATTATTTACAATTCTATACTTTCACAGTAGCTTTGACATACTCTAGAAATTATATTTATATTATCATGAAATAAATCTAAATCTGGCTCGATTTTCATAATTACATTGAAATGGTTCTGAGCGCGGCAGATGGGGGATTGTTGGCGTGCAACCGTGCGTGGGGGTATGGGGGCGAATAGTGGGACTAGTCTGGGACGGAACCTGGCGCGCTGCTCAGGTACCCAGAGCCGACTCGCTTCCCTAACTAAGTCAGGACTGTCTACTATTCCCCTTAGTATACGAATAACTGTGAAAAGCTGATCGCACAGTCTGCGTGTCTGGAGAGAATGAAAACCAAGTGTCCCTTGTAGGTATTTAGTAGGGTACAAATACGGGTAATATCCATGAGAGTTCCTGTACAAGAAACGAAGAAAACGTTTCTGGACTTTTTCCAGCATTAATGCATAATTATGTCATCTCGTGGGGATTCCATATGCATGAGCTACTCTCTATTTTGGAGCGTACTAATGCGGTGTATAATGCCTTTATAGCGGGGACAGATGTAAATTCCTTACAGTTTCGTGTAACGAACCCAAGACGTTTGAAGCAAGTTGTTGTAACTCCACGGACGTGCTCGTGAAATGTAAGTTTGGTTAACACTACACCGAGGTCCTTCACAGTGTGACACCTTGTTATTGGGTTACCATTAAGCTCATAGCTCCATGTCATCATATGATGTGCACGTGAATAGCTCAGCACTTGACATTTCGTAATGTTTAGATAAAGTTCGTTCTTTTCACACCAGCTCATTATAGAGTTTAGGTCAGACTGTAGTGTAATGCAGTCCTGCAAGCATGTTATTGCCTTGACTATTTTTAAGTCATCTGCATATAACAAGCAACTGCTGTTAGAAAGACAGTTTGGGAGGTCGTTTATCATTAAGGAAAATAGAAGTGGTCCAAGAGAAGACCCTTGGCTGACGCCTGAACGCGTATGAAACGGTTTTGAGTCATAACAGCCTAAGCGCACGAATTGACTACGGTCGCGAAGATAGTCTGCGAAAATAGATTAGGTCACGACTGGCTAACCTTCTACTACTGCTCTGTCACACTAGGTCAGGGAGGAAATTTCCTAGAAGTAACAATCTACTCTGTTCTGTAGTGTGCAGTTTAGGAATAATGTTTTCCTCTATCACTAGGAAATGGAAATGATTTCCTTGCCATCAGCAACAACCCGATTTTAATCTATGTAGTATTCAACATCTCAAGAATAAATTGATGGGATTACTAACCAGTTCTGTGCGATATAACAAACTGTAAAAACTACATACTTATCTTGATAGAGGTGCGCACATTGTTTTTTGTCTTTTATTTGAAGACAAAAAATGTATAAAATTTACAGCAGAGGCCTAAATGACACTTATACACCTCTTCAATTACGAAGAAGGTTTCGAACTCGTATGGATCAACCGGTCCTCTTTATTTATATAACAACATAAGGTTTGCGTGGAATAATCAAATAAAACAACAATATATTTAAAACGGCGTTCAATAATCAGGAATAGTAACACAAGTGTAAATCGATCTCTCATTATCAAAACCACATACCTACTAGGACAACATTCAACATCAACATTGGAGGGAGCTTAAACGTCACCGGTAGATACTTGCGGGGCCATAGACAGTAGAAGTCTAGCAGAGACAGTAGAACACGTGATACTAGATCATCGCTTAACATCAGGCCAGATGTGGTCAAACGCAGTCTGGGCAGTGTCACGGGGGCAATGCACGATACATCCCAACGCGGGACGTCAGTGCAGATCTGGTATCCCTACCAGAATTAGATAAAAACTAAGTAGATTAGACTATTAAAAATAACTAGCTTCCACTAATCAAAACGCAGCATTTAGAAGCGAGTAGCCTGGTCAAGTAGGCTAAACAATAGCTGAACGAACAGCTGTAATATAGCTATTGGTTCAGCTCTAGTTTATATATATTATAAACTAGAGCTGAATATGACTACTTTAAGTGTTGTTTCAGTATGTTTTATATAAAAAGTTGCCGGATTACGGCGGTTATTCAAGCGAATCATTTAAGCTCCCCCAAACTTATTACCAATAACCACACCGCCAGTATTACAGGACTATTAATAATTAACGATTATTAAATATATTATGCTTTTCAACATCGATATAACTTTCTGTTCAATTTGACACTCACGTACGTACGTACTAGTATTCTGATCATCATCGTCATCATCAGTATTCTGCAGCTTTCGGCTCAAGGTTTCGCCACGTGAGGGCGCACTTTGGGCCAGTTTTAGATATAAATCTTTAATCTAATGTATCCTAATACTTGTTATTTTGGTCCAAATCCAAATTCTCTATACTTCCCAATTTAAATAAATACCAAATCTCCAATTTAAATAAAAACTGTTCAGTACAAAATGGGATACAATTTTAGTTTTTTAATTCAAATTAACAACGAGTTCGGCCCTACCGCACCACGCTTGCGACATATAACAATAAATATTAATTAAAGCTAAATAACATTAATTGCAATTACACTTATAATATATATTTTTTAATTAATAGTAATTTAAAATGTAATACCAAAAATCGTAAAAAATATTTGTGATTGGAAAACTATATTTTAGTCTTTGACAACCAAAATATGTTTATTTAATCAATGGATGGTCAAAATTTAGTCAAATTTGCGTCATTTAATTTACTAAACAATAAATACATGTTACCTTATGTAGACGCTTCATAAGCGTTTGACTACAGGGCCTCAAGCACTCGTTAATTAACCATATACCCTACCTACACTCATATTTTGTTGCATAAAAAACCAAGCAACAAAGCAGTTCAGTAACATATAAAAGCGATAATACAGTATCAAAAAAATCACAGAAATAAAAAGTTTGCAAAAAAAAATGTTATAAAAAAGTATAAAAACAGGTAAAAAAATCACAGCATCCCTTTAGAATATGGAATGACTTTAGATAAACAGTAGTTCCTGCATGATGCATTAGAATAATGTTAATAATATCTTCAAAAATGGAAGCAGATTGTCTAATATAATTAGTATTACATATATCTCTATAACTATTGGGCTATATTAAAGGCGTACATAATTTCTCCTTAGTTTAATCTCAATGAGTGTACATGTAAATGGAAGTATCCAACATGTCGGAAACAACGTAACTTCCAACATGGTGTAATCTTAATTATTTTATGAATATAATGTAGGTAAATGTACTTATTGTACAAAAGATTGTTCAAAAACCTTGGCACAGATTTTTTTATGGAAGATAAATGTAAAAATTCTCTCTCTCGTCACATTTCACTAGACCTAACTATTGGCCAATGCACTTATGTAATAAACGCCATTCTATTGGCGATTTTAATAACCATTTATCTAGTTAGGCACCTATTTAGACCGTTCAAAATATTATAATTATATAATAATTTAAAGTTACTAGCTTTTGCACGTGATTTCGCACGCGTTTTACCTGAGTTATGTGAGGTTGCTCCCCAGACAATGTGTCCAGCCACCCAGATATCGGAGATATTTATTTTATACCAGGTTCTAGCCGTGGGGTGCCGGCAGTAGAATTTTACCCCTCCTCTTATGCCCGTAGATGCAGTAAGAACCTGCTAAGGGATACCTCCGAAAGATGGGCAGCAGCGTTTCTTCGTGTATCAACATTCCGTACTGCGCTCGCTAACCCGCCTGACAAGCGTGGAGAATGGCAACTACCCCTCGTGGATCCATGAGGGAGGCCTGTGTTCAGTAGTGACGGGCGTTCTTGACCGTTTCAGTTATATATTTTTATAAATTCTTATGCACTTTTAATACAAAATACATGAATAATAAATACCTAAGCTTCGTTATACCTACTGATAAATCGCGCCCGAAAATATTCTTATTTGTTATGATAGTATAAATAAGGGACAGTAGAAAAATGAGCTAGTAAGCTAGTAATAAAACGGAGGGTTTGAGGGAGGCTTTTGCCTAGCGGTGGGACAAAATAGGCAAAGTAAAAATCAAATGGAGAGAAATATTTTAGGGCCGGACCACTGGTGACAGGACACATTGTACCTACAGTTGTCAAATTCTCCTAAATAATTCAACATTAGGTAACTGGCAACAAACATCTGCCTGCCCGCCATATTCCATCATGTTTATAATATTAGTAGATTTAGGAATTAGTTAATCTTAGACTCCATGAAAATAATACAATAATTATTTAAGCCAATTCATAAAGTATTCTTGTCAAATTTAAAACCAAATAAAAACTAGTAAAAAAGACCCGTATCTAGGTTAAAATCTCGTAAAATTTCGAACAGCAGTCCTTGCACTGATTCTAGAGCTACGTACGATACATAATCTTATTCTAATTGTGAGTTTACTTACAGACTAATAAAATGATTTATACTATAAATAGGCTAGGTGACTCAATTTTAATTGTTACTCCGTCATGTGATTAACAAAATCTATTATAAAGACACGTGTTCTTTCTTTTTTAACGTATTCCGAAAATAGCCGGGTTACATTATAATATAGAAATGTCGCGTGACATCACACGCTGGTACGCTCCGACCTGCCTGGTACACTATGACGTCACGAGCTCCCTATAAACTTCAGGTCGCTTTATCTAAGTGTTGTATAATTCATTTGATAACGCAAAAAATACGTGTCTATTATTTTTGTGTCATCTAACAGACGGACTACATATAATTTTGATTTCCATACCCTGCCATCGCGCCTGTTAAATAGTGATTTACTAAAAAACATCGAATGTCATACAACAATTAGTGCCTACAACATGTCAGTAAGTTAGTTGCCTACAGCGACATCGGCTGGCTCGATACAGGCGGAGCCTACTGAGGACCCCCTCGGCTGGATGTTAGCATTACAGTTTGTGTACTTGTTTAAATTAAAATTAATTGTTACCATTATAATATCATATAATAAAATGAACAACAAGTATTTGGTAACAAATCCGCTAACCTATATCTAATGCGCTAATAGCACTCAAAACGAATGCGACACGTGTTTCGCCTCTACCAAGGCAGCTTCAGGAGAAATCGGCTCTCCGTTCGTCACGTCCGTCCGTTTTGTTGCTAAATATTTGTTCTTCATTCAGATATTATAATGGATTTCCGCAAGTCACGCCTGAATCAATTAATTTCCCAAAAAATACATATTTTTGTATGTTTTCGCAAGTAACTTATCTTAGTGTTTGTTATGTGTTTCTGCGAGATAGGGGGGAAGGTGTGTGGGGGAAGGGGGGGGGGGGGGGGGGGGTTCACCGGACTAGCAGCTCCCCGCGGATCCAGGCGCGCTGCGCGGCGCCGCGCGCCGGCTCGCCTCCGCGCCCGCGCTCGACCTGCCACGTAAACGAATAAATAAATAATAAATAAATGTTGCAACACAGGAAAAACACAGTGAAAAATATTAAGGCATACACATGGACGGCTAGTTGGCGTGGAACACACATAGGTATGTAGATAGATAGATAACTCTTTATTGTACTTAACTTAATACTAACACAAAAATTAACATATAAACTTACAAAACTAAAAGTAGAAGTACAATGGGCGGCCTTATCACTATAAGCGATCTCTTCCAGGCAATAGGTAATATCACATATAAAAACCAAATTTCATCACTTACTGGTTCTTTAAGGAAGGTCATGCATTGTGTTCCACGTCAAATACGCTACGCTATTTATAACTCCCTAGTCAAACCTCACTTGCTTTATCTGGTTGAATTATGGGGTAGTGCTGTTAAATCTAAGCTTTCTAAATTTCAGGTTGTACAAAATAACTCTAATAAAACATACTCGTCAAAGTACTTTACATCCAAAAATAACGACGATATATTATGTCGAAATGCAAATGGTTCGGTACAGTCTTTGACTATGCTCTGACGTCACGAGCCCTCCCTAAACTTCAATACGCTTGATCCAACTCAACATCATCTCAGCTGCAGAACTGCTGCCCACGTCCACTGTAGGCCTCCTCATGGGGGACTGTCATACTCGCCACGCATGGAAGGCGGGTTAACGAGCGCAGTACGGGATGTTAACTCACGGAAGGATGCGTGCGCCTGCGACTTGTCCACGGAGAGTACGTACTGTCAGTGCGGCTGTTCCCAGCGCTGGTCGTCGGAGGGGTGCGTGAGGTACCGCGGGCCGGCGCGCGTCTCCAGGGCGCGCAGGTCGCGCCACGCCTCGCGCGTCTGCAGCCACGCGTGCGCCTGCGACTTGTCCACGGAGAGGCGCTTGCGCTGCTTTACTTGCAGCAGGTTGTTGATCAGGTCGATCGCTGGCCGGGGAAACGAAAACTATTTATTGCATTAGGCCGGAACAGCCGTTTAGGTAAGTCAAATTGAGATTTTGAAGGATTAACCTGCCGAAAACCTTAGCCCAAGAATCAATACACTTGAGGTCAGAGATAATAAGGTAAATGCCTTCTGAGATCCCTTCAACTTTAAACTGGCGATAAATTTGCAGGTCGACCGCATAAAGATGATAGTGAGAAGACAGGACTTGAGAGATGGCATTTATAAAAACAGAGAATAGAAGAGGAGGGAGAACACCACCTTGAGGAACGCCCGCAGTAATGTTGCACCAGTCGGAGCAAGACTACTCCGAGCGCACGCTCTGAGTCTTGAAATATATGAGTTAAACCAAGAGACTACAGAGAGGGAAATATTGAGGGAGGAAAGAATGGATAGGAGGGTTATCATAGTCAACTGAGTTGAAGGCGCTACTAAAGTCCAGTAACTCCAGGACCGTAAATAATCTGTCATCAATACCCCAGCGAATGTCATCAAACACTTTCGTCAAAGCGCTCACAGTGCTGGAAGAAAGCCAGACTGATATGGGCTCATGAAGTTGTGTTAGGAAAGAAAGAAATTGGGATACAGAAACAGGATTGAACACTTTAGGAAGGGGTATGACGTAAGCTTTTTTTCCAGATAGAAACACATGAGCTCGTTTCGAGAGAATAGTTAACAATGTGTGTGATTGCAGAAACGAGGTCAGCAGACAGGAGCTGGAGCTTGTGGACGTGGATACCATCAGCTCTGGTGGAAATAGACTTGAGGAACCTCAATACTTTACTCTCAGAAACCTCGTATAAAGTTAAAAGAAGGACAAACAGGCATGGGCAGAAGAAAAACGAGATCAATAGTAGAAAGTTTAACAGTGGAATTAAGAGAAAGCGGTGATTTGGAGAAATGCGAATTTATAGTGTTTAGATCAAACGAGAAAGAGATGGGATCTGACGTTTTACTATTTTTTTTTCTTGTGATTTGTGAACAAGTGTTATAGTGGTGATCAGTGTTCTGCAAAAGTAGTGTTCCAGTGTTAATCTGCTGTAAGATGCTTATTGGTGTGATTAAGGTGTTGATTTTGGTGTAACTGGAATACATTACTGAATCCCGAAGCCAACAGGTGGCAGCACTCACCCTCGGGCGAGATGTCCCGCCAGGGCGCGGGCGGGTACATGAAGGCCGCGTTCTGGATCTGCTCGTGGATGTCCTCGTCCTCGTTGAAGGGGAAGGTGCCCGACAGCGACACGTAGATGATGACGCCCACCGACCACATGTCCAGCGAGCGGTTGTAGCCCTTGTTGCGGAGCACCTCCGGCGCTGCACACAGGAGTGCTCGTGGTTACATTCACAATTACAAATATAAAATAAACGTCTAAGAACATGACATTTATATCTAACTAGCTTCTGCCTTGGCCCTGCCTGCCTTGCCTTCTTGACTTGGAGCGTCGACGTGTTGTTATCCTGTGGTTAGGTTGAGTTGTGGTACGTACCGAGGTAGGCGGGCGTGCCGACGACGGACCGGCGGAACGACTTCTCGCCGATGATGCGCGCGAAGCCGAAGTCGCACAGCTTCACCTGGGGGAACATCTCGTCCGAGGACAGCAGCACGTTCTCCGGCTTCAGGTCGCAGTGCACGATGTTCTTGGAGTGCAGGTGCTTTAGGGCCACCAGGATCTGAGAACCATAAATATAAAGATCACTTATTTGCACAAACACGTATAAGCTAGGGTGACAGCTTAGAATAAGAGGTTTGACGGAGACATGCTGAAGGCCCACCTCATGCTAAGCGGTAACATAAGTGATGTTAAACATACATACAAATTTAGGGGTGGTATGCTATGACAAAATGACGATACAAGCCGATGGGCCACCTGAAGTAAAGCGGTAACCTCTACCTATTACAACTGCAATATGGCGGTGATCACGGTCACGAAGCACGTGACCAACGCTGCATTGCATTGCGCCCGTCATCCTGAGACATAGAGTTGTAAGGTCTCATGTGCCCGTAATTTCATGTTCATCTTTCTTTACCATGTCAGTCATCGCGCGACCTTGGTGACGCACGCGCGGGTCGTTGTACTTTATCCGGGAATTCTAGGAAAAAAATCATGACGACTGCAAAGTGTAGTAATTGCAATGTAGTTATAAATGAACTATTGGCTTTTATTCAAAACAAGCTACCAGTGATAGATCAAATTAGTTTAGTACAAATTTGTTCGTCTGCCTTCACCGCAGTGGATATATTTGAAGCAAAAAATATTCTTTACGATTGCGTGAAGTCAGCAAATAAGAAGTCGCAGCGTAAGAGAGAAGGAAAGGCCCAAAGGGACTTAGAAGACGTTATAGGAGTGTTTCGGGAACTCGATCCAGGAGATTTTCCCGTTTTTGTGGCAAAAGATCTTAATAAACTACCCCCCGTTTATTTTGATCACGTCGATGTAACGAAGCTTTTACGGGATCTGTTATTGTTGCAAAAGGATATTTCTAACATAAAGCAAAATTATGCCACAACAGAAGAACTAAATAGCCTGAAGAATCACGTAGAAAATATTAAAACAGCATCAATTGTGAATAATTTTGATATGAATATGAGACAAAGTAGCTCGAGTAGGACGGAGGCCTGCTATGATAGCGGCCCTATTGGTTTGCTGCACATACCTGAGCCCTCTGAGATCTCTAAGGACTCAGAAAATGATGCTGCGGCGCCTCAAGCTGTATGCTGCCCACCACCCCATAGCTCGAAAGTATCGCCGTTATTTAGAAGCATGGTGAAGAAGAGTATCGTAGTGTCGCCTAGGCGTGGAACTGTACCTTTTCAACAGTCGGGCTTAACATTGACTTTGCCATCATCATCATCAATATCACCTAAGCTCGATGCAGTGCCGGACAACCGGAAATCATTCGCCCAGCTGGCACGTAAAGAAGGTGTTTGGAAGGACAAGGAACCAACTGAAGAATGGAAAACAGTGAATAGACGAAGATATAGAAACAGATTAGAAACGACCAGAGGGGAAGCAAAATTAGAGCCAGATAGTAGGTTCAGACCTGCGGATATAAAGGTACCGTTATTCATAAATAACGTCGATAAATCCACATCTGACCAGGATATATCAAGTTACATATTAGAAAAAACGAATGTGCAAGTCACGCTAGAAAAGATAACACCTAAAATAGCACGAGATTACGATGCTTATAAAGTAATGGTACCTCAAAGTAAGCTATCTTTGTTTATGGAGGCTCAAATGTGGCCGGATGGCATTTCATTTAGACGCTATGTCAGCTTTTACAAGCGATATGAAGCAGGAACGAGTGACCATAAAAATACATGATGGATTGCAAGCTTATCTCTTTTAATTGTAAAAGTGTGAAGCGATCGTCGCCTTGTATTAGAGACTTATGTGACACTGCGGACATTGTAGCACTACAAGAAACTTGGCTACTGCAACATGATATTCCATTCCTCGGGACTATTCATGAGGAATTTGAATACACGGGAAAATCTGCAGTAGACACATCCAGGGAGCTGCTTCGTGGCCGGCCATACGGAGGAACTGCGCTGCTATGGAGAAAGAATGTTTTTGCTTCTACAACGATCATACGTAGCTCAAGCGCGCGCATCGCGGCGGTCCGGTTCGAGATAACAAACCGGTCTTTCATTGTGTTTAGCGTATATATGCCTACTCAGTGCGAAGACAATCTTCCGGAGTTTATCGAGTGCCTTAGCGAAATTAGTGCAATAATTGAAAGTAGTGGAGTAGAATCTGTTTATATTTTGGGTGACTTTAATGCGCATCCGTCAGAATTATTTAGTAACGAATTAATGAGTTTTTGTGCTGATCAGTCGTGGTGTTGTGCGGATATGGAAATACTTGGTGTTAGGTCCAGTGAGTACACTTTTGTGAGCGAAGCCCATGGATCGCGCCGGTGGCTGGACCACTGTGTTGTCACGCTGGCGGCACGGGACACTATTAGAGACATTAAGGTATGTTACGATGTGTTATGGTCGGACCACTTTCCATTATTAATCAGCTGTGACCTGAACTTAGTTCGTGATAGAAATAAGTTTATTATGAAAAATAATAATAATTTACATAATAAAATAATTTGGGGCGATCGACATTTATCTCAAGTTAATATTTATTCTAAATTTTGTCATGACAATTTAAGATTAATTAATTTTCCAATTGAATTTATTTTATGTGCCGACAAATACTGTACTGACATTTCACATAGATCCGTAATTGATAATCTATATCATGACATCGTTCAAATCTTGGTGGAGGGAGCAATATTGACATCTATTTCAAAACGATTTGTTAAGAGCAAGTGTGTGATTGGCTGGAACAAACATGTCAGCCCAGCACACAAAGATGCTAGAGAAAAATTACATATGTGGTATTTACATGGAAAGCCGAGTAGTGGACCGTTTTATGAAGATATGTGTAGTACCCGTAAGACATTTAAATCTAAGTTAAAATGGTGTCAAAATAATCAAGAAAAAATAAAAATGGACATGATTGCAAGTCATAAAAGAGATAAGAATTTTTCAAAATTTTGGAGAAGCGTCAAAAAACTAGATTTAAAGCCTAACCTCCCTGCAAATATTGAAGGCGTGTCTGATCATAAACAAATAGCCAACTTATTCAAACAACACTTTAATGTGCCTTCAATGCGGACTTCGGTGCCGCGGGATTTCGATGATAAGACTAGTCATTGTGCCGGTGTTTCCTTGACCAGAGTTACAGGTAAGGAAGTTAGAAAAGTAATCGAATCCATGAGTACAGGTAAGTCACCGGGGCATGATGGTCTTAGCATCGAACATCTGCGGCATGCGGGGGTTCACTTACCCAGCACTTTGGCTATGTTCTATACGTTATGTATCAGTCATGCGTACTTGCCCTCTGAGCTAATGAAAACTATTGTCGTGCCAATTATAAAAAAATAGAACAGGGGATATTTCAAATAAGACTAATTATAGACCAATATCGCTAGCGACTATATTAGCCAAGGTCCTAGATCGGTTGCTGGATGGTCACCTGGAAATGCACCTTCATCTGCACGATGGCCAGTTCGGGTTTAGAACTGGGCTGTCCACCGAAAGTGCTATACTTAGTTTTAAGCACACTGTAAGGTACTATGTGGACAGACAGACGCCGGTCTATGCTTGTTTCCTGGACCTGTCACGGGCATTTGACACGGTATGCTACGACATACTGTGGAAGAAGCTCCGTGGCACATCACTACCGAGGGACCTCTGTTCTGTTTTTGAGTATTGGTATGACCATCAAAGTAATGTTGTTAAATGGGCAGGGACTCATTCAGATGTATATGGACTGGAGTGTGGCGTGAGGCAAGGGGGGGTAACATCCCCGAAGCTATTTAATTTATTTATTGACAACCTTATAGATGGCCTTAGCAGTCTACCGGTCGGATGCACTATTGACGGAGTGTCCGTCAATAATATCAGCTATGCTGACGACATGGTGCTGCTGGCGCCATCTATGGGAGCTCTAAGGAATCTTTTAGTTTATTGTGAGTCTTATGCTGCGAGTCATGGCTTGCAGTATAATGTAAAAAAATGTGAATTTATGGTGTTTGGACCTTCTGGTAAAAAAATTACAAATGTGCCCCCTGTTTTGTTAAATGGAATGTCTATAACTAGAGTTAATAAATTTAGATATTTAGGACATATAATTGTAGATACGTTAAGAGACGAAGAGGATTTAGAGAGGGAGCGAAGAGCGTTGACGGTGAGAGCTAACATGCTGATCCGCAGGTTTGCTCGTTGTTCATCGGACGTAAAAGTCAATCTTTTCAAGTCATTCTGTCAGTCATTCTACACGAGCAGCCTGTGGCTCACATACACGCGTAAAGCCATTAACGCTCTTCGCGTCCAGTACAACAATGCCTTCAGGATGTTGTTGGGGCTCCCGCGATTCTGCAGCGCATCCGGTATGTTCGCTGAGGCGCGTACAGACGGATTTGCTGCCTGTATGCGCAAAAAAACAACCTCACTACTAGGCAGAGTTCGTCGGAGCACCAACACCATCCTGAAGATGATAGCGGACAGATTCGATGGTCCGCTATTTAAACACAGCATTGCTGTACTTATGAAGGAGGCCTAACATGTTTGATTATACTATCTTACCTCTATAATAGATTTAGAACTAATATAATTTTAAGAATAATACTAATAATTTGTATGGATTTATATTATCTGAAATAAATGACATTCTATTCTATTCTTCTTCTATTTACCATGTCTTTTAGCTCCTCCATTCTGGTTCTCTAAGGTTCTGAAGGATTGTGACTTCATTCTTCAGCCATAGTAGGATCAGTTGCCAGTCAGTCTCCCCTTTTCATGAGGTAGGATCATCTCTAGCATGTCCCCCACGCAATCTTCACACAACACCTTATCATCATCAGCACATTTTATGCTTCTACATTACTATTAGATCTCACACCAGGTTCTGGAGTATTGTCACTTTGATCTTAAGCCATATGATTTGTGAGTCCATTTTCATACCTTCTCCATCTTCAGCAAACCCCTTTCAGCTTCTCCATAACTACGCGGCCTCCTTGCACCTGAAGACAGGTTCTGGAGTATTGCCACTTGGTCCTAAAGCTATATTAGAATCAGTTTCTCACCTGCGCTACCAAGAACTTGGTGACCCGCTCAGTGAGTCTCCCCTTCTCATGAGACAGGATCATCTCCAGCATGTCCCCTTTGAGCTTCTCCATCACCACGAAGATCCGTTCAGGCGTCTCGAACATGCGCTCTAGGTTGACGACGCCGGGGTGGGACAGGTTCTGGAGGATCGCCACTTCGTTCTTCAGCTGGGCTTCTTCTTTTGTTGGGAAACGGAGCTTGTCGATCACCTGCAAGATAGATAGACGAGCTGATTGCTTGTAAGTTGATTTAAATTAACATGATATGTAAAACTGTTGACTTGCGATTAAGAAGTATAACGCCAGAGAGCTTCGCCAATTCGGCGCGCTGCCGACATCTTTTGGCGCTCAAGCAAACCTCACGACTCTCAAAACTAAGTTGTCGAGACTAAAACTGCCAAATTTGAACAAGAACTCCTCTACTCTCATCTAAGTTTATTTATAATTTAAAGTTTATTTATTTATAATAAATCTAAATAAGAACCGGCAACTTTCCAGAACGACTTAAGATAACTACAGTGAAGCCTCTGTTTAAAAAAGAAAATAATGAGTTGATGCAATATTATACACCCATTGCACTTATATCTAATTTCTCAAAGATATTTGCATATTATGTATAGAGCAAAATGGATTTCGACAAAAGAAAATCATAAATATGGCAGTTTACAACTTTAAAAAAAATTAAATTTGTCAAGTGGTTAGACCTACTTGTGCCATATTTTGCGATATGACACAAGCTTTTGACTACGTAAATCATAATATTCAAATAAATTAACTGGAAGCTTATGGGATTAGAGGCATTATGTATACGTTTAATAGAAAAATATCGAGAAATCGTTTTTTTGCGAAACGGCCGTCGCGCAATTTTTTTGTGCAAAATGCGTAACAGATGAAGCGACCTCCTCGGCTACGGAGGGACCATTCTAATTCAATATCAGACCTTGATGGCGACGGCTCGGTGCGTGCGGCGGTGCACGCCGGCGTACACGATGCCGAACTGGCCGGAGCCCAGCACCTCGTCCGGGTGGATCTGGTACACCTGCGCCATCTCCGCCGCGCGCGCGCCGCCCGCCGCCTCGTCGCCGCGGGGGACCTCCTCGGCTACGGAGGGACCATTCTAATTAAGTATCACTTTCCGCACAATTATGCATAGAAAGTAACATAAAAAATAGGTAGAGAAGTAAAGTTATTAATTGATTCAGGCGTGACTTTCCTTTTTGCGGTCCATTATCATATCTGAATGAACAACAAATATTTAGTAACAATCCGCTAACCTGTAGCTAATGAGCGCTTAAAAACACTCAAAAAGAATATTTAATTTAACTTATAGCTTGTATACAAGTTGTAAGAACAAAGGTTGTAAATTGTAGCACAACTTATGCTTTATGTGTGAGTTAACTTTTAGGTTATCTCTGCTGATAGCGAGCAGTGAATAGTCGGGTGAGGAGCGCTCTACCTGAGGCGTGGTGCGTGACCGGCAGCACGGCGTTGCGCAGCGCCGTGTCCCAGGAGCGCGCCAGGTAGGCGCCCAGGCCGGACGAGGCGCCCGGCGCGCCGCCCGCGCCCTCCACCTCCACGCCCACCATGTAGTCCACGTTGGCGGTGCGCACCTCGAAGCAGTGCATCACCTCCGCGCCTGGACACACAGAATAACCCTTTACTTCAATTAAATATTGAATATTCGGTCTAAAATTACAATTCGGCACGAATAAATGGAACTCTCAAATGCCTTTGATTATGTTTTCTTTGGTAAACTATTATTTACGCTTTATATCAACGGGTGCATCGCAAGGTATTCCTGATGGTCCCATTTTATTCGACCCATAGATGAGCATTACAAAACAATATTATGTATAACTTATTAGGGTACGTAAACGAATAGCTCTATTATTATAATGGTAATTTATTTTATAACTTGCCTGGATGCATTTGCCTTGCGGTGTCCACAGCCAAGATTTCGTTGAGCGGAATCTCCTTGTAATAGTTAGACCCATGTTCCGACGTGAATAGTGTTATAGATTTGCTATCTAATCTCCAGTAGTGGCGTTTTAGCTGAAAGAGATTAACATGTTAACGAAAACTGACACTTAAGGATGAATACGATATTTTATGGACATAGATTTGATGGTCAACGCCTAAATAAAATAATTTTTATGATCTTTTTTGTCTTCCTTCTATGTTTTTTTATGAAATCTTGAGCATTTTCAGAATTGATCTATTTCGTATTTTATATAATTTACATAACTAACTAATCTTAGTCATTGGACATAAAAGCGTAGGCCATCTTAATCACCAGGCTGCATAATCTCCTCCGAATATTAATGTTTATACGTGTATAAATAATAAAAAGAGAAAAAGAACATAAGAAAAAGATTAGAGGTAGCAGACAAGCATACAGGCCAACCGCAGGCTGATGATTACGTATCTCGCGATAGGTTTGCAACAGGCGTAAATCTGGCTATATATATACAAAATTAAGTTTGTAGTATATAATTAACTTTGCATATACAACAACACCTGTTACTAAATCAAAAGTAACGTTTGATAGCGATGAACAAGAGATTTGCGCCCGTTGATACGTAATCAGCCTCCTGATGTGAAGCGATTACCGTGGTCCATGCTAGCAGCGTCGGAGGAGACACACTCGCGTTTTTTGACGCCCAATTCAGAGAGCTCCATGCTGTCTCCGATGTAACCGGGGTGGCTAGTGTTGTACTGACCGTTTTATCCTTATTAGTGAAGTGCACCAGCCAGCCCTCCTTGAGCCACTGGCCGTCGTTCTTCTTGGTGTGCTTGACCGACTGCACGATCCGCATCAGCGGGATGTTGGCGCTGGGGGACGACGACGAGCTGCGAATCAATCAATCAAATAATCATTTATTTTACCCTTACAACATTATAACACCGTCATTATCAAGACCTTAGCTCCCGTGCTAGTTAAAAAACTGTGTTTCGGCAAGGCAACTTCATGGACAAATAAAAATATATTACAAAGGTTGTACATATATGTATATACGTAATACTATAGATACAATAAAATAGATACAGTTCATTCGGGTTCGTACCGTCAGCACGATCAGTCTCGTCGCAGCGGCTGACTCGATGATTGACCGAAGTCGAATTGCGTTTTGTAATCGTAATTAAAAATGGCAAGTACAAAACGCACGGTCACTCTTCCCCCCGTGGCCCTGGACCAAGTCAACGTCACCGCGTTGATGCAGGACGTCTCGCAAGGCCGAGGTTGCCAGCATTCGTGCCAAGTTGGAGGATTCGGAGCTTACTATTTCCGAATTAAGGACATTGCGCTATGAAAAAGCAGTGTCGTCGATTTCACCGCAGTCAGTGCAAAACGTTTGTGTACGGCGCGGTGTGAATCGCAAGACATCACCGGTCAGGATTTCGGTGAGAAATGCAGATGCGACAAATACCGATGCACAGGTAAACAAATGCCCGGCACCGATGACCTCGGCCCCCTAGCGCCACCGATATATGTATGTGTCAGCCTTAGAACGGCGCCGGTACTGCACCTAGGGAGTTACTGAGATGATGGTACCTGCTCGGGCGGCTGGCGGAGTGTTCCAGAAGCACGTCACGCTGCGGCTCGTCTGCCGGCGCCGGTACTGCACCTAGGGAGTTACTGAGATGATGGTACCTGCTCGGGCGGCTGGCGGAGTGTTCCGGAAGCACGTCACGCTGCGGCTCGTCTGCCGGCGCCGGTACTGCACCTAGGGAGTTACTGAGATGATGGTACCTGCTCGGGCGGCTGGCGGAGTGTTCCGGAAGCACGTCACGCTGCGGCTCGTCTGCCGGCGCCGGCCCGCGCCGGTACTGCACCTAGGGAGTTACTGAGATGATGGTACCTGCTCGGGCGGCTGGCGGAGTGTTCCGGAAGCACGTCACGCTGCGGCTCGTCTGCCGGCGCCGGCCCGCGCCGGTACTGCACCTAGGGAGTTACTGAGATGATGGTACCTGCTCGGGCGGCTGGCGGAGTGTTCCGGAAGCACGTCACGCTGCGGCTCGTCTCCCCGCGCCGGTACTGCACCTAGGGAGTTACTGAGATGATGGTACCTGCTCGGGCGGCTGGCGGAGTGTTCCGGAAGCACGTCACGCTGCGGCTCGTCTGCCGGCGCCGGTACTGCACCTAGGGAGTTACTGAGATGATGGTACCTGCTCGGGCGGCTGGCGGAGTGTTCCGGAAGCACGTCACGCTGCGGCTCGTCTGCCGGCGCCGGTACTGCACCTAGGGAGTTACTGAGATGATGGTACCTGCTCGGGCGGCTGGCGGAGTGTTCCGGAAGCACGTCACGCTGCGGCTCGTCTGCCGGCGCCGGTACTGCACCTAGGGAGTTACTGAGATGATGGTACCTGCTCGGGCGGCTGGCGGAGTGTTCCGGAAGCACGTCACGCTGCGGCTCGTCTGCCGGCGCCGGCCCGCGCCGGTACTGCACCTAGGGAGTTACTGAGATGATGGTACCTGCTCGGGCGGCTGGCGGAGTGTTCCGGAAGCACGTCACGCTGCGGCTCGTCTGCCGGCGCCGGCCCGCGCCGGTACTGCACCTAGGGAGTTACTGAGATGATGGTACCTGCTCGGGCGGCTGGCGGAGTGTTCCGGAAGCACGTCACGCTGCGGCTCGTCTGCCGGCGCCGGCCCGCGCCGGTACTGCACCTAGGGAGTTACTGAGATGATGGTACCTGCTCGGGCGGCTGGCGGAGTGTTCCGGAAGCACGTCACGCTGCGGCTCGTCTGCCGGCGCCGGCCCGCGCCGGTACTGCACCTAGGGAGTTACTGAGATGATGGTACCTGCTCGGGCGGCTGGCGGAGTGTTCCGGAAGCACGTCACGCTGCGGCTCGTCTGCCGGCGCCGGCCCGCGCCGGTACTGCACCTAGGGAGTTACTGAGATGATGGTACCTGCTCGGGCGGCTGGCGGAGTGTTCCGGAAGCACGTCACGCTGCGGCTCGTCTGCCGGCGCCGGCCCGCGCCGGTACTGCACCTAGGGAGTTACTGAGATGATGGTACCTGCTCGGGCGGCTGGCGGAGTGTTCCGGAAGCACGTCACGCTGCGGCTCGTCTGCCGGCGCCGGCCCGCGCCGGTACTGCACCTAGGGAGTTACTGAGATGATGGTACCTGCTCGGGCGGCTGGCGGAGTGTTCCGGAAGCACGTCACGCTGCGGCTCGTCTGCCGGCGCCGGCCCGCGCCGGTACTGCACCTAGGGAGTTACTGAGATGATGGTACCTGCTCGGGCGGCTGGCGGAGTGTTCCGGAAGCACGTCACGCTGCGGCTCGTCTGCCGGCGCCGGCCCGCGCCGGTACTGCACCTAGGGAGTTACTGAGATGATGGTACCTGCTCGGGCGGCTGGCGGAGTGTTCCGGAAGCACGTCACGCTGCGGCTCGTCTGCCGGCGCCGGCCCGCGCCGGTACTGCACCTAGGGAGTTACTGAGATGATGGTACCTGCTCGGGCGGCTGGCGGAGTGTTCCGGAAGCACGTCACGCTGCGGCTCGTCTGCCGGCGCCGGCCCGCGCCGGTATTGCACCTAGGGAGTTACTGAGATGATGGTACCTGCTCGGGCGGCTGGCGGAGTGTTCCGGAAGCACGTCACGCTGCGGCTCGTCTACCGGCGCCGGCCCGCGCCGGTACTGCACCTAGGGAGTTACTGAGATGATGGTACCTGCTCGGGCGGCTGGCGGAGTGTTCCGGAAGCACGTCACGCTGCGGCTCGTCTACCGGCGCGGGCCCGCGCCGGTACTGCACCTAGGGAGTTATACCAACATTAAGGTAAAGTACACGTTCATTATAATATAATAACAAAATCAAGGGAATTTATCGCATAATACTTTTGATTATTCCCGAAGATTCGACTGCGTTTCAACAATCGTGGTCCCGGGTTGACTGGTGATTTCATTGGAGTGTCCATCAAGAAACGATGGTGGTTTTACAACTACCCTCACTTTGCCTTCAGAACTCGGTAGGGCCGCATTTACATTGCGGCACAGAACACTAACATTATCGCATATTTCAAATATTTTGAAACGACTTCAGAAAAGCTGGAGGTTCTCAAATCGTCTTACCTAAGAACCCTGTCCTTTATTTATATTAGTAACCGATTTGAAAAGAAAGAAGAAGAAAGAAGAAGAAAGAAAACACATTTATTGGCACACAAGACATACAGGTAAACAACAGAATCAAAAAAATATTTAACAAATAACATAAAACATCAAAATAGAAAAAACAAACCAGTATTACAAACTATGTGGGTAAGGCCCTAAAAAAGATCTTCTTGGGTTCCTATTAATACACTTTGAACTAGGTTCCATTTTTTTCAAAACCTAGTTCTGATGATGGGATCCCTGATAAATCAAGGAATATATTTAAATGTAATAAGCTTTTGGATATGTATATTATATGATTTAACAATCCTTCTACAGGGCTAACGAATTTGTGTTTATTGTATTGATATTCTATATTATTACTTTTTCAATGACATAATTATTATTAACTAGATGTCCCGGCGAACTTCATTTCGCGCCTACTACTGCAGTTTTAACGATACCATCTTTATGTATATTTCAATGTTTTGAAGTTGTACTATTTGACGAGTAAAACTATATTTTTGCCAATGAATGAACCATTGACCAAGATCCACTTGGGATCGCTGCGCCAGAGGGGCGAGGAGACGCGGGGGCGTACCTCGCGGTCGGCGCGCGGCTGGTCGAGCCCGTCGTCCGACTCCTCGTCCACCAGGCGCGCCGTGTCGGAGAACTCGCTGCCTGTGCTGATGCTGTCCTGGTTTTCGCCTGGAAGTTATCGCACACGTTGAGCCAGGGAAACATCCATCTAACAATGTCCCAGGCACTGCAGCGTCCTGTACGGCATTATTACCGGTTGATGACGCTGTATAAATCATCTATAATAGATGTAAAGGCCATGAGCCAGGGTCCCAGTAGCTCTATCTCTTCCGTAGAACGTTCACAGAGGACTCCTCATTGATCACTGAGTAATTGTTGTCACCACGCTTGGCAGGCGGGTTGACGAGCCCAGTACAGGATGTTGATACACGGAAAGACGCTGCTGCCCATCTTCCGGAGATATCTCATGGCAGATTCTTACTGCATCCACTGGCAAGAGAACATTCTACTGCCGGCACCCAACGGCGATCCCAGTAGTTTTTGTCAGGCTTACTGTACTTGCTGTAATCGTGACCTTCAAAAAGTCGATCAATCTAGGCAGCTTGTTCAAAATGATCTAAAAATACTTTTGGGGAGGAGTGGACATAGGTTTATAAACACGGGATCGATCGACTCAACCGATTTAATCATGTCATCATTTCAGCCGTAAAACGTTCTCTTCTGAACACAGGCCAAATGCTAATCTCTTGGGTCTCCATGAGGGGTAGTTGCCATACTCACCACGCTTGGTAGGCGGGTTGGCGAGCGCAGTAAGGGATGTTAATACTCAAATTTTAAAAATGCTA
Organism: Pasiphila rectangulata; assembly: GCA_963082625.1. Classification (NCBI taxonomy): domain Eukaryota; kingdom Metazoa; phylum Arthropoda; class Insecta; order Lepidoptera; family Geometridae; genus Pasiphila; species Pasiphila rectangulata. The sequence continues at coordinate 17,949,538 of OY720254.1, forward strand.
TTTCACTTTCAAAATTAACGTCAGATATACTATTCATTTTGTTAAAACGGGAATTACTCACGTAGTACTGTAACGTCGAAAATGTATCTTCGAAGTTACAAAACTACGTGAGTCAATCCCGTTTTTGCAAAATGAATTTAAAAATGCTGTTTTAATTTAATAATTTCTAGGTGTGTAATTGCAAAACGGGTCACGTTTTGCAATTACACACCCATCTTTCCACTAACGAGGGTTCTGTAAATGTCCAGCTGTGGCAATTAGGGAGGAGGTGATCCATCAATTACAAATCACTTCAAACTTGAAATTCAGAAATTTCAGAAATTAATTTATTTCATAGTTTGTAAATACAAAACATAGACACGCCCTCTTACAACATAAAAAAAAACATATTTAATCTTATGTTAACAGGAAAAAAGGCGCATGAAAGAATATGTTCGCTTCCCTGAACCACTTCATAAGACAGCATTTGAAGTGTGCTGTGCTCACTTACTGTGCACGTCCCGGATCTCGCCGCAGTCCTTGGGCACGTAGGGCAGACATTTCCTGTGCGCGTTGTAATGGCAGTCCTTGCACTGGAGGCCCTGCTTGAACAGCCCTCGTAGAAGCTTCTTGTAGAAGTGTGCTGTGTTCACTTACTGTGCACGTCCCGGATCTCGCCGCAGTCCTTGGGCACGTAGGGCAGACATTTCCTGTGCGCGTTGTAATGGCAGTCCTTGCACTGGAGGCCCTGCTTGAACAGCCCTCGTAGAAGCTTCTTGTAGAAGTGTGCTGTGCTCACTTACTGTGCACGTCCCGGATCTCGCCGCAGTCCTTGGGCACGTAGGGCAGACATTTCCTGTGCGCGTTGTAATGGCAGTCCTTGCACTGGAGGCCCTGCTTGAACAGCCCTCGTAGAAGCTTCTTGTAGAAGTGTGCTGTGCTCACTTACTGTGCACGTCCCGGATCTCGCCGCAGTCCTTGGGCACGTAGGGCAGACATTTCCTGTGCGCGTTGTAATGGCAGTCCTTGCACTGGAGGCCCTGCTTGAACAGCCCTCGTAGAAGCTTCTTGTAGAAGTGTGCTGTGCTCACTTACTGTGCACGTCCCGGATCTCGCCGCAGTCCTTGGGCACGTAGGGCAGACATTTCCTGTGCGCGTTGTAATGGCAGTCCTTGCACTGGAGGCCCTGCTTGAACAGCCCTCGTAGAAGCTTCTTGTAGAAGTGTGCTGTGCTCACTTACTGTGCACGTCCCGGATCTCGCCGCAGTCCTTGGGCACGTAGGGCAGACATTTCCTGTGCGCGTTGTAATGGCAGTCCTTGCACTGGAGGCCCTGCTTGAACAGCCCTCGTAGAAGCTTCTTGTAGAAGTGTGCTGTGCTCACTTACTGTGCACGTCCCGGATCTCGCCGCAGTCCTTGGGCACGTAGGGCAGACATTTCCTGTGCGCGTTGTAATGGCAGTCCTTGCACTGGAGGCCCTGCTTGAACAGCCCTCGTAGAAGCTTCTTGTAGAAGTGTGCTGTGCTCACTTACTGTGCACGTCCCGGATCTCGCCGCAGTCCTTGGCCACGTAGGGCAGACATTTCCTGTGCGCGTTGTAATGGCAGTCCTTGCACTGGAGGCCCTGCTTGAACAGCCCTCGTAGAAGCTTCTTGTAGAAGTGTGCTGTGCTCACTTACTGTGCACGTCCCGGATCTCGCCGCAGTCCTTGGGCACGTAGGGCAGACATTTCCTGTGCGCGTTGTAATGGCAGTCCTTGCACTGGAGGCCCTGCTTGAACAGCCCTCGTAGAAGCTTCTTGTAGAAGTGTGCTGTGCTCACTTACTGTGCACGTCCCGGATCTCGCCGCAGTCCTTGGGCACGTAGGGCAGACATTTCCTGTGCGCGTTGTAATGGCAGTCCTTGCACTGGAGGCCCTGCTTGAACAGCCCTCGTAGAAGCTTCTTGCAGTGCCTGTAATCACATGCATCAATCAATGGAAATGGGCCGTCGCGGGACGCCTGGCAAATGTGAAATATTTAAATTATGCAGCCTCACACAATGCTTTAACAAGCATTGGTACGGGGCTACCAGAAAAGGGGGCAAAGGCCTCAAAAGGTCACAAAAGGTCAAAAATGGCATTTTTGGGTTTTGAACGTTTTCGGCCATTTGAAATCTCTCGCTGAATAACTCCGGTCCCTGTGAACCTGGGATCACCAAAATCAATCAGTACCCTTCTCTCAATTAGACGTTGCTAACAAAAAAGGTTTCATGTAAATCGATTCAATGCGTTCGGTTGTAATCGTCCCATACACAGACAGACAGACAGCGCTATGCATAAATATCATTTGCAAAATTCGATAACAGACTCCATTGGTCGATGTAAGATACTGCGTCCAGAACCCAGATAGCTGACGTAGCCTTGAAGTCTGCCAAATTTAAATGGGACTGGGCTAGACAAGTTTTCCGTATGCCGGAAGAACTATGGGCAAAAGCTAATACAACTCTAACTCAACGATAGGCGACGACCACGTGGAAGGCCCAGGCGCAGATAGAGGGATAAACTTTTTTTTTACAATTCACACAGCAAGCTAAGCAGAGCTTGTGCTATGTATACTAGAACATTGATATACTTTATACAATATACTACACAGATAGATATTTTTTACTGTATATAGAAAAACATCCAGAACACCCTGAAGAAATATCTACAGATCGTACAGACATTTGTCCCGAGGCGGGAATCGAACCCGCAACCTCTTGCGTCGCAGGCGGACCTTCACCGCTGCGCCTCAGAGGTCGTCAACTGGACACATAAGGGTAATAATAATAATAATATAAAGTTACCTGCAAACGGTGGGTCGTGTGTAGGTGTGCACCTCGAACGTGTGCGGGATGCCGAGCGGGCTCAGCGCGAGCCCGCCGGCGCCCGCCGCGGAGCCGGCGCGGGAGGGCGAGCGGCTGCGCTTGTCGCTCAGCTGCAACAAACTTGCCTTCAAACAACTGCGAGTGGAATTCGTTGCCAGAGGCCCGATTCCCCGAATTGCTCTGTAGCCGAATGGTAAAGGCAGCCTCCGTTGAAGGTGTTCGTCTGAACGTTACGGGTTCGAGTCCCGTCGGAGACAAAATTTTGATTGCATTTTTCATTTCTAAAAATTTTTTGGTTGGTTTTTTCCTCGGTGGTACGGAACCCTTCGTGCGAGTCTGGCTCGCTCTTGGCCGGTTTTATTTTATTTATACCCGCTAGTGTAACTGAATGGTAGCCAAGAGACACGGTGCGACCAAGAGGCAGACCCACCCGATTGTCCAATAACATTATCAGTTCTGTGGGGACTCAGTGGACAAGAATCGCAAGGGACCGGGTCCAACCCAAGAAACGGGCTGAAATAAACTGGTTGTTGGCCACGAACTTAGAACGAGTGAGGTCACATTGCAGCTTTATTTTTATTTTATTTTATTCGGGAAAACAAACAGTACAATAACATAGAAAATTTAGAAAAGTAAGAGTAACACTTAAACCAGTGAAGTTTCCACCATTACATAATACATTTTACGAAAACAAACGTGAACGTGAACGTTATACAAAAACACAAGAAAATATCAAACAATTTTAACTATGGAATGGGTAGGTACTTAAAATTACAATTTATACTAACAATAACAAATAATTAAAAATTAAAAAAAAAAAAAAATTAATAACATTTCTAAACCAGCCCTTCAAGTAGCCATGGAGGAAGAAGAGGAGGAGAGGGGAGAGTTGGCAATGCTATCATAACATCTTTTACGGAACTCATTGGCAGTTATGTTAAATATATCGATATCAATAAATCTGTCATTATATACGTCACATACTCTGTTTAAAAACATATTTTTTTTATACTTTGTTCTGGTAATTGGGGTCCAAAAAGTTTTCTTTTTGCGAGAAGACAATCGGGCACAAGACAGATAAATATTTCCCAACAATAACTCTGAATCTATCAAATTTGTTAGAGTTTTGAACAAAAACATTTGGTCTTTAACAATACGACGATCTTGTAGGGTTTTGATGGGTTCCACAGCAGCAAACGGGAAACGGTACTTAAAATGTTTCAAAAACTTATTTTGTATTTTTTCCAACGCATGAATGTGTATATTATACTGCGGATTCCAGACCACAGATGCGTATTCTAGAATTGATCTCACAAAACAGTTATAAAGGAGAAGTAACGTTTTAGGGTTTTTGAATTCTCTCCCTATCCTTAGCACAAAACCAAGCATCCGATATGCTTTCGTAGTGATAGCATCATAATGAGTATTAAACGAGAGCTTGTTATCCAGATACACGCCCAAGTCCCTAACCTCAGACACTCTCGCAATTAAAGTATTATTAAATTCATAGCCGAAATTAATACTATTAGTTTTTCTGGTAAAAGATATAATGTTACATTTTTTTATATTTAATATTATAGAATTAGAATTACAATAAGAGTACAGTCTGTTAAGATCTTGCTGCAGGGCTTGACAATCAGCCATTGACGTGATTGTTTTAAAGATTTTAGTATCATCCGCGTAAATTAAACAGTTTGAGTGATGAAAATTACAAATAACATCATTAATAAAAATTAGAAATAATAGGGGCCCGAGGTGGGATCCCTGTGGCACTCCAGACGAAATGGGCATGAAGGAGGAACAGTAACCTTTAATTGTGACTGCTTGGCTTCTGGCTTGCAAATAAGATTCAAGCCACCTGAGTAAATCACCATGAATGCCCATCCCGTAAAGTTTTCGGATCAATAAATAATGCGAGACTTTATCGAAAGCTTTTGAGTAGTCTGTGTAGATGACATCCACCTGAAAACCATTATCCATTGCATCCGACACCATATGTGTTAGTTCACACAAGTTACTTTCGGTAGAGCGTTTACTAATAAAGCCATGCTGTTGGTTTATTATATATGGTCTTAATGCAGGAGATAACGAGTCATATACAATTTTCTCAAACATTTTGGCAATAGTACAGAGCTTAGAAATTGGCCTGTAATTCGCAACGTCGTGCCTATTGCCACTTTTAAAAATTGGTACAACAAAAGATCGTTTCCACATTTGAGGTATATATCCAGACCTGAGTGAGCGGCTGAATAAAAGATAAATAGGGACGTCAAGAGCATTATAATATTGTTTAAGAAATATAGGTGGTAAATTATCCGGGCCACAACCTTTTCTTATATTCAAATTCTTCAAGTACTTCCTAACAGTACGGACTGATAACTCAATAGAGTTCAGAATTGTACTTGAGTTACTATAGATACAATTATTACTAGGGACAGTAGGAGGTTCGAAAACAGAATGAAAGTATGTGTTAAACATTTCGCAGATTTCAACTGCATTAGAGCTGGTTAAATTATTTAGTGTCAAAGTGTCAGGCAGATCATCTGTTTTTTTCTTTGACTTTACAAATGACCAGAAGTTCTTACTATCCTGATTAATTTTAAATTCAGAATTAGCGATGAATAAATTGTAGCAATTATCTTCTATAATCTTCTGTCTTTTTCTAAGCAGCCTAAAAGATTCATAATCGGCGAAATTATTATATTTTTTCCATTTGGCATGAAACTTGAGCTTTTCTCTAATAATTTTAATAAGAGGTTTAGAGTACCAAATTGGGAAGCGGTTATTGTTTCTGATATGCTTAACAGGCACGAAGTCTTCTATGATTTTATTTATAGTACTATAAAAGGTGTTTGTCGCAGCTTCTAAGTCATCATAATCAAGATGAGAATGCCAATCAATGCCAGATAATGTTTTGCTAACTGTATAATGATCCGCCTCTCTAAAGAGACGGATTATACGTGCTGCTGGGCGTATTGTACGGTGTCTAAGTTCAGATAACTCTATTACAATGGGTGGGTGATGATCATCAACCGGTAAAGAGAGAGGAGATGTACATCTAGTTAGACCGCAATGACGATTACTTATAATTAAATCAAGCAATTTATTATTTTTATTATATATATTATTATACTGTTGAAGACCAGTATATGATAAAAACTTTTCAAGTTCAGAAGCAAGAGAGTCTTCATTAGCATTAATTAGAATAGGAACGCCGTCAGAGCAGTTCCATTGGCCATAAGTGATGTTGAAATCACCGGTAAGTACAAATAGGTCTTCAGAGTGGTCAATTACATCCTGGGCTGCATAATCAAAGAAATGAGCTATTGCATCGGCGTGACCATAACCATGGGGGAAATAGCAGCAATAAACTTTTAATTTCACACTTGAATTAATATTTAATAAAATTTCAATGACCTCAGCGTAGTCATTTGCAAATGGAATGCACTTTGATGAGAGTACAGAAAGATCACGATGGACAGCCACAAGAACTCCACCACCAAGGGAATCACCACGTGTATGATAATTTCGATCACATCTATATACATTGTATCGACCGTCAAACAATTCACTACTGAAGATCCCATCCAGAAGCCAAGTCTCGCTAAGGCAAATGATATCATAATTAGAGTTAAGAACATTTTTAAAGAATTTAAATGTTTTTGTTCGCAACCCTCGAACATTTTGATAGTACAAATTGTATATTTTTTTTATTGAAACCATTGCAAGAGATGACGTGTTACAGTTACGTTGCGCAAAATAGAATAAATTAATATATCCGGAAAGATATGATATAGCCCAATATCCGAAGAGAACATCAAGAAAAACTCAAAATTTAAACAGATATAATAATGCCCAATATACAAAGAGAATATCGATAAACACTCAAAACTTATGAAAATGTTATATAAATAACCACAAAAGCAGTTCGAAAGATGATTCAGAATTGTTATGATAGCACCGCCAGGGATTAGCAAATAATAAAAAAACTTAAAAAATCTTAATAATAAAAGCAAATCACTTTTACATACAAGAGAATAAGAAGAGAAAAATTCAATGATTCCTTTCAATGAGGTCACATTGCATTTGAACTTTATTTGTGGCGGAAATAGACCTGCAACCTCCAATCAATCAACGTTTCAATCGGCTACTAATCATGTTGGTAAAACCAGCGCTTCCTAGCATTCCTTATGTGAGGGAGCATAATGCTGAGTCAGGCCTCTTTGGACTCACACAACTTTGTGAACTGGTTGTTCATTACTTGAAATAGTATTATTCTGCTTTGACCCGCTGAGTGAGCTGCTTACCATCTATTTGTCACTATGTCGCAGAATATTTAACTGGATAGGTACTCTTAGATTAAAATTAGAAATAAGTCAGTTTTTTACTATAGTTATTTTAAAGTTTTGTGTGAGTCTAATAAATGTATTTCTACTTCTTCTTCTTCTTTAAAATCACCCTGTGTTTGAAAATCCGGGCATATGTGCGCGGACAAAACACATCGACTAATAAATCACCATAATATATCAACAGCTATACTACCCCCACGACATGCAGCCAGAGATCAGGGGTCAAGAATTGAATTAGGCGTTCCACAAGGATCTATTTTAGGCCCTTTTTTATTTTTGATTTTTATAAATGACCTCCCGTTCTTTGCAAAAAACTTGTGTGATAATGTTCTATTTGCCGACGATACCTCGTTAATTTTTAAATTTGATAGGAATAAAGTTAATAACGACGACGTAAATAATTCACTGTCACAAGTGCACGATTGGTTTACCGCGAACAACTCAGTGCTTATGCAAAAAGACAAAATGTATTAAATTTTTTTACAAAACGTAAAAGAATATCCAACAAAAATAATGTTTGGTGGGGAAATGCTCAATCCGGTTAATTCCATAGTATTTTTAGATATACACATAGATTCTTCCCTTCAATGGACACTGCAAATTGATGCACTTGCAGGTCGGCTTAATTCAGCAGCTTATGACAATAACAATAAGAAAATATTTATTACATAATTTAAACAGAATAAAAATCTTATGAGACATAAACTAGTCACCAACTCAGCACACGCCGTGAGAACACGGCACTGATTTTCAGTGGCACCATATTTGCCCCACAAGGCGCAACACCGACCACAGCAAAGACGTCGAAGGTAATATGACATAGGTATTATTATACAATAAGAACTATTACTGATGAAGCTACAGCTAGACTGGCTTATTTTAGCTACTTCCATAGTGTGATGTCATGTGGTATTCTGCTCTGGGGAAGGACGGCCGATATACAGACGATCTTAGTCCTTCAAGAACGTGCTATTTACAAAATTAAACCTCGCTTAGGGAACGTTTTAGTAAATTAACATTTTAACTGTTATATCGCAATGTATTTATGAAAACTTCCTGTATGCACACAAACATAATAATAACTTTATCAAAAGGTGTGATGTGTATAGCATAAATACAAGAAACAAAAATAATTTGCGATATATAAGAAACTGTGTGCGTTTCTATAATAAGCTTCCATCTGAGGCGAACGAACTATCGATACATAAGTTTAAGCTTTTTATAAAACAAAATCTCATAGAAAATGCTTATTACTCCATAGATGATTATTTGAATGATATTGACTCTTAGCCGAGTGTTGCTCGGTTCAGCCACGAAGAAATTAAGTCATCTTGCAATATCCAAGCTATCAAATATCCTTGCGGACATTAACATTAAGCATAATATTAAGACAAATATTGTAACAATGAATAGAAGTGAAAGAGTGAGGTTTTTTGTTCGCTTCTTTCCCTCACTTGGAAAAAAGTTATCTGAAGCGAACGAATTTAATTATGTGCTTTATTCAATTTAAATGTGTCTTGTTCTTCTTTTGTAAATTGACTATTCTATGTGGCTTTTTGCTCTATTGAATAAACACTTATTGACTTTGACAATCGATTTGTATTGATGATATTCTTATGTTTTAAATTTGATCAAAATCGGATTATCCGTTCAAGAGTTGTAAAACGACCATTTGTCCCGTGTCAGGAATCGAACCCAACTAAGCCACGTCGGCAGTCGATGATGATGATAACCGCTACTCAGCTTGTTGTAGACTCGAGGGCACCGGCCGAGAAGTGTACATTGAAAACCAACGCTGTATGTTCTGCATGCAGTATCTTGGGGCTAGATGATGCTGTGTGATTTGTCCAGCATTATTTGTTTATAACCTTACGCTTAATTTACTCCCTTTGTCTCATCCTTGTCATTGCGTGCCTATAGTTTCCAATACATAGCTTATTATGCTAAGTGACACGACTAGAGCTGGAGCATACGTCATATTTTCAACATGTTGGTTGCGATGACTTATCGGCATCGCACATCACTATTCGTGCAGTCCCACCCATAAGATATAAACGGTGACAAAATTCAGAACTTGATGGGTGGGATTTTAATGACAGCTGTCGCAGCGATCAAGCTTTGTTTTACGGAGTATAGATTAAGTGTGTATTTGCTCACATTGCTTATTTTCAACTTCTGCGCAAATATTTCACTTTGAAACTCATATATGTTTTGAAAACTTGATACTATAAAAAATATATCGATGGAAATAATCCCAAAATTGCCTTTAAATTTTAAGAGTCAACCTATTTCGCCATACATGGCCAGTAAGTTCCTGGCGCGTTCAACCAAACAAACAAACTCTTTTAGCTTTATAATATTGGTAGGTATAAATATATGATTTTGAACGATGGCGCTGCTGTCGGTATGTCACCAAATCTGCGGGCAGGACAACTTCTGCCGGGTTCGCTTTTCTACTTTTTCAGAATTACATATCATGGTACTTGTATTAATGCACGTTTAAAATGTTCGCTGCGAATATTAGAATAAGCTTCATTGTATATTTTTATATAATAAATATTTATAATTTATTTTAGAAACTACAAGACAGCGTCTTCTTCTGTGGGAGGCCTAGAGCCACTTGTCCTGAGCCAGCCAGTAGGTAAGTAGGCGAGTAAGTATGGGAACTATAATGTAGCTTATTATAATTTTATTATAATAAAATATATTAAATGTTGTAATTCCTACTTTAAAGTCCTATAATATTCCTCAATGCAGTTCTGTTTAATGCATTGTTCTAAGACCAGTCGGTATTGTTCCTATAACTCATATAATACAGGGTGCATTATAATATGTGTACTAAGCAGAAAGGGGGTGATTCTGACCATCCCAAGGAAGAACATTGTTCTACGATTTTTCAGAATTCAGTGATTTTCATTCAAGAAAAGACTATGAAAGTTTTAACTTCAACAGCTGATTATACGATAATGACAACCTTAACGCCAGCTGATTCTTGTCAGGGTCATTGAACTCCGCGAAGAGTTGCCGTACAGTACAAATAAAAATACCTATATCCACAACGAGGTTTTTTTAAATTAATTCATCATCATCATTTCAGCCGTAAAACGTCTACTACTGAACACAGGCCTCCGGATTGCCACCCACAGGATTGCCATGAGGGGTAGTTGCTATACTCACCATGCTTGGCAGGCGGATTGGCGAGCGCAGTAAAAGATGTTAATACACGGGAAGATGCTGCTGCCCATCTTCCGGAGGTATCACTTAGCAGGCTCTTACTGCATCCACTGGCATGAGACGAAGGGTAACATTCTACTGCCGGCACCCCACGGCTAAATTAATTATTAATTAAAATAAAAAAATCGAATTTTGACCCTACAATCATTTTCACATAAGACCAACTAGTAAAATTGAAAATTTTTGCCCTTTTAATCCTACGTGTTTTCATGGGCTGAAACCCCCCTTTCGGGTACACATATTATAATACACCCTGTATATTCATAACTCTATAATTGGCTGATGGGTGTTGAAATAAAAGATTAGGACTGAATGTAAACATTTATTTATAAAAATAACCAATGCTACCCACCACCCAATTGTGCAGAGTTAGTCGTACAATATTCAATATATCTCATTAAAGTATTACAACAATTGTGTCAATTCTGCTGGCGCAGTTCTTAGCTCAAGCTAAATTGAACTTGCGTAAAAGGGATTATAATAACTTGTCGGTTAGTGCCGTTCTTAAATTGCAACGATACAATTGTTCCTAATTTTACGTTGATAGCACTTTTAGAAACGCTATATCTCTAACTATAATTAGCTTTATGAAATGCATCAACAGAATCGACACCGTTAATTTAATTAGAAAAACTTAAACGGTACTAAAGTACTCTACTAAAATAACCTTGAACCGAAACATTTATAAAAATATTTGTATATATAAAACAAAATATAATAGACCTAGATTTATATGCGACACAAGAATACGATGGACATGAGATTCGTTTCAAGGCGATGAAGAATCTTAGAATTTTTTTTCGATTCCGGCTTGGTCAAATCCATCCTTGACCCCCTCCTAAAGCAGGAAGTGCTTTAACCACATAAGCTACGGAACCATAAGAGGGAGTCGAAATTATTCTAAGTGTGGTCATTCCAATTTAAAAATAATCTATAAATTAAAAATGAGAATGTATTTGTGACGAAGTCTATACAGTCGAAAGAAAATAAAATCACATTCTCAAAGTACTCAATCGAATTGGATCACTGATTCCCAATAATATGGCTACGCCCTTATTCAGAGGCGCGACGTCCGGACGCCAAATTGTTTATTGGTTCTAATTTAGCGTACCCACAGCAGGCCTGTTATGTATTCATTTATGTCAAATCAAATACATACGTTTGCATTGCTGTGGGGTACCGACAGTAGAATGTTACCCCCCCCCCCCCCCCCTCATGCCCATGGATGCAGTAAGAGCCTGCTAACGGATACCTCCGGGAGATGAGCAGCAGCGTCTATCCTTGTATCAACATCCCGTACTGCGCTCGCCAACCCGCCTGGCAAGCGTGGTGAGTATGGCAACTACCCCTTGCCGTGCGAGGTGGTCGACGCGCGCGACTGCCTGTACGTTGCTAGTGAAGATGGTGTCTATCAACAAGAAAGCCTAAATAAGTTCGTAATACGAGGGATTCTGAAATAGGGCGCCTGTCCTTGCCTTGCGAACGGCGTCAAACACCAATAAAGCTTAGACGAGCTCGTAGTCGTACGAGGAATTCTAGGGCTTCATTTGAAGTTAATAGTCTTCTATCAACCGGAGGTCCGAGCGCCGCCCTACCAGCGAGACAGACTGCTGGTTTCTAGTGACAACGGTGACAAACAAAGTTAAGAAGAGTTGGTAGTCAGATAGGAATTGTACAATATGGCTTCAGTTAATGGTCCTCTATCAACTGGGAATGCGGCGGCCTGTCCTTGCCGGTGACGAGGTCCGCGAGCCGCCTTACCAGCGAGTCGTCGTGCGAGCCGAGCGAGGCGGAGGAGGCGCGCGACGGGCTGCGCGGCGAGGCGGAGGCGCGCCGCACGCCCGCCGCCAGCGGCGTGGCGCAGTTGGACGGCACCTTCACAGCGCAGCGCTTGTGGTAGTTGAGGCCGCAACCTGGAACATGGCGCTTGCGGTGACTTTTGTGTGGTGGTGGGTTTTCGACGGAGGGTTATGTTTTTATTGAGCGGATTGGTTGAACATCGGTAAGGCGCGCCGACGGGACATCTGTTCGATTTACAAATACATCACATCAGCAGTTTGGCCTTCTATTTCTGGTGGGGATACCAGATCTGCATTGAGGTGACCCGCGTTGCGGTGTATGGTGCATTGTCCCCCGTGGCACTAGAAGGACTTCAGCCAGCCCAACTCCTTGGAATATCGGAGAAGGACTCTGGTTCGCTGGCAACATCTCTGTAACGTATTCTTCTGTTATCGATGACTCACTTAAGCGGCGCCGGCGATTACCGAACGTGATTACACAAACTGACGAACAGTAGCAGAGGACAGGGGGAAATGAAGAGAGGAGTCAGAAGGGAGGAATTTACCCAGCAGACAAAATCACTAACTGTTTGCATGAACAGATAGAACAGACCCTGAGTGAGACTCTCTGATCGGAGAGGTCACACGTACAGGGCAGTAGTGTTGTTCATTGCAGGGCAACTATCTATGCGTTTTTGTAGTTTCTAGAGTATTTCGTAATGCACGGTGAGCCGATTTTTCCTGAGGGTGCTTCGTCGAGAGGCGAAACACGTATATGGAATTCAGTGTTTTTAAGCACTCATTAGATATTGGAAATACATTTGCTGTTTTTATAGTATCTGAGCTCACCCTCGCACTTGAGCCCCTGCCGGACGAGGCCGAAGAGCATCTCGCCGCAGAAGTCGCAGAAGGTGGGCGCCTTGTACGAGTGCACGGCCAGCGCGTGCGGCCGCGCCGCCGCCGCGCACTCGCCGCCGTCGCAGATCAGCGCTGGAACCATGCGGCTGGTTATCGGACACGCTCACACACAAGACAAATAGGATCACTCTCAGTAGATCCAGTTTTTAAAACAGCTATAAATTATGGATCTAGTGAGAGTTTTTACCTGTTTGTACTCTCAGTAGATCCAGTTGCGAAATTAACAAAAAAATCAACTGTATCTATGCAAATGCGATTATAATTTGAATCTTCAAGTTCCATGTCGATATTTTTGACAGATAAGACAATAACAGATGTCAGAAATGACAAAATTTGTCAAAAATGACAGATCACTAGGTATAACAAGTATTTTAATATTAGTTTTAGATTATTAATCCAAAAATGCAGTAAGGTACAAGGAAGTTCAAAGAGAAAAACTAAAAGTAAGTAAGAGCAGTCGCCGCAGTAGCACACAACTTGATTACTCTAAAATTAGGTTTCTTTTTAGCGCACTCACGGTTGGCAGTGAGCACGATCTCCACCAACGTCTCGTCCACGACGTCCGTCGCGCAGTTGACGAGCTGCAGCACGTTGGGCGAGCAGTAGTCGTGCCGGAACAGAAGCAGGCGGTCCCCGAGCCGGCTCAGCCCGTTGTCGGGGATCTGGGAACAGGCAACTCTCACTATTCTATACCAATATTATAACGAGGAAACATTTGTATTTTGTATGTTTGTAACGAATAAGCTAAGAAACTGCTGGACCGTATTTAAAAATTCTTTCACCATTAGAATGCTACATTATCCCTGAGTAACATAGGCTTTATTTTATACACGTATTCCCACGGGAAGGGGAACTACGCGGGTGAAACTGAGGAGTGCGGCTATATAAAAAAGCCGCGTTGGCCGGGTGGTACAAGTATGTTCTGTAAGGTTCGATACCGGCCGTGCACCAGTGGACTTATCTTTCATGAAAACACATTTAACACGTGCTTTAACGGCAAAGGAAAACTTCATGAAGAAATCCGCAGCTGAGTTAGCTTCAGATGTATTAACCTGAGAATAGGTGTCTTCTAGACCTCTGTGATCCATCATCGGCCACATCGTCGCTTACCATCAGGTGAGACTGTGGTCAAACAAAGGTCTAGCAGCAATAAAAAAAACCTGTTCTTTCCTCTGATTAATGGCTGACTTAGCTGAGAGGATGGTATAGGTGTACAGCATGAATACCAGTTGTGACGCTGTGTAAATCATCTACAATAGATGCAAAGGCCTTACTTGGTATGTGAACACTGATATACTGCCCTTAGCATAGGTGTGTTTCAAGAAAATCAAGATCAAGGTCTGTAGACTTTGAGTTGACTTTTGAAATAAACTGTTACGAGTATAAAATAACGCTCTTGGGCTTCGGCCGGCAGTATAAATTGGTTGTTTTCAAATTTTTCTTTAACCAGATGGTAATGTCTTGATAAAGCTTGCTCTTTCTATATGCGTTAAATCCTTAGACAAGATAAATCGTTAAATCACGTATATAGAAAGAGCAAATCTGTTACTACATTTTATAGAGAAATACGAGTTCAAGCCGATGCGATTTATTAACAGCCTAAAGCCTTGTTGACATATCAACCAGGTGTGTAATGAATGGTCAGTCCAGTGACATCAGAACAAAAACTTTTTACATCAAAAATGGATTTTTTTACATAAAACATGTATTTTTTATACGTCAAACAACGCATAAAGACGTCTGTTCACCGCCATGACCTGAGCGCGCGCGGCTGTGTAATGAACCCACCTTCGAGCCGACACAAAATACCCGTCCCTCATGTTCTTCCATGTTATTATTGTACTACAGTAACGTGTTAAAATACCTTCTCGTGCACGAACTTGACGGCCATCTCCTTGAGGTAAGCCAGCGTGAGCAGGTGCGCGGGCGCGCTGACCGCGTCGCGCGCCACGCCGAGCTGGAAGAGGAACGTCACCTCGTCCTCCATCCCGCCGCCGCGCTCGCACCTGCGACAATACAGTTACTACTTTATCTGCATCACCTTCGAGGTGATGGAAGCTTGCCAACGGCCCAGAGGCCTCCACCGGTATTAGAAGGAGCACTGGCTGGTCAACAAGGAGTCGTGGCAATATATGTACACATTATTGAGTTCCGGTAAGTGTCAGTATTTAAAGATTTGTAGACATGAACCTCATTTTGTCACTAAGGCTTTGCAATAAATACGTAATTTTGTTCCGCAGTCTAGGCAGAAAGGTCGGCATTCTTCTTTGTATGTAAAAAAGAGAATGTCATAATGGTAATAGTAAGATTTTCAATACATCGAACCCGTTGAGTCATGTTATTGTATCGATGCTTTATTGGTTCGACATAAACTTGTCATGTTCCTTAAATTAATAAGCAATTTGGTAGAAAACTGGAAGAAGACAATTTGTCTAATTGCCAAAAATAACGAAAGTATACGCAAAGAAAACAATGATGATAACTGGCAATCACTTATAGGTGGTTCTAAAGTCACGTTAAAAATAACTAAAGATAATGTTACAACCGCAATCTGTAATGCAATTACTTAAGAAAAACCCAAAAAATAACAAGGTATATCTCAGTGCTTGATAATAAACTATCAGTAATTTGGTACCTACGTAAATAAATTGTTTATCTTCTATTATTGTTAAAATACCAGTTACTGCCGCTATGTAATCTATAACAGCTGTTAAAGGCCATTTTAACTTTGGTGGAGTCGAATTTGAAAACCTGTAACATTCACGCTGCAGTGCCCTAGACATTGTTTGATGGGCTTGCCCAGCTCCTAATAGTCACTTTAGTTACTTTACTCTGACAAAGACAAGCACAAATACACAAATGATTAAACTGTTCATTCTTAAGACGTAGCTGTAAGTTTCCTCAAAATTGTCTCTATCTATCTATCTAATCAGCCGGTAACACCCACAGCTGAGTAAGGCCTCTTCTCTTATACGCCACTCCTGACGGTCTTGTGCCAGCCGGATCCACTGTTCCCCCACTGACTTAACAATATCATCCGACATCAAAATCATCATTCAAAATTTTGTAATTAAAATACAACTACTATACTAATATACTACCAAAGGATGGTGCTCATGCTCATGTCCAACAGTGGACTTTGATGATGACGAAGAAAGATATAGGGCATGAGCCCAAGTTGTGGCTACTTACAAATCAATAAATAAGCAACTAAACTAAAAAGTTAGCAATTAAACTTTAAGTTTAAATGGCGGAAAGGCTCTCAGGACAAAGGAGACTTCATCTAGAATTTGAATCAACGATTTCTAAAGGTAAGATATTTCATAAATCTTTATTTTATAAAAGCTATTATTATAACTGGCCTGGCCTACCCTACTACTCTAGCAGCGTTATCGTTATTCTCCTACCGTTATTCCAACTAGATGGGGTTGGCCTGACACGTTCCTCGGCCAAGTAAATAATGCGCTTCATTCAATTTAAGTGTTTCGTTTTTCTTTTTGTAAATTTACTTTTCTAAGTTCTGTACTCTAATGAAAAAACACTTAAAGGACTTCCATACAAAAATCGACTTGACAATCCACTCCCTTCTACTTTAGGTGAGTTACAAACAACATCTTTAAGTTCTCAAGAAGCCGTAGGAAAGTCACAATGGACATGGCTTACCTAGAGTAAAAACTCAAACTGAAATTCATTAACTTCGTTTGTAGATAGAACGATAGATTAACACTTTATTGTAAGTACATACACCATAGAAAGTAAAAACATAAGATTACAAACATTCACAACAAAGAAACTTGAAGCTTTCCTGAATGCGATACCTTACATTCAGCGAAACTAATTTCAGCGAAACGCGATAGCGCAATACTTGAAAGGATTCTTGACTTAATCCGATTTAAAAACTCGCTTCTTCAAAGCTACAGTTAATAAACTTTCGGGATCGCAATATTTTAAAACCACTACTAAATATAAACTTGCAACTTGATAGTTGTTTGCAAAAAAATGTAGTGATACTATTCTCTTAAAAATTGTATCCTCGTGATGAATAATGTATTTATTTGGTTTGAAACGAGTACTATCTTTATAATAAGTAGTCCGCCATCTTGGGTGTTCCGCCATGTTGGATTCAAAGTGACATCACATAGCTAACCATGCATTGTCATCCAAACAAAACGTGTATACAAAATTCAGCTCAATTGGTTGAAGATATCTGCTTCAAAATTGAGTTGCAAGATTCCACCGGAACAAACATAGTTACATACATACAGGGCAAGTTAAATAAAAGCTTGTAAAAACGACTTCTCAATTAATGCACTCTTTTTTGATAACCATAAAAAAGGCAATGGTGAGTCAACCATAAAAGACAGAAATGCTATCACAGACTTTTTTAGAACTTTTTAAGGAAACCAATTCTGCCATGCATAATGGCTGCGTAACGTAAGCCTACGCAGAAGTATAAGATACATTGAACCCGTTTATGCGACATTTTTAGATAGATGGGCTATCCAACGCCGAAATAGTTTTTCAATTCGAACCAGTAGTTCCTGATTAGCGCGTCAACCCTTCGGTTCAACCAAACAAATAAGTACTTCAGCTTTATAATATAAGTATGCTTATACACACTATTTTCATACAAAACTGTCAAGAATTTGTTAATTTTACATTTTACTGGTGGTTTTTAATAAACGTTTATAGAAGAAGAAGAATAAGGTGGTGTCTTTATTTAAGGCAACTACAGATAAGTGACAAGGTGTAATATATTAAAACATGGGCCCTCATGGATCTCCATGAGGGGTGATTGCCATACTCCACCACGCTTGGCAGGCGGGTTGGCGAGAGCAGTACGGGATATTCCGAGAGATGAGAGCGTCTTTCCGAGTATCAACACGGAAAGACGCTGCTGCCCATCTTCCGGAGGTATCCCTTAGCAGGCTCTTTCTGCATCCACAGGCATGGGAGGAGGGGCAACATTCTACTGCCGGCACCCCACTGTATGGGGGCGCATATTAATATATACATATGTATATATAATATGATATACATATGATATGCGCAGGTTTGGAGAGGGCCTGTGTCCAGCAGTGGATTAATATGACCGTGGAGCATTGCAACTGCGTCATAAAGAAATTCGACAAGACTAAAATTGTGGTAAATTTTCCGCATATATGTAGGTATTAATCACAATGGTCTATCGTGAGTTTTATCAAAATAAACAAACAGTTTTTGTGGGTCATCTGGTCAATCAGCTGTGACCCTGAGATTGTTTCGGCGATGCGACATGCAAATGATCCGGTACACTCGGCGTCAAAAACGACACACCTGGATCTAGTCTTTGTCTACAATACAAAATATTGGTAAAGGTCTAGTATTGGTCTAGCCGTGGGGCGCTGGCAGTAGAATGTTACCCTTCCTCTCATGCCCGTGGATGCAGTAAGAGCCTGCTAAGGGATACCTCCGGAAGATGGGCAGCAGCGTCTTTCCATGTATCAACATCTCGTATTGCGCTCGCCAACCCGTCTGCCAAGCGTGGTGAGTATGGCAACTACCCCTTATGGTTCTCCATGAGAGAAGCCTATGTTAAGTAGTGGATGTTTTACGGTTGAAATAAAAATTGGGCCGCCTGCTAGTTGAAAAACATTTGAACATTTTTGTATAATAAATATTTTTTTTTAGCATGGCCTACTGAAAAGATCTCCTCAGCACGGACGACGACAAGTCCACTGCATAAACTGATGGAGTCCGCAGTGAGCACACTGGCACAGACAATAGACTCAGTTGTGCCGACCCAAGGACTTCTCAATCATAATTAAGGGCGGATAGAGTTCACCGCAGGAAGGGAATCACATTGGCAGTCGTGGCATTCGTTTTACTTGAACCAAAGACCTTACCTGGCTATGGCCAAAACAGACGGTGACTCCCATGTCATTTTCTCGCGTCATGAAAACGTTATTTTCTCGTGCGTTAGGTCTAACTGCAAAAGTTTTTTTTTTAATAATAAATAAAATACTAAATTTACTAATGTTTATTATTGATAATTGATGGATAATTCCCGCAGAATCGTCTGACCCAAAAAAACAGTCGGAACAGTCTACAGTTGGAGCTGAGCATCTTCCAACGCTAGTGTATTGACGCAAAAGCTGTTACGCATTACTGGTAAACGCAGATTTTAAACAATCAGTAAAGATTAAACCAGTACTTTGAAGTGAAGGGGTTAGTGCTTATCTTTTGAACATTCCGATCACAATTTTTTTTTTATTTTATATTCTCCGGTTACACACATGCCTCTGTAGCATCTGTCCGATGCTATCGAAGTGATGACCTTCGACGTCTCCAGGACTGGAGCAAGGCTTGGTCTAGGGTAGTACTACCACAAATCCTTTACTGTCCAGGCTGTTACCTTGTGGAATGCATTGCCTGTACCGATCAGACGTGCTCCATCCCTTCACATCTTCAAATCCAGGGTTAAGTAACACTATTTGTCCTGTTGTCAGTAGCAGCTTGATTTACACATCGTTTATATTTATTATGTCTATACTAAGTAAGTTTATGTATTACGTTTGTAATATTTTATGTAGGTATAATATGTATTGATATTATATAATTTATGTATGGTATATTTGAAAGTTTTCGAGTGGAGGCCACAGACCGGAAAGCGCAGCGTAGGACGTCCACCTACAAGATGGGCAGACGACTTGGTGAGAACTGCTGGTCGGCGGTGGTTGCAGACGGCTTCCAACCGCAGTACTTGGAGATCAATGAGGGAGGCCTTTGTCCAGCAGTGGACGTCCTACGGCTGAAATGATGAAACTTTAAAATACGGCAATGCTGCTCTAACTTTGGGAACCTAGCTTTTTTGTTATTTTCTGTTTACTTATTTATTTCATATTTCATTTATTGCTTACATGTTAACATTTTATACAGCTTGGATCTTATAACTAGCCTCAAGTAAATACATGCACCCTGCAAGGGCACTGCAACTTTGTGTTTGGGCCTACACCTACATTCATAATTATGAAAGAAATCGTCATATTCTAAATAATTTGCGGTTAACTAATTTAATTATTATGAATTCGCTAATATGTAGAAAATAGAATAAAGATTTACAATATCATTAATTACAACAATAAAATGACAACATAAAATGATGAGCATTTTTTAAATATTGTTTTTTGTTTTAGCTTTGATGTAGACTGTTTCAGCAATTAGTAAAGCCTTAGTGGTTTTAGATGCTGTATTTTGTAACTTTTTGCAAATATAAATAAAAAAACTAGACCGGACTAAAATGGTAAAAAGGAACCCTTACAGAATCACTCTGTCTGTCTGTCACAAATGGATATCTCGAGAACTACTGATGCTATCGACTTGAAATTTGAAATGGTTAAATATAAATTTTTTTTACTAATATAGTATAAATGACAATGTTAAAAAATATTCTTATTTTATTTACAGGATAGGGGATCTCAAAATGTTTAAGTGAAGTTAATAGGTCATGTACATAAGAAAGGTATTCATTTGCGCATGAATGAACAGTTTTTAGTTTTGCTTTAGGCCATATGGTTTTCGACTTATTTACAAAAACGTTGAAAAAATAGCGTTCCCCCTTATCTGCGAAGTTTGCAGAGATAAACCCCTGTAACTTTTATTGCCAATAGGAGTGTATGTAAAGATTACAGGAAAGTTATAACGAGCCCTCTAAATTGCATAGTTTTTTAGATATCATCGAAAGTGTAAAAAATCTACATAAGTTCCGCTATCAGACAAGAGATGGCGCTGTCTTGACAGATGTAGAACCTTGGTTCTCCATCAAGTATAATCCGCCTTTATCATATATTATAATTGTATGATGGCACGGAACCCTCGGTGTGCGAGTATGACTCGCTCTTGCCCGGTTTAAATTTTGAAAACCTTAAACCCTTCCACCACCTTGTCTAAAAAACTATGCATATTCCTTTTTACCATTTTGGTCCGGAACCCTAAAAACTAGACTTGTTTTAGCTCTATAGAGGGCGGATGTTATAGTCGGGAAACTTTGCAAACTTGTTTACAAATTCAGTAGATCTCCAAAGCCATCAATATTTTCGAGTGCACATGTACGTCTGATCGGGAGATAAGGAGCACTCGACGCGAGCTACACGCGCCGGCGCAGCCGCGGCCTTGATCTAGAGATATCGACTGCAGTTGCTAGCCGGCCGCTTCTTCCACTCATCTCCCTATAAAGTCAATTGGTCTTTTACATTATTTTATAGACTATTAATACAGCGTCAGTAACTATTAGTAGTTACTCATGGACGTTGATGTTTAGTAATTCATGAACTGAAATAGTCGTGGCTTCACATCTATCTATCTTCTATATAAATAAAAATAATTTTCCGTTCGTTTGTCTCGCTAAAACTGAGAACGGCTGGGCCGGTTTAGCTGATTTTGGTTTTGAAATGTTCGTCGTAGTCCAGGGAAGGTTTAAACGATGAGAAAATATGGAAAAATTGCGAGGGAGATAGTAAAAACCACAATTTAATTTTCCCATAGGCAAGTTTCCCCATAGCTCTCCAAGCTGACCAAGCCTCGGGTTCCTTCGCGATGATTATCTTTAACATTAACATAAATTTCAAAATCATCATCATTCATCATTTTCCTTCCTCCTGACTCTTTGTCATGAAGAATGAACCCACACTAGTAGATAGTAGTACTCGTACTTAACCCATAATACGATCTCTTCAAGATTTTGGGGCCGACCTCATAGGATTCTGTAGCTAAGTAAAACAAGTTTATCAAATGAATAACTAACCCCCGACACTTTACCTGGTCTCAAAGGTTACCTATTTCTTTTTAATGTCTACTCTTAGTTTTTCAATATACACATCACTGCCTTTTAATTGATACCACACTTATTTTTCAAATATATCCATATTTAAAACAAATATTTATGAATAGCAATAAAACTTAGTAATAAAACCGCTAGAAAACCTGCTTTTATATAATAAAACTGCATTCAAATGGGTCCACTCGTTTAAGAGCTACAATGCAACAGACAGACACACAAACACACAGACAAACACATAGCGGCCAACCCTTCTTTTTTGTCGGGGGTTAATAACACTTTTAGGTTCGAAGCCCATCTTCGAACTTAATAATTTTAATTTCTATGAAATGATTCATATCTAATCAAAATGTGTACAATGTTTACACTAGGTTGAGTAGGTAGTAGCATTGCTTAGTTACGTTATGGAGACCGTTATCGCTGGCGTATGTCACCAGATAATCCAGCGTAAACAAGGGCGGTTGGACATGTGCAGGCAGTGTCTGAGTACGAACAAAACACAAACATTTATCTAAGGAATCTGCTTACTAAACCCAGGGCTGCCAGACGTAAAAACAATACGTAAAAAAACTCTTGTATCTCTCACTTACCGTGAGAATAACAAGTAAGGAAAAGCAAGCAATCCTGAACTTTGTTATGCAACCCCCGAATCACAGAACAAAATTTTACTACCCATCCCCTGAACCCCCGTAAATTGTAAATTTGTTGCATCATGCATGTGAGCGTGTTCGTTTCATAGTAAAAATATAGCCAGATAAAACCTAGGTCAAGAATATCAAATAAGTCGTATGTTTTTCGTACGATTTTAGTCTCAAGATCGTACATTAATACAAATAATCGTAGGAGTACGATTAAATCGTTCATCTGGCTGCCCTGGTTAAATAAATACCTGAATAAACAAATTTGTTTATTCTTTATTATTATATCGTGCCCTTATTCGTACCACCTAGGTGGGTGTAAATAAAGGTGGGGGCGGCACAACATGTGTTTTTCTTGAAATCCGCCCTGTCACTCGTCAGATTCTCATTTACACTTTTTCTGGTCATATCATCTTTCACGCAGTCCGTCCATACCTCTTTTGGTCTCTATCTTCCGTTTTATACGTCCACTTTGATATCCGTCACCTTTCTAGTTATATGACTCTCATCCCTCATCCCACACCACGCTAGCCTATTATTATATTAGCCTTCTCAACTTTTCTACAGCTGGTGCCATTCAAACTTCCTTTCGTATAAAGAAATTTATTTTTTATTCATACTTAAGTAGTTTGGTTTTCTTCTTTTGAAAATATAAAGGCTTTCAACACGTACACTCGTTATCATTCTTCTGACGTTTCGGAAACAGTCCTTCTTCATGTTCCCGCGTCGCCTTCGGACGCTGTTCATGAAACGTAACGAACCGCCAGCCATTCCTTTTATATTTTCATATTTAAATTTTGTTATATGCAAAATTAAA
This sequence comes from Pasiphila rectangulata, assembly GCA_963082625.1. Taxonomy (NCBI): domain Eukaryota; kingdom Metazoa; phylum Arthropoda; class Insecta; order Lepidoptera; family Geometridae; genus Pasiphila; species Pasiphila rectangulata. The sequence goes on from OY720254.1 coordinate 17,972,913, forward strand.
TAATTTGATAAGTAGGTAATTTAAAATCACGTTGTCATAACCCATTCAGCAACTCTATTTCAATTTCGAAGCTAATAAGTAATGTGCTAATTATACTTTTTATTGCTATGAAATTAATTGTTTTCTTGTTGACAATGGCCATTGGTCATGTAGCGACAGCTATATTTGTTATTTAGGAATTTCTTTCTTTATATATTTTTTTATAGTGATCAAGAATTTAACTATTATAAAGGGTGTCCGCCGGCAGATTTTATACTTCAAAATATAAAATAAATATATGAATACAATCAAAGTAATTTTTTTATAAACTTAAATATAAATAATGCGGATTTTAGTTTTTAAAAATCACTCCACTCAAATGGCTTCCTTCTAGCCGCAAACATTCTTCCAATCGTTCCTTCATGTTGGCGAAAACTCGCTTGCAAAGTTCTGGACTGATAGCTGCAATCTCTCGTCGAATATTTTCTTGTAGGGCCTCTTTGTTGATGGCGAATTACTGTATACGCGAGATTTGAGATATCCCCATAATAAAAACATCACAAGGTGTCAGATCGGGTGATCTAGGCGGCCAGGCAATTTTCCAGGAAAAAGCTCTCTCACTTTAGTCATTGAGTCCCTAGCAGTGTGCCGTGGCCCCATCCTGCTGGAAATGTGTACTGTTATTGTAACCAACACGTCGATGCAGTTCCGGGATAAAAAAAATTGACCAGCATCGCGCTGTACCGTTGTGCGTTAACTGTTTCACCTCTGCCGAAAAAATAAGGTCCAATTATTCCTTTTCCAGAAATGGCACACCAAACTGTGGTTTTTGGGCTGTGGAGAGGCTTTTCATGGACTTCTTCCGTCCAAAGGTTGTCTGGAAGAGATCGCTTCTTAGCGATAAGACCGCCCATTGTGCATTTATATGTTTATTGTATTTTTTAAAATTGTTCTATTTATATTTGGTGTACAATAAAGAATTTTCATTCATTCATTCTTTTAGATTGCTTGCACTCCAAAAATATATCAATTGATTTATTTATATTGATTATTTTTCAAAGTGAGGGAGAGAAGCGAACAAGAAACCTTACACCGAGGGTTCAGTGCCAGCATACAATATTATTCATGTTGAAGAAAGTTTATTTTTATTTGAGAACCTTGACAACGCCATCTCTTGTCTAATCAGAGATTTCGTTTTAATTTTCCTGTAAGTTTTTGGTGTTTACCTCTGCAAACTCGAAGATAAGATCTCCCCGTCTCCCCAGACGGGACGGTATTTCATAGCATTTTATAAATATGTTAAACGGGTATTCTACACACGTTAATTAACGTGAGTAGAATACCCGTTTATTTTATAAATAAGTCAAAAGTCTGTGTCAACAAGCCTAGCCTGTATAATAAATAACACTAGAAGTCGCCCGCGGTTTCACCCGCATCTTTGGTTACTGCTCCGCTCCCGTAGGTCGTAGCGTGATGTTATATAGCCTATAGCCTTCCTCGATAAATGGGCTAACACTGAAATAATTTTTCATATCGGACCAGCAGTTCCTGAGATTAGCGCGTTCAAGCAAACAAACAAACTCTTCAGCTTTATATATTAGTATAGATTTGTGACTTTTCACATTGAAATTAATTAGCGGGAATATCCTCGTGCTTGTTATGTTGTATGCGCATGACTGAACGCGGAGGGAGCGGGTCGTAAACCGTACCTCTAAAAAAGGCCCTCGATAAGGGTCGACCCAGTTGATGCCTCCACCAACATAACAAGTACGTGAACATTCCCGCTAATTAATATGTATTAGCGCAAACATCGGTAATGTGTCACATCACACCTAATAAGCCTGATTGACCTCAACTCTTGCCTCGTGTTGGAAGCTGAAGCCGTGACTCGCAATCAGCTGTCTCTACGCAGTGTCTAGACTTACTGTAGGCACCTACATAACGCCTAGTGCATACACGTGCCACCTTGGTTTCCTTTCTATTTGCACCGCGTCTAAGCAAACTCGACACGCTTGTTGGAATGTGTTGTAGTCATTCCAAATTAGCTGAGTTATGCGAACTTGAAAAGAAAATAAAGAGCTATGAAGTAGATATAGTGTCTTAATGCAATATGGTTTTAGGTTAGCAGAAACTAGAGTGAGAGTCACTAAAGTTATGCTTGGAAAAACGTTATGCATAATGGAATGCTAAGGCCTGCTAACAGCTGTCTTAATTTAGACTAGCCAGCCTCCATGTCTAAAAAGGTTCTAGCAAGTTAGATAAAGCCATCACATGTAACACTCCGTTCAAAGCTATGGCCGATATTGAACAGCTGTTTTTTCAAGCAGACGAAAATGGGTAGGTATGGGTAAAAGTGGCGTCGTTTGTAAAGTTTTGCAGCCACTAATGAAACCTCGATATTAATCAAGAACAAATCAATAGAATTAAAATTTGTTTCTAGCATAACTGCCTAAACAGCATCGGAGACTTTATAATTATTTTTATATTACCTACATAGGTCAAACATAAATATTATTACTTCTAATGAAAAATTCTTTAAATAGCATAATGTTAACGACTCTAAAAAAAGGCGGAGGTTCTCATCAAATCATCTGTATTTTTGAATAAAATAAATCGTTTTACGATAAGTGATTTATAATAAATTACCGGAAGAGCTTAAGGTGTTAAATGGAAATATATTAAGAGAAAAATTAAAGATTGGTTAATAAACATTAATGATTGGTTATTTGTCTTGATTTTGTTGTATTGTTAAGTCTGAATAAACAAACTTTTTTAATTTTTTTATATATTTAAATATTATATAATATAAATCAATATTTTTTTTATAATATTTACACGCCTGCATGCAGGCCGAATACATGTACTGACGTTGAGCACTAAGATCTGTTACTATGATATTTTATGTATTCTGGCAAATAAATGATATATTGATTGATTGATTGTGCCCACTATTAGGCTCCATAAGGTTAAATATCCAAGTGAGTTGCAGAAGTAATCATTGAATAAATTAAAAAAAAAACGTTATCATACGCAATCTGTGCAATAAAGCTTATTGTAAAATGACAGATTACCTAGAAGGCAAAAGCACTTGCTCCAACTCCGTCAAACGTAACATAAGACACAATAAAATTGTTAAATGATGACTATAACCACCGAGTTAGGTTCTTCTGTTCGCTTCTTTTCCTAACTTGCGTGTCATCTGAAGTGAACAGATTCAATTATGTGCTTTATTCTATTAATTTGTGTTGTTTTATTTTGTAATTTGTGACGCGTCAATAAGGTCCAAGCGGCCGCACTGAATACTGTAAAGTATTTTTTGATTCTTGATTCTCTTTTCAGGCATGTAACAAGAGATCCAATGATATATTACGAGGCCAACTAACTAGGACTAGATACATATGTATGTATTTCCAGCTTAGCGCTTGTACCCCTGTCACAGTTTAGTCAGACGTTTTCAGGGATAATAACTTGATATAATAATAAGGTGGTTTGTTCGTGCACACAATTTTATCTCCAAAACGATGTGACCGATTATGATTCTTCAGCGATTGTTCTTTTTTAAATGTGTACTTATTTTATCGATGTTGCTAGTCTGTTGCATTGGTTTTCTCTTTCATCAACTCCATCCTGTCAACTTTTGAGGTCGGTTCGCGCGTAAGTGGCCCTTATCGAGGACCTTTAAATGCTCCAGTTAACAGGGCGCCAATAAACAATAGTACACGTGGAGGCGAGATAACCTTGCAGGGCGCAGACCCCGAGGGCACAGATGTAATACAGCGTTACTGGATTATGTCAACACACGCCGAAGAAAGTGCAACTGGACGATTGAACGGCATGCGTCAACGTGGCGCGATTTTATTCCGCTGACACATTATAATCAAATAATCATTTAATGAGGACTTATTAATATGATTAAGCCCTCCTAGCACAATTCGTTATTTGTTGAAGTGTGAAATAAATAAATACGCTGTACTGTATTTCAGAAGCCATGACTTTGTTTTACCCTAATCTCAAGTATAACAGATCAAATAAAATTAATTTGGATACTGGGTGTGTATCTGGAAGGACTTTTTAATTATATTGATAGACGTATGTATACTCTAACTATGTCTTATACAATATAATTGAGTTAGAAGAGCTTTAGCACGTCCTAGCTAAATCGCTATCTAAGGATAGGCAACGTTTAGATGCGACATCTTAAATTTCGTATGCAATAGCGTTAGCTAAGTCTGTTCTAGTTAGCATTGATTTGGTCTAATAGAATGTTACCATATGGATGTACATAATTTGTCTGTGCCGGCGACAGAGATGTCCTCAAAACCATAGACAACGTGGATATTGTTGAACTCTTTCGATCAAACCAAGTTAGGTATTATAATCTATGATTTTTGTCAATTTTCTTAATGATATTGTCAAAATAAAATATGTCGGAAGTTTAGGTTTTGAATTGTTTACAATTTCTCCTGTGTCAATGGTAATAAAGGTTTGGGTAACTTTGTATGGAGGGTTGGCGTCATTTTAAGGGTTCCGTACCTCGAAAGGAAAAAACAGAACCCTTACAGGATCACTTTGTTGTCCGTCCGTCCGTCTGTCAAGACCCTTTTTCTCAAATTATTATTGATTTGAATACACCACTACACCACTGAATACACCACTGATTTGAATACAGGTGTTATTTTACTGTCTCATTAGATCAGGAAATACGCCACAGTAAATGCATTAATGTCGCCGTCCTAAACGTGTGTTAGTAATAAGTTTATACTATATATGTATGTATATGTTAGATTTAAGGTATATATCTATGGGCCGTAGAATAAGTTATTTAAGATCTGTGTACTTTTCTATTGTTGCCTGAGAATAAAGATATTATTATGATTAATTAGATATAAAAGCCAGCTCAGGTGCGATTGTGTCTACCAATGGTTTTACAATGTTAACAGAAATACCCCAGAGATCTGCAATTTTCTTAAAATTTTACGTTTTAAAGGCTTTAACTATATCGCTGCTGACCACATATTGGAAATTAAAATGACTATAGTTTTTAGGTACATTTTTGCTAAGTAAGGACTCGGCGATCAGGTGCGAAGAGTTTAAAGACTTTGTGGTAGAAACTGGAATGTCAGTAAAAAAAGTTTCAAATGCTTGGGCTACATCTTCATCACTTTTCTAGGTTATTATAATTTCATTTAAATTGGTTGTTAAAGTTACTCATATTTGCAGTTTATTTGTTTATTATTTTTTAAGTAGTTTAATTTTATTATCACTCTTTTTAATTTTGAACTTAAATAATTAGACTTAGCAACGTGGCAGACGTTTCTAAAAATTTTAGAGTAGTTTTTAACCTTTTCTTTGAACTCTTCACTAAAATTATAATGTTTTTCACTATGTGGATCATATGATTTTTGTCTACTGTTATGTAAACCCACTGGTTGCCCACTCATTAAATTTAAATTTATCTGAGACAATTATCGACTTTGATGTAAATATTGAATTGAACATATCGCTAAATGCATTGAAAAAAAATGCAATATGACTCATACGGGTTGTTATTTGAGTAGTAAGGTGAAAATTTTGTATTCAATATTTACATTTAAGTTGTTCAGATCGATGCATGGTCACAGGTATAAGATACATTTTCCTTTTTACATTTTGTTTTTGTTGCTGTTTAATTTGAATGTGCTGGCCTAAATAATCTAACTTTATATTACTAATCAAGCCCTTGCGGAGAATTTTAATATTAGAATTTACAAAGACATTGTCAATACATTTAGCGGATGTTTCAGTTATTCTCCATAAACAATGGTTTTAGATTATATGAATTAAAAAGGCATGTTAATCTAGTACTTCAAGAGTAATTTTCTACGAGATTAACATTGAAATCTCCACATGTAATATGATGTTTTTATTCGACTTAGATGTTCTGAATAATATTTCATCCATGACTTTTTCAAAAGCTGACGATGGCCTGTATACGCTTATGATAATAACTTGCTCCAACTCCACACATGCAATTTCGATTTGGCTCTCAACAGACAGAAAGATTGTCTTTACGTTCTTTGAACTTAGGATGTTTATTAAGTAGCACTAAATAACCTCCACGAATAGCATGTGATCTACAAAAGGAGCTATCAACAAGATGGTTGTTGAAACCGAACATAACCTCATGACTTTTCAGCCAATGTTCAGCAAAACATAAAATATCAATATTATAAATATAAGTTTATGTATAGTTCTAACTATAACAACCTTTGTATTTGTTTTATTTATTTATTTTTTATTTTGACACAATAAATTATTTTGACTGGTTCTGGCTAGAGACTTCCTCTGTTGTCTTATGATCCAATTTAAATTATTCAAAAATAATATGAAGGCGACGACATAGCTATCTGTCGTTTGTGATATTTGGAAAGGTAATAATTACCTTTTTTACTTAGCCTAATTTGTCCCACCCTGTCATTCCTGGTTTTTGTATGTTCCCACCAGACCCGTTCGAAACGATCGAGATCGTCACGCCAACGTTTTCTAGGCCGACCCCGACGGCGCCTCCCATCTTCAGGCTGCCATTGAGTGGTGTTAAAAGTCCACTTTCCTAAGTGCATGCCACTGACATGGCCTGCCCACTCCCACTTTAGTCTTTCGCCGACGTCGGCAATGCCGGTTAGTGAGCGTAGCACGGTGTTAGGCACTCGGTCAATCCGTTTGAAGCCGAGAATGCTACGCTGCATTGCCCTTTGGCAAATTTTCCGTTTGGACTTCTGTGCCTCAGTCAGTGACCATGTCTGCGCACCGTAGGTTAGGACGGGTAGGATGCACATGTCGATAAGTCGGCGCTTGAGTTTCAATGGAACGTCGCCCTTCATGTGCTCCTTCATAGACCAGAAGCTCTTCCAGGCGTTCTCGATACGGCGATCGATTTCCCTGTCTTGCCTGTTTTCGAAGGATGCTATCTAGCCTAGGTATTCATCGACATATTGCAAAACCTGCCCATCTACCATATACATGATCTTGGTCTTGGACTGATTCATTTGAAGACCACTTCAAATAAATCACCATTTAAAGACCTGAAAACTTGTTGCGCTTAGATCTTCGAGCATTTGTTGCAGCTCTAGAGGTGTCTCTGCAAAAAGTATGATGTCATCTGCAAAACGCAAATTTGTCAAGCGTTTGCTTCCGACAACAATTCCATTGTTCGTCCATGAAGTGGTGAGGGTTTTAAATACTTCTTCTAGAGTGCTGGTAAAAAGGATAGATGAAAGAGGGTCTGCTTGACTTCTTTCTTGATTTGAAATGTTGGCCCTGTAGAATTCAGTTTGATATTTGCAAAACTATTGGAGTAAATGGATTTAAGCAAATCTATGTAAACTTGATCTGTCTCTTGGTTTTTTAGTGCTTCAAATATGGCCATATGTTTTAGACTATTAGACAAAAACCAGGTAAAGTGGTTTATGGTGTTCTGTGTATTGTTCGATTATTTGATTTAATGTGTGGAGGTGATCTGTAGTGGAAAAGAAAGGACGAAAACCTGGCTGTTCTGGTGGCTGGTGGAGATCGAGCTTGCCTTGTATTCGATTTGGTATGATCTTGATGAAGGCTTTATACAGATGTGACACTAGGCTGATGGGTCTATAATTGCCAATGTTTAATTCGTCTCTCTCTTTGTATAAAAGGACAATATTGGAGTGAGCCATCTGTTTGGGAAACTATACTGAATTACCTTTAGTCAAATCATATTTTTCACTAACAATAGTGTTAGTGTCAATCACATGAATAGGATTGTTGCAAGATATTGTATGCAAAATCATATTTAGCTTAAATCTAGTATTGTTTTCTAACTGTGGCAAACTATTACTATAGGGGAATATATACATTACAATTTCTTTGAATTACAATGAACAAAATTTATCAATATATTTTATCAAATCAGACTTGTTAACATTTCCCCTATTTCCAAGACAAATGATTAAATTAGTATTCTCATTAGACGGAGTTTAAGAATTTTTTGCATGATATCATGCCAACTATAGTTTGGTAAGCAATTATTTAATACTGAATGTTCCATAATGCAAACTCAAAAGTTGGCCCATAGTTTTTCCAATTTCATCGCAGTACATTAATGATTTTTCTTGTGAGAATGATGAGCTCCAGACTGGGCATGGCCGTTGTGATACTCACAGAACCAGTGTTATCATGATCCATTCCAGCATCACACCGGCATCTTGCTATGTGGAACTGGAGCTCTCTTTCATTCTCCCAAGATCCCTGTGTCCATGGCCAGATTGTATTCCCTTACGTAAATTCTGGACTTATTATATATGATACATTCCAAATGGGAATGTTTCAAACGGCCAAGTTCACAATGCAACTCCAAGATTTCAGCCTCATACTTCATTTTATTACTTTTTAGCTGTACATAGATCAAGTTTTTCTAATATTTTTCAAATATTTTAGAAGGGTTATTGCTATTCTATTGTAATCTACATAACACGGCTTTGCTATCTAATTTAGGGTGCGTTTCCACACAGACCAAGCTGAGTGAGCTGGGCATACAACGCTCGAAGGACCCTTAGTAAAAATCGTTAAGATGACAAAATTCAATTACAGAGATGTACAATAACAACCGTTTTGTTTACTTCTACAGAGTCCTTGTCGTCAACACGTGTAGAGAAGATAATTTTAGATATTACTAGTTTAGATTTAACGACTATTGTCAACAGAAACAACGGAAATTTTACAGCAGCTAGGAATAAAGTCCACGTTTATTTATTGTACTACCTTAGGCTACATTTAACCGTCACAGAGATTTTTTTAAAACCTGTCTCATCATCAATCTTACTAAAGTCTAGCGGCCTTGTATCAGACTTCAGCAATGCTAGCATGCTAGTTAGCATTGTTTTGGGGACCCGTTTGAAGCCGATACGTTTCAGCAGAATACTAGGCACCACCGCTTTGACCTTGACTTTGACCCTTTTACAAGACGGACTTCGGTCAAAGACCATGTCTGTGCACCGTAGGTTAGGACGGACAGGATACACATATCCATGAGTTGGCGTTTGAGTGAAACAGGAAGATAGCATTAAGAGTAACCCCTCATGTATACCTTCATATACTCTTCCAGGGATTTTGGATTTGGTGCTCGTTTTCTCGATACGTGTCGTGCTGCTAGACACCAATTGTGTCTTTGCCCTCCGGTTTATTTGAAATCCAATCTTAAGACCAGCCCACTCCGTTCTTGGCGTGTTTGCTACAAGAGTTAATTTGTGGTTAGGGCAAAAAGTTAGTTTTTGAGGCGTTTGTCTCCGACGTCCATTCCCTTTGTTGTCCATAAAGTAGGCAAGGTCATTCCAAGGTCAACACTTCTTCGACAGTGAAAGTAAATAATATGGGCGAACGATGGTTCCCTTGTTTTATTGGGAAAGTCGGACCCGTAGAGTGGATTTTAATCTGTAATTCATTAAAATCTAAAACATTATGCAGCGTAACATTGCCAGCCAATCCGACACAGGAAAAGCGTGGGAGATTTTCACGCATCACTTGAGTTGCTTGTGCTGCGGAAAATGCGCGGGGCGCGTTCTGCTGGGTGGTGGTAGACAAGTTTCGTTCGGAAACTGGTCTTTGAATTTGGTCGCATCAAGCCAGTTTAGTTGCCGGTCAGTCGTCTGCTTTAAGTTTTTAGTGTAGTGTTGAGCTGATCCTGTGTGGCATGGACTTTCTAATATAATTTTTAAGTTTAGAATAAGTATTTTTTTTTGTTTTTACTGGTGTTTTATGTTATGATGTAATGTTTTTTCTTTCTTTTTAATGTGTACCTATGACGACAATCGCCAAAGGTTCTACCTGAAAACCAGCGTTAATCCTTATTTGGATTAACATTATGCTGAGGTAGGACCTTTTGGTCCACAAACTTCCTTTTATTTTTAAATTTATACCTGGTGTACCTTTGTTGTGGAATAATAAATGATTTTCTTCTTCTTCTCATCTTCTTGTTGCTTGGCTTATTAAATGTATCTTATGAAAATCCGAGCGATGTAAACTGGATAGGCGTAACGGAGCGACTATATAGACACAGCTACACTTGTAGTTCGTATCAAATAAGACAAAGGCCTTTGCATCTAATGCAGATGATTTAGACAGCGTTAGCAACTGGTATGCATGCTGTATGGGACGCTGCAGCGCCTGGGACATTGTTGGATGGGTTAGGCTTTCCCAGCACCTACACCATTCTCTCACCTAAGTCAGCTATTAGTCAGTGGAAAAAACAGGTCAATATGTCTGAAGCTAACTAAGCCGAGGGTTTCTTCACGATGTTTTTCTTTTACCGTTACAGCACGTGTTAAATGTGCAGATCGTTCGTTCGTTTCTGTCGTAAATCGTCCACTACTGAACACAGGCCTCGCTCATGGATCTCCATGAGGGGTAGTTGCCATACTCACCACGCTTGGCAGGCGGGTTGGCGAGCGCAGTACGGGATGTTGGTACACGGAAAGACGCTGCTGCCCATCTACCGGAGGTATCCCTTAGCAGGCTCTTACTGCATCCATGGGTATGAGAGGAGGGGTAACATTCTGCTGCCGGCACCCCACGGTGCAATCAATTTTTCATTATAGATAAATCCATTGGTGCATGGCCGGTATCGAACTTACGGACTGAGAGTCGAGGGTACATACCACTCGGCCAACACGGCTTGAAAGAGCGGGTATTAGATAAGAGCTATCTATACTCGTAATCGGACGATATCGCGCGTGATACACGTGGACTCATCTTCAAAACAAGCACATGGCCGAAGAACCTGTTCAATCAGCTGTTTATGCATGTTTTGGCACTTCCCTTTCACGTACATATGTACATGTTTTTGTTTTCTGCATGCTGTTGGCGCATTGTTAATAAACTTTTTTTGTACCTAAATTATGGACGATAAATCATATGATAAGGTGAAGTGCCGGCAGTAGTGTTGCTCCTTCTTTCTTGCCCGTGTCTGCAGTAAAAATCTGCCAAGGGTTACCTCCGGAAGATGGGATGGCAACGTCTTTCCTGCGCCTCTCTCATGGGTCACCAAGATCATGATGCGGTTGTTGCCATACTCGCCACGCTTGGCAGGCGGGTCGGCAAGCGCATAATTATACCTAGTAAAACCTGATTCAAGATTTAGGCAGGGTTTACTTCCTCCGGTCGGTTTTTGTTTTTTGTTTCATAACTTAAGTTTTAGGCATAACTAAAAACCAACTGTAATAATTAATTAAAACTGCAATTATAGACTTTTTTGTTAATTTTATATTGATTACTTCCTCGGTCGGTACACCCAGGCCAGAGCCACATGAGACGTGTGATAGTTTCAGCAGGAACCTTATCAGTGTGTTACGTAGTAGTGCGTTACGAGCGGAGGGTACATTTCAGTTGATATTGACACATACTCAATACTCGGTGATCGGGGATGATTACGAGAACGATTAGTTTGTAGCGCGAGAGCAAATTTTATTAACGAAGTATATTGTGGACCCGCAGTAAAATGGACACTTTTCACACAACACCATCTAGTCTCAAACTAAGCACAGCTACTATGAAAACCAGATGACTGATAGAATACTGAAGCAGTGTTGGCCGAGTAGTATGTAATGTACCCCCAACTTTCAATTTCTTAAAAATATATGTATATGTATATTTTTTTAAATATGTGCAGATTTGACACGTATAAAGGAAAACCCGCGGTTATTGACCTGTTCTTTCCTCTGACTAATAACTGACTAAGCTGGGAGGATTGTATAACGATGTCCCAAAACACCTCGACCCGAGACAAATACCTGCATAAACGCAAACATCGAAGCTTCTGCGTCTCAACCGGCTGAGCATCGGAAGACTTATCCCACGCAGGTTGTCATCAGTAAGTTTCTACCGCTACATAGCTACAACGCTATCAGACATTATCAATATAGCACACACAAGTCCACGGTCGGGTAGCGACCGTGGCGGCGATGGAATCAGATTGCCGTTGACACTCCAGATATTGCGTGCTCTGTTTCTCAATGTGAGGGAAGCCCATGTACACAATTTCCCTCACCGTTTTTTACTTTGGGTAAATATGGGGTTTAATTGGGTCAAAATCGAGTTCATAGGAGTCGGTTACAATAAAATAAATAAATAAATAAATAATGCTGGACAAATCACACAGCATCATCTAGCCCCAAGCTAAGCAGAGCTTGTGTTATGGGTACTAGATGACTGATATACTTAATACGTTATACTACATAGATAGAAATTTTTATTATATATAGAAAAACATCCAGATCACCCTGAACAAATATCTGCAGATCGTACAGACATTTGTCCCGAGGTGGGAAGGAAGAAACAATGATACAAACATACAATTGAAGCTAATAAAAGCGTGTTAAAAAGAAGATAAGATAAAATATATAAGATAAAGTTTATTGATCCATAATAAGATAAGGCGGTACAAGGATTATTTATCTAAAACTTATTAAAAATTGATTCAAAGTACCTACATATGTACCAAAAAAAACTCTGTCCCCTACACTAGGACCGAATAGCCTGTATAGCAGGGTCACAGCGATGTATTGAGAGTACCTACAACAAGCAAGAACAAGCTTAAAAGTCAGTAATGTTTATATTACCTAATTGCGTAAATAAACAATGTTAATAAATATTTTGAATAAATGGTTTCTATTATACTTGCTATTTTTGTATTTAACATAAATACAAAAATAAAATTCCGGATCAAATCTTGCAAGCTGAATTGAAATCACTTCCATATTTTAACTTCCGATCGAGTTTAATATTTGCTTCGTTCGGGAAAATTACAATAATGCAATATTTTCTTCGCCACAAGATGCCGGATACTGTACTCGTTGTCAAAAATAATATGGGTATTAAATGCCTTTTCATTCAAAAGCAATGTTTACAATTTTTTTAAAGGAAAACTTTATTTTTTAGAGTGAAAAAGATCTAGACTTTGCTTTAGTGAGAACAGATCCAAATTTTTGTCGTGTTATGTCAGATCAAAGTTTAGAAAAGTAATAGCCGGCGCAAAGGAAGTCAATCACAAGTGACTGTGATAACAATAAAACTTTTTCTATTCTATTCTATTAATTTTTGTACGAGAGCCAATCTTTTTAATTTATTTTTTGAACGCAAAATTTGTGCTCAGTTATTTTTTTTCTCTAATTTTGGTAACTCGTGAAAAAAAAAATGTACGGTGACATGTATGCCCAATTAATTACTTAATAGCCTATTTCATTAAGCTCTGAATTTAAAAATATTGCTTTTAACATGAGTCAGGCTCAACTTTCTTAAGAGGTTGTCTTTCGCAAAACTATTATTTTTGTAATGGTTTTACTTCATCTGCCTTTATGCACGCAAAACTGGCCCCTCCGTTAAGTCGGATAATAATTCTTGGAATCATAGCGCACCTGCATCTGCGACTAAAGCCAATGTTTTGTCCTTTTCTTCCATTTGCTCCTTGCTTTAAAAAAAAAATTTAAAAATTAAGAAAAAAAATATAATTAAAAATAGGGCTCAACACCCAGCTCCCGAAACAAATAGAGACTAATGTTAGGAACAGGGCTGTTCCCTGACTGAACACAGAAATTTTTATTTTGTATCTACTGCATGACTTCAGTACGTAAATAGTTCCGTAAATAGACCGTAGGTCACCGCGAGAACACCGCGTGCTGATTTCGAGCCAGTTATCACTTATCAGTTGTAGCATACACGACGGAGCCGGCCGCGGGTCACCTATTTACGGCCGGACTGCATTTCACGGAACTGACCTATTCACTTCAAACCGGAGCACCCTGCTGCAGGTGGATTGATAACCGATTGATTAGGATTGACCGCAAGATAACACAAGCTTATAAAATTTCAAATTCTAGGTAACCCCGGACACTTTACCTAGTCTCGGAGGTTATCTACTTAATTTTGTAATTTGTACCCTAACTTTTAAAATCTACACATCGTGCCTTTTCATATGATACCACACTCGGGTATATTTGAAAACATTCAATAATTCATCCCCTTTTTCACTCCCCATATCTTATAAATGACTCAACCGATTTCATAAATAACTTTCAGTTTTGCATTCTAAGCACCATTTCCTTTCATTTGATACCACTTTGACACAACTTTGGTATATTTCGAGACATTCGATTATTTATCCCCTTTTCCCCCCACCAGATCATCATCTTAACCGATTTTAATTTGAATAAAACACGTTTAAGAACCACCGCTAGAAAACTGAATTAAAATCGGTCCAATCGTTTAAGAGCTACGGTGCCACTGACAGACATACAGACACACACACACACACATAGCGGTCAAACTTATATAACACCTCTCGTTTTTGTCGGGGGGTAAAAAAGGAATACATCTGCCATGGAGAAGCCACTGGCTCCTGAAACACAGTTTATAACTAGTTCAGGAGCCTATGGATCAAACTTGTATGCTACACTGTATTATGTCAATAAAATATCTTTTTACTTTTACTTTACTTTTTTTTATCTGATAATACCCCTGGCACTGCAGGGTCCTCGTTTAATTTGAAAACATTCAAACGTACGATTACTTAGTAGTATTTCTACTATGCCACAAAGGTCGTCAACAGTACCTATAATGTGAATCTTTATCAAGTTAGGTTAAGATTCCTAGAAAAAGAAGTATCAACCTTGGAAGTAGGTACCTAAGTGAGGATTTCGCTATTACTGATTACTTAGTAGTATTTCTACTATGCCACCAAAGGTATGTTTGTTGTACAAACTTTGCAGCATCACTAACTGTGATGGTACTGATCTACTTACTAAGGCTTTACTTACCTAATTCTGTTCTGAACTCGATCCAGCTAGAAAAGGCTTAAAGTAAGCCAGTATCTCCTCATTCAAGGCAAACTTGAGATCGCGCCCATTTTCTCTAGTTTCACCATATACACACCAAGCATTTGTCCATACCTACGACACCGCCTAAACATTGTCACTGATTTTGAATAAGGCTGTCACTGTTCTGTCCTATCTAATAACCTTATAAAGTAGGAACTAATACACCTACTTTATTAGGTTATTAGATAGGATATAACAGTCTAAAATGTAACTCTATAAACTCTATACTCTAAATTTATAAATAATTATATAACTCGAACATGAAAATTAAAAAAAAAAACCCTATCCAAAAATCATCATACTTACACACACAAACATCAGCATTGGAATTAAAATTAATTAAATTAAACCATGTAATTTAAATTTGCACAAAAACAAAAACCCAACCGGTTTTTGTTTCGCTTAATAATGTTTGCTTGCCTTTAAATAAAAAGTTGGTGGGTCAGCTAGGTAGGTACTTTCACATGCCGGAGGTATCCCATGGCAGATTCTACTGCATCCACCAAGAAGCAACATTCTACTGCCTACTACACCCACAACCCATGTTGGGTACGACATACTACTGATACTACTGTAATCTGAGATGAGTTTGCTGACCGTACCGCACGCATCTCTTTTTCTCCCACATTATTTGCAAACACTACTTTATCTGTATTGCAATCGCCATTTTTTTAATTTGTTAATTTGACAACGTAAGCAAAATAATAGTTATTTAACAAAATCGCAACACCTACGAGTGAAAAGTTACACCTTTGGCTTTATTTGTGTGTCTCGAATTGTTGGTGCATTTGCGAAATGCACAAGATGGCATTTTGTGACACTTTTCATCTATTTTAGATGCAAAGATCAACACGCCCGGCTAACACTGTTTCGATGTGCGCTGATTCCAAACGAGTGAGCTCGCTCATTTCGTTTGAAAACACAACGGCGCGGTCTCAGTACGGTGAGGGCGTATCTAACGATTTATATCAATGCTCAGCGTCATGTTCACACCACATCAACTAGTAAAGATGAAAGAAAACTCCCCGGCTTTTTCAAAAACGACTTGTTGATATCGATGGAAAGCATTTCGAAGTGATTAAAGGAAAAATCTCATCCCTCAAACTAGTCTCGAGTTTTTTTACAATCGAATATTTTTTATTCAATGTCTCTCAAATAACGAAAAGCATTTGTAAATCTACGAAATTGGTTACTATTTCAATAAAATTAACAGGTGAAATGCTATTCCATCTTTTTGTAGATTTGAGGTATTGGATTTCTTTTTGCATCCGCTAACAGCACAAGCAGGCATTTTCCCATGAGCTTATCACACTGCAAAAGCGGTTCTGTGACTGGGAAATCGATTATTGGATTAGTTTTTATAAACCTGTTAGATTTTTGGCGAATAGGATTGACAGAGGGGAAGGACCGTCGGTGACTAGTCCATATTTATCTCGTCTAAGAGTAAACTCGTGTACCTACACACTTTGGAACTTTTTCATATTGTTTTAAATACTTACCTATATACCCTGAAACTATTTTAGACTGTATAACCTACATACTTATTAAGTAAAGAACTCAAGAAGTAAAGAACTGTAAGATATTTATTTAAAAAATGTTATATGTTGTAGATTTAAAATGTAGCTAGTTTATTTTTATTTTTGGTTTATACTTAAAATTATTAATTTTAGATATTCTAGTTTGTTGAGTTTTTTTAGGTTTCCGGACTAAAATTGTAAAAAGGAACCCCTATGGAATCATTCTGTCTGTCTGTCACAAGTGGATATATCGAGAACTACTGATGCAAGCGACTTGAAATTTGAAATGGTTAAAGATAACACTTTTTTACTAATATAGCGTACGTATATGAAAATGTTAAAACATATTCTTATTATGATTGCAGGGGGGCGGATAGGGGATCTCAAAATTTTTAAGTTACTAGGTTGTGTAGGGTATTATATGAAAGGTATTCATTTACACATTAATAAACAGTTTTAATTTTTCTTATAAGCCGTATCGTTTCAGAGTTATTTACAAAAATGTTGAAAAAACGACTGTTCCCCTTAACCCCCCCCCCCCTTATCTACGAAGTTTGCAGAGATAAACCCGTGAAACTTTTATAGCTAATAGAAGTGTATGTAAAGTTTATAGGAATAAAATTATAGCAAACTCTCTAATTTGCATAGTTTTTTAAACAAGGGGGGTGGAAGGGGGTTTTAAAAAAAATTGTGGAGTTACTAGGTCATGTGGGGTATCATAAAAAAAGATATTCATTTGCACAATAATAAACAGTCTTTAGCTTTGCTTTAAGCCGTATAGTTTTCGACTTATTCACAAAAACGTTGAAAAAAATAGCGTTCCCTCCCCTTATCTCCGAAGTTTGCGGAGATAAACCTCTGAAACTTTTATTACTATTAGAAGTATATGTAAAGATTACGGGAAAATTGTAACGAACTCTCTAATTAGCTTACTTTTTAAAAATCATCAAAAGTGTAAAAAATCTACATAAGTTCCGCTATCAGACAAGAGATGGCGCTGTCAAGGTTCTGCAACAAATATAAACCGCCTGTATCATATATTATAGTGTATGATGGCACGGAACCCTCGGTGCGCGAGACCGACTCGCTCTTGCCCGGTTTTATTTATTTGTGCGCACGTTGTGGCCGCCTCTAATTGGGGGAACACTAGCCCTAAGTACCTAATGTTTTATTTCAGCCTCATTCTTGTGTATCACTTGTTGGTAGCCAAATAAATAAATAAAGAGTATGAATAGTTTTGTACTACCTAATTATTATTTTATTACAAAAAGTTCCGTGATTTTGTTTTCCGATAGTTTTCTATTTTATCGTGTATCGGTTTATAAACGACTTTGTTTGTCCAGCTTATATTGTCCCAAGACTGGGTCCCCAAATCCTTCCATTTGTTTCGTTCAGGAAGGGAATCTCTTTGAAAGGTGGTTAGATCGTCCCACCAACGCTTGCGTGGTAAACTCTAAAAAAACTAACCAACAAAAATGTTCGTACATCACTGAACACTTTTCTTGGTAACATTACTTTTCATAATTTAAAGCAAACAAATGGGTATCAAATTTGAGCGGACGAGTTGACGAACGGAAATAATGTAAATTAAAAAAAAAATGAATACCGGGTATTACCATGATCACTTTCTACCACCTGGTAGAAAGTGATCACCGGTAATACTATTGTTTTGCCATATTTAGATTTAGTTTAAGATGTTATCTTTTTGTGCACTAATTTGCTGTCTTAAGTTTGTTTGTGCTATTTAAAAGTGGAAACTTCACTGGTTTTTGTACTATTTTTATTATTCAATCTTACTGTAATACTGTACTGTTTGTTTCCCAAATAAAATAAAATACCCGGTATTCATTTCCTTCAAAACGAGCATAACGGCCACCTGGCCACTATGCTCGTTTTCAAGCTCAGAAAAAAAAAAAAAATAATAAGCAAAAATACGTGTCTATTATTTTTGTATCATCTAACTGACGGACTAAATATAATTTAGATTTCTAAAAATCTCTGTCAAGAAGACTGTTGAATCCGTTAACTTCTTATCTTTTTTCCGAGTATGGGAAAGAAGCGTTAAGGACAACTTACTCTTCCACACAGTTAATTTACGCGTGTAACATGTATGGGATTCGACGAGCTTTGTGTTTTGGCTGGCCCTCAGGCTAAGTTTCAGCGGCAGGCGCAGATGACGTATCGTCGCTATCAGGGCGTGTGTAAATAAATAGAGTGTGCGGCGCGGCCGGGCGCAGTCCGCAGGAGCGCGCCGCCCGCCATGCCCGCCACAGTCGCCCTGCTCGCCCTCGCCGCCGCGCTCGTCGCCGGAGTCGGTGAGTAAAGTGATTCCTCGCAGACAATCGCCATATTGATGGGGTTCATATTTAAAATATATTAATATTTACAAAATATATATATATCCTATATATTTTTTGTAAATATTCAGAACTAGCCGCACTCCGTGGTTTCACCCGCGTAGTTCCCGTTTCCGTGGAAATAGGGGGATAAAATATAGCTTGTTACTAAGGGATAATGTAGCATTCGAATGGTGAAAGAATTTTGAAAATCGGTCCAGTAGTTTTTGAGTTTATTCGTTACAAACATACAACATACAACACACAAAACAGAAATCATTCCTCTTTATAATATTAGTATAGACATAGATAAATCTCAGTCGGTAGATGATGCTGTGTGAATTGTCCAGCATTATTATTATTATTATTATAAATTTAATAAAAAATCGTGTCAAACCTGGCCTTAGCACAGGAACAACTTATCTAAATGATAAGTTTAATTTAGACAGTCACAAGTCCAAAAATAAAAACACACATATCATTAATTAAAAACTTATGTGGCAAATAGAAGGCGTACACTTAGCGGTGTGCCCGACGTGTATGTATGTGTAAAGTTGTGAACCTTAGCAAAGTCAAATAGTGTTAATAAATTCGGACCCCTAGGCCACATAGAGATGTCAATGTACAAAAGAAAACACTCACAGCATATATCGATGAGGGTATGTACGTGGACAAAGGGGTTGATTGCACTTATATAACTACAACATACATAAGTACTGTTCCAAGGGGTGGATTGCTCTTATATAACTACAACCTAAGTGCTGTTCCTGTATTTAGTAATACTTGAGTGTAATTGTTTTTAAATAACTAAAAATAAAATAAAATATTTTTTTCAAGCACGATAATTGAATTCGTTTGCTTCAGAAAACTTTGTCGATGGCGTCGATCACACCAAATCGCGCTTGATATTAAAAACTGCAATTTGAAGGAAATCACTGTCTAGAGGTTACGGTACTGAAGAATAAAAAATTGGCGCCGAGAAAAATATCAATGAATTAATGTACAACTTCAGTGCCACAGAAGAATGTGTTTATTACAACGTGAGAAAACCGGATTAGTTCCGGTGTTTTATAATATTCAATTAATAATTTAATTACCTAGCTGGACTGGAGCATATTTTTCTCTGATGTCCGTTTTTTACATTAACAAAATAATAATGTATTCTATGAATTAATTACCTGTTTTCAATAGTACAAGCTTTCCTTAGATTACAAGGACTAGATCTATTCCAAAAGTAAGCAAAGCGTAGTAAGTTTAGTGTCCAGTAGTATATGTTTATCACTAAGAGACACGGTGCGACCAAAGGGCAGACCTCCCGAGGTCCCTCGAGACGTCCAATGACATTATTAGTTCTGTTAAGACTCAGTGGACAAGAACCGCAAGGGACCGTAAGCAGTGGCGCATTAAGAGGGGCCTTCACCTAAAAGTGGGTGCACGGACTGAAAAGTTGATGATGATGGTCATTAAAAACCTTCAAGTTGTTTGCAACCACCGAAACATCTTTAAATACATCGTGACAAGACAGTTTTCTTGCGACCACGACCAGGTGCAATCAGGTCGAAACGTCAGAAAAAAAATAAGGGTGATAACGCGACGAATACCCAATATAGTAATTATCTGTTGTAATTGCGAAAGTATAAAAAAAGAAGAATATTTGTAACCTCGGAAAGCTCAAAAAGCTCACAGCCATCGCGGCATAACAACAACGATTGCAATCTGCAAGAGCAGCTGACGCTCTATCAGAACGGCTTGTAAACATGTTATCTCACACGTGTTTACGAATATCTTAATTCCAGCTGAAGTTTGCACCGGCCAATCAGGTGCCGTATCGCTGCAGCACCGGCGCCGGGTCATGACTGGCGTTAAGATTATTTTGACTAAATGATCGGGTCTTTCTTTAACTTTCACTATCTCAGTTAATTTTAATTGACGTCGTCACAGAAGACGGATTTCAAAAATGCTTTGATGTTTGAACAATGGAATAAAATATTGGACAAGTGACGATGGAGAGTACTTTATAGGGCATTGAAGGTATTTTGTTTAAAAATGAATTAAACAGATAAAGAAATAAGTTTATTCTTTTTGGGTCCACCTCGTCGTATCCAAAATCGATTCATAAACGACGGAGTTCAGAGGTGACAAATGTTTAAAAGAAATTGCAAACGACTTGAGAACCTCCTTTTTCGAAGACATTTAAAATGTCTTTTACCGACCAGAACAAAATAAACACAAGTATGATAAATAGATTTCGTCACATAAGTACCTTATTTATTACATAGTTTCAAACGCGAGAACAAGTTTATACGATAAAGATTTTTTTACTTAAAAGTAGGTTTCAAATGCATTTATATTTTATGTAAAGATAACATTAATTATATAGATAACTAATTACATTAGATAACATTATGATATTAATAAACAATTTTATAGTTTAATGTAAGGTTCTTTCTTTTAAATATAAAGTGGCATCGGGTAATATACGAGTGTGACAAGCGAACTCAAAACTCTATAATATCTCAACTTGCAACTACACACACCGGCAAAATCAGGGGAACAGGCAAGAAACCTCGTTTTTTTTACCTTGTTGGGTAGTTTTTGTAAGTGGAATATTTTTTTTGAATCTCTAACGTCTTTGGAATGATGTCCAAAAAAAATTTTTGTTCTTCGATGTTTAAACATTAAATTATACCCACTTGAGTGTTTGTTGCCAATTTTACGGTCATAAGTGCTATTTATTAAAAAAAATGCAAACGTGTTTTAAACTGACTTTAGTTCATTCTACTGTTAATCTTTGAAGAGAATACATTGTATTGAGAGAAACCTGAAGTTGCCAGAGCCGTAACAATGATCGAGGCAGGTCTCTCCTACCGTTCAGTGAGTAGTGTTGGGTGTGTCGGTATCTGTGGTCTATCGCAATGTTCAACGGTACAGACAAACGGGGTCTTACGTGCGTCAAGGTGGTCGTCATCCAAAATGGATCGCTGACTGCACTGCGATACATTTCAGAGATCCTAGAGCCCCATGTTATGCCATTTGCCGGATTTATTGGCGATGATTTTGTGTTTATGCACGACAACGCTCGACCCCACACAGCGCGCGTGTTGCATGCTTACCTTGATGAGGTTGCCATTACCCAAATGAACTGGCCAGCACGTTCTCCAGATATGAACCCCATAGAACAAGTTTGGGACGCCCTTGGGACGCCATCAGAGGAACCCAGCTCCCAGGAACGTCGAAGAGCTGGAATTGGCCTTAGTCGAAGAGTGGGAGAATCTGCCCCAAAAATGATTGATGGCATCATTGGAGGCATGGGAAAACGCATTCAGGCACTCATAAGAGCCCAAGGAAGCCAGACGCGCTATTAATTTTTTTTGTATGGTTGACTTTGAAAAGAAACTGCATTCAATTTGTTAAGCTTTATTTCGTAAATCTGTATTTTTCTTATTATATTAAATTTTTCCTTGAATTAAAGGAAATTTAGTATGAAATCGGGTTTTTTATTTACCTATTTCTGTTTGTTATTTATTCATAACTTTAATAAAAAAAACAAAGAAAACTGAATTAAAAAAAAACAATTTTTACCTTAGTTGTCCTAATTGTGCCGGCGTGTATACATCGCTTCGGCGCGTAGAGCCTGCTACGAAACTCGCTACGGTGCACGACGCTGACACCAGGCTTATCGTAGGCTGAGTGCATTAATAAAGTGAGATTAGGTAAGGTTAGGTGTACGTTAATAAGGTACGTAATGTCTTGATAACTGCGGTAAATACGTTGTAAAGGTCTTAATAAATACATTATTGATTTGATTAATAGAAAATTTTTTTTCATTCAGAAAAAGATCATAAAATCAATTATACTACATATCGAACAAAATATTGTAGGTACAGTAAGAGCAGACTCGCTTTTTTCGGAATTGATAAGAATTCTCATCTCCATGAAATGTTTTACCTACGCGTAGTTAAACACCATAAACATATAGCAAACTCAGTTTCCAAACAAGATTAAATTAAAGTTTCTAGTATAAATATAAGAGGTCGAAGGCCGCACGTGTAACAACCAAACCAGTTCCCAAACACACACTTCCTCGTTAAATTAGCGCCTAGAGTCTGTCTGTTCGTGAATTATGGCAGATCTGTTACCATGCGAAGGACAATGATATTTTGTACTCCTAGAATATAGGTAAGTATTTTAAATACATTGCCCAGAGAGGGCCTTGGGCTCAAGTTTGAATCTTTAACATTTGTAACACCATTGTACAACATGAACGCAATAAAACTTTACTTTGAACGTATCGGCTGCCATGTCCGTAAAGGTATATTAGCCCGGGTTACCTGTGATAACTTAATATTCAAATGAAATGAAATTATTTAACAACTAAAAACCTTTACACATATTACATATTTACCCCAATTACCCGTGCTAGTTAACAACAGGTTATTCCGTTACAAGCCTAAACTTGTTGAAAATAGCGGTTTTCTAAAGCACGTCAGTTTCCTTTATTTTAGAACTTTAATATTCCATAAAATAATTTCAAGCAGCAGAGCAGAGCCCTCAAAATGTAACGATTATGTATACTATTTAGTTCATTTTTAATGTATGTTAAACACGCATTTTTTACGCCCCAGTCAATGTCCATTCAACTTTGTCTTTTTCAAACTTTCGCGATCACAACACATCATTAACATACATATAACCGGGTATTTATCGCGTAAATTACCTTTCCCGACGTTTCGCTTGGATTGCACCAAGCATGGTCCCGGGAAGACTGACGTGTTGGAGGTACCGCAGCAAAGCGAAGGCGTTTGTTGAACTACCCTCACTTGATCTTCATAAAAATGATTAGGGCCGGTTCCCACTGGGACAGTACACTACACTGACTGTATCCACATACTGAGTTGATTCCACTTACACGTCGAGTACACTTACCCACGCTAGGTGGGTGTTACGGGTACTAATAATTACAAGCACTAATTACCAGTTATTTCCTAGATACTGCCGAATACGCTGAGGTAATGTTTATAGGGGCTGAACAAGCTTAATCATATTCCAGGCACTAAAAAACAGAGCAGATGCTCTGGCCAAAATGTTCCTTGACGATCGTGTGGTAATGTTAATACTTATTAATTAAATAAATGCTAAATTGGCATTCGTGCTAGCGTTCCACGTGAACGCTTATCTTGTACTGTTATGTGAAATATATGAATAATAAATAATGCTGGACACACTACACACAACACCATCTAATCCCAAACTAAGCAAGCTTGTTCTATGGGAACCAGATGATTCTGCAGAACAATTTACATTTCCCGTGGCGGAAATCGAACCCGCCTGCGTATCAGCCGGATATTAGACCAACCGAGCCAGGGAGGCAGTCCGTTGGTTTGAACTACTGCTGTCCCTATTTCCATAAGTCCATGACGTAAGCGCGACTCATAGAGGCGGCAACAATACTTGCACGGGCATTCACCTAGGGAGATCATTTGGACCACTGTCCATTGATCTACATATATCTGGCAGAGAGTAGAACTTGTAAAACAACTATTTCTCAGAGATAAAAAAACTCATTAAGAGATCAATGTTTTTATTCATCCTGTGAATGAACTGAAGACAACGAGCCTATTAAACGATCATGATACATTTTGCGGTTCAGTGCCCCAAGTACGAAGCAAATACGCGGTGATGATAATTTTAATTTGCATCGAAAATAAGATCGTGCAGCCCGTTTATGTGTAGAAACGGGCGTTGGATCTGATTAAGGTGATGTTATGATGTATTAACTGATCTTTGTCACGAAAGAGGCAAACTGATAGTATGTGATTTAGTATGTCCGATCAGACACGTCATAGAGATGTTAAATGAAAGGAGAGAGATTATAATTATTATATTAGCACATTCCTGCGTAGATTTAAGTGTTGATGACCCTGATGATATTGAAGATAACAGTTATCGAAATGTCTATTGTATTATTTATTTTATTAACCGACATCAAAAAGAAGGAGGTTCTTAATTCGACTGTACGTTTTTGTATCTCTGTTACGAGATTACTCCGCCAATTATGGATGGATTTTGATGGTTATTTTTTTTAAATTGGTCGTCTAGGTCGTTTTAAAGAGGTGGTCCCATTCATTCAAAACTTGATTCTGATGATAGAATCCATAAGGAATTAAATAATAGAAGACACCGGGGTTGAGACATAGTTTCATGCCCTAAATTTATGCTTGACGTAGGGATTTTTGTTTTACTTTATAATGTTTGCTTGTTTTTCACCCAGTTCTGATGATAGGATCTATATAACTCGAGCGAAATACTCAAATATAATAGGCGTAGGTGTCTTCAGAAACAAGTCAAGGATTCAATATCATTTGCAGTCAGTTTTTTTAATTCATCAACATCATTTCAACCGTAAAACGTCCGCTACTGAACACAGGCCTCCCTCATGATCTCCATGAGTGGTAGTTGCCATACACACCACGCTTGGCAGGCGGGTTGGCGAGCGCAGTACGAGATGTTGTTACACGGAAAGACGCTGCTGCCCATCTTCCGGAGGTATCCCTTAGCATAGGCTCTTATTGTATATCTATTATACCTACTGTATATCCACGGGTATGAGAAGAGGGGCAACATTCTACAGCCGGCACCCCCGACAATTTTTTTATAATTATTATTGTCAAACGGAGTACGGTGTTGTTCCAGCGTGCACAGTAGCCCAGCACGAGTACGCCTGCAACGTGCGAGCCCTCACGGAGTCCGGCTGGGTGTGCGGCCTGGAGCGCTGGGCCGAGAGCGGCTCCGTCTACGCCAGCTTCCGAGGCATCCCCTACGCCAAGCAGCCTCTGGGCGACCTCCGGTTCAAGGTAATCATCACCGGCCAATGTCAGTCCACTGCTGGACATATACTTTCTCTAATCTTGACCAAATGGTCCGAATGGTGCGGCAAGCGGAAGACAGTTAAATAACCGTCTTCGGATAGCCGCATACAGCCTTCGCGAATCACGATAGCGAATTATCAAGCTGGTAGGCGTCCTACTACACTACGCTTGCCCAGTCGCGGTTTCTACTAAAGAACTTGTTAAAAACTCAGAAACTCATTCATTTATTTCCACAGTTTGCAATTACAAAACATAGACACGTCAACAATGTTAGCCCCAATGATCATCGCTTATTTGACAGATATCGCCAGCTCACTGCCACTTCAGATTGCTATGTGGTATGTCGACGTCTTCTGTTGGATAACCCGACCACAAATAGTAAAATACTATTAAAAATAACCAAAGGAACGCCTTGAACGTCAAAATGTGCGAGTGTCTAACTAAATCATCAGGTCTTTTCTCGATCATTTCTAGTCTACGCCAAGTGCAACTTAAGGTCTTCCTAGGTTGCACCTGTCACAGCCATAGGAAGACCTTAGGTTGGTCTACTTTAGTGCAAGTAGACTAATTTTGTGGACGGTTACCAACATACTTAAAACGGTAGTCACATTTTCGGATCCGAATGGGCTCGGTAGACCCGTTACCAACGCTACAGAACCGTTTACGTAGGATTATTACTGGAACTTTGACGTACACAAATTATGGCGCGTGGACAATGGGAAACATAATGTCAACTCGTAAACATTGATTCTACACACGTCATACAAAGCTGACTGTGAATATTTTATTACATTACACAAACTAGCAGTTTAAGTTCCTAAAACCGACACGTTGTGTGGACCACAGTTTTCCCTGAATGTTTAACATACAAACCTTTCACAAACAAAGACTTAAACAATATGTGTGTTCCTAGGTTCATGTTCACTTGGATATACATTTTTCGAATGATGGCCGACAGTCAAATCCTTACTTTATAAAACCAAATGTGTAAGCTGAAGACAGTGTAGCTATTTGCTAAATTCTTCTAGTACGTATATAACGTAGATACGTAGGTCTTGCGCCAACTGTACACATCCTAAAATCCTTCTTATCGCTAATAAAATGCCGTGTTTTCCAGGAGTTGGAGCCCGCAGAGCCCTGGGGCCTGCTGCAGACGACGGAGGACGGGCCGATGTGTTACCAGTCTGACGTGATCTACGGAGGGTTGGTCACTCCTCGTGGCATGAGCGAGGCTTGCATCCACGCCAACGTCCACTTGCCCATCGCAGCCCTGCCGGACTATTCGCAGTCCGAGTTTAGAGGTATTTTCTATGAAAGACGAGTTGATGACATAACCATAGTAGTTAGCATTCTTGGATACAGTAAGCACATAACAGATCCCGGCATTGGGTGCTACCGGGATGATGATGATTTCGCGTCTTCGGACGTGACCTACAGTCGCACGGCATAAGCGAAGCCTGCATCCACGACAACGTTCAAGTGCCTAAGGCGGCCCTGCCAGACTACGCGCAGCCAGAGTATACAAAAGGTTCAGGCTGAGCAACATGATAACAGTGCGGTGTTCTTGTTACTTGCAAGGTGCAACGCTGGTATTCTGACATAACCTATAGGTTTGTTGCTTTGTCGGAAGTGATCTAAGGCCGCATCGTCACAACGTGAGAAATTCACGAGTAAAAGGT
Organism: Pasiphila rectangulata; assembly: GCA_963082625.1. Taxonomy (NCBI): domain Eukaryota; kingdom Metazoa; phylum Arthropoda; class Insecta; order Lepidoptera; family Geometridae; genus Pasiphila; species Pasiphila rectangulata. The sequence goes on from OY720254.1 coordinate 18,000,169, forward strand.
ATATTTTTTTAATAATCCCTGACAAAAGCAGAAGCATTATAAATGCAAACTTCAGGTCAGTAGTGTTAAGGATGTCTCACGCTAGACCGTGTCGTGTCCGAGCCTAGTGTCGGCCGCAACATGGTCAACTAATATTACAATTTTATTTGTATGGACACACTCACGCTATACCGTGCGGCAACTGAGTGACGGCCGCGGATTGGACAATGCTCGGAAAAATTGCTCGGACTCGGCTCGGACACGACACGGTCTAGCGGTCATCCTCTACAGAACTACGTTTTAAGTTTTTTTTATGGCAAAATAATCAGTGCGACTTAACGACTTATATTTCGAATAAATTGTTTTCTCGGCAGAAGTAATAGATTGATGGTTATGGTTACAGATTTGAAGGAAGGCCTGAAAGGTCTGCCGATACTGGTGTTCGTCCACGGAGGAGGCTTCATGAGCGGCTCCGGGGACGCCGACCTGCACGGGCCCGAGTACCTCGTCTACAAGGATGTCGTCGTCGTCACCTTCAACTATAGGTCAGTAGGTGTACTGCAATTGTCTTCTACATCTATCATCATTTCAGCCGCAAAACGCCCACTACTAAACACAGGCCTTCCTCGTGGATCACCATGAGGCGTAGTTGCCATACTCACCACGCTTGGCAGGCGGGTTGGCGAGCGCAGTACGGGATGTTGATACACGGCAAGTCGATGTTGTCCATGTTGCGGAGGTATTCCTTAGCAGGCTCTTACTGCATCCATGGGCATAAGAGGAGGGGTAAAATTTTACTGCCTACACCCCACGGCTACATCTATAAGATTATTTATACAACGTCGCTACTGTTAATGCTCTACAGAATGTTGCAGGGCCTGAGTTATGTGCGAGCCAAATTGGCTTTTGGTTTTGAGTTTAAACCAATTGACCTGTTATAGATGCTGACTTATCCACCTGACATCCTCTCAGTTATCTATTTTCAGGGAAAAGATCAAACAGGTCACTATGTTTGAACTAAAAAAACATTAGAATAATTAGCGTGATACAATACTGCTTCAATTTGCATATAATTACTTGAAGACACATTGGTACTAAGCCAAGCTAGACATAAATTTTAAAGTCTAGACAAAAGAGTCGGACTTTCCTTTGTATTCATTGACATTGCTTTTGTTATTGATGCAACAATTAGGATTTAACATAATGCTGTGAATAGTATACTCAGTACAGGTATAGTCAAGTTACAGTTTTATAAAAGATTTTGGACATTCATAATTAATTAACGGGAATGGGAATGATCACGTACTTGTTTTTGTTGGCGGAGGCACCAACTGATTTAATTAATATAAGTGTAATACATAAGCTGAGAGGATGGTATAGGTGCTGGGCAAGCCTAATCCACCTAACAATGTCCCAGGCACTGCAGCGTCCCGTACAGCATGATTACCAGCTGCTGACGCTGTATAAATCATCTATAATTCTACCAACTATGCACAAAACTCCGTATTGTGTCGTGCTGCAAGATCATACAACAAAAATTACTATGACCTAGACTTATTCAATTGTACCAAAAATGTCCTGAAACGAAAAATCAAGATCTTACACTCTTCTATGCATATATCGTTGTAGGTATGAAGATTATTTGAAAAACACACACCCTTACCATCACCCACACACTGATCACACAACCTCACACTAACACGCACACTCACTCATACACGCTGGTCTCCTTGGTTACCCAGACTCTTATGAGACTGGTGTTATCGAATTAGACCCCAATCACTGACTCACCTGCCGAGCCACATTAATAAAAATGTAATTGTTTATACCTACATATATTTTTCATGCAATTTTTATCTTTCCCATCAATTTTGTTTAATTTTTTCTCTTCTTTTTTTGTTTTAATTCGACTAGGTATAGCATTCCATTGCTGTTTTCTTTATGTTTGTCTTATTTTGTGTAACCTTCATTGGCCTTAATATTGTATAAATTTAAAAAAACTAGATACATTGTCACGCTGTTGGTTTACCATAAGAAAAATAAAAATAAATAAATAAAAATAATAGATGCAAAGGCCTTACTTTTAATACATATGTAAGTCACGAGAGTTACTATTGATTATTGACATTTTTGTGAATGGATTTTGCCTCTAGCCCAGTCCGTGCGCTTGATATTGGATGCTGCCATGTCTCCTTTTGCGCAATCCTTATATCAGAGCATGGGTCTTCCCACTGCTCGTTTGGCATTAGCGATTTCTCTTAACAAAATACTTCTTGGTAGACGGGAGTCATCCGTGCGATGTATATGTCCTAGCCACCTTAGGCGTCGCTGCCTAAATTACACAAAGGTCTTAAACACCACGACCACACCTGGTTTGTCTCATTAGCCGACAAACGAGCGAGAGGGCATCGGCAGGAAGATACATCCAATCCATCAACTGCAATGGACACCCCACGTTTGCCAAAACTGCAGTCAGACGGTTAGATCAAGGTTGATAGGATTGTTTAGTCATTTGATGTGGTTAAAGTGTGACTCTTAAAAATTTGTCTTCCAGGTTAAACGTGTTCGGTTTTCTGTCCCTGGAGACTGCGGAGGTTCCCGGCAACCAGGGCTTGCGTGACCAGGTCACGCTGCTCCGGTGGGTACAGCGCAATGCGCGCGCCTTCGGCGGTGACCCCGACAACGTCACGCTCATGGGGCAGAGCGCTGGCGCCACCTCCGTGCATCTACTCACGCTGTCCGAGACTACGAAGGGACTATACAACAGGTAACGCTCTTCTTCTTAATAAATAATTCATAATAATGACGTTGAGAAAATTCGCAGATCTCTTTTAGGGATATCAGGTTAATGTTTTTGTTATTTTTTAGAGCTATCCTGATGAGCGGAACGGCGATATCCGGCTTCTACAGCCCATCGCCGCTGATGGCGCAGATGATGTCGAAGGCTCTGGTGGGACTCCTTGGCATCAATGCCACGGACGCGGGCGAAATCCACCGCCAGCTCGTGCGGGTTCCCGTGAAGAGTATCCACGACGCAAACAAACTTTTGCTCGACCAGTTTGGCCTTCTCACGTTTGCGCCGACGGTCGAAGACTACTTCCCCGGTGTGACGCGCGTGATCGACGACTACCCGGAGGCGCTAATCGCTAAAGGGCGCGGGAACGACATCCCTCTCATAGTCGGGTTCACAAATGCCGAGTGTGAGGTGTTCCGGCCGCGATTACAGGAGTTAGACATCGCAGCGCGAATCAAAAATAACTCTCTCATCAGCGTCCCCGTCAGCGTGCTGTATACGACGCCGCCGGAGCGCCTGGCCGACGTGAGCGAGAAGATTCAAATGCGTTACTACAACGGGACGGACAGGGCGCAGGGATTCATCAGCTTCTGCACGGACGCTTACTACAAGTACCCTGCGCTGAAGGTGGCTCGGAAGCGCTCGGGCAGAGACTCGGCAGCGGTGTATTTATACCAGTTCTCACATTGGAGCGAGAAGGCGCTGCGCTCGGCGCTGGCGCTGGCGCCGTACCGCGGGGCGGCGCACATCGAGGACCTCACCTACGTGTTCCGCACCAACTCGCAGCTCGGCGATCACAACTCCCTGCCGCCGGCTCTCGACAGGGACGACTACATGAAGGACATGATGACGGACTTCGTTGTCAACTTCATGCATTGCAGGTAACTACATTTTAATATAAATGAATCAATCCAGCGAAAACGAAATGTTAGCTAACGAGTCGATCGCTATAGATTGCAATTAGCCCTTCTAATTTTGGTTAGTTGTCTGTTTGAACCTAGTGCAATGGTATGTGATCAATTATCTGGCCCTGCCTTGTATAATTTTGCTATGAGCAATTAGGGATTAAACAAAACTTTATTTTCGCAGTAAACCGGTGTGCAACAAACCGTCAGCGTGGCCGGCGGTGACACCACAGCGGTTACAATTCCAGGACTTAGAAGAGCCGATTCTTAAATACCGGGATGTGACGGTCGCCCAAAGTGACATTCTCACATTCTTCGATAAGCTTCAATTAAAAGGACTGTGAAATCGTTTTAGCAGCAGTGGACTTTTATAAAACGCAATAATTGTCAATTTAACACGAGGAGTAAACGTGTCGATAATAAAGCAACGATAAAACATAGTTAAGGAGGTAGAAGAAAATAATAGGTATTTAAATTTCTTAATACAATGAATTACTAAATTCTTATGTTATTACAACGTTCTACGAAAGACTTTGAAAGTTTTAAAGTTTTTTGTACAACAAGCAAAACTATAAAGTTATTAACAAATACGAGTATGTTAATAAAGATTGTAATAGGCGCCGCACGTTCTCTAGTGTTTAAAAAGTATTTTGTTTTTATTTCGTAATATAAGCGTGGACAATTATCAGACTGATTAGGGCTTAAAGTAGTGCTTGAGCTTATGGTAATTAATGTAATTAGTTAAGGCTAGGTATAGATTTAGGTAGTTAGATATATGTTTTGTCGCTGTAAATACCAATGCCTAGGCGATTCGATGTCATTTCCAAAGAATTTTTATCGAATAATGTTCTGAAACGCTTATAGTTATTGAAATATTTCTGGTTGAGAATGTAATAAATATAAAAGAAAAAAATATTGTGATTCGTAGTTTCTACAACTTTAAACTACACTTGGTAGAAAATAACAAGGAAATGAGAAACCTTATTATTTTTTCGATTTCGGTGGAGTTCAAACCCACGTCGGTCAAATCGATCCTTGACCTTTCCTAAAGCCGGAAGTGTTTCAACCAACTAAGCTACGGAACCCTTAGGGGCCAACAATGTAGATAACGAGTTTATCCGTGATCATGGTAGGTAGTTGTAGATAATGGTATCGCAATGCATTACGAAATCACTTTCACCGCTTAAATACGCATTGTGTAAAACAGTCGACAATAGCGCATCCGATGACAATTATAGGTACTAATAAACATAGAGATGGGAGACGTTTTGTTCAACTGATGTATTTAATTTAAAACCTACTCTCCTAATTCTTATCCATCCAACAATGTCCCAGGCAATGCAGCGTCCCGTATAGCACGAATAACTAGTAGCTGACGCTGTATAAATCTTCTATAGAATAGTGAAATGACAATAATAATTTTAATATCCTATGCCTCAGTTAAAAATGTACCTGTAAATTATTGTGTAAAATACTTTAAATTAAAGAAACTGAAGAAACTTTTAGGTAAGATTATAGATTAAATTATCTTAGAAGGATAATAATTATTCACAAAAATTACCGAAGCCCCTTTTTCAGTATATTAAATACCTGTTTTAGGAGGCCTCACTCTTCCTTATCTTATATTTAATGATCCACGAAGAAACAATATGAAAGAGGCTCGCCCAGCAATAATATGTAATGCTGGACACTACACGACGCACCCTCTAGTCCCAGACTAAGCAGAGCTTCTACTAGAAACCAGATGATTCAGAAGCTTAAATATTTTTAACCGAGACAAATGTCTGTAAAAAAGCAAACATTTTGTCCTTGGCGGGAATGGAACCCGTGACATCCTGTCTCTCAGCCGGCTATAAGACCAACCACGGAGTCAACCGATACATAATACCATATTTCATTAAAGTCAATTATTGTTTATGCATTTGGACACAAAAACCACTTAGAAATGTCAATTAAGAGTCTGAAAACCAGCGCTCCCTAGCGTATCTTATGTGTGGAAGCATAATGCTGAGTCGGGCCCCATTGGACTTATACATACAACTTTATGGACTGGTTGTTCACTATAATATATATATGTACATATATTAGCATTATTTTGCTTTGGCTCATATTTTGAGTGGGCTGATTGCCATCTTATTACTCGTAACATACATATAACCGGGTATTTATTTAATTTTTAATATGTATTTAATTTACGCGATAAATACCCGGTTATATGAATGTTAATAATGCGTTGTGGTCGCGAAAGTTTAAAAAAGATGATTGCCATCTTTTTGCCATTATTTTAAAAATATATTTATCTGATTAGTACTCTAAGATTAAAATTATAATAAACAAATAAATTAAAATTAGAAATACATAGGTAAGTCCAACCTTTTATTATATTTGTTGTTTTTAAGTTTTCGGTGTGTCTAATGTCTTTCTTCTTCTTCAATTAACATAAGAAAAACAAATCATATTTAAAGTGAGTAAAGCATATAATTAAATTAGCTCGCTTTAGAAAACTTTTTTCTAAAGGCAAATAAGATACCTCTGTTTATTCTTCATTATTCTCCCGTATCAAGAATAATGAATAGTTTAATTTTCTGGAGGTTCTGCTACGCAGAAAAACACACTGTTACACAAAGGAAATTGGCTACATCAAACTTCTTACCACTAACATTCTAAAACCCCATTATTTATTGCCATTATACGCAGTTTTTTATATCCCTGTCAATGATTTTGGAAATATGTATATTTTATTTACTAGCCAGCACTATTGTCCAACCGAGATGCATACAATGTTTTCGCAGTAAATTGCGTGACTGCTTGTTGCATGCGAGACACGAACGACCGCAGTTGCTAATTTGGAGCAATATTTTATAGGCTTTACTGAGCAGGGATGTTACAGATACTAATGTTGGTCGGCGGCGTGGTGAGGGTGATGGGACAGCACGTGATCAGCACGGCTCAGGGTCAGCTAAGAGGAGAAGGGCATGACGGCTATGTGTCCTATCGGGGGATACCTTACGCCACTGTTTCGGCTCCAGACGGGAAATTCATGGTAAGTCAGAAATTTCTCAAGCAAACCGTTTCTTATAAATGGAATCAGAATAATAAGAAGTTCAGAGCATCGTGCTTTTGGCTATGGCGTCGTTATGAGCAGTAAGCGCTTAGCAATTTAAGTTTTTGACAAGTTTAGATTTCGGTAGGCTTTATGCTTTTTTCGTGTCTTATCACGCTTGGTGAGGCTGCTACATCATGCGTGTCAAGTGTTCTATAGATGCTCAACATGTGCCATCACATCATAAGGATCTAACAATATCGTTGCAGAAGGCCGGGCTTGCTCCTTTCTGGTCGGGTATAAGAGATTCTAAGGAGTGCCACTGCTCGGCCGTTTCCAGCGCGGAAGACTGTCTCCAGCTGGACGTGCACGCCCCCTTTTCGGGCTCCGACTGGCCAGTGCTGGTCTGGGTGGCCGGGGGCGCCGGACAGTACCATCCGAGGAAGCTGGTGCAACAGGAAATCATGGTAGTTGTTGTGCATCACAGGTAAAATAACACTCTTATTTGTCTTTAGGTTCAAAATGTTTGTCATAATTTTCATAGTTAATTATTTCAGGATCGGCGCATTAGGTTTCCTTTGCGCTCAAGATGATAAAATTCCGGGAAACGCGGCAGTTAAGGATGTTGTACTCGCACTGAGATGGGTTCAAGATAACATCGTAGCGTTCAAAGGAAATCCGGCAAAAGTCGTGATGGCTGGACAGAGCCTGGGAGCTGCAATAGTGGAGGTTATCACTCTCTCACCCATGGCTGATGGTCTCTATCATGGTTTTATGTTGCAGAGCGGCACTATCTTAGCTCCCTGGGCATTCAATTATGACGCTCGAGAAAGAGCGAGAATGCTCGGAGAATTGCTGTCGAAAGACGACTATTCGTCTTCTGTCTTGATGGATGCTAAAAGTGAAGAGTTGGTCGAGAAAAGCAACAAACTTGGCGTGCCGTATTTCCCTTTTGGCATATGCATTGAAAACCCACTAAAGCGAGAAGAGAGATTACTATCCGAAGCCCCAATCGATCTGCTAAATGCAAAACAGTTTGGAAAAGTTCCAATGGTTATTGGATTCAACAGCAATGAAGCTTACATTTTTGCGTCCGTACTGAGTGAGATAACAGTTTCAATGAGCAAAATGTCGTCCTTACTGCCACAGGAGTTAAAGTTTTTAAATGATAGAGAAATGAATCAGATAACACAACAAGTCGAAGAAACATATTTCAAGAAAAACATTAACATGAGTTCGATGCTCTCATATCACAGGTAGGGTGCAGGAAAACATTATTTAAATTCATCTTTCTGTCGCATTTCAAATAATGCTTGTTCTGTCTGTAGGGATTCTTACTTTGTGAATCACATTCACCGAAGCGCCCGCCTTCACGCGTCTTCGCAGCCGGTCTTCTACTACCGGTTCTCGTACTCCAACAGCCTGGGAGTCCAGACAGAACCAGGGGTTGACAAGATGGGCGCCGCGCATTCTGACGAGTTGGCCTATCTGTTCAGCGGGAGAGATCTAACTGGGGACGACGAAATCGTTCAGAAGAATTTGCTGAAGCTATGGACCAATTTTGTGAAGTATCTGTTCGTATTATATTTATCTAATTTGATAAAATTTATATCGTTAGTAATCTCTCCGAAGCCTTCTTCCAAGCGATTTCTAACGATATACATTTTTGAAATGTCACTCTTTCCAGTCCCTTGTATGGAGAGAGTGACATTTTAAAGATGAGGCATTTAAACTCCACCAGTTTCCGCATTGTAGAACGCACGAATTTGTAAACTGTCTAAAACGTAATCATCATCATTTCAGCCGTAGGACGTCCACTGCTGGACATAGGCCTCCCTCATGGATTTCCAGGTATTGCGGTTGGAAGCGGCCTGCATCTACCGTCGACCAGCGGTCTTCATTAAGTCGTATGCCAATCTTGTAGGAGGACGTCCTACGATGCGCTTACCGGTCCGTGGCCTCGACTTCAGAACTTTTCGGCCCCATCGGCAATCTGTTCTTCGAGCTACATGGCCTGCCCATTACCACTTCAACGTGCTAATCCGTTTGGCTATGTCCCGAGTTCTTCTATGTATCTCCTCATTTCTGATTTTTGATTGCATGGAGCGAACCCCGAGCATAGTTCGTTGAGCGCCTCTGAGCTTATTCACTCGGCCAGCAGTGAAGGACCACGTCTCGGTTCCATATGTGATCACTGGTAACACACACTAAAATGTAATCGAGTAATTTAAGTATCTTGATATTGTTCTAGGAATCCAACTCACCAGGAGTCTACGCCCTGGGAAATGGTGGACGTAGACAACCCCCGCCTGCTGGACATCAGCACTGAGCTGAAGATGACGGAGTTCCCTCACACGCACGCCGCGAGCTTGTGGCACGACGTATTTGACAAGTACTACTACTCAAGGAATCGAGTTGGACCGACAAGCCGGCATAACTAGATAATAATGCTGGTGATCATTTTAACTCCGGTCGGGGTGAAATACAAACATGAATGTATTTATAAAATGATATTTATTTCAGTATATACTGTCTTTGTCTTTACTCGCACTCAAGTAACTCTTCAGATTGCTTGTGATATTTTTTAATCAGGAAATGGAAATGGCTAGTATTTAACATATGTATGTACCTACTATATTTGTTGTAGAGTTCGCGAATACAGCCAAGGATACAGGAGGTTATGTGTTTGCGGGGGAGGTTTTCAAGTAGTCTGTTATTGTGAATGTTTTTATTGTAGGATGATCCTCTCCGTCATTTATGAACCGATATGGGAAATTATTTTTGGGATCGAAAGATTGACTTCCAGATACAAGTATGTATGTCCAATTATATTAAAAACTTGTTGTTAGACACCTGCTACACATCACCGGAGGTGGCCTTTGGCAGATTGTCATCCATCCACGGACAGAGAGGACAGGCAGCATTGTACCGCCGCCGGCATACCACGGCACGGATTGTTTTATGTCAGGCGCGGTGTATTTGAGGCAGACTGTACTAAGTCTCGTCAGGCGTAGAGATTATGGTACAACATGCTATTATCCTAGCTCCCTTGTTTTGACGTGACGCTGTCACGGGCGGCTGCTGATGGATGGCACCTATCAGCGGCGTAACAGCGTCATCAAGTATAGGTGACCTTCTTAGTTTTAATTTATTTTGTCTGACTAATTAGTATTTTTACATTATTAGCATTATTAGCAATTCAAATAATAATTTATGTGTTGTTCTTAGGGTACAGTATAGAGTAATTATCCAATCCCAAAAGTGTGGTCTTTTGGTACTACTTATGTTTTTAATTAGTGGAATTAAAAGTACACTGTCAACGCGATGACACCCGCGGCCAAGGATTTAGGTAGATAGGCTTTAGGCGTTCTACCGCTGAGATGATGATGGATACATGGAAACCAGACATGTCAAAGTCAACGTCAATAAGTGTTTATTCAATAGAGCAAAACGGTACATAGAATAACTGAACTACATTGGTGAAAACCGCATCAAAATCCGTTGCGTGGTTTAGGAGGAAAAGAAAGCCAAACAGACCAACAGATAGACACAAGAAGCGACTTCAATTTATACTATGTATAGAGATAGAGAAGATAGAAAAGAGAAGAGATGTTTCGATTGACAACGTGGGGAGCGTTCAAGCGACCATGGTGCAAGCTCCCGGTGCGGGTTTTATACTAGCTTCTCCCAAATATCTCTGAGCCATCTACCGCTCCTCTGAAGGCCTCGCCCACAGAAGGGCGTCATCGACCACTTTGAGAAACACTAGTCTAGACATTCCGTTCTCCGTATTCTAGACTCCGTTCCAGCCGTAGGACTTCAACTGCTAGACAAAGCCCCCCCTTATGGGTCATAAGGGGTTGTTGCCATACTCACCACGCTTGGCAGGCGGGGTGGCCAGCGTAGTACAGGATGTTGATACACGGAAAAACGCTGCTGGGCATCTTAAGATGATGGAAGATTCTTACTGCATCTACGGGCAAGAGAGGTGAAGCAACATTCTACTGCCGGCACCCCTCGGCAGTCTAGACAGGTAATACAATTTAAACACACTAATAATATTACAATTTGACTTTACCTACTATTAGATCAAAGTTCAAGTTGAACATATTAAACACTGAATGGTGCGCGCCATTCTGCATTTCTTTCTCAACCGTGACAAAGTTACTTTGTCAAGTTAAAGTATAGATATAAAATAAATGGTGCTCTTTAACAATCATGTACCAAACAGCCAGCTATAGTAAAACTGCACTGGTTTTGTGCCTGTTTTTCAGTGCTCATTTGAGAGGAAACTGCGGTAAGTGACTTTTTAAGTACCTAAATGTTTGAAACTATGAAAAGTGCCGAAGATTTTGGTAAGGGAATGATAATGGTCATGTTTTCTGAGAAAGCGCCCCACATAAATCACACATCCCTGATTCGTAACTAATAATCCATTATCGGCACAAAGGTGCCGGTGCCGCGAGGTGCCGGCAGTATGCAGTAAATCTCCGGAAGATGGGCAACAGCGACTTTCCGTGTATCGTCCGTCATCTCGTTCTGCACTCACCAGCCCGCCTGCCCCAAGCGTGGCGAGTACGGCAACAACCCCCTCATGATCGTGGAGATCCATGATACGAGGCCTGTGTCCAGCAGTGGACGTGGATAGGTAGTCCTACGGCTGAGATGATGATGATGATGAACGGCATGAACATTAGAAAAGGAAGTTCCTTTAAATATATTGGCCATATTATTACTGACCACCATGAGGACCATGCAGTCATGAGAAGAGAACGGAAGGCTCTAGAACCTCCTACCGCTAGCGGTGAGGGGTATAATCACAGGTATAATGTTGAACCGCAGGTTTTGTCGGTGTACAGAAGAAGTCAACATAAAGCTTTTTAAAGCGTACTGTCATAGCTTCTACAGCGGGAACCTGTGGGTCAGCTCGACCTAATTTAAGGGTTCCGGAACAAAATGGTAAAAATTATGGTGTGACTTTGTCTGTCTGTCACTGATGGATATTAAGAAATACTGAATGCTATTGACTTGATATTTTAAATGCTATAAGATAATGCTTATTTACTTTTATTGCATTTATAAAAACGTAGAAAAAGGGGGCGGAAAGGAAGTCTTAAAAAATTTAAGTGGCGTTACTAGGTCATGTGGGGTAACATATGAAAGGGCTTCATTCGCGTAATAATATACCATTAGTTTTCCTTTAAGCCGTATAGTTTTCGACTTATTTACAAAAAGGTTGAACAAAATACAGTTTCCCATTATCTCCGAAGTTTGCAGAGATAAACACCCGAAACTTTTACAGCTAATTGAAGTGTATGTAAAATTAACAGCAAAATTATTACGAACTCTCTAATTATCACAGTTTTCTTAAAATCATCGAAAGTTTAAAAAACCTAAACAAGTTTCGCTATCAGACAAAAGATCGCGCTGTCGAGGTTTTCCAACAAATATACCGCCTTTAACACAAAATTAAGATACATATTTATGATGCGCCACAGTCATCATTCGTCAAAAATATGGCTATAAAAATGGCACGGAACCCTCGCCGCGCGACTCGCTCTTGGCCGGTTTTATTCTCAGGACGATGTTGGAACTGCCTCCCATCCACTACGGGACGCAGCAGTGCGGACATCATCACATGTTAGTGATGATGATGATGATGTCTTCCAGGCCGATTTCGGCGACGGCGATTTAACTTTAGTTTACGGTTTATAGGATGAGCTTCGTTCGTGTGCTCTGATGTGGCTAATGTAGGGTACATTTTGGCTTTGAAAGTGCGTCTGCAGTCATTTTCGTAGTGATGTAGGATGTTTAAAGGCGGTCTGCTTTTAAGGTCGTTAGTATACAGTATAAGTAGGACAAGGTAACTATGTTTTCAGAACATGTGGAAGAGAAGTGCACGGCGCAGGCGAATCGTTGCGAGGTGCGCCTGCGCATAGACTCGGGCTGGATTTGTGGACGGCTGCGCGCAGCCGAGGACGGCTCGCGGTACGCCAGCTTCAGGGGAGTCCCGTACGCCAAACCCCCTCTAGGGGAGAGACGGTTTAAGGTAACATGATCGCAATTTTAATAAAAACATAACACGAGCTCTGCTTAGCTTGCGACTACTGTGTGAATTGTCCAGCATTATTTATTATTATTTTATTTATTTTAAACTAGCTGCTCAATAATCTTCCCCCAGGACTTAAAGTTTAAGCTGTATTCGATTAAATTAATATTCACCAGGAAGACAAACATAAAATTATAGTTAGTAATGAATTGAACGAAAACACAACTAACCCAAATATTTAATACACGTTCCTATCGGTTTCACTTAGTAAAATTTCAGGAACTAGAACCTCCAGAGCCCTGGAACCACGCAAGAGACGCAACTGAAGAAGGGCCAGCATGCCCCCAAAAGGACTTCATTTACAACCGAATACCGCTGCAGCTGAGAGGCATGAGTGAAGATTGCATACATTTGAATCTTCACATACCGCACCACGCGCTAACCACCACTGAACATAGCGTTCAGGTAACTCGGAGCCCTCCAGGCCTGCCCATTCTGGTGAACGTCCATGGAGGAGGCTTCGTCGCCGGCTCAGGGTTAAGCGACCTCCACGGACCGGAGTATCTTATGACCAAGCCAGTAATCGTCATAACTTTTAACGTCAGGTATAATAAACAATTAATCCTACTAATATTAATAAACGTGATAGTTTATGTGTATGGATGTTTGTTACTCTTTCACGCCAAAAACTAGCCTACGGATTTGGCTGAAATTTTGCACACACTAATAGATGTTGACCAGGATTACCATTATCCGGGTACGGTAACGCATTCGAAGCGGCGGGCATAAGCTAGTATATATTAAAGAAGAAAGAGCTAACTACTCTTAAAATGTTGTAATAATCTTGGCGCCGGGTCATTGTTTGTAGCTTTGTTTCTCTTATAATATAGGAACTAAAACAGGAAATTCTCAGCATTTCCTTAACATTTTCAGAATCGGCGTCTTTGGTTATCTCTCCCTGAACAGTTCCAAAATACCGGGGAATCAAGGTCTCCGAGATGCTATAACCTTGCTGCGCTGGGTGCAGAGAAATGCTCACGCGTTCGGCGGCAACCCTGGGGACGTCACGCTATTGGGGCACAGTACGGGCGCCAGTTCTGCTCATGTTCTATCTCTGTCTAAAGCGTCTGTTGGGCTTATTCATAAGTAAGTCTGAACTAGAGCAGAGTTTCGTTTTACTCCTAAACTCGTGAGCTAAAAAGCGTCGTGCCTACGGTCATATTTTTTTTCTTAGTTATTTATTTATTAGGTTTACCCGTAGTGAAAAATTCTACGTCTATGGGTTTACCAACAGTTCTTACACATAGCATGATAGATCAATAACATATTGTTTTTTTTCTGTGTAAGTACCTCTTATTCACCGCATGAGTTAAGTTTGAACAATAAAACCACAGAATAGTAATCTATATACATTACTATTCTGTGATAAAGCTTAAAATCAAAGTATTTATGAAAACTAGGTGGAAACAAAAAATAAAATCGGCTTCGTTCTTTTCCAATTCGAATTACAAATCCAAACATCTTAGACGCTTTTTTGAAAACATGATCAATGTGGGGGACAAAACTGAGCTTACTGTCGAAGATAACCCCTAAATCAGTAATATTAAGCTTTTCTTAGATTTTTTCCTGTGATATTGCGTAATGAGGTTTTCAAGGGTTTTGAGGTTGTTAAGTCTACGAGTGAACTTCACGTGAAAAAAAATTTTGCAATTAAGCGATATGCCGTTCTTGTGACACCATGAATGAATTAACGAATTATTAGTAATTTTTAGCATTTTCGTTTAAGCTATATTAGTAAAAACGTGTTATCTTTAACCATTTCAAGTCGTTAGCATCAGTAGTTCTCGAGATATCCACTTGTGACGGACATACAGATAGACAGATTGATTCTATAAGGGTTCCTTTTTACATTTTGGTCCGGAACCCTAAAAACAAGAGAAAACAGAATTGTACAAATTGGCGGCCTTATTTCTATCATGTTACTAGTCTATTTAATATCTTCTTGAAGGAGATTGATATCAAGAGTTTGATTTGGCAAATTGAAGTTCGTCGGCATATAAAAATGGAATGGAATTTTTAAAACAGATAGTAACATTGTTTACAAATATATTAAAAAGAATAGGGCCAAAGCCAAAGATCAATTTTTCATTTTCGTAATAACCAGTTATTAACCCAAAATGAACCCTAGCCCATCGAGCAGCCAGACTCCTTTCCGCCAGAGAAAACGAGAACTGGACGTCTAAAAATAAAGGTCTATTCTCTTTTTGTGTAAAAGCAAAGATGTTATAAAAATATATTTCAAGCCTTTGTATTGGCCAATTGGTCATAGACTTTCGATCGTTGGCAAGACGCTTGAGTCTACCTTTTTCTCACGAGTGCATTTTTAAGTATGCTTATTATTGCAGGGTCGTTTTGATGAGTGGATCAGCGATATGTGCTTGCGTTGACATGTCTCCTGCCCACGCTAAGTCCATCGCGCGCAATTTCCTGCAAGCCCTCAGCATTAACTCTACAGACCCCGATGCCATCCATGACCAGCTGGTTCGTAAGCCACTTGTCAATATCATGGAAGCAGCCGCCGCTGTTTCGTTCAACAGAGAAGTAATTTTACTCGGTTTTAGTCCGGTCATCGAATCAGAGTTTCCAGGCGTTACACAAGTTTTAGACGATGACCCCTTAACTCTTTTAGGCAAAGGTCGAGGAAAAGAATATCCACTAGTCATTGGATTCACAACAGCTGAGTTGAATTTTTTCAAGTGGACGATGATTGCTTCAAATATAATTCAAAGGATAAAGACGGAAACTCATCTGTTTTTGAGCGGGCGAATGCGCCGCAAGCTTCCGATGGATCGGCAAATTCAAATCGGGAACATAGTAAGGAATAAGTATTTAAATGACACGGCAACTTTGGACGACGTGATGGATATTTTTTCAAACACTTTATTCGTGTACCCTGCGCTGAAGTTGGCGGAGTGGAGAGCGATGAGCGGTGCTCCCGTGTACCTGTACCAGTTCTCTTACGAAGGCGAGCGCAACCTCATCAAGGAGTCAATATGGGCCACCTACCGCGGCGTCGCACACGTAGAGGACCTCACTTATCTCTTTAAAGTCAATTCTTTACTCCAGGATTACGTATCTTACCCGCCAAAGAACAAGGACGACTTCATGAAGCAATGGATGACCGAGGCTATTTCCAACTTTACTATGTGCGGGTATGTCTTCGATTAGACCTGTCATTCAAATATTTGAAATTAAGTTAACCCTTTGTGTTTTCTTTGTATGTTAAGTGCATTTAGTATTTAATCAATAATCTGGTTTCTATACATGGACATGATGGCGCATTATGCTTTATATATACTATTTACGTCCAGCATTATTTATTGGTATTCTCTTTTAGTAGTCCAACATGTACAAAGAACCAAACGGCTTGGCCTCCGTTGTCGCGAGGCGTTATTCAGTACCAGGACCTCGCGGAGCCTATAGTTTACAAGATGAGAAACCTGACCGACCGACAAAAGAAAATGGTCCAATTATTTGATAATCTTGATATTGACAAGGAGTACAGGTAAAATTTCGCAATTCTGTGGTTGACACAGTATTTTTAAATATTTATCATTATATCCTTTTAAATTCTATGATATGCTATACATGCACTCTGTCTCTAAGAAAAAATTGCTGTAGCAAGAATAATACGTGAATAAACGAAGACCCAAAGTGAAGACGGCTCTCAGAATTTCCAAGCTAAATGCCAATGGAGGCCATATATGTACATAGCTCGTAGAGCCGATAACCAATGTAAAAGTTGGCCGCCATGCCAAAATCGTAAAGTTTTTGGCATGGCGGCCAAGATTGTATACGGAGTATAGGAAGACCGCACCCGGTGTAGCGACGACATTGCAGCGGTCGCTGCAAGCGGCGGACGTAGGTTGTCCAGGATAGCTCTCGCTGGTATCATTTGGGGGAGGCTCATGTTCTGCAGTGGAACAAGCACAAAGTCCTAGCCAAATGAAATTGTCAGGGTTTATTCTTCATGAGAGTCAGTAGTTTTTAAGATCGGTTGGGACTCGCGCACGAATCGTTTCGTACCAATATTTGGCAAAACAACTTATTTTTGAGGTAGCACCACCCATTTTTGGTTGTGATTTTCAGTTATCTACGCACTTTAGCAAAAGACACACATTACATAAAATCAGTCAAATCGTTTTGGCATAATGTTTGGGAATTCTTGTCAAATTACCAGAGCTTTGTTCGTTGGGTCGGCAGGGTCACCGCGTGCAGGTAAGGTTGGCTTGGGGATTATGATGTCCCCAATAAACCGGTGAACAAGTACAGGCTGATATGATCATGGTAATTAAATATATAATATGGGACACATTTAACCCTATATGCGCCGCTTATCATGCTGTATAACAGACAATCTATGATGCTAATTAAGTTATGTTTTGTTTCAGTGGCGTGGCAGACAAACTAGCTAAGGTGAAACCAAGCAATAGCGGTTAACAAAAACTATGATAATTAACTATTTTGATGTGATAATAAAACAACATGATGAGTTATGAATTTGCTTTATCCATCATCTTTATGTATCTGCCTTTATCCACCAACTCGGCGAAACCCATATTCCTGTGCTGAAACGATATCTGTTTCTTCGAAGTTTGGCGTTTAAACAACACTTTTTATCCTCTTTTAAATATGCTTAAATAATAAAATAGGCCATGGGGGGTCTAGAATGTTACTCCTCCTCCCATGCCCGTGGATGCAGTAACAGTAAGTAAGTAGTAAGTAAGTATGCAGTAAGGGATACCTCCGGAAGATGGGCAGCAGATGATGATGATTGTTTTTTAATTCTTGATGTAAATATTTCTATGTTCCTATTTTCTTCATCATCATCATTTCAGCGGTAAAACGTCCACTACTGAACACAGGCCTCCTTAATGGATCTCCATGAGGGGTAGTTGCCATACTCACCACGCGGGCAGGCGGGTTGGCGAGCGCAGTACGGGATTTTGATACACGGAAAGACGCTGCTGCTCATCTTCCGGAGGTATCCCTTAGCAAGCTCTAACTGCATCCATGGGCATGAGAGGAGGGGGTAACATTCTACTGCTGGCACCCCACGGCTTAAAAAAACAATAAAAATTAACAAATTGTACTATTCCTCGCACTATCACTTCACATTCTCCACACTTCCCTCCATCTGTCAGTAAATATATCAAACTAGCCACACTCCGCAGTTTCACCAACGTAGTTCCCGTTCCCGTGGGAACGGGATTATAGGAAAATAATTTGAAATACAAATCTTTCCTCTTTATAATATTAGTATAGATATAACACTGAGGTGCTGATGCCAGGAGCTAATTACACAATGCTTGCGCTCGAACAAGAGCAGAAAGGCCGAAAAGTTTAGATGGGCCGTATGAATGTGCAGTCCTGAATCAGCGAGAGAGAGTTGCCGTAGACCACGCAGGCGAGATGGCGGGACTAGATGGACTCTGCTAAGAAGAACTGGCAAGACCAGGTGGCACAAAATCATGCCGATTGGCGTGTGAGGGTAGGCCTTTGCCCAACAATGGAACGATACAGGCTAACAGTAACAGCGACAAACGCAAACTAGTAAATTTGCGAAAGTTTGAGAAAGGACCGGTGTTTGTGTGAACACCTTAGAAAGAGTTCAACGATTACTTCTATTTTTAGAAAATAAGCAGGTGAAGTTTCTAGAAAGACTACATTATTTAATACCGAACCCCCAGCTGTCAACAGTAAAAACTATCTCTCTAATTAGCCACGCCATCCACGCCATCCAGCCTACGGCTTTCTGAGAGGTAGGTCTACGACGTCGAACCTCCTTCTCTGTGCTGAGTATATATCCCACTCCATGTCAGAGCCCTCGCAAGTCGACATAATATATACTGATTATAGCAAATGCTTTGATCGTATTGACCATATAATGTTACTTAAAAAGCTTGAACTGATAGGTATAAGAGGCAACCTTTTTAGGTGGTTTACGTCTTACGTGCAAAACAGATGTCAAACGGTAGTTTTAAATGGGTACTCCTCATCGTCCTTACTCATCCCTTCGGGAGTTCCTCAAGGATCGTTATTGGGACCCTTGCTCTTTACTATAAGTATCAATGACATTTCCTCGTGTTTTTTAAACTCTGATATCCTACTATACGCAGATGACATGAAAATCATAACTAAAATTAACAGCATATATGAAGCACTTTGTCTGCAAGAGGACTTAAATCGTTTCCAAAACTACTGCAGTCTCAATAAACTAGACCTTAATGTTTCTAAGTGCTACATTTGCTCTTTCACTCGTAAATTAACTACTATTCAGTATGATTATACCTTGAATAATTTACCACTTACTAGAGTAAAATGTATTGAGGATCTTGGTGTCTCTTTTGATTCTAAACTCCTTTTTGACGATCATATTAATAAAATAGCGAACAAAGCCTCTCGTGCACTAGGATTTGTCTTGAGAATGTCATCTGAATTTACAAATATTAAAACTTTCAAGATCTTATACTGCGCGTACGTACGTAGCCACTTAGAATACGCCTCTCAAGTCTGGAATCCCCGCTATGATGTATATTCTGCCAGGTTAGAAGCTATACAAAAGAAATTCCTCCGTTATTTACAATTCCGATCAAAAATCTTCCTACCGGACTATAAAGCACGTTGTCGCAAATTTCATTTCCTTCCTCTTTATGAACGTAGACATATATCAGACCTAACTTATCTATTGAACATTGCAAATGGCACAGTCGACTGCCCTGATCTGCTTAGTAGGCTGGGTTTGCGTACTAATACAAGTACATTAAGGAGACCTAACATATTGAGTGTTCCATTTGTTAGAACTAATTATAGGCAAAACGCATTCATTGTTAGAGCAAGCGCTTCACTCAATTCTTTGGCAAGTGTAGATATAGATGTTGACGTATTTAATACCCCGACAAGCAGGTTAAAACGCCTGCTTAGTGATAATTTTTTTAATTTTAATCATACATAATTTTATCTTAGGTTCGTACTATTTTCCTTGTGTATTGTTTGATTTCTTGTACTATATTAACCATTCTTCTGTTGTCCATATCTTGTACTGTTTAGTTTTAGCTTATTTTTATAATAACTATTTATGGAAACTTGTAATTGGCCATCAGCATGCATGTCTTTTGCATTTTTAGTTGTTTATATATAGACTTAATTAGCTGTAAGTTTTCTTAAGATTTTAAAATAAAATAAAATAATTAGTATTGTCTTTTAGTTATCATGGAAAGTTTTAAATATCTACGCTTCAAGAGAGGTGTTGTTAAGGTTATTGGATGGATATAAGCATATTATAACACAAGTTATACTGTATGATGGCACGGAACTCTCAGTGTGCGATTCAAAATCGCTGTCCGGTTTTATTTTGGATGCGTCTGGCGTTTACCGGAATATCTAGGTCAAGTATGGTGAAATAATTGCATGGGGTTGACCCTTGCAAGTATTTCAGCCATATCGACCCTTCGAGTATCAAATGTCGTAAAAGCCAAAATACGACTTTTGGGAAACACGAAAAAACAAAAATGGGCAAACTTACTTTCGCTGTAACTTCTTTGTTTCTATAACTATATTTAAACCATTCAGATATTTTCCTTAAAGTTTAGAGTCCTTCCTATTACTATAAGCCTGAAATACCTAGCTATTGCAGGTTAGAAGTTAGTTGGCTAATACTACAAAAAAAAACATCATAACTGGTTGTTACTACAAATGTTTTGCCTAAAAAGGTAAATAAGCTCTGTGTCATTTTGTTGTAGTTAGACATTAATAGAAAATAAAGAAATTATTTAGGCAGTAAAAGACTTGTTACACTTGGCAATCAACAACTTACATAGAAGTAAAAGACTTGTTGAATTTGGCGAAATGACTCTTATTGTTGTACATTACCTAAAAATTAACAATATTAAACAAAACATAATCAAGTATTACTAAAACTTTAAATTAACTGATCAAAATAAGGCTATTAATCAATCACTTCTTCAACTTTTTTGTCCTTTTCGTCAGTTTCAATAAGTGTGTCACTTTTATTGTTATCATAAGGCATCTCAAAGAACTCTCTATGAATTTTTTTAGGAATGACTCCTTCTTTACATAGTTTTTATAGATCCTTGTACTTGGCTGCTGGTATTGGTAGTGTTTTTGTGTACATTGGAAGCAATTCTATAGCACTGAGCTCTACCTGGTGTTTTTCTTCTTGGGATTGAGTTGTAGCAGTGTCTTCTCTCCTCTTATTTTTTCCTTTACCTTTGCCTTTTCCTTTCTTAACTATTTTTTCAAACAGTGTACCTTTCAGTTTCGGCTTCGTTTTTCATGAAATATTTAACCTCGATTTGATTCAAGTTCTTTTTTTTAAAGTAGCTACTCTAATCTCCTTAATTTTTTTTTGACGTCTCTTTTGTAAACATTTTTTCCAAAAGCACTTGCCAGTTGATAAAATCTGTACATTCCATAACTGTCACATCATAGGGTTTTGGCTTTTTTCTCACTGCTTTGAAATATGAAGGCCATTGCGAGGGGCTCCACACAATAATTTTCTTCACTTCTGCTTCAATAGTCGCATGCACAGAATCGGCAGGGATATTATGTATGTCCGGGTAGCAGGTAATTAATCTGAATTACTTGTAGATTTTCAGAGACATGTAAGAAGTAATTTAGCACTGATAAAGCGGTTTTATTTTTGATTTTCCCAGTGCAAGAATTACAATATAAAAGGGTATTCTTAACACCTTTTCTAACTAATTCGCAAATAGACATGCCATATCTAACTCTTTGAAATACAGACACAAGCACGTTGCCATCTCTACGCTGCCCCTTTTGCCATCACACTCACCCCAGGTATAACAGAAGACATTTTGTGTGATACTTTCATATACAGTAAAGTTATACACTGCATACTTACGCGAGTAATGCAAAAGCATACTTTTTCCGAATGGTGTGTTAAGTACTTTTTGTAAAACTCGGCATCCTTCAAAATTTGATGAGCTTTAAATCTTTTATAAGTAGCTTCATTATCTTCTAAGTGTATTTCAAACTTTTCTTTGTCTATTTCATTCATGTCATTTTCGGAATTTTCTGTCTTAGAACAGAACGTGCATTTATCTCTTTTAGGGCTGTGAAAACCAAGATCATACTCATTGAGGAAGATACTCCTAAACATGGATTCGTTTACGCTTTCTTCATCCTTCTTTTTGCAATCTTCTGACATATTGGTTACAATATGTAGTATCAGCCATGTGTTTCAAAAATGTGTCCTTTACCTCATTTTTTTATTATTTTATACAATGTAAAGGTGGTTACATCATTTTTTTTGTCTAATAATTGTTTTAGGTCGTAAAAAATCTGAGTAGTAAAAACCATTTTTTTAGGAATATCAAAATTTTAAATATACAGTCCGATAGAGCTTGTTTTACTTAGTAAGAAAACACCAAGAAGTCATTTTGGCCAAAATGGCTTTTACGACATTTGATACTCGAAGGGTCGATATGAGTAGAAGTAAACTAGCCAATAAAGGGAATCATATTGCAACTAAACAAACATCCAATAGCAACATCTCCAACTATAACGCATAAAACGTCCGTTTGATCATATTAGAGATCAGTGCGGCCGGCGACGCAAGGCCAAAAAGTCATCAGCGCGTGCGCAGGGGAAACATGTACACATCCAATGTGTTTGCTGTTGTGCTCTGCGGTAAGTCTCGATTATTTCCCTACAACATATTATATAACTATGTCGTTATTAAGGACGCTTGTTTGGATTATGTTAGCTTCCTCAAGCAGCAATGCTGTGTGAAAAAAATTGCGATCCATACAGAAAATCATAGATTAAGATTAAATGAAGAGTCTGGCGCAGGGCTGGATATAATAAATCGAATCATCATCGTCAATCAAGCCGTAAAAAGTCCACTACTGAACACACGCCTCTCTCATGGATCTCCATGAAGGGTAGTTGCCATACTCACCACGCTTGGCAGGCGGGTTGGCGAGCGCAGTTCAGGATGTTGATACACGGAAAGATGCTGCTGGCCATTATCCGGAGGTATCCCTTAGCAAGCTCTTACTGCATCCACGGGCATGAGAGCAGGGGTAACATGCTGCCGGCACCCCACGACATCGAGAATCTATTGATTTGATATTTTATTCTTCACGTGGCCAATAACAGTATACTTGTTAATCGCTTGGTCGCCCCCAGACTCGTGGACCGTACGATTTTAACTGACTTTTTCCTTAATTATGTAGCCTAATGATTTAATCATATATTATCGTTTTCAACAGCCCGTAAATAACTACTGTTGAAATTAAAATTAAATTATATTTAATTTAAATTATAATTAATTGAACAATAACCTTCAAGCGAGATGAGAAGGGCTGACTCTTGCCGTTCAGGTTTACACACTTTGTTGTTGGTACATACGTAATCAATTGTAATCATAAGCAGACATTCTTGCCTAGAAAATAGTTTAAAACTAGTTCTTGCATTTTTATTTTTCTTCAGACAATTCTTTAATTTTTCAACAAAAAAAAGACCGGCTTATTAAATAATTTTGGTTATGGGTTTTCTTGTCTGATCAACTTCATGAAATACTACCCGTTTCAGTCGTTTCTGAAAATATGCAAAAAATCTAGTTGTTTGCCTATTTGAGAAGTTCTTTCGATTCCTCATGGATACCAACAGAACTGAGTTTTACAGGTATTACTCTCATTTACTCTTGCGTATCATTGTACTCGACAAGTATACTGTTCTTGAAGTATTTATAATCTCTGTAAATATTTACCATTGCAACCATTTCAAGGATTTCTTTGAGTGGTAATTAAAAAAACCATATTAAACTAGATAATAAAAATATACTAGATAAATAAACTAGATAGAACTGGTAATTAAATAAACCGGTTAGGGGATCTCAAAAATTTTAAGTGAAGTTACTAGGCCGTGTAGGATATCATATGAAAGGTATTCATTTGCACATAAATAAACAGCTTTTATTTATTCTTTATGCCCTATCGTTTTTGAGTAATTTACAAAAATGTTTAAAAAACGACCGTTCCCCCCCCCCCTTACCTCCGAAGTTTGCAGAGATAAACCCGTGATATTTTTATTGCTAATAGAAGTGTATGTAAACTTTATAGGAAAATTATAGCGAACTTTCTAATTTGCATAGTTTTTTAGACAAGGGGGTTGGAAGGGGGGTTTTCAAAAAATTTGTAAAGTTACTAGGTGATGTGGGGTATCATATGAAAGGTATTCACTTGCACAATAATAAACAGTTTTTATTTTTTCTTCAAACCGTATCGTTTTTGGGATATTTACAAAAATGTTGAAAAAACGACCGTTCCCAACCCTCTCTTATCTCCGAAGTTTGCAGAGATAAACCCGTGATACTTTTATATCTAATAGAAGTATATGTGAACTTAATAGGAAATTTATTACAAACTCTCTACTTAGCATACTTTTTTACAAATCATCGAAAGTGTAAAAAATCCACATAAGTTCCGCTATCAGACAAGAGATGGCGCTGTCAAGGTTCTATACAAATAAAAAACCGCCTTTGTCATATATTATATTGTATGATGGCACGGAACCCTCGGTGCGCGAGTCCGACTCGCTCTTGCCCGGTTTTATTTGTAATGTTAAACGGATTTTCTACTGACGTTAATTATACATTGAAATTAAGTTTCCCCCTTAGTGTTCCCTTTCACACGAACAACGTGTTCAGTTCCTCCCAGGGGAACTTTGAGCGTTACGCGGACCCTTCCTGATGAAAGTTCCCCTGGGAGGAACAGAACACGATGGAAACCTATTTTCAACGTCTAATTAAGAGTAACGTGTGTAGAAAACCCGTTTAACAATACAATGAATAGTGTAACTCGAAGATTGTTTGAAAGGAAATAGTGAACCTTTACGGGAATGTATTGTATGTGTTGTGAATGTATGACAAATGAATGTCACATATGTTCTTTTTTACATAATAATAATTATTTACCCATTAATCAAACGACACATGTTTCATTATTCTTTATTGTGCACAATAATATAATAATACACTATGAAAAGTCATGTACAAAGGCGAGCTTAACCCTAAAGAGAGTTCTCTTACAGCAAACCTATGTTAGTGAGAAATTATATAAAGCGTAGGGGTCGTGTACACAAGAACTAAACATAAAAATTGAGTAAAAGGGTGTTGTCAATAATTGTAATACTGCTATTATTATGTTAACGACATATATAACGACATGTATCCACTTATCGTCATACCTGCCTACTACTTATAAATATTGCTAGATATTGTATACCGTATACAATATCTAGCAATATTTACGGAGTATTTTCTATAATTTGTTTTTTTAGCTTCCGATATTTCGACGCAGTTTCACACGTCGTGGTCATGGATAAACTATCCGTGACCATGACGTGTGAAACTTAAATCATGGTAAATATTGCATATAATGTTCACAACCATAAGTTTCAAAAGTTATATAATACTAGCTTGTGCTTGCCGCTTCGCATGTGTTGTACCCGGATAAAAAATAGCCTATGTGTTAATCCTAGTCAACATCTATACGTTTGCAAAATTTCAGCTCGATACGTTCGCTAGTTTTTGCGTGAAGTGAACAAACCTCCATACAAACAAACTATCGGCTTTATAATATTAGTAAGATCTTAACTCTCGATATCTTTCGATATTTGAATTCCAAAAACTGGCAAGAGACAGCGACGGACAAAGTGGCGAGTTTCTATATAGGCGTATCGGAGGCCAACAGTCAATTTGGGTCCCTGAGCCAATGGAGTAAGTATCTTATGATATTGCCAGTCGCCACCCGTGACGTGATTGTTTACGTGAAAGTTTCGACGGTCATTTGTGGTCTTCTTCATCAACTTGTAACTGAAGATGTCAAAATTATTATTATCGTCTGCAATATTCGAGGAATTCCCTCAGTACCAATGTGGAAATTATCCAGTTTCCCACCAGGAACACTTTTCCGAAAGTAACTGTCCAAATCAAATCTTAGATTTTTGTAATAATTAAAAAAAAACAATTCCAATAATTTTTTAGCCCCTGTATCCCAGTCGGCCAAACCACCTGCGCCACGGAAGTAGATTCATTTATTTATTTAAACATAAATAACACTTCATTACAGTATGATACCTATGCGCCATGTTACAATACAGTGTATTGTACATAATTTTGTTGTTGCAACAAAATAAACAAAATAACGAATTAGGAACAAGATAGAAGATAGAAAATACTTTATTGCACACCTTAAAACTAACATAATAACAAGAAACACTGAAAAACAATTGGCGGCCTTATCGCTAATGAGCTAAAGATCAAGGACCAGGCAAAATGTCAGGCCAGAGGTTGACAAAAATAAAAGTGTGTAAAAACTAAACTATCATTGTGCAAGGGCTCTAAGCAAATTCTATGAAAGGCCTACTGTAAATACAATACATAACAAAGCCTTACGTTATTTATTAGCTAGGACGCACGATGAGCGCCTAGTGCTTGCAGACATGTCGCAAGGAGCTCCGTTGGTTCTCTTGTGCTTCATAGTGGAAGGTAAGTCAATTAATGTATAATGCTGGCACAGGCACTGCAGCGTCCCGTACAGCATGATTACCAGTTGCTGACGCAGTATAAATCATCTATAATAGATGCAAAGGCCTTACTTTTTTGGGCATTTCACACGTCACCTTTCAGCACCGAAGTAAGCAGAGCTTGTGTTATGGGTAGGTACTCATAATAAGTTTTCATAATATACCGCTTAACATCTCAGGTGAGCCTTCGGTTTGTCTCGTCATTTATAAAAAAACCTAACTACTTATTAAAAATAAGGTTAAAAACAAGAAAATGTTCCGTTTTTTTTTCGTTTTTGTCTTCACTTGTATCACGGTGTGATAGGGCCTTACTTGATAAGCAATCTAGGTACTTGCGTAGCTACGCAAAGCAGGTAGCATCTATGTGTCTCGTTTCTTTCCCTTTTTTGACCAAGTTCATATACAGAGTGACTCCTAGTCGGACTAGGAGTCCTGCGCTACTTCGTCTGCGTCACATAAGAGGGAGTGGATCGTAGACACCTATAATTAATGAAATTGTGTTGTAATTTTTTTTTTAATATGGGCTTTTAAATGTTTAATGAAATTGAAATGGTGTAAAAGGCAATTCTGTCCAAAATGTGGTAGAACTCTGATATCTTCTCAATACCTGAGAATTGTTGTATTCAAATGGTGTAAAAGGCAATTCTGTCCAAAATGTAATACTAATGATGATAAGGTAATTCCTTGGATAAGGATTGATACTTGGTTTATAAAAACACCTTCGCAAATAATACATTACTTTAGAACAAATTTTGTAACCATAAAAAAGTATAGACTAGTCTAAAAAAAATTGTTTAGACTCCTTTTTTATGCAATTTTTTTTATTTTAATTTATTAAGGGGAATAATTACGCTATACATGACGACTGCGTAACTTTACCCGTTTACGCGGTGCACGCACCGGAGGACTTCCGGAAAAGGAATATTTTTCCCCGTTTATGCAACACTTTTCAATGGTGCTCCGCTCCATAGCGTAATGTTATATAGCCTATAGCCATACTCGATATTGGGACTATCCAACGCTGCATTTTTTTTTCAATTCGGACCAGGTTTTGAAATTAGCGCGTTCAACCAACAAACAAACTATTCATTGTTATGTTTTAACGGGTTTTCTACTCACGTTAATTATTCGCAACGCGAGCGCGTGAGAGGGAAGGAGACGGTACCGCGTAAAAAAGCTCCATTCCCTGACGAAAGTTCCCCTGGGAGGAACTGAACACGTTGGATACCTATTTTCAACGAATAATTAACGTGAGTAAAAAACCCGTTTAACATAACAACAAACTTTTCAGCTTTATAATACTACGAGTAGTATAGATTTGTTTCTTTTGTCAGTTTTCAGTGTAAGCGGTAGATGCGACAGGTCCTGGGAGCACGGGCACTGCGAGGCGCGCCTGCGCACGGACGCGGGCTGGGTGTGCGGGCGCGTGCGGGCCGCCGAGGACGGCGCCGAGTACGCCAGCTTCCGAGACGTGCCTTACGCGGAGCAGCCTATAGGGCCCTTGCGGTTTAAGGTAACACTTGCATACAACTTTAACTTCGAAAACTCTTCATTCAATGAAACAATTAATAGGTCTCAGAATATGCCATAGCAATAAATACGGAATTGGGGTGTGCGGGCGGGTGTGCACTGAACCAAGTACGCTTGATTCGAAGCTCGTAAGAGCTTCGAAGACGTGCCTTATGTGGAGCAACCTGTAGGTCACTTTCGGTTCAAGGTAACTGCTGCGAACTCCGCATACATAGGGACGCGGGGTCGGAGTGCGCGGGTGAGCTTGGCAGGGAGTATACGACATTCAGAGATGTGCCTTACGGAGGTTACTTTAACTCAGCATTCACACGGATAATTATTATAAAGAGCCTGTACTATCCCACAGCTAGGCCAAGACCTAGAGATCCTATTTCTCTTTTCACACATCTCCATCTTGAGCTATACGGTGGTCCAGTCTAACTGTGCGGCGAGTTCGTCTCTCCATCGACGTCGGAAGCGATGTAGTTTTCTGTACTGTATAAAATGGATTTACTGAACGATGCTTAATTATATTCCAGGATTTAGTTCCAAAGAAGCACTGGAGCGGCTACTTAGATTGCACGGAAGACGGACCGGCGTGCCCGCAGAAAGAGCTCATCTACGGTCTGATGACCCAATACACGAAGGGAATGAGCGAAAAATGTATCCACCTGAACCTACATATGCCCTATCATAGATTGGGCTGTCAGGACAGCTGTGGCGGCGGTCTGCCAATCCTGGTGATGATACATGGAGGAGGCTTCCAAACAGGCTCAAAGAATACGGATGTTCACGGTCCGGAGTACTTCATGACGGAAGAAGTTATCGTTATCACGTTCAATTACAGGTAGGACCAATGTTTCAATGTTTTGACTGAATTTTTCTAATAAAATCGTACAGATTGCAATGCATTAGATAAAACGCAGGAGACGGGAAGACCAGAAAAGTAGAACCCACCACCGGATGAGAATAATCCGCAACGAGTCTTTTCGAAATACACATACGAGTATATCACAGGGACACCGTGTTCGAAAACGTCTTTCTTGTATTTTGTGATTACTTATTATGTTATACTCCCCTGTAGTTAAGTTTGTACAATGTATAATGCGCCGTGGGGTGCCGGCAGTAGAATGATACCCCTCCTCTCATGCCCATGGATGCAGTAAGAGCCTGCTAAAGGATACCTCCGGAAGATGGGCAGCAGCGTCTATCCGTGTATCAACATCCCATACTGCGCTCACCAACCCGCCTGCCAAGCGTGGTGAGTATGGCAACTACCCCTCATGGATCTCCATGAGGGGTAGTTGCCATACTCACCTGTCATCAGGCCTGTGTTCATCAGTGGACGTTTTATGGCTGAAATGATGATGATGAATGTATAAACTTCTGCGTTTCCCCTATGCTCACGAGCTTTACTCAGCTTAACTCACGAGACACGACCATAGATTTAGACAAGAACAGTGTTGCATTAGAAAAGTGCTATTTATTTACATGTTTCCAGGATTAATATCCCCGGTTTCCTCTGTCTGAACTCTGAAGAGGTGCCCGGCAACCAGGGCCTGCGCGACCAGATCGCACTGCTCCAGTGGGTGCAACGCAACGCGCGCGCCTTCGGGGGAGACCCTGACAACGTCACACTCATGGGGCAGAGCGCCGGCGCCAGCTGCGCTCATCTACTGTCCTTGTCGAAGGCTACCGTAGGATTGTTTCATAGGTCGGTGGTCTTTACCTAGTTTCAAAGATATGCGCTGTTAAAATAAAGCGCGCGCGCGAATTATATTGATAATAAAATGCGCCACTGGCATAGCTCCTAGGCGTGGCCAGATATTCTTTTTAATCGACTAAATGACAAGACAAGCCGAAGGCCCATCTCATGTTATTACAGTTGCAATACTGCGGATACACAGTGTTGTTAAAATATTTTATTGTTTATTGCAGCTAGTTACTGAATTTTTATGAATTTGTGTTAATATTAGTTTTTAGGGTTCCGTACCTCGAAAGGAAAAAACGGAACCACAACAAAGTAATCCTACTTTGTTGTCCGTCCGTCTCAAATACTCTCAGGTCTACTGTCCATTGGAGCTGTGAAAAAAATCAAACTTCTAAGCCAACGCAATCAAAAGATACAGCCGTTTATGCCGGAAATTTCCGCAAATTTTCGACACTCGCAAGGGAATCAAAACCTACAGGGTGAACTCAGAATTTTGAAATTTGGTACGAAGCAACGTCTTATATCACAGATAAAGGAAAGATTGTGAAAACCGAAAATTTTTAGTTACATCATTAAATGTTATGGTAAAAATATTTTTAATAATTTTAAACTTACTACCCCTTTCCTCATGAACGCGTAGAGGTATTAAATTGAAATTCATATCAAATACTCAGAATATAAGAATATACCTACAGGTTTGTACGGAACCCTCGGTGCGCGAGTCCGACTCGCACTTGGCCGGTTTTATTGTAAAAAAAAAAATAAACATATTTAACATATTCCAGGGTAATATTGATGAGCGGCACTGCCATCCCTAACTACTTTACCACATCGCCGAATTTCGCAAAGGACATCGCCAACGCATTCCTGGCAGAACTCGGAATCAACTCCACTGACCCTGCCTATATCCACCGGCAGCTGGTCAAGCTTCCCGTCCTAGACATGATGCGCGCGAACACTGTAGTACAAAACAACTTCGGACTCACCAGCTTCGTCCCATGCGTGGATAAAGTAATCATAGACGATACACCGCTGAACCTGATGGCCCAAGGACGGGGAGCCCTCTTACCGTTCCTTGTCGGCTTCACTGACCAAGAAGCGGAGATGTTTAAATGGATGTGTATTCATATGAACATGATGCAGCGTTTGAAGGATAATCCGGCATTGATTCTATCTCCCCGGCTAATCTACAGTTTACCGGAAGATGAACTGAAGTGCGCTATTCAAGAGGCTGATGATAAATGCTTCAATGGAACGTATACTTTGGAGAAGTTTTTGCAGTATTTGAGCTACTCGTTCTTTAAGTACCCAGCGTTTAAACTAGCGGAGTGGAGATCAAGCAGCGCTCCAGTGTACTTGTACAAGTACACCTATAGGAGCTTGAGAAGCCTCGTGAAGGAGGCGCTGTGGTCGACGTACGAGGGGGCCGCTCACGTGGAGGATCTCACCTTCATGTTCAGGGTCAACTCCATGCTGGGGGACTACAGATCGTTCCCCCCGAAAAATAGCGACGATCACATGAAGCGACGCATGACACGCATGATAATCAACTTCATGAGGTGCAGGTACGATATTGTATTTTTAAATTGTTAAATGTGTACTTATAATAAATTATGAAGTAGGCCAAACATTCTGCAAAGGTTCATAATTCGCAGTTTCTCTTATTACCTAAAGTAGTAACCATCTTCTAGTGTCCTTAGCACAAGCTCTATTCACTTTGGGGCTTCATGAGAATACCTGCATTTATTTTCTGAGTGGAGACCGCTATTCCGCGATTATTAGTGCGTAGTATAGGACTCCTAACAGCAAAATGAAGTGTTGGTTTGCGAACGGCCGCTGGTAGACACTGAATGCAATAATTGACAGACAGGGAAAATGGCACAAATTGGTGAAGGTTTATGTCCAGGGGACCAATTCTCGTGCCAGTGATAAACGCTTAAAATCGATGAATTTCAGAGAAATTGTCGAAATCTCTCTCAAAAAGAACTTTTGCATTCTCGAAATCTAACCATAGGCAATGTATGTACATATATTGCAAACCGATCGTGATCCGTCGACTGGTAAACAGCGGCTATCGAGATGATAGTAGACTTTGTGCGATGAGACGAGGCAAAATCACGATTCACGAGAATTGGCCCCCTGTACAAGACTAAAGATGATGATATTTTTATCGATGTTTCAGTAACCCAACGTGCAGCGAGGACGAAGTAGATTGGCCGCGGTACAGTCCCGGCCGTCCCCAGTACCAGCTCATTGACCACCCGCACCGGTTCCGCATGTCGGAGCCCACTGCGGAGGAGCTCGACATGGTGGCGTTCTTTGACAGCATCGACGCGGAGTGCAGGTATTAGGAGTGCACTTGAGCAAATAACGATATAAACGGGTTCGATTCCCGCCTCGGGACAAATGTCTGTACGATCTGCAGATATTTGTTCAGGGTGTTCTAGGTGTTTTTCTATATATAATAAAAATATCTATCTATGTAGTATAATGTATTAAGTATATCAGTCATCTAGTACCCATAACACAAGCTCTGCTTAGCTTGGGGCTAGATGATGCTGTGTGATTTGTCGAGCATTATTTATTTATTTTATTTATTTATTTATTTATATGTTTATAAAATTTCAATGTTAAAGCCGAGGGGGTGCCGGCAGTAGAATGTTGCCCCTCATCTCTTGCCCGTGGTTCTTCCGGAGGTAACCCTAGGCAGATTCTTACTGCATTGTAATCTGCCAAGGGATACCTCCGGAAGATGGGCAGCAGCGTCTTTCATCGTCCGTTTATCAATATTCCATACTGCGCTCGCCAAGCGTAAAACCCCATAATACAGAAAAGTGAGTGAATGAAACAGAATGGCGTTCAGTTGTTCAGCCAACGAATGACAACTTCAAACAGACCATACGTCATATCATAATGTCAATCACAACTACTGCCTCTTTCGCAACAGAAAAACAGTTTTACAAATGGTGTTTGCGTTGAGAGGATTATCGTCGTGTTAGGGTAGAAAACCAGAACCCTCCTATGAGACTTCTTATCTAAATAGTATCTGAGTAGTAGTAGTAGAGTAGTAGTTAGAAGATGTGGTAGTAGGTAGTCGATTCTGGGCGGTACAAAGTTCGCCGGGACAGCTAGAGACATATAAATTTAATAATAATTAATATATATTTTTTTTTAATAATGCTCGACAAATCACACAGCATCACCTAGCCCCAAGCTAAGCAGAGCTTGTGTTATGGGTACTAGATGACTGATATACTTAATACATTATACTACATAGATAGATATTTTTATTATATATAGAAAAACACCCAGAACACCCTGAACAAATATCTGCAGATCGTACAGACATTTGTCCCGAGGCGGGAATCGAACCCGCAACCTCTTGCGTCGCAGGCGGACCTTCGCCCGCTGCGCCACAGAGCTCGTAAATGCTTAAGATCTGTATTGTAATCCTGCAAACCGTTTTTTAAGGATTTTGTTTTGTTAACCATCGCTTTAATATATACACGAAATCTCAAATTTCGTAAGGACTCATGAATATTTATTCCACAAAGCATGTGACAAACATTCTAGGCAATGTAGAGACCCGAATAGGCTAATTCTAAAAGAAACCTTAAAATCAGCGAGACATCAAAAAAGCTGCTCGACTATGAGTGTAAAAATGTAAAAATTTATAATCAGGTAGGTACCTAATGGATTTAAATTTTTGAATGACTATTTATTTAAAAATAATCTATTTAATTGGCTAAATAAACATATTTTTTGTGACATTAATGAATTTATTCGCCGTGGGGTGCCGGCAGTAGAATGTAACCCCTCCTGTCATACCCATGGATGCAGTAAGAGCCTGCTAAGGGATACCTCCGGAAGATGGGCAGCAGCGTCTTTCCGTGTACCAACATCCCGTACTGCACTCGCCAACCCGCCTGCCAAGCGTGGTGAGTATGGTAACTACCCCTCATGGAGATCCATGAGCGAGGCCTGTGTTCAGTAGTGGACCTTTTACGGCTGAAACGAACAAATGAATTTATCATTTTAAGGCATAGACATAAATTAATTAATTGCATGCTATAGAATAGTTAAACATGAGCTCATCACCAAATCTTATTCACCTTATATACCATGTTTTATGCAATACAAATGCCATGCGCCAGCTCGCCGGATAACCAGTTTAATTGGCCTGGATCAATCCTAGTGTTTGAGTTTATTTTAAAATGTATCCAAATCCGTTTAGTGGTAACAATATTGTCACAAATTTTCACCTTCATTATTGTCGAAATAAATCATAAACGGCAAAGAAGGAATTTCCTTAAATTATATCGCGCCACAAAGTACCTAATGTAATAATCCGGGTTACTGATCATAACTGGTTCGGTAATACTGCAACTTACGTAATATTAGTTAGTCAGTTTATATAACCGATGTATTTTGTTTCAGAGATCATAAAAAATAATTGTACTCTCCAACGAGTTTTGGTCTCAATCGGCCCGGGAACATTGCTCGCGCAGTAAGTTTAGGCGCTGAACAAGCGCCTGTCTTGAAATGGAATCATCCAAACTATAGTGCTAGATGATACTGCGTGAATTGTCGAACATTATTTATTTATTTCTTATTTGCATGGTGACAAAACACAACATCATCCACCGGTCCTTATTTCACTTAAATAGGTTATAGTGGTAACATTATTAACTTACTAGCTATTGCCCATGGCTTTTTAGTGTTGAAAATAAATTTATAGCTAGACTCACACATCAATATTCGCAATATTAAGCAAATTTCTTGGGTTCTTATACATTTTTGTCAATCGGGGGGAATTAACGAACATCAGGGGGAACCTGAGCAATCTTTTCCTTGAGGGTCTCAAGGCGGATGCTCAGTAAGACCGAGTCAAAAGCTCGAGTAGAAAATAATTTCACTAACTAATATTAATATAATAATGATTTAAGGGTTTTTTCCACTATTTATACATTACATACTTAACCCAATGCGATATATTTTCGGTTAAGTACATATGATACTAAAATTATCTTCTGAATATCATAGACGTTGACGCGTAGTGTATATTTACAGCGACCACTGCCTCTTGTGTTTTAGGGGGCGAAGCCTTAGACGAGATAAAACAGGACAAGGCACGCGCCTATTTCTCAATACAAAAAAATTCTGCCATTTTTTGCGGGGTGAGAAAATACACATTGAAACCATAGCTACACACATGAAAATTTGTTTGTGTCTTTAAAAACACACACAGACATATTATATTCTCAACACAGGTTTCAAATTTCGGAAAAATACGCAACGCTAAGCAGTCATGATTGACATATACATATATACTACATGCAAAAAAACTCATGTGATACCACCAGCGTCATCATTATTCACCCTCATTTTTTTAATTTGCTCAACCGATTTGGGCTTCTTTGTGGAATTACATAGTAGAAACAATATATCGATATTATTATTGTTGCGCCGCGCGCAAACGCAAACTAGTAAGTTAGCGAAAGTTGCATAAAGGACCGGTGATTATAGACAAAAACATATCCGAGAGGGATACTGATTGATTTTGGTGACCCCTAGGGTCACAGGGACCGGAGTTATTGTGACCTCAAAAGGTCACCAAAGGTCAAAAATGGCATTTTTCGGAAACCTTCGCCTCCTTTTCTGATACCCCCGTACCAATCAAGCATTGGTACGGGGGTACCAGATATTTTATTATTTTAGACGTAATTTTAGTATAAAATGTGTAAATAAAAAACACTGGTAACAAAAAAAAATACATGTTTTTTCTGCTTATCCCTCTTACGAACCGACTTAAAATATTATAGTTTAAACCTATTAAGGTTAAGCCTACTGAGATATATAATTATATATTTTTATTATTAAACAAAAAGGAGCTTACAGCTTGCGCCTTACTTATTAAATGATATTACGTTCTCCTTTTTTAAAAACTTAAACCTTAATACCTACTGAGGTATATAATTATATATTTTTATTAATAAACACAAAGGAGCTTACTGCTTGCGCCTGAGCGTTTACTTAATATATGATATTCCGTTATCCTATTTTAAAACTAGGGTAAGAAATGGATGAAAATGGCCATGACAAGAACCTTTTGGTGTTTAAGAAACGAAGTTTATGCCCAGCAGTGGGCATAAGCAGGCTATGATGATGATAGTGAGTATACACGTACCTATTTCTTTGTGGTAATGTAAGGTAAGGTATATCTTTGTTATGTATGACCTTTGTGCAGTTTCTAGCGTTAAAGTTAAACTGTCTGTTCTATACTTATGAATAACATAATTAAGGAAAACACTTGAAGTTGCATCTGTTTGTTAACATTGTTTTAAACAATGATTCGTTAAAAACGTTTCCTTAAGGCTGGCGCATACTAGATAAGACCGTAATACATATAAACAGACACATTAATTACATTTGAGTAGTTCCCTCGATTTATCATGGATCCCATCATCAGAACTGGGTCAGAAGCAAGCAACATTATAAGTGAAAAAAATAAAAACCCAATCGCGAGTTTGTAGTAGGAGCTTGTAAGTACATATGTCTTGAGGAACTCCAGTAGACATTATAACAATATTTAATATCTCATGGATTACCAAGTTTGAAAAAAAGTGCGACCGCCTATTCGAACCCAAAAATAATTTTGCAGATCGGTTCATAAACGACGGAGTTCTAAAGTAACAAAGATTAAAAACTTCCGCAATCAGAACACATTATTACTACGAGTATGTATAGGATTATCGAGTATTTATCGCGTAATTACCTTTATTTTTATCCCGACGGACGTTTCGACAGTCTTCCCGCGACCACGACGGATATCCAATATAGTATTAAAAATAAGAATATACAGAGGACTTGAGAACCTATTTCTTTTTTAGATCGGTTAAAAATGAGGTCTTCCAAGTCGCTCGTTTTAGTTTTTAAGAGTATTTAATTCGTGGTTCTAAACAAACAATCATCAAATAGAACGTCTCAATAACTATTTGAAAAATTTAACAACAAATAACCGTAGAGTTAAGTTCTACCTGTCAATTTTTTTTAAAGTTTGAAAATATAACGAAAAAATATTTTGAATGCATCTAAGTGTGATTTTACACTTTAAAAAAATTAAAAACTGTACAATCTACCGTTTCAAAAAAAATAAAAAAGTTTAATAATTTAGATTACAGTAATGAACAACCACCCTTAGTGAATTCAACACAAAATGAACAGACAAAACAGCTCAGTGCAAGCGGTTTTACAACACTTGTTCGGCAAGGGGCGAAGAAGGACATCATGAAGCGAGCCGTGTTCGCTCTGATCATCCTCGCACATCTCCTGGCGGAAGGCAAGTATCGAAAACAACTTGTTACAATAAACTTGACACTCACCATCTTCATGCATGAATATGCGATTACATGAAAATAATTTCGATGATCTGGTTCAAGTAACAACACCTGACTATTCGTGTTTTCCAGCCAGCTGTTACAAAGCTTACAACAGCTCGGAGAAACGTTGCGATGTGCGCCTGGGAATTGAGACAGGGTGGGTTTGCGGGCGCGTGCGCTACGCCGACAATGGAGCTTGCTACGCCAGCTTCACAGGCATACCATATGCGAAACCTCCAGTTGGAAAAAATCGATTCATGGTATCGTTATCCACAAAATTCTAAGGAGATAGTGGAACTGATTCGATGAACGCATAACATACAAAATTGGTTTTGGTATTTCAGGCGCCTCAACGTCTATGTAAATGGAAACCGAGTTTCATGCTGGACGCCACGGAGGAACCCCCATCCTGTCCTCAAACCGATCAGTCCTTCGGGCGTATGACTTCTACAGTCAACGGCATGAGCGAAGACTGCCTCTACTTGAGCGTGCACGTGCCGTGCAGATACCTGCCGCGGTTCCGTTTGCCGCAGCACATTCGAGGACTGCCGATTCTGGTGGTCATCATTGGTGCAGATTTCCAAAGCGGATCTGGTGACACCGGCCTTTTAGGGCTGCAGTATTTGTGTATGAGGAACGTCATAGTCATTACATTCAGTTACAGGTGAGCAAGATCGTGATTATATATTATATATATTATACTCGACGTATTTGTTCCAAGATTAGGTCAGTTCATTAAAATTATTAAAGAGATCCTCTACTTCAATATCAAAGAAAATAATTCGTGTTCAAACACTTAGTATAACGCTACTACCTAGTAATAGTAATAATATTGCATGTAATCTAATTTTAGTAACCATAATCGTAATTATTCAACCATTTTCTATTTTATGTCAATAACCTGTTTTTGTAAAAACTCTATTTACTCGATATAAATTTATATTAAGTCTATACTTGATATAACTTGATTGTAACATAAACTTATGTACGTACTGCTATCAGTACGTACATAAGTTTATGTTACAATCAACTTATAATTTACCATTATGTAACCTCAATGTTTATTTAATTAAGGTGGTTGTGACGTGTTTTGTACGTTAAATAAATGAATAGATTTATTTTGTTGTGTAGGTAGGTGCGTAATAATAATAATATAAAATGAGTATTAGTAGTGCGTATAAAATTAGTATTATATTTAAACATTACATGACATTTTATTGTGTTATTCGACTTTGGAATATTTGGTTTTGATTTGAATGGGTATTTATATAATTTTTAATTTGATTAGTTTTCAATTCATAAGACATTTTGTTTTGAACTATTCACATAACATTGAACTAATTTATTTTATTTCATATCTGACCGTCATATGTATATAATGTTAACTTATTTTTTTTATTTAATAAGCTGTTTTCTTTTTTGTGTTCTTTGTTATTGTTTATTTTCCAGTTTTATCTTTTATGCTGTTAAATAAATTAATGTAATATTTGGGCGCTTTGGCTAAAGCTGTAAGCCCATTTATGTGTGTTATATATAACAAATAAATAAAGTACCATACATTTTTTCCACATATTATAGGTTAAACGTTTTTGGATTCCTTTCGCTGTACAATAAAGATATACCAGGCAATCAAGGTCTCAGAGACATACTGGCGTGTTTCCGCTGGGTGCAAAGGAACGCGCGCTCCTTCGGAGGAGACCCCGACAATGTGACGGTGATGGGGCATGGCGCTGGAGCCACCGCTGCGCATATTCTGTCTATGTCGAATGCATCAAAAGGACTTTTCAACAGGTACTTACACCACGTCTCTCATGAATCAGTCCTTTCTTTTTATCCAGATAATGGCTAATCTTAATCTGCTTTAACAGATTGATATTAATGAGCGGTACCGCAATGACGTATACCACGTCTCCGAAATACATGGCGGACGTTAGCCAGATGTTCCTCCACCAGCTCGGCATCAATGAGACGGATCCCGTGCACATCCACGACCAGCTGGTCAAGATGCCGCTGCTCAAGTTGATGCACGCGAACACCGCGATGCAGTTCAACGGGCTATTATTCGGCATAACCGAGGAGAGAGTAATCCCAGGAGTCGAGACAATCCTATCTAAAAATCCGATAACTCTGCTAGCTGAAGGCTGGGGTCGCGAGTACCCCGCGTTGATCAGCTACACAAACAACGAGATGGCATCCCAGAGGTGGACTATGGTAGAGAAGAACGTGATACCGAACGTCAAGTATGATAGAATAGCGTTAGTTCCACCGCGTTTGGTGTACTCGCTAGCGGAAGACGACATTGAAGAGATCGAAGAAAGGATCGACGAGAGGTACTTTAAGAAGAGGTACACGTTGAATAATATGGTGCGGTACTTCACGGATATGCGCTACAAGCACCCGGCGCTCAAGGTGGCGGAGTGGCGGGCGGCGGCGGGCGCAGCGCCGACCTACATGTACCAGCTCGCGTACGACTTCGCGTTCAGCGTGGTGAAGGCGGCGCACTGGGTGGACTACCAGGGCTCCGGGCACATGGACGACCTGGCCTGCCTCTTCCGCGTCAACAACCTGCTTAAGGACCATAACATCCACTTCCCGCCGAGGAATCCGGACGACGCCATGAAATTGTGGATGGTCAATCTGGTCACCAACTTCATGACGTTCGGGTAAGTGGTATTTTTAAAAGGAAATAAAATAATATCTATATTTAGCAACATAGACACGTCCACTTACAATAAAAAAAAACATATTTGACCTTATGTTAACAGGAAACAAGGCACACGAATGACTCTGTTCGTTTCCCTGTTTTAAGCACTGTGATAAGAAGCGATTAGAAAACAGAACTGTATTTTCTAATCGCTTCTTTGGGTTTAATAGTTTGTTTTTTTGTTGTTTCGGAGTTGGAGCAAATTTCTTTCCAAGCATATTAAATGAAGTGTACTTTATTGAATCGTAAACATTGCAGCCAGCCGATACCGAGCGGCGACGCGCTGTGGCCGCCGGTGAGTGCGGACAAGATACAGTACAACCTCATAACCGCGCCCATGCAGGTGGAGATGACCGGGGTGACCAGATACGAAGAGGACATGGTCGCGTTCTTCGACAGCTTCGAACGCGGCTCTCGGTAAACTAGTTTTTTTTTGTATCTAACCTCCACTCTTCACGATTTTGCGCCACCAATTCCAGTCCTTCATGGATCGTGAAGAGTGGAGGGAATGGAGGGAGGCCTTTGCCCTAAAATGGGAGGATACAAGCTAACAGTAACAGTATCTAACCTATGTTGTCCCACTGCTGGGCAAAGGTCTCCCCTAGTCTTCCAACCATCCCGAACCTTTACTCCCACCATCCTCTGTCAGAGGTAACAAGTTCATCCCGCCAACGCTTCCTCGGTCTTTAAACGCTTATTTAAAGTAATATTTATAGTTTCCCGCAAGACGTTGCGGGTTCGATTCCCGCTTCGGGACAAGATGATTAGACTTCTAGACCTTTGTGATCCATCATCGGCCACATCGTCGGTTACCGTCAGGTGAGATTGTGGGCAAACAGAGGTCTAGCAGCAATTAAAAAAAATACAAGCTTATTTCGCGGTCAGCTACAACATTGCCGTGAGGTTGCCGACATTCGCGGTACAAACATCTTTCGTTTTATTATAGTTGTTTCTTATTTGTTTATGTGATTTTGTTTGTTATTTTCCTAAGTGAAGTATGGAATATGTTTGATTAATATTTTTGTAAAGATTGTATGTGTGTGCTGCAGGTGCAAATAATTCATCTATCTATCTAAACAAAATATTATGACGGGCACCCATCTCAATTCTTTGTTTGTCATATTTAATAGTTATGAAGGTCTATTGCCCCCCCCCCCCCCCCTTGGCTCCCAGGAAAAAAAAACCTCGGCAGGGGAGATATTAGAACTTACTTTTAAAAACTGTTTAGTAGTGTTGTCGCCCCTACTTAAACCTAAAATAATGCAGGTTCACTTTTTCTAACTATTGAATTAGGAATTAATATAATCAATAGATGGTGTAGATAAATAGTCGTATTTACATCAAATTAATTTATTTATTTAGCAGAACAACCTCATCTCAGCAAATGACTGAGGAGACCAGCGAAGACGAGGATAGCATCGACCCCGACTCTGGGTAAGCGCTTGTTTGATGTCGTATTTATTTAGGACAAGACACAGTACAACCTTGGCCGTGGGTGCCGGCAGTAGAATGTTGCTTCTCCTTTCTTGCACGTGGAACCAGTAAGAATTTGCCAAGGGATACCTCCGGCAGATGGCAGGAGCGTCTTTCCGTGTACTCGCCAACCCGCCTACTAAGCGAAGAGGGGCTTATGTCCAGCAGTGGAAGTGGACAGCAGTCCTACGAGATGATGACAGCACAGCAATCACCGCGCCCATGAAGGTGGAAATAATCGAGATGACCAGCGACGAAGAGGATGTGGTCGCGTGCTTCGACAACCTTCGACCCAGAGTCTCGGGAAACGCATGTACATTAACCTCCGACTCAAAAAGGGATGTTATATAAGTCGGACCACTGTGTACGTGAGTTTATGTTGGTGTGTGTGTGTGTGTGTGTGTATGTGTGTGTGTATACGTGACGATGTCGTTGGCTGTTGCATGTATTGTAGATGATTTATAAAGCATAATATGCTGTTTGGGACGCTGCAGTGCCTGGGACATTGCGAGATGAATTAGGCTTGCCCAGCACCTCCATCCTCTCAGCTAAGTCACCTATTAGTCAGAGGAAAGAACAGGTCAATACTGAAGCTAAGCCGCGGGTTTCTTACCATGTTTTAATTCGCCGTTAAAGCGCGTGTTAAATCTGCACATTTGGTGCACGGCCGATATCGAACCCACGGCCACGACCTTCGGATTGAAAGTCGGGGGTACATGCATACCACTTGGCCAAAACGTCTTGGCCGAGTGTGAAGATGTCGTTGGAGTGTCTAAATAAATAAATAAATGATTTTGTACTGATTTCAGGAGCATCTCTACAATACCGGATGACGAATAAGCATCAATCTACTGATTAGTACGAATATAACGCTAAATTCAAGATATACGATAGATCGTGTTCACTATATATATTTTTATTATAACACCCCGTTTTTTGTCGGGGGTTAAAAAGGGCAATACACGTAAAGTTTGTATTAAAGTATTTTTTCAACATAATCATCATATCAGCCCGTTGACTGTCACCCACAGATTATAGAACCTATGAGGAGGGACCCTATACGGCCTCCTCTCCAACACGCCAACGTAAACGGTCCTGTGCTAGCTCATCCACTGTCGTACGGCGACCTTGACCAGACCGTCCGCCCATCTGGCAGGTGGTCTGCCTCGAGGCCATCTCGCTACCATTGGCAACCACT
This sequence comes from Pasiphila rectangulata, assembly GCA_963082625.1. Classification (NCBI taxonomy): domain Eukaryota; kingdom Metazoa; phylum Arthropoda; class Insecta; order Lepidoptera; family Geometridae; genus Pasiphila; species Pasiphila rectangulata. The sequence continues at coordinate 18,042,548 of OY720254.1, forward strand.
CTGTTATAGATTTTTGTTTACGTAGGGGCGATATACACTTAGGCGGGCAGGTATATTCGGTTCGGCATTTGTTCAAAAAATAATCAATATTATATTCGAATTGCCGTGGGGTGCGTTCAGTAGAATGTTACCCCTCCTCTCGTGCCCGTGGATGCAGTAAAAACAGCTAAGGGATAACTCCTGAACATGGGCAGCGGCGTCTTTCCGTGTATCATCATCCGAAACTGCGCTCGCCAACCCGCCTGCCAAGCGTGGTGATTATGATAATTACCCGTCATGGAGATCCGTGAGGGAAGCCTGTGTTCAGCTGCAGTGGACGTATCACGACGATGGTATTCGATTCCCCGCCCGGCTGCGCCGGTTAATTAGCCAGCCCGGCTGCGCCGGTTAATCTTCCCAGCCGTAGGACATCCAATGCTGGACAAAGGCCTCCCTCATTGATCACTAAGTACTGATCATGTGGGGTTGTTGCCATACTCACCACGCTTGGCAGGTGGGTTGGCGAGCGCAGTCCAGGCAGTCCTGCCCATCTTCCGGAGGTATCCCTTGGCAGATTCTTACTGCATCCAAGGCCAAGAGAGAAGCACCATTCTACTACCCCCTATGGCATGTAACCCCCTAACAGAAAATATAAAAAACTAACACAGCTGATAGGGCCAGTCTCAAGCAGCACTAGTAGTGATAATGAGCCCTCACCTTCAATAAAATAAAAAGAATACTGTACACCACACACAACTAACTAAACAAAGCTTCTACTATGAAAACCAGATGGATAAATGATAGAATACTTAAATATTTTTTTGATTGCGATTCATGGATTGGGTATAATTTCTTTAATGTTTTGATAACTCCTTGTAACGCACGATGTTCTATTAAAATATATTTTATTTGTATTTGTGTTATTATTTTCTTGACTACCTTTTAACCGACTCTAAATATAGAGGAGGTTCTCTCAATACGTTTCCAACCGAATAAATCACGGAGTTTTAAGTAAATGAATATCCTTATTAAAAATGTTAGTACCGGTGACCGGTACTGGATCCTTCGTAAAGTTGGAACTACTTTTTGTGTATAATTCAAGCAATTTGATCTTAACATGATTTTCAACTCGGCCTGTTAGGGTTCCGTTATTACTTACTATATTGGATTATGTATGAGGTATTTATTGCGTATACCTTTATTTTTATCCAATATGTAACTACCGCATTCAATGTAATCGTTTGAACTCTACCATTTTCCGTTCGACTTTTGCGCGTCAATCGACACGATTAGTCGAGGCGATGCGGTTCGTGAAAAAGTCGTGAAATCGTTCGCTTCTACCCCACCAACCACCTTCTACCTACGTCTGCAAAAACTGCGGTCGCTCAGTGCGAAGCTGTTCAGTCGTATGAAAGGAATGCAACACCCAAGCATCTGAAATAGACGTGCAATGCCAATGATGACGATAATTATAAGATAATTTATTTAAAACAATGAAAGGTGAAAACTGCTCAGAGTGACAGACTCTGAGCAGCTTCATATTTGGTCCCAATTCTGACAGCTAGAAATTATTACAAATATTATTATTGCTTCCATCAGAAATTTCAGAAATTCATTCATTTATAACCATAGTTTGCAAATTCAAAACATAGACACATCCACTTACAATAAAAAATGTTAACAGGAAATAAGGCACATAAATGAATCTGTTCGCTTCCCTGTTTTAAACACTGTGATAAGACCGCCCATTGTGTATTTCTGTTGTTTATTTATTTATTTTAATACTTTATTTATTGCACACAAACTTAAATAAGGGTACAGGTGGACATAATGCCGAAGGCATTTTCTACCTGTCAACCACACAGGTGAATAACTGTATATGGCGCGCTAACATACCTACTTAAATAGTCAGAAACAAAACAAACTATAAGTGCTATAAGTTTCTATAAACTAAATTAAATAAAGTTGTTCTTATGGTTTAAGTTAATTTTAGTAATTTTTCTATTGTTCTGTATAGGTAATATGGTTTACGCAATAAAGAGTTTATCTATCTATCTATAAGAAGCGATTAGAAAACACAGTTCTTTTTATAGTTAGTTTTTTAGTTGTTTCGGAGTTGGAGCAAATTTCATTCCAAGCATGTTTGTCTTCTAGATAATTAGATATTTTTATAGTAAGCTTTATTGTGAAGATACATCACACGACTTATTGCCACGGCATCCTCAAATCATCAAAGTTATGACAAAGTAAAAACTAACGAATGAGAAATTAAATGTGGCTGGCTAGTGCGAGAGCTGGCCGTGAGGCAGAAACAAGTTCCGTCGGAGTTCCAGCGCTGCTGTGCTCATGTGAAGAAGCTTGAAGCTGAGACGAGACACCTTAACGCACAGCGCTACAGTGACTTACGTTTTTTTCTCTTTTTATTGTTATGTGTTCATAAATCTGCGAGGCAGTACCTTGCCTAGAAACAGTTCATAACAAGGCTCCTGAACTTCAGCGTTTATCATTCCCGTTTCGTGCGCGGCCGGCATCCAAGCCAAGACCTTCGGATTGCGAGTCGACGGTACACCCCACGCAGCCAATACGGCTCAAGTATCGGGCCAAGTATTTGCAATTACAGTGTGGCCAAAACCTTACAGTCATATGCAGACACGCACATAAAAGGGTAACACATTAATTACAAAGGCAGTATAGTGATTGGTAACGTAGTAATAGGGTTAATCGCTTGATAAAATGTTGAAGAAAGAATTAATTATCGCTTTATTGTTTCACTTAGGGCAAGGTAAGTTACGCCGTGGTTATCGCCGTGGGGTGCCGGCAGTAGAATGTTACACCCTCCTCTCATGTCCGTAGATACAGTAAGAGCCTGCTAAAGGATACCTTCGGAAGATGGGCAGTTGCGTCTTTCTGTGTATCAACATATCGTATTGCGCTCACCAACCCGCCTGCCAAGCGTGGTAAGTATGGCAACGGCCCCTCATGGGAAGCCATGAGGCGTGAGGACTGTGTTCAGTAGTGGACGTTTTACGGCTGAAATTATGAAGGTAAGTTACGAGTTTCTCCGATTGAGACTTACAATGTAATTCATAATATTTTTTTTCTAACCTTTACTGTGTGCTTCTGCTGGGCATTCATAATTTAATAATATTTATTTCAATCAACACACATTTTGTAACTTACTATTTAGTTGAACTACTGCGATAGTATCTAGTAGTAAGTATTTCCTGAGATTAGCGCGTTCAACCAAACAAACAAACTCTTTTGCTTTACAATATTAGTAAAACATCCTATGTTGGTTATATGGTTATAAATAGGTACATACCTATATGGTTATAAATAGGTACATAAGAATATTTAAATAAAAATATGATTAATAAAGGGATTTGTGTAACTTTTGTCCGAAAATCCCCTTTGAGAACCGGAAGGGGATTTTTTGCACAATAAGTCCAATAATCCCCTTCGCAGGGGCTCGTCATAGGGGATTTCTGGAATGAGCCATGCATAAATCGGCTCATTCGCTTGAGAGCTACGATACAATAGACATTCACGTCAAACTTCAAAGCGGGTTTGCTTCTTTTCGCGTGGAGGGTTAAATATAGATAAAAAATAAATTTATGTAACAGTAGATAGTAGACAAGGGAGAATGTCAAACCTGATTGTAATTTTTACCCGCCATGCTAGGCTCGCTTCATTGCATGCAACCCGTTTGCTGTGGAAACGTACAGTACATTGATAACACGCATACGATAAAAAAACAAGTCCATATAAATAGAATGTGTCATTGTTGCAGCCACCTGTTTAAACGTCTACTGCAAGCGGCGCTGCGAGGCGCGCCTGCGCACGGAGGCGGGCTGGATGTGTGGGCGCGAGCGCGTCGCCGTCGACGGCCGGCCCTTCGCCAGCTTCCTAGGAGTGCCTTACGGGGACCCTCCCCTGGGATTGAAAAGATTCTCGGTGGGCAATTATTTCACTATGTGGGGTCTACGTCCTAAATTGTTTCATGTTTGCCTTCGACTTTATCAATGTCGTCTGCCCATCTTGCCATCGGACTAACAACTTACTGCCTCCGTGTCTCGGCCACCACTTAGTTTTGGCTGTTACTATTCAATTACAGGAGCTGGATCCCGTTAAACCATGGGGCGAGCACATCATGATGGACGCGACAGAGGAAGCGCCGGCGTGCCCTCAAACCGACTTCACATACGGGCGGATGCCGCTCCAGCACAACGGCATGAGCGAAGACTGCATCTATCTGAGCCTCTACGTACCCTACAGCTGCTTGCCGAAGTTCTCCTGGATCGGCAATAAACACCCTTTACCAATACTGGTATACCTGCATGGCGGCATTTTTCAAAGTGGGGCTGGACTACCTGACATCTTTGGACCCGAATATCTTATGACAAAGGATGTAATAGTTATCACAATAAATTACAGGTTAGATCCAAGCCAGATCGAAATTCTCAGCTGCTAAAAATCCTACTATGTCATCAATTGTTTTTGGGTTGTTTTAGGATTAACTTCTTCGGTTTCTTCACGCTCAATAGCAGAGAGATCCCTGGTAATCAAGGGTTGCGAGACATTGTGACGTGTCTCCGCTGGGTACAACGGAATGCCCGGGCATTTGGCGGAGACCCCAATAATGTGACACTCATGGGGCAGAGCGCCGGTGCCACAGCTGCGCAAATTTTATCACTGTCGAAAGTAACAAAAGGCCTCTTTCACAGGTACATACGAGTAACTTCATGAAGACATCAGGCAATCGTTTCCAATCGTTAATAATATTACTAAATTTATGAGATGTTTCAGACTTATTTTGATGAGCTGTACAGCTTTCCCCTCTTACTTTACCACATCATCCGAATACGCGAAGACAGTTGGCGGAATGTTTCTTAGCCTGCTAGGTATCAATGAGACAGACCCTGTGCTTATTCACCATGAGCTTACTAAAGTACCACTTCTGAAACTAATGGACGCGAACACTGAATTGCAGTTTAAAACGGGTTTGACATCCTTCAATCTAATAATTGAGTCTATACACAAAAATGTCACTGCAGTTTTAATAGAAAACCCGTTGACTTCAATAATGAAGGGCATTGGATCCGAATTTCCTCAAATAGTCAGTTTCACAGACAATGAAATGGCGTTCGGTAAATGGACTTTTTACAAAAAAGGTTTTATACCGTTGTTGCAACAGAATCCCACAATGATAGTATCACCGCGATTGGTGTACAGCTTGCCTGAGGAGCAAGTGAAGGAAATAGCGGAGAGACTCGGCCAAAGGTATTACAACGGGACCCCCTCCATAGAGGGAGTAACAAAATGCTTTAACGACATGTTCTTCAAGTACCCTGCGTTCAAGATGGCGCAGTGGCGTGCGGCGGCTGGCGGGGCGCCCATTTACATGTACCAGTTCTCGTACGAGCCCGCGTACAGCGCCGTGAAGGCCGCTCACTGGCTGGAGTACCGAGGTGCCGCCCATATGGACGACTTGTTCTGCGTCTTCCGCGTCAACTCACTGCTCGGCGATGTTTGCTTTCCACCGAAGGAAAAAGATGTCTTGATGAAGATTTCGATGGTACAATCAATAACTAACTTCATGATTTACAGGTTAGTTTGGTTTATGGGAACTTTAAAAATGATAAGATGCCCAGAATGCTTACAGGTTTTTGATTTCAGTAATCCGTCAGGAGTCAATACTTTCGTTTGGCCACCGATATCGAAGGGGAAGAAAGTTCAATACAACCTTATCAGCGAGCCCATGAGAGTGCACATGATGGAGCCGACCCCCGAAGAGGCGAATATGATAAATTTATTCGACAGTTTTGATCCCGAATCCAGGTAAAGTTACTACTCATGGCAAAAATTGGCTTATTGCCCGACGCCTGGCACTGGTCGTAAAGACGCCGCTGACACTTGTCAAGGAAGGTTTAATACAGGCATCTTGTCGGAGTAGGCTTCACTTCACGACTCTTGAAAATGTTTAGCAGATGCCAGTTAACTAATGATTTAAGCTTTCAGTCACCGTAACTTGTTTGTGCTTTCAGAATGATCACCGCCTACTTGGAGAGCCATAAAGGATACTGCTGTTAGAACTATTGATCGTATCTACTGTTCAATTACTAAAACTGTTACGATATTCATTTATATCAAAACAGGTATATAATCGTAAAAAATATTTTGTTAGATTAAAGTCGCGTGGTTAAATATGTGTCAATAAACCTTGAAACTTAAGACTCGTCTCTTCAATCAATGCGTCCTACCAACAATGACCTTGTGATGAATTAGTTGTAGTAGAACTTTTTGTGAAAGGTTCATCCGGGGAAGTACTACCACCATACCTATTTCTGCCGCCAAGCAGTAATGTCCCCATTGCTGTGCTCCGGTTTGAAGGGCAAAGGGGCCTGTGAAATTACGGGCACATGAGACCTTACAACTCTGTCTCAAGGTGACGGGCGCAATGCAGTGCAGCATTGGTCACGTGCTTAGTGAACGTGATCACCGCGGCATTGCAATTGTTATAGGTAGAGGTTACCGCTTAACATCAGGTGGGCCTTCGGCTTGTCTCGTCATTTAGTAGTATAAAAAAAACCTCCGGTGCTGAGACTTGGCGGCTTACTAAAATCGGCGTTGCGCAGAGCCATGAAGCGCGCCATGCTCGGCATCGCACTCTTAGACCGGGTCCCCAACGTCGAAATTCGCAAAAGGACTAAAGTTCAGGATGTTGGGCAGGACACTTGGCCAGACGAAGTGACGACAGCGCTGACTGAGTGGTGGCCGAGAGAAGGGTACAGATAAAGGGGTCGTCCAACATCCCGATGAGTTGACGATGTTCGGAAGACCGTGGGTTGCATCTGGCTGAGAATAGCATACGATAGAGGCCGAATGGCAAAATCAAAGAGAGGCATATGCCCAGCAGTGGGTCGATAAAGGTCGATGATGATGATGATGATGATGACGAAACCTTGAAACATGATTTTTTTGTCTATTTCACCTGCTCACGCTCAATCTATGTCTCCAGGCTGTATTCCATGAACTGTGATAGCTAGACAGTTAAAATTTTCACAGATGATGTATTCTGTTGCCGCTATAACAACAAATACATGAAAACAGAATAAAATAAATATTTAAGGAGGCTCCCATACAACAAACGCGATTTTTTGCCGTTTTTTGCTTGATATTAATAACGGCAACAGGTAGACACTTGAAACATTCACAGAATATTTAATATTCGCCTTAAAAATAAAATATTTTATTAAGATAAAACAAATGTACATGTGGTGGGCTCACGTGAGAACAAACGTGACTATTTGCAGTTTTTTTCTCGAAATCAATAACGGCAACAGTTAGACGCTTACAATATTAACAGACTAGTGGTACTGAACCTTTCGTGCACAAGTCCGACTCGCACTTGGCCGATTTTTTTAAAGTAAGTAAGTTATATTCGAGCATATCATTTGGACTCTAATAGAACACATGTAAAGTTAAACTTATGCCTGAGTCATACATTAGTTGTCTCATATATCTTACCTACCTAGACTTGACGGTACATAGCCACCGACCATCCGACCACCTGTATCAAGTACCTATGCAAGTTATGTTTGCTTGTATGCAATAAATACAATCCTTCCAGACATTGTGTTTATAAGGCTGCAATTATACTGGTCACGGTATTTTATACATTTGGAATTTGTAAGCTGGTTTATTTCGGGCTGGATGATGCTGTGTGAGCATGTATTATGGGAACTAAATAAATAATAGAATGCTTTTTTAACCTACTCTGCCCCACTGCTTGCCAAAGGTCTCTCCTTTCTCTCTACGTATCACGGTCCATTGCCACTTTCGGCTAAGTTTCCTTATCCGGGGTTTGTGCAAATTATACAAATAATTAATAATAAATAATGCTGGACAATTAACACAGCATCATCTAGCCCCAAGCTAAATGACTGTCGGTAATAAGGAACAGAAAACGGTTAAGCAAGGAATAACAAATTTGTGGGATGAGACGTCATGGGGTGAATACGGCACAGCCCGGAAAAGGGATGGAGTCTCGCGCCAGGGATAGAATCTTATTTCTTGCGACTCAGTTTTATAAAATTTTGCGATCAGCAAACAGTTCTCCCGAAAACTGAGCCTGAAGTTGTCAGATTAGGGACCTCCCTAATCTGACAACTTGGCACTGAGCACATGAGCAAGGTAACATCATCAAAGGAAATAAATAATACTAGAGTAAAATATGGCATTAACACGCCGTATTCCTCCAATGTTATTCAAGCAATTTATTATGAAACATTATGAGTTAAGGAGGGTGGAAGCCTCCGGTAGCAGTAAGACTCAATTGGCTCAAATCATAAGAAAGACATTTAATATATTTATTTTTTCTAATCTAAATGTGCACGTAGTTGGATAGACCTTTTTGGACAGTCTTTAATTAGCACGGGAGGTCTCGATAATTGCGGTAAATGTGTTGTAAAGGTTTTAATAAATAAATGATTTGATTTGAAATGTCAATAGACTGCTGGATCCCACAGCTGGGCAAAGTCTTCACTTCTACATTCTCTCCTCCCTTCTAATAATATTTAACATTTTATAATTATTAAAATAAACAGTGTGTTATCAAGTTTATTCTACTTTTGGCTTATAAAGAGCAAGAGCGGCGGAAGAGACGCGTAATTTTTCATTAGTTTTAACAGAATTACTAAGTCTGATAATACATATTTGACAATGCTTTCACGTGGTTTTGGCGTGTTTCTTTTAGCGGTATTGCAAGGTAAGGATTTGAATCACTATAAAACACATAATTTCCTTCAAAATATACATTGTTTATTATTGCTTGAATATTTCGTGCGAATCCATTTTTCAGCCAAATGCGACGCGTTCGAGGGCTGCAACGTTCGGAAATGTGAGGTGCGCGTACGCATTGAAGCAGGATGTGTGTGCGGACGCGTGCGCTATGCAGAAGACGGCACTAGGTACGCCAGCTACAGAGGAATACCTTACGCGGAGAAACCGCTAGGAGCTGCGCGGTTTAAGGTAGCCCATAACATCTCTTCTCTACATAGTATAAATTGAAGTCGCTTTCCGCGTCGGTCTGTTTGGCTTACTTCTCCTCCTAATAATTCTCCTTTAATTAATAGATAGAGTGTTTCAAGAGGAAGGTTTAGGTGTAAGTTCATAATATTGAGGTGTAAGTTCGCTGAACTATGATAAAGATTGTAGAAGTTGTCTTCTTAAAAAGGTCTATGAAAAAGACTGCGACAACATAATACCTATTATGGATAACCATTTTTTTAAACATTTTTTTTATTTAAATTTTATTAAAAAAATGCATTATTTGCGGAGCCGTTTTAACCACCATGGTGTTAATATCTATCTTAATAATAATTTAAGACATTTTCAATAGTTCATATAGAAGATATTTGCCTTTTAAATTATATAAATTTAATCAATTTCTCAAGAGTTATAGGGAAATGAATGCCCCGCGCGACCAATTTGCGGCAGCGGGTTTAGGTACGCACGTACGAAAACTTTTCGCGTGTCTTATCTAACCATTGCCTCATGAAAACAGCCCTTAAAATTGTATATATCAAAGACATTACATTAGCAGCAATGTTGGTAAATTGTGTCATGTCTGGTTTCCATGTACCTATACAACCTGTAACAAAAAACCCTAGAAATCCGAGAGGGTTGTTGTGTCCACCAACCTGAACAGGTTTTGTTCAACGACTTTGAAAATCATATTTTTTTAACTCTTCATACAAGATGACCGATGATTGGTTCACCTGTGCGAAGCAGGGGCGGGTGGCTAGTACTGAATATTTAGAATCTTCAACTTTAGTCGTTCTAGGAGCTGGGAAATGTAAAGCCATGGGGAGACCGCTGTTTGTATGCGCTCGAGGACCCACCGGCATGCCCTCAAACAGACTTCATTTACGGACGGTTCAAATTCGAGCCGCGGGGCCAGAGTGAAGACTGCCTCTATTCGAATGTCCATATACCCGAAGAGGCTGTACCAGAGAACGGTGCCGGGTGGCAAAAAACCATTCAAAAGAGGCTACCAATACTCGTATTCATTCACGAAGGCGCATGGCAATGTGGATCGGGACTTTCAGACTTTGCCGGTCCAGAGTTTCTGATGACCAAGAAACTCATGGTCGTTACCTTCAACTACAGGTTCGTTTACGCATTCCATTTAGACATTAGTATCAAATCACTATCGGGTAATACCATTGTTTTACATTTAAGGTTAAACGTATTTGGCTTCCTATCTCTGGCAAGCAAAGAGATCCCTGGTAACCAGGGACTCCGCGATATGGTGAATCTGCTGCGATGGGTGCAGAGGAACGCGCGGGCATTCGGCGGAGACCCCAACAACGTCACACTCATGGGTCACAGTGGCGGAGGGACAGCTGCGCATCTTCTATCGCTATCAGAAGCCACCCAAGGATTGTTCCATAAGTATAAAGATATCATATATTATTGTCTTATAGTTTATAAGAAACTAGGGTAGCATCTTATAATAATGTTGATTCTAAAACAATATTTTTTAGATTATTCGTGATGAGTAACAACGCTATTCCTACATACTACACTACATCAACTGCATACGCGAAGCATGTAGCCGACATGTTCCTGAAAGAACTCGGCATCAACGAGACCGACCCCGCGCTCATTCACCGAGAGCTGGTGCGCCTTCCTCTCGTTAAAATAATGAGCGCTAACGCCATAATGCAATATCAAACAAGATTTATAACTTTTACTCCAGTTATTGAAAAGATATTCTACAGACCGGGAACGGTTCCGTCGGACCAATATCAGACCACCATCATCGGTGCAGATCCGATGTCATATATAGCTATGGGCCGAGGCAGGAACCGTCCTACACTGATGGGCTTCACGAACAATGAAATGGATTTCGCCAAAGCCCTATTGTTACGCAAAGGTTCAATACCGACCCTGAAACGAGATCGCACAGCGATCGTGTCACTGAGACTTGCCTATAGTTTGTCAAAAGCTGAAATTTCAAGAACTAGTGAGATTATATGGCAAAAATATTTTAAAAACAACAACCACCCTACGTTGGAAGAACTTATGAAATACTATACGGATATGTACTTCAAGCACACCGGGTTGAAAATGGCCGAGTGGCGTGCCGCGATGGGCGGAGCTCCATTCTACATGTATCAGTTCGCGTATGACGCCGAAGACAGCCTCGTGAAGAAAGGCTTTTGGACAGATTACTCCGGAGCTGCTCATTTTGATGATTATCTGTGCATATTCCGCGCGAATTCTATTTTGGATAAAGAAGTGTTTTACCCTCCGAAAAATGATGATGATATTATGAGAATCTATATGGTCGACATGGTCACTAACTTCATGTACTGCGGGTATGTTCGTTCATGTACTGAATTATTTTATGTACTTAATTTATTTAAAATATATTATTTACAACATAATATTCCAGAAACCCAACATGTGAGGTGGGAAATACGTCATGGCCACCAGTAAACAAGAACAGAATTCAGTATAACTACATCGATGAGCCGTTCAGTATTAAGATGCGACAGCCCTCAGCTGAGGAAGTAAACATTGTCAAATTTTTTGACAGCTTCGACCCTCAAGTCAGGTAAGATAGGATTATCGCCTGCTGGGAAGGATACTAATATAAATTAATTAAGTTTCTTTGCGAGAGCGCAGAACAGATGACCGATGGGGATTTATTTATTTCTGACATTGTTATTAATTAATTGATTATATTTAATAGGTACATATTTTTCAATGTATGTATAAATCGAGTTAATTTTTTGAATTTAATTTGACTGTTTAACTGATATTGTCATTGTAATGTATTTAATTTTAATATGTGCCTATATCTAATTATAATTTTAATTGGTTATTTAAATGATCTAAATATTTTAATAATTTTAATTGACAAGTGATAAATTTTGCATGCTTTATGTAGATAATGGCTGAACTTAATTGACTATTTACCATCTTTTGTATTTACCCATTTTCGCAAAATAAATGTTATTTGTATTTGTATTTTGTATTTGGGGCCGCTAAGTTCTCGAATGGAGGCCGCGGACCGGCAAACGCAGCGTAGGACGTCTATCTACAAGATAGCAAGCGACATAGGCATCATGAGGCCGCTTCCAACCGCAGTACTTGGAGATCCATGAGGGAGGCCTATGTCCAGCAGTGGACGTCCTACGGCTGAGATGATGATGATGATGATGACGAACTAGCGCTAATGAAGAGGGACAGCGATGTTAAATTGATTGTATTTGGTTTCAGACATATGTCGGAATTCCTGGCGGATAAAAGAAATATAGAATCATGTTCCGATGCCGGGTATTTTCATTTTACTTGCCAATAAAAAGCTTGTTAATAAATTTTCTTTGGTTTTAATTATTTCTACCTTTTCGATAGACATGACCAATTAAACAATTTTGCAGGTAGAGGTATGTGTAGCGTCTAATAGTTCTAGGAGGCTAGCGTTTTTATTCGGAATAGTCTTGAATATCGTGATGTAGAAATAAAGCGGACAAGTGAAAGCGTGACTCGCGTCCTAAGAATTTCGAAATTAAATATTATAATCATCATCATTCATCATTTCAGCTCGTTGGCACCCACTGCTAGGTATAAGCCTCCTCTTTAATGCGCCATTGTTTACGGTCCCTTGCGATTCTTGTCCAATTATTATAATAAATATTTGATAAAATATTTATGCTAGGCTAGGACGTACGCCATCCAAAATAATCTTTCAACTAAGTAGTTCGTATTGAATTTACGCTAGATGACGCTACCCAGTTATGAACTTTATCATAAAGAAGTATAAACTGAATTAAATTATCAATTAAAATCAATTATCGACCTCAGGGTCGTATCGATAATTTAATTCGTTTTTTACCCCATAATACTGATATTATGGGGTAAAAAAAAAACGAAATTTAAGAATTTTAGCATTACTTGTGCCATAAAAGCTTCCAGCATCCCAAATTTCAGTGTCGTGAGACTTCTGGAAGTGCCCTAGAGGTTCCATTTTTGCCATTTTCATACAAACATTTTACGCAAGTTGCTATAACTTCGGAATGCCCTGAGGTAGAACCTAGATTTTTAAAGGGCATCATCTCCCCGCAAACCTTGATGTTTGGTTGAATTCCAGATACCTTCAGCAATTGTTAGTTATAAGTTGGAGAGAAAAGGTCCTGACCGACTAGAAGAGGTTTTTCCTTCAGAACCCTAAGAATAAGCCCCCTTTATTGCATTAGAAAAAAAAGGATTTTTTAAAGTGAGAATGTTTTAACACTTCGGCGAGATAGGGTTAATTAAAAAAACATTCGGAAATTCTTCCGCGTATAACCAGTTCACTATTGTAATTCCTCAAAGAATCTAATGATTTGAATTATAAGTAAATGAAGAACCATTCCGACAGTTTTGTAGAATATTTATCCAGGGAGATGTAAACTTTTATTTGTGGACAAGACCTGAAAGGACAAGGATTGTAGCTTTGGATCAATTAGAGAAGTTGGTTTATATGCCTCTATCGTCATTGCTATCTTGTCTTCTCCTGCTAAGGTATTTGAAAACGTCTTACACAAAATCATAATTATACGCACAAGTCAAGACTTTCTTATGTAATGCCCAGCATGGTTTTAGAGATAAGCGGTCGGTCAACTCCAACCTTTTGTCACTTGTGGAGTACATCTCAAGTAACTTAGATCACGGCTGTCAAGTTGATGTGCTTCGATATCCAAAAAGCGTTTGATAAGGTCAATAACAACATACTGCTGGTCAAACTAAGCGCCATAGGCTTCGCGCGCGATCTTCTCAGACTTTTCGCCGACTGCGCGATCGCCATCAGTATGTTAAACTTGGAATTTACGAGCCTGCACCCGATCACACGCGGTCAAGGGTAAGTCAGCGCTCTATTTTGGGTCCCTTGCTTTTTATTTTATTGAAACGACTTACCGGACGATGTAGAGTACGCGGAGTGTCTATTGTACGCCGACGACTTGAAACTCTACACTGTCATACGTTCTACGGCAGATTGTTAGGCGCTTCAAGTTGATGTTAACGCGGTTTGTCAATGGTGTCTCGACAATAAGATGGGGTTTAACCCTTCTAAATTCTCCGTGATGACCTTCAGGCGAAAGAAAAACCAGTTATGCTTTGATTACTCGATTTATGGCAACATGATCCCTAGAGTAACGTTAATCAAGGATCTAGGAGTTACTTTTGACCAGAAACTCACATTTCACAGCCACATCGCTACGGTCACCAAACAGTCCTTTCAAAGACTTGTCTTTGTTCTGAGAAACGCCCGAGACTTTCACAGTAACAGTGTTGTGCGGCTTCTGTTTGGGGCTCTAGTGCGAAGTGAGCTGGAGTCAAGCAGTTCCGTCTGGAACCCGCATGAAGGTACGTACACACTGTTACTGGATAAGGTTCAGAAGGCGTTTCTCAGGTCTCAGTACCCAACTAGGTTTCTCCAAGGGTGCCTTGGGTATAATTCCCTACAGACCAGAAGAGCGTACGATCAGACAGCAACAATGTGCAAGGTGATACGTGGCATAATTAACGTTCCTGATCTGCGCAACCTTCTGTTTCGGCTCTACCTACCGGATAATTACGTTCGCAACAGAACCTACAGAAACCATAGACTTTTCTCTATGCCCTTCTGTAGAACCGTCGCTCGTGCCAGCACTCCTCTGCCTCGCACCCTCGCCGGACTCAACAGACTTCTTGACCAGAACCCAGACTGCGATATCTTCGCAGATGAATGAAAGAGTTTAATGTTGGTATGCCTGAGGTTTTGCAAGAGTGATGAATGAAAGGATGCTTGTTTGTTTTGTTAATATTATTTTAATTTGTATCAATCATGTCAATATTCTAAAAATCCTATTTATTATTTCAATTAATTTATTTGCCTTATTGACCGAAAACTATTTAGTTAATTTTTGATGCTATTAATTCTGTATTTTATTATTTTACAAAATGTTTTTACAATAATTTAAATTTATTAAATATGAATGCTTTTTTAATCTTAAGTAACTAGTGTAATTGGTTTGTAAAAATCGTGTTAGTTTCCTAATAAACAATGCCTACGCTATTTTCTTCACAAGTAGTTACCGTTCCCGTGGGAATACGGCAAGAATACGGGGATACAATATAGCCTATGTTACTCAGCGATAATGTAGCACTCTAATGGTGAAATATTTTTGAAAATCAGTCAAGACGATTTTGAGTTTGTTCGTTACAAACACACATATTACAACATACAACACACGAAATACAAATGTTTCCTCTATGTAATATTAGTATAGAAGTATAGATAAAGGTAACTTGAACGGATAAGAGCTAGAAATATAGTTTACTTACTTTTTTAACATGTCTGTATGTAAGCATTAGTACAGTGATCGAAAAGTTTTTTTAAACCTTGACCCAGAGGGACTTTACAACGTTGGATGACCTTCGAGGAAACCCAGTGCCGGTGTAAATCGGGTCGGGAAAACCCTGGTTCTAATATTGCGTAGGTTCGAACGAAATGATGATGATTATACCATTTCGGGGTTAAATTAAAATAGCCTGAAAATCCAAGTGAGCTTTGGTTATCTACCTGGAGTGGGTGATAGTGATAACAAAAGGTTTAGCGATATGATAAAAGTTAGAGCTTTGTGTACTGTACATTCTAACAGAAAAGCTATTTGTTCTTCCGGGATTGTAAAACTTAATTCAAAATCAAGTTTCTGTGATCTAATTGACTAAATAGACATATTGATTTGTTTTTAGGGCTCTGAACCTGAAGAGGAAAAACCGGATCACTCTCTTTTTTTTCCAAAACGACTGAAGGTATCAATTTGAAATTTAAACCATACGATGCCATTAAAAATCCAGGTTCTACCTCAGGGAATTCAGAAGTTATGGCAACAAGTGACCAATTTTGTACAAAAATGGCAAATATGGAAAACTTATAGGGCACTTTCAGAAGTTTCACCACTCTGAAAATTTGAATTGATCTGCTTTTGGGCACAATTAAAGGAAACATTGTGTGCCGTGGGGTGCCGGCAGTAGAATGTTGCCCCTCCTCTCTTGCCCGTGGATGCAGTAAGAGCCTGCTAAAAGCTACCTCCGGAAGATGGGCAGCAGCGTCATTCCGTGTATCAACATCCCATACTGCGCTCGCCAACCCGCCTGCCAAGCGTGGTGAGTATGGCAACTCCCCCTTATGGACATCCATGACGGAGGCATGTGTTCAGTAGTGGACGTTTTACGGCTGATATGGAAAGGAAACATTCTGAAAGAGGTTTGGGTAAACTTGTATGGAGGGTTGGCGTATTTTTTCTTAATTGCTGACGTAGTATATCATCTACAAGCATTGGTACGGGGGTACCAGAAAATGGGTCACCAGAAAAGGAGCTTTAGGGGCTATTCCTTCACAATTAACTTCACAATTATTTTATTGTACGTAAGTCTTTTTTTAATTGTGAAGGCCTTAGTTTTAAATGACCTATTATTTTAAATGTAAGTAAGTCATTAATAACCATAATGGCCGAACGTCCCACGGCTTATGTCCAGCAGTGGACGGCAAACGCCATACGACAATACGTCGTGTATTAGAGAGTTGAATGCGGCTTTTTCCGGCGATGCTACCCCGGATCGATGGGTGCAATCCCGCTGGCTCCACAGCATAGTGCCAAGTATTATTTCGACGGGGGCTGACGACTACACATGCTGCGCGTCGGTGAGTTAGCTGCTTGTTATTGATCACTTTATCATTAGCACATGCCTGTGGCTTCACGTATCTAGGTGTAGAGTGGGTGATGGGTCATTACAGTAATATTCCAAGTTTCATTCCGTTCTGTAAATTCAGAGTTCAGCGGCAATAAACATTAATCTTACATACTTTTATAACATTCAGCTTCTATGATAAAAATATGTCCTTGACCTATGTTACTATACATTAACCTGCATGTAGGTCTTTTATTGAGTATATATACCTGTAAAACGTCTACAAACACTTTTTTTAAAAGATTTTTCGGGTTAAATAATTCAGGTAGATTGAGTCGTTTGTCCACTTAGCCAATCATACAAGTAGGTGCATGACTTATATGTATATTAATTTGCAGGTACGAGAGAATATAAATTTGTCGCTGAAAGATGCGGTGGGTTGTAATCTGGGTCACCGCCAGCCTGGTAACGGCTTCATTCGGCCATACCATTGACCGAAATATACACGTCACGGAGGAACCCCAAATCAGTACTGTGATATCAATACCATTAGCTAAAATTAATGGCTCACAGACAAACCTTATACCAATAATTATGGACAATAATTTGTTAAATGAAGTAAACAATGAAGATTATGAGAGTGACAATATTAATAGTGCTGAATCGTCAAACGAAATTCCACAACCATCTAACGAATTTCCAGAAACATCAAACGAAGTTCCAGAAACATCAAACGAAGTTCCAGAAACATCAAACGAAGTTCCAGAAACATCAAATGAAATTCCAGAACCATCGAATGAGATACCTAACCCATCAAATGAGATTCCTAATCCATCTAATGAGATTCCTAATCCGTCAAACGAAATTCCGGGTTCTTCTTTGGAGAGTACAAGCGTTGAACGTATTTCAAATGAGGAAGTATCTGCTGAATCTGAACGCAGCGCATCGATTGAGTCCAACGAAGTCGAATACCTGGCAATCAAAGAAACCACACTTGGGCCAGTGAAAGGCATCCAATGGCATGAAACTGAAATTATTGCTTTCAATGATATTCCATATGGAAAGATTGAGACACCTTTTGAGGTAAGTTTTTGTTTCAAGGTAGTGAAGATATATTATTCTAAATTATCTACTTATGTTATTTTTTTATATTCCAGGCTCCTTTAAGAGCAACGGCTTGGACCGAAGTTCACGAAGTTGAAGAACATAGTAAAAGCTGTCCTCAATACAAAGATGATGTTCAAATCGGTGATTTAGATTGCTTAACATTGAGCGTCTTCATACCAGCGGGCGCAAAAAATGCCAGTGTGTTCTTTTATATTCACGACAGCATTTTCTACAGCGGTGATCCAATGATTTACGGACCTGAGCACTTGGTTTCCAAGGGCGTAATCCTAGTCCTTCCAAACTACAGAATCGGTGCTCTTGGCTTTCTTTGTTTGCAAAATGCAACCGCCCCGGGGAATGCTGGGCTAAAAGACTTGTCAAAGGCTTTGGAATGGGTTGTTGATAATATTGAAGGATTCGGAGGAAATCCATCAAATATCGTAGTGGGCGGAGATGGAGATGCGGGTGCACTAGCTGGCTACTTGGCATTGTCTCCACTTGCCAAGACTCACATCAGCAAAGTAATAACGGAAAGCGGCTCAATGCTCTCCCATGTGGCTTTAGACAGGAACCCTGTGAATGTGGCACAAACACTAGCCGAAAATATAAGAAAAAGCCATCCCGAAACTATAATGAACAACGTGTTTGCAGAAGCCTCCGTCGAAGAAATTGTAGAAGCGGCTAAGGATATGAACTTCAATCCATGTATAGAACGTAATAACGAGCCATTTATGGATGTTTCTCCGTGGGTGTTGCTACAAAACATGGGAATCGATATTACTTTCATGATTGGATCCGCAAGCCATGCGGGAGCTCATGAGGCCGTGGCTACAACCGATGCCTTTATTGAAAACATGAACAAGGACTACGGATTGATTTTGCCGGAAGATCTGTCCTTCGAAAGTATCACTGAAAAAGAGAATCATGCGTTAAAAGTAAAAGAGCAATATTTCGGGAACGCCACTATCAGTCGAGATCAAGTGCAGGAGTTATCCTTATGGTCAACTGATGCCTCTTATTTTGGACCTATAATTCGTTCCAGCAGGTGCCTGGTGGACGCTGGTGCCACCGTGTATTTGTTCGAATTTGACTATGTGGGCGATCTGAATCGTGAACTAATAGCCTTACAGAAACCCGTAGAAGGAGCAGTTCGTAGCGATATCATCGGCTACTTGTTTACCCAAAACAGTTACGTTCCAGCAGCGAGCACACCAGATAAAGAGATGATCGATTTGATGGTGGAATTGTGGGTTACATTCATCAATACCGGGTACATTTAATTTGTGGTTATGATAATTGTGTTGTCTTAAATACGCTTTCAAAATTGGGCCTACAAGAAAATACAAACCTGTCAGTTTAATCTGATGTAACAAAAGTAAATAAGAGTCAGTTTAATTTAATGCGTTGTTTGGTAATGCTAAAATGTATTTGGTTTAATAGAAGGATGACTAATTAAATGTTATTTCTAGGATACCAACTGCAAGCGGCATCGAGCAGTGGAATGAGTTAAAAACAGGCGAGGAATCAGAGGAAGAGTACTTGCATATCACCTCCGAGCCCAAGACAGTGAAAGGAGTCTACGTGGACAGACTCCGACTCTGGACCGAGCTTTACAACGAGTACTTCATCGAGCGAAACTACGGCCTCTCCAATTCCCCTAGCAATTACTTGTTTATTACCATAATTTTCTGGATAACACGCACTAAATTAGCTTTCCAGTAAAGGGTACACGCGACCACCGCCCACACCACTATGCTTAATTGAATCCGATTAGAGCCATGTACTTTAAGTTATTGTAAGCGGTATATTTAGTAAATAAACATGACTAGGTAAACTAAACACGAGTTTGAGTTTAAACCATTGTTTGGGATAGCCAACTGCTGTATGTTGACAATAACATAGGACTTGGGGAAGTTCACGAATTCTAAGTCCGTTGCGCAGCGCCATTTGCTTACGTCCGTTTTAGGCAGCACGTTTAAGATATGCTCCTAATGGAAATACAATCATAAACAAATGGATATATTACCTGAATTATATCTTATTGCATTTTTGTGATTGATAACCTGCATCGAGGACACGTTTGAGCGATGAAGGCTATAGTGATAGCGTGTCTGCTGTGCGTGGCGTGTGCCTGGCGCGCATCCGCGAGACGGCGCGCGCCTGTGAGGCGGCGGGGGCGAGATGTGTGGAGTACCCAAGGCCGCGTGCGGGGTTACTACGACCCTGACCCGCCGCACTACGCCTATCTCGGCCTGCCGTATGCAGCCACCACCCGCAGATTCAAGGTACACTTCAACCCGCAGTATTGAATAACATTAGTATTAATAGTATTATTATATTAATATAAGGCAAGCGTAGATTATTTTGTCAGTTAGACATAACGAACTTTTATGTAGAGTTTTTTTACGAGACGAGATAAATATGGACTACTCACCGACGGACCTTCCCCTCTGTCAATCCTATTCGCCAAAAATCTAACGGGTTTATAAAAACTAATTCACTAATCGATATCCCAGTCACAGAATCGCTTTTGCAGTGTGATAAGCTCCTGGGAAAATGCCTGTTTGTGCTGTTAGCGGATGCAAAAAGAAATCCTGTGAGTATAATTTTGTTGAAATAATAACAAATTTCGTAGATTTACAAATATTTACGTTATTTGAGAACGAGAACATTGAATAAAAAATATTCGATTGTATTAAATAAACCGAATCGCATGTCATTGTATCTCTAAAACATTTTCAACCTTATTTTCAAACCAATCAGTCTATAATTGTGTAACATAACAAAAGTTCGATAATTTTTTCGCCAAATCTTGTGCATACGTCACAAAATATAATAAAATTACACGAGAATGCACTCCCCACGAGTGCATATCTCATCTACGTTCACACGATAACGTAATTTTATACCTTATGAAAAGGGAGCATCAGTGTACCGATACGTTTAAGGGATGAGCCCTTAAACTAGTCTCGGTACACTGATGCCCCCTTTTCATAAGGTATAAAATTACGTTGATGTATGAACGTAGATGAGATATGTTATGTTATATATTGTTGCGGGAAAACCGTTTAGAACATTATTATTATTTTTTTAAGAGACTCACAATTTTACATTATTGTATATTTCACATCAGCTACAATTTTGTATGGCTTCATTTCTCTTATATAAATTATCTTTAAAGAGACATATCGTCGTTGTCAAACCAAAATCTGCTATGTGCACTTTTTTGAGATTTCTACTTTTTGATCGTAGCGTATAAGTTCACTTCCCTATCTACCATAATAAAAGAACTGCCAAGTGCTTGTGAGCAATGTACGCCGACCTACGACCTCTTAAAAAAATATGCTATGTGCTGCAGCCAGAAAAATATCAAATAAAAACTGCTATGTGACAAACTTAAACCACTATTTGTTCTTTGATACTTTTGCATCGGAAGAATATTGAAGTGATTTATATCACAGTTTATTTACGTTTACCTACCCTCAAATTTCATCTGAATAATCTTGCCTTCGTTTTCTAAACTACACTTCTAAGCGGTCAGTTCACAACGAGTCGTGTTAACTTATTGAATAGAAACGTAATTGTGAAGTTGAAAGTGTATTTATACAGTGTGATTAAGTAAACTGAACAATGAGTAGGGGAAAGAAGATTGTCGATTTAGTTTTAACTAGTGAGGAAAAGTGTGATGATCAGCAGATGTGTAGCCCACCACATATAGAATCAACGAATCCAAATCAAGATCTGCTAATTTACGATGACATTAATCAACCGTCTACATCTTCGAGCGTATGCGCAAGCATATCAGTAAATTCATCCCTGGAACGGAGCGATAGTTCATCTTTTCCTACAACTACAAAACGCAAACGCTACAATATTTACAGTAGTGATAGTGATTCATCAAATGAGTGTCTAGTACAAGAATCACCATCGACTATCGAAATTCCGAGCAGCTTTCAAGCCCCACAATTATCTCAATCTAAAGCTAAACGCCGCCGTTGTCTGGGAAAATCATATATGGGTTACAAAAAAAAAGATGGAAAGCTTGAACAGATTATGAAAAATCGAAAAAAATATGATCAAGGATTATGAAAAAAATTAATCTCTAATTATCAGTCTATCAGACCAGGTAAAAGGAAGGGTGATCCCACCGTCAACGATGTAAGGGCATTTTTATGTAGCTCTACTGGTGAAGTATACTTTAAACTTCGTCATCCACAGAATTATACAATTCTTCCGCAACGAAGGCATGTCCCCCAAGAGTATCCTGAACCAGCGACATTATATGATGGGCCCCTGGAAATAACTCAATCTAAGTTCAATCAACTACAAGAACTAAAACCATTTATAGATCGTGACTACTATCCTTTTTATGACTGTCTAAAATTTAAGTCAGATTAAATCTTGTTTCTTACAGTTATTCTTAATTAAATACTAATTTCAATCGCACATAGTTTTATTTAAAACCTGTTATGTGCCTAATAATTGACAATTTAAAATCTGCTATGTGCACAATTTTCTCTAAATTCAAAATAATAAATAAACTATTACATATTCATGGTTAGAAATTAAATTAGTTTATGTATAACATCTATGGCTTTCATTTTATATAGTTCTTAAAATACACCTTCATATTAAATTTTACAGGAGAATGTTTTTTCTCAATATCTCAAACATATAATTTTTGCACATAGCAGATTTTGGTTTGACAACGACGATATGCAAAAAACTGACATGAGACCTTAAAAACTATTAAGAACACGTGACTTTTGAAATTTTAACGTGTTTCTACCCAATGTACCAATTTACGCGATGAATATGCTGTTAGCGGATGCAAAAAGAAATCCAATACCTCGAATCTACAAAAAGATGGAAAATAACATTTCACCTGTGAGTATAATTTTGTTGAACTACAATTTTGTGACACATATTTTTGTTACTTTATTTAATTTTTCTCAGTGGAGCCCCAACACGGTGAGGCGCCGCGGCAGAACGAAGAAGCGATGGCGTGACGAGTTAGACCGGCATAAAAGCGCATGGGTCGAATTGACGGCGGATCGGGATGCATGGAGAGTTGGAGGGGAGGCCTTTGCTCAGCAGTGGGACACTTATGGCTAATTGTAATTAAATTTACTGTTTACGAGAGAAATGAAAAAACACGATAATTTTGACGTTTGACCATGAACAACTTTTTTGTACAAGTGGGATTTGTAGGACTTTTGTTTGACGACCTTTGTGGCGCAGCGGGCGAAGGTCTGCCTGCGACGAAAGAGGTTGAGGGTTCGATTCCCGCCTCGGAACAGATGTTTGTATGATCTGCAGATATTTGTTCAGGGTGCTCTGGATGTTTTTCTTTTATAATATATATAATGTATTAAGTATATCAGTCATCTAGTACTCATAAGATAAGCTCTGCTTAGCTTGGGGCTAGATGATGCTGTGTGATTTTTTTGTTATAATATTATATCATCATACCTACACATAGATATATACTCAACTATCTCTCGATATCGCCACCCGATTTTTTTTATATTGAAATGTTTCGATGGCCATCTGTGGTCTTTTTTTTTCAAATTTAGTTGCAAGATTCCACCCGAACGAACATAGTTACTACATACATACAGGGCAAGCTAAATAAAAGCTTGTAAAAAGGCCAATTTACTGAGGCAAACACCCGTCCCGCGGCGAAGAGGTCAGCCATGTTTACTGACGGGAATCCCATTTGTCACCGATTGTTATCCGACCATGTTTATTGCGACGTATCGAGGTTACAAGGGGACTTGTGTATACCTAAATATTGATATCAGCATGACAGGTTGCCCCATTATTCCAATATATTTAGATCGAGCTGTCAATAGCAGAAGGGCCCTTTTGTACGTACCTTTGGGTTTAGAAGGTTGGTTTTGATTTAGTCAAGTGCAATCAGGTATATGAGCCGCGAATATGGCCTTTGCGTCTTTTATCGATGATGTATACAGCGTCAGCAACTAGTAGACGTGTTCCGAGAATAGGACTTTAAAAATATAAGGCACCTACTTTGTTGCCAAATAAAAGTCTATCTATCTATCTACTTATAGGTAGGTAAGGTTTAAATAATTTCACTATGATTAGTAGCATTATGTTCAACAGTTAAGTAATGATCCCTACGAATCACCATTTTAAAAATGGCAGCGATATTTCTGATAAAATTTTCGGAAGCATTGTCCCAAATGTCACTTTCAATTTAAAATAATTTATTAAGAGCCAAAAAATAAGAAGAGGAAGAAGAAATGGCATTTCGGACACCATATTTCAGCTGTGTTTGTGTGCGATTGACTGCCTCCGTGCCTCAGTTGGTCTAATATCCGATTGATACGCAGGAGGTAGCGGGTTCGATTCCCGCCACGGGTCAAAAGTTTATAATTGCTCTGCAGATGTTTGTAACGCATCCAGGTATTTTTCTATGTATGGTAAGTATGAATTTATAAAAAAAATATGTATTTAATTATTCTATCAATCATCTGGATTCCATAATACACGCTTTGGCACAAGCTTTGGTTTCCACAGTACAAGATGGTGGTGTGTGTCGTGGCCAGCTTTGTTTATTTTTGTGTCTGTGGGCCTGATAGTCAGTTGAGACGCAAGTTCAATTCCCAATGCGTTGTTTATCATTTAAAAGCGCGATCTGCAGAACTGGGTGGTTTTTTTATCAAGACACATAATAGTTTTTCAGTATATTATAATCGGTCATTGGTTTCCTGTTCTACATTTTGCCCACAGAACACAGAGAAGACTAGAACCCGCAAGTGTACCTTTCCGGCGCAAGTATGCGACGATCTACAAACATTGTACACATCTAGGCACGCTCGGTTTCATGGAATTTGACAAGCTTACTCTCTACTTACTCTCTCTAGTTGTTATACGGTGTGTACCATGAGTGGTGACTGTTAGATCGCCTGCAGATAGGTACTACACAGTAGTAATAGTATTAGATTTTCCTTTTCCGAGGGCTTATTCAATGATAAATCAGGTTCATATTAAGATAGCTCCTTTATTACTTCAAGCCTCTAAAAAGTACTTACTAATATACTCATTAATCGCATATCATTTAGTAATTTTCTGTTTCTTCACTATTTTTTACTCAATATCTCAATATCGATCTACTCTTTTATTACAATCCGTCTCACTACCCTCACTCCGAACCTTTAGGAACAGAAAGTTGAATTCCTAAAATGTTGAGTTTGCAAAATGTTGGATTTCCCAGAATGTTGAATCTCATAATGTTGAAATTGCAGCATGTTGAACCATAAAATGTTGGATTTGTAGAAAGTTGAATTTGCAACAAGTTGAAATCCCAAAATGTGGAATTTGCAGAAGGTAGAATTTGCAAAAAGTTGATATGAGTGGGTATGTTTTGACATGTCAAAACCACCAAAGACTTACAGCGTTATTCAAGGATTCATAGCCTTTCGTACTCTTAGGTCCAGTGCCAATACCCGTCTCTTTACAACTTCAACATTGATTTTGACATGTTTACCAGATTAACTAGACAATTAAATTTCAGCAAAGATCTTTAACAATATAAATAAACCATAATATTATCGAAGTCGCTAACAATAGTACGTTACTATGACATCTGTCAGATTTGTAACTCATGGCACCAAATTTTAAGCAAATGCCCAAACTACAGTAGCTGTAGTATAATTTACTGCGTATTAAAATACGCAGTAAACTATAATAACCTACCTAACTATCCGAGGGAGGCGTTGTAGAAGTTTTCATACATTTTTAGGGTTCCCGACCAAAATGTTAAAAATGAACCCTTATGGTATCACTGTGTCTGTCTGTCTGTCACAAATGGATATCTCGAGAACTACTGATGCTATCGACTTGAAATTTGAAATGGTTGAAGACTTTTTTACTAATATAGCTTAAATGAAAATGTTAAAAAATATTTTTTTTTATATGACTGCAGGGTGGATAGGGAATCTCAAATTTTTAAGTGAAGTTACTAGGTCGTGTGGGGTATCATATGAAAGATATTTATTTTCACATTAATAAATAGTTTTTAGTTTTCCTATAAGCCATATCGTTTTGAGTTATTTACATAATGTTGAAAAAACAACCGTTTCCCCCCCCTTATTTTATTTTTTTATACTACTAAATGACGAGACAAGCCGAAGGCCCACCTGATGTTAAGCGGTGACCTCTACCTATATTGCAATGCCGCGGTGATCACGTTCACTATGCACGTGACCAGCGCTGCACTGAAATGCGCCCGTCACCCTGAGACAGAGTTGTAAGGTCTCATGTGCCCGTAATTTCACCGGCCCCCATGCCCTTCAAACCGGAACACAGCAATGAAGACATTACTGCTTGGGAGCAAAAATAGGTATGGTGGTAGTACTTCCCCGGATCAACCTTTCACAAAAAGTTCTACTACTACTATATTATTTTATTTATCCTTATCTCCGAAGTTTGCAGAGACAAACCTGTGAAACTTTTATAGCTAATAGAAGTGTATGTAAAGTTTATAGGAAAATTATAGCGAACTATAATTTGCACAGTTTTTCAGACAAGGGGGATGGAAAAAAATATTGTGACGTTACTAGGTCGTGTGGGGTATCATATACAATTACATTATGAAAGGTATTAATTTGCACATAAATAAACAGTTTTGATAAAATGCAATAAAAATAAAAATATTTAGTTGCATTTCAGCATAAGCGGAATTAAAACTAAATATTTTTATTTTTATTGCATTTTATTGTCATGGATTTCCGCAAAGTAACGCCTGATTCCATCAATTATAAACAGTTTTGAGTTTTTTTTAAGCCGTTTTGTTTTCGACTTATTTACAAAAACGTTGAAAAAAATAGCGTTTTCCCCTTATCTCCGAAGTTTGCAGAGATAAACCCCTGAAACTTTCATTGCTACTAGGAGTGTATGTACAGATTACAGAATATATATGTATAACGAACCCTCTAATTTGCATAGTTTTTTAGAAATCATCTAACGAGTAAAAAATCTACATTAGTTCCGCTATCAGACAAGAGATGGCGTTGTCAAGGTTCTCCAACAATATAAACCGCCTCTATCATTATTATATTGCACGGAACCCTCGGTGCGCGAGCCCGACTCGCACTTGCCCGGTTTTATTTTAACTGCAGTCGCTAGCGAGTATAGACTGTGGAAACTCATGGCCGACCTACAGTGCTGTGGTTTTGCTTAATTTAGGTCTTCGTAGCGGTTATTTTAAATTAGATGAGAAGTTAAAGGCGGAGCTATTGACAAGAACGGTTGGTGTGTCATCGATCCGGCGAGCCAGTGAAAGTACATTTTGTAAGTCGACACACCTAACTAAGCGCATAGTAGGTACTTCGACTAGGAAGGAATGCCACTATTATTTGTAGAGGTACAGGTTGAGTTGAGAGCATTTACATTTATTAGACGATCCGGAAAGAAGAAATTACATATTGTACCGACCCCACTTAGGGCTAATAAGGAAAAGGAAAAAAAATTGGGTGTCAAGGAGAGAAAGAACTACGACTACCCCGTCATCGGGTTCCGTAGCTTATTTGGTTAAAGCACTTCCGGCTTTAAAAAGGATCGATCTGACGGACGTGGGTCCGAACCCCACCGGAATCGAACATTTTAATAAGGTTTTTAATTTCCTTGAAATTTGTCAAGGAGGTCAGAATTTTCTTTCGGTTTCGGCTCTCCGACATACTATTTGGTGGGTTATTTTAATTATTGTTTTGTTACGTAATACAAAGCATATCATTCGCATATAACAAAGCATCCATGCTGACCTTTACGGTAGTAGTACCGTTATAATATGACTAACGAGCGATGCACATTCTAATCCTGAACTTTAAGGTTTTTATACAAGGCAATCTTTCTCAGCTCCCTTTTGGCACTAGGATTTAAGATGAATTCTACACAATGATGTTAATAAATAAATAAGTATATAAATAAACGACAAGCATGATATTTCGTTTCCATGTCTTTCTGTTACCTCCAGGATTTTAAAACCAATATCTATTTTTTTCTTTCTTTTAAATAGTACTTACCTATATTATAAAAAAACATAGGGTTTAATGTGTTTAACTAAATTGTAATTTGTTTTTGGAACAATATAGCTATAATAGTTACTAATAGGACGCTCGCCAAACCGCCTGCCAAGCGTGGCGAGTATGGCTATAACCCCTTCATTGAGATCTTATGACAGCAGTCCTACCCTACGGCTGAGATGATGATGATGAATAGCTAGAAACTTCCTACAAGCTGAACTGCCAATTACTGTAGTTCGTCCACTGAAATGCTCTTGACTTAGGCCCATTTGCTTTTAGTAAACATCGGTTTTGAAGACCCGAGCATAACCTACACATTAATTTAGTTAAAATAATAAATGGTTCTAATTGGACGCGGAACGATTACGTCAGAAAAAGCACTCACCCTGTGATGTCACCCCGTCAAAGACGAATGACATCACCAAAACTTTCATTCAAAACTTCTCAGAGGTTCAAGGTCATCGACGGAGGATTAGCAAAATGAAGTGGCAGCGGACTGATAGTAGTGGCTGTCGAAGAAGCGATGACCGATAAGGTAAACGATTTGTTTAGTGAAGACCGCGACTCGGTAAGTGTAATGTAGGCCACCAACCAGGGGTGAGGACATGCTAACGGCCGCTTGCGTAGTGTGTTAATTCTACAGGTCAATACGTCTAAATTAAGCCGCGGGTTTCCTCACCATAATATTATTCTTTTCGCTGAACAAAGCCGTTTAAAATGAGAGTATGGTGTAGATGCTGGGCAAACCTAGTCCATCCTAACAATGCCTCAAGGCATTCTAGCGTTACGATCATGAGCATTGCTGACGCTGTATACATCATTCATCATCTCAGCCGTGAGACTGCTGCCCATGTCCACTGCAGGACTTAGGCTTACCTTGTGAACCTCAAAGTTCTGATCAGGTGGGGTTCAATTGTTGCCTTACTTACCACGCTTGGCAGGCGGGTTGGCGAGCGCAGTACGGGATGTTGATACACGGAATGACGCTGCTGCCCATCTTCCGGATGTATCCCGAGATGGGAGATTCTTACAGCATCCATAGGTGAGAGAGGAGGGGTAACATTCTTCTACGAGCACCCCACAGCACAAATTATTTATAATAGAGGACAGTTGAATTGTTTGTCCAGGCGCCGGAGCCGCCTGTGAAGTGGGACGGCACCTTCGAGGGCACGCACCGCGTCAAGTGCCTCCAGGAAGGCGCGGGAGACCAGAACTGCCTGGTGGTCAACGTGTTCGCGCCGGAGCACGCCGAGAAACTGCCCGTACTTGTGTTTGTGCATGACGGAACTTATCAGAAGGGGTAAGGAAGTAAGGCCTTTGCATCTATTATAGGTATTTATACAGCGTCAGCAACTGGTAATCATGCTGTACGGGTCGCTGTAGTTTCTGGGACATTGTTAGATGGATTAGGCTTGCCCAGCACCTATACCAACTTCTCAGCTTAGTCAACTATTAATCAGAGGAAAGAACAGGTCAATACATCTGAAGCTAACTAAGCCGCGGGTTTCTTCACGATGTTTCCTTCACCGTTGAGGCGCGTGTTTGTTTTAAGTGTGCACATACATTAAAAATCCATTGATGCACGGCCGGTATCGAACCCACGACCTTCGGATTGTAAGTCGGGTACATACTACTCGTCCAACACGGTTAAGGAAACAGTGCTGGTAAGTACCGGGAGCGCAACAATTAGAAAAGCCTCACAGACCTCCCTGGACGCACTAGGGTGAACGGTAAACTAGTGATGAACAATCGATCAGAGAAAGTTGTGCCATGGAGTTCTCGCGAATTGTTTTCTTACCTGAAGAATTCGTAAAATATATTATGCGGTGTCTTTAATAAAAATTTAATAAAGAGAAACTTAATTATATGGAGTATTTCTAAATCTTTTGCGATCGCTGTACATTTAACATTAACAAAGTTCCAGGAACTCTTCCCGGCTTGCAATAAACATTCTCATAATATATTTTTTTTGTCTTCAATTTAATCAGATATTTTATAGTAAGTAAGCTTTTATGAAGATTATATTTTTATATTTTTTGTCACTCGTTGATAGAAAATTGCGGCATTTCTTAAGGAATTTTATTGTATTTATATCCATGCCGAAACGTCGGAAATAAATAAAAGCGGCGTAATAAATACGCCATAAATTCTCTTGATTGACATAAAATTCAGATGATATGTATTATGTTTAGTAAATTACTTTCTAGAAATAACATTTTTAACGGCGTGGGGTGCCGGCAGTAGAATGTTCTTCTCCTTTCAAGCCCGTGGATGCAGTAAGAGCCTGCTATCAACATCCCGAACTGCGCCCGCCAACCCGCCTGCCAAGCGTGGTGAGTATAGCAACTATCCTTCATGGACATCCATGAGGGAGGCCTGTGTTCAGTAGTGGACGTTTTACGGCTGAAATGATGAATAACAGTTTAGGTCCAAATAAATCCTTTTTGAGTTTAGTTTGAAATAGAAATAGGTGATGATAAAATCATTCTTCAACTATGCATAAAATTCTACAACTTGAGCTACAGCATATCTTTCAATAATACAAATCACTATACCTTTCTAAGACGCTTGGTTGAAGACTAAATCGACGTCTTTCAGGTGGGGCTCTCACAAACCTCCAAAGAAGCTACTGAGTCAAGGCCTCGTCATAGTGACTTTCAACTACCGCCTGGGACCCCTCGGGTTCCTATGCCTCATGATACCCGGGGCTCCGGGAAACGCCGGTTTGAAGGACCAGATTGCAGCTCTCTACTGGGTGCAAAGGAACATTGGCAACTTTGGTGGGGACCCATCAGATGTAACTGTATATGGTGTAGGTTCTGGTGCTGCAGCTGTCCAGATCCTGTTACTCTCCAGCCTGGCCAAAGGCTTGTTCCACAAGGCCATACTGGAGTCTGGCTCAGTTCTATCACCAATATCTTTGACATATGACCCTGTAGTGTTTGCTTTTAATGTTGCAGTTAAATTGGGTTACAACTTAACAGAGGAGTCAGAAAAACTGTTGAAGTTCTTCAGGAATGTGCCTCTGAAGCAACTGACAAATATCTCAGACATTTTCCTACCCTGTGTAGAGAGAAGTAATTTTTACAGCCTTGGCTTGCTTGACGAGGACCCTATAGACATACTGGGGCAGGGAAATCTTGATGAGGTACCTATGCTCATAGCATATACATACACAGACGGCATGTCCATAATAGAAAAGAACAGAGAAAACTTGAACACCATTCCTGAGCATTTTGATAATCTGTTGCCAAATAACTTGAGGTTCAACAATGATCAGCAAAAGCTGAGGATAGCTGAATTAGTGAAGGAGCTTTACTTTGAAGATAATATAGGCAATTTTGTACAAAACTATGCTATTTACTTCCATGATGTGCTATTTGAGTTCCCGATAATGAAGTTTGGAGTACTGTATGCTGACAAAAGTTCCCAACCAGTCTATATTATGAAGTTTAAGCATGGGAGTAGATATCAAAAGGAAATGCCTATTGCTGATGAGAAAATTGTGGATTATTTTTATGAAGATGAAAATCAAGATGAGTTGACTACCAGCAGATTGATTGCACTATTTTGTAACTTTATCAAATTGGGGTAAGGTTTTAAGTGGTCTATAAACTTATAGTTATAAGGAAAAAGCCTAGTAGTGAAACTTTAATATATTTTATAGATGATTTACACAGCATCACTGGTATTCATGTTGTATGGGATGCTGATGAGTACCAGGGACATTGTCAGATGGATTAAGCTTTTATCCTCGAGTAGTATGGACCCATGACATTCAATCCAAATGTTGTGGGTTTGATATCCGCTGTGCACATTAAAACAATCCAATGTTTATTTTAATAGCCTTCAAGTTTGGTATAATAAGCAGCAACTTCTTTCTTGCTTACACAAATTATAAAGTTAATTTATGTAAACAAGAAAATTAATTATAAACTCATTTTCAGAGATCCAACTCCAATAACCACATCAAAGATCCCTGTCATGTGGAATGCAGTTGGTATGGACTCCCGCGAGCCACCAAAAATTAAAACAGCATCTCTATTACATTTTGATGGCTCTCTGACAATGGCCACTAGCCGCAGAGACCAGCGCCTCGGTTTTTGGGACCATGTTTATGATAGCTTTTACAGAACACACTCTTATAATTAAAGTTGTAAATAAAAACTTTTAATTATTTTATAACATTGTGTTTTGGTATTGGGGTCAGTTATTTGATATAAATGAGACATGTGAGTTTTATTATCAGAACCAATAATTTTACCTATGACCAGTGTTTACAATCTTTAACTATCAACTTGTTTATGCCAATTTATGTAAGGGTTCAACTTCAATTCATCTCAATATAGGTTGTAAAGTATCGTAACGAGAGGCGGCGAGACTAGATCCGGGAGCGATACACTGCAGTTGCGAATCAAATAGTCTGATACTATTAGTTGACTTTCACCGAACATTAGGGCCAGGAACACCAAACAATCAATAACAATTATAATCGCGCAAAATCTAATCGGTAATATTCCACGTGAAGTCATTACAAGAGCTTCGACGTCGTCAAAAATAAATAATACCGTTACCTGTAGAATCGGCGGCCTGGTGGCGATCCGTGCAGTGCTGCGCGCTGTCTGCCTCCCAGGATCTAGAGCATCGCTTCACACGCACTATATCACTGTAAATCACTGCTTCTCACACAAGATACACGATCAAATCAACAAGTATTTATACAAAAGACAAAAACATGAAACACCCCTGATAGATCACTATTCACATTGGATTGCAGTTGTAGTGTTACCCCCGTAAACTGTCAACTTCGCTAAGTCTGTCAAATCAGTTCGCTGACTATTACCAAAATTATACCGTTATATTTGTGGTTATTCTAGCTCATTGCAAAAAATTCACTTAGGTCATAATAGCAAGTTTGTTAACTATAAAAGACAATCAGATATCACTGGGAAATTGATTCAACGCGGCACGGCAGTTAGGTAAATCTGAAAATATTTTATCCAAACACGACAAAAATGTCTAGATGAGCTGGCATCACTGATAGTGAGTAGCGATATGACGTCTTAGGAAACTGACATTGAGTATTAATAATGACAGTAAACATTTTCATAGCGAGTTCCTAATTAAAAAAAGAAGAAGATGATATGTTGGCATGCATGCATGCAGAGGGAGCTAACTAACCCTCCTGTCCTTATCAACCCAAAGATTTAAATCGTTAGTTTTGCCCTGTCACCAAAAACAGTGGCATTGTCTTTTTAAAGAACACTCACTTGGTCACGTGGTACTTACAATAGGCAAAATATTAAAGCGGCTTCTGCAACCTGCACTTTGAAAGAAATTAAATTAAACGACGCTCACACAATTTAGTTTTCGTAAGGGAATATAGGTACTCCAAGTAAGTAATTTTATATGGCTAACCAGTGCAGGTTGTCAGAAGTTTTAAATACTATACTAAAATAATAATATAGGTACTGGCTGAGGATGCAAGGGACAATGAGGATATGGAGCGGGAACGAAGTGCTTTGGCTGAGCGCTGCAACATGCTTGCACGGAAGTTTGCTAAGTAGTGAGCAAGTCAAACTCACTTTATTCACAACTTACTGTCAAAATTTATATGTATACAATACATGTCAACTTTTAATAGCAAACAACAGGAAATCATATAGCATCTTCTTCGACTTCAGTTCAACAATGTCCTCCGCATTTTGATGAACATACCGCGATATTGTAGCGCGTCAGGCATTATCGCAGAGGTCGGGGTGCCCGACTTCTACGACGTCCACAGACCGCTTATCGCATCCTTTTGGAAGCGCTTGCGTGTATCTACACATACCATCCTAAAGATCATCGCTGAATGCCCGGATAGCTGTTTGTTCAAACATTGGTTAACTGCTTTCTTATGTTCTAAAGTTATGATGGGGCAACAATCACAAGGGCACCACTTAGGTACGAACCACGGCTTGGACTTTTGCCAGATTTTTATATGTAGTGATCTACATATCACTATATGTAGTGGTTAACGTCTAAGTGCAAAATTGCACCTTAGGACGGAAGAGTGTATTCTTCGACCCCGCCGGTGGGATCGTTTATTGAATGTGTGTCTAACGGGCAAGCCGACAACGTGTGTCGGTCGACGGAGGAAAGTAGAAGAAAAAGTAAGAGGTAATCCTTATTGTGAAATATACCTTATAGTTTTGTGAATAATGCATGCTCTTTACAATGCTTAAATATTTATAGTTAAAATATAAAAACTTACCTTACCTACAGTTAAACCTTTTTTCCGCCAAAATTCTTAAAAATTATAACCGTATTTAGATACTTGTATTTTCATGGGATGTATATAAAAATAAATTGGAATAATGCTTACAAAAATTGTACTCAACTATTAAAGTTGTAATCGGAACCAACAGATACAATAAATAACACTTAGTAGTGAGACTAGTATATTTAATAGAGTGGATACATTTATGTATCTGAATCACATACAGTTTTAATTATGACTATTTTCTTCAATAACTTCAAAAACAGGCATTCTTGAAGAGAAGAGCTATCATAAAAATAACCCTGCCCTGATTTTAGGTGTAGGTACTTAATTGTGACTTAAGTTCTTGTAAAACAGTTTGTTTATTTATCATTATTTTCTTCATCTATTTCAAACTTGGGCACACCTGAGAAGTCCTTCCACGTCGTCTTCAATATTTTCATCTCAAAAGTTTCGTTTATAATCTGTGGGAGTCTTTAGGTATTAAAGTCAAATGCATACAAATAAATTCAGATGCTTAAGACCTGTTGTGATCCACGGTTTTAAGTTACGCTGTTTTCTGTTCAATTGTATAACGCGCGAATTTTTAATAAATGCTAACTGCACATTTTTAACAACATATATGACATGCGGATCAGCGGAATCACTGTAGTAAAATCTATGTTTCGTAGGTCATCTTCAAGTTTATTTACATTTTATTTAGCAAGTCTGTGCGATTATCATTGGGTTTAGTTAAGCTACAGTTTATGGTTAGTAGCTTTAGCCTTATGATCGCATAAGGACGAGTTTATAATAAGCGAAAGTGAGCGATAATTCGATTTAAGTATGATGAACAAGACTCCGTTTGATGTGTTGGATGCGTATGAACGGGAAGCAAACCATGAAATGTAAATGTATTTAGATAGTCTTGAGCACCTGGGTCGTTGCACTCGGGAATAATATTTATTAATCTTAATAACCCCAATCAGGACAACATTTTTGAATAACAGTAGGTTCAAGAAAAGGTGTAAGTAAGTATAACAGTAAAATTTCGTTTGGTGGTCACGAGCATATATTTATTTACAAAAGTATGCCTACATACAAGAAAGGTAGTTTACTCATTGTATGAAACAAGTTTACTTATACTTATAAAATCTTAATTAACTTATCTACTTAAAGTAATATGAGCAGGCTAGGTAGTGTTCACATCACACTATTTATAGATGATTAAATCCTGTATCATTTCAATGGAATGATTAATTTTGTACAGTTAAAATCTTCTTTGATAATATGTGCAATTATTAACAATATTTGGCAATAATTAACACTCATAAAATAATTGAATATCACGCAATCGATTGATATGCTTAATTCTTTGTAATATTTGTTTTTTAACACTATATTTACCTACTGCATTTTTTGTTACAATAAAAAATCTTAGTTTCCAATAAAATTCTATTCAAAATGAATGACACTGATAAAAAATTGAGCAACTTTATCTTTATAAATTTAAAATTACTTACTTGTACATTTTGTTATTGTATATAAAGAGATACCAAGGTGTAAAAAAGTGGCAAGAAAATAAAATGTATCGTCGTTACGTAGCTCAAATGGAGTCATAACTAAAACACAATTTATGACATTAGTAGGTATTTTGCCTAGGTAGCCTAGGTATTCTTGCAAAACACATTAATTTAATTCTCAAATCTATAAGTCATGAATTTGTATAGCACCAATAATGTTTCTCTTAAATTCACAAGCTCTATTCCTTAAATCTACAACATATCACATATCAATAACGTCAATTTTCAGTAAGGTCATTGACAATGAACAGTGACCTCTCTTGCAATGTTAAATGACATCACAACTAATGTTCAGTGACCTCACTGTCAATGTTCAGTGACCTCTCTGTTAATGTTCAGTGACGTCGCTAGAAATGTTCAGTGACGCCACTAGCAATGTTCTATGACATCACTGACCATGTTTAGCGACCTCACTGGCAATGCTCAGTGACGTCGACAACGGAGTTCTTCCGCCAGCCGAAGAAGAAGTAGCCGACGCCAAGACCCAGCACGAGGGCGAGGCACGGGTACACGTTGTACGTCATGAAGATCAACATCAGGATGTAGGAGGCGGTGGACTGCAAGATGTGCAGGCAGGTTTGTACGATATGGCCGGGAGACAGCATGGTGTATCTGAAAGAACAGTTGGAATAATTAAACAAAAGCCAAATGTTGTAAAATTGTATCTGTGAGAATGAAAAAGGCTAACCAGGCCTAGTGCCGGAATAAGTAGCGGATGCAGACTTGAGCCCTTGTGTGCTTGCTCTACTGAACTCAAGTCAACACTTGTTCTAGGAAGAAAACAATCACTTTTCACGGATCAATCACGGATTGTGTTAAAAAAACAGAGTCTAAGATTGGCTGAACATACCGATTACATTATTTATTTATTGTGTATCCCTGGATAAAGTGCAACCCCGAAAGGGGGTGAAACTAGATCAAAAATTATCGACAAAAAAATAGAAAAAAAAAATAAAAAAAAATTCGTATATACTTTATTGATGAATTAAAATTTTTATTACTCACTAATGACTCTATTTAATAAAAAAATTATTTCTTCCAAAGTAGTGGGTCTATTTTGTTAAAATAAAAACCATAATCATGTCAGATATGTGACGATGACGATAAAATAACAAGTAACTCACAAACGAGTGGCTATCGTGACTTAAAGTTTAATTTTTGTATTAAAATTACATTTTTTATGCTGTTTTTTTCAAATAATTTCCAAAAATCTTAAAATTAAGCCTATAATACTAGATATTTTTATGACTTTTTATTATTGTCTATCATAATAGCTTTTAAATAAAAAAAAAACCTACGGTCTAACATAAAAAATGCGCTGGCTAGGAGCTTTTAAAGTTGACCACTGATTACGTCACCACTCAGGTAGAGACACTTTTTTAACTTCTATTGTTGTAGATTATGGTCGCTGGGCCTGTTCTATGAAAGATGAAGGGTGGGGATCGAAACAGGACTCACAACAAGGCTGCACGCCACTCGCCAGTCGCTCCGATATTCTCGCCGCTGCTACCGCCTACCGTACCTTACTGCGCCTTCAAGTTTTTGTTACGTTGTTTTGCTTTTGTTTTGTTATTGACTTTTTGTTACGTTTTTGACTTTTTTGTTACGTTTTTGACTGTACTTTGTTGTGTTGTGGAGATGCCGCGATTGACTGAGTTCTCTCCGCGAGAAATCGCTGACATCCATTATTATTATGGTATGTCACGTGGACACACAACAGTCGCTCGTTCTGCATACATAAATGCGTTTCCGAGCAGACTTGTACCGTCAGCACGAAATTTCCAAGAAGTTCACCGAAAGTTATCCAACATCGGACTTGGATTAGCAAGAGATCGCCGTGAGCAACAAGCTACCATTATTGACCATTCCATAGAAGAGGCCGTTTTAAACGATTTGTTTGCTGATCCCACAACCAGCATTAGACGCTTAGCTTTGCGTCACGGTATATCAAAAATATCCGTATGGCGAATTTTGAAAAAGAAGGGATTGCATCCATACCATTATCAGCGAGTACAGCATTTGCATGAAAATGTAGACAATCGTGCAAGATGCGTAATGTCTACGTGGATTCAACAAAAAATTATAAATAATCCACAATTCCTAAAAAAAATTTTATGGATGGATGAAGCGAAATTCACCCGGAATGGAATCACAAATTGCAGAAACTTACATGTATGGTCCGAGGAAAATCCACACCTAAAGAGGGCGTCTACTTTTCAAGTGCAATTTTCAGTTAATGTATGGGCAGCTCTAATAGACGACACGCTGATTGGGCCAGTTATTTTACCCGCAACATTAAATGCCGAAAGTTTTTTAAACTTAATACGAGACGACCTGCCACTACTGCTGGAAGATGTTCCGCTGGCTACAAGGCAACAGATGTATTTGCAGATGGACGGATGCCCTGCGCACTACGGGCGCAATGTGCGAAGTTTTTTAAACGAAAACTACGCTAATAGGTGCATCGGCCGGGATGGACCAGTCGGGTGGCCGGCACGTTCACCTGACCTGACACCCCTAGACTATTTTCTGTGGGGTGTTATGAAACAAAGAGTCTACAGAACGACCGTAAACACCGAGGCAGAGTTACAAGATCAAATCATGCGATGTGCCGATGAGATAAGAAGTGACCCAGAGATGGTGCTTAGAGCCACACAACAAATCGCTCTTCGTGTGGCAATGTGCCTACAGCAACAGGGAATACATTTTGAGCATTTAATGCATTAAACAAAACCCTTATTTCATACTTACATGTAATAAGTTAAATAAAAATGTTGTAACTAAAATTTGATTTTTAATACTACCTGAGCAGTAAAAAAAAGTGTCTCTACCTGAGTGGTGACGTAATCAGTGGTCAACTTTAAAAGCTCCTAGCCAGCGCATTTTTTATGTTAGACCGTAGGTTTTTTTTTTATTTAAAAGCTATTATGATAGACAATAATAAAAAGTCATAAAAATATCTAGTATTATAGGCTTAATTTTAAGATTTTTGGAAATTATTTGAAAAAAACAGCATAAAAAATGTAATTTTAATACAAAAATTAAACTTTAAGTCACGATAGCTACTCGTTTGTGAGTTATTTGTTATTTTATCGTCATCGTCACATATCTGACATGATTATGGTTTTTATTTTAACAAAATAGACCCACTACTTTGGAAGAAATAATTTTTTTATTAAATAGAGTCATTAGTGAGTAATAAAAATTTTAATTCATCAATAAAGTATATACGATTTTTTTTTTATTTTTTTTTTCTATTTTTTTGTCGATAATTTTTGATCTAGTTTCACCCCCTTTCGGGGTTGCACTTTATCCAGGGATACACTGTATATATATACGAGTACCCTTCCCATCCTTATATATAACCCTTTATGGAAAATTACTACCAACTTTTAAAAGTATGTCCCCAGGCTCTGGTATTACGCGGGAGTACTTAAGTTCTTCGCATAGCATCCTGGCCAAACCTGCAGCAAACTCTTGGATTTTTGGCAAACTTACAATAGCAGTTCATCCAAAAGGTCCGTATATGCTGCATTCGCTCCTCGTGTAATTAACTGTGAAGTACTTACTGTCCAGTGTTCGAGGTGGATCTGGTATTTCAAAGAAATGAATAATCTTATCAAAAATTCATTTAAGGCATTTCTTTGAAATGCTCTACCTAAGTGTGGTTAAACACTTTAACTATGGATCTGGTATGTATGAAGCGCCTCACGGTGGTACTCGGGTTCTTCGTAAAGCACCCAGCCACAAAAAGCTGCAGCAAACTGTTGATTCTTCGCGAAAAGATGACAAACTTACTTAACAACAGCAGTTCCGCCACAAGGTCCATTGGTGCCGCACTCGCTCTTCGTAATATTAACAGTGGAATCTCCATTCGTGGTAGTAGCCCTGGTGTGGAGTGCTTCGCGGTAGTACTTGAGTCCTTCGTAAAGGATTCCGGCCACGAAGATCACGACGCAGGAGCCCAGCATCTCCCAGGCGGTGGTGGTCACCCAGCCGCGGAAGAGAATCTCCTGGTTCACGCAGGCGTGGAACTGGAATGGATGAAATGTGGCGTTAGATAAGTCTAGTTGACAGTCGCAGAAAGAGGGTCAGACTTAATCGGAAATCCACTTAGATAGCTTGGAACAGCGCATTCTAGTGGCGGCTATCCGAACTACGTAAGAAGAAAATGATTCGGTAATGAATGATATTGGAATCATATCAGTTGTATGTACCCCCGACTTTCAATCCGAATGTCGTGGGTTTGATACCGACCGTGCACAAATAGATTTTGCATTCTTGAAAAATGCATATGCACATTTAACACGTGATTTAACGGTGAAGGAAAACATCGCGAGGAAACCTGCGGCTTCGTTAGATTAAGACGTATTGACCTGTTCTTTCCTCTGACTAATAGCTGACTTTGCTGAGAGGATGGTACTGCGACACTGCAGCGTCTCATTTAGCATGAAAACCAGTTGCCGACGCTAAATGGATCATCTACTTTACATGCTAAGATACTTAATCGGAATCAAAGAGAGGTATATTATTCTGTTCACTACACACATTTAACAATTTTCTCTTACCTATGTTACGTTGTTTTTTATTATAAGTAAGTAGGTACTTTTGTGGTGTTGAATAAAGAGTTGTCTATCTATCTACGTTTGACGCAGTTGGAGACCTTCGACGGTATTGTTTCAGATGGTTTCGTTGCTTATCCGCGAGCAAGATCCTTAAAATTAGGTTCAGTAGCAAACACTTTTGTCTCTTTACAGTTAAAAAATAACCTAATAAGTACATGGAAGGGTTTATGAGCCGTTATTATATTAGGTACTTAATATTTTGTTATTCTGTTACCTACCACATTGTAACTCTATTCTTCTTTCTTAAATGCCGATAGTATGTAATAATTTAAAGCACCTTCTTAGTAAACTTTATTAATGTTATGTTGCTTAGTCGATATACTTATTAAGCATGCCGTGCGTGACACCCTATAATTACCTACCTTTATGAGAGATTTACTTATAAACATGTAATCCGTTTAATCATGTGTAGGTAATCATTCAATGCCATCAATCAGATTAACTCTCTTAGAATGAATGAATCATTCTAATTCATCTTTATGTTGGGAGTCC
The DNA here is from genome assembly GCA_963082625.1 of Pasiphila rectangulata. NCBI lineage: Eukaryota > Metazoa > Arthropoda > Insecta > Lepidoptera > Geometridae > Pasiphila > Pasiphila rectangulata. The sequence continues at coordinate 18,083,352 of OY720254.1, forward strand.
ATAATAAATAAATAAATAAATAAACGGCTCATTAGGCCTTACATGTTATAGGCGAATGCTATACGCTCGATATATTATCGCGATATTTCGATCGTAATCCAGGACCACGATATTTATCGAGTGTGTAGTACAGCGAATGGCGTATCACGATAAATATCGTGTTCCTGGATTACGATCCAAATATCGCGATACATATCGAGCGTGTAGCATTCGCCATAGGTTGGTCTGTAAGTGCGACCTCTAGCCTGTCAGACAGTGTCATCCAGACTTGCAGAGGCGTGATAGATAAGGTGCGGTTGCGACGTTACGAGAACTGGTACTATATCGCATCGTGGGAAAGCCGATTGCGGCTACCGGTCTGCAGATAACATTGCTTGTTGTTGAATATGCGGTTCTTTCGCCCAATGATAATATATATCATGATGACAGGGTATGCAAATCAAAATTAGGTATATTTATTCCATCAGTCAGATAATATAAAAATAAAAGACACGTATCTATTTAATGATTTTAAAGGAATGGTATTGTTTTTCGCTCGTATCTTGTATTTTTTCTTGTTTGTTTTGTTAATTTCTTTATTCCCACGTATCTTCCAAACGGCTGGATGGATTTTGAAAACTAAGGTATTGTTAGATTCGTCTCAATACCCAAGTGTCAAGTGTAGATTTAAAATCAGAATAGCGGATTTTTGGCGCCAAATTGTAAGAAGTTCAATTTCTTTAAAATTAAAACCTATCGAGTAGGGTATCAAAATAAAAGGAATTAAAAGGAGATTAGAAAAATATATAATTATCATGTATTTAAATGTAATCAGAAATAATTACAACCACTTTAATTCAATCATTCGAATAAATTTGTACCTAATCAATGCATTTAAATGGTCGAGCTTAAAATCGGCCAAGTGCGAGTCGGCCTCGCATACGAAGGGTTCCGCACCATTGCGGCAAAACGACTTGTGTTTGAGGTAGCACCGTTATTAATATCGAGCAAAAAAAACGGCAAAAAATCATGTTTATTGTTGCTCCTATGAGCACCCCTCAAATAATTGTTTTATTTTAATTTGATTATTTATGTTTAAAGTTAATAAACATTCTTTTGCTGTGGGGTGCCGGCAGACGAATGTTGCCCCTCCTCTCTTGCCCGTGGATGCAGTAAGAGCCTGCTTAGGGATACCTCCGGAAGATGGGCAGCAGCGTCTTTATGTATATCAACATCCCGTACTGCGCTCGCCAACCCGCCTGCCAAGCGTGGTGAGTATGGCGACTAACCACTCATCGAGATTATGAGGGAGGCCTGTGTTCAGTGGTGGACGTTTTACGGCTTAAATGATGACAACTAAATGTTATGTTAATATTTAAGTGTTTATCTGTTGACAACTAAATGTTCTGTTAATATTAAGCGTCTATCTGTTGCCGTTTTTAATATCGAGCAAAAAACGTACCCTTTGGTTTCCGCACCCGAAGGGTACGGAAACCAAAGGAGTAACGGGAGCGCAGTAAACTCGTCATAGTTAAGCAGCAACCGTCAGTTGTTTAGTCTTTGTATTTTAGATTTTATAATTGTTTGTGACTCACCACCATGGCGTGGCTGTGCTCGTGGGCGTTCTCGTCGTGGTGGTGGTCGTGGTGGCTGTCGTGGTCCATGGCGCTGGCTTCTGGAAATAATAGAAAACCACAATCTATATATATAAAATTCAAAGTCCTGACTGACTGACTGACTGATATATCAACGCACAGCCTAAAACACTGGACCTAAAGACTTGAAATTTGGCACACATATACCTTGAATATCCTAGAGGTGCACTAAGAAGGGATTTTTCGAAATTCCCTCGGGATAGGGAATAAATGGGATCTATATTTTCTCTGCGTGAAAAAGGGGATTTTACGTTTTATGACTTCCACGCGGACGAAGTCGCGGGCTAAAGCTAGTTTGATATAATCTAGATTACTAAAGTCGGTGTTGCATAACGCTACTCAGACTTGCCGTGGAATGCGGGCAGTAGAAAGATGCGTCTAATTTCTAGCAATAAGAATCTGCTTAGGGTTACCTCCGGAAGATTGGCAGCAGCGTCTTTCCTTGTATTAACATCTCATACTGCGCTCACCACCCGCCTCTCAAGCATGGTGAGTATGGAAACAACCCCCCCCCCCCCCCTGTGATGTTGGAGATCCATGAGAGCCCTCTCATAGGCCTTTGTCCAGCAGTGGACGTGGACATTAGTTCAACGGCTGAGATAATGATGTTGATGACTCAGACTTACTTAAGTCTGTCTGTATCCAAAAAATCTGTACTTTCGGCGTAATTACATGAAGGTCTGTTGTCTCCCCAGATGGATCCTCTAGAGGATATATCAGGAAATAAATAATTGACCAGCAACTAAAGCATCTCAGCGTCATTTCAGCCGGAAAACGTCCACTACTGAACACAGACCTCTCTCATGGATCTCCATGAGGGGTAGTTGCCATACTCACCACGCTTGGCAGGCGGGTTGGTGAGCGCAGTTGGGGATGTTTATAAGTACACGGAAATACGCTGCTGCCCATCTTCCGGAGGTATCCCTTAGCAGGCTCTTACTGCATCCTCGGGCATGAGAAGAGGGGTAACATTCTACTGCCGGCACCCCACGGCAACATCCCCCATCTCAGCGTAAGCGACTTCATTACAGCCGTAAGATATCCACTGCTGGACATAGGCCTCCCTCATTGATCCAAGTGCATGAGAGGTTGTTGCCATACTCACCACGCTTGGCAGGCGGGTTGGTGAGCGCAGTTCGGGATGTTCTTGCACGGAAAGACGCTGCTGCCCATCTTCCGGAGATATCCCTTAGCAGATTCTTACTGCATCCACGGGCAGGAGAGGAGGGGTGACATTCTACAGCCGGCACCCCACGGCATTAAGCATGTAAGCGACTTAATTCAGTGGAAATCATTATTTAATTATTTATTGCACAGTAGATACAAAACATTGCGGAGTATACAATATTACTCAAGACGTTAGAATCTATACGAGTCCCTAAAAATATTATCAAAATAACAATCAAGAACGAGACTAATCAAAGCCAGATACATAGTATAACAAATGAACAGGGAAAAATAGGTGTGACACGAAGTATTAGAGAATAACAATAAAAACAACAGGGCTCTTAGAAATGACACGCAGGGTAGACTACAAAGTACATATTACCAGAGAGTATTTAGTAGTAGTTAAGTATCCCAATCAATGAGATTTATGCTCCGATGCAGTTGTGCAATGTCTTAGCTTTCACTGGCAACAGTAACCTCGCGACTTGCGCAAGAGCACAGCGATTTGCATCTTAGTTCTTAAGTACATGCCCTGTCTGTTCCCATTTCTTATAATCTAACGAGATCACTGTATCCCTTTGAGATCAGACATTTAAATGCTGTTAACGACAAGTAAGTTAATCTCTATCCTCTATTTTTATAATGCAATGTTTACCATGATTTGAGTTTTTTAAGTTTCAAATTACTATGTGAGAACTTTGATATGATAACCCACACACCTACAATCAGAAGGAAAATACCTCTCCGCAGTTTTAGGTATTTTATTTTGGGTAGTCAAATCCAAATCATATAATCCCCTTTCAATAATTACAATACACCCTGTACTGAACTGCTCATATACATTTGAATCGTGAGATTAACAAAATATAATCATAGACATAGGTATCGCACCTTCGTGACTCTGTGATGTGTAGGAAAGCTATATTATATGAAAGTGTATGTAATATACGACGAATAAAATCCGTGTTTTTCCTTATTACAGTTTTCCTTTTGCCACGAGCCGATGACTGGCCAATCAGTCAACTGCGACGGTTTATTACGATGTCCTATGTAGTGTCCTATCGGACACAGAAACAGAATGGGTAAATGTTGATTATCGCTAAAAAATCCGCGAAAAAAAATAAAACAACAGATTTTTTTTAAACGACTAAATGACGAGACAAGCCCAAGGCCCAACTGATGTTAAGCAGTAACGTCTACCTATTACAACTGCAATACCGCGGTAATCACATTCATTAAGCACGTGACCAACGCTGTAAAGCACTGCGCCCGTCACCTGAGACAGAGTTGTGAGGTCTCATGTGCCCGTAATTTCACCGGCCCCCGTTACTCTTCAAACTGGAATACAGCAATGTAGACATTACTGCTTGGCGGCAGAAACAGTTATGGTGGTAGTACTTCCCCGGATGAACTCTTCACAAAAAGTTCTACTACTCTTAAAAAGTGTGTTAGTGTGTCAGCCGAAGGAAACGAAAAGGCGATGCGAGGCGTTTACGTAAACATAGATAGAATAGGGACCATTGTGTGATATTTTATTTAAATGAAGCTCCTCTCACCTCAGTTAAAAAACATTTTAAGTGGCAACGCTCTCCTAGGCTGTAACGAATTGTTTTTTTTATTTAACTATTTAATTTCATCTCCGTACACTAGGGAGTTGTATCCCAAATATCCCGATATAAATTTTGTGGGGTACATTGATGTGGTTGTTCCACCTTAATCAGCTGGGCTAAATCACCGATGAAGCCGAGAACTGGCACGAGACAGCGATGGACAGAAGAAAGTGGCGAGTTCTCGTATCAGAGCCCAAGACTCACTTTGGGTCCCAGAGCCAATGGAGTAAGTATAAATAAAATAAATTAGGCCAGGTGCGTGTCGGGCCATGCGCTGTGTTGTGTGTTCTGTAGTTAACCGTAGGCCTGTTGTTAGAAATTGGTGTATGTTTTTTACGTTAACATATTAACAGGTATTAATAGGGTTTTCAGTTTAAAGTATGTACTCCGATTTGTTTGGTAAATCACTTATTTGCGCGACAATTTCTCTGAAAATAAAAAAGCTATTCGTAGCATGATTTTTTCAGATTTGTAACGTTAGCTAGCAGTTTATATTTTAGAAGGGGGTTGGGAGCACACTCGAAAACATTTTAAAACTTTAATATTTAAACGGAAACCTAAATCGGAAAAATTGTCTTGGTATTTTGTCCGAGGTACCCCAAATAAATATTTCTTTCAGCATTTTTATACCGTTATCTCGCAAAGCCGAGGAGAGGCAGACAGACGAAGCAAAACTATAACCTTGTTGTCCTGCCGAACCCTAATAAAGAGTACTTTTAACCCGAAAGATGGGGTTTCAGCCCATGAAAACAAGAAGTTTTAGGAGGAAAACAATTCTAAAATTTGTTTCATTTTTATTTTTTCTTTTGTTTAATTATAATTTTACTAGACGGTGTGATGTGAAAATGATCTTAATCACCTGGCGCACGTGGGCGATAAAATTTGTCTAGTTTGGCCCATAGATTACTTACGTTACGTTACAAAAACCATTAAATATGTATTTTGACTAAAACGCCAACGGTTAGTACGTCAAATTCAATAAGTGTTTATTCAATAGAGCTAAAAAGTTACATATAATCTTAGACAAGATCCTATAATCTTGTCTAAGATTCTATGTAACTTTTTAGCGGTTAACTAGTCAATTTACCTACAATAAGAGAAGAAGACGCATTTAAATATAAATAAAGCACATAATTGAATTCCTTAGCTTTTTTTTCCAAATGAGGGAAAGAAGCGAACAAGAAACCTCACTCTTTCACTTCTATTCAGTCACAATATTTGTCTTAATATTATGCTTACGAGTAGTTTATTCCTAATGTTTCCTAGCTTCAATCGAAGTCAAGGTAGAGCAATACATAATATTTGTTCAGCTCCAATAATTGCCTGCAAACGTTACAATTATCCAACGAAATGCGTGCGCGCAGACCTGGCTGACTTGTGCTGTTGCGAGCTTGTGCATGGTTTGCTGAAATACGGTCTTATTGTGCAATAACGACTTGCATGGGTTGCAGAATATAATTAAATGGTACTTTATAATTGGCACGGGATCTATACATGCACAATTTATTGCGATTAGTTATGTTCTGACGTAGGTTCCGGCAGTAGAATGTTACCTCTCCTCTCATGCCCGTGGATGCAGTAAGAGCCTGCTAAGGGACACTTCCGGAAGATGGGCAGCAGCGTCTTCGTCAGCCGTAAAACGCCCACTACTGAACACAGGCCTCCCTCGTGGATCTCCATGAGGAGTGCTGCCTATCTTCCGGAGGTATCCCTTAGCAGGCTTTCACTGCATCCACGGGAACGATAGGAGGGGTAACATTCTACTGTCGGCATCCCACGGCAACCGTATTAATTCATTAGATAGGTACCAATGTCGTGAAGACTGATTTACTTGAGTTATTTTATATTTGCACAGCATCATCTAGTTCCAAGCTGAGTAAAGCTGATTATAATTATATGGCGAGAGACATCATGATGTCACGCTGGGTTTTTCGTTATTTCCAATATAATAGAGGGAAGTACCTACGTACAGCATTGTTGTACAGAATAGAGCAAATAATAGTTAAACGTTATTCTGAGAGTTAAACTCATCCGTGATATAACTACCTGTGCCGACCGCACGCGCACGCGCACGCCGCGACGCGGTTCACCTTGGAATCATGCAAGAAGCGCGCGCGCACAGAACTTGTGAACCTTCGTAGCCTAGTTTTATGCGTAAAAAATAGCCTGGCGCGTTTCATATTCATCAATTTGCAGGAATAGTTCTTAGTATTAAAAATACAGTTCACATTACTTTCTGCCTACTTTAGACGCAACGTTTTTATTAACATTAAAAAAAATGGATTTCATGTTGGTTGATTGATGGAATTATGTTTTAATTCTCCTGACTAGTATTACAGTCCTACGCAAAAAGTAATCTCAAAAATATGAGAACTACAATTTTAAACAAGAACAAACTTTCTGTATTTTATCACTTTTCATTTAAACTTGCTCTTTGCCTTAATTTTTATGCTTCAACTTTGGTACCTTACTGCTCACTACTTGCCCGATATAATGTAAAATTTCCAAAAACGTTCGGCCACCATGCCGCCTAATAATACCAGTGTCTTATGGGCCTCTCATTGGTCAGATATTTCTTAGCCAATCGTGACACATCGGAAGTAATTATTATTTATTAGAACTTATTTTAAACCAACGTAGATATAAATTATTGTACCGTTATTAACAGTAATTATTCATTATTCGATTATTAAAACAGTTAAACACATTGTTTCGCAATTGTGTCAATGAATGTTAAACGGAAATACAATGTATTTACCTAAAATGTGTCTTTAACTTAAGTTGCCGAACAGCATACCTTTAACCTTATAACCTAATAACTCTTATATTCAAATAGTGATTAGGTATACACATGGTAATATTAACTGTAACACTAGAAAAAATAATGCTTATAATCTCTTAAAACTCACTTGATTAATATTGGTTTTCTAGAAACACACCAATGTTGAGTTACTGCTTTTGAGTTTGGGATGTCAGTGATTTATTTTTTATTTATTTTAATACATTTGATTAGAACGGCTTACACCACTTACACCAATCAATCAATATTAACAAAAAAAATTACTTACAATTGAAATTTAATACAAGTGATAATTGAAAGACGTACAGGGTAGACTAACCCCTATATCTTTAGTCATTACCTCGACCTCGAGTTAACCTCTACTCAACCTCCAGATGCGTTTCGGTAGGCTTGATCGTAAAAAATCCTCCACTCGAACCAAACTTAGATTTGTTTCTCATACGAGTGGAGAAATGAACTGTCATCTCAAGGTACCTCGCGACCTACCTTGAATGCTCCGCGAAAGCTCCTCGAAAATTTAAAATGGATTTTGGAGATATTCCCAATTACATTTATGACATTTACGACGATGAAGCCTACAATTACCGATCACGAAGTGGAGTTGAGATTTAACCAAAATAACGACTAAGCATACCGAAATCGAGGACCTATGTATATGTTTTGGAGGAATGCTCGAGGCACTCTCCGTCGAGTTTGAGTGGAGGAGTTGAGGAATTGTCTAAAGATATGGGTGTAAATTAGCCAACGGTTAAACGACATGGATATTGCTTTCTTCGAAGTTTTCAGAGTATGGGTTCTTTTTCGGTTATTTCCCTCACTGTGATAACAATGTGTTGTGTCCTTTATAAATTTTCATTCAGTGTGGCATTTAGTATGGCATTTATTCATTTAATAAACGTCTTTTTAATTTAACTTTCAAAACCACATTTCTTTTGTAAAGTAGAAACAATAAAACAATACGCGCACCGAATTGTTTTATTTCGCTCGTATACTAATCAGCTACTTAAAGCAACATGCAATTTACTAATACAGCGCATCCGGCCGCTGCGCCGGTGACGTACAATGTCAAGGATGCGCGGGCGCATGGTAGGTTAGGTTAGCACGTACCTAGGTACGTTGCACCGTGTCGGTCCGGACGGCACGTAGCGTCCCGGTGGACGTAGGTATTCATGAGGTATTGTGTTGTTTGTTAAGTTTACTGGCCCTTAAAACCCAAATCCTTTAAAAAATTAAGCAATATAATATAAATATAATATCCTTTAAGAAATCGCTTTTAGCGATAAGACCGCCCATTGTATGTTATATTTGTCTGTGTTTCTCTTTGTGAAGTTTATGTTATATGGTGAATGTACAATAAAGAGTTTATCTATCTATCTATTCTTTCCGTGGTATGGTTCTACACCTACTGTATGGCCAGTGGTACTGTGGGCCAAAATGGTCCAATATGGATTTTTTTAAAGTCAAAGTCAATAAGTACAAGTATACCTGTATGAGTAGAATACCTACTACACAGTAGGTTCGTACATACGAATAGTGGTTCTGACGCATAGTGACCATAGTTAGGTCACTAAGTTACGGCTGCTGAAAGCAGTAACTTGTTTCAAACGAAGAGGCATTATGTTTTGTTTCTGTCAAGACTTGTTTTATCTTGATGTTTATGATCTTGATCGATGATAAATAATTTTCAATTTCAATCTTTTGTCTATCTTTTGTTTCGGGAAATCGCGCAATCACTCTTATTTTGGTAATGGCAACTGCAAAACACTTTAAAATTTGGTGTGTTTAATTTCTATCAAAACGCTTTTTTTCAACGTTTCTAATACAATGTAACTTTTCTTTATATGGTATAGGTATTTCCGTCCACAAAACTGTTTTATCTTTGACACCTGGCAACACGGGGAACAAAGCCGCCCCATTCGGAGCCCCGTCCTTTTGTGTCGTATTCCTAGCGCCTTTGTTCGGGCTCCAGATCTAGGCTGCACCGCTAAACTGCCGGCATCTTAGGAATCGAGAGCACGACTCGCTGTGAGGTTTGCTCCTATTTGTAGCGAGTACCTGACGTTTGATGCATTGCGTGGTGTGTCCAGTTTTATTCAGAGGCTGCCTGCCTATAGAACCTCCGTCACTCTACTTTTTGCAACGACTTGCTATAATATTTTCGTTGGAAAAAAACGAAATCACGGAGCTAGAGCACTAAGAAAAAAAATTGGGATAAAAAATCTCTTATTCATCCCATCTATTTGAAAAGGACGACTTGGTTCGCCTTTAAAGTGCACCCAAAGGTGGTGTTTTCTATAATAAACTTTTAGCGGGCAGTACCTACCTACTGAGTTTTTAATCCTCTTTAAAAGTACGCCGCAATCTTTTTGAATTTGGAACATCTTGGTGTTCAGCGCCAAAGAAATCGAACGCAAATATTGTTTGAATAAAGAATGTCTGGTACGACGGCCCATAGTCACGCCGCCGGCTGAATAAAACAAAAACGAAATCAAATTAAAAACGCGCGAACTACAACCCGCGTTTTCGTCAATTTTCACGGACTGTTAGAAATTCATGGTTTTGTTTTGAAAAATGAGTTCTTCAAGTGACAGTGAAGGTATAGAATTAACTCCTGAAAGAACTGACGCAAGAAATGTGATGGTGCCTTTTATGTTCTCATAGAGGGTGATGAAAAGTAGTGTATCACTCGGGCGCAAAATATATTTTTGGCTCGGGCGACGTACTTTGAATACCTCGCTACGTTCAGGATGCTACTAAAGAATCCCTCGCCGTAAAAATATTATTTTTTTAAGGTCAAACCCGCCACTCTTCACGATCTTTCGCCAGACAAAGAACATACAGTGAATGAATCATTAAAATTCAGGTTAAAAAAATAGAACGACAAAGATAGAATTCAGTGACAAAGATAGAGTCACGTTTGTTTTAATAGTCAATAATGAATTCGTCAATTACTTCCCGATTTCACGGAGATGGCTTGATCACTTCTTTATCATCATCTTCCTGCCCTTATCCAGGTCCAGGTTCGAGTGGTTGGTGGGGTCGCCCCTTCAGTCCCATCTCGTAGCCAGATTTGGTAGCTAGCTACGAAATGGGAAATGTGCTTTTCTGTCTTGTAGCTAGCTACTAAATAGGAAAGATTTTCCCACGTCTCGTAGCTAGATTTGGTAGCTTTTTCCGGGGTGGCAGAACATGGCCTCTTCCACTCCCTCATTCCCTTCCCCTCCCCTTCATTCGTCATCTCAACACTCAATCTTTCATTTGAGTTAGCCTCAGTAAAGTCCATCACCGTACCATGGTATAGATTTACGGGAAGCTATATCACAGGGCAACGAGTGTAAATCATGGCTTTTTGTGTTTGATTTATGTATACAATTCTGCCAGTGTCACGTATCATAAGTAGGGTTCATTTTATCCATCATCGTGGGTTTGCCATTCCCTTTTGGTCACTCGTTGGGTCATTTCGTTGCAAGCGGCAATTCCAAGTGTTGTTCAAGTTTAGTTTGACTGACATTATTGATAAACGATAGCCTTTTTGTGATCAAGAATTATTTTGCGCGTATATTCTATTCTAAGCTGACATTACAAATACATAGATCCTACAAGATATATCAGATCCCTGCATCTGACTCTACCACCACGCCCTCCCAGGAAGGGAGCAATTGTTTTAACGAGCATCTGAACGACGTTATGCAACTGGGAAGGATCGTGTAATCGCCAGAACCTAGCCGTCGCTGGCACTTACAAATATTATAATCCAGTCCTAGGTTATTTGCCGTGAGACAAGAAGAGAAGAAAGAGGTTTGAAAGTAAATCAGCCATTTTTAATTATAATTATTAAAATGCTTTGTCGAAAGGCATAGCGACCATATCAGCCATATGCAGGCTATCCAAATTCAAAATAACGTATTCATACTAGGCAGGTAATACATAACTACAAATAATTAGACAATTTAATTTGTTCGCTTTTGATTTTTTGTAACTTCAAGTGATAGAAAAATAAACCTCACTCTTTCTATGTATGGTTGGTGGAGAATGGTATAACTTCTGGGCAAGCCTTAACTTGAGTGTCCCAGGAAATTGAAATAATATTTTATGTGCAAGGCATTTATGGTTTCAGGTTAGTATGGGACTAATGCAAAAATATACCCGCAAAATTGCTATATCCGAGGATTTTTTATGCAATTGATCTTCAAAACTAAATTTGTAGACACCTACCGTTATGCAAAACCAGTTAGCACTTAGCACCATTAGCAATAGAAGCAGTCCATTGACTTAGTTTAAATCAGACTCGGACTTGACACATTTTAATGGCAAGTAATATTCAGCGCGTTTCACGAAATAATATAAAGACATAGATAGAACCTTCCCGCGACCACGACAGGTGAAATATCGTCGGAATGTCGGGCAATAATAAAGGTAAATAGCGCGACAGATATGTTGTTATGCATGTCATATGGACACGGGCAAAGGGCGCGTTTATTGCGCTACATGTGTCATGCATGATCGCAAAAGTAAAAAAAATCGGCTAAGTGCGAGTTGGACTCGCGCACAAAGGGTTCCGTACCATCGTGTGTAAATAATCTGTGAATTTATTTCAAACGTCTACCTATTGCCGTTATCAATATCGAACAAAAAACGCCAATAAAATCACGTTTGTTGTATCGGAGGCCCCCTTAAATAATTATTTTATTCTGTTTTTAGTATTTGTTGTTATAGCGACAACAGAAATACCTACATCATATGTGATTTAAATTATCAATTTCAAAAGTCTAGATATCAGGTTCATGAAATACAGCATGGTGACAGAAAGACGGACAGACATACAGACAGACAATGGAGTCCATTTTGTAAAAACGTTAATTACTCACGTAGTCCATTTTGTCCAATTACGCCCTACGCGCGGACGGGCATTCAATCCAATGATGATGATTTTCTTGAAAAATCGTAACGTGTCGGATTAATCTTCGACGTTACAACACTACGTGAGTAATTCCCGTTTTTACAAAATTAATAGTAGGTAACCTCACGTTAATTTTGAAAGTAAAAATACAACGGAATCTTAGTAATAAGGTACTAAATTTAGTACGTACATTATTTGTACACATACGTACATTATTATTATTACTAAAAAGAGTGAACTAAATTAATTGATTTAGGTGGGACTTTGCGGAAATCCAATATAATATCTAAATGAAAAACAAATATTCAATCTAATTATTAGTTGTTCATTTAGATATTAGAGTGAACTAACAGAGTGCCTATGTTCAGGACCCTGCAAAGATTTGTAAACACTCCTAATACAACTGTACCTCCGACTTAGCCGAGAGGATTGTATCTCAAGGTGCTGGGACACCTAATCTATAAAACAATGTCCCAAACACAGCTTCCGTACAACATGATGTAACAATTACCGGCGCTGTATTATTCTTATAGACTCGAAAGGAAAGGCCATCTTGCTTATTGATATTATAGGTACCTCTACTCGCATCTCTCTCAATCAATCTATATAGTCTACATAAAAGACTGGCGCTACTCATTTATTTCACGGATAAGAATGGAGAATGGAAAGTATATAGAAATGTACTTTTTCACTCCTCTTGCTCAAAAAGACCGTCATTGTGGCGTACCAGAGCGAATAAAAAATAGCATTAATTCCTCTAGGGGATTTTTTTAAAATTTTTGTCTGTCCAATGACAATGAGCCTACAAAAACGAAAAAAGTCTTTAGTCATAATAATAATTAGAGAGAACGAAGACTTAAAAAACTGTTTCTTAAAAAAAATTGTACATTCAATTTTTAATAAAATAAATTACATATATGATATTGTATTGGATTATTTTATTTTCTCGCAATCGTAGTGAAAAGTAGAGTAACACACGGCGCCAAAAACCCACTAAAACTACCTCGTATACCTATAATGGGTCATTTTAGCTCCTTGTATAACAATCTACTATTAGTGTAGAGACTACAATATTACCATATAAATCTATCTATTTAATAGCCACGCTGCTGTCGGTTACATGCACTCGTAACCATTGGTAATTTTCCTCGTGTATCCTCAGGGTATTACGTAATCATCTATAGAATGGATTCTCCGATGAGGTTAAATAAATCAATCATATCAGCCACAGGACTACTGTCCACGCCCACGACTGGACATAGACCACTCTCATGCGTCTCCAAGATCATGGCGGGGTTGGCGAGCGCAGTACGGGGTGTTGATATAGGGTAAGACATGACGTTGATATACGGAGGTATCCCATGGCAGATTCTTACTGCAACCACGGCAAGAGATGAGAGGCATCATTCTGCTGCCGGCAAATAAATAATACTGGACATATCACACAGCACTATCTAGCTCCCAAAGTATGTAGATGTGTTATGGGTACCAGAGGATTAATAGAATACTTAAATAGGTACATCTTTTTTGTAAATACATGCATTGTTCCCCTGAACTGCAGACTTCAGCCAGCCCAACTCCACGAATTAGAAGCATTATTCAAGCACCCCGAAGGTAGGTGTACCTGCAGGAGAATGTTGCCCCTCCTCTCTTGCCCGTGGATGCAGTAAAAATCCGCTAAGGGATACCTCCAGAAGATGGGCAGCAGCGTCTTTAGGTGTATCAATATCCCGTACTACGCTCGCCAACCCGCCTGCCAAGCGTGCTTGGAGGTCGATGAGGGGGGCTAAGTCCAGCAGTGGACGTCCTACGCTTAAGATTTTGATGATGATGGTAGTTAAGTTAGTGGGTTGACGGTGAAGTATTTTTCTTCACCGTCAACCGTGAAGTGGGTTATGTTGACAATCTCGTTAAAATAGCACCAAAGTGGGCTGTCAATTGTCATAATATTTCGGAAACAGTATCCGCCAGTGTTTGTGCTGGGCGGTGTTTGTAAGCACCAGTGCGGGATGTGGCACCGGGTTCGGGGCTTGTTTTATAAATACTAGCGTTCGGTATCCACTAAAACGGAGAGATGTGTAATAAACTAGATGTACCTATACCTACCTACCTAATAATGCCATGACCTTTTGACGTGCTCTAGCGCACATTTTTGTGTGTAAACTTGAGGGATAGTGAGTAAAAAATAGCTACATAACTGGTTTTTTTACATAATAAGATTATTGTTGGGTGACATGTTCATTGTTGAACAAACCTTTTATATAAAAGAATAAAAAAAAGATTATTGTTTTTGTAAAACTTTTTATTTTTCGTTTTATTTTTAGTATTAGTCGTAGTTTTGGACAGACTGAACACCATACCTTCACAACACCTATGTAAGTGCAACAGTTAAAGAATGAAACCTACAGGTGTGAAATGCAAAAAAAATTGTACGTTTGATGTGTTCAAGCATATGGTTTGGTTGTTATGTTTAAGCATGTTGAGTTTAATTACATTACCGCAATGTTTGTTATAAGATTTACAAGGAAAACCAATAGAATAATCATAATATTTCATCATTCTAACCAACATTATCTCAACTGGCTCTCTCTTCTTCTTCTTTTTTCAGTCACCACCCAGGCTAGTTCAAAAAGTCCCTCACGCATTTCTTTTAGAAAACCTGTATTGGTATATGTTTTCTTTAATTTATTTAACAACGCTATGTTGTATTTTTGCTTCCTATTGAAATAATCGTCGATTGAAATTTAAATATAGCGAAAAACGAAAACGGCTCAGAGCTATAAACTTTATCAGTTGAGTTTTGTAATAAAACATTCGTGTATGTGAAACTGAAATTGTTTTTGATTATATTGCGCTTTTATGGTTGAATGTTTTCGCTGCAATAAATTGATGTTCACTTTTCGCTGTAAAGGTTTTGGCGAATATGTTTAACATTACTGTTCTGTACTGACTTATTGTTCATAGGCTAGGTTTTGTCAGTTTGAATTAGCCAAACATACATGTCGTTTTATTTAGAAGCGACTTAAAAAAGAGAGAGGTGGTCTGTTTCTTTTTTGTTTTCTTAAGTGTATTTGGGATTGAACTGATGCACTTCGGGTTCGATTCGAACTCATTGCTGACGGTGGGTTCCATGAGGAATCTAGGGAACTAGTCAAATCAGTTTTAAAAGTATTTTTTGGAATAATGCTCTTTCTTAGAAATTCAGAAATTCATTCATTATTTCCATAGTTTACAATTACAAAACATATACACGTCAACTCACAAAAATAAAAACATATTTAATCATAAGTTAAGTAAAAGGAAATAAGGCACATGAATGAATCTGTTCGCTTCCCTGTTTTAAGCACTGTGGTAAGAAGCGATTAGAAAACACAGTTGTTTTTAATAGTTAGTTTTTTTAGTTGTTTCGGAGATGTAGCAAATTTCGTTCCAAGCATTTTTGTCTTCTAGTTAATCAGACATTTTATAGTAAGCTTTATTGGAAGCTTCAGAAGACACATTGACCTTACGTAGCCTAATCGTGGGCAACGCGAGTTTATCTTTATTTTTAGTATTTACATTGTGCAAATCACTTTTCTTAGGAAATCTATTAATATTTTTGTGGGTATACAGCAGAATTTTGTAAATATATTGACAGGGAACTGTCATTATATTAATTTCTTTAAATTTATCACGTAGCGATTCTCTGGGGCCCATATTGCAGATTGCACGAACAGCCCCCCTCTGCAGCACAAATACAGTGTTTATTTGTTTAGCTCCAGCGCACAGCGCACCCCACAACACTATAAGACATAATACTATGGAAATAGCAAAAGTAAACAAACAAGTCTTGATGTAGCTATGTCTGTGAGGTAACGAACTTTTTAACTGCATATGCAGCAGAACTGAGCCTGTTTGATAGCTTATCTATGTTTATATATTTACCCCATTGAAGCTTATTATCTAGCGTGATGCCTAGAAAGGCAGTGTTAGCTACAAGTTCTAGGTTTTCACTTTATATTTGAATTACTTAGTATGTTTTACATTTGGAAGTAAAAATCTGTTATATACATTTTGTTAGTATACTAGTGCCGTATTAAACTTAAAGAATACCTTTTTTTTAAATGTTACTATTCTGTTGATGAATTTCTAAACGAAAAAATCTAATCACTAACTGTTTGGCTGCCTGAGTAAAATGAATTTTGATTTTGATTATTGTAACTGACATTGCATTATATTACCCGACTTCTGTGTGAAACAATAAATATATTATATACCTAATACCTACTAAAATAATAATCGCTAGACCAATTGCTGCGCCCTTACAGGGTACATGTACCTACCTCTAAGCTAATTAACACCTAAGCTAAAACTATGTAATAAATAAATGTTTTGTTTTCATTAGGTAATAGATTATTAGAATTGAACCAATGGACAACTTTAGAGATTGCATTATTCACATTGTCATACATAACTGATTGCGCAGCGTTTTATTTTGAACAATAGTGAAGAATCATCAGCGAATAATATAACCTCGTGATTATCCTTTATAAATAAGATATGGCAGATTAAAATATAGATTAAAAAAAGAAATGGTCCAAGTGTGGTCATTGTGGTAACATCTATTGAAACCACGCACCCGGAGATCGTATTCCATTATCATTAACGAGTAGTAGTTGTTTACGTAAAAAAAAACGATTGAGCGAAGTTTCGGTTGTCCCCTTTCTAGCTTTATACATTCTCTACATGCGAAATAAAATAGAGAATGTTAATAATATTACGAGTATGTCGCACCATTATTCTGATTACAAGTGTGAATGAATAGTAATATGACTCAAAGTGTAACAATTGACCTACAAAGATTAAGCATTATTTGAATCAATTGTGTTATCAATAGGCGCTACCATTTTTATGCTAATTAATTTGCAGTCACGACGTCTTTGTTGTACAAAGTCTACAAACTCGTACTAAAACAAAATGCTTACTAAATACATGTTATGGCTGCGTCCCCAGTAGGTAAGTAAATTTATGGCGAACTGAACTCACTATCGGCGGCGAACAACCATATCACCGCCGCCGACTGAAACCAGTTTTGCTGTGAGTCGGCCGCTCACTGAGACAGTGGGCGCACATAAGGCTGCAATGCAAACTGCGTAGAGTGAGCGCGAAACTAGCAAACTGTGGACACTCCATTTCAAATAGGTATATGGAAGGGCGTAGGTACTAAACCGATACGCCGCTGACTTAGTCGGCCGCTAACAGTTTGCCTACTACCAAACTCTATACCCATGGGACTTCATTCCAGAATCTTCCTTTATGGAAACCTACATTTAATTGGTCAATAATATCGCATATAGTTTGATATCAGTGATAAGTAGTTCAGGTACATTTTGTCCCGGGTCTGGGTATTTTTATTTGATGATAAGTACCTATGTATTTACAAAAAATAAATGTATTTAAGTATTCTATCAATCATTTGGGTTGCATAGCTTTGCCTAGTTTGGGACTAGGTAGTATTGTGTGTAGAGTCCAGCATTAGTATTTATTTATTTATAGAAATAAAAATTACACGACCACATTATAATTGCTTGTTTAGATGTTATTGGAGAAGTACTTGCTAAGAGCTATTTCATTTCACTTAAAAAAAAACACGTTGGAAACCTATTTTCGACATTTAAAATTAACGTAAGTAGTGAACCAAATCGGTTAAGACAGATATACATATATATATATATATATATACATATATATAAATAAATCACCTATAATAGGTGCAAATGCAAAGAGTTAACTTTGGAAAAACCCTTAACTGTCTATTTTCGGTTCAGTTCGGTTCGGTTCAGTAGCTTGTTCTGTAAGTACCTACAACGGACTCTTCAAAAAAACACAATCAGCCTGCCGTTGTGGTTGCGATGGATGACAAAAGTGTGGTCAAGCAAAAGTCTATTTTAGATTATCAAACTTGTTAGTAGAGCATCAATCGCAGAACAATCTCGCCATTCAAATACAATAATCATGGTGCTGTAAAAAAGTAATTAAAAAAGCCATTTTACAACTTTGAAGTTCACCCATTCATCTCGCAATATCGAAAGCAGTCAGACCCGGGTGTAGAAGGCTGTGTTACGAAACTACGACCTTCCGAGTTGACGCGCCGGTTTCTACAAACAAATTGATATTTTTTTAAATATCAACTATACACACCCAGACCGAGACTCTGCCGAGAATCTGCAGATTGAACAAACACTAGGAAATACGGGAATCGAACCTGCATCCTCTTGTGCTCAGCCCACTTTAAAACCAACTGTGCCATGGAGCTCGTCAATCTTTAAATACTGAATGCATACAACTCTGTGAATGCATCATTCATAATTATTGTACTTAGTTGGGTACTCGTAAAATGGACAGTAAGAAGTAGAAGCAATGCTGAACATGCTTTTGAGGACTAAGCCCTAGTGTGAAGATTGGCGTCTAGTGAGAATCATGTGAATCAAGTAATCTATAGAATTCATTGATCTATAAAATGATTTTTCTTGCAGACTGTTATTGAACTAGTTTATAATGCTCATTGACAAATTGTATTAAATTATTTTAAATTGCTCTTTGACTTTGATATTACATTATTTTGCTGATGGTTTTGCTTATTTTTCTTGTTGATTTATTTTGATTGTGATTTATTATGTTGACTACTATATATAACTGTAATAATTGTTGTGATGTTTTGAAAATACAGAACTTAAAAAGCAGCCACCACTCGCCATGTGTTATGTAGATGGCTTGAGCATCATCATTCCTGTTTTCCGGACCCCTTCGGGGTCTCCGGGTGGGGCCTCGAGGTTACATCTCCTTACCCCGGCTTCTACCTCTGGGTCATTTGAAAGGTGCCTTTCTGGCTGGCTGTCCTTGTGGTTTAGTCTTCGTCTTCTTCTTGAGCTTTATAGTGTCAGTATTCCAATCATTATTTTATGTCTTGACATTCCACATGTATAGTACGTATAGATAACATACATTATATACATCATACCTTAGCGACATCAAAGTAATATCAAACTAGTATTCATGCTGTACGGGACGCTACGGATGTGCTGTGCGGGACCTATTTGCTATTTGTCACAGTAACGAACAGATCAATACTTCTGAAGCTCACTAAGCCGCAGGTTCCTTACGATGATGGTTTCCTTCAGTGTTAAAACACGTGACATTTTCATACATAGTATTTTTCTTTCTTAGCGACATGTTGCTATAAGTATTGAATATTAATCAATACCATATTACGCTGTATATTTAGCGCTCCACGCTTGAAATGCTGTGAAAGATTAATAAAAAATATTGTTGTGTGATTCAAGGGCCGTGTCAAATAATGATTTCATGCGATAAAACCCATAGCACCTCAGATGTTTATTATCTGGAGACATTATAGTATTTATGTTCTTCGTGACTTTACAAAGTGTTGATTCCTTTTACAAGAAGTACTCGTAATGACAATAGCAGTGCTAAATCAATGGTGATTTTATCGTTATGTTAGATACATGAATACATCTGTTTATTATTTACTAGCGACCCGCCCCGGCATCGCACGGGTGTACGAACGTATGAACCAGTTAGACGGCGCACATCAGAACAGCCCCAGTCTTTAACTTACACCAATCTATAATTAACTTTACTTGAAAGTTTGTCGTGAAACTCTTTATCCTTTGGTGAAAACTGCATCAAAATCCGTTGTGTGGTTTAGGAAGAGTTAACGGCTAAACAGAAAGACAGAATGAATTTGTTTTATACTATGTATATTCATCAACGACGCGTTTATTGTTAGTTACAGCTGTGAATGTTTCTTTGTTTTGAACAAACGAACCGTCTACCCTCAAACAACTACACTGCGTCACAACAATATTTCGTCTTTACACATTGTTTTTTTTTTACTTAGCATATTTCGTCCCACAGTTGGGCGTTTCATCCCTGGTTTTTGAAGGGTCAATTACCGATTTGATCATTGCGGGATCATACCCTGCCGGAATCGAACATTTTGGATAAGGTTTTTATTTCTTCGAAATGTTCGACCTAGCTGTGGTGAAACAGATATACTTAGTACTTGAGTAAAAAAACGTTTGCTTTTAAATAAGCCGTCAAAGTTAAATAGATATAAGTTTAGAGCCTAACTTCACCATAGCTTAATTCTATTTTGATGTTTTATTCTAGCAATTGTTACCTGCAGGCTGCGTGGAAACTGCATGCGCCTGCGCAGAAACCAGTTCCAAGACCGGATTGTTGGCTTGCAACGAAATCCTACTCGTTTCATAGAACCATTAAATTGTTTTGACTTCTACAGAAAAGGGCTTCTCGGACATATTCATTGTGATGGCTCTTAACCACAAACACAAAAACACTCCAGCCGGGCAGGGGAACTGACGTCACGCTCGGATTGTTCGCTGACGACAGCGCGTGCTTCGCGTCGTTCACCAGCTCCGCCTTCGCAGCCAAGAGGATGCAGCAGCTCTTTGACATCCTCCCGCTCTGGATGGACAAGTGGTGCATCGCCGTCAACGTGGGTAAGACGGCGGCGCTACTCATCACCCGACGCAGATGCACCCTACCTCCTCTACAGCTCCGTGGCCAGGATGTCGCATGGTTTCCGCATACAAGGTACCTTGGAGTGGAAATAGACAGGTCGTTGACTATGCAACCCCAGGTAGACCGCGCACTTGGACAAGCTTGCGCTGCCCGGGCGCTCTTCCGACCTGTCCTGGACTCCCATCTCCCACTCAGGACCAAGCTGCGGATCTACAAGATGTACATCCGGGCACGTCTCACTTATGCCGCTCCTGCATGGTATACTCTTCTCTTTGCTACCAACAAATCGAGACTTCAGGCCCAGCAAAATATCACGCTGCGAGTTTGCACGGGCGCGGGCCGCTATGTCAGAAATGACGTCATCGTCATCGCCCGCGACGTGCAAATACCATCCATCGAGGGCTTTGTGGTCCACACAGCTCGTCACATTGACCGCGCAGACAGTGGGCCACACGCCCATCTGAACGACTTGCACCCCTACACGCCCGACCTCCAGACCAGAAAGGTCAGTGGCTATCACAGCCACGGGACCTACTTCAATAGGGAACGTTGAAGGAAACATCACCATCACCAACCGCACGTAAGGACACCAGCCCTCAAGGCATAGTTCGCATGACCCAGGCGTTGTTACTCCTGGAGTGGAAGCTGGAGTGGAGGGGTAAAGAGGAGAAATCGAGGTGGGTGGGGACCCAGTGACCCCACCAGGAGTACTGAAGACAACGACGACGACAAAAACACTGTCCCCGGGGATATACGAGTTTGATGTGTCACCAACCAAACAAATTAGGGATCTTAATTATAAGGACAGACGTGAAGTGAGTTGCGGCATTATAATGTTGCCTTTTCTCTTTTGCCCGTGGATGCAGTAACAATCTGCTTAGGGTCTGCTATGCTCCGGAAGATCTAGCAACGTATTTCCGTGTAGTAACATCCCATACTGCGCTCGACAACCCGCCTGCCAAGCGAGGCGAGTTTGGCAACAATCCCCTCATGATCTTGGAGATGTATGAGGGAGGCCTGTGTCCAGCAGTGGACGTGGACAGCAGTCCCACGGCTGTGATGATGAAAATTATTGGGATTCCAATTGTTATCTCGCTTGTAGAAGCTCCAAAAGTTCAGACAAGTCAGCATCGCAAGAGTGTACATATCTTGACACCATGATATCGTCGTCGAAGAATGTCAAACGATGGTTTGCATGTTAAGCGCATTTTAGCACACGTTGTACCCCAATATGAAAAGGGGCTCGATTCTTACAGGAAGATGTAAGTGTTCTGCGGATATTGGTTTAAGTAGAGTGCCTGGAATAATTGCTCTTTAGCGATAAGCGCCAATTCTCAAACAATTTGATATGTTTAGTTTTAATGTGTGCATTTATGTATTTTGTATTTATTTACAAAAAGTGTACAACACAAAATTACATATAATCTGGTAGACACCGTGAGTAAAAATAATACAACTTAAACCACAGAAAGGTATTTCAAAATGTAACAAAAATTCTAATTATGAACTTATGATCATATTGTTTACACCACATCAACTAGTAAAGAACTTACTAAAAAAATACGAATTCTTGAGTTTCCCACTCCAAACCAGCTTGTTTTCATGGGCAGTAAGAGATACCTCCGGAAGATGGGCAGCAGCGACTTTCCGTGTATCAACATCCCGTAGGTACTGAGTTCGCCAACCCGCCTTGCAAAGCGTAGTGAGTGAGTATACCTTGAGATCCATGAGGGAGGCCTGTGCTCAGTAGTGGACGTTTTACGGCTGAAATGATATCCTGTATCTTAATAGTTCCAAGATTGTTCTGCTTGACCATAGGTGGGATGTGCCCGACTGGCCCATATTGTTTAATTTAAAACAATCAAAGCGCCCAGCTTGGATTTATATCTCGCGATAGCTCTATAACATACTAGCTGTATGACAGACTAGCTGTTTCCCGCGATTTTGTCTGCTTCTATCTGAAGTAAATTGACCTTACATCAAATAAAGTTGATTTATACAGCGCCAGCTGCTGGTTTATCATGCTGTACGGAACGCGGCAGCTGCCTGGGACATTGTTATATGGATTGAGCTTGCCCAGCCCCTATCTATCTCTATTATTATTTTTTAGTCTCCCGCTGGTAGCGGTCTAATGCGGTTGACGCAAATCCAACTATCTATCTCTTCACTTCCGCCGTAAAAGGTCCACTACTGAACACAGGCCTCAGGCATGGCCACTTCATTATGTTATTCAAATTAGCCACACTAATACTGTATCAAAATCAACAAAAAGAAACTTATTTTTGGGTCAGTAGATACTATCAGTTTGTTAAGATTTTATACGCATCAATTCAGGCTCCAGTCATCATTTCCGCCCTTAAACTACGTGGGGTCGGCACAACATGTCCTCTTCTTCTCTTTCACACGTCAATCAGATATTCACTCCTTTACCGCTCTTATCATCTTTTACACAAATTAGGCTGCAGTATCATCATCATCATCATCATATCAGCCCGTTGACACCCACTGCTGGGTATAGGCCTCCTCTTCAGCACGCCAACGTAAACGGTCCTGTATAGTTATATGAATTTATTTGCCTACTTTTCCTGCAAAAAGGTAAAAATACGAATGAAATCATACATTATTTATTTCATTAAAGTAGCAGCTGTGTCATTATGCATACAGAGTCTTTGAACAACGTTAGGTATTTACCTACTTTCATTTAACTACTCATTATCGTAATCATAATACGTCCCTTGTAGTGTGTAACTCGTAAGATAATAAGAATTGAACTTGAAGTAAACTACTTAAGCAATGCATGAGAATGCAAATAAATAAGTAACAATGCGTGTCTATTGACAGTCATGACAGGATGGTGGTATAAACATACTTTACTGAAGCCTTTGACCGTGTGTCGCATAATGTTTTGGTCTCTAAATTATCTCATCTCGGTTTTGCGGGCTCTTCTCTGAATTGGCTTAATTCTTATCTCAGGGATGGATTGTTTTATGTTGTCATGGGTGGGTATAATTCTGATCAATATATGATTATGTCTGGAGTGCCGCAATGCTCGCATTTAGGCCAGTACAAAATTGTTTTTATCCGCATCTCTAAATCAGAATTTCTACATAATACAATTTTTAACTGAATACACTCTTAAACTGTGTCGTAAATTTAAATAAGTCATACATAATGCTTGTCATTTAAGAAGATTATAATCAATGATACACATAATCGTGGTAGGTATCATTATTTTACACAGACATTTTCGAATGAAGCATTTTATTTTCCCGGTATTTTTTGTATAAAGGTAAATAAAAGTCGGCTTCTGAAAATTATAAGATATAAATACATCTGTGTATATGACTCATCATCATCATTTCAGCCGTAGGACGTCCACTGCTGGACATAGGCCTCCCTCATGGATATCCAGTTATTGCGGTTGGAAGCGATCTGCATCCACCGTCGACCTGCGGTCTTCACCAGGTCATCATCCCATCTTGTTGGTGGACGTCCTACGCTGCGCTTGCCGGTCCGTGGCCTCCACTCGAGAACTTTTCGGCCCCATCGGCCATCTGTTCTGCGAGCTACATGGCCTGCCCATTGCCACTTCAACGTGCTAATCCGTTTGGCTATGTCGGTGACCCGAGTTCTTCTACGTATCTCCTCATTTCTGATTCGATCGCGTAGTGAAACCCCGAGCATAGCCCTCTCCATAGCTCGTTGAGCGACTCTGAGCTTATTCATGAGGCCAATCGTGAATGACCACGTCTCGGTTCCATATGTCATCACTGGTAACACACACTGGTTGTAGACTTTCGTCTTAAGGCACTGAGGAATTTTGGACGAAAAGACGTTGCGTAGTTTCCCAAACGCTGCCCATCCGAGTTGGATTCGCCGATTTACCTCTTTCTCGAAATTGGACCTACCTAATTGGACTGTTTGTCCTAGGTATACATACGCGTCGACAACTTCGAGAGCCGAGTTCTCAACCATAACTGGGGCAGGCGCAACATGGACATTCGACATAATCTTCGTCTTGTCCATGTTCATTTTAAGACCTACCCGTTGGGAGACTCGGTTGAGGCCTTCGAGCATCGTGCCAAGTTCCTCCATCGATTTTGCCATGACCACAATATCGTCAGCAAACCGAAGGTGAGTCATGTATTCGCCGTTAATGTTGATGCCTAGTCCTTTCCATTCCAAGAGCTTAAAGGCATCTTCCAAAGCGGTCGTAAACAGTTTCGGAGAAATAACGTCTCCCTGTCTTACGCCTCTTTTTAAGGGAATATCCTTCGAACTCTGTTCCTGTACTCGGACTGACATAGTGGCGTTTCTATACAAAGACTTCAACACTTCGATATACCGATAGTCAATTCGGCATCGTTGGAGAGACTCGAGCACCGCCCATGTTTCGATCGAATCGAAGGCTTTCTCATAGTCCACAAACGCGAGACATAGCGGCAAGTTATACTCTTCGGTCTTCTGTATCACTTGCCGCAGCGTATGAATGTGGTCTATGGTACTGTAGCCTTTTCGAAACCCGGCTTGTTCGGGACGCTGGAAGTCATCAAACCTGCGATCGAGACGATTTGTGATGACCCTTGAAAACAGCTTATAAACATGGCTCAAAAGCGAGATCGGTCTGTAGTTCTTAAGCAAGGTGTTGTCACCTTTCTTAAAGAACAGTACCACGACGCTTTTGTTCCATGTTTTTGGCGTAATACCTTCGAGCAAGACGGAGTTGAAGAGCTTCTGAAGGACTTTAAGTATCGGTGATCCACCCGCTTTCAGAAGCTCTGAAGTGATTCCGTCCTCCCCCGGCGCCTTGTCGTTCTTAAGCTGTTTCAGGGCCATCCTGATCTCGTACAAGCTGATGTCCGGGATATCTTCGGTATAATGTCGGGTCAGCTTGGCTCTAGGGTCTTCTGCCACACTGCAAACAGGTTTAGTGACCGAATCGTAGAGCTGTCCATAGAACCTTTCGACTTCCCTTAACACTTCTGCTTTACTTGACGCTATACTGCCATCTTCCCTCTTCAGCTTCGTCATCTGGCTTTGCCCAATAGACATATCTCTCGCGAACACTTTGGACTGTATATGACTGTTCTATGGGAAAGTAAATATATTGATTTTTAAATTATCTATGTAAATATGTATGGTTGGTAAACACTAAGACGGAAGTAAAATTGACCGATAAGATTAGTTGTAAATGTGCTCGTCCGGGGCAAGGAATAGGTACACTAGTTAGGGAGTGCACTGCGCCGGTTTAGTTGACTTATTTGCCAATTTGTTGCGAAATCGCAGTTCATAATCTATATTTTCTAGAGGAAAGTAGATAATAAAACATGCGTTCTTTTAACACTGACTTTCTTAGGAGCTCCTCATGGACTGGATTGTAACTCCGTGGATAAGAATAAAAACTAAGCCTAATTTTTAGGCTTTGGATTATGGATCTCGTTGATTCGGGGAACAAGATACCTTTATACTTTAAATTTGTAACAGTAGCTACTCTACCGCACTAAGAACCTTTCCTTAAAAGTGAAGTTTACCCGACTTATTCCTATTATGTTATAAGGTAGAATCATTGTTGTTATTAACTATCGTAGCTAAATAAATCCATTACTAAACACGCTCTATTGTCAATGTTACGTGGGGCTTGCACCTAGAGGTCAAGCAACGATTATGTACTACCTACTCGGATGTTACGTTAAGTACCTACTCTACCACCTACCTACCTGTTTATTTTTATAAGTACAGTTAATTGTAAGACAATCAAGAACCATGTCGCTTTATTTATTTAATTCTTCATTGCAGAAATAGAAAGAAGATTCTATAATTCTAGTTATAAAGTTTTCCTATTTGATAACCGCGCACCGTTTGACGGTAAGGGATCGGTCATATTTTTTTTGTTTATTTATTGCACAGTGGATATAGAGGTACACTGCGAAGTATTACACAGCAAGACGTAAAACTATCATTAACCCACGTAAGTCCACTGCTGGACATAGGCCTCTCCCAATAAGTGCTCCTGCCAGAGTGGTCTTTGGCCTCTCTCACCCACTTATTGCCATCTACAGGTCGTCGCTCTACCTAGCCGGGCATCTAGAGATAGTCGCCTTGACCATATTTGGTACTTTTGACATGCATTTAGAGAACATGTATAGTGTTTAAATTATTAAGCAATTCAAATGCAAAAAGTCCCAAGAAAGCAAGAGCCTCTTTGATAAGTCAATTCACAAAAGAACACATCACAATTTGTTTATTTCTGATGAAACTCGTGTCAGGAAAGGAAACGAACACAACAACCTAACTCGTGAAGTCATCAAGAAAGCATTATTTTTATATCTTAGGTATATGTGTTGGTATGATATTAATTTTTATTTTTATTACGAGTTTTATATACATATATTGTGACAAAACAATGTTTGTAGGTACTTCCTACTGCTTCCGTGCCTACATAAACTTAGTTTATTTTATTTATTTACTTTTGAAAGCTGTTTACCATTGACCATTTCCATATCACATCACAAAATTTACGGAAGTAAGGAAAATGTTATCAATAAAAATAACATAATTTATAAAATGAATAGGTAAGTTAATTATCTAAACTAAGGTATCAAAACCTGCAAGTGATTAAATATCAACAAGTGATTTCGACATCTCTAGCCAACAGCAATCTCAAATTTACATTCACTAAAATAATAACAACAAAACCAACAAGGACATCTGCATAGCCGCAAAATATTTATCTAAAAACCTACTCGTAACAACTACTAGATAACGAATAAACACTTACCTCAGTCTTTTCAAAATAAGAATAACAAAATTTCAATCAGATTTTTCGAATTTCTAATATTTTTAGGTAGAATGCACTCGCGATTCATGCACTAGTGACCGGTGTTTGACAGCTGTCAAAACTAGCGGGATACGTTTCGGCGCGTCGGCGTGCGCGCGGCGAATGAGGCTTGGCTTCGACCTATGACTACCAAACGAGTATTGCGCGGATTTGCGCGAGCGATTGCGACATACTACGCAGGTACTTGAAGCGTTCCTATGTGATGTGTTAGGTAATAATATTCCTGATCTAAATCTGATCTGATAAGTGATTTGTCTTGCTTTTAAACTAGATAGTATTTAGTTATTTACAGGGCAGCAACCTTAGTTTTGACAATTCATGAAAGGCATTTTTGCAAAAATTGTACCTTCGATAATTGTGGGGGTACTCTATAATGCTGAGTTTTACTAGAATCCAATTGATTTATGGAAAAAAATTAACCTTTTTTTACTTTTGACTTTACTTAAAAGGTGAAAGAGCCTGACTTAGGTACGAATAAAATTTAATTGAACTATGATTATAAAATCTACATTCTAATATCAACCTAATAAACACCAATATACGTTATCTTATCCCTACCTATGTTATCTAATCTCTTACATATGTCAGCTGTCAGAAAATAAAGAAATTTTTATCGATGTTAAATTTTCTAAATTTGTAGTGTGTGAACATCTTGTGTGATAACACCTTTAAAAATTTTATGTCAAGGGGATTCTGGTGAACCGATGAGTTCACTGGGATCCCCTGGGGGATCGGGTTACGTTTTTTTGGGTGAGGCCTCCAGGATCCCCTGATCCTGGAGCAGTGGCGTAGCTAGGTAACCAAGGGCCCTGGGGCAAATTAAAAAATGGGGCCCCACTGCTATGTAAACTGATTCATCATCATCATCATCATTTCAGCCGTAAAACGTCCACTACTGAACTAAGGCCTCCCTCATGGATCTCCATGAGGGGTAGTTGCCATACTCACCACGCTTGGCAGGCGGGTTGGTGAGCGCAGTATGGGATGTTGATATACGGAAAGACGCTGCTGCCCATCTTCCGGAGATGTCCCTTAGCAGGCTCTTACTGCATCCACGGGTAGGAGAGGAGGGGTAACATTCTACTGCCGGCACCCCACGGCTCATTGTATAACGCGAAATATCGTGAAAAATTGCAAGTCAGGTGACTGTAGGTACATTAATTCAGGTCCGCGGACAGGAGATCGTTCATGGTCTCCATCGTTAAATGTGGTAACACTAACGGTGATAATTTTTTTTCCGGGGATTCCCCCAACGACACTTGTGGCGTAGGTATCATTGTGTTTCTCTATCTAAAAAAAATTATCACCGTTAGCGTTCACTATCCGTCAAATTGACAACACTGCAATGCAAAGACATTTTCCACTAGACACGTTATGCTTGCAAAATGAATGCAATCACGTTCAACCAATTTTTGCGGGGTACGGGGGGAGTGATTTTTTGCTGTCTTAGTTACGCATATAGCGCACTGTTTCACAATTCTATAAGATGTTCTATAGTGATCGACGCAATCGATGAAATTCATGAATCAAAATGAATGAATGACGAAAAATGTAGGAGTTTGGTTACTTACATTTCGATTTGAAATTATAGTACCTAAATACGATCGTTTGCCTGTACTTCGTAAAAAAAATATTTTAATAGTGATTTCACTGTTCACCCTCATCCCGAGGCTTCAATTGCGTGCACCTAACGCCTTTAATTAGCGCTCAAATTTACAGATTTTCTTTATGAATTCCGACAAATAGAACACTAATTAATAAGATACTGAGGTGCAGCCCCGGCATTACGTACGACACACTGATACACAGAAACCAATTAAGAGAAGGTACAATGTTTGCACGCCAGTATAGGAGCAGGAGTGAGTTCGTTTGTTGTCCTCCAGAGGTACAAACAATAAATAAATAAAATTATTTATTTTATTTATTTATTTGTTTATTACATGACTAGAACTGGATAAATGCTTTATTGTACCACATAACTAGAACTGGATAAAACAATCGGCACAACGTCTGTCGGATCAGATAGTAATTAAATAAACAGAAAAAAATAGTGAACTCGCTACAAAGGTTTATTTATTTTACTTCCCCACTAGAAAATAATTTTTTAACGTTTGACGAAAATACAGTTTTGGTATGTACCTGTAGTTTTCTTTTCTTAGACATACATATTTATTATTAACATTTATGAATATCTTTGTAATGAACGAATGGAAAATGAACGGTATAATCCAGACTTGTTTTGGTAGGTCACAAGTTTAGTTAAATTGCATTAAAATTTGAGTACTTTTTAAAATGGCGGTATGAATGAAATAATTACATCACATTTATTTAATTTTACGAAAAAATACCTGCTTTTATGGGATAAAATTGTACTTGTTGAAAAGAAATATTGGCGGATCAGTCACTATAATTTTTACAAAACAATACACCTAGTCAATTTTTTAACTAATGTTTGTCCTCGTCAACCACCAACGCACTGACAAGACAATTTCGGTCAGTTAGGCTAAAAGGCTGACTGAGTGACAGCGGGGTATAGGGCGAGATCGGCCGAGTAACGCGTCCTGTGGAAAATGTCTTTGCAACACTGCCAACCTACAGAAAGTTAAAAACTGAGTTGTCATGATTAAAGTGGGGTTGCCTGTCATATTTATTTTGAAAATGGGAGAAATTTCTAAAAGTTCAGTTCGATCGAAATTTCTGGTAAGGATTGGAGGGCCCCCTGAGCTTGAGGGCCCCGGGGCACTGCCCCGCCTAGCCCCTGGGTAGCTACGCCACTGTCCTGGAGGCCTCACCCAAAAAAACGTTCCTTCAAAATCACAGAGCGGTTCATATTTTTTTGCGCATGCGTTCATAATCCGCCAGTAGCATCACCGATGCACAAATTGACAATGAGACGTTTTCATTAAAACTAAAAACTTAAAAAAAAAAACCCTCGAACCTTATACCGTCTGTAAGGTATTAACTAAACTATTTTTGAAGTTTATTAATAAAAATCATAAACTTTTTATGAAAACTTTATACTAGTCGCTCAAATAAGTGATATGGATTACCAAACATACCGGAATACTTTAAACCGAAAACTCAATTAATATTAATTCCTGTTATTAAGTTTTGGTAAACGTAAAAAAAACATACACTGACTTCTAACAACAGGTCTACGCTTAGCTACGAAACCCTACATAGCGCGTGGCCCGACACGCACCTGGCCTAATTTATTATTTTTTACTGAAAAAGTACTCATTATTGACAACTACAAAATACAACTCACGCGACGCGCATGTCTTACTCACTGACCACGAGGAAGCG
Source organism: Pasiphila rectangulata (assembly GCA_963082625.1). Classification (NCBI taxonomy): domain Eukaryota; kingdom Metazoa; phylum Arthropoda; class Insecta; order Lepidoptera; family Geometridae; genus Pasiphila; species Pasiphila rectangulata. The sequence continues at coordinate 18,114,151 of OY720254.1, forward strand.
CGCGGTGTGACGCAACCCTAATTCTAGAGACCATTCGGAATAACCAGTTACCTAACTTTACGATGCAAAATCATTGACAATGATTTACGCCTCTGTAGTATAATACGAGTACCTTGGTTACGGTACAGCTTGCATGTAAACCAGCGTTTACGAACGTAAATGTCTAACTTTAATTTGTTACCGGCTGTAACTGTTATGGGACGGAAAGGTAAAATACAAGGATATGGTTAGAGTAGGTACCTAAATTAATCCGCATCAACAATGGGAAGTTTACTGTTTTACTATTATTAGTTTACTATTAGGTAAACTTCTAAGTATTGTTGCTATTGATCCTAATGGACAGTCGTCATTAAAGAAGATATTTTAATTTTTTATTTTATTTATTTATTGATAAATGGTCCTTACATTCGTTTCAGCCGTAAATCGTCCACTACTGAACACAGGCCTCGCTCATGGATCTCCATGAAGGGTAGTTGCCATACTCACCACGCTTGGCAGGCGGGTTGGCGAGCGCAGTAGGTACGGGATGTTGGTACACGGAAAGACGCTGCAGCCCATCTTCCGGAGGTATCCCTTTGCAGGCTCTTACTGCATCCATGGGTATGAGAGGAGGGGTATTCTACTGCCGGCAGCCCACGGCGAACATTACTATTATTTTATTTTATTATGTTGATATTTTCATTGATAGATTTTGACTTTGCACAATTATTACAGATAGGTACCTTTTAATATATAAATTGAAATAATGAAGGGAGGGAAGGTGTCTCGTGCGTGTGGCATAGATTTTTTATAAAGACTTCGGAGAAAAAGATTTTAGAGAAACCAAAATAAAGCCCAATTTGCATATCTAAGCCTTAATTTTTCAATAAAAAAATCGACTTCAATTCAACTCAAATCAATTTAAGGTGAAACAAATTTTTCATAAATGACGGAGTTCTGAGGTTACGAAGATGAAAAAAATATAGATAAAAATACAGACGACTTGAGGACCTCCTTTCTTCTTTACAATCAACGTCAACAATTTATAGCTTGCCATTAAAGAGCCCGCACTACTCACAGTGGACGGCCCGCTTTATAGTTAACCGTTATAGATGGAGTAACTTGGAAATCTTGAACCCTTGAAAGGGAAAATTGAATCCCTTCGACAAGTTGTTGTCGGGAATTGGCCACATACGAACCAAACAGAAGAAGTAGGTTCCGTTACAAGCGAAATTACGATTTATTTACGTTGTAAGTTCTTAACATAATGCAAAGAGATAATGCAATGAGTCCTCTATTTTGTGGACCATGTGCTAATGTCTGCTCTGTTGTAAACCGAAAAGGAAGAGTATCAGCTTTGAAGAATCTGCTTCAATTCCGTCAAACGTTGAACCTACGTTTGACGGAGTTGGATATACAAAAGACAAAAGAAAATTGTTGCCTAAATTAAGACTATAACAACTTCGAGAAAAACGTCAATCATCGAATCCAACTCGGATGGGCAGCATTTGGGAAACTTCGCAACGTCTTTTCGTTCAACATACCTCAGTGCCTGAATACGAGTCTTCAATCAGTGTGAGTAATTGTATTGTATTGCCTTATGAATAAGCTTGAGTCGCTCAACAAGCTATGGAGAGTTTGGAGAGGGAGGGCTATGCTCGAGGTTTCTCTATGGGATCGAATCAGAAATGTCACTGAAATAGCCAGACGTATTAGCACGTTGAAGTGGCAATGGGCGTACATATATCGCGCAGAGCGGATGGCCGATGGGGCCGCAAAGTTCCTAATGGAGGCCACGGACCGGCAAGCGCAGCATAGGGCGTCCACCTACAAGATGGGCAAACGACTTGATTAGAACTGCAGGCGTTGGATGCAGGTCGCATCCAACCGCAGTACTTGGATATCAGTGAGGGAGGCCTTTGTCCAGCAGTGGACGTCCGACTGATATGATGAAATTATGACTTTAACCACCGAAGTAGGTTTTTCTGTTAAGTACCTACCTTCTTTTCCTAACTCGCGTGTCATCTGAAGTAAACCGATAATCAAATATTAACTTTATTCTATTAATTATTTAAAAGTAGTTTTATTTTGTAATTTATGTTATGACGCTTCGATGGTCTATGCGGCCGCACAGAATAAAGTATTTTCTAATTTGATTTGATTGGATAAATGCTACGTCGTTTCAGACTTTATTTGTTTATAAATAATAATAAATAAAAATAATAATAAATAATAGCTTAATTTTTTTTTCTTACATACCGGGTGCGGCGATTGAACTGTCCGTATGTGAAAATGAAATATTTCTGTTAATTTTCAATATTTATTTATACACTTTTGCCATGTGAAAATAGAAAGTTCAAAGTTTTATTATCACTTATTCCGAAGGAATAAAACCGCCATTAGCCTTTACTACAAGCTGAAGTCTCTTTCTGAAAGAAGCGCAGGCTGCTCGAATGACATTGTCACTCAAACAATTCCATTCTCGCGTAAGAGTTACTTTGAGCGCTTCCAGCGATGTGTGTTTTTTAGCACAGGCCCTGGCCTGTAAAACACCCCAAATACAGATTCAAGTCGGGCGATGACGACGGCCACATATCTCTGTCGATCAGCACTGTAACGTTTGCTTTCAACCAATTTTGCGTTCCAATTGCTCTGTGCGATGGTGCCGAGTCTTGCTGGAAAGTCCAACGCTCAGAACCGAATGTGTTGCGTGCCCACGGTATCATCCCTGGTCGCAAGACTTTATCTCGATAGATTTGTTGATTTATTTTGACTTGGTTGCGACCCATTGGAAGAAAAACGAGCGGAGAACGGCCTTTTTCAGACACCGCCGCCCAGACCATGATTTGGTTGGCTCCTTGGCGTCGAGTGACTTGCAATTCGTCTGAATGGTCGCTGACACGTCCCTTCAACCAAACACGGTCATTTTGTTTGTTTAAAAACTGTTCAACGCAAAAAGTTTTCTCATCTGAAAACACCAAGTTTAGAAGCTCGCCAGAGTCGAGCAAGCGAATCAGCTCTTTCGATCGATCCAACCGTTTGCTACGCTGTAAAGCAGTGAGTTCCTGAGAAAGGTTTTTTTGAATGGTTTGACTTTAAGCTTTTCCTTTAATATGCGACGAACGCTGCCATCGCTCACCTTGAGATCCTTCGCGAGCTGGTTTGCTGAGCGCGCTGGATTTCTGTCTAATCGATGACGCACCTTTTCGACAACTGCTGACGCCGTTGCAGTACAGCGTCTTCCGCCACCATAGCGTTTCGAAATTTTGGCGGCGTTCGATTCAGTGGTTCGAATTTTAAAACAGTTTGATAGAGACGGACAGTTCAATCGCCGCACCCGGTATAATGTAAATCCATTATTGGTCGTAGGATATACATAATTTTGTAATTTAGGATAATGGTGATTAAGGACTGTGGATTTTGTTTAAATAAATAAAATAAATTAATAATGTGTTCTTATCACGAAAGTTAGATAAAGACAAAAGCTATGCTATCACGTTTATCAGAGCAGAGACGATCTATGTTTTTTTATCTTAATGTGTTATTTTTCACGTACCTATATACCTTTGAGATCCTAAGATATGGTATTATATTCTGGGGCAATTCTATCGGAAAAGAAGCCATTTTCGTGGCACACAAGAAATGCGTAAGGGCCGTATGTAACCTAAAACGTACAGATAGTTGTAGGGAGTATTTTATTAATCTTAATATTTTGACATTGCCTTCATTATATATTTATGAAGTTGCTTTATTTGTAAGAAACAATATGCAATTATTTAAAAAGTTTAATAGCAAGAGGAAAGTTCTTAAAATCAGATGTCCACTAAATAAGACAGCAATGTAGAATAGAATAGAATAGAATAGAATAGACATTTATTTAGTTCACAAAAACAGCACAGACATAAGACATTACATAACACATTTATCTTAGTTTATAACAGGAGGTAGGAACATAAAAGAGTAATAAAATAAAAGAGTTGGTAAAAACTAAAACAGCAAAAAAATAAAACAAAAAACATGAATCAAATTAAGAAAAAAGACAGATTATAGAAAACTTATTAATTAAATTGTTGAAACAATACTATTAAACTAAACAATACTACTAACTAAACAATATTTTAATATACACTAACTAAGGGTACTACTGGCTGGTCTGCGCTGATAATGTTCTAAAAAAGGCTAAGAACTACAATATCAGGAATAAAGACAAACTGCGAGCCAAAAATCTGGGATTTACAAAGGACGAGGAAACTCCCATTTATGTATCTGAACAGCTGACGCCAAAGGCTGCACGTCTTTTCTTCCTTGCTCGCGACCTAGCCAAGTCTAAAGAATACAAATACTGCTGGTCATCATACGGTAGAGTTTATGTCAGAAAAGAAGATAATACTCGTGTCATACAAATTAAAACAGAAAACCAAGTACAGAGCCTTTTTCAAGTCGCATGACTATGTATCATAACAGAAAATATTTCAGCTAAATTACTGTACACAAAAATAAAAATAGAATTATATACACAATGCGCTCACAAGTTATCTAAAACTACCCAAAACATACTTCAAGTACAACATAATATTTACAATTACCATTCAACACCATACACAATTTACAATACACACTTTTCATGTAAAATATCAAAGTATATCTTTTGTAAATTTTGTTTTTATTGTCGCATCAAAATTACACACTCAACGATATTTTTATACAATACACAACGCACCTCGATACTTCTGGTAAATACTGTAATATCTACAAACACTGTCTATGATGGATAATAATATAGGAATAAACGAATTAGATTGTTCTGAAATAGCCCGCTCCTTCGAGTGTTCAGTTGAAGACTTAACAACAAGGTTTCCTTTTAAACATTCCGATATTGCATTACTTACACAGAATATCAGAAGTATTTATAAGAATTTTCCTGACTTAGAATCCAATCTTACCTTACTTAAAATTAATTTAGATATATTGGTTTTGACGGAGTGTAGGTTAGCTGAACACAAAAATATACCTAACTTGTCAGATTATAATTCTTTTATAACGACTTCTCATCTCAACCAAAACGATGGGGTAACTACCTACATAAAGAAAATTCACAACGTCCAAGTAAAAGAAATATTGTTAACTCATGCATCTTGTCTCCAAATTTTTCTCCATAATATTATAATTCTCAGCATTTACCGTTCACCTTCAAACAAAAATGCTGAACATTTCATTGAATCGTTGAATAAACACTTGGAAACTTTAAAAAACTATGAAACCATAATAATAGTCGGTGATATAAATATAAACACTCTGCCTAGAGATTCTGAAACAGGTTATGAGAAAAAGAATAGGTTAACTTACTTAAATATACTAGCGATGCACGGACTTTTGTCTGGACATAATTTACCAACCAGAGAAGATGCGTGCTTAGACCATGTAATTATAAAATTAAACAAACAGAAACATTCTGCCTCTATTGCTGTAGTTAACACCTCAATTACTGATCACCTTACAGTTTTACTCAATATCTCTAAAATAAAAAACAAACATTCTTGTAGGTTTAAAACAATAACAGATTACGAAAAAGCAACTAAATATTTAACAGAAGAAGGTAATATCGCAGATTTACTTAAACAAAATGATTTAAATTATTTATGTGACAAATTTATAAATCTCATTCAAAATAGTCTCTCTACCTTTACGAAAATAGTTCGTATACCCCGAAGTAAACAAATAATTAAACCGTGGATTACCCAGGGCATTTTACGTTGTATTATAAATCGAAACCACATGCAAAGAAAATTACGGAACAACCCTAACGACGAAATACTTAAATTAACATATAGGAGATATAGAAATTATTGCAATAATTTAATAAAAAAGTTAAAACGGAAATATGAAAGAGAACAATTAAATAAAAACTCTAAAAATAGTAAAAATCTCTGGCAGACTATAAATAAAATTACTCATTACAAACCTATGAAAACCCCCAATATACAACTTCTGGACATCAAATCATCACCCAAAGAGTCTGTTGAATTCGTAAATAAGTTTTTTGTCAATATAGGTAAAGATTTGGCGCAAACGATTTCTAACTGCATTGTTAACCAGCCATTAACTATTAACTCTCTATTTAGAACACCTAAACCAGTTTCTTCGTTTGTCCTACTAGAAACGGACCCTGAAGAGGTAAATATGGTCATAATGAAACTTAAATCGGAAAGTGCGCCTGGCGTCGACAATATTCCGACGAGGTTCTTGAAGCTTTCTAAAGATATCTTGATACCAATCATTTGCCACCTAGTCAATCTTAGTTTTAGCACGGGAATTTTTCCGAGAATACTCAAAAAGGCTATCATAACACCGGTATATAAGAAAGGGAATAGAGACGATATCAACAATTATAGGCCCATATCAGTTCTTTCATCGATCTCTAAAATACTAGAAAAGCTTATTAACTCACGAATACTGAACTATTTTAACAAATTTAATATACTCTCCGACTCACAATATGGATTTAGAAATGGTCGTTCTACGGAAGATGCTATCGCTGCTCTAACCAAACACATCGTAGAACAAGTTGATCGTAAGCGAAAATGCCTGGCAGTGTTTCTAGATTTAAAGAAGGCGTTTGATACAGTCTCTATTCCCTCTCTTATAGATAAGCTAGAAGAAAATGGCATTCGAGGAAAGCCCCTCGATTTGTTATCTAACTACCTCCATGAACGAAAACAAAGGGTTAGGGTTGGTGGGATCGTAAGTGAAGACGAGGACATTTGCTTTGGAGTGCCGCAAGGCAGCGTACTGGGTCCGACACTGTTTCTTGTCTACATCAACGAGCTCTGCAACCTTAAACTCAGTGATGCCAAAATTTTCTCCTATGCAGATGATACTGCCATCGTCTTTACTGGAAAATCATGGACCGATGTTAAATTGAATGCTGAAACGGGACTTTCGTTGGTATCGAAATGGCTTAGCACTAATTCTCTTACTCTAAATGTTTCAAAAACAAACTTTATGACTTTTACCATGTATAACAACTCACAACCTCTTTCTGATTTTACTATAAAAATTCACTCCTGCGACCGTAGTGCTCTGTCATGTCCCTGTCCTGAAATAAATAAAGTAAAAACGACCAAATACTTGGGTATTATGATTGACCAACGACTGTCTTGGCAAGCACAGATAGAGCTGTTGGTGGGCAGACTCAGAAAGCTTATTTGGATATTTAAAGGCTTAAGACATTCCGCTCCTAAACATCTATTAAGACAAATTTACGTTTCCTTGGCAGAATCAGTTATAAATTACTGTATTACTGTCTGGGGGGAGCCATAAAGACAACATTTATAAATGTAGAAAGAGCGCAAAGGTCGCTCATCAAAGTCATGTATTTCAGACCATACAGATACCCAACTAAATTATTATACAATGAATCAGGATTACTAACTATCAGACAACTATATATTCTATATACAGTACTTAAAGTACATAAACACTTAGACTTTGACCCTAACAAAATAACACAGCGTAGGAAAGATAAAATTGTTAAAACCACATCTGTAACATCTAAGTTTGCTGCACGCCAATTTACATCTCAATCCGCTTACCTATATAATACAATTAATAAAAAACTGAATATTTATGTCTTAAGTAATTATGAATGCAAAAAGAATCTTATAGAATGGCTACTACACTTAAGCTATGATGAAACAGAAGCACTGTTCAATAAATTGAATTAGGTAATGTTTTAGAACGCTCCTAACCTCTACCCTATTTAATTTATACTGCTCTACTACATAAAACTATTTATCATATTTAACATATCAGACATTCTACTCTTTCTTAACACCCACACACACACATACTTTCACACACACACACACACACACACACAAACAAATGCGCGTACAGAACAGTTTTTATAAAAATCATAAAGAAATAAGGTCAATGTAACTTATTTCTTTTGTAATGGTAAAATTTTTGTCTCTTCTTTATCTATACAAACTTAACTAAATATACTATAACTAAATATACAGTTTAATAATACCACCCTAAAATTAATAAAAATAGCTTAATCTACTTAATGTTATTGTTTTTTGGCAGAGCGAGATTTCCCTAACACAGGTATTATTTACTTAAAAGGGAATCTCAAACTATGTTATTGATAAGTAAATTAAGTTGATGAATAAATATTTTTGTATTTGTATATTTGTATTTAATGTGCACTAAAAAGGAGGCAGCCTCAGCTTGTGTTGCTCCGCTCCTGGAATAGGAATGGAGCAACGCTGGTTTTCAGTCTGCTCCTATTTACCATTAAAGTAGCAATTTCGTTGTGTGTTGTACCCAAACTGGTATACAGTCGAAACTCGTTACGGTATAATAGCGCTGTCAAATCGTGTGTGCAAATAGCCCTAACCAACCATGTGTATGTAAGTAACCTAACCAAACCCTAACTCTAACCAAACTAAAAGCTGTAATGCATGATGGCGTGTTAGATTATTATTTAGAAACATGCATTACAACTAGACAACAATTTAAAATTATTTCTGGGAATAGATGTGCAATGTACAATAAGAGTGTATTTTGTATGGCACCCCGGATATACAACCACTTACCTAATAACATCATAGAGATAAGTGACAATAATAGTTTTAAAGCAATACTTAAAAAATGCTTAACACAAAAGGCTAATTATAATGTCAATGAGTATTTTAAGGACAAATTTTCTTGACATCATGTTTTAATTACATACCTATTTTATGTTTATTTTTTATTTTTTTGGCATTGTCTTGTTTTGGTTTATGGTGCATAATATTATTTCCTCTCTGACATTATATACATATTAATTTAAATCGTGACTTATAGAATTGTAATCAAATTGTAGCCGATAATATTTTTTGCATGCTTATGAGCTGATCATGACTGTATTATACTATAATACTATTGACATCTTATGTAACTCATGTTTCGCAAATAAATGAATATGAATATGAGACTTAAATAAATATTTTCTATTTCTATTAAGAGCTAAAATCAGTACCTATCTAAGTCCTATTTGTAATAATTTTTTAACCGACTTCTAAAAAGAGGAGGAGGTTCTCAAGTTGGCTGTTTTTCATAATCTTTGTTATCTCAGGACTCCGTCGCTTGTGAACAGATTTGAAAAATTATTTAGCTTCGTATTTTTTCCCATTTCAAACTCATTTTAAAACTCAGTTCTGATGAAGGGATCCATAGACAGAAGAATCGAGGGAGCTCCTCAAATGGTGTAGATAAACACATAGCGATTTCGGAATAGTTAGCTCAAGGTCAAATATTTGCATTCAGAAAGTACCTATGATTTGGTGAATTTTTTTTGTTGATAAATTATAGAATTTTAGTGAATAAATGATTTAATTTAATTTCTTAAGACCTTCAAGAAAGAGAATGCTTGTAAAATGTAAGTTCATCAAAATTGATTAGACTTCCTCGTCACCTCAAAGCACCAACACCTCTCCATGGGTTTTAAATAAAATACGATTTGAATGATTTATCGTAATGTTAAGGCCTTAGCTCATTAACCACTTAAAAGAATGGTGAAAAATACTATGAATAGGTTTTGCCCGCGACTTTGCTAATTTAAATCCGGATTCAGCCCTTATCTTATTGGTTCGCGATAACTCGTGTTTATACTATCTAACGATTACGTTGAGAGCAAATTTATAAATTCTTATTAAAATGAATCTGACTTACCTAAGTATTCGGTCTAAGTCCTGCGTGCGCGCCGATCCGTCCACAACTGCGCTTCGATAGCGCGGGCCCGCCCTATATGTCGTATATAGGTGATGCCCTGATAGACCCTATCTGTGTGTTGTGGACCGTTAAATCTGAGCAGGATTTAAGATAGTTTTGGTATTTTTAAATAAGTATTAAAGTAATACACGATTATGGAGGCGGAAGACTCGATGTACCGACAGCATTTAATTCAATAATTTATTCGAAGACAAATAAATCAATATTGTAACACTTATTAATGTACCTAGTAAAAAACATGCATTGTTAAATATATATAAGATATTTTTACGAGCTGGGGGTTCGGGCTTAAATAATGTAGTCCAATTAAACCAAAATAACACTTTAATCACAGACCACACCTATAAAAATCTCACAGCAGATTCACACAGGAACACTTCTTCACTGTACAGCACTGATCACACTATAACACTCGAATATATCGCACTGTTTATTTCCGTGGCCAAATCAAGACTGTCCGCTCGGCAAACACGCTCACGTATTTATATCGCATATAAAGAAGATTCTAGTCGCCGAAGTTTCTAGATTCACACGCAATAGAGACAGGACAACAAAAGACAAGTAAACAACTTTTTACAACTTTATTTACAACCCGCACTAGTATTTCAAATAGGTTTGTCTAGATACTTCACGTGTTTGTGTCGAAAACAATAGGGATTTTGGACTCTTTCGGCCGCTCGCACACCGGTCCTTTCTGGATCTTTCGCTAACTTACTAGTTAACGTTTGCGCACGGCGCAACAATGTTATAAACTATTTAAAAATAATCAATTATTTCAATAAATAATACACATATCATTCGCTTCCCACCCCACTTCCCACTACACGTAATTTTTTTCGCAGTTCTAATATATCTAATCTAAATAGCCCATCGGATCCCATTGCTGGGCAAAGTCCTCCCTTCCCTTTCTCCATTAGTCTCGGTCCAGAGCGATAGACCGCTATTCTGGGCATTGAGCGTCTAGTTCATCCCGCCACCTGCGCTTGGCCCCGGCAGACCGTGCTAGAAACTCCACACTACGCTTCCAACCATAATCGCCGATGGTGTCCACATAAATCCATCAAATTGAAATGAGACTGGGCCGGACACATGTGCCGGAAGTCGGATGAAAGGTGGGCTGTCAATTGCTTTCACCTCAACTGGAACCACTTCTATAAGCCTAACTGCCTGATACCGGATGCTTTGCTACGAACATCCTTCGACTCATTGGGGCCCCTACATCTTTTCTTGTAGTAGTGAGTCTTATTATTCTTGCCTCTGGTACAAATATTTCATACATGAAGAGACTGGACATTTTAGCGGTCGCGGGAGAGCAAGGCCCTGTTCACGAGTGATGACGAAAATCACAAGTTTTAACAAAATTACACTTTTGAAAATAAAGTGCACAAATACACTGTAATGTAAGGCACTGTTTGTAATTAATTATGTTGTTTGTGTGCTCTGTAGCAAATAAATGAATGTCTATGTCTATATCTACATAAGCAATTTTTATTTCTGTAAAGCCTAATTAACAAATAAATGCTTATTATAGACCTAATGTTAGGTTTCGACACCTCGCTCTAACTTAGCTCGTGGCTTGTGCTGCAGACGCGAGGGTTCTCTACCTCAGCATAGTTTATTTAGCTATACAAAGTTAACTATTACGATTACGTTTACTGTACAAGAAAAATCGTTACATTTCATAATAATATTAAAAAAACAAAAGATAAAAAGAAGGTGTATAAGCTAATACTAATATTATTTTTTTAATTAAAACTATGTCTAAATAATACGGATTTTGAGGTTACATGCTTAGAATTTCCAAGCATAAAAGTGTGGTGTGTCAAACAAAAGGCTGTCTCAGCCATAGTTGCTAGGATAAAAGATTCTGACACTTTTAGTTCTGGTGACATCATCATCATCATCCGTGTTGTACAAAAGATCTTATTAAATAAAATTTTCTGACATGGACTAGGGCACAACAATATTATAATGACACTAGGTGACAATTAATCCATATTATATACTATATATTATAAAATATTATAAAGCTGAAGAATTTGTTTGTTTGTTTGCTTGAACGCGCTAATCTCAGGAACTAACTGGTCCAATTTGAAAAATTATTTTAGTGTTAGATAGCCCATTTATCGAGGAAGGCTATATAATCATCACGTTAAGACTAATAGGAGCAGAGTACCAATGAAGAATGTTTCAAAATCGGGTTTTTTTTCTTTTAAGAGCTTCCGCTGCGCTGCGTGCGCTGCGTAAGCGGTTAAAGTGTCGCGATAATCATGTATGACAGAATTGTTCCCCCTTAAAAGATCTAAAAAAAGTCAGTGACAGCAATATCTTTCTCTTAACCAACCTTAAGAGATAGATATACATACTTATGCGCTCACTGAAACCTTTTTATGCTAACCAAATTGGTTCGAAAATATGCATTAGGTATTTGCGAAGGTGTTTTTATAAACATGATATTAATTCTTATCCAAATAAATATTTTATTAATCACAAGTAAGTATTTGATTTAAAATAAAACTGCCTTTTACATCATTTGATTTCAATGAATATCTTTCCTCTAAATCCGAGTGGCCTTCCCCCACGTTCATCACGATCATTCATAATCCGAGTGGCCTTCCCCCACGTTCATCACGATCATTCATATTAATAACTGGCACTCCAATTATTGTGTTGCTAAGAAACCTTCATCATGCATCATTTCAGCCGTAAAACATCCACTACTGAACTAAGGCCTCCCTCATGGATCTCCATGAGGGGTAGTTGCCATACTCACCACGCTTGGCAGGCGGGTTGGTGAGCGCAGTACGGGATGTTGATATACGGAAAGACGCTGCTGCCCATCTTCCGGAGGTGTCCCTTAGCAGGCTCTTACTGCATCCACGGGTAGGAGAGGAGGGGTAACATTCTACTGCCGGCACCCCACGGCAAAGAAACCTTAAACCACCAAATTTATGCAACGGAACTATATTTATTTATTTTATTTATTTATTTATTTATTTTAGGAAGACTAACAGCACAAATCAAACATAATATATATAAGTAATCTAGAATCAAACGGCTAATAACAAGTCTTCACTTTTAGAAATATTATAGAAATGGAGCACGAAAGTAAATACAAGCTTATAACAAACAAAGGTGATTTAGGTTAACAAAAGTTATTAAATAAAGTTAGTTAAATTCAGTCAAAGAAATCAGAACTCAATAAGCGCCTCATCCTTGCCACGCTACAGTCGAACAAATCCACAGAAGTATTATGATGTTTATTGAAGCCGTCACAGACCCGCCATAAGTACGAATTACACCGATAGTTGGTAGATACTGTTTTCAAGTAGAATGTGGGAATATACCTACGAAACCTGTTAGGGACATAAAATTGCAGTTTACTAAGTAATTCGGGACAATCTATTTGACCAGTTACCAGCTTGCTCAAGTAAAGAACATCTGCAATTTCACGTCGCCTAGCAAGTGGCAAAAGGTGATATTTTCTGCATGATAATTCATAGTCGTGTAGGTAAGTCTTGGACCGGAAATTTAGGAATCTGATGAACTTCTTTTGAATTTTTTCAATCCGATCAATGTAGATATTATAATTTGGATTCCATATCTGACATGCATATTCTAAGTTACTTCTCACAAAAGTGCAATATAATATTTTTAAAAGACTCCAAGTAAAATTTCTTCGCAATAACGTGATTGGTGCTACAGTTTTGAATGGTCCCCAATGATACCAACGGATTTGCCTTTTAACTCATAAATAATTCAATTTCCGGTGAAGGTATCAAAATAAACTAAAATAAACATTTAAGCACGTAGGAATAGGTTAACGACAAGATTGTTTTTCGCACGGGCAACTATATGTTGCCATATCGAGATCTGGTTCTTTTCCATTTTCTTGCTGCCTGTACATTTTTTTCCAAAATCTGTGAATGCATCCTTACAACGTTTTGTTTTCCTTACCGGTTAAGGTACTCTTACTGTCCCGTCTCAAAATCCATCCTTGAGGCCTACTCTTCAAATGAAATGATTTTAAATGAAAAATGTTTATTGACTACACAAAGTACAACACACAAATGAAAAAAACGGAGAAAAGCAAAAACAGTTGCACAGAAGGTAGCTAACGTGAAAACTGAGTAATACTCTTGAATACAAATTGCAATCTATCGAAATCTTAATCAAGCCAAACTAACTCTTATGTCCATTACGTTAAGATTGCCATTCTGACGATTATCGTAATCGTTTTATAGAGTAGGCGCCCTGTATATCAGCGTAATTGAGTAGGTAGGTGCGCATTGCAGTTTTTTAGATCCTTATGCTAACTAAATCAAAATAAATAATTAAATCAATACGTAGGGACGCATTGACATTCAATGCATGTCCATCGTAAATATCGTGAACTAGGCAGGTACACCGACTAAAATGTATAATCAGCTGCATTTTCATTTATTTATTCGACCTTGTACCACAGATTACAGAAACTAACTAACTGCTTGTACTACCACAAAGGGGGGCCGTCCACTGCGATATGTTATGGCACATTTATGAGTCAAAAGCATAATGAACCCCACATGACTTAAGAACTCGAGTTAAAATTTTGACACCACCTTTCAGTCTCCTATTTAATCGAAATAATAATACTTATATATATTTACCACAAAGCTAGCCGTCCACTGCGAGAAGTAATAGTATATTAATGACTCTATATGTGACTATACATATATATGAATGTTTGGTAAAACGTTTTTGCTCTGTAAGCTATAGAGCTATTTCATCATTTTATAGAGCCATTATAGACAGGTGTTATAAAAGCTTCAAATATAGCCAGTGCTGATCAATATTACTCATATATTGATCTAGTAGAGTTTGAATTCACTTTTATGAATATAATTTGCTCTATAAGGTTTCCCTGATTACCGTTATATATATTGCGTTATAGCAGTGAAGAATATACCACAATACGTGCGAAGGAACACTAGCTGAGATCCGTCCCTTCTGGTTTTACTGCAGCACATCTTTCACTACCTACCCTCAGGGTCAATGACTGGATTACCGGTAGGATAGTACCTAGATAATTATATTTCTTGTTGTGGTTGGGGCATACGGCAGCATACTGCCTACATTTTTTTTGTGTTAACTTTGTATAAAGGTTCGATTTATTTTTATTATTATTATTTTTTCATTGTTATCCTTTGCCGTATGTACCTAGAATTACCCGTTCTGTTTAATATCAATTGGTACCTCCAATATTATTGCTTTTGGTGCTAGGTACTATGTTATTTATTATTATTTTTCTTTTTTGCCTTTTGTTCTATGCTTGTGCTGTTATGTAAACTAAATAAATATATTTCTATTCTATTCTAATACAAGCATTTAGCGACATTGTGGTTCCACAAAACACTGCAATAGTGCATGGTCTTTAGTAGTGTTAACGACGCCATAATATAGCATTTTTGCTCTATAATCGATTTTATGGACACTTATACAGAAATTAAAAGTGTTTTTAATCTCTATTATAGTCTTATTAGTTGTCTCTTAGATTAAGATTTCAGTGTATACGTTTGTAAGTGTTGCATATAAATCATTTTTCATTTTCATTTTAATTTTTCCAGAGACTTCTATAATGGTTTTGGATGTTCTTTTACGGAGTTACCATTTCACTCTATAGTACAAAACTTCGGTACCACATTTTACATTTTGAACGTCTACTTCATTTAAACATGAATTATTATTTTGTGAATAGAAAACAAAGTCGTCTGCATACTGTAACATGTTCACATTATTTAAAGAATTTTTTGAAATTTCGTAGGTTGCTATATTGAACAAAAGGGGTGAAATTGGATCTCCTTGTGGTAAGCCTCTGTTTGTCCATCTAACCATGCTACGATTGGTACCATCATCGTCCTAAATTTCCAAACATCTATTACTTAAAAACATTTACAAATATTTACATGTTAGTGACCCAATTTGGAGTCTATCTAAAATTAAAACCAGTTCTTCCGGCAAAATATTGTTATAGGCATTTTATATATCCAAAAATACCGCCAGCGTGGATGAACCTTAAGAAAATCCTATCTGTATTTGTGTAACAAGCCTGGCTAAGCAGTCTATGCATGACTGACATTTTCTAAATCCTGACGTCACCGGGGCTAGGATTTGATTGTGTTCTACAAACCACTCGATTACACAACATTTTATGAAAAATTTTACAAATACAAGAAATTAACGATATCGGTCGAAATTTAGGAATACTAATAGGGTCATTATTAGGTTTAGGTATTGGAATAAGCTGAATATCACGTCATTGTCTCAATGGCGTGATATTCATATGGCGTAATTTATTGTTTAAGCATAGGTAGAATGCTTAGACAATAAATTAAAAAAATTAAGTAAATAGATGCAACTTACCTACGTAGGGCAAAAAATAAATCATTGAATAGGTGATTTTATCCTTGCCGGGAGCAGTATCTTTTCTTTATATAGAATCAAGAATCAAGAATCAAAAAATACTTTATTCAGTGCGGCCGCATGGACCTTATTGACGCGTCACAAATTACAAAATAAAACAACACAAATAAATAGAATAAAGCACATAATTGAATCTGTTCACTTCAGATGACACGCGAGTTAGGAAAAGAAGTGAACAGAAGAACCTAACTCGGTCGTTATAGTCATCATTTAACAATTTTATTTTGTCTTATGTTACGTTTGACGGAGTTGGAGCAGATTCCGTCCCAAGTGGTTTTGTCCTCTAGGTAATCTGATATTTTATAATAAGCTTTATTGCACAGATTGCGTTTAATAATGTTTTTGAATTTATTCAATGATAACTTCTGCAACTCACTTGGGAGTTTGTTGTAGAAGCGTATACATTGCCCTTTAAAAGATATTTTCACCTTATGGAGCCTAGTAGTGGGCACAGCGAGTTTATTCTTATTTCTTGTATTTACATTGTGATTGTCGCTGTTTTTCTTAAACGAAGCAATATTTTTATGGGTGTACAACAGGTTCTCATAAATATATTGACAAGCTACTGTCATTATATTTATTTCTTTAAATTTAGTGCGAAGTGATTCTCTGGGACCCATATTGTAGATAGAACGAATAGCCCTCTTCTGCAGCACAAATACGGTGTCTATATCTGCAGCACATCCCCACAGTAGTAAGCCATAAGACATAATGCTGTGGAAATAGCTGAAGTAAACAAGTCTAGCGGTATCAACGTCTGTAAGAAGGCGGATTTTTTTGACTGCATATGCTGCAGAACTAAGCCTACCCGATAGTTGTTCTATGTGTGGGCCCCATTGAAGCTTATTGTCTAAAGTTATGCCTAAAAATACAGTTTTTTCTACAAGGTTTAAACTTTCACCTTTTAATTTAATCTTGGCATCAGCCTGTTTTACATTAGGAAGAGTAAATCTAATGCATTTTGTTTTATTTTCATTAAGTAATAGGTTATTGACATTAAACCAATTAACAACCTCTGAGATTGCATTATTCACCTCGTCATAATCGGTGGTACGTCGTTTCATTTTGAACAAAAGTGAAGTGTCATCAGCAAACAATACAATCTCATGATTGTTTTTTGACAAGATGAGGTAGATCATTAATGTAAATTAAAAATAGAAAAGGCCCAAGAATTGATCCCTGCGGTACACCCATTGTGACTACAGATCCCGAAGAACGTTTTCCATTAACATCAACTCTTTGTATCCTGTTACTGAGATAAGAAATAAGTAGATCCAAAGAGATATCTCTAACACCATAGTGGCGCAATTTTCCGATTAATGTTTCATGGTGTACACAGTCAAATGCTTTTGAAAGGTCGCAAAAAACACCTAAAGCGTCTTGCGACCTCTCCCAAGCATCATAGATATGCGAGACTAACTCTATACCAGCATCAGTAGTGGAACGGCCGCGAGTAAAGCCAAATTGCTTGCAGTGAAGCAATTTGTTGTCGGCAAAGTGCTTAGATAGCTGATTTAAAATAAGCTTTTCAAAAATTTTACTAAATGTCGGCAGTACTGATATCGGCCTAAAGTTAGTGGGGTCCGACTTAGAACCTGATTTAAATAAAGGTATTATTTTACTGTGTTTCATTAGATCAGGAAATACGCCACAGTCAATGCATTCATTATATATAAGAGCCAGCTCAGGTGCGATTGTGTCTACCAATGGTTTTACAATGTTTACAGAAATACCCCAGAGATCTGCAGTTTTCTTAACATTTAACATTTTAAAGGCTTTAACTATATCGCTGCTGTCCACATATTGGAAATTAAAATTACTATCACATTTAGGTACATTTTTGCTAAGTAAGGACTCGGCGATCAGGTGAGAAGAGTTTAAAGACTTTGTGGTAGAAACTGGAATGTCAGTAAAAAAAGTTTCAAATGCTTGGGCTACATCTTCATCACTTTTGTAGGTTGTATTATTATAATTTATTTTAAATTGGTTGTTAAAGTTACTCACATTTCCAGTTTCTTTGTTTATTATTTTCCAAGTAGCTTTAATTTTATTAACACTATTTTTAATTTTTGAACTTATATAATTAGACTTAGCAATATGGCAGACTTTTCTAAAAATTTTTGAGTAATTTTTAACCTTTTCTTTAAATTCTTCACTAAAATTATAATGTTTTTCACTATAAAGATCATATAATTTTTGTCTACTTCTATGTATACCCACTGTTGCCCACTCATTAAAGTTAAGATTATCTGTGACCATTATCGACTTTGATGTAAATATTGAATTGAACATATTGCTAAATGCATTGAAAAAATTGCAATATGACTCATTAGGGTTGTTATTTGAGTAGTGAGGTGGAAATTTTGTATTCAATTTACATTTCAGTTGTTCAGATCGATGCATGGTCACAGGTATAAAAGTAATTTTTCTTTTTACATTTTGTTTTTGTTGCTGTTTAATTTGAATGTGCTGACCTAAATGGTCTGACTTTATATTACTAATCAAGCCCTTATGGATAATTTTTATATTAGAATTTACAAAGATATTGTCAATACATTTAGCGGATGTTTCAGTTATTCTAGTAGGCTCCATAAACAATGGTTTTAGATTATATGAATTAAAAAGGCATGTTAATCTAGTACTTAAAGAGTAATTTTCTAAGAGATTAACATTGAAATCTATCTATCTATATATATCTGTTCTATATAAGCTTATGTATATATATATATATAGTTAGTACCTATATGTGTAATCAAAAAGAAATCATGGGTTTTACATAGCATTTACTTCATTTGTGCTAACGTAGGCACGACACTATCTTTATTTTCCTGTGTTTTATATATATGTGTACATCCATGACCATAAATGAAAACTTCTTAAGGCTTTTTTGTATAACTAGCCATCATTTGGATACCCATCATGCAAAATAAAATAAAATTACATATTACACACAGCAATTATCAAGACCTTACCTCTCTTGCTAAAAGTTAAAAACTGTGTTACACGATTTATATCAATGGTTACGGCAACATAATGTCTCTAAAACTACGAGCTATGGGAATTCTTGAGTTCAGTTGGCAGATCACGACTTTTAATATGACTTTAAAAGATAACTCAACATTATTACCATTGCTGCTGCATGCAAAAAAAGAAGGAGATACAGATATAACTTTTGTCGTCGACATGCATAATTAAATTTTAATAAAAAACTCGTAATCATTTATTCACAAATATAGACCTGAACAAAATATTACATACTTAGCGCCTATCAAAACCTTACCTCCCGTGCTAGTTAAAAAACTGTGTTGCGTAGGTACAATGAATTATTTTATTTATTTTATTTTTTATTTTATTTTATTCGGGAAAACAAACAGTACAATAACATAGAAAATTTAGAAAAGTAAGAGTAACACTTAAACCAGTGAAGTTTCCACCATTACATAATACATTTTACGAAAACAAACGTGAACGTGAACGTTATACAAAAACACAAGAAAATATCAAACAATTTTAACTATGGAATGGGTAGGTACTTAAAATTACAATTTATACTAACAATAACAAATAATTAAAAATTAAAAAAATAATAATAATAATAACATTTCTAAACCAGCCCTTCAAGTAGCCATGGAGGAAGAAGAGGAGGAGAGGGGAGAGTTGGCAATGCTATCATAACATATTTTACGGAACTCATTGGCAGTTATGTTAAATATATCGATATCAATAAATCTGTCATTATATACGTCACATACTCTGTTTAAAAACATATTTTTTTTATACTTTGTTCTGGTAATTGGGGTCCAAAAAGTTTTCTTTTTGCGAGAAGACAATCGGGCACAAGACAGATAAATATTTCCCAACAATAACTCTGAATCTATCAAATTTGTTAGAGTTTTGAACAAAAACATTTGGTCTTTAACAATACGACGATCTTGTAGGGTTTTGATGGGTTCCACAGCAGCAAACGGGAAACGGTACTTAAAATGTTTCAAAAACTTATTTTGTATTTTTTCCAACGCATGAATGTGTATATTATACTGCGGATTCCAGACCACAGATGCGTATTCTAGAATTGATCTCACAAAACAGTTATAAAGGAGAAGTAACGTTTTAGGGTTTTTGAATTCTCTCCCTATCCTTAGTACAAAACCAAGCATCCGATATGCTTTCGTAGTGATAGCATCATAATGAGTATTAAACGAGAGCTTGTTATCCAGATACACGCCCAAGTCCCTAACCTCAGACACTCTCGCAATTAAGGTATTATTAAATTCATATCCGAAATTAATACTATTAGTTTTTCTGGTAAAAGATATAATGTTACATTTTTTTATATTTAATATTATAGAATTAGAATTACAATAAGAGTACAGTCTGTTAAGATCTTGCTGCAGGGCTTGACAATCAGCCATTGACGTGATTGTTTTAAAGATTTTAGTATCATCCGCGTAAATTAAACAGTTTGAGTGATGAAAATTACAAATAACATCATTAATAAAAATTAGAAATAATAGGGGCCCGAGGTGGGATCCCTGTGGCACTCCAGACGAAATGGGCATGAAGGAGGAACATGAATAAAACTAAAATTCCCAAAGGCGTTTAAATTTTTTTATGTTTCAAGCCCAAAATGCATATTTTCTCAAATAAACCTTAAACTGTAGAAACATACGATAGGATTTCATTTTCATTCAAATCTTAATAAAGACGCGAATAAACTATATCAATAAATTACTAGTAATTTATTGCTACAATTTACTCATTGAGTATCGATACCTAAATACTACAAGGGCATTTGCACAAGGGGTGCTTTCAGTGATACTCAACTCATGCAGCCCTTTGCCCCTGCGCAATCTTGCAAAGATAATTAGTTGTAAATCAATTGATAAGATAAGGATTGGTGGTGCGTGCAAATTTCCAAATGAATAGGTACCTAGTTAGCCTAGCTACAGTGGTAATTAGCTGGGGATTTCAAAAGTCTAGAAAATCACCTTATAAGATAGGAACTTCGTGATTGATAAAAGTGTAAAGATTAGTGTCGTGTGAAAATCTGTTAAGGAGACATTCATTAGAATTTTATGAGAAATTTAAATTCGATATGATGTCTTTTGCCGCTCAAGCTTTTGTATTTTATTAAAAACCTTTGACTCTTAGCACAGATAGTAAAATTGTAGGTAGGTACTCCTAGTATGAGAAATAAACCGTTTCTCATATCATAACATAACGTTAAAAAGTCACATCAAAATAAATTGTTTAGCTAAGTAGTAACTGCAATTGTCATTTGAGATAAACTGCATTTAACGTGATACATTAACAAATAATAAATTAAAATTATTTTTTATTGGTTTTAAATACTCATAATAAATTATCTCGTCTATGTATTATAATATGCGAATATGAGTTTGTTTCTTGCGCTTTCACGGCTGAACGCATCAAAATGAAATTTGGTAGGGACATGGTGTCCCAGCCCGTGTAAAGGACATAAGATTTTTACCAGGGTGAAACACGCGCTAAGTCGTAGACTACCTCTAAGTGAATAAAATGATTATATTTAGGTCGTTACATATGAAATTGGCGTTTTGTCGTACTGGCCACTTTGATCTTATAATTCTTCTTTGGTTAGAAATTCCAAATTCAAATTAATACAGAGCGAGCTGTGTTTCAAGAACCATAATTCATTTCTTTTTCCTCTTTTGTATATTTTTTGCGTCACTCAGTTTACAAAATGGAAAACTTGAAATATCGCGTTATTTACGAGTACCTAGCTTTCACCGTGGCACCAGTGCTGCAGAAATAGCTCGAAAGAATTAAATATGTGTATGGTGGCGGTGTCGCAAAAGAAAATACAGTGCGTTTTTGGTTCCAACGTATACGTTCTGGAAATTTCGACCTGCAGAACAAGCCCCGTGGACGGCCGGAGACCAAAGTTGATAATCAAGAATTGAAGGCTATTGTGGAAGCGGATCCATCGCAAACCATGCCCAAGTTAGCTGCAGGCTGCGGTGTTAGTGATAAAACTATTTTAGTCCTCTGGAAGCAAATTGGGAAGGTGAAAAAGCTTGAAAGGTGGGTACCTCACGAATTGAGTGAAGCAAATTGACAAACGCGCGTCGACTGCGTTACATTACTCAACCGGCACAATAATGAAGGGATTTTAAATCGAATCATTACCTGTGATGAAAAGTGGATCCTATACGATAATCGGAAGCGCTCATTGCAATGGATGAACCCTGGCGAACCAGCCAAATCATGCCCCAAGCGAAAACTGACTCAAAAAAAGTTACTTGTGAGCGTTTGGTGGACCAGTGTCGGTGTCGTCCACTACAGCTTTCTTAAATCTGGCCAGACAATTACGCCAGATGTCTTTTGTCAGCAACTGCAAACCATGATGGAAAAGCTAGCTGCTAAACAATTAACCGAGGCTGGTCAATCGCTCTAGGCCACTGCTGCTTCAAGACAACGCCAGACCACACACTGCTCAATAGACGGCTACCAAATTAGAGGAGCTCAAATTGGAATGTCTAAGACATCCACCGTACTCTCCGGACCTTGCTCCAACAGATTACCAATTTTTTTCGAAATTTGGATAACTTCTTGCAAGGGAAAAAAATCAAGTCCGATGGGGCAGTCCAAACCGCCTTCAAAGATTTAATTGATTCCCGTCCGAATGGTTTTTTTAGTAAAGGGATCAATGAACTACCTATTATATAGCAAAAGTGCATGGATAGCAATGGTACATACTTTGATTAATTAAATATTTTATATAAAAAAAACGACTTTGTGTTCATCTCATACAAAACCCCAATTTCATATGTAACGAACTAAAAATTAAATAAATCATGTTTATTTTCTAATTCCAATTAACCTTAAGTGTCCCACTGCTAGGCAAAGGCCTCCTCCCCATCTCTCCATGCTTCTCGATCTGCTGTCAATTCGACCCATGCGCACATGCGACCATGCATGTTGGTCTAACTCGTCACGCCATCGTTTCTGGTCTGCCGCGGCGTCTTACCGTGTCGGGGTTCCACTAGGATCTTAGCCCACAGATTTTCAGCAATGCGGCAGACATGACCAGCCCAGCTCCATTTCAGTTTCGCAACTTTCTGAGCCACGTCGACAATTTCGTTTATTTCAATTGTTTAAAACTTTTCTGTATACGATTATATAAGATGTAATGAGTTCCAACCTGAAATAAGTCAACATATGTATAACTGCTCATGGGAAAGACACTGCTTTCTCAGGTCAATACCCACCAGAGAAAATTTTTGACTCTTAATAGTGAGGGCAAAAAGAAACGTTTTTAAATTTAGAGCTGCCAGCGTATAATTGTGTGTATTTGTTCCGTTTTGTTTTAGTCAGTTTTAGGTCAATTAAATAAGCTTTAGCTAGTTAGTGCAGCAGCAGAATCGCCACCAGTGTAGCCTTAAAATACTATTGTCTTGTTCAAGAAAAAATCCATCTAATAGAAATATAAAGATAAAAGATAAAGATTTATATATATATGATATATCACTCAATAGATTACGACACGGTCGCGGTTCCATACCTGTCGTATATCTCCTTAACCTATTGTCCAAATTATATGCAGCAAAAGGGAAAAGTGTTTTGTTTTAAACACTTGAGACGATAAATTCATAATCGTCGATAAAAAAACCTATAAACATCTCCTTACGATTTAAATTATTTTTTAATTATAAAAAACTACTATTTGTAACTTAAATATGAAAGTTAGACATAGGCTGTCGCTGACTTTTTTTAGGCAGTATCAAGCTCTTAAACTTTTATCTAAAACTCAATCATATACCTCTCATCATTAGGGCAGCGTTCGTAAGAAAAGTTTTTTCTCTGACTTACTTTGCAAATCCAACTAGGTACCATGAAAAGGTCTTTTAATTTTTCGGGTAAACTAGCTTATGACACTCACAAATACTGTGGCTCTCTATTAGTAAAAGAATTTTCAAAATCGATTTAGTAGGTCCAGAGATTAGCCCCTACAACGTCACAAACTCACAAATCACAAACTTCACCTCTTTATAACATTATTGTATTATATTATATCTTTTAATAAGTGTTCTTTCACACAGTTTAAACATTACAACAATAATTATGTTATAAATGTTTAAACTGTAAAATTAAGGCGCCAATAATCAATTTCTTATCTTAATTTATATAATCTCACGTTGCTGTATTGTATTACCTAGGTATCTGGCCACAATCGTAAAGGTCGATGTTAATTCAATGCAATACAACTGAGCAATGGCATTTTTTCCAAAAAATGATGTAGTACAAAAGTAAAAAAAGAAGAAAAATATTTTGTAAGAACTTATTTGTATTTTTGTATTTTGTATAGGTGTGTTATTTATTTATTTATTTACACATTACAGTAGATTTCAAACATTACAGTTATATCTTCGCCTTAAGTATTGTTCACACGGCACCAACCAATTTCAAGTGCCGTGTGCAAAAAGGCTTTTACAATCAATAATTATCAATTGGTATAGATTTAAAGTACAATCGCACTATTTGATTGTCTCTCACTGCACCTACACGTTACGCGGCGGTCATTCACCCATAGAAACAGCTATCACAAATCTGATAATAATTAGATAACAAAAAAATTAATTCGTTTGTTGTCATTAATTTTATTTCCAGGTAAAAAAGTGATGATATGGTAGAGTTAGTGAATTTACTCCACAAAGGTCTACTGGTTTGGTACTAGTAACTCCATCTATTAGTGAGTAGCAGAACCTACGCACGCTACTGCCACCTCAATTATTGTAAGAACCTTTAAAAACCACAGTCAAACTACTTGCCGCTAGATGGCAGCTAAAGTCACAATATAGAGTTTTGATTTCTCTGGTTAGAAGACTCTTTTAAAATAAAAGAAATAATAACAAGCTAATATAGTACATACAATTTCCAGATAGGTATTTTCTTCGTAAATCTTTTTCTATTAGTAGTATTGTTTGCTGAAATAAATGAAAAAATAAGTCTTTGACTGGCCATAATTTGGAAAACATCCTAGGTTATATATACCGTTCGTTGTGATATATATATTTATGGACCTACTTTACATCTAATGTGCCTAATTAAAACTCTACACAATCCGATTCTATGGCAACTAACAATCGGCTTACCTACAGGGTGCGGCGATTGAACTGTCCGTATGTGAAAATGAAATATTTTTGTTAATTTTCAATATTTATTTATACACTTTTGCCATGTGAAAATAGAAAGTTCAAAGTTTTATTATCACTTATTCCGAGGGAATAAAACCGCCTTTAGCCTTTACTACAAGCTGAAGTCTCTTTCTGAAAGAAGCGCAGGCTGCTCGAATGACATCGCCACTCAAACAATTCCATTCTCGCGTAAGAGTAACTTTGAGCGCTTTCAGCGAAGTGTGTTTTTTAGCACAGGTCCTGACCTGTAAAACACCCCAAATACAAAAGTCCAACGGATTCAAGTCGGGAGATGACGACGGCCACATACATATCTCGGTCGATCAGCACTGGAACGTTTGCTTTCAACCAATTTTGCGTTCCAATTGCTCTGTGCGATGGTGCCGAGTCTTGCTGGAAAGTCCAACGCTCAGAACCGAATGTGTTGCGTGCCCACGGTATCATCCCTGGTCGCAAGACTTTATCTCGATAGATTTGTTGATTTATTTTGACTTGGTTGCGACCCATTGGAAGAAAAACGAGCGGAGAACGGCCTTTTTCAGACACCGCCGCCCAGACCATGATTTGGTCGGCTCCTTGGCGTCGAGTGACTTGCAGTTCATCTGAATGGTCGCTGACACGTCCCTTCTACCAAACACGGTCATTTTGTTTGTTTAAAAACTGTTCAACGCAAAAAGTTTTCTCATCTGAAAACACCAAGTTGGGAAGCTCGCCAGAGTCGAGCAAGCGAATCAGCTCTTTCGATCGATCCAACCGTTTGCTACGCTGTAAAGCAGTGAGTTCCTGAGAAAGGTTTTTTTTAATGGTTTGACTTTAAGCTTTTCCTTTAATATGCGACGAACGCTGCCATCGCTCACCTTGAGATCCTTCACGAGCTAGTTTGCTGAGCGCGCTGGATTTCTGTCTAATCGATGACGCACCTTTTCGACAACTGCTGGCACCGTTGCAGTACAGCGTCGTCCGCCACCGTAGCGTTTCTCAACGCTACTAGTCTCATTGTAACGTTGAATAGTGCGATGCACAAATTTCTCGTTCAATTGAAGATTTGGCAGCGCTCGACGTATTTCAATATTAATTTTTCCCTCCAAATGAAGAGCAATCACTGAATTTCGTTTTAAATCCATTGTTCTAAATTCGAATGTGTTTCTCTAACAACAAAATCACTTCAAATGATGATAAAGACAATGTCAAAGACCAACATTTGAAATTTTGGCGGCGTACGATTCAGTGGTTTGAATTTTAAAACAGTTAGATAGAGACGGACAGTTCAATCGCCGCAACCGGTATTTATTTATTTATTCATTACGTAACATTACAGGTGAACTAAATCGTTACTTAAGTAAACGTATAAATATTATATTACAAAATGAAACACAGTTAAGAAGTCGTAAAAAGAGAATATCATCGACTAAGGAAAAACTAAAACAAACTACAATAATAAAATAACAAAGAATATTAAAAACACATTAGAAAAAAAAACAAACAATAATACATAACCCTTAAAAATAAAATAAAAATTACAATTATAGGTACAATCATTTTTAAATATATACTTATATACTTATCACCAGATTTGAATACTGGTACTACTCTTGATTTCTTCCAAATTTTAGGGTAAGAAGAGGTTTTGAGAGATGTGTTAAATACCTATATGTGTGAGTGGTGCTGTTAGCTGGTTTTTTAAAGCTTTTACTACAAATGGGGGAACGTATCCGGACCTAAAGAGCTTTTTGATTTTAATTTGCAGATGTGCAGTGCAACGTCTGCCTTTGAAATTGTATTACTACTGATAATGTTATTGTTACCAAGGGTTCTTGTTCCAATGGCAGAATCTAAAGATGGACTTAGTGGCATAAATACGCTACTGAAATAATTTGCAAAGGCATCCGCAGTATGCACGTCCGCTGTATGCGTTCTTCATGTATAATATTAAGGCCACCTTTTGTACGTAGCCACCTTTTGTACGTAGCCCAGTGACGTGCTTCCAAAATGCGCGCGGATTAGTGGAGAGATCATTTTCAATTTGTAAGATATGTCGGTCATAAAATTACGATTTATCTACCTTAAACTGGGCCCTAAGACCAGAAAAAATCTGTACAGGTACTTATATTTACCTATATTCCAATGTTTATGGAGTGTATGCTTTAGACGAATATCAGAGATTATTTCCTTTGTATACCATGTTGGATAGCGTCTCATGGGCTTAACGCGTCGTATTTTTTTCGGAACACATTCGTCAAAGCAGGCGTATAGGTGTTCGTATAATATTTCAACTGCTTTATTAACATTTCTTTTATGACATCACTCCAGTCTATGTCATCATTACACAGTACCTGCATACAGCAGTTGAAAATCGGCTTTAAGAAAGTTATAGTCGGTTTTCTCTTCTGTCTGTTGCGGTTGGCTTATGTAGGTAGGTACACTACACAAATGCAACACTCACGGCCCCTAAGTAGTAAAGAAGCCCACAAGTCTTTGCCGTGGTCTGTGATTTTTTTCCGACATATTATAAGTATTTAACGATCATTCTCCTATGAATATCCATCCGGTAGTTTTTTAGTTTTTTTAGCGCACGTTCTTAGTGCTGCGTTTCTCATAAAATATTTTATCATTTAGTACCCTATTTATATATATACAAACATAATAACAACAGACCCCACGCGTTACGTCACAAATTCCAGTTCTACTTTGGGGTTGAACTGTGCCGTGTGAAAAGTCAACCATTTTTTAGTTGTGACAGCAGATTTTTAACCGGCTTAAAAAAGGGAACCTGATTGAAGTTGTTTTTTTGTTGACCAAATAAATAATTATTTAATTCTCAGTTCTGGTAATGGGATGCATGAGGAATGGAGGAAACTCCTCAAATATTAGAGGTAAACATATAGCGGTTTTGGCATATTTAGCTAACGGTCATGTATTTGCATTCAGGAAGTATTATTTTTGTTAAATAAAATAAATATGGATTTATGCCATTTTATGATATGTCTTATACATTCAAAGTCGATTTATATCATTGTAGTTTCGCCTGTGCTACTCGGGCGGTGCGGTCACTGCACATGTGCCGGCGCCGGCGGCGTCCTTTGCTAGGGGCCGCCCCGCCCAGCAAGGGACATATTACACGGCGCCTGCGCATCGCTTGCATCTAGAGACGATTTAAAACGGACGAACTTTATAATATAAGACACAGAATCGGAGTCAGCACAAACGAAGTGAAGCCTGTGTGTTTTTTAAATTTTGCGATCACAACACATTGTTAATAATATTTTATTTACTTATTTATTAATTATTATATTTATAAATATTTTAATATTTTGATTTGAATATCTAAATTACATGTTTGGAAACGTCGGGAAATAATAAAGGTAATTTACGCGATAAATACCCAGTTACATATTATTAATATCGCGGAAGTGTATGTATATTAATAACATTATGTCCTTGCTTTATTGTCAAACTTTATTGTGCTTTCAACACGTTGTCAGTACATAATCAATAAGGCTGGATGTTCCACACAGCACCATCAAGTCCCAAAGTAAAGCTGGTGTTTTAGATATCAGATGGTTGATAGATTACTATTTTTTTTTTGTATAGGTATATAAAACTCTCTCATGCCCGTGGATGCAGAAAGAGCCTGCTAAGGGATACCTCCGGAAGATGGGCAGCATGATCTTTCAGTGTATCAACATCCCGTCCTGCAACTCCTCGCCAACCCGCCTGCCAAGCGTGGTGAGTATGGCAATAACCCCATGATCAGTAGGTACTCGGCCATGAGGGAGGCCTTCGTCCAGCATGGACGTCCTGCGGCTGAGATGATGAAGATGATATATAAAACTCATCATAGGACGCGCACCATAGGTAAAAACACTAAGCCTGGCAGCGGCGCAAGTAAAGGAAGGAAACATTATCAAGTGAAACAAAAAACCCAACCGCTAGTTGTCCACTCTCCACGCCGTCTCCATAGCTACGATAGCAGTCATCACCATCACATTGTTTGTTCGTGTGCGCTGCTCGGTCGATGCGGTCACTGCACATGTGCGGCCGGTTTCCTTTGTAACGGAGTCGCCCCGCCCTGCAAGGACACATTACACGGCGTCTGCGCATCAGAAGCCGCATTGTGTGTGGGTCGGAATCGATAGCGCAAAATGAACCACCTTTCGATTAAAGGCACGTAATCACAGTCAGTTTGAGATGAAGCCAGCCTGTTAAAGAAGACCTCAGATGGTTATCATAACTCTTCAATATTACAAAATTAACACGTGATTTAATGGTGAAGGAAACATCGTGAGGAAACCCGCGGCTTAGTTAGCTTCTGCCGTATCTCTGACTAGCCTATCCTCTCAGAATAGCTGACTAAGCTGAGAGGATGGTATAGGTGCTGGGCAAGCGTAATCCATCAAACAATGTCCCATGCACTGCAGCGTCCCATAAAGCATGATTACCAGTTGCTGACGCTATATAAATCATCTATATGTATGTCGATAGCATACAAACGCCTATTAAAAAGTTCACGGGTGATGAAATCGAAAGATGGCTCAGATAATAGGTATGTACCCATCCGCTGATCATATACTGACGTTCACATCATCAACATCGTCAGGGTCATTGAAATCACAATAATCGTAATAGTGCCTTCTGGAGTCCCTCAAGGTACTTATAGTTATTGTAATGCCTTAAACTTAACTTGGGTTTTTTGTTTTACTTTAATGATTTTTGCTTGATTTTAAACCCAGTTTTGATGATGGCATCCGTGATAAATCGAGGGAAATATTCAAAAGCATATACATATAGCGGTTAGGGTATTTTCGGCAACATTTAAGATTTTATCGTTGAAGTCGGTTTTAATAGGTAAAAAGTTCTCTTCTTCAGCCCGTTTGCAATCTTATTAAGAATATTTTTTTACGTTTTTATATATGCAATACTTATACGATTTTAATAATAAATAATAAATATCAAGTCGATAGCATCATTAGTTCCCAAGACATCCATCTGTGACAGACAGGCAGACAAAGTCACACCATAATGGTTCCGGACCAAAATAGTAAAAAGGAAGGGTTCCTTATACTACATAGATAGATATTTTTATTATAATATAGAAAAACACCCAGAAAACCCTGAACAAATATCTGCAGATCATACAGACATTTGTCCGGGACATTTGTGCGGGATTCGAACCCGCAAGCCTTGGCGTCACATGTCTATCATCAAACATGGACTAACATACAATGTAAAAAAACCGAGTATGGTCTTTAAGGCCGCTGGAAATTGTCCTGATATAACCAATGGTGTTAACCCTAAATGGCTTGAGCGTCAAGCGTGTATAAAAATGTAAATATCTTGGGTAGATATATTACCGACGACCTTATAGATGATGATGATGATATAGAACGGGAGCGTAGGGCGCTAGCGGTGAGGGGCAATATGGTGGCTCGCAGGCTTACCCGATGTACAGAAGAAGTTAAGCTTACGCTCTTTAAAGCTTATTGCCAAAATCTGTACGTTGCTAGCTATCCTACGAATTCAGAATAATAAAATTGTTAGGATCATGCTGGGACTGCCTCGTTTCTACAGTGCATCAGGGATGTTTGCTGAGTACCAAACTAATGGATTTGACGCTATGATTCGCTGAAAAACAGCTTCCCTGGTGCGCAGAATACGGGACAATAGCAACATCATCCTCTAAACACTTTCTGACAGGTACTCATCATTGCTATGGGTAAGACTTGTCAGGAGTGTTATTTAATATGATTTAATGGAATTGGCACATGGATGTCTCTGAAATAAACAATTTTTATTTTTTTATTTATTTATGAGGACAGCCTGTTCACTTTTTCTCCAATTCGGAAGTATTTAACACGGATAGGGTCCATTGTCGCCGGCAGGGTCTCCGAGGCCCGACTCACACCGCGGCTCCTTTGTAACGAGACCCGTGACCCGCCCCCGATCATGACGTCACGGTCAAAGACACACGTGGCGCCTATCATGATCCCGTTTTTTCTGATTGATTTGAATTTGACACAAATAAATTTCTAAGCGCGTTTACGAATTTCCTTGGTTTCGAATCTTATGAATCTGCTATACTGGCCTTTTCAGACCCACAGTAGCTGAAGTCAAATAAAAACTCTGAACTTATTGTTACTATTGTACCCTTCTAACAAGGCAAGTACTTCATTCACGATGAGAAATAAAATTAATATCTACAACGCTATTAAAAACGTGTCTGGCATGTTATGCATTAAATTGGTCTTCCTTTTATTTCTGACAGTGTTATTTAGCAAAAAATAATCCTTATGATGAAGCCTTTCGATCGGTATGATAAAGCTACAGGTGATGATTTTTCTCGTGTAACGGGTTCGCTTCCCGGTTCAACCATGTAATTATTTAAATATCTATGAATGCAGTTTAAATTGTTTTTTAAATTCAAATAATGTCTTCTTTCAGTAAAATGTTCCATCTACAATATTCAAGGTACTTTCCCTCCATGTGGCATATCTGTGTGACTCTCTGTAGGTATAGTACCTAAGTATATTAGTACATTAATTATAAAAATAAATAATTAAATTAAAAAAATGGTACGGAACCTTCGTGCACGAGTCCGACTCGCACTTAACCGATTTTTTTATTTATATTTTTCAATTATTGGGGATTTGTGACCTTTATCCAATATAAATGACGTTTAACTCGGTCATATAACCAGTCCTTAGGATTTTGGATGGAGCAATTAAATTTTAAGTGTGTCAGTTCGATGACAAGCATTCTACATCGGTACCAACAATGGTACCAGGTATCTATATTATTAATCACAATGAAAACATTTTCCAATCAATTATTCAACTGAAGACATTTGCCATTTGCCGGGAAAACTACTAAAGAGGGGCTTGCGGACCATAGATAACATATTATTTTGCATAACCAAGACAGAGGCTACGTTGCGCTTAGCATTCTACTAAAACTAAACCATAAAAATTATCGTTTCCTTAACACTAAGTATGATAAACTCCTTGCTTGATACCGCGCCGCCGCCGCGCCGGTCGGGGACTTTGCAACGGCAGCAGTCGGTTCGTAGCGCGGCAAGCTTTCCAAAAGGTCACAGCTCAGGGACCCTGTGTATAATTTTAGCATTTTCAACGCATTCGCGACAAAGCCACCGCGGTCCGATTTAATTATCCAGGCGGCCTCGGGCATACTTCAGCCTCGAGCGTCAAATGTCATTTTACCGCCGGCCATTTTGTTTTTTGCTCCCGCGCTTTGCCGCGGCCGCGCTCGTAAAAATTCAATGCAGTTAAATTTCAGATTTGGTTCAGGTGGTATTAAATTCGAAACGAAGCGAAGATTTTTATTGTAATTTATGGGAATTTATAAGGGTTCGGACTTTTAGTGCTTCCGTTGTTTAATTTAGAGGTGAACTAATTATAGCGTCGAACTTCACTCTCGTCAATCCATCCATGAAGTAAACCACTTACCTACTTAGGGAATATTATAAAATACCAATCTGACTATGCTTAAGTCCTCTTAGTGATCTAGCAAACAGTATGTGAATATGGGTGTATGTTACCTACCACTGAACGTATAAAATAATTGGCAAAATATATACAAAATC
The DNA here is from genome assembly GCA_963082625.1 of Pasiphila rectangulata. Classification (NCBI taxonomy): domain Eukaryota; kingdom Metazoa; phylum Arthropoda; class Insecta; order Lepidoptera; family Geometridae; genus Pasiphila; species Pasiphila rectangulata. The sequence goes on from OY720254.1 coordinate 18,147,142, forward strand.
GCCCATCGTAATATTATGCAAATCATCTGGAATCAACACAAACAACCGTGCTTTAAGGGTACATGTAACTACGAACTCACATTGGTACAGAACCATTGCAAGGATAAAACTACAATTGTACTTCAAAAACATTTTATTTTTACAGTTAAGGCCATAAATAATTTCCAAGAAGTAAAGCAGAAGTGTAGAAGAACAATAATCATTAATAACCTTGTAGTTTGGAGGGACACAATTAGTAGTAAATAATGACTTGTAAATAACATCTTAAATCTAATTATGTAGGTAGTTAGTCTAATAATAAATTATTTGCTGATAAGACTTATTCACGTCCAACTGCGATTCGCTGTCCAAATATCAATAGTTGTAGGATAAAAATAAAAGTGCTATCAGTAGTATCTTTAAATAAACCGTATTCAGTAGAAAGGAAAAATGATTTGACTGAACCCTATGGAGCTAGCGCGTGGGTAAGCAAGATAGAGTCGACCACTGAAGTCCGATAGACGCGGCGCTGCTGTCATAGAACTAAATTCAGACAACAGACTATACTGTAGAGTTTAGTTTCCGATTTTACCGTAAAAAGTGTGAGTGATGGCGCCATTGTTTTGTTCATCTGCCATTCTTTTTTTTTGTTTCCTTACCGGAATAAAACGCCAACGTCATTTATAGGGTTTGAGGCTCAGGTTTGAGGGAACTATTTTTAACGTTTTTATGAAATAGAACGCCTCATAGAACAAAACAACGAATGACAATGTATTACAACTTCTGTCGACTGATATGGCTTTCTCTAAAATATTTTACTTCATAAAAACTATATCATTGCACCAGTGTTTAATATTTTAACTACAAAAATATATCAAAATCTCTAGTAACCCTAAACTTAAATATTATGATCTTATCTAGTATCTTACACAGAAATAGGCTATGTACAATATTAATACTTTAAACTTATAAATAGATTTACCCTTTTCAGGAAATTTGTTAGCATAGGTACTAAGATAGTTTCAGTTCGTTTACATAGCTGTAGGTACAATTGTTATTTTATGTAGATGAGTATGAATAGATACTTAGATACCTCAATGATGAATTTAATCAACAAAGCTGTAACGTAAAAATCACGCTAGCAAATCTACCATTTTATATCAGCGTGTATTTGTATACTCTTTCTAGAAGACATTTTTTTGACCTAAATAATTGTATGTCATATAAGCACAGTAAAAAGTAATTTTAAGATTAATAATGAGGACAATTGAGTTCGATTTCTATTTTTTTTAAGTTTTTCAAATAACCTTTAAAATACTCAAGTCGTGGTAAAAGTCTAGTAAATATACTTATGAAGTTAGTTATATATTTGACAGATTTAAATAAAGCATCGATATAAAAAAAGCGGCCACTACTGCTATCAATCCTAAAAATCCTGTCGGTTCAGACGTTAGTAGAATGGCAGTCACACGTTCTATAAATATAAGAAGAGATTCAAAGTGCTAGAGTTCTAAAATAGGTACCTACAAGTAATTTAACTCAGAACACAATAATCACAATCAGGTAGGTACTTAACTATTAAATTTTCCGATTTGAGCGTCATCTACCTCTCGGACTTATAGTTTAACTTTCCGATTCCGATAAAGTCATTCACTCACGCACATATAATTAAAGTTTCTGGTTTATGTCCACTTATCACTTCACTGATATATCACTGGTCCCGGCACTGTGCGTGACGTCACCGCGTGTGACGTCAGAGCGCGTGCGCGTGCGCATGGTGCGGCGGCGGCTGCTGGTGGTGGTGGCTCAGGTTGTGACGTCAGAGCGCGTGCGCGTGCGCATGGTGCGGCGGCGGCTGCTGGTGGTGGTGGCTCAGGTTGTGACGTCAGAGCGCGTGCGCGTGCGCATGGTGCGGCGGCGGCTGCTGGTGGTGGTGGCTCAGGTTGTGACGTCAGAGCGCGTGCGCGTGCGCATGGTGCGGCGGCGGCTGCTGGTGGTGGTGGCTCAGGTTGTGACGTCAGAGCGCGTGCGCGTGCGCATGGTGCGGCGGCGGCTGCTGGTGGTGGTGGCTCAGGTTGTGACGTCAGAGCGCGTGCGCGTGCGCATGGTGCGGCGGCGGCTGCTGGTGGTGGTGGCTCAGGTTGTGACGTCAGAGCGCGTGCGCGTGCGCATGGTGCGGCGGCGGCTGCTGGTGGTGGTGGCTCAGGTTGTGACGTCAGAGCGCGTGCGCGTGCGCATGGTGCGGCGGCGGCTGCTGGTGGTGGTGGCTCAGGTTGTGACGTCAGAGCGCGTGCGCGTGCGCATGGTGCGGCGGCGGCTGCTGGTGGTGGCTCAGGTGGGGGTTGCCGCCGCCGTGCTGCCGACCCTGCACGGAAATATGTTCACGATTAATCTCTAAACAATACTTAGGCCTGCATGGTATAATAGCCGGCTGCTACGCTAAAGGTTGCGGGTGCGATTCCCGCCAATGTTTGCTTTTCTGCAGAGATTTGTCTCGTCGGGTATGGGTGTGTTTTTTTTTCTTTTTAAACTTTCGCGACCACGACACATAATAAACACATATTTAAGGCTCGAGCAGACCGGATGCGTATGCGTAGACGTGCACGTACCACTGAGTTGTAATGTATGGAACTGACATATGACGCGCACGTCTACGTTACGCAAGCGGTGTGTCCTGTCTCATAAAGTTCCATATATTACAACTCAGTGGTACGTGCACGTCTACGCATACGCATCCGGTCTGCTCGAGCCTTTTACCTGTCTTCCCGGGACCACGATGGGTGCAATCCTGGCGTTGGGCAACGTTGGGCAATAATAAAGAAAAATCACGCGGTAAACCCTAGGTTAAAATATGTGTAAATGATGTATTTTTTGACTTTCACCAATCCCGGCCTACAGCCAACTCTACTTAAAATCCAACTCATCGCACAGCGTATTCTTGGGCGAATGTAATTACGCCTATTATATTTAAGTATTTCCCTCGATTTATTATGGATCTCATCAACAGAACTGGGTGCAAAAACAAACAAAGTAGTTTAAAGTGGGTTTTTCTTAAATTTAAGGCATGAGCCTTGAAGGACTCCAGTGTCTACTATTACAATTGTTTGGTTCCTCATGGATTCCATCATCAACAGCTAGTTTTTAAAAAAATGGGACCAACTCCGAATGATGACCTTCCATAAAAGAAAGAATCATCAAAATCCAATAATAATTGGCGGAGTGATCACGTAACAAACTTACAAAAAAACATACACATACATAGAGAACCTAAGCTAAGATAAGAAATCTCAAAACCTCGCTTGAACACCCCACCAGCACAGGATGTGGCTGATGGAATATTAAAGAAAGAAAAGATTAAACACGAACCTGAAGGTAGACGTAGTAGTCGTAAGGCTGATGCAGAGGCCAGCACCTCTGCGGGGGCACAGGGTACAGTGGCGGCACGGGGTACAACGGGCCTCCACCCAGCTTATTCCGCAGGATTCGACTGATGGAAGACACGGAAGGCACGTTGTACTTGTCGCAGACTCCATCCGCCAGCAGTCGGTCGCGGATCTCCCACGCGAAGATGCCGGGGTCTTTGGATTTTAGTTGCTTTATGTAGGACACCACCTGTGGAAAAATCAATGATTTACTCTCAGAACAAATTAAATTACACAGAACAAACATATTAAAAACAAATCTGAATGAACTATTTCATTTTTGCAAAATGATACCCGTCTATGACAAAATAAACATGACTTTACTTATCGAACAATACAGAAACACTGACATCCATAAATTTAACACAAAATTATCACGAGACCTAAAATGAAAAACTTTTACGGCAAATGAACAAATAAATACCTCATGCCTAAATTACTAAATAATATTCCGGAAAAAAATAAAATATACCATAATGACAAAAATTATAAACATAACAATATTTTTAGGCAAAATAAACACATCAAACAATAGAAGAATATGTTTGTCATAATTATTTATCATGCAAACTCTTCAGCTTTATATATTAAGTAAAGTATATAGATTATTTTAACGAGAGTGATGGTACCTTTGGCGTGGTGACGCGGGGCTTGGAGCCGCCGATGGCGCCGGGCAGGATGGAGCCGGTCTCGTGGTAGCGCGCCAGGATCTTGGACACGCAGCCGTGCGACACGCGCAGCTGCCGGCTGATGTCGCATGGCCTGGACAACACAGTCAAGTAAGTAGACCTTCACCTCCAGGTACTTAGCTGGGTGATATGTACGGTGTCTGCGACTGTTACCTCTTGCTGTACGCGATGATGATGACGACTAGTGCCTTGGACAGAACTTGACTCGCCCAGTACCTATCCCTTCAGATTAGTTGGTCATAATTTAGCGGATATACCTAATAGAAGCAAGTCCTATGCGCATTGCGACGCAAGATTTCCGACCGAACGGACATATTATTGCTCTCATGTACCTCTATAGTGGTTTTAATCTCGTTAATGTCTCTTATGGAGCAATCCCAGCCGTGACGGTAGTAGAATGTTGCCCATCCTCTCTAGCCCGTGGATGCAGTAAAAATCCGTCAAGGGATACCTCCGAAAGATGAGCAGCAGCGTCATTCCGTGTATCAACATGCACTCGCCAGCCCGCCTGCCAAGCGTGGCGAGTCTGGCAAACAACTCCCTCATGATCAAACTTGGAGTTCCACGAGCGAGGTCTGTGTCCAGAGTGGACGCCCTGATCCCTGCGCTCACCTGATGCCCAGCTGCGCCAGCTCCACTATCCTCAGCCGCACCGCGTTGGGCAGCGGCCGCCCGTTCACGAACACGCCGCCCAGCTGGTTCACCTCGCCGTACTGCTGGGCGGCGCCGCCCACGCCGGCCTGTCCCATCGCACTCGGGTCTGCAGACATTGAATAAATTCAAAAACTTTATCAAACGCAATCATTGCAATAAAGCTTATTATAAATTATCAGATTATCTAGAAGACCAAACCACTTGGGACGGAATCAGGGCGCCTTCTCTAGAAAACGATTACAATAATTATCGTCAGTATGCCAATCTTCGCGTAATGGCCATCAAGGCAAACTAACTCTAGTTTGGCTTGATTACGATTTCAATTTATCGCAATTCGCGTTTAAGAGTAGGCCTACTACTCCAACTCCGTCAAACGTAACAGAGACAAAAGAGAATTGGTAACAGGTTCAATTATGTGCTTTATTCTGTAATCGTTTTCCTGTTCACTATAGATGACTCGCGAGTTAGGAAAAGACGCGAACAGAAGAATCTAACTCGGCCGTTATAATCATCAATTTAAATTATTGTGTTGCGTAAATATGGTCCATGCGGCCGCACTGAATAACGTATTTTTTAATTTGAATTGAATTTGGACAAAGGAACACTTTTATTCATTCTCCTGAAGAACTTTAAGAAAGCAAGCTTAGTGCTGTCGGAATCAGGGTTATGCCTTACCTTAAATGGAACGGCAGGACACATGGCAGACGCGGTAAAAACGTGTGGAGCAAAGCTCTGGTGGAATGGTAATCAAGGCACGATAGCCTTAGGATAGAAATGTATAGAAATAATTACCAATTGACTTTGATTTTGAAAATAATTTAAATATAAGCCTACTTTATGATGCTAAAGGGAAAGGCTGATCCATCTTAATCATCATCATATCAGACCGGAACAGAAAACGTGAACAACTGTGAACTTAATTGAGAACCTCCTCATTTTTCGAAGTCAGTACGAAGTTAGGTGTAGACAAAATCTTTCAAGGAAGAAAAGAATCGCCATGCTTGCCCCACAGGAGCGTCACACATGCGATGACGTCACCGGGCGTGACCTGCGCTGTAGTCACCCGACGCCGTTTGAAGTGTGTTATTGGTGCCGTAAACCGAAGCTTGTTAAAATGTCTCGTTTTATAACTCGGTCGTCATTTCGCAGTTTGAATCTCGTATTTTGGCTCGTTAGCTGATTTTTTGAACAATTTTATTACTATGAAACAATTCCATTGTTGTATTATCGGTATAAAATAATATGCTTTACCTAACGGTAAAAGAAATATCGTGAGGAAACCCGCGGCTTAGTTAGCTTCAGACGTATTGACTTGTTCTTTCCTCTGACTAATAGCTGACTAAGCTGAGAGGATGGTATAGGTGCTGGGCAAGCCTAATCCATCTAACAATTTCCCAGGCACTGCAGCGTCCCGTACAGCATGATTACCAGTTGCTGACGCTGTATAAATCATCTATAACCGCTAAATTGGTTTCGCGAAAATAATTTTTCGACCCTCATTTGGTTTGCATTTTGGCGCGAAAAACGGCGGGCGCTCCGCGTCGATCTTGGTAAGTAAACTGACCAAAACCAAACGAGCGGATAATAGATGTAAAGGCCTTACATTAACAACTAATACTAGTTACTAATAGGTGCAAAGGTCTTACTCATAAAATAATAAATGACGATCTTTGTGGCTCTTGGCTCTTCGTGGTTGGGCTAATAGCTGGCTGAGACGCAGTTATTGCGGGTTCGATCGCCGCCGGAAGACGAAATGTTTGCTTTGTCTACAGATGTTTATTAAAAAATAAACTAATTAATAGTAAAAATAAAAGATGCTGGGCACTACACAGACATCACTGTCTAGTAATAAGCAAAGCTTGTATTATGGAAACTACAGAACTCAACAATCATTATTCATATCATCATTTAAATACTACCTCTGTTTTATTTTGGTTGTGATAAGTATGTAAAGTAAGTACTTCATCATTTCAGCCATAAAACGTCCACTGATGAACACAGGCCTTCCTCATGGATCTCCATGAGGGGTAGTTGCCATTCTCACCACGCTTGGCAGGCGGGTTGGTGAGCGCAGTATGGGATGTTGATACACGGATAGACGCTGCTGCCCATCTTCCGGAGGTATCCCTTAGCAGGCTCTTACTGCATCCATGGGCATGAGAGGAGGGGTATCATTCTACTGCCGGCACCCCACGGCGGAAAGTAAGTACTTATTAAAAAATAATTATTGTGTGTGGATGAGTTAATTATGCGTAAGTACATAATACTATAATATTTATATAAGATAGACTCAGGCGAATGTGAGTGCCTGCACAAACCCGAGGGTTTATAGGGCACACCATGAAAATGTATGTACCTGTATCATTGTTTATATTAAAATATTAAAAAAAAACAGCCGTAAAACCTCCGGCACCCCACGACAACACAGTAATACTATAAGTAATAAAAGTCCAGATCTGGCACAAATTACTGCAGAAAAAAACGTGAATTTGTCCCCCGGCGAGGATCGAACCTGTAACCTCCTGCTACTCAACCGGCTATTGTACCAAGTGAGTCACTGAGGTCGAGGTTTATAATTAGAAGCAATGAAAGATCAAAGATCAAATCACCAAACATTCGTGAACCCTATCATCATCATCACAGCCGTCGCGCTGTCCGCGTCCACTGATGGACATGGGCTCCCTCACACATCTAAACTGACGTGGCCATACTCGCCACGCTTGGCAGGCGGGTTGGCGAGCGCAGTATGGGTTGTTGATACACGGAACAACGCTGCTGCCCATCTTTCGGAGCTAGCAAAATCTTAGCAGATTCTTACTGCATTTACGGGCAAGTGTAGAGAGGCAACATTCTAATGCCGGCACCTCACGGCAACCTATACTGACTATTTATCATCATTTTAATAATTCCCGCTGCTGTCATCTTTACCTCTCATGAAAATAAATGCAGCTATTAGCTCCGACCAGTTTAAATACCATTTGAAATAGGCGCGCGCGCAGCTCGCGTTACATCCGCCCAATAAACGTCACTCTAACGCGCCAACACGTCACTCTGACAGTGACAGGTAAGCGACACTGACGTGTTTGATGACATGACACCCGTTTGGCAGGAACTATAAATAAGAGCGATTGACAAATCGACCACTTTGTTAGATGCTTTTTCAATTTATTTTGCGATCAATCTTTCCAGAACAGAAATGCAAGTGCGTTGTAAAAATAGTTGGATGTGTGTCTTTAGGGTTCTGTAGTACAACAAAGAATTCTTGAGTTTCGCTTTGTCTGTCCGTCTGTCTTCGGCTTTACGAAGAGACTAGTTGCAATCCTAGAAAACTGTAATTTCATGGATATAAAATACAATAGAATACGCTTTATTGAAACAATATAAAACCAAACATACCAACAGTAATTAACTAAAAATAACACATTATGCTGCCCAATGGGCGGCCCTATCGCTAAAAGCGATGTCTTCCAGATATAATAATGACTTACTAATGAATAATGAATTGGGGTTCGACTGTATACCTACTGTATATTTGTATACACGTAAGAATTGAGGTATCGTTGAAAAGGTATTTTAAATCCGTTAAGGGGTTGCAAAGACAATTTTCTATTTAGAGTTCCGTTTGCAAAATATAAAAGATTTAAACTTTGTGACCGTAAACGTAAAAAAACACCTTACTATAGTTCTACGGGTAACGTATTTTTCCACCACGCTTTTCTAATGCGGGATGGTGGTGGTAGTGCCTTTTAAGGGTTAAAAAAGTCACCTTTCGCACACATTATAATTACCAATACATAGTTTATCTATTAAGTCAATTGTTGCAAAGACATTAAAATATCCTTTGTTTACCAATACACTGAACTCTTCTCTAATTACAACGTAGACGACTCCCCCTTGTGATTGAGAAGTGCAAATCGCCGCGAGTCGCAGTGACAAGCCGGCGTCTTTTTGTAGCAGCTATTTCAAGTCTGCAAATTAGTTAATGAGGATGGAAGGAGCAGTTACTTGATAAATCTTTCCACGTGTTGCTGTTTTGAGCCAGACTTCAGATATTACTTTTGCACTTTTTTCTTAAATTACAACGGGTTAAATCCAAAATAGGTTTAAAGTCAAAGACATTAACATATTAAGGTCCATAATAAGCTACCTATTCATCAGAGTAAAGAAATTCATAAAATGGTAAATTCACAAAAGATAAATAAAACACACATTTAAATTGAAGAGAGCACCTAATTAAATTCGTTCGCTTCAGAAAACTTTTTTCCAAGTGAAGGAAAGCAAAAAATAAACCTTATAAATGAGTCTCGAGGTAACAGTAATTTTCTAATTTATAAAGTTTCAACAAAAAAAACCCATATGAAGGTAAGTGCAACGATAAATGGATAGGTTTACTTTCTATCTTTCGATATCGCCACCTGCATGTGAATTTCTTATTAGTTTCAGTTTAAAAATTATTTATACTTTATAGGCATCTTTCTACCTAACAAAACATACATTCATAACAAAATAATGAGGAAATATAAAACATAATAAATTATAGGAATGATTAGAAAAACTTTTATAAAAATAAAAACAAGTGCTCGATCGATTTAACAAAATGTTAGATTGCTTTTATATTAATTGGATTTTTTTATAAAATGTTGATGATCGAGCGGCCAAATGTACTCGGGTCAGCTTGTACCAAATAAACTTTAAATGATTTATTAAAAAAACAATTTAAAACAGACCGCATGTCTGGTGTCGCCAACACGTCCACATGCTGTGGCTTCGTGGAAGGCGCCGTGTCACATCAAAGTGCGCCGGCGCAACAATGTGCAACAACGGGCAGCTTGTTCTGCTAATTTTATTATTAATAGATGTAAGTTTTATAGAAGTCTAGAGTTGTATTAAATAAGTTAAGCTAAGCTTAGCTCGCACCGCGATTTTTTCGAGTACAGTTTTTTTCATAGAAAATATGCAACAAATGGTTTCAGAATATTACTTGGCTTATCATCTCAGCCGAAGGACGTTTACTGCTGGACATAGGCCTCCCTTATGGATCTCCAAGTACCGACCATGAAGCGGTTGATACCACGCTTGGCAGGCGGGTTGGCGAGCGCTATACGGGATATTGATACATGGAAAGACGCTGCTGCTCATCTACCGGAGGTATCCCTAAGCAGGCTCTTAATACATCCATGGGTGAGAGGAGGGGTAACATTCTACTGCCGGCACCCCACGGCCCTTGATGCATAAATGATACAAAATCCATAAATAAGTAAGCGTAAAAGATTTCTTACCGCGAGATTTTAACATCGTAGTGCGCGTTAAAATCCTTTGTGTAATTTTTAAAACCATGACGGAAATTAAACATGGCTTCTAGTAACACTGTGAGTAAAAAACTGCGGTTGGGTCAGCTTTAGCAAAAAACTTTTAACTTTTCCTCGAGGACTCCAATTTACTCTTTCTCAACAGGATGCACTTCACGTAACGAAATTCAAACAAAAATATAAATAATGTTAAAACATGAGAAATAGCTAGAAAAATAAACCTTGAATTTGTTACAATCCAATAAACAATCCAATTTTCGATAGGAGCATTATTGTTTACTAATGACATGCCAGTACAATACGATCTCACTGACCGAGGCGGCACCCCTCACTCACTGGTGTTATTGTTACTAAAAGCCATGTTATGTTCTATTACATGATAAGATAAACCGGTGAACTATACGATGTACTACAAAAGTACATATATCACACCAAAAGTGAGGCCTGTACATCTATTATAGATAATTTATACAGCGTCAGCAACTGGTAATAATGCTGTACAGGACGCTGCAGTGCCTGGGACATTGTTAGATGGATTAGTGCTGCCCAGCACCTATACCATCCTCCTAGCTTAGTCGACAATTAGTCAGATGTTTTATTATACACCCCATCGTAGAAGCTGCCGCAACGTAGGTGCTAAATGGGGAATAGAATCAAATTTTATTTTTTGTTCCCATTTGAGCACCACGTTAAAATATTGATTGGTGCTCAAATGGGAATGCCTTTCGGTGCTCAATGCATAGGTGCCCAAAAAATAGGTGCTCAAACGGGAAAACTTCAGAAAAAGAAGAAAAAAGAGAACAGATCGATACGACTGAAGCTGAAAAACAAAATAAGGAAATGGTTAATTGCTGGATCCCTCTCCTGTCTCAGGTCTCAAGTACTTTGAACGATAAATTGTTGTAAAGTGTTCTTTCAGAATTAGCTAGCATATTTATTTTCAAAGAAAGTAAGTGCATAATCTGTGTACACATATTTGGATTTATTAGTAATTATTATTACTAATATTGTAAGGACCAATTGTTGTATACTGTACAAACAAATTTTCAGATTTTTATTTACTACAACAATATTCAAATAATATTTTCTATTTCTAAGACGAATGCTCTCAAGTGCTCCCAGTGAGAGACTGCATTTATAATTCTCTGAAGGGAGTAACAAAAACATGGTAAAATAATAGCTACTCGTATCTCAAAATATTAAATCAGTCGACGCAAACTACACCTATTTGTCCGCGCGCCAAATAGAAATAAAACTATAATGGAGCGTATCATAATAAAAATAAAATGCTCGAAAATACTTCAGCATGAATTTGTCGCAATAAAAGAAATCTACGATCTTGCAAATTATTTACGATGAGAAAGAGACGAGTGGCGATCAGCGTATTATGTGGCTAGTGATGGGACTATTAGGTAGACTTTGTTTCAACCATATCGATATAACCATTACAAATTTTGTTATGACCAACAACTACAATATACACTGTGACAATGCACATCACATCGTAACTTTCTTTCTATTCTTATTCAGGGTCCTGCAAGACTATGTCAGTCCCATGCTTTGTAACAATACGCACAGTGGCCCGCAGCGGTCACTAGTAGCCTTTACGTATTAATAGTGAACTACCCACTTCTATTTAGAAAACCACGTAGAAAAGTTATTTTGTTTATAGAAGCCAAAGCGCCGCGAGCCTAAGCGTAGCACTTTGCTTCTGAATCCTGCAATGAACCGCTGCGACAAGGATAGTTTCATTCTAGTGGAAAGGAAGAAGAGGAATACCACTTGTTGTACCTAATCAGTGTGGCACTGCCGCCCCTATCGTAAAGGGACTGTCGACCCTGCGTGCCGAGGTACCTACCACGCATCTCTACATTTCACGTTTCCACCACGCCGTGACAGCAGAGGCTGTGGTAGAATACATGAAGCAGAAGACTGGTTACTCCATGAGAGCCGTGAAGTTGGAATCTCGCCGTAAAGTGAATTTTAATTCATATTATATAGTGAAAATATGTACCTACGAAGCGGCTTTCTACATTTATGGACCCTGCATTCTGGCCGAAAGGTGTCTTGTTTAGTAAGTTCATCGGCCGCCTGACACAAGACCCGCGCGCCCGTCATCACATCGGACGTGATAAAACTGATGTGCTATTGTAAGTCTATTTAGGTGCTATTGTATTTTATAAACTGCATCTATTTTATTGTATCTATAGTATTATACCTTTATAGTATTTAGTTATTATTTGCCGTGGGGTGCCGGCAGTAGAATGATACCCCTCCTCTCATGCCCATGGATGCAGTAAGAGCCTGCTAAGGGATACCTCCGGAAGATGGGCAGCAGCGTCTATCCGTGTACCAACATCCCATACTGCGCTCACCAACCCGCCTGCCAAGCGTGGTGAGTATGGCAACTACCCCTCATGGAGATCCAAGAGGGAGGCCTGTGTTCATCAGTGGACGTTTTATGGCTGAAATGATGATGATGATAGTATTATATATATATATATATATACATATATATATATATGTACAACCTTTTGTTATGTATTTTTATATGTGCATGTAGTTGGAGAGGCCTTGCCTTGCCGTAACACAGTTTTTAACTAGCTCGGGAGGTAAGGCCTTGATAATTACGGTAAATATGTTATAAGTTGCTAAGGTTTTTATAAATAAATGATTGAAAAATGATGATTGATTCAAAACAACTATAATGACGGGACTACACGAGTCTTTCTCCGGTATTTCTAGGAGTTGGGCAGGCTAGGTTAGGGTCGGGCAGCGGGGGACAAGGCACCATACACCCCAATGCGGGACGTCAGTGCTGATCTGGGTTACCAGATCAGCACTGACGTCCCGCATTAGCATTAGAACTATAAAAATGTATTTCTTTAATTTATCTATGTACTATCTACAGTACATAATGATTAATACTTTAGTTATAGTTTATCTCTAAGTAAGTTTGTGTAAAATTATTTAATGTAATAAATCTATTAAACCTTACACTGTACAATATACATATTTTTTAACCAATCGTTTTTTTTTAATTTTCCAACATTATCCTACTGTTAGGCAAACGCAATGTCTTCATATCAAAGGTTTGCAGTTAGTAATCTGTTTATATATTGTATGCTAGTGTTATTTACTATCCCGGTTAATAAACGAATTTTATAGTGGTTAATAGTTTTGTTTGTAAGACGTACCTAAGTGGCCTTTGCCAGGGTGCATCTTAATAATCGTTTTCAATTAGTATAGTGTATTTATCATCATTACACAATTTAATAACTGTACTGGAAGAAATCTATAAATATCATCCTATCATCGTAGGCCCTCTACGAATTACTCTACGTAACTTTCGTAGCAGCTCTACGAAACGACTACGACAAATGTCTTGGTTATGTAAGAGATATGTTTAATAAGTTTTTTTTTTGCCTGACAAAGCCATAGTAATTACCTATTGATTAGCCCCTTGCTAATAAGCACTGATTAAATTAATCAGCACCTAATAAACGGATTTAATTACAGTTTTGTATGAAAATATGTCGTCCGCTGACGCACACAGACCACCACCATGGATCACCAAGTAAACACTGATTATTGAGGGTTGTTGCCATACTCACCACGCTTGGTAGGCTGGTTGGGCGCAGTACGGGACGTTGATATACGGAAATACTGTTGCCCATCTTGCGGAGGTATCCATTGGCAGGTTCTTAGGTAGTGCATCCAAGCAAGAGAGGAGGGGCAACATTCTACTGCTGGCATCCCACGGCCCTTGGCTCATAAAAGTCAAAATCTCAATATGGTAAACAGTGGATTATTTTAATAAGCGTTTTTGAGTTAGGGGTTAATGTTTAATTGTTTTTATGACTAAAAATACGATATTTTTTAGAATACATTTTTCACGGACAACACTGGTGCTACAAATACAGTCGGCACTTTAGTTCGGTACTAATTGGTAGTAAAGCAGGACGGTGCGATACAAGCCCCCCATTGTCAGACAGGGACGGTGCGCGCTAGGGCGGGATACATCTTTCTTTCTGTAATTTACGAGCCTCCTTTGACATTTCACTGCTGACAGTTAGTGGTGTTTTCAGCGAATACAACGCATTCATAACTCCGGCTCCGCCACAGAGACTATGTAGTTTAAATATACGAGTTTCTCTGCAAAATGCTGAGTTATTATGCCCCGGATCGTAAACAGGCATTTTATAAACCAAAATAATCATGAATTATGTAAGTTCAAATTAAATTAAATCAAAACGTAATCTATCTTAGGCCTAAGGCAACCAATTGCCACTCTGGTTTCATTCTCTTGTAATTATGTGTAGTTTTAAGGAGTTCAATAAATTATTTTCTAATTAATGGAATCAGGCGTTACTTTGTTTCAATTCCGCTATTGCTGAGATATGCACCGCCCTCCCGCCCTTTCATTGCATTTTAAATCATTTTCTATCAAAAATGTTTACTCACATTCATTTAAAGATAAAATGTCTAGACTAGTACGGGTTTAAAAATACGAGTCATGAAACATTTAATAAATAGCTAGCAGTTTTACCCTTGATTTCTTGCAGGTAGTCTAATTACATTTGAAGATAATAAATTATGCTGGAAACTTCTTTCCGAATAAATTACCTAAATGAAGTAGGTACGTGTTGTTTCATATGAAAGTCGTACGCAACATGCTTCTAACAATACGGCGTCAGCTGAGTTCCTAAAAGTAAATGTCAGTGAAATAGGCCTAAACTTTGGAACTCCACAGCGCTCGCATACATTTCCGGAGTCGTTTGTCTCAGTTATTATATAGCCCAGAACAAAGGCAGCAGTGGTTCTCAAGCACCGCGAGAATGTCTTGGCAGTATAATTTGAGTCATTTAGTTCTTCGGTTTCGGCGATTAATGAATGTTCTCGAGTTAAAAGAGTCTTTTGAGAGCTATTTGAAGATGCTAACATCGTTTCTTTGAAATTATTTGATTGATTTTCTTTTCGTGTTTCTTCCGTGTTTGATGATTTGGATTTTGTGCCACTTGTGTTTCTTTGTGGTAAAATAGCCTCGAAATAGCAACGCTGACTTCGTTCTGTAATCTTGAACAACGTGGGAACTTTCTTAAAAAGAGTATAACAGAGTTGCGTGCGTCCATGCTAAATGTATGGATATATATTCGATTTTTTTTTCCGTAAATTCATTTACACTATAGAACTCTTTTTTAAATAATTTAAAAAGATACATTAACAATAAAAAACATAAAAAATAGTTCCGCAGACCCTAAAAGATGACGTTAGTGTTCATTTTAAGTTGGATAATATAATGAATGACAAAACTAATGTTACCTCGTAAATTACCTCGTAGCTCGCCAGCTCCATCTATTTGGTATCAGTAGGAAATACTTCATTCTTTTTCAGCAGCTCATTACAAGCAAACCTAAAATTAATAACTGTTCTACTACGAAACATTGCTAAAACTATGAATTAACAAGGCTTACTTTTCACATGAATGTTATCTTGTATTCCGTTAATAAATACGTCGAGTCTTATCGCACAATAGCGATCGAGATTCAACTGTTTACGCGCACTTTTACGATGCGAACCTGCGACCAATCGTAATGCTCCTGGTTTGCTCGTTTCTAATCTATGGCCAATCACAGCGCGACTATCGACTTTCCAATTACAAAATGTACTATGGGCTGCATAACTGCGACTATAGTTTGAAATTCGAGCCAGTAAAGAAAAAAAAAGTAACGCCTTTGCATATAATATAGATGATTTATGCAGCGTCAGCAACTGGTAATCATGCTGTGCGGGACGCCGCAGATGTTAGATGGATTAGGCCCAGCACCTATACCATCCTCTCAGCTTAGTCAGCTATTATTCAGAGGAAAGAACAGGTCAATACGTCTGAAGCTAACTAGGCCGCGGGTTTCCTCACGATGTTTCCTTCACCGTTAAAGCACGTGTTAAGTGTGCACATACATTTATCAAGAAAGAAAAATACATTGGTGCACTACCGGTATCAAACCCACGACCTTCGGATTGAAAGTCGGGGGTACATACCACTCGGCCAATACGGCTTTTTTAATTATTGTATAAAAAATAAAAAAAATGTAAAAAAACATTTTTTGCATTAAATTATTATTTTTTACGTTCATTAAAGACATTGCTCATAGATGTAGATTTGAATATATTATAATATACTGCCTCCTTTCATGGTTTCGGATGTGGGTATTATTATTATTTGTGTGTAAAATTAAGCATTCTATCAACCATCTGGTCCTCATAACACATGCTTACTATGGGATATTGGGTGAAATGTCGAGCCTCATATTTATGATATTAATATTATAAATACAAATGTGAGTTTGTTTGTTACGCTTTTACATCTAAACCACTAAACCGATTTTCTTACGATGTATAGCTGCATAAGCTTTATTTAAATTTTATCCCCGTTTTTTCTCGTAAACGGGAACTACGTGGGTGAAACCGCGGGGTGCTGCTAATTATTTATTTAAAAGAAAAATATATTGTTGAAGAGTCTCTTTGTTCCTAACATTTCGACGCTGTAATACCATTATTACGGATAAAATAACGTAATTATTCTTAGTAGTTATGCACAATAATTACGACAGTATTAAAGATAATCATTATCATTGTCTCTGTCATCGATGGCTCTCAGTTAATACATTAAAGGCTCGAGCAGACCGGATGCGTATGCGTAGACGTGCACGTACCACTGAGTTGTAATGTATGGAACTGTATGAGACAGGACACACCGCTTGCGTAACGTAGGTAGACGTGCGCGTCATATGTCAGTTCCATACATTACAACTCAGTGGTACGTGCACGTCTACGCATACGCATCCGGTTTGCTCGAGCCTTAATTTCAAAGCAATGGAACCTGTAGCATTTTTCAATAGTACCTACGACTAGTTGCTAAGAAAAGTAATGCTGGCCATAACCAGAGACTAAATAAATTAGTCTCTGCCATAACAAAGCATCATCTAGCCCCAAAGTACGCAGAGCTCGTATTATGGACAAAAAGCTTCATACAAAAGCACAACGCACGCACATGAAATAAAGGATACTGCATATTTGCAGCCGTACGTTACTGTACATTGTTGCCAGTTATATTTCAATTCGAATGTTATCATATTTTTTATTCTCAGATTGTTGTTTTTCTATTAGAATGGTTTAAATGATTATGGCAATAATTTATGGTAGAGGTGATAGTTTTTGATATTATTAAAGAACATAAAATAAAAATGAATGCTGAAACGAAAATTAAATTTATGTTGTGCAACTTCTGACGTAAATCATATAAAAATATTGGTGTTCGATGAATTGTAAGCGAACCTAATCAATCAAGCATTCCGTACTTCTATTCTACTACTATTCTAATTATATCTTTATTTAGATTATAAAAAATAACAAAACATTATCATGTCCATATATTTTTTAATACTTTTCTGTGAAACTGGGTACCTAATTATTCACTCAATATTCGCTGAGTATTAAGTTCATGCGAAAAAATCATCATCATCATCATCATCTCAGCCGCAAAACGTCCACTCTGAACACCGGCCTACCTCATGGGCCTCCATGATTAGTTGCCAGACTCACCACGCTTGGCTGGCGGGTGGGCGAACGCAGTACGGGATGCCGATAAGTACACGGAAAGACGCTGCTGCCCATTTTCCAGAGGTATCCCTTAGCAGGCTCTTACTGCATCCACGGGTATGAAAGGAGGGGTAACATTCTACTGCCAAGCTGATGGTCAGTTACGCATGTGGGTGCGCGATTTATACAATAGAGGCTTTCACAACATTTAGAAAATTTGTTTTTGTTTAATTGCATGCATTTTCAGGGGTTCTTAAAGAAATTAAACAATGCGAAGAAATATAAATGCATGCAATTAAATAAAAACAAATTTTCTAAATGTTGTAAAGGCCTCTATTGTATAAATCGCGCACCCACACACGTAACTGACCAATCAGCTGTCCAGCTCGCCGAGCCCGCCCAGGGTTAAAAGAACTTTGGCTTCTTAAATAAATTTTAATTTTTTATTATTATGGTTTCTTAAATATTATTTTAATTGATGAAATACGTACGTGGGTTCAAATCCCACCGGAACCGTATAATTTTTGATAAGGTTATTCATTTCTTTGATGAAATACGTTAGTGTTTGTTACGGTATGTGTATGATGGAATAGTTTAGTTAGTTCTTTGTTATGTGATTTAATTTTAAGTCCAGTTCGATTATACCGAAAATCTACCTTATTAAAATCTACCTAAATATGATTTTAATTTTGGTAATACAAACTGTGATAACATCGGTCACAGAAGGGAAGCCAACTCATTATAAAAGTGTGTACCAATGTGATAAAGTCCCTAAAACTATAATTACACCTGATTTACAAATCATCTATAGCAGACGTAAAATCCCTTCGTGCTTCGACAGGTTATTGACCATAGTTAAGTACAGGTCGCATGTCTCAAGGGCCAGAAGCGACAGTCCCTTAGCCCTCCGAGCTCCGGTAGCTGTTTGCATAGCGGATCGTTTGTCGGCTGCCTGTCGTCGTGTGGGGCCTTCGAGGGCCCTACACGCCGCTAACAGGTGGAGGCGGGAGAGGTACTGGTGACGTAGAAAAAATAGCTTACTAATATACCTGCCGTGGGGTGCCGGCAGTAGAATGTTGCCCCTCCTCTCTTGCCCGTGGATGCAGCTTACCTACGGAAGATGGGCTGCAGCGTTTTGAACCAACATCCCGTACTGCGCTTGCCAACCCTTCTGCCAGCCCCTCATGATCTTGGAGGTCCATTTGGGAGGCCTGTGTCCAGCTGTGGACGTGGAAAGCGGTGCTACAGCTGAGATACCTACTAACTAACCTACTAACTAATCTGCAACACAAGTATATACTTTACTTAGTGTTGACACATCTTCTTAGACCACTAGACGTAGAAAATTTTGTATAATTATTTTAATTATGCATGCTATTTTGCGTATTTGAATATAAACATAATGAATATTAATTAGGTAATTTCTTACGATGTTTGTTATTGAACTAGAGAGGTACGAGTAATTCAAATTAAACTGGCAAGTACACAGGTATGTATCCAGAAATATATTAAAGTTTTTTATTTTATAAACTTACTAGCTGAACCTCTTTTTGCCCATCGGATCCAAAAATATGTCCTATGTTACTATGTATAGCCTGATAATGTAGCATTATAAGTGTAAAAACTTTTAAAATCGGTGCAGTAGTTTTTGAGTTTATTCATTTCAAACATCTAAAATTACAACAGTACAAATATTCTTAACAGTGCTATAAAGAGACTATTATGAATATTTGTACTTGTTTAAAGATTTAAAGGTAATAAGTAAAAGCTGGAATAATTAACATTTTAACGTTCCATAAACTTTTCGATTATAGATTTTACGTTAGTGACAAAAAGGCATTTGAATGCAAAGTCGTATGATTAAATGATTATTCAATCAATTAATCAATCGTTTATTTATTAAAACCTTTACAATATATTACATATTTACCGCAATTATCAAGACCCCCGTGCTAGTTATAAACTGTTTTACGGCAAGGTAAGGATTATTCCTTTGATGCTGTGATTTGAAAACAGCATCGAGGTCATTGAAACTGACAATCCTCCAAATACTATTAGCTCACTTGGCCGTAGGCTTTAAACTTCAGTTATTCGCCACAAGAGCCCGAACAAAACTACTAGACACATCTCTCTAACGACTCCAAATCCTAACCCACCTGGCTTTATTTAACCTCCTGTAACTTCCTATGTTTCAGTTATTCACAAATAGTTAAACAGAATGGCAAGACAAATGACTTCAAGACCTCACCTGGCCTTATTAACCCCTGAAGTTCCAAAACGATAGTATCGAAACACAGCGACATGACAAATAGTTTTCCTATGCCCAGCTGCCCTTATTACCGCATTAACCCCTGTAAACAGTGTCAGCTATTCGGCCGCCATTACTCATTCGGCGCTAATTATCGACACAGCCCATCTTGCGAGCGTGCGCAGGCGCAGATCGGACAGAGGATCTCAAGTTGTCGAATCAATAGAATCCGAAATGGTAACTAGTAAAATGGAATACTTAGTTGGTAAGGGTGAATTAAAGGGAAAATAACCTCCTGCTTCTTCGTTTCCTATTCATTTCAACAACATTTTTTATTATTAGTATTTTTTTTTACATCAGTAGGTACTTAGTTTTACTCTACCTCAGCAGATTTCAATCACATACATTGAAATCTGCTCCAGCTCTGTAAACTATAGACGAAACAGATATTAAACGATTACAATGACGACCAATACTTTTTTGTTCTTAGTGAACGACTTGTTTATAGTTAGTTCCATTGACTAAAGAGGATTTGAAGTTAAAGTCGGCGTCTCCAAAGTTTGAGGAGCCCTGCTCCAATAAATGTGTCGGAACCTCGCAATTTGTATGCAGTCGCAGGCGCAAACTTCGAGCTCGACGTATTTATAGACGCTTACAGCTGGACCTCATAATGTATTTGTGGAGTATTTTAATTAACGCGGGCAACACTGGGATTGATTTCTGTAATTGCTTGGTTCTCAATATGTAACGACCGCTGGAGCAGTGGTAAACAGTGTAACTGGAGTACCGGATGAAGATAAGCACGATACTTAAAGTTTAAAGTGTTTCTGCAATAATCTGGAACTTAAGATTTTCATCTATAGGTAACCTCGATATTTTCTTTAAGTTTTGATTCATTCGGGAATAGCCAAGGTATTATATTTCGGGAATAGCTAGAATCAGGCATTTTCCATTCATAACTTCGACACAAAGAAGCAGACTGGCCAGATGGACATAAGTACTTCTTAATAATAATAAGGTCATCTCAGCCGAGAGGAGCGGCAACATTCTACTGCCGGTATCCCACGACAAATGCTAAGGTAAATTTTATTAGTTTTAAGATATTTGCAATCAACTGGATTTCTTTAAACGATTTCATAACTTGAAACCGCGTTGTGCGAGTACCGTTGCGCGTACGCAGCTCCGGTAGCCGGGCGGGGCGGGGCGGGGCGGGCGGGGGGTGTTTGCCGCCATTACTCCGTCTGTTGACAGTGCGGCCGGGCTAATGCGTGCGCAAACACGGGGATTTGTAGGGAATTAATCGTTTAAATGATGTACAGAAACAAATGTGTAGGGAGACCTGATTTTTTTAAGTTATGGGCGGTGGTGTCGTTTTTACGATTAGTTGATATAGGGCAGCGAGGGGCAACTGTTCTGGTAGCTCGAAAATCTATACTAATATTATAAAGAGGAGAGAGTTGTATTTTGTATGTTTGTAACGAATAAACTCAAAAACTACTGGACCGATATCTAAAATTCATTCACCTTTAGAATGCTACCTATACTATCCAAGACCGTATTCGGGAATTTCTATGATATTACTAATAACGCTTAACGATTTTTATTCCTTGCAGTAAGCGAAAATACATGCCTATTTACGTAACCCGTAACGTAGCGTTATTCCGCTCCGGAGCAACTGAACAGATTCTCAGCTGAATAGATTAGCAACTGGACAGATTAGCAACTGGACAGATTAGCAACTGGACAGATTAGCAACTGGACAGATTAGCAACTGGACAGATTAGCAACTGGACAGATTAGCAACTGGACAGATTAGCAACTGGACAGATTAGCAACTGGACAGATTAGCAACTGGACAGATTAGCAACTGGACAGAATGTGTACAGTCCATGACATATTTCAAAAGTAATTAAGGTGGGAAAGTGGACGACTTGTTCCGGGCGGCAAGGGATGACTCCACGGTTTTTTTATTTGATCGGAATGAACTCGATTTAGCAAATAGCAATTAAATCATTTCTAACATTGACATTGTTCAATATATTATGTTTTTCTATACTTACTGACTACTTGTAGAAAGCAAATAAAAACAATCTCATGCGTAATCTACTACGGGACATTTTTTTTGTAGCCGTCGTCATGTCGTAAGTTAAGGAAAATGAGTAGAAATGGAGCGATTACGTTATGTACGAAGCATACCTACGCGAGAAAGTTAAATATTCTTTAATAAAAAAAACTAATTTAATGATAAAATGGTTAACTTTTTACTAAAAATACCCCAAACGCTATGTGTATGCGCATTAGGTACATTTGAATAGTATTTTTATCTCATCATCAGATAAGGTTTTTAAAACCAGCAAAGATTATTATGAGTGAAACAAAAAGCCCAACCGTAAGTAAGGGCAAGTAACTCAGCCTTGAGAGACTCCATTATACACTATGACAGTTATTTAAAATAAAAAGTAAACCGTTTATCTATCTATCTATTTAATATCTCATGGATCCCATCATGAGAACCGAGTTTTGGAAAAAATAAACAATTTGGAAGTGTTTCAATTCGAACTCGATAATAATTTTCCCAAATCGTTTCGTTAACGACAAAGTTTTGGGATAACAATGATTTAGAAAAATAAAGACGACATGGAGATCTCGATAATTTTTTGCTTCATCTCAGCCACAGAACCGTCCACTGCTGTACAAAGGCCTCCCTCATAGATCACTACGATCTATGATCATGATGTGTTGTTGCCATACTCGCCACGCTTGGCAGGCGGGTTGGCGAACACATTAAGTGTTGTTGATACACGGAAAGACGCTGCATCTTCCGGAAGTATCCCTTTCCACGGGCATGAGAGATGCCCTCTCTTGCTTATTCTGCTGCCGGCACCCAACGGCTTTATAATTTTTATTAAATCGGTTATAAATGGGGCCTTAGGACTGGAAGTCCGCATCGACTAGACTAGATAAATATAGTGATGTGCCCCTATTTGTCGAGGGGCGGCGCGGCGTCCGGCGCGGGTCGGAGGAATGTTTGCCCGGTAGCTGCGCCGGCAAACAAGGCGGCCAGAAGTGCTGTGCCGTGTCCTCGTGAGGGACTCAAACCACCTAAACCGTCCTTTATGTCAATACTGGTATTACCCGTTTGTTTAAGAAGCGTACGGTAGCTTTCAAGTTCTAGTTGCGTTGGAGTATTTAGGAGAATTCGACATTTGACCAACGCAAGGGTTTCTGATGTAGTTACATACTTTCCAAACTCTTAAATATTTATTTTTTTGCACATGACGACATGAACCTACGAGTAGGTACATTCGAACACAAAATGTCTTCCTCGACCGTAGCTTTTATAATTTTACTTATATTTTTAATATTTTTTAAATTACATTTATATTTTTAATATATTTTAAAATATGTTTCATCTTAAAAATGATTTCTGTATTATACAGTAGCACATTCAAATGCAAAAAAAATATAACACTATAGAAAACACCCCGCCTTTCTAGCGACAGTCTGGTAAAAAACAATACTTCAACTATTCAGTTAGAATATGCGACAGGAAATTGTACCATTAATCGTTGTTTGCCGATGTGCTGAGGCCACTGTCGGTGTCGAGTTACGAGTACCCCACTACTCCATTGGAGCCTACAAATGGGCTCGTATTGCAGATCCTTTGGCGAGACAATACGCAAATATTACATATGCAATCAGGTTGCTTATCAGATTTGAAAAATGGCTGTTTTCCTTATTCACATACAAATTTTAGGAATATTTTTTTAATATTAAAGAGCCTATTTGGGCCAGTTAGTTAAAATCTGTATGAATAGAGGAGGATTACTTTTAGAAGATTCTGTTTTTAGAACATCTTCTGGAAATATCCCTTGGCAGATTATTACTGCATTCACGGGCAAGAGAGGAGGGACAACATTCTACTGCCGGCACCCCACGGCCTCCTCTATTGCGCCAGTCGTATCGCCACCAGGAACCATACTCTGTAGAGACCTTTGGTTTCTTCGAAGTGGAAAAATATATCATATATCTCATAGAAAAATAGTTCATTTACACATGAATAAATATTGTTATCTAATTCACAAAAAGTTATATATTGTTTAGTTTATTTTTTTGATATTAATAGGTACTTTGTTATTATATTTTATTTTAGCGTACTGAATTTTTGTATCGCGGTAGCCACCATCCGCACACTTCGGTCACTACGGAAGACCAGCGCTGTGGTACGCACCCGTTCTGCCACAACATATGCTGAGTAATTGCCATTTTTGTCACATTTTTATTTTATTTTTTAAACGTTTATTGTATATGGATTAATTGTAAATTGTGTGACAAAATAAACGTATCTTATCTTTATCATAGCGTTCCTCAGTCATTTCTCCTAGTCGTCTATTTTTGGCTAAGCCGACAACGTCCCATTTGATGTTTAAGGCGTTCTCGAGCTCCAGTAAGCGATCTTCATTTGAGAGAAATCTAACGTTATATTCAAATTCAAATTTAAATTCATCTATTGCGAAAATGGGTTACATACAGATGTCAATAACAATTTACTATTATATGGTATTACAAAATATGTCAATAACAGCACAGAAGAATAAGTTATTAAAGTTATCTAAAAATGTCAATTAAATTCAATTTTATCATTTAAATAGTCATTAACAGAATAGTAAGCTTTTTCTAAGAGTAGCTGTTTAACTTTAAACTTAAAAATATTATATGAGGTGGTTTCTAATACAGATTTTGGTAGGTGATTGTAAATCCTTGGTGCCATGCAAAAAATGCTTTTGCTAAGCAATGCGGTTCTATGCAACGGACATTGAATTTTACAGTTTAGGCGCTTACTTTTCAAGTTAAATAAGTTAGAATATTTAGCATATCGGTGTCCTTTAATAATTGGGCTCGGTTCGTTCGACGGTTCGATCTCACCTGGAGATTTTTCGCACCCCTGGCCCCAGGGCTCGCATGGCGCCCGTCAGCGCCAGCACAGCCGCTGGAGTCGCCGGGCACTTGGGGCCTTGGTTGATATTGACTCGTCATAGTATTTGAGGAGGTTTGGACCGTGACCCACCACGCTGGTCCAGTGCGGGTTGGTGGGTTTTTCGTCAGAGCCTCGTTAGCTATTTGGCATGGTGTAGCACGTGCAGGTAGAGGTTGACTCAGACAGGCTACCTATTAGTCAAAAATATTTAAGTGCTGCTTAAATTATAACTTTTAAATTTATCATGTTTGTGATATTAGATGCAGAATATTAACCAAGATTTACCCTACGCTTAATATAATTTCTCACTAACAAAGGTTTGCTGTAAGAGAACTCTCTTTAGGGTTAAGCTCGCCTTTGTACATGACTTTTCATTGTGTATTATTATATTATTTTATTATTGTGTACAATAAAGAATAAAGAAAGATTTGAGTTTCCCGATATTTCGAAGCTAAGCTAAGCTAATTTAAACTGCTTTCAAAATCAAAATGAAGTTTTTTTAGCACAATTTTGTGTCTACAATATTTTAGGTGCTTTCCCTGCATGTGGCACAATAAGACGCCCTGTGAATTGATAATATGTTTTTTTTATAATAAATAAAGAAAAACAAATTACTTATTTTATTTGAAAATATTTTTTAAAATGTTCATGCAATTTTTACCTAAATCATCGAATATGCAAAATATTCGTTTAACCGATGATGATCCTACTTCAAATTAACAATTAGAGTCCCATAAGTTGTTGTTTGTTATCTTCAGTAGCGGTCCCCTGTTTGCGTGCGCCCGCGCCGATGCGTCAACGCGGAGCCAGGTTTATTGTTTATTCTGTACCGCAAACAGCTCGGACAAACAGACAAACTAGCTTTATTTGTTCCATTAACTACGTCGAGGATGGGTAGCCCGGTTCAAGCGGCTCCCGTGGAATGAGTTTAAGATAAGTTTTGATTATAATAATACATTAGATATTATATAATATATAAGTTATATATATAAGTATATATATATATTTATATAACTAGCCGCAAACCGCGGTTTCACCCACTTAGTTCCCGTTCCCGTGAGAATATGGGGATAACATATAGCCTATTATAGTTACTCAGGGATAATGTAGCATTCTAATGGTATAATTATTTATCATCATCATCATATCAGCCGTAGGACGTCCACTGCTAGACAAAGGCCTCCCTCATTGATCTCCAAGCACTGCGGTTGGAAGCGGCCTGCATCCAACGCTGACCTGCAGTTCTTGCCAAGTCGTCTGCTCATCTTGTAGGTGGACGTCCTACACTGCGCTTGCTGGTCCGTGGCCTCCATTCGAGAACTTTGCGGCCCCATCGGACATCTGTTCTGCGCGCGCCATGTGGCCTGCCCATTGCCACTTCAACGTGCTAATCCGCCTGGATATGTCGGTGACCCGAGTTCTACGTATCTTCTCATTTCATTCGATCCCGTAGAGAAACCCCGAGCATAGCCCTCTCCATAGCTCGTTGACCACGTCTCGGTTCCATAGATAATTATTATCCGATAGGAACTATTTAACACGGATCTAGCTTTGGTTGTTCTTTAGCGATAATGGATTCTAGACATGTTTTTCTACACGGGTTCAAATGTAAAATAATGGATTTCGCATTACCAAAACTTATCAAACACAAATCAATAAAACTAATCAATTCAATTTAGTGGAATGGAAAAATAATAATGTTTGTAATTAGCGCCAAAAGGGCGGGCACTAGATAACAGTTCGTTAGTGGCTCGTGCACGGCGCAGGATAACCCGGGGTCCCGAGATAACCAGTGAGCGGCGACCTCCGCGCTTTATCGATAACTTGCCGCCGGCGACGCCACATCACTAGCACGTACGAGCTCTTGATCTAGAGCTGTTGTTCTTTATTAGATCTTGAATATTTTGTAACGTCTACTGCTGGACAAATGTTGTTGTCCTACTCATCATGTTTTGCAGGCCGTTTGGCGAACACATTATGTTGATACATGGAAAGACCCCGCTACCCATCTTCCGGAGGTATCCCTTGAGTCTAATTTTACTTATAATACTGTTAATACGCTGGTCTTTTCAATAAAATATTTCAGTTAATTTCTTATTAATACCTTTTTATGATTGAAGAGGTAAATAAGTAGGATGTTTGAGCCTATAGTTGTCCATGTACAGTCAACATCAAATTTATCTCAGCGTGTAGGGTAGCCAAAACGATTTCACTTCAAGGAATTCAAATTTATATACGCTCTCAGACTACCCATAATGATCTACGAAACCAAAGTGTTCAAAACATCTAAGCAACGACCTCTCATAATCTCCGTTACCAAGGCGTTGTATAAGCAGTCAAAACGTGGCGGATGGCACAAACTGAGGGAGGCTGTACTCAGCAATGGGTGGTTTCGTGATGTGGATGATGATGATGAAGCAGTCAAATTGCTCAATGGCTGCCAGTTACTGTAGTTGACCATTTGAGGCTTTGAGCGTGAATAATAATTAATAAGTCATAACGGCACCACGAGTATCTCTTCAACACGGTCCACGCGCCGCACTGAATAAAGTTTTTTTTAGTTTCTTTTGTTTGTGGTGGTGACATTATAAAATCATATTTTACAAATCAACTTTGCCATTTGAATGAGATAAAAAGTTTATTCTAAAATGTTGTTTTGTCTGAAACATGTAATTTTGCCGCCATGACACTGTTGTCAGGTAAAACCGGCTGGTAATGACTAGGGTACGTTTTATATTTTGGAACAAAATGTATAATACATTTCTTGGGGGGTTTTAAAAAGGTTTGATATTAAAATTAAATAATTGGTATACTCGTATATCGCACCTAATTTGTAAACGAATAATTGTCCTCAGCTGGCTTAGGACTGGTACACCACACCACCGTAGATAATTTATTTATATTTGCATTGCTTAGATTTTATATAGCAATTCGCTATCTTGCCGGCGACGCTACTCTCACTAGTACCATCGCGTCCATAGTAAGGCTACCAGTAAGCCTAATATTTTAAACTGGCCGACTAACGTTGTGAAAAGTGGCACTACATACTATGAACGCGACTGTACTAGCTCTAAATGTTGTGAATTAAGTTGTATCTTGGTGTCCTTATGAATGCAAAGGAGCATAAACGCATTATTAATTGGTATTTGGTATCGCAAAAAAAAATTACAACGCGATGTAGGCCCAAATTAAAGATACGCTTGCGTATACGCCCCATTTATTCTATTTTTAATTTATCAAATTTAATGGTTCTAGAAATAGAAAATATGGGTAATAGATTTTTTACGCGTATCTAAACTCGTCGAACAACAAATGGTGTATGAACTGAGCAAGTCTTATTCATGAAAAAATGTCCCAGGCACTGAAGCGTGCCGTACAGCATGAGTACCTACGAGTTGCTGACGCTCGTAGGTGAGTTCATTTTGATTTTTACTAGATGCCAGTTGTGTACAACCATCTCAATTGTTTTTTGTTTTTGTTTAATATAAGTGTAGTGACGCGCGTCGGCCTATCGAGCTCGCGGATAACCCCGCCCTGTGAACCGGTGCCGGCGCCGATAAACCCGCAACTATGCTACACTAATGATCCAGAACAGGTACTTTAGCATTTTAATTACCAGATTCCGCCGCTGAACGCGGGAAAATAAATTTAATTAGGTTATCTGTGTGAACTTTTTGTTTTTTAGTACTTACGCGTATATTAAATCACTAAGACTTTTTGATTTACATTTATAACATTACATTTAATAGTCCTTAAATTTTTATAAGTATTTACTTTCATTTCAGCTTTTAACAAGGTAACATGTCTAACGAGGATGCATGTGTCCGTGATGCATCTGTTTAAATTATAGAACTAACATTTCTATCTATATTTCTATCTAAGCTAATTCTTTCTTAGGATGATGTGTCAAATTTCTTGTTATAGTGTTTTTTTGCGGTTTTTCAGTTAGAAAGTTTAGGAGTAATGTCTTTTCATATGTCACATGGTCTTATAACCTTTCTGAATAATGGATGTTCAACGCCTGAATGTACTTGAACACCGATGATGGACGACCTCCGTGGCGCAGTCGGTCCAGCAGCCGGCTGAGACGCAGGAGGTAGCGGGTTCGATCGTTATTCTATCAATCACCTGGTATAGTACAAGCTTTGCTTGATTGGCCCGTATCTACGTGTATGTAACTGTAACGGAATCTTCAAACGTTGTTTTAACCCACTTTAAGACATTAGATTAAGGCCAGGTTATTCCAGCGGCGGGTTTATGAAGGAGTGGGCGCGGGCGCGGCTACATAAATTATATAAAAATTCGTTTAAATTTTTTATGAGGTTTTCAGAAAATCTAACCGTTAAATATTCTTCAAAACGTCGTTGCCTATTTTTTGAGAAATTTTTTGAGAGTATAACATTGATACCCTTGAAGTACAACTACAAAAGCGAGTAAAAACTATCCTTCCTTCATAATTTATCAGGTGAAGTGGATATATCGTGTTTTGAACCATTAAATATTCAAAAACGTTTATTAAACTATAACATATGTATATATTTTTCCAATGAAAACAAAGATATCTGATCGTTAAAAACTGATTCGAAAATTGGTTAATTTGGAATATGGCTTTGAATTTAAACTTTGCAAGGTACTTAGCGGCAAAAATTCAGAGATGATAAAATAATAATGTTTTTTTAGTTTTTAAACTATTATTAATATATTTATAAATGGTTTCTTTATAATACATTTTCAATGAAAGAGAACTGTTACAATATTTCAGTGCATATCCTAATTTGAAATATCCCCCACGGAACCGTGATCATGTTATTAAAATATGGGATTATCGGGTATTTATCGCGTAATTACCTTTATTTTATTCCCGACGTTTCGACCGGATTGCACCTGGTCGTGGTCGCGGGGAGACTAATAAAATAAAGGTAATTACGCGATAAATACCCGATAATCCCATATTTTAATAATGTGTTGTGATCGCGAAAGTTTAAAAAAGACCGTGATCATGCTCAACACGTTATTAAATGTATTATTGTATACAATGTTAAATATATTATGCTCATGTCATTTTGATAATGAGTGATATATAAAAGTGAATGACGCACATCAGCGTTGACCCGTAACTTGCTAACGTGAGGGCGCGACCCGCCGTCGCTACTGGCGTTATCTGTGCTGGATATCGACATCGTCACAGCACTATCTCTAGTTATTACTGATCACAGCACTATCTCTAGTTATTACTAGAGATAGTGTAGAAGTAGCACCTAGATATTGTTATAAGCATGATTATCACAACGAATGACTTTTACCCCTCCTCTCATGCCCGTGGATGCACTAAAAACCTGCTAAGGAATTCCTCCGAAAGATGGGCAGCGTCTTTCCGTGTATCAACATCCCGTACTGCGCTCGCCAACCCGCCTGCCAAGCGTGGTGAGTATGGCAACTACTCCTCATGAAGAAGTAAGAAATAATTTGTAGACTGTTTATGAAAAATATAACCTACTCTTCTTAGTCGGTGAAACTTAATAAGATATAGTTTATTAATTCACTACAAATCCATCATCTTAGCCGGAGGACGCCCACAGCTGCACGTAGGCCCCTCTTGGATCTACATGTGTGCCTAATTTCTTTTAACATTAGATTAAATATGTCCTTTTTTATATTGTAAGTGGATGTGTCTGCGTTTTGTAATTACAAACTGTGTGAATATATGAACGAGTTTCTGAGTTTCTGGTATTGATCATGAGGGGTACAAATTAAAATAGCACATATATACACAAAACAAAACATTGAAATAAAATAAGGTCTTTGTATCCACTATAGATGATTTATGCAGCGTCAGCAACTGGTAATCATGCTATACGCGACGCTGCAGTGCCTGGGACATTGTTTGATGGATTAGGCTTGCCCAGCACCCTTACCATCCTCTCAGCTTAGTCAGCTGTTAGTCAGAGGAAAGAACAGGTCAATACGTCTGAAGCTAACTAAGGCACGGGTTTTCTCACGATATTTCCTTCACCGTTAAGCACGTGTTAAATGTGAACTTACACTTTTCAAGAAAGAAAAATCCATTGGTTCACGGCCGGTATCGAACCCACGATCTTCGGATTGAAAGTCGGGGGTACATACCATTCGGCTAACACGGCTTTTTTTTAAATAAAATACAAATAAAATAGTACTAAGACTGTTTAAACAACAAAAACTTGGTATAATAATTTTAAAAAAAATAATTAACAGCTGTTGTAAGCTAGCGAATAGGCCATAACTCTTTAATATGCTTCACCATCAAGAGACAGTTAGCAGAAGCGTTAGAAAACTATAAGTTTACTTAGAAGAAATAAATGTTTTCTTAATATTTGAAATAGTACAGTTATACCAAATAACTTACTTTGAACAAAAAAACTGAATCGAAGATATTTGAGCCAGGAACACTTCTCCTGAAGTAACTTAAACACGGGCCTTAATAAATATTGGTTGTTTTATTAATTATCTAGATGATTTGAAAGTTTTTTGATGATATAAAAGAGATGCGGATCTATTTCGGAAAGTTGAAAGTCCAGTCCCTGTTACCTGCGTCGCCAGCTACGTGAGCATTTCTAAGCCTTACTCTTGGACATGACAGGCCATGGGCGGAGTCTGCCTCAACTCCGTCAAACGTTCCTAACATAAAAGCATAACAAAATTGTTAAATTATGACTATAACGACCGAGTTAGGTTCTTCTGTTCGCTTTATTTCCTAACTCGCGTGTCATCTGAAGTGAACCAATTTGTTTGCCTTCGTGTTGTTTTATTTTGTAATATGACGCATTATTAGGTAAGTTCCATGCGGCTGCACTGAATAAAGTATTTTTTGAGTTTGAGTTTATGATTAATATCTGTAATTACTGTTTTGGACTATGCTGGGCTAATTATATACAAAATATCTAAGAATTACATGAAAGCCGTTGAATGCCGGGTGCCGGCAGTATAATGTTACCCGTCCTCTCATACCCGTGGATGCAGTAAGAGCTTGCTAAGGGATTCCTCCGGAAGATGAGCAGCAGCGTTTTTCCGTGTATCAACATCCCAGACAGCGCTCGCCAATCCGCCTGCCAAGCGTGGTGATTATGGTAACTACTGCAATTTGTATGCAATTCTTACGGAATATCCCGTAAATTAAAAAAAATATTTTGTCTATTATTACTATATTGTTTAAGGAGTTGGAGCAGTGTAAAGAAGCATATAAAAATGCTGCAAACATTATAGAAATATTACATTTGCAGTGCGACATAATTTTTTAGCATTTTATTCTTTCGAGTTATGAAAAGTGAAAAAATTATAAAAATGTCTTTTTAGAACTTATTTAATTGTATTGATCATGTACTTAGGTGTAAATATGTTAAGACTCAAAACAAGTTGTCCTCCCTACTCTCGGTCGTAGGTTCGTGTCGCGACGGACAACCAACGAAAGGTAGTTTTAGAAGAGTTACGAAGCGTGGGTACCTATTATTTTACGATTGTTATGTTTTTTTCTGCAAAGTCTAAATAAATGCTAGTGTTCCATTTATTTTGTTATTTGTTATTTACGATAAAATATCAAGTTTTCGATACCACTACCTAACTCAACAAAATAAAATAAAAAGTAATAAAATAATATTCCCACTACAAACTGGAAGAAATTGTTGGTGACTGAGTTGTGTCATTTTAACAACGTGCTTAAATCAACGATTTGTATCTGTAATTTGTTAAAATTGAGAAACGTAGAAAAGTGTGCACTATGCTACGGCACTGTTGTCATATAAGGTACTAAGTTAGTACATATTATGTAGCATATTTTTCAATAAAAATACCCCTAAGTAATTCGTAAAAATAAATAAACCTTACAACTTCCAACAGTTTGTTTAATGTCAGTTTAATTTCCTTTAGTTTAGAGGTTTAATAATTAAAATATGAACCTGTATCCATGGTATACCCTGCGGCGGCGGCGGCGGCTGCGGCATGCAGCGCGCCGTATTCTTTCCCGTCCATGCCGCCCAGCATCGCACTCACTTCACTCACATCCACAGCACCGTGCAGCACGCAGCGCGACCGACGTGTGCGCGCGCGCCGCCGACTCGCGCGCACCCGCGCCCCGCCCGCCCGCCGCCATTGGCGCGCGTCGCCCAATCACCGCGCTCCATTTCCAAAGCTTTCCTTTTTCCATGTTGCGTTCTATTTGAAGCGTGTTGATGCATCTTGGAATTCCTACAAGCGAATCTCGACTCTTCAGCTGCGTTGCTTAGAGTCGATAATGTTTGGTGGGTTGTTGAAATATGTCCGTTTTCCCATGTCGGCCGGTCGCGGTCGGGCGGCGCGCGCGGCGAGAGGCGCGGAAAATGCGTCCCGCACGAGTAGGCCGGAGTATAGAGGGGGGAGCGGGCCCCTTATGTAACCGTGGCGACCGCGCCGTGTACATGGCGTTTGTAATTGATATTTTTATGTTCGTTAAATCGTATTTCTAACACGCATACGGTTTCACTTCCACTTGACTAAATTAACACACATGTTTTACCTACGAGGTTGGTTATGTTGCCTGCTAGGTTGGATATGGTTATCTTTAGTTCTCTAGGTTGTAGTTCTGTAATAGGTCGCTTGGCTATTAACGACTATTTTATTTTTATGCAATAGTTGACATTCTTGACATACATTTGGGCTGAGTTATTTGCTTTGGCTCGGCGACACATCGTGGCAGGTACTTAGGTTTGTCTGACTGCGGCCATTTCTCATATCTTTACCAGCCTTCTGACAGCTATGTTTGATTATTACGTTTATGACGAACCTAAACGGAGTGTTTTAAATAGGTAGTCTTTGTACTAACCCTCGTCTCGCTGTAAAAATCATAGACAATAGAAGAAAGAAAGAGCAAAAATCTTATATTTTTACTAAGACGCTCCTCACAGTAGCATTTAAGACCAGAGAAACCACAGTAGGTATTGTTTAGGTATGTGTTATCTATGAGTTTAGAGGCTGGCTGTCCATAATACATGATGTAGCTGCCTGTAATTGGGAGAACACATATATAGCTCATGATTTTTATTGTTTTTACTTTTGTATTTTTTCTTTGTGTATCTTCTGTTGGTGGCTCTTAAAAATTATATTATGAGAATAAAGTTTTTTTTGTTTGAAACCCTCTAGTAAAGTAAGTATAATGATCTCAAAGTCAACCACATCAGCTGTTAGACGTCCACTGTTGGACAAAGGCCTCCCTCAATGTCCTTTGAATACTGCTCATGAGGGGTTACCATA
Organism: Pasiphila rectangulata; assembly: GCA_963082625.1. NCBI lineage: Eukaryota > Metazoa > Arthropoda > Insecta > Lepidoptera > Geometridae > Pasiphila > Pasiphila rectangulata. Next base: position 18,181,281 of record OY720254.1, read on the forward strand.
CTCGCCACGCTTGGCGGGTGGGTTGGCGAGCGCAGTATGTTAATACACGGATAGGTCCTGCTGCCCATCATCCGGAGGTATCCCTTAGCAGATTCTTAATGTATCCACGGGCGAGAGTAGAGGTGCTACTGCCGGTACCCCATGGCAAATATAAAGTAAAGTGATATTCGTTTAACGTTGTGTGAGTGCCGTATGCACCACGTGACAATGTAGCACAGCAGTAGCATGCAATTAAAAGCACCGTGCCTAATCCCGCAAAAACACAGTCGCGCCGACAGAGGGCGTATTTCTGTTAATTACCACAAATATGTCGCCCCATAAAAACTCACAAAAAGCCCTCTATAAGACAGAAAGCTTTATAGCGATGGCGGATGGGAACAAATCACCGCGCGCAAATGATGCGCGAACGCAGACTCAAACGCGGCTTGCGCAGGCGTCGGTGTCGTGACCTTTGCTTGAAGTTTACCGTTGCAGGGGTTATGCAAGGAAGTCGCTATTTTGTGCCATAGAAGGATTTATTGTGTAGACAGTGCAACCTTCAGAGCGCCTAAAAGTGGGGTCATGAATTTCTTTGTTGGTTCCCGTTTCTTTAGTAATGGAGACATTTGATTGTATGAAGGGTTAAAATTATAAATAATGCTGGACATTTCACATAGCCCCTAAAGTCCTAAAGTAAGCAGAGCTCATCATACAAAGAAAAACACCGAGACAAATATCTGCAGATCAGATAAAGCAAACATTTTGCCGCCCGGCGGGAATCGAACCCCTACTGCGTGCGCCGGCTATTAAACGAATTGCTCCACGGAGGTCGTTGAATTCTATCCTAGGGTTATTATTAACTAGTTCTTCGCCTCGAGCTCAGAAGAGCGAGATTGTCTTTTCTCAATGAAGTCCAACTGCAGATGATACATTCAAGAGTGACTAGTCCTAGGACAAATTTGATTAATCTCCATGAAACCTGAATAAAAATTCCTCCACGAAAATCGATTTGTAGAAGAGAGCTAAATTTATAAACTTATTGTATCAACCTCCTCGCCATAAAGATATATGTAAAAAAAATGTTTATGATAATTATGTGTATACTGATGTATAATAAATTACCGGAAGAGCTTAAGGTGTTAAATGGAAATATATTTAGGATAAAAATTAATGATTGGTTAATGTTTAATTGTTTTTATAATATAATTGAATATTTAGATTACTAAATAAATTAAATTCTATTAATATTTGCACGCCTGCATGCAGGCCGAATACATGTACTGACGTTTAGCACTAAGTTCTGTTACTGTGATATTTTATGTATTCTGGCAAATAAATGATTGATTATGATTATTATGATGTAACCTCATTTTGTTTTAAATTTCATCAAAATAAGATCGTCTGCATAAGAGTTATCCTCGGACCAAAATATCGCGTTAACCCTAAAAAACTACCACATTTAACCCCATTATAATCGCTTTTAATTTAACTTATCTACTTAAGTTGTAAATATCATCGGAATCGGGTGATCAGGAGATATCCGCGGATATTCTTTTTTTATCAAATACAGGTATAAAATTAATTTTTTTAATGTTTATGATTACTTAAATGTAATAAAGAGTGAAGCGCATGAATGTAATAGGTTTGTAGGTAATCTTAACGTTCAGCTCAAATCTTCTTGCCTGGAAGAGATCGTTCATAGCGATAAGGCCGCCCTTTGTACTACTGTACTGTTTTATTTTAATTTTTGGTTGTATTTTGGTTTATTTTTAATGTGGTATGTAGAACAAAAAGTTTTCTAATCTAATCTAATCTTCTTATGAAAGAAGAAAGTTGGAAAATACCTTAAAATTAAACATATCAGAAGAGATACACTGAAAACAAAGTGACAATCGGCCGACTCATCGCTAACGCGCGATTACAAGCAGGCAAGTTTGGGATGGATTGGACTGAACCTGAACCTGAGAGACTGAAAAGACTGAAGATTACTTGCGTAAACCGACAATAGCGAACTTCTTAAGACCTACAAGAACAATAAAGTCCCGCCAAAAAAACCAGCGCCGGAAACGCGTTGGACACATTAAAAATTAAAACGGAAATAAAATATCAATAACAGGCTCGTTTGTTCGGAATTATTTGTGATTTTTACAGGAGTTCCTGCTTCTTGCCGCTAGTGAACGCTCGTAAACCGCATTGTTCGGCGGCAAGCCGTGGTTAATGCCCAATTGTCCCACAGGTGGGACGGCAAGCCCCACGCATTGTGTGCATATCGCATCTATTGAATTCGATTTATGGCTGTCGTTAAATGGTTATTTTTTAGCGAGTTTTCTTTGTTTCATTAAGTTATCGGGGAATGTTATCTCGGTTTTATGTTGGGATTTAAATTGAATATTTTATTGAGTTAAAATCATAGAGAACCTAGGTATGTAGGGCTCTGGGTACGTAATCAATCACCAACGGCCTGCAAACTTTAGTAAAACCGGCCTTACATAAATGTAGTACTTACTGTAAATAACTTTTCACAAAAAGTAAGGCCGGTTTTACTAAAGTTTGCAGGCCGTTGGTGATTACGTACCCATACCTATTTCTGCCGCCAAGACATAATCTCTACAGTCCAATCACAAAATAAATAAACATTATATTAACAGGAAATAAGGCACATGCATGAATCTATTCGCTTCCCTGTTTTAAGCACTGTGAGTCTGTGATATGAAGCGATTAGAAAAATCTTGTAACACTTACGAGTGTTGTTACTGTATGTACCTGCACTGTATGTACCTGCACTGTATGTACCTGCACTGTATGTACCTGCACTGTATGTACCTGCACTGTATGTACCTGCACTGTATGTACCTGCACTGTATGTACCTGCACTGTATGTACCTGCACTGTATGTACCTGCACTGTATGTACCTGCAGGATGGGAATTACAAAAAATCGGCCAAGTGCGAGTCGGAGTCGCGGACGAAGGGTTCCGTACCATATTTATATGGGCCGTAGAATAAGTTTATTACCATCTGTATGTTATTTTACGAGTAGTTGAAGCCTGAAATAAATGTCTTATATTTATTTATTTATTATTTGGTAAAACAATTTTATATAAAAACTAATATACTATAAATATACAACTAAATATTCTGTGAATATTTCAAGTGTCTAACTCTTGTCGTTATTAATATCGAGCAAAAAAACGGGGAAAAATCACGTTTGTTGTATGGGAGCCCCTCTTAAATATTAATTTTATTCTGTTTTTAGTATTTGTTGTTGAAGCAGCAACAGAAACACATCATCTGTGATAATTTCAACCGTTTTGCTATCACGGTTCATGAGATACATCCTGGTGACAGATAGACAGACGGACAGCAGTCTTAATAATACGGTCCCGCTTTTACCCTTTGTGTACGGAGCCCTAAAAATGACTTCCCTTAATGTCTAGCTGTCACCCCGACCGTGTTTCAACACCACAACTAAAATGTAACATCATTATCAAATATTAATTAGAAATCACACCGGGACCGATTAGCATTGCAAACAGTGTGTCCTCAAAGCTAATCAAAAGCCATTAGCGGCTCGTGTCGACTTACGTCAGGTTCGCTTACAGCACAGCTTACAATAAGCTATTACACTGCATGCAGCTTACAATAAGCTTTGTGCTGGAATGTGTTGCGCTCCACCGACCGTGACCGGCGGCCTGCAGCCCTATGAAGCGCGTATGATTACGTTCGAGAACTCGTGTACACTTTCTTGGCTTCACAGTTTTCACTCGAAAACCTCAACTTATGCTAGACGTGGGACACCCCACGGCAGTAGAATGTTACCCTTTCTATCAACCCCGTGGTTGCAGTAAGGGGCCGCTAAGGGATACCTACGGAAGATGGGCAGCAGCGTCTTTTCGTGAATCAACATCACGTACTGCGCTCGCCAACCTGCCTGCCAAGCGTGGTGAGTTGGCCTCATGGACATCCATGAAACGTCCACTACCGAACACAAGCCTCCCTTGTGTTCGGTAGTGGACGTTTTACGGCTGAAATTATGATGACGAAAAAGTCGCAACCAAAATTTGTATGATTGTCATCATCATCATCTCAACCGTAGGACGTCCACAGCTGAACATAGACTCCCTCATGAATCTAAAAGTAGGTACTGATTATGAGTGGTTGTTGCCATACTCACCACGCTTGGCAGGTGGGTTGGGGAGCCCAGTACTGGATCTTGACACACGGAAGGAAGCTGCTGCTTATCTTCCTGAGGTATCCCTTGACAGATTCTTACTGCATCCACGGGCTAGAGGAGAGGCAACATTCTATCGCCGACACCCCACGGCGGTATGATTATAGCTAGAAATAACAACAATAGAGTACCTATAAAGTCATATATTAAACCCAAGTTATGAGGTGAATGAAACACTTCGAAACACTTCGAGAAAAGTTAAAAAAGTATCTTTTATGTAAATGTACAATGGACGTCATAAACCGCAATTACTCCAGGCAACCTTTGGATAGTCAGTTGTGATAATTATTTGTTACCGTACCTAAAGACATAAAACCATCTAACAGCCCGCTAAAAGCCCGCTCATCTAACAGTGTTTGTCTGGTTGGCCTACCAGTAGTGGAAAAGACTCTGCACCTGTGGATGCACGCCTGTTCCTGCCAGCTTCCTCCAAAGATAAAGATAATTTATTTGCGAAAACATGTGTAACTAAGTTGACAAAATACTATGAAAGACACAAAATGTCCAGTATTGGAATGCAAAAAAATTCGAAAGAATGGCATGCTTGCCTACCTTCTATAGGTTTATTATAATCAGATTGCTTACAAAATTAATAATACAAAAAACAAACATAATAATTTTAAATAAATAATAACATGAAATATAAAATAATCTAACAGTTTATCATTTAAAAATTCATTAATATTATTATAAGATAATACACATAATAACATAATACTCATCTTAAAGTCTCTCAACCATAGCAGGGTAGGTACAACATGGACATTCGGCATAACCTTCGTCTTGTCCATGTTCATTTGAAGGCGTACCCGTTGGGAGACTCGATTGAGGCCTCCGAGCATCGTGCTTACTTCTTCCATCGACTTTGCCATGACCACGATATCGTCGGCGAACCGAAAGTGAGTCATGTATTCGCCGTTAATATTGATGCCCAATAAGCCGCGGGGTGCCGGCAGTAGAATGTTACCCCTCCTCTCATGCCCGTCGATGCAGTAAGTCTGCTAAGGGATACCTCCGGAAGATGGGCAGCAGCGTCTTTCCGTGTATCAACATCCCGTACTGCGCTCGCCAACCCGCCTGCCAAGCGTGGTGAGTATGGCAACTACACCTCATGGAGATCCATAAGGGAGCCCTGGTCAGTAGTGGACTTTTTACGGCTGGAATAATGATTGATGCCCAGTCCTTTCCATTCCAAGAGCTTGAAGGCATCTTCCAAAGCGGTCGTAAACAGTTTCGGAGACATTACGTCTCCCTGTCTTACGCCTCTTTTTAAGGAAATCGCCTTCGAACTCTGTTCCTATACTCGAACTGACATAGTGGCGTTTCTATACAGAAACTTCAACACTTCGATATACCGATGGTAAATACGGCATCGCTGGAGAACCGTAAACACTGCCCATGTCTCGACCGAATCGAAGGCTTTCTCATAGTCCACAAACGCGAGACATAGTGGCAAGTTATACTCTTCGGTCTTCTGTATGACTTGCAGCAGCGTATGAATGTGATCTATGGTACTGTAGCCTTTTCGTAACCCGGCTTGTTCAGGAGGCTGGAATTATCAAACCTGCGATAGAGTCAATTTGCGATGATCCTTGAAAACAGCTTGTAAACATGGCTCAAAAGCGAGATCTGTCTGTAGTTCTTAAGCAAGGTGTTGTCACCTTTCTTAAAGAACATTAATAACATCAATAAGATGAGCTACGGTTTTTATAGGCTTCATTTTATATTATTGCGATTTACTATTGATATTATTATTGTGTTTTAATGTTCTTCTTTTTATGTAATTTGTCCTTAGTGTTTTAATTGTAATAATCATTGTTTGTTTTGTTTTTTATCTAGTTTAGTAAGTTGTAATCCATCATAAGTTGTATCATACCGCACAGTACCTAGTTTAAACTGGCGTCACTGAAAACCAGCGCCATGGTAGGGTTCTTATAATCATTATAGGTTCTCTATTATTGCCTATGCTGAGTGACGATCAAATTTTGTTGTCAATAATTTATCATCTGTTTGTTTCATGTAACATAATGTATATCTTTTATAAGTGACACAAATAAACTTTTTCTTATCTTATTCTTATCTTATCTTAAATACCACCATGCTTTCGTTTCATGCTTTTGGCGTTGTACCTTCGAGCAAAACGGAATTATAAAACTTCTGATGGACTTTAAGATGAGTATTAGGAATGCTATTAAGATAGATCATACCTCTACACAGAGAACACGGCTCTTGAAGTTGTCGACGCGTAGGTCCAACTTCGAGAAAGAGGTCAATCGCCGAATCCGATGGGCAGCGTTTGGGAAACTTCGCAACGTCTCTTCGTCCAATATACTCGTACCTCAGTGCCTGAAGACGAAATTCTCCAATCAGTGTGTGCTACCAGTGATGACTTATGGAACCTAAACGTGGTGCTACACTGCTGGCCTAAGAAATAAGCTCAGAGTCGCTCAACGAGCTATGGAAAGGATATGCTCGGGGTTTCTCTGCGCGATCGAATCAGAAATGAGGAGATACGTAGAAGAACCCATGTCACCGACATAGCTAAACGGATTAGCACGTTGAAGTGGTAATAGGTAGGCCATGTAGCTCGAAGAACAGATGGCTGATGGGGCCGAAAGGTTCTCGAGCGGAGGCTACGGGCCGGCAAGCGCAGCGTAGGACCTTCACCTACAAGATAGGCATATGACTTGTTAAAGACCGCAGGTCGCTTTCAACCGAAATAACTGGAAATCCATGAGGGAGGCCTATGTCCAGCAGTGGGTGTCCTACGGCTGAAATGATCATGATGCCACATAACATCTTTTTATGTTATGTGTATTATATTTCAGTATTTCCTTAGATTAGTTATGGGCACCAAGGATCTGTCATCAGAACTAGGTGCAAAAACAAATATTATGGGAACTAATAATAACATGGAGGTCCATGAAAGAGGTCTGTTCAAAAGTGGACGTTTTACAGCTGAAATGATGAATTCCTCGTGAATCCCATCACCAGAATCGAGTTTTGAAAAAATTGGACCTAGCCTAGCATGAGTTACCTTATAAAAGAATAAATAATATATTCATTCATAATTTTGGCGGCAATGTATACCTATATATACCTTAGACTTGTTAAAATTCGAAGCAACATCAACACTTTAAACGTAAATCAGAAAGCTAATAAAACAGGATTCAGACAATAGTTTTGCTTTTAGATGTGATTGTTTTACGCGCGGCTCGGTCGCGCTCCGCGGCCCGCGACATCCCTCTGCTGTATTAATAGCGCGTTATGGAATACGCCTAGATGAGCTTTATGGACAATAACTATAGCGTAAACGTTATTAGTAGAGATGTCTAAAAATTACAGTCGTAAAGTCATGTGGAATCTATTTATAATTGTATTTAAATCAAATCTTAAACCCATCTTCCTGTCTTTATTCCTAAACTAAGTTGGCAGAACATTTTTTTTATACGATAAAATTACGAGACAAGCCGAAGGCCCACCTGATGTTATGCGGTAACCTCTACCTATTACAACTGCAATATGACGGTGATCACGTTCACGAAGCACATGACCAACGCCGCATTGCATTGCACCAGTCACCCTAAAAAATGTTGTAAGGTCTCATTCACCGGCCCCCTTACCCTTCAAACCGGAGCCCAGCATTTTAGACATTACTGGTTGGCGACAGAAATTGGTAAGGTGATAGTAGGATGAACTCTTCACAAAAAGTTCTACCTACTACTAAAGTCTTATTTTTCCATTTTCCTCTTTAACTCGTCAGCTTAGCCTTATAGCTAGATACTTCTACGTACAGCTTATCTTCCGCATACCTATATTCTCAGGTACTCCTAATTTATAAATTATAATCCAAAATTTACTGAAGCCATGTTTCAACGTACCTAGCTTTAAACTAGTTAATTATTTATTTTTTCTCAATACTAAAAGAAAAGAAAGGCATTGTCTAAGAATTGGATGGTGGCAATAATGGGCAATTTTTAATTCCGCCACACGTTTACACCAATAAGTATAATCATCATCATCATCTCCGTAGGGCATCATCCACTGCTGGACATTGGCCTTCTTCATGAATCTTTGTGCTGATCATAAGGGGTTTTTGCCATACTCGCCACGCTTGGCGGGCGGGTTGCCCAATAGGTAAGTATAAATAAACAAAAATAATGTTTTCTAATTCTGTTTATTATTTTCATCCTCAGCATTGTTATGACAAATCCTCAGCGAGATCAACAAAGGCAGTACTGCTCGTGTCATTAATATTTGTCGAACATGATGAGCTCAGTGCCCCAACGGTGCACTAAAAATACGCAATCGCATACTAACTACTACTTATTCTTTGATACATTTGGTAGTAACTGTTGTGCGATCTGCGGCGGAACTTCCCAACCGAGCATTTGCCTTAGATCTCGGCCGGCGGGCGTTCCGCGCCACTGAGGTCGGTAATGGTGCCGCCTACCCTACTCTTTACTCAACCCGTGCACTCGAATCCCACCCTTACATTCTTGGAAATACGCATCGATTCTCCTTGCGGGAACTTCTAGAAGATATCGTGAACCAATGCTTTTGTATTCTAAGGCTTGTGTTGGTGTATTTATGGTTGGAATTCGGTTGTTTTGACTACAAAGGGCGTAGAGACAACGGAAGCGGCCTCGATGGTATCTTGTTCTTTAATTAGACGTTTTAATTAAACAAGCGATAATGGCGGTAATTAGATCATCAATTCGGGACCGTGATCTGTCGGCGGAATGCATTCTGTATCCACTGGTGTTTGGAAAACAAATTGTTTAAATGCTTCTCTTAGATTATAATGATACATGCTCCGTGTTTACCGTGGGGCAGTAGAATGTTGCCCCTCCTCTCTTGCCCGTGGATGCAGTAAGAATCTGCCAAGGGTGGTGGGCAGCAGCGTCTTTCCGTGTATCAAAATCCTGTACTGCATTCGCCAACCCGCCTGTCAAGCGTGGTGAGTATGGCAACAACCCCTCATGATCAGAACTTGTGATAATGAGGGAGCCTTTGTGCAGCAGTGGATGTCCACGGCTGGGAGAGGGAGTTCTCATTAGGCTCAGTCAGCTTCAGACATACTGACATGTTATGTCCCCCCACGCCCCCCAGGCACCCCACGGCAAGAGTATCCTTATACAACTTGCAAGCTTTTTGTTTCAAAAGTCACGGAACAACATTTTACGATGTTTTAACTGTCTCCCCTTACTTTTAAGTTCCCGCCCAACACCATGCATGTGGGGAGATGCGAGTGCCGCAAGGACATGCTTCCCCCGTCGCGCTTTAGATCAGATGACGAACAAACAAACACGACAGACTGCTGCAGTCTCCGGTATCAAAGCCGCCGCTCGCGCTGTGTCTTCCTACTGTGCACATGGCGGACAGACCATGGCACAGGACAGTTTTATAACATTGAATTACCAAGTAAGTATCTAGGTATATTTTGATTACAAGCCGTGTGGCCGAGGTGCATGTACTCTCGACTTTCGATCCGAAGGAATTCATGAACCAATTCTTATTTAACCCCTGACAAAAAAGAGGCCTCTTATAAGTTTAATCACTATGTGTACTCCTGTGTGTGTTGTACCGTAACTATTAATCAAGTGAACCGATTTGAATGCAGTTTATTTTAATTTAAAAGCAGGTTTTGTAGCGGTGGAAATGTTTCATCAAAACTGATTAAGACGTTTGCAAGATATGGGGATCAATAAGCGAATGTTTTGAAATATACTATAATATATCTTTAAGCATTTTGTTAAGATTTACCTAAGTTAGACATAATTATAATCACAGATTGTTGGAGAAGCCAATGGCTCCTGAAACACAGTTATTAACTAGTTCGGGAGCCTATGGATTCATAAATAATGTAACACCCTATTTATGTCAATAAAACATTTTTTACTTTTTTTAATTTTTTATACCCGAGTTTGGTATCAATGAAAGGAAATGACTGAGGAGTGAAAAGCAGGTTTTCGAACTTCTTATTTATTTACAGACGGAAGTCACTTTAATTTATTTTACACTTGTTGTTACTTTAAAACTGTACATGTGCACATTTAACAGGTGCTATAAATAATAAATAAAATAGATCCTAATCTTTGTAACAATGTCCCAGGAACTACGTCGTCCCTTACTGCATGAATACCACGTCTATTATAGCTGGAACGTGGATTTTTTCTCACAGGTCCGATTTTTTTTTAGTAATCAAATATATGTAGAAAAGCAAACATTTGTCCCCCGCCGGGATCGAAACCGCAATCTTCTGTCTCAGCCGGCTATTAGACCGACTGGGCCAATCGCGTAACCTAAATAAGTTTGGTAAAAATTATGAATGGCCGATGGCGTGTATATCTACTTAGCACTCATAAGTAAAATATTTTTAGACTCTTTTCAATAATTATTACATCAAAACATCCGTAAAAAAGTTTTACTCAAACCCCCATCCTTGCGACATAATTCTCAAATGTCAATCATTATTGTCAAGAACACAGAAACTGGAATTGATTTTTATGCTATCCATACACTTTCATGCAAGTTCCCGATGTTATTTGTTTTAGGATGAATTTATTTATTTATTTATTTATACATAATTTGATAGTAGCTATACAGTAACAACCAAAATGCTTACTATCTAGGATTACAAAACATCATAAATACTAAAAGTTCTAAACTAACACAAGAAAAAAGAAAAGAAACAATCTGCATCAGAACACAAAAATATAAAATCATACTAAAAATCTAATGAAAAGTTAAATATGATCTTAACGCCATAATGAATAGGAATACATTTCGGTTGAGTTAAGAATATCGATTTAAAATAATATTATTGGAATAGAGGTTGGAATAAATAAAGAATAAAATACCTAAGGGTATTCGACGTCATAGATACAATGTATCAACCCTCATTGTGAACGAATAAAAATTAATAGGTCAAATAATTGCTGTCAGTTGAACGAAAATCGGAATTAGGAATTAGGTAGGTATAAAATTGTGTGGGCTGAGACGTCAAATAAGAATACGCAGCACCCCGCTCTACGCCATGCGCCATGTCAGCAGCCGTGGCCTGTGATAATTGCGTATCGTGGTGCGTGACGGACAGACAGCCGTCACACATGCGGCTTATTAAAGTGACTGTCGCAGGCGCATCTTCATCGCGGAGAATGTTACCAAGATCCGATTACTGGGGTTAAGAAACATACTTTGGAATACAACATTCATAAGTATCTACCTTAATACGTAGTTCGCACCCAGGTATACTCATTTAGCGGTGAAGGAAAACATCGTGTGAAAACCCACTGCCTAGTCAGCTTTCGACATTAACTTATTCTCATATGATTTTTTATGCAAGCAACTTGAACCAAACCAATTATATAGTACAAAGGTAGAGTAGTATTTTTAATGACGTGACGTGGGGGCACATGGTAGTAAGGACAAGATGTGGGAGAACGATTTGGTCGAGGAAGTTTGGTCGGTTCCATGCGTGACCAACACAAACCTCACTCTTTCACGTCTATTCATTAATATGCCGTGGGGTGCCGGCAGTAGACATAATCTGCACTTCTATACGTTCATCATCTTCACAGCCGTACGACTGCTCCGAAGTTATCCCTAAGCCGATTATTGATGATACTCATGATGATCCTCCTAGGCGATATCGGCTACGGCTACTGTTTCTGCTAAATTTAATTATATTGGTTTGAGTGCTTCGGCACTTCAAGCCTGAGCGTCCACCCCCGCTCAGTGCAAAAGTCTATCTCTCAGCCGATTGTTACAGCATCTACGGGCAAGGAGAGGCAAAATTCTCCTGCCGGCACCCTCGGCGAATAGCGGATATTTTAGATATTGTCCACAAATAGCGTAAGGCCGGCGCACAGCGTGCAGCGGCGCGCGCCCTCGCGCTCGCTGGACCGCGCATTCGCCGAAACGCTCTTTCATCTTAAACTTCTCAAACAACACGGAATATCTCACTCCTCAATGATGTTGGAAACGCGAAAGTTTGTTAGGCTGTTCTAAACATTAGCAAAAATACTGAAGTAAGAAGAAAAGAAAGATACATTTTTATAATATTTTTTTATACTCAATTAATAAAATTAGCACAAACTATCATAGCTTAATTTTTAACATAATAAAAATAAGAATTTCGTAGTTAAGGTCAAAAAGGTCCACATAATAAATTTCAAATAGTTTTTCAAGCAGGCCTTTCTACTCTTCGTCAATCTTGAATTAATTTTTTTCATAGTGATCGCTGTGCATCTACACGTCGTCATCTGTAAGCACATCGTGGTACGGGCTTACATGGATTTAATTTCATAATTTCAGCCGTAATACGTCCAGCACTGAACACAGACCTCCCTCATGGAGCTCTATGAGGGGTAGTTGCTGAACTCACTACGCCTGGTGGGCGGGTTGGCGAGCGCAGTCGGGGATGTTGATAAACGGAAAGACGCTGCTGCCATCTTCCGGAGGTATCTCTTAGCAGGCTCTTACTGCATCCACGAGCATAAGAGAAGGGGTAACATTCTAATACCGGCACCCCACGGCTCCATGGATTTCAGGCATCATAAATAATATTATATACAATGAGTGTTGCTGGTGATGTTAGTTATTTTGTAAATCAAATTGTTTTGTGACAATGGCTTTTACGACAATACTGAAAGCCGAAACAACCGAACGGATTCGGATGAATCGTGGCGTGGTGACCAGCCCAATCCCACGCCGATTTTTTACCGACGACGTCTGCGATCTGTGTTTTGGAGCTCATTTCACTATTCTGAGAATTTGACAATGAAACAAGCGAAGCCACGAGAAGAAGCTAGTACACATATCCACAAGCCATGTAACTACTCATATCATAACTGTAGCAACTGGTAGTGATGCTGTGCCCTCTCGGAACCATTCATAAATAGCTGGACGACAGGTCGGCCAATTTGATTTATGGGCGCGAATCGTTTGATGGATGACAGTGCCAAAAGCTCGTTGAAATAAATACATTTGGGCGAGTGAATGTGCAGATAGCGGCTCGTAATAATCTACTGGGTTAGGTAATGGGCGGGAGCAGGTAGGCCTACCTATACCTACATACACAGATGGAAATTTAATGCCGGGAGTTAAATTTCAATATTTGTGTTATGACGACATAAAACTAGAAATTAACATTAAATGATTTATATGTAACTTGTAATTTTTTTTCGAGGTGAAAGTGAGAATATGAATAAAAAAATAAAGTGAAAACATACAAATCACTATTTAAACTAGGCTATGTGACATTATAACTTCTTCCCAGCCAGACCGACGAGACAATAAGCTCGCCTCGTCTCCGCACGTCCAATTACACCGCCAAGCACCTGGAGCCGACAAAATATATGCCACAGCTCAATACATAACTATTATGAGCGAATCACAGAATCTACTGAAGTTTATAATCCGGGTTAATTACGAAGGTGCGCGGGAAAGTAGCGTTATGTCTATTTACCCAGGTTATTTAGGAGTATTTCCAACGAACATTCAGAAAATATAATCTGCTTCAAAAGGTATTTACATTACAGGATACCTTAGTAAAATATAGGTAGCTTACATTTTAGCGAAGATACAATGAAATGCTTAGTTATTCCTGTAAGAGGGCGTCTTCGTAAATAGTACGGATTATAGGAAGAATAGTGTGTAGTTAGTATGCGTGGATTCAGGCCATTTGGCGCGCGCGACACAGCTTGTTAGGGGCACATGCGGCGCGGCGTAGCGTGGCGTAGCGCGGCGTAGCGCAGCCGTGTGCAGCGGCCCGTTCCTCTGCGCCGCTACGCCGCTACGGCTACGGTACGCTACGGTAATGCTACGTTGGCGTTAATCGTTGAAATTATTGACTTTGTGTTAGGGTATTTCAAGACTGTAAATATAATTCTAACTAAGTACCATTATATAACTCTAAATACCATTTACATTAGAGACTTGATTTAGAGTGACTTGAGAGATTTCAAATAATAACTTTGGTGTTCATCAAAAATTAATCTAGATCAGTATAATGAAATATAGATAAGTTATTACAGCGATAAAAAATTAGGTCAATTTGTAAAGCAGTTTTTATAAAAACTTATTTACAATGGCAAAATACAATGAATTCATTACAGATTTTAATCACAGTATATTAGCACTAACTCAGATTCGCTCAAACTATTCTTAAAAGTGTATGTCTAGTAGCCAATGTTTACACACCACGCTCCGAGATTTATTCAATTCGTTTCGGCAGAGCTAGATCAAAATACGATCCGTTCCGTAAGTTCCTCCTCGGTAATGAAAACAACGTTTCGTTTCGCTCTTTTCGTTTATTTTAATTCAGTGGCAAGAGTTATTTGTGATGGCATCGCAATTAATCAGAGTAAGCGTTTTATGGTGGCGCGGTTACGGCAAATCCGTCGCAAGTGACAGGCAAACAGAGCAAGATGGCGGACGTTTTGTTTGTGCAAATGGCGGCGGCGGGGCCCATCGGGACGAGTGGTGATTCATTGCTTGATGGTGCCGCAGCTTAGCTAAATAGAATCTGTAGTTGAACTTGGAAAGGTACTAGTAGTGGTAACTGGTTAGATACCTTTTGATTTGCTTATTGGTCTGACTTTGCCTATGCGATGTGATGAGTAAAAGGTTCAACCCATCCTCACAACAAATAACTTAGCCTTTGCCTGATAATCATCATCATGATGATGATGATTATAAGGCAAAGAAAATAAGATCATCATCATCATTATCTTAACCTTAGGACTGCTGTCCACGTTCACAACTGCACATAGACCTCTCTCATGGACCTCCAAGATCAAGAGGGGTTTGTTGCCATAAGTACCTACTCGTAACGCTTGACAGGCGGATTGGCGATCGCTTTACGGGATGTTGATACACGAAGAGACGTTGCTGCCCTTATTCCGTAGGTATTCATTGGCAGATTATTACTGTATCCACAGGCAAGAGAGGAGGGGCCATATACTACTGCCGGCAGCCCACGGCAGGCAAGAGAGAACAGACAACATTACCTCATGGTAAAAGTTACCGGCAACATAAAGGGCAATAATGTATGGTTTTATATAGGTAAATTACGAAAGGACTTTTATGTAATGTCTTTCTTGGTGAGTATTATTAGTATCTTATAAGTTTTTAATAATGCATAAAGTACTGTTGTCTTGGTCCGTGTGACGTACTGTTGGAGCTTGCTCGTTCTTTCTTTCACTTGAAAAAAAAAGTTTTCTGAAGCGAGCGACTTAAATTATTTGCTTGAGTCAATTTATATATTATTATTATTTTTATTATGAGCCATTTGGGTCCCACTGCTGGGCAAAGGCCTTCCCCAATTCCCTCCATATATACCGATCCTGAGCTGCTTCCCTCCAGTCAACGATGTACTGATCGAGTTCGTCCCGCCATCTGCGCTTCGGTCAATTAATAATGTTTTGTTTTTATCTTTTGTAAATGACATTTCTTAATGGCTTTTGACTCCGAATGAATACAAACTTATTGATTTTAACTTTGACGTGTCCAACTGTGTACCTATATTAATGATGTTGATGATGACTTACATAGTTACGCATTATAAACCTAACTCCTGGCAGTTGTAGAACAGTTATTAGTCGATGTATTTCTTGCTCTAATAGGCCATTATATATTTTATTACGTTGCAGAGAGTTCCGATCCGTTCCGCTGGAAGCGGTCCATCATCAGGAGTCAGTTGGAGCTGGCTGTGGCGCGGGGAAGCAAACAAACCATCTTTGAAGGAATGCCGGTCTTACAGTCGCAGAGATAAGTGTTTTAAAGTCTTATAAAACCCGTAGTTAGAGATTATTTCTACAGAGCGTCAGCATCAGCACTCCTCCTACCCCACTTCCTCTACCATGCCTTTACATTAAACAAGCGGCGGAGTTAGTTAAACAGCATCCAGAACTTTTTAAGAAAAAATGTGACGTTCAAACTAGAAAAAAAAGAGAAGTTGTCAGCAACAGATTGCACAAACCAATGTACAAACTAGCGATGACACAGAAACAATCATACTATATGACACTTAAAATATTCAACAATTTACCAGAGGACTTAAAAAAACTATCAGGAAATTTATTTAATATCCAGTTAAAAAAATGGCTTCTTAGTAAATGCTATTATTCTATAAATCAATATTTTAATTACAGGGACATAGAGGATTTTGAATATATTTATTGACATTGTTTTTATTATTATAATCAATTAATTAAATCATTTATTTTTGCATGAAATCTGTAAATTTAATTCTTATGTGTAGTGTTACTCATAAGCCAAAATATTTGCATGCCTAGATAAGGTAGAATATGTATAAGGGACATTTTAATTTTAAGACCAACGCTGTAACCTATATTCGTGCAAATAAACATCTTTAATCTTTAAGCATCTGACGCATGGAATATCGATATATTATCATTCTGTTGCTCTTCATTGGTACGCAGCTAGGCCGCGTGTTTGGCGCGTTTATTTACCTTGGTTTTACTCAATGCGGCGATTCCAGTTTTGACTGATCATGCCTGTTTATTTATTTAGAGATGGACACCAAGCAGGGGGTTACACATTATAAACAGAAAACTTAAATCATAAAGATTTAACAAACTAAGTGCTGTCATAATTATAGGGCGTCACAGCAGGCAAAAAAACCACAACCGACTTATAAAAAAGTTAACTTATTATAAGTTACGAGTTTAAATTTTCATACTAAAAATAATTTGTTTTAAAATGCAATAAAAATATTTAGTTTTAACTCCGCTTATGCTGAGACGCAAGAGCACCGCCCTCTTAATTAATTTCGTTCCAGCGACCAGTCAACACCTCAGCGTCTCACCTGATGATGCCTCGCGGAGAGGCGAAACACGTGTCGTCGTATAGGTTTGGGTATGCATGCTGCACTGACAAACTAGTTCTCCCTGCATGTGCATAATTAGCGGGCGGGAGGGCGGTGCTCCTGCATCTCAGCATAAGCGGAGTTAAAACTAAATATTTTTAGTGCATTTTATTGTCATGGATTTCCGCTAAGTAACGCCTGATTCCATTAATTATAATTTGTTTTATAAAAATATGTCAAAGTAAAATTGTTCATTGGTCTACTTGGCTAGAGTGTAATATTATTAGGGTACAATTATGTATTTTTGTACACTATACAAATAAAATAAAAAAAATACACAAATAAAATGATATGAAAGTGATATCGTTGTAAATCATAATTACTTAGTAGTTACACTTTTAAACAGTTAACCAGGACTTTATCACGTAATTACCTTGTTTAACTATTTCGTAAGTTTATTCATAAAGTAAGAAAGAGTTTTTTACATCGTGAATTATTTGTTCACACATAATTATTATAACCATCATTAAAGATCATTTTGATTTTAAAAGTCTTACCATTTACCTTACGTTATTACGTACCCACTTTACTTCCGGATTTAGGGCGAGATTTTTAATCCAAAGGACTCATCTAGGTAGGTAGGAGGCCCTTGAATTCGTACGAATGTAAATCGTACGACTTCATAAACGATAATCCAATTGCGCTGATAGGGCTTAAACTATGTTTTACGTGAATGTACCTAGCTAATAAAATAACTACAAACAATTAAAGCCAAACACCAAAAGACTGCATTTCCTTTCTAAATAGGAAGACTTTACACAACACTTGTGTGCTCGAGTGGCCGGTCTCGCTTGCGCCATTTTTCATCTCCGCCTGAACGCACGGCCGCCGCGGGCGGATTTAGCTCGTCCCAACATTTCAGCTAATTGATTTTTTCAGCTGACTGTACCGATTTACCGACGAGCCTTGTAAGTAGTTGTTTCCTATTCTTGTGTTGCTGTTTAGGGTTAATCCAAACGGGAATTGTGAATTGTTAATGCTTTAATAGTTTCAGGTAATTTTCATGTACCACAGATATACCACATAATACTACATAATAATTCATACTTAATTAATTGTTATTGTTTGTGAATCAGTTAACGCCTGATAGAATCTCAATCGCAAGTGTGGTGCGTGTGTTTACGCGACCTATTTGAAAAGACATTAGTTTTGTGTTACCTGTCATTCATTCTCCTCAACTTTAGCCACGCTGAGAACGACACTGTTCCCATAACCCGTAACCATCAAACGCTGTGAAGAGACAATGTAATGTACAATTTGAACTCTGGAATTTCATTAATGTTCCTCTGTGCATTTCCAGGTACAAATAGTTAGGTGGTAGGTTACAAATACATTTCGTTCTCTAGATACTGCCACTAGGGCATACAAACATATCAAACACAATTTCATAAGATACTTAAATTATTATAAATCGCATGCATCAATCAGTCTACAGAAGGTAGTTCACAGAACAGAGAAAGGTAGTTTATCGTATTTAAAGAAGATAGTTTAGTAAACTTAATAATTTGATAAGTAGGTAGGTACGTAGTTTAGAGGTTTTTGGAAATCAAAACTTAGACTTTGTACCTTTGTGAGTCTCTTTCGCTTATCACGATTCATCATTTTGATGACCTCCGTGGCACAGTAAATCTAATACGAATACGCACACCTGGATAGCTAGTTCTCCACTACCGCTCTTTCGCGCGCTCTTTTTTGCCGCGGACGATAAGTTGTGGAACGAGCTCCCACCTGCGGTATTCCCTCAGAGCTTCGAAATGGGGTCCTATAAAAGGCGGGTATTTTCTTTCTCAGAAGCCGGCAGCGTATCAGCCTCGCCTCTGGTGATGCAGATATCCATGGGCGACGGTGACCACTTTTCATCAGGTGGCCCGTTTGCTCGTCTTCCAGCTTATAATATAAAACAAATAACAATAACACCTATCTAAGTATCTACTAATAGCCGTGGGGTGCCGGCAGCAGAATGTTACCCCTTCTCCCATGCCTATGGATGCAGTAAGAGCCTGCTAAAGGATCCCTCAGGAAGATGGGACGCAGCGTCTTTCCGTGTATCAACATCTCGTACTGCGCTCGCCAACCCGCCTGCCAAGCGTGTTGAGTATGGCAACTACGCCTCATGGAGATCCATGAGGGAGGCCTGTGTTCAGTAGTGTACGTTTTGCGGCTGAAATGCTGAAATTATGACTAATAGCCGGCTGTGACGCAGGATGTTAGGTTTGATTCCCGCCGAAGTTCGTAAGTAAGCTTTGTATTTGCTATAGGTAAATGTACAAGGTCTGGCTGCTTTATGTTTCAATTTAATAAATTGCTATAATCAATTCAAATGTTTGGATTGGAAAGTTGCTGAAGTGATAATGATTCCGAAGCCAGGAAAACCAGCACACGAGACTTCCTCTTACAGACCGATTTCTCTGTTACCCATAATTTCAAAGTTATTTCAAAAACTTTTTCTAAAAAGGCTAAAACCAATACTACTCAGAAAAAAACTCATTCCAGAACATCAGTTTGGATTTAGAGAACAACATTCAACGATTGACCAAGTCCATAGAATAACAAATATTATAGAAAATACTCTAGAAAATAAAGAAGTCTGCACCACTATCTTCCTTGATGTCGCACAGGCTTTTGACAAAGTATGGCACGAGGGCCTATTATTTAAGTTAAAAAGAATGCTCCTTAAAGAATATGTAAGACTTAATAGCATCATATCTTAAGGATAGAGCATTTAGAATTAGATAAGAAGATTCGTTTTCAGAACTGAAAGCAATCAAAGCAGGGGTACCACAGGGAAGTGTACTAGGTCCGGTTCTGTACCTATTATACACATGTGATATCCCTGAAACAGAAAACAACACCATAGCAACTTTCGCGGACGATACTGCTATAATGGCTGTAGGAAAAACACAAGCTGAAGCAGCCGAAAAGGTTCAAGTAGCTTTAAATAAAATATATGATTGGACAAAAATCTGGCGGATTAAATAAAATGAATCAAAAACAATACACATCAATTTTACAAATAAAAGAGAAGATTACCACCCTGTATTCATCGACAATAAAATCATACCATACCAAAATACAGCAAAGTATTTGGGCATGACGCTGGACGCCAAACTTCGCTGGAAAGCTCATGTAAAAAAGAAAAAAGAAGAGCTAGAAATTCGTTTCAAAAGGATGTACTGGCTGCTTGGAAGAAATTCTTCAATGGCAGTACACAATAAAGTACTTCTCTACAAACAAGTTCTCATGCCAGTATGGACTTATGGAATACAACTGTGGGGTTGTACCAAAAAAAGTAATGTAGATATCATTCAACGGTTTCAGAATAAAGTACTCAGAGCAATAGTCAATGCGCCGTGGTACATAAGAAACGACGACCTCCATCGGGACCTCAATATAGAGGCCGTCGACAAAGTCATACAGAAATATGCAAAGAGTCATGAACACAGACTGCATCATCATGGTTAACATCGAGGCAATCCAGCTCCTCGATCATACCGACATATTGAGAAGGCTCAAGAGAAGAAAACCTTTTGAGCTAACATAATACAATCAGTGACAGTGCAAGTGAATATTATATTTTAAACAAAGAACACAATAACAAAGTGTCTTCCCCTTAATTAGAGACAATTGAATTTGAATAACAACATCACCCAAAAAATTTATTGTAATTTTAATTAAATAAATTTACTTTCCTAGCTTAAAAACCAATAACGTTTTTGTGTATTTAGTGTACAAGTGACCTTTCTATAATAACAAGTGTTAATTTCTATAACTATGAACCAAACAGTGACAAATAACAACATTAAAAGTTTCTAAAGATTATTTGGATTTAACTCCATAAAAACAAGACAAGCAGATAGTAAGTGTAACACAGCTTTCACGGCATGAAGTGAACAGTAAAAAACATTGCGTCTTCGTTTCCTAACGAATATCAAGAAAAAATACCAAATAAGTAAGGTTATAATCTTACAAGCACAATGTTTTGACGGTTGTTGAACTCTGCACTGATTTTGGAATCAACAATGGAAATCTTGGGATTTCCAAGTAATGCTACTACTGCCTAATCTATAGCATAACTACGTACGTACCTGTTCTAAACTCTGTCGAAGAAAAATGTGATTCGTAATTTCGACTTAATGCACAGTGGTAAAGACGGCTTAATGGTTTCGACCCACGACTGACGATCTAACAGTACCGCATTCGAGCTTACGTCGGATTGAGTTTTGAGTTTTTGAGGAACAACGGACAAATACGCAAAAAGACACACCCTCACCTCTCCGTCCGACGCCTTTGGCCCGTCCTCAAAGACATATTATCCCGAAGCGTAAATATAGTCCACTCATGGTTTACAGACCCAAGAGATTGATTAAACCGATACCGAACGACTCATCATCTGATGATGATATTAATGTATCGGGTAACACAATAGATGATGGACAAAACTTACACGGAACACAAAAAAGAAATACTCAGAACCCAAGCATAACCATCGACCAAATAGAAATCTTATTTGATAAAAAAGTAGAATCAATCAAAACTAAATTACTCGACGAACTGAAATCCATCATTTTGATGGTTACTTCCAGTCAAATAAACGAACTAAGAGCTGAGTTCACACAAAAAACAGATTTTTTGACAGTAGAGCATACGGTACTTAAAACTTCTCTAGATGAAACAAATAAAGTAATTGCCGAACTAAGTAAAGAAAATATGAAACTACAAAGTCAAATACTAGAACTACAAAATAACATATTCAGTGAAGACTTATCGCAAAACCGAGCCCAACCAAATGCTACGACAAAGTTGATACGGAGAATAATAAAAAGTTTGTCCTGTATGGCCTTGAAGAAAACAAGCACGAAACTGAACACGAGCTCCATAACAGAGTACTATTTCTATTCAGGGACATATTAAATGTCAATTTAAATGGATATTTGGAAGACCTAAAAAGACTAGGAAAGTGGGGAAACCGAAGGTCCATTGTAGTAGAATTGATGAGCAAAAAAATAACCAGTCATATCCTTCAAAACCGACGGTACTTCAAAAATACTGGACTGGCAATTTCTGAGCATTTAGGACCTGAGGCCCAACAGGTTCGAAAAAATCTAATAGAAAAGCTTATAGAAGCCCGCAGAACTGGCCACCGTGCAAATATAATCGATAATAAACTTATTATTGATGGCATACAGTATAAAGAAAAAACAACGATGGAGCCTCAACCTTCAAATCCGAGCAGCCTGTCACCAACAAACATCACTTTAAGTACCGCCGGCATGGAAAACATGAATAAAACAAGCCAAAGACAGACAGAAATCAGAAAAGATAAACAATCTCAGAGATCGAAAAAATCACCAGATATGTTTTTTCGAGTCTAAACTAAACATACTTTTTCAAAACATGCAAAGTCTCTGTAATAAAAGGCATTTGTTGGAGGAAGCAGCAGAACATGATCAAATACATTTATTGTGTCTCTCTGAAACATGGATCACAACACCTAAGCAAGATCTTCTCCGTCTCGAGGGATATAAGCTAGCTTCTTCCTTCTGTCGAACAAACGATGAGGGCGGTGGAGTTTGCATCTTTTCAAAAAATGAGATTGATTTTATAGAATTAAGTGAATTAAATAGGTTAAGTCAAGAATTTATCATTGAAATTTGTGCAACAGAAGTACCAAAGTTTAATATAGTTTTAGTTTTATTGTACTGGCCAGACAGGAAAAGAATGCCTGATCTCGTTAATAAGGTCTTAGAAGAACTTTTGAAGCTCCTAAGTATAAAACATGTAAAAAATGATATTATTATCAGAGGTGATTTCAATGTTGATGTTCTAGATAGCACTGGCTCTTTAACGCTTTTAAATCTGATGCATAGTTATAATTTTTATCAACATGTCAACCAGCCAACCAGAATTAGCACTTGCAGAAAAAATAATAAAACCTAAAGATACTCATGCATAGATCTAATATTCACAAATTTCAATAATAATAATTTAAATGTAGATGTTAAAGAATTTGGATTTAGCGATCACAAAGGTGTTGTTATAAATATAAATTGTCCAAAACTTAACACACGAAAAGTTTGGTATGCGGAAAAAAGAATTTTTAGTGAAAAAAATATACAAAATTTTATCACACACCTAGAGAATATTGATTTCCATACTATCATTACTAATGGAAAAAATTCAAACGAAAACTACAACTCGTTTAGCGAAGCTGTAAATAAAATATTAATTCAATTCAATTCAATTTATTTATTTACACAATCATTATAACATTACAGATAATAATAATCCACTGCGTTATATGAAGTACTTAAATACCTATGCATCTTAACTTAATGCAGTTTATGCAAAAAATAAACAACAATAAAATGTGTTAAAAAACTAAAGTTACTTACTTAACAATAATTAATATAACTAACTTAAATATATATATTTATATAATTTAAACTTTGATAACAGGAAACAAAAAAAAAACAGCACATAAAAATCAAAATATTTGTGTAAACACCTAAGAGACTTATAATTATTATAGTGCGACGTACATTAATATTTACAGAGAAATTAACAAAAAATTACTTTAACAACATGGCGAGAAAGTTAAAATTCAAATAAGGTTACACAATATATAAAAATAATCTTAAACATGGCAGGGCATACAAAATAAAATAAAGGCACTAGACATTCTCACAGTAACTAAGAAGGGCACGCTCAATCACCATCCATCCATCCACAAACAAGTCAAGCTGAGGATTTTGGGTAAGGAGCTTGTTTAAATTTCTTTGTGCTCGACCTATTGGAGCCTGTTGACGTGCGACCGTTCTAGGAGGAGTTGGCTCAAATAATGGTACACGGCCAGAGCGGAAGCGGATACGATTTTCAGGCACACAGAGTTGACTGGCTTCACTGAGGAGAGATGGACAGTCCAGTTTACCTCTCAGAAGACGACATACAGTGAGCAGTTGGTCGAACAGTCTTCTAGTCTCCAAGGAGTTGAAACCAAGTGTGCCCATTATAAACTTTGTTGGGTACATGTAGGGATAATACCCAAAAGATTTACGGTACAGAAATCTAAGGAAACGCTTTTGCACTCTCTCTATCATGAGGCTATAGGTGGATTCGTAAGGGCTCCAGACGCATGAACTTGACTCTAATTTAGATCTTATCAACGAGGTGTATAGAAGTTTTATAGCCTTACAATTAGTGAAATGTTTGCAGTTACGTGATACAAACCCCAGTCTTTTAAAGCAAGTAAGCACAAGTGAGCGCATGTGTTCGTGAAAATTGAGTTTTGAATCAAACTCAACTCCAAGATCCTTGATAGATGTATCCCTACTTAACGATTCGCCGTTAAGGACATAGGTTGTTGTGACACTTCGCAAAGATCGCGTGTATGTAACAACGCGACATTTTGATATATTTAGGTTTAATCTATTTTTCTCACTCCAAATGTAAAGTGCATCTATATCTCGTTGCAGTAATTCACAATCTTGATGTGACTTTACACCTGTGTAAATTTTAACGTCATCAGCATAAAGTAGGCAGTTAGCAGTATCAAGACATTTAGCTATATCATCGATCATAATCGAGAATAGTAATGGACCCAGGGACGAGCCTTGGCTCACTCCCGAGCGGGTATGGTATGCCGGTGAATCGAAACAGCCTAGCCTCACGAACTGTGTTCTGTCTGACAGATAATTGGCAAAAAACCTCAGTAATTTCGGAGAAAATCCGTATGCACTTAATTTTTCCAGAAGTATATCATTATCCACATGGTCGAAAGCTTTTTGGAAATCTAAATATATTACATCGACTTGGGTATTTGAATCTAGCTTTCCTGAAATGTAGTCAACAAGCTCTAAAAGGTTGGTGTTTACTGAACGAGCTTTTCTGAATGCGTGCTGAGTATCGCTAAGGTATGGTCCCAACTGTTTGTAAAGTCTGGCATGTAAAATACTTTCAAATAACTTAGAAAAGGCTGATAACTTAGATAAGATTGCAATTGGTCTATAGTTTTCAACTAGTTTTTTATCACCTGATTTTAATATTGGGGTGACTCGGGATGTCTTCCATCTAGATGGATAGGTGGAGGTTTGCAAGGACAGATTAAATATGTATGTTAAAAGCGGTGCAAATAATGTTTTAAAGGCTTTAATAATGTACGACGGTACATTATCTGGCCCTGTCGCACTTTTTGCTTTAAGCTTATCTATATGGCATATAACTTCATTAACTGTTATATCGGAGACACTTATCAAACTATTATAACCAATACTAGTCACGTTGTTAGCGCAAAGGCTAGGTGTTTGGGTCAAAAAAACACTGTTGAAATATTCCGAAAAGGCTTTGGCAGCTGACTGACCACTGTGAGTTGTTTCGTTAAATATGACAGTGGGCTCAAATCCACCTTTCGTTTTTAAATTCGAGATATGTTTCCAAAAAGCAGTAGGGTTTTTGCAAAGTTGTTCTTGTATATGAATTATGTGCTTATGATAGGCTATTGTAGATATATGTTTAACATGGGATCTTAAAGCAGTAAAAAAGCTGTATACATATGGATCTTTTGAGGATTTCCAAAGTTTATGTAACTTATGTTTTAAATGTATATATTTAATAACATCTTTACTATACCAGGTGGGGTATCTTCTGGAGGGTTTTTTGTTACGAAACTTTTTAGGAACACTGTTGTTAAAACAATCATAGAGCAGGGAATATAGCCTATCAACTGCTGAATCTACTTCAGAAATCATGAGTATATCATCCCAGATAGTTTCCGTTACAAGATCATATAGTAAAGTAAAGTTTGACTTACTGAAATTCCAGTCGGTATTCGTATCATTGTTGCTGGCCTCCATTTGCTGATCATCCCTAGCTTTTTCGCAGCCGATCTCGATATTAAGAGGAGGGTGATATTTATCAGCGCGATGTACCTGCCCATCCTCAGCTAAACACACTTTCACTTCTTTCATACTCTCACTTATTAATACTACATCCAGTTTACTCCCTACATCGTTCACTATATTATTATGCTCTAAAAAACCACAAAAATTTAGAAAGTACCCCATATAATTATTTACATTTTGGGTAGCGCTATTAAGATTGAGATCTCCAAAAATTATCACGGGTGATAATTAAATTAAACCTATGTATGCCTAAAATTAAGATAAAAATAAAAAACAACAAGAAAAAAGCTTGGCTCACAAAAGGAGTTAAACAATCGTGTAAAAACAAAAGAATATATAAAAAAATTATATCACAGGTAAATGACCCCATCCTTAGCAAAGACTACAAAACATATGAAAAAATATTAAAGAAGACCGTTATAACGTCCAAAAAGATTCAATGTATAAAAAAAGTAAAAATTCGGATTGTGTAATAAAAACCATGTGGCATATTGTAAAAGAAAAAACTAATAAACTAACTTTGAAGAATCGAAATAATATAAAACTAAAAGTCAATAATATCATAACTGAAAACCCAGAAATTATAGCTAATGTCTTTAACAATTTTTTTATATCCGTAGGAGAAAACGAATTTCAAACAACACCACCCGGTCGATCAGTTCTATCCCAATCTGAAAACTCGATGTTCTTACATCCTGTTACAACCTGTGAAGTATACAAGATAATAAAAAACTTAAAAAGTAAAAGAAGCTTTGGCCACGATGAGTTACCACCATTTCTTATTAAAAAATGCGCAATGGAGCTAGCTCCACCGCTAGCATTTTTGATTAATCAATCTTTTGCCGAAAGTATAGTCCCTGATGCAATGAAAATTTCCATCATAAAGCCACTTTATAAAAAAGGAGACCACAAAGATGTAAACAATTACAGACCGATTTCTTTGTTGCCAACTTTTACAAAAATATTAGAGAACGCTATGTCATGTCGACTCTATGAGCCGTTTTCAGTAACAAAACAAAAAGAGTTTTCTACTAAACCTAACAGATGGAGCTGGCAAGCGGAGTAAGCAAGTTTGTGATTAATCCTGTCATTGTCAAATTGTGCCTACCAGTAAAAGAAAATTAACGCCATCTATAAGGTTCGAGGTAACTATTTTTGAAGTTTTTACTTTTTAATGAAAACGCCTCATTCATATTGCGAGAAATTCGAAATATTTAATGACAATCAAAATGGTTTCGAAAAAAAAGGGCCTTGTTCGAGCTAAAGAAATCTACAGATAGTAAAACTGCCACTACGACTTATTATGCTTATGCCAACTCATGGTTACAATATGGAGTAATTCTTTGGGGCAATAGTAGAGATGCCTCCAAATTATTTATCTTGCAAAAACGGTGTTTATGAATAATATTTAATATAGATGAAATGACTAGCTGTAAACCATATTTTATAAAAGGAAAAATTTTAACGCTCACATGTATATATATTTTGGAAATAAGTTTATTTGTGAAAATTAATATAAAATTTTTTAAACCCTATTCCAGACCAGAACACCTAAGACCTCGCAATCGTTTAGATATGTATTCCGTTCTCAAAGCTTCAACTTTTCCACTCAGGTCCACATGCAATGTGCATAAAAATATTTAATAAAATTCCACAAGATATTCAAATTATTATTATTATTTATTATTTAGCCTCTACTGTCCCACTGCAGGGCAAAGGCCTCCCTTCCCTTCTTCCACTCTTCGCGATTTAACGCTGTGACAGGCCAAGTGCTCATATGAGTGTCCAGCTCATCCCGCCATCTCCTCCTGGGTCGTCCGCGCGGCCGACATGCGTTTGGGGTCCACTCTGTGGTTATTTTCGCCCAAAAATCGTCGGGCATGCGGCATAGGTACGTGTCCGGCCCAGTTCCACTTTAGGCTTGCTGCTTTCTGACCAACATCAGCGATCTGTGTCTTGGAGCGCAATATGCTGTTCCGCACGCGGTCTGACAGATATTCAAAACGAAAGTAAAATACCACAATTTAAATCATTAATAAAACAGTACTTATTAAAACATTGTTTTTATACCTTACAAGATTTTTTGAGCTGTAGGTTTTATTTGTTTGTTTTATTTTTCTGTTCATATTTTAGGAAAACAAGTTTAGTAATGTATGTGTTAATCACATAACATATTCTTCGTTTTCTACACTTATAAGATTTTCTTTGGTTTTGTACAACTTTTCTTTTTCATAGCTTAATATACAGGTAGCTATATTAACATGTACCTACTTACTTAATACTTTGTCACCTGCATGTATAAGGTACGTAACATATACCTAATAGGTACCAAATTGTAATTATAAGTGCATTACTGTCGTGCCCAAACCGGGTCCATGTTTGGAACTATATTTTGTTAACATCTTCACTTACTACAACGTGGTTGCAATAAATGTTTTGACTTTGACTTTGACAATAAGAAAAGTGCTGATGGACATTAACTTACAGTTTACATTCATAAAAAACTAAGTTAGCATTAAGTTACTCATTGGCCAATCTGGCTAGATTGTAATATATTTTAGTATCGGTTTACTTTTGTTAACATTAAGCCGGGTCCGCAGCGCCGTGTTTTCGTGTTTTCTAACATCATAACATGTTTACAAAACAGAATAGGGGCGTGGCCTAACAGTTTTGTTAGCAAAAACACAAAAACATGTTTGCCGAGACAAATGGATAACATCACCCGCGTTCGCCTGCGGGGAGGGGAAGCGTCGCATTTTATGTTCGCGCTCATTGAAGCAAGACGTCATTCGTTCGTTCACTCGTTGAGGTTATGTTTTGAATAATTTTGAGTATTTAAATCTTTTGGTATGTGATAAGTTGTTTACCATGGAGTGGAAAAAAGAAAATACTTTGTTTTCATCTAAAAAAAATTGTATTCTGAATCTATCATCGATTTCAGTTCTTGATAAATATTGAAGGAACGAGGTAGCAGGTAGGGTCGGACCCGGAATCTATTTCGGTTACGTCTTTGTAGAACTAAATCCACTATAGCTATTACACCTTCTACGTCCTCTTCGTCGGAACTCATTTTTGAAATGAATTGGAATGAAACAAAAACAATAAACAAAACAGAACACACCAGACGGGCTGTTTTAAAAACATGTTTTGCTTAACATGTTATGTTAACATGTTTTGTTAGAAAATTGGCGCCGCGGACCCGGCTTTATACTAAATAATAAAAAAAAATCAAATGTAAGTACTTACTTATAATTTTCTTGTAAGACTTGTCAAAGCGACTTTCAAAGCCCAGGTGAGCGCTTTTGAATTTTGAATGAACAAGTGTAGGTTGCCGTGGGGTGCCGGCAGTAGAATGTTACCCCTCCTCTCATGCCCGTGGATGCAGTAAGAGCCTGCTAAGGGATACCTCTGGAAGATGGGCAGCAGCGTCTTTCCGTGTATTAACATCCCGTACTGCGTTTGCCAACCCGCCTGCCAAGCGTGGTGAGTATGGCAACTACCCCTCATGGAGATCCATGAGGGAGGCCTGTTCAGTAGTGGACTTTTTACGGCTGGAATGATGATGATGATGAAGTGTAGGTACCTACCTACCCATGGTAATGAAATTTTAATGAAAACTGATTGTCAGTAGGTTTTTTAAGAAAAGCAAGTGTCCAATAAAGTGGCAGCCTGTCCATCCGTTTAATAATAAATGACATCGCCACTCGAATATTTATGCAGTGTTAATAAACGCTCTGTGATCCGCTGCCGTCCCGTGATGGACAGACAGACGGACAGGCGACCGTGGACACGTTGATAAATGCTGCGACTGACGACTCGATGACAGAGTTGGTGGCTGAAATCATTTCTGGTTATCTTTTGTCTGTAGCACCTGTCTAGATAGAAAGTTTTAGAACTTGATTGAATATCTAGGTCCTATTTTGTTCATAAAACGATGGATTGCCTTGAAAGGTTTCTGCCCTAACAAAGAATTTAAAACTAACGACTTATGTACAATGTTCTAACAGATTTAACTGGTAGCCTGGAATAATTATTTTTACCCATTGAAGTATTATTACTAGCGTATAGAATTGACACCCGCGAACAACAAGTTTGCGCCATGAGTTGTTGCCGGCCGGCAACAACTCATTTAGTCGTTCGTCGACGCCCATCGCGACCGCATGCGAATAAACCCAAATTAAAAATGCCGTCTTGCGTGTTAAAAACGTGTAATTAATCAATCAACTGCGAAGAAAAAAGATAGTGGCGTGACTTATCATCGGAAAGTAAACAGAATATCAACTAAAACCAACTAAAATTAATTTTTGTACATTATTTTCTATTGTACTGACATTTTGTTTGAAAATCATAGATTATGAAAAGTGATTCGTACAGATGGGATGTGTAGGTACCTACTAAGGGTTGGCGACAAAGGTTTAACTGATTATTTTTAACTCATATTACTCGCCCTATGCCGTCTGTCTGATCAGTAACAGTAGGTACTCTAGGTACCTACTGTAGGTATCTTTTGCAATCGTTATTACTTATAAACTGGAGCTGTATTATACCTATATTGTTGTCTGAACAAATTCTTAATGTAATAGATTGACGACCTCTGTGGCGTGGTGGGCGAAGGTTCGCCTGCGATGCAGGAGGTGGGTTCGATTCCCGCCTTGGGACAAATGTTTAGTGATCGCTGCAGATATTTGTTCTGGGTGTTCAGGTCATTTTCTACGTATAATAATAAATAAATAGGTATTTATGTATTGTATTTATTATATCAGTTATCTAGTAGCCATAACAAGAGCTCTGCTTAGTTTTGGGCTAGATAATCATCATCATTTCAGCCAAAAAACGTCCACTAATGAACAAAGGCCTCCCTCATGGGTCTCCATGAGGGGTAGTTGCCATACTCACCACGCTTGGCAGGCGGGTTGGCGAGCGCAGTACGGGATGTTGGTATATGGAAAGACGCTGCTGCCCATCTTTCGGAGGTACGAGTATCTCTTAGCAGGCTCTTACTGCATCCACGGGCATGAGAGGAGGGGCAGAGTGAAATAAAGTGTGGGGTCTAGTTAGTGTAAGTACCTACCTACCTATGTACGTACTTGTTGGATAAAATACCAATTTATTTAAAATAAAATGACTTTAAACGCTTAACGATTCGTTTTAATTTAATGTACTTAAATATTTTTACGTTTTGAAATATAATATTCATAGGTACCTACTGCATTAACATTACTGCATTAATAGCTGTCTGAAGTGTCCCTTCTGCGGTGAAAAAAATCTATTAGAGCGACATGTTGTTACACTATGTTGAACGAAACGTGTAAGCGCCACGAAATTCACGGCGCTTACGACGTTTTGGTCGCGAGAAAACTATTCTCTATTAGCGATCTAGCGCTGCATGTATTGATGGTATGGATAGACGACATTCTAATCGTGTAGCGCTGCAGCGAATACTTGTGTGCGGGGGCGAGCGCGCCCCGCGCAGGCACCCCCGCTGTCATCAAGTTGCGACACGTTTTTTGTTTGGTATAGCTACTCTAACTATTTACAACTCACTGTTTTTACCCCATGATTCACGACGGATTTTGAACATTCAAATCAAACCGGCCCGTTTCATCAATTTTAAAACTACTAGTGGCATCTGCTGTCGAGTAGCAACAACAAATCATTTGACATAGTGTCATCTATCGGCATTATACGACATGACATTTGGTAATTCCAACTCAGAGCTAAACAACAAGCAGCTAGATTTGTTTTTAATTGTTCGTAACGCTATGGAATAATAGGAAAACTTTTTATTTTTTAAGCTTTAAATAAAATATATAATTTTTTTACATTGATTTATCTAAAGCATGTCTACGTGAATCTTCTTCTGTAATGCAAGAAATAATATCCAACCACAGATAATATAATACACTAGTAATTTATTAACGTGTGTGACAGGAAAGATATTCCACCACTGCCAACGTCTGTTTATTCGACAAGATTTTTACAATAAAACAATGGGGCTGAGCAAAAAGGAAAAGAAGAAACACAAAAACGGTTAAATAACACACACAAGTTGATTGATTTTTAAAAACTAAAACAAAATAATCTTTAGTATATAAATAACTTATGTAAAAAAATCGTTAGGTAGGTAAGTCTTAAATTCTAAAAATGTCAATGTCAAATTGTCAATAAGTAGGTACAAGAAGATAGAAGATAGCTAAAAAAAAAGCAAGCGGGGATCTAACGCTATGCGTTTTGTATGTAAACGATTCAATAAAATTGCATAATTTGCTACAATTGCAGCGCAATGGGGACGGTGGGATTATCTTTCAGTGCTTTACGTGCTCAGCTGGAAAATGAGAAGAGCAGCTTGTTCAAAATAGACGAAAACATAAAAAAAATTGTCCAAACAGGCGGACGTTTCTTCAACGATAGGTTAGCAATTTACCTTGAGAATGCTTTAGTTTCGGTTTTGTTTGTAATAATGACGGCATAATGTGTTCCGCAGCAGGTTCAATGCCACTGGAGAGTACACCCGAGGAGGTAACCGTGTCGGAGGCCGCAACTCATTTCCCGATGGCGGTAATAACTACAGCAAAAATGACGAGCACTTCGGTAAACGGAAACAAGAAACCAAAACAGTGTTCAGCAGGTGAATGTACAAGCATGAAATTAGAATTATCTGATATGCTTCGGCTTGTTGTACTTACGGAAGTGCAACTGACGTTTCAGTGTTCTTAGTACTCTGAAATGAGAATATTCATATGATAAAGTATGCTAAACTATCATAACAAATTCTATTCTTCCAGATTATCAGCCCGAGGTTTTGACAGTGATGGTGAAGAAGAAATAACAATCCCTGGTCCAGCACCTGTGGTCAAACGGGTCAAGATGACCTCAGCTGTGTCTAGGGAGCTGCCAACCCGGGCGGCAGTGGTGCGAGCTCAAGGTGGAGATGAGCAGGCCAGGACTAGGAATAGGAGAATGTTTGGCTCCTTGTTGGGAACACTACAGAAGTTTAAGCAAGAGGAAATTGTTTTACAGACTAAGGTAAAGCAAAAAACAAGAACACATATAATTTGAGTGTCTAATTAACTAGTCTGATATCAATTTTAATTGTCTGTTCTGGTTACATGTATATTACTGTGACTCGAAATAAGATTTTCTATTCTATTCTAACTACATAATACACAAACATTTTGTCTTTCATATTGTGTAGTAACATTTAATATCCAATGTGGTTTTTAACTTTATCCGAAATTGCGAAATTCATAGCGCCCTTATTTATAATAAGCTACCTAAGTCAGGTAGCTTATTATAAATGGAAGGAGCCATGCAAAGGATACTCATGCACAGCTATGCAGTTTTTGAATTTTGCATGCAGATTTTGCTTTGATCTTGTAAATTTCGAATGACGATATCAGACAGCAAGACAAAATAATAGCCAAGACTGTTTTGTAATTTGTTGTTGAAGGTTTACATTAAGAACCAGTTTATTGGGTCAATCAATTGAACACATATTGCATCAAATTACAGGAGGAGAAGAGAGCACAGGTTGAACGTAAAATAGAAGAGGCTGCTCGTCTAGAAAAGGAAAGGGAGCAGAAGGAACGGAAAACACTGTTTGCTGAGAGGGAACACAAAAAATCCATGATCAAGACACTGGAGGCTAAGATGGCCCGAGTGGCCGAGTTTGAGACATGGGAGGCCTCACAGAAGAATTTAGGGAATTTCATTTTAACTAAAGCCAAGCCACAAATATACTGGCTACCCAAGAAGATGAGTGAAAAGGCTGAAGAAAAGTTGACATCCAGTAGAAAATTCCATGAAAGTATGTACTTCTTTAGCATTAATACTGACTTGTCTGCATAATTATGTTTACATAATTTTGTCTGCTTATCATGATCTGTTTAAAACTTACAGCTAAATGTGGTTCACGCCATAACAGTGAGTGTGCTAGAATATTTTGATTTATCTGTACTTTCCTCCTCTTCACATTTTGAATGAAATTCTGATCTTTATGGGGCCGTACCCCTCGAGCTTCGCGACAACAAAGAGTTGCTCTAGTGCGAGGCGGACTCGCGCGCGAAAGGTTCCGTAACATTAGTTAGGAAATATTTCAAGCGTCTACCTGTTCCCGTTATTAATATCGAGCAAGACGGCATTCACTTTTGTTGTATTAAAAATTAAATACTTATTTTATTTGAATTATTATTTTTTTGAGATTAATTTAATAAAAATAATAATAATTAAAGAAATTTATTTCAGGTTTCAACTAAAAATAAGTTACAGATGGTAATAAACTAATCCTATGGCCCATATAAATATATACCTTCTAGTCTAACACAAATAATTTATTAGCACGCAAGGTCGGATACGTGAAACTCGATCGCGCTGTCATGTGGTCACCCGCGAAAGCGACGATACAGCACATTCTTCGGCCAAAACGTTTCTTTGATAAAGGTTGATATATCGGCAGTTGGAACTCGCACCACAAATGATTTAAAATCTGAATGACGCGAGTCCGTTCAACCCTTACCAAGTAATTGGTTTTCCGCTTTACATATTCCACTAAATCCTTTGTGGAATGTGTGAGCCTCGATACGTATAGCAGCGTCGTAGCTACAGCCGGCCGCAACAAATAGTTCTCTCCGATTGGTCTCGTGCAGCGTTGATTTCGGCGTGCGGGCTTTCTTCGTCTACGCACTTCTGTGAAGCATAACGCGGCTTCACTTGAGTAGCTAGTGCGGCTGTAGCAATGGCAACATTGCTTCGTTGCTGCTTCTAATATAATACAACTAAATATGCTGCGAATATTTCAATCGTCTATCTGTTGCCGTTATTAATATCGACTAATAAATCACGTTTGTTGTATGGGAGCCCCCTTATTAGTATTTGTTGTTATAGCGGCAACAGAAATACATCATCTGTGAAAATTTCAACTATCTAGCTATCATGGTTCATGAGACACAGTTGACAGACTGCGGAGTATTAGTATTATCGTCCCGTTTTTACCCTTTGGGTAAGGAACGCTAAAACTATTATACTCATGTCATACCTACTAATTATTTTTCCATTGTCCTAGCACCAGAATGTTTATTCTAATCATGCTGGTGAATGTCCCGAAATTTCGACATAACACATAATGATACAGTCAGTATGGCTAGTGCATACTTTCTGCATTTTTTTTGACAAATACCTTAACTGCTGTCGCGATTCCTACAAAAATTTAAATTTTCGATATTACTCTCAAAATATTTAAATCCGAAACTTTTCCTTCTAGAATACATGTCCCAAAAACGTGATGAGCTCCAAGACGAACTGCTACGGATAGAGCAACGTGTGCAGCGAGGCCCGCGCCCCGGCGCCAAGGAGAACAAGCCCGCGCTCGATGCGCAGAACCAGAGGGAACACACCCAGGGCCTGGACACCAGTCAGCCAGGCCTGGGTGGCATGGACAAGGATGGAACTAAGAAACGGGACAAGTTCGCAATGGATGTAGATAAAGATGATAGTGATGATGACAGGCATGATGCGGAAGCAAAAACTGAAAAGGAAGATCCAGAAACTAATAATAAAGATGAGAAAGGTTAGTTTACTGTATCATCATCTGATACCTTAACAAGCATTGTTACAGGGGTACCAGAAAAGTGGTCAAAGGTTTCCGAAAAATACCATTATTACCTTTGGTGACCTTTTGAGGTCACAATAACTCCAGTCGCTGTGACCCGGTCACCAAAATCAATTAGTACCTACCATTCTCTCTTTAAGACAGTGCTAACAAAAAAGGTTTCATGTAAATCGGTCAATGCGTTCGGTTGTAATTGTGTCATGCACAGGCAGACAGACAGCGCATAATAAATTTATTCACAAATGATAAAGCTGTGGAGCGGCATCAGGTTCCATCTACTCTTTGTTGTTGTTTATTGTGTATATTCTAAGGTGTGCAATACAGCAAATCTCTATGCAACCATTCCACAAATCTTTTTGTTTTGAAAAATAATATTTTTTGTAATATAAATCTATTATTTTTAAGTTTCAGTCATAGATGAAAGCAAAATAGAAGAAAGTACACAGTCTACAGACATCACAATGCCAGAAAACGAAACTGAAACTGAAACATGTGACGATGATCTCATGCCGCCAGGAACTGAAGGATATAGGGACGAGGAGACCAATGGGGCCCCAGCAACGGAAGAACCGGCTGAGGCCACAGCAGCCGAGGTCCCTGAAGAGCATTCCTAACATATATGTAGCAAGTGAGAAAATTTGAGAATGTATAGTAATAAAATTGTGGATTTACATGCAGAATATGTACCGACCTTGTTTGTTTTTCAGTTATAAAAGCCCTCTATAGGTGTGATCAATGTGGCCTAGTTACAGTTACCTACATATGGCAACAAGCGACGACAACAAAATGTCTATAATGTTTGCTACAAACTGCTACTATTGCTTTTAAACTTTGCTCTATCCACGTCACTATTTAAATTCTTAATCATAACTTTTGAAACTATAATGGCTGTGAACACTAACTACATTCAAACTTTACAGGATATTTACCATGATTTGATTATCTTTGAGTTTCCCGATATTTCAGCGCAGTTCCACACGCGAATTATCATTAAGTCATACATACTCATAAACATAATAGTAATTTACTCGAACATGAAACCCTTGCATTTCAGTCAGCTACCAAATTTGGTAAAATTTGGTAGCTGACTGAAATTCGAGAGGTTTCATGTTCGATTCCTGCTGGGGGATAAATCTTTGCTTTTTTGCAGATATTTGGCTTAAAAAAAAGAACAATGATATGTATTCTATCAATTATCTGATGGATGACACTGCTTAAATTAGGGCCAGATGGCGCCGCGTAAATGTCAAGCATTTATGAGTTAGATACCTTAGCATAAAAAAAGATGAGACCTACATTGGTATTATAAAAAGGTTTCTATTATATAAAAGTTTTAATAAACTTTTTACACAAAAAAATCACAGTTTAATTAAAATGGAATAATAATTACAAGCAGTTACAGATAAGTAAGGCAATGTTACATTACACATAGTTATACAAGTTACTGAAAATAAACCTATTTTATTTTTTATTTATTTTTACATGTTTATTTTTAAAAAGTTACAACTAGCTCTTAAGCAAGAAGAATTTAAACATTTATACAAAGATACCTTCAGTTCATTAGTAATTAGACCACTTCACCAGTGCTGAAAGGATTAAACACTTACATTCTCACATTATCATTCTAATAATTAAATTATATACTTCTGGATTTAACTCAGTACTTTCCAGAGAGTTTCCAGTATGTTAACAGTGAGTTACATGCTGCTAATAGAATCTTAGACAATACAGCATTTATCATTTCAGCCGTAAATGACCACAACT
Organism: Pasiphila rectangulata; assembly: GCA_963082625.1. Classification (NCBI taxonomy): domain Eukaryota; kingdom Metazoa; phylum Arthropoda; class Insecta; order Lepidoptera; family Geometridae; genus Pasiphila; species Pasiphila rectangulata. The sequence continues at coordinate 18,218,653 of OY720254.1, forward strand.
GGACACAGGCCTCCCACATGGATCTCCATGAGGGGTAGTAGCCATACTCGCCACGCTTGGTGGGTAGGTTGGTGAGCGCAGTATGATCCACGGAAAGATGCTGCTGCCCATCTTCCGGAGGTATCCCTTAGCAGGCTCTTACTGCATCCATGGGAAGGAGAGGAGGGGTTACATTCTACTGCCGACACCCGGCGGCTCAATATAATAAATAATATAGCATTAGTCAAGTGTAAATATCCTGGAAGCAATATCATCCAGCATCCAATTCATGCCTTCCAAGAGATTCTCCCCCGTGACAGCGGAGCAGCGCTCAATCCGCCAGTGGTGGGTCTTTATGTTGTCTAGATCTAATGCCTGGAAAGAAATAAAATATTAAAATGAATCAGCTAGTTTAGACTAAGGCTTTAACTATAAAGTTCATGACAAATGAAGCTATAAATACAATTGCTTAATCTAGCTGGCAGCTTTTAAAGAGTGGATCACATTTATACCAGAAATTTATGGTGTCAGTAATTTCTGAATAATGTATGTCCAAAATCCATCCCAGCATTAGGCTGGATAACTGGACCAGCATAAAAATGAACTGGGTACTTATCTATGGATATACCTGTCTGATGTCCTGCAACGATAGAGCCCCGGGCAGATCTGCCTTGTTGGCGAGCACCAGCAGAGTGGCACTGGCCAGCCTCTCCTCTTGCAGCAGAGTGTGCAGCTCGCGCGCGCAGTCCGCCAGGCGCTGAGGGTCTGCACTGTCCACCACCCAGGTCACTCCATCTGTGCTCTCAAAGTAGTTTTTCCAGTAAGATCTGCAATATCAGATTGCTTTGAAAATTTGACTAGGAGGGTGAGACATAGTCCGTAGGGTTAGCCAAGCCATTAGCCCCTGCTAAGGGCATGGTCAGGTCTGTCACTGGTTAGAAAAACAGGAAGAGCAAGTCCTGATTTCATACCATACTTGATATTATTTTCACTACCTATTAGTAGAAGGTAATTAGCAGTATACCTGAGTGATTTTTGTCCGCCGACGTCCCAGATGTTCAGTTTGAAGCCTTTGTGTTCCAGTGTCTTTATGTTGAAGCCAAGAGTGGGAGAGATGGTATCTATGGGTTCTCCATTGAAGCGTTTCAGTATCGTTGTTTTGCCGGCGTTATCTAAACCTCTAAGATAAAAACGCTAAGGAATTATAAAAAAAAATGACATGCTTATATGATGGGCTTTTGTAAAAGGATACAACATGAGAATTCGCATTTCCTTCTCTTTTTGTCGCAGTTTTTTCAGAATGGTAAGGAATCCCATTGTAATTATTTATTTATTATCAGATGATTCACTCACAGACTCAAAGACGAGAGATTTTCTGAATTTTCCTAAAGCTGAACTGAACAGAATATGTAAACTAGGTAAATGGATGACAGACCAGCCAGACAGACAGCAAGCAAAGATGAATGAATGACGGTTGGTTGACATGACGTGACATGAAGAAAGAAACTCATAAATTTAAACGGTGCATCCAGGTAGGGATGGCATTAAATGTAGATTTATATTATATTTAAAATATAAAAAGCTCTGCAATAACAAAACAAATGTTCAGACATCTCATCGCAAAGTCGTTATTTTTAGAAACATTTGGAAACAGAATACCTATCAAAGTGTTATTTGACATCACCATACAAAGTACTTCTGACTGACACTCCTATTTTTAGTGAGCGACGTCCCTATTCCTATGAAAAACTTTTTCAGGAAATCGAAGGAGGAAAAACCATAGAGAAAAAAATATCCATCCATGGCGGATCTCGTCGATGTCAAGGCTTTTATTTCGTTTTTATCAAAAATGAAGCACCTTCAATGATTCAAAGTGGGTTTAAAGTGTGGAAGTGATCGTGTGGCGGCGCGGTCTCGGTGATAAAGCTCGCTGGGCGGTGGCATCATGTTCAGTGGCACGGTGCGGGTGCGGATTTGTGAGGCCACGGGCCTCAGGCCGACCGACTTCCAGAAACGGCATAACATGACCTTCGGGAAACCAGGTACTTCTAGAATTCAACCACAGAACATTACTCACGATCTTCTGCTTCGAATAATATTTATTTCACAGTCCAAACATGCTGCGTTTTATTGTTTTCGTGCACAGCAGTAGGGTGTTGTATGTTTACCAAAATGGGTGTTGCTATAGTATGTAAATACGGGGTATCTTTGCAGACGACCAGCCAATAGACCCGTATGTGTCGATAGACGCCGACGAGCACCACCTGGACCGCTCGACCACCAAGGCGAAGACATTCGATCCTGTGTGGAATGAAACCTTCATTCACGAGGTGCACAATGTCACTAGGTATGTCCCGTGCTGTTCTATCTGTAACTGTAAATAAACATTGCAGTACAGAGTTCTAATAATGCTGTTGTTGTAGCTTGGGCATCACAGTGTTCCACGACGCCGCCATACCCCCGGACGACTTTGTTGCTAACTGTACAATCCCACTGGATGATCTCATGCACAGAGAGAAGGATGCTTCAGACTTCTGGGTAAGCACTTGCAGCTACAACTAACAACCATCTGTTTACAACTCCATAAAGTCACTGATTATGAAGGAATAATTGAGATAACTGTCTATCTTTAGCTGTAATCCATCTAAATCATAAGATAAGATATAGATACTGACTCTTGTTTGGGTAGTGAGATTGCTTTATCAATGTGTTTGTTTTTGTATTTGTTTTGGCAGATAAGATGGTCTCTAATGAGACATCTGAAATGCTGCAGTATGCTTCCTTCTCAGTCTATAATTAGTTATGAATAATTTACGGAGAAGATTTTCATGTCCCGATCCCAAATATGTCCAGTTTTCCAATGAGGTGTGCTATGTGGTTTATTGTGAACTTGTTTTCCTGTTGTTGTGAAATGAATGTTTTGCAGTTACTCACTATTTCTTAAATCAGAGACATTCAGATGAATCATATTTAAATCTTAACAGATGTGACCTACAATACATTCTTTTCATGGTATTTTGGTACCTTGTAACCTATTTGAGTTTGAGATACTAACAAACTATGATTCCTAACGAAAATAATAACTATTTTCCTTCTTATGAAGTGTTTTTATTTATAGCTATGTTATGTTATAGGCTCTATTAAAAAGCACATAATTGTGATACATAAAACAATAGAAATAAATAGTATTTATAATTAAATTAAATAATTTCTTTAAAGAAGTCTGGAATAGATCTCTTCTTAACAATAAGACTGCCCATTGTGCCTTGATTTGTAATATTTTATTTTGAATTTGTTTATTTTCTTTATTTGGTGCACATCAGTGTGTTTCATTAATTCATGAAGGATTTTACTACTTCATGTTTATTTTCACAAACTCATTTTGCCTTCATTTATTTTTTTAACTACTACTACAATGGTGGCGATTCTGCTGTTGCACTAACTAGCTAAAGCTACTTAAATTGACGTAAAATGGACTGAAATGACATACATAGCTATTGGTTAACATTCTAAAGTTAAAACAGAACAAAATAGATCTGATTTTACGCTGACAGCTATAACTTTAGAAACATCATAGTGTCTCTAAATATAATTAGTTTTAGGAAGTGTAAAACAGAATCAACTCAAATTGGAATCTAGTTAGTTTTAGCAGAATATTATTGGAAACATGTATTGTATAGTATGATTCAAATTGGAATCTAGTTAGATTTAGCAGAATATTATTGGAAACATGTATTGTATTGTATTTACAGAGCTGTATTTGTAGATGCTGATACCATTATTGTAGATATGCAATAGATAACACTACATTTTCAATTCTAGGTTGACTTGGAGCCACAAGGGAAACTGCACCTGAAAATAGATCTCAAATGGAACTCTCAAGGTCAGTGTGCTTCTGTGCCGGCCCTGTCCAGTCTAATGTCACATTCCTGCAATATTGTGATATTACATTGGGCATTCACATATTCCTCATTGAACATTAGTTGTTTGATTTCTAGGACCCAAAGTACTACAATAAGTAGGCAATTTAAGAAAAGTACTATGGTAATATCTAACTTATTTAGCATGTCTTCATATCAGCAGGCAGGACAACATCTGCCGGGTCTGCTAGTTAAATCTATAGTAATATTATATAAATAGTAATATTAAAGAGGAAAGATTTGTATTAAAAATAAACTCAAAAAAAGCTAGGCCGATTTTCAAAATTCTTTTACCATTAGAATGCTACATTATCCCTAGAGTAACATAGGCTATAATTTATCTCCGTATTCACACGGGAACGGGAACTACGCGGGTGAAACCTCGGAGTGCGACTAAAATTAAAAACCTTTACACCCCACAGGCTGTGGTCATCGCTGTCAAATGTCAATTTGACGTGTTGATATGAATAGGTGTTGTTGTATATTCTTTAAAAGATAATTCACAAACCTGTCGCTAGATACGCAATCAGTCTGCCTGTTACACGGAGAGTGCCCCAGAGGGCTTTTTAGTCAGATGGCTTATGTTGTTATGTTTATAAATGTGTCGCGTCGCAGGCGGCGGCGGCGGCGGCGGCGAGGCGGCGCGCGGCGCGGGCGCGGCGGCGGGCGGCGCGCGCCGCAAGGAGTTCAAGGAGGGCGCCGGCTTCGCGCGCCGCCGCGGGGCCATGCGGCGGCGCGTGCACCAGGTCAACGGACACAAGTTCATGGCCACCTTCCTGCGCCAGCCCACCTTCTGCAGCCACTGCCGCGAGTTCATCTGGTACGTGCGCCTTGCTGTACGCGCGGCATCCCGCCGCAGGCCTCCCCATGGGTTGTAGCCAGACCCGCCGCGCGCCGCCGCGGGGCCATGCGGCGGCGCGTGCACCAGGTCAACGGACACAAGTTCATGGCCACCTTCCTGCGCCAGCCCACCTTCTGCAGCCACTGCCGCGAGTTCATCTGGTACGTGCGCCTTGCTGTACGCGCGGCATCCCGCCGCAGGCCTCCCCATGGGTTGTAGCCAGACCCGCCGCGCGCCGCCGCGGGGCCATGCGGCGGCGCGTGCACCAGGTCAACGGACACAAGTTCATGGCCACCTTCCTGCGCCAGCCCACCTTCTGCAGCCACTGCCGCGAGTTCATCTGGTACGTGCGCCTTGCTGTACGCGCGGCATCCCGCCGCAGGCCTCCCCATGGGTTGCAGCCAGACCCGCCGCGCGTCGCAGGCGGGTTGGCGAGCGCAGTACAAGAGGTTGATCGGTTGAGCGGAAAGACGCTGCATCACTTCCTCGCTTGGAAAAAGTTTTCTGAAGCATGACTTCAATTATGTGCTTTATTCGATTTAAATGTGATTTGTTTTTAATTTGTAAATTGACCATTTCAAGTACCTTCTTGCTCTATTGAATAATTACTTATTGACTTTGACATCTGCCTGAGGTATCCCTCGGCAGATTCATTTATTTATTTATTTATTTATTTAGAAAGTCACACCAACAAAATGAACACTTAAAAAACAACTTAGGCTAAATACAATTAAATACAAGTAAAGTGACATTTCAATTAAAGGTGTAAACCACATGCAAAATAAAACAATTTCAACAAACATACATTATGATTAAAAAAAATAAAATAAAAAAGAATTATGATGAATTATGATGAAAAAAACAAATTGAACATAAGAATTTCTAAATATTATTATATTTAACTCTATTTTATACATATATTTTTTTTATTAATTGTGGATACTATGATTGAAATAACGTCAATCCAACATTTCTTTTAAAATTATGGAAGCGACCTGAAAAAACATCAACTTCAGTGTTGATTCATGTTGCATCCACGACCAGGACAACATTCTACTAGCAGGTTGCGCAACCGTTTATAGCGCCTCGATCGCAACTACCCGTGGCAATTAATATTCGAGAGGCTAAGTGCAACAATACCATAGGTAACTGCTATCACACGGGTGCCTACTTATGGCGACAAGCGACGACCGCAATATAATGTCTATAATGTTTGCTACAAACTGCTACTATTGCTTTTAAACTTTGCTCTATCCACGTCACTATTTAAATTCTTAATCATAACTTTTGAAACTAGCATGGCTGTGAACACACTATATTCAAACTTTACGGGATATTTACCATGATTTGATTATCTTTGAGTTTCCCGATATTTCAGCGCAGTTCCACACGCGAATTATCGGGAAATAGTCACAATAGTAATATATTTGACGACCTCTGTGGCGCAGCGGGCGAAGGTCCGCCTGCGACGCAAGAGGTTGCGGGTTCGATTCCCGCCTCGGGACAAATGTCTGTACGATCTGCAGATATTTGTTCAGGGTGTTCTGGGTGTTTTTCTATATATAATAAAAATATCTATCTATGTAGTATAATGTATTAAGTATATCAGTCATCTAGTACCCATAACACAAGCTCTGCTTAGCTTGGGGCTAGATGATGCTGTGTGATTTGTCGAGCATTATTTATTATTATTATTATTTATATTGCTAATAAGTATTACAATATAAGTCACAATTGTTTTTTACGTGGTTACCAATACCACAAATTACAAATTAATAAACACACATGTCATAAATAATATTGAAAAAGCATGTCAACAAAAAAAAGGTCATAATGAAGGTAGTAATGAAAAGGTCATGCACAAAAGGAACTCAAAAAGAATTAAATCATGGTTAATATCCCGTAAATTTTGCGTTCGGGCGCAATGCAATGCAGCGCTGGTCACGTGCTAGTGAACGTGATCACCGCGGTATGCAGTTGTTATCGGCTTGTCATTTAGTGGTATAAAGAAACTGTTTTACTCTGGAACGTTTCCAGTATGTGAACGTTTCTGTCGCTGGATGAGCCCCATATGGACGCCAGCTAGTGCTGAGCCAACCCTAATAGATTAGGGTTGGCACAGCTACATAATCTATCTCCCAAGTCCTGAGTATTATAAATATTCCGAGAATATATATTTTTTTATATCAAATGCAATAGTAATGTAAGATATTTAGAATGGTCTTTCTTACTATTTATACATTTAGTTTTTTCTAATTTTTTGCGATCACATTTTAAGCATCAAGAAATTATCGAGTATAGCTTTGATTAATCTTGACGTTTCGACTGTGTTACGGGAATAATCAAAGGCATTACGCGATAAATTCTCGTTTAATTAATATTTAAACTTCCTATGTTTTATTTATTGATTGTGACTACCAAAGCATTTGGTCTCGCACAACCAGTGGACATCAGAACTGGGTCACTGATATAAACAGCAATCTCTTTATTTCAGGGGTCTCGGCAAACAGGGATACCAATGCCAAGGTAAGTTATACATTTCTAACATCGAAAAACCTAAAAATATAAAAAAAAAACTTGTTCCTGCAAAATTCACCAGAGTTATTTACTAACCTAGTTTTTAACGAACGCGTAACTCGTTACGCGACTTAAGCCTTGTGAAATTTCCTAATAGCTAATTCCCTCTAAATAGTCTCAAAAAACTTACGTACACATGCTGTACTCCGAGCACTTAAAGAGATAAATCGTGTCACTTAAAAATAATCACCTATTATATAATGTATCATTTGCAATATTTACGGGATGTTTGCCATGATGTAAGTCTGTGAGTTTCCCGATATTTAGACGAAGTTTCATATGCCATGATCACGGATAAACTGAAGTTTCTTGCGAGTGAGTAGTCATAGCCAAACGAAAAGGTCTACCCTCTTTCTCTCTTTCTAAGTCTCCGGCTGCTATCAACAAAAAAAAAATTTAGAATGTAGACTTCATGATTATTTTGTCCTGAGACACAAACCAACTTCTTACTAATCTTATAAATATTTATACGATCGTTTAAGAATTAAAATAAGTTTATGATTTATTTATTTATTTACTTTAATCATAACGGTACAACACCAATTACAATAATTAAAGAAAAAAAAACAAAAATGAACAAATTAAAAGTAACATAATAATCATAATTTTCATAATAATAATATGAATAAAAAAATGAATATATAACAATTGAAAAATAAAAGAAAACGTAATCATCCTTCCTTCTCACAGAAAAAGTTAAAGTTATACAATCGATAAAAACAATACATGCTGTAAGACCAATAAATAACATTTTATTTTGACAACATACATGTTTTTCTAGGACCAACGAGTACATTGTCTCCGAGCTAGCATTGTGTCTCGTGTCTGTGCGTATTTTTACATAACTGAAAGTCTCGCAGGGTCGTGGTCCGTGCGGTATTTCTAAATAAGTAAATATTCCTTAGGGTTTGTTTTGTGACCGAGTTAATAGTAATTTATATTGAAGAGAGAGGAGGTCAGCAATACCAAATAATTGTGAAATATAAATTAAAACCATTGGAAATAAAGTCAGTACTCTACTGTCAATACTCAACCTAAAAATAATCTGTTTACAAACATTTTACATCGTACTTGGCTGAATAATTGACTTTATAGGTATCTAACAACACTATGAAACTAGTTAGCGCAGCAGGTGAAGGTCCGCGTACGACGCAAGAGGTTGCGGGTTCGATTCCCGCCTTGACAAATTTATTTAATTTAATTAACACGGTAATAACTAATTACATTCATTAAAATACATGCTTAGTTTACGGAATTATAACACATTTTTTAATTATTTTTCAACTTATTTCATTAGTACACAATATCATACATATTAATAATGTATTGTGATACAGCATACAGCTTAAGCAATTGTAAAAACATAAATAAGTATAATGTCTATACGATCTGCAGATATTTGTTCTGGGTGTTATATTATGTTGACTAACAATTACTGCCTGCGTGGCTCAGTTCTCAGTCGAATAGCTGACTGATACGCAGGAGGTTGCGTGTTCGATTCCCATCATGGGACAAATGTTTGTAGTTGTTCTGACGTGGCGGGAAACGCACTCGTAACCTCTTGCGTCGCAGGCGGACCATCGCCCGCCGCGCCACAGAGGTCGTCGACATTTACTTATTAATTCATTAATTTTGATGAGTATTAGTGAAGCGTGTGCAGTTTCTAGTGGCATTCAGTGTCTGGTGCATTTCCAGTGTGCACGTGCGTGGTCCACAAGCGATGCCACTCGCTGGTCGTCACCAAGTGCCCCGGCATGAAGGAAGAGGTAAGAGTTTTTACCGAATTCATATTCATATTCCATCATTCACTGGTATCATCGAACCCTCACACAGTGTATTGTGCGTTGTCCCCCGCGACACAGTATGTACCGACCTCCATATTCCATCATTCACTGGTGTCATCGAACCCTCACACAGTGTATTGTGCGTTGTCCCCCGTGACACAGTATGTACCGACCTCCATATTCCATCATTCACTGGTGTCATCGAACCCTCCCACAGTGTATTGTGCGTTGTCCCCCGTGACACAGTATGTACCGACCTCCATATTCCATCATTCACTGGTGTCATCGAACCCTCACACAGTGTATTGTGCGTTGTCCCCCGCGACACAGTATGTACCGACCTCCATATTCCATCATTCACTGGTGTCATCGAACCCTCACACAGTGTATTGTGCGTTGTCCCCCGCGACACAGTATGTACCGACCTCCATATTCCATCATTCACTGGTGTCATCGAACCCTCACACAGTGTATTGTGCGTTGTCCCCCGTGACACAGTATGTACCGACCTCCATATTCCATCATTCACTGGTGTCATCGAACCCTCACACAGTGTATTGTGCGTTGTCCCCCGTGACACAGTATGTACCGACCTCCATATTCCATCATTCACTGGTGTCATCGAACCCTCACACAGTGTATTTTGCGTTGTCCTCCGTGACACTACGCCGACCCGAACCAAGCCAACTTCTTGAAGTACCGGGGAAGGACTCTGGGCCGCCGGCAGCATTCCATACAAGTACACCCATATAAATATTACTTCGTTTAAGAAGAACAGCGACACTTACAATGTAAATACAAGAAATAAATACAAACTCGCTGTGCCCACTACTAGGCTCCATAAGTTTAAATATCTTTTAAAGGGCCATGTAATTATACGCTTCTACAACACACTTCAAAGTGAGTTGCAGAAGTTATCATTGAATAAATTAAAGAAAGTTATCAAACAAAATCTTTGCAATAAAAGCTTATTATAAAATATCAGATTATCCAGAGGACAAAACACTTGGAATGGGATCTGATCCAACTCGGTCAAACGTAAGACAAAGGAAAATTGTTAAATGATGACTATACCGACCGAGATAGATTCCTCTGTTCGCTTCTTTTCCTAACTCGCGTGTCATCGGAAGTGAGCTGCAGGTTCAATTATGTGCTTTATTCTTTTAACGCACAGAATAAAGTATGTTTTGAATTTTTGGAATGAATGAATGATGATAATAATGAAGGAATGTTGTCGGCCCCGATGGTTTTTCCTGGTACACTTTCTTGACGGCTCGACCCTTCGCCAGTTTCACGATGTGCTCAGCCAGCAAAGAATGTAGCAATCGATAGATTGTTAAGCCCCATAAAAGCCCCATTCTCTGACGAAATAATTGACGTGGGTAGAAAACCCGTCGAACATAACAATGAATGGTGCAATTCGCGAGTGTTTGTAATGTAATGGTTGTGGCGCGCAGCAGGAGGCGGGCGCGGCGGGCGCGTCGCGCGGCCAGCGCTTCAACGTCAACGTGCCGCACCGCTTCGTGGTGCACTCCTACAAGCGGTTCACGTTCTGCGACCACTGCGGCTCGCTGCTCTACGGCCTCATCAAGCAGGGCCTGCAGTGCGAAGGTACGCTATGTGGAATGTAATGGTTGTGGCGCGCAGCAGGAGGCGGGCGCGGCGGGCGCGTCGCGCGGCCAGCGCTTCAACGTCAACGTGCCGCACCGCTTCGTGGTGCACTCCTACAAGCGGTTCGCGTTCTGCGACCACTGCGGCTCGCTGCTCTACGGCCTCATCAAGCAGGGCCTGCAGTGCGAAGGTACGCCGTGCGCCGTCAGCGTCCGCCATGAGTTGTCACTGTTAGATCACCTGCCGGATTTGTAACTTATGCTTCCAAATTCTAAGCAAATGAAGCCCAAACTACAGTAGCTGTAGTATAGTTTACTGCGTATTTTAGCACCAGACTATCCGCTAGAGGCGCTGTACAAGTTTTCATACATTTTTTTATCTACAGTCGCTAGCGAGTATAGATTGTGAAAACTCATGGTAGACCTACTGTTTTACACTTCTACAATAATTATAAAATAATATCAGATACACAATTTGGCTTTCAATCCAACAAATCAACCTCAATCATCATCATCATCATCATTTCAGCCGTAGGACGTCCACTGCTGGACAAAGGCCTCCCTCATTGATCTCCAAGTACTGCGGTTGGAAGCCGTCTGCATCCACCGCCGACCAGCAGTTCTCACCAAGTCGTCTGCCCATCTTGTAGGTGGACGTCCTACGCTGCGCTTGCCGATCCGTGGCCTTCATTTGAGAACTTTGCTGCCCCATCGGCCATCTGTTCTGCGCGCTACATGGCCTGCCCATTGCCACTTTAACGTGCTAATCCGTTGGGCTATGTCGGTGACCCGAGTTCTTCTACGTATCTCCTCATTTCTGATTCGATCCCGTAGTGAAACCCCGAGCATAGCCAGCCCTCTCCATAGCTCGTTGAGCGACTCTGAGCTTGTTCATAAGGCCAAAAGTGAAGGACCACGTCTCGGTTCCATATGTCATCACTGGTAACACACACTGGTTGTAGACTTTCGTCTTAAGGCACTGAGGTATGTTGGACGAAAAGACGTTGCGAAGTTTCCCAAACGCTGCCCATCCGAGTTGGATTCGACGATTGACCTCTTTCTCGAAGTTGGACCTACCTAATTGGACTGTTTGTCCTAGGTATACGTACGCGTCTACAACTTCAAGAGCCGAGTTCTCAACCATAACTGGGGCAGGCACGACATGGACATTTGACATGATTTTCGTCTTGTCCATGTTCATTTTAAGGCCTACCCGCTGGGAGACTCGATTGAGGCCTTCGAGCATCGTGCTGAGCTCTTCCATCGATTTTGCCATGACCACAATATCGTCGGCAAATCGAAGGTGAATGAATGAATGAATGAATGATTATAACTTTATTGTACACCAGAAAATAAAATAAATAACAGCGAGATGGGTCTGTAATTCTTAAGTAAGGTTTTGTCACCTTTCTTGAGGAACAGAACCACCACGCCCTTGTTCCATGCTTTTGGCGTCGTACCTTCAAGCAAGGCGGAATTAAATAGCTTCTGAAGGACTAAGTACCGGTGATCCACCCGCTTTCAGAAGCTCTGAAGTGATTCCGTCCTCACCCGGCGCCTTGTCGTTCTTAAGCTGTTTCAAGGCCATCCTGATCTCGTACAGGCTGATGTCCGGGATATCCTCGGTATAATGTCGGGTCAGTTTAGCTCTTGGGTCGTTGGCCGCACTGCAAACAGGTTTCGTGACCGAATCGTAGAGCCGTCCATAGAACCTTTCGACTTCCCTTAACACTTCTGCTTTACTTGACGTTATGCTGCCATCTTCCCTCTTCAGCTTCGTCATCTGGCTCTGCCCAATAGAACTATCTCTCGCGAACACTTTGGAGCCTTTATTCCGCTCCTCAATAACCGCAACCTCAATATTACTTTCAAAATTCACGGACTTAATTAACAGCAGTCTTTATGACAAAAACCACGGAATTCTTCTTTCCATAGATTTTAGCAAAGCGTTCGATACACTTACACCTAAAACACTTACATATGTATCAAAAAACTTGACTACTCTGGTAACAGAGGACCTTTGCTGAATTGGTCAATATTAATCTCAATGGTAGAAAATTTACTTTAAAGATAGATAACCGCTATAGTGGTGAACACAAAGTGACCGCTGGTACTGTGCTAGGCTCAGTCTTAGGTCCCCTGCGTTACTTGGCCTACGTTAACAACATGGCAATGTTCTCAAGCATTGTTCAGTGTACCAATATGCCGATGACACTTGTCTGATAGCGACTCATAGCGACATTTGTACTTATTTGTTCATGCAACGTGATTTCACCCAGGCGGCAAGGGGTGCATGACTTGGGTCTCGTCATGAACACAGGTACAACAGTTATTCATGTGCATTCATCACATAACTACCATAGTATAAAACAAAGTCGCGTTCCGTCTCTCTGTCCCTATATTTTATTAAATCTTTAAAACTACGCAACGGATTTGAATGCGGTTTTATTTAATAGATAAAGTAATTCAAGAGGAAGGTTATTATGTACAATATATGCATAATATAGTAGAGATACACTGATAATTTTATAGGTTTCTAATGTGATGTCGTAAATAAACACATTTTTTTGCGCTTACATTGCAAACGCCGGCTGCGAGATAGATCAAAATAATGTACTACAGTATTGTACAACTTAAAAAGGGAAAATGTATTGTAGACTGGGAGTTGTTTTGGCGTGCGCCGCCATTTAAGTGCAAGTGATGTTTATAAGATTTTTTCTCTTTGAAAGGTCTACAAAAACATGCATTTATTGCGAAGTCTTTCAAACAAAGATGGTGTAAATATGTATCCAAATAAGTTTCTTTAACATCTTAAGTAGTTCATATAGACCTTATAATTTAAATAAATACAATAGACAAAATAATACAGCGGTGCGGGGGCGTACGTCTTACTCCTCCTAAACAGTTGGACCGACACAATTGAACCTGGTAGATGGCGCTGCTGTCAGCATGTCTACATAACAGCGGGCAGGACGACGTCTGCCGGGTCCGCTAGTCTACCATCAAACGAAATAATATTATAGCACATGGACATGAATGCCTGCACAGCCCTTTGCATTGTCGTGCCCAAGCGTCGAACGAGTGCCGCATCACACCTACCTAGGCCCATAGAGGGCGACAGGTTCAACTGGCAGCCACTTACAACCTCAATATATATAAGCTACGCGCTATTTTGACATCATTTCCAACTAATCCGTTAATCTCGGGATTACCCTCCGACTACCCGATAGAGCCATTGCCCACGAATTCTTTCCTCCGTCGACCGAGACATGTTCTCGGCTTGCCTGTTGACGAGCTCACCGCCGCTAACCCGGAGGTGACGTCAACCCGGTTATTGAATAGGTGCCTAGCAGCTAATGTAAGAACATTAGCTGCTAGGCACCTATTCAATAACCGGTCCCGCCGGCGGGGCCGAAGAATACACTCTTCCGTCTTAAGGTGCAGTTTTGCACCTGGACGTTAACCATCAGTAGGTACATTCAAAAATCTGGCAACAGTCCAAGCCGTGGTTCGAACCTAAGTGGTGCCCTTGAGCTTGTTGCCCCAACCTTACTTTTGCGGCTGGGCGCCTTCTGCGCTCGCCATAGTCCGGTAACGTTGTCATGGCCATCTGCGGTCAACAACATATTGTTAATTCGAAAAAAAAAACCATCATTTCTAATCGTGGTTGTACCGAGAAACACTCGCTCAAGAGTCAATATCATTCAAATAATTATCTAGAGTAATAAGGGCCGGTTTTTACGTTATAAATATTCGGTTAGGTACTTGTTTAACTAATAATAATTTATCATTACAATAGTGGTTTTCGTGAATTAGTCATGTGACGAGCTCTGTGGCGTAGCGGGCAAAGGTCCGCCTGCGACGCAAGAGGTTGCGGGTTCGATACCCGCCTTAGGACAAATGTCTGTACGATCTTCAGATATTTGTGCAGGCTGTTCGGGATGATTTTCTATAATATAATAAAAAATATCTATCTATGTAGTATAATGAATAGAATGCCATCTCATCCACCCATAACACAAGCTCTGCTAGGTGATGCTGTGTGAATTGTCCAGCATTTCATATTAATATTATTTAAATGCTGTATAATTGGTTCCAGTTTGCAGCATGAACGTGCACAAGCGCTGCCAGAAGAACGTGGCGAACAACTGCGGCATCAACACCAAGGCGATGGCCGACATCCTCAACGAGATCGGCATCTCGCCCGACAAGGCGCCGCGCGCGCGCGCCTCCAAGGTACGCCGGCCCTCAAACTCAACTCAAACTATAACTCAATAAGAACAACTGCGGCATCAACACCAAGGCGATGGCCGACATCCTCAACGAGATCGGCATCTCGCCCGACAAGGCGCCGCGCGCGCGCGCCTCCAAGGTACGCCGGCCCTCAAACTCAACTCAAACTATAACTCAATAAGAACAACTGCGGCATCAACACCAAGGCGATGGCCGACATCCTCAACGAGATCGGCATCTCGCCCGACAAGGCGCCGCGCGCGCGCGCCTCCAAGGTACGCCGGCCCTCAAACTCAACTCAAACTATAACTCAATAAGAACAACTGCGGCATCAACACCAAGGCGATGGCCGACATCCTCAACGAGATCGGCATCTCGCCCGACAAGGCGCCGCGCGCGCGCGCCTCCAAGGTACGCCGGCCCTCAAACTCAACTCAAACTATAACTCAATAAGAACAACTGCGGCATCAACACCAAGGCGATGGCCGACATCCTCAACGAGATCGGCATCTCGCCCGACAAGGCGCCGCGCGCGCGCGCCTCCAAGGTACGCCGGCCCTCAAACTCAACTCAAACTATAACTCATAAGTGTTCATTTAATAGAGCAAAACGCTCCTTAGAATAGTCAATTTACATAAGAAGAACATGACACATTTTACTTTTTAATAAAAACCTATTTGTGCATACAGGTATTTTTATTTGTACCTGTTGGGCAACGTTTTGCGTAAGTCAATGACCCCGCCGAGAATCAACGTTGTCATTATCGTATAATCAGCTGTTGAAGTTAAAACTTACCTACGTGGTCTATTCTTGAATGAAAATCACTGGATCTTGAAAAGACGTAGAACAAAAGTTGTTCTTTGGGATGGTCAGAATCACCCCTTTGGTTTAGTACACATACATATGAATACACCCTGTGTAGAATACGACTAAGTTTTGGGTGACAATTTGTTTGTTCGCAGTACCTGAATCCATCTCTGATGGACGGTAACTCGGAGCTGACTTCCTCGGGCGACTCCGACTCCAAAGACGACAAGCTGGACGAGAAAGGTACGTGCCGATCTGCACCTTATCTGGATGCTGTGAAAGTGGATTTTGTATTGCTTTACGTAGTTCCGATAGCGCTTTATTTGATGCATCTCGGTAGCAAGACCATACGTAATTCCTATGAATTTTATAACTAAAAATCCTATTTTGTACTTTTGTTTGAATTCGACTTCGAATCACGTACCATAATCCAAAGATTTACATCGTTAGATGTGCCTGACACCAAGAACTGTGGCATTGACTTTATTTGTCACGTATAAACGTGTGTTAACAATAATGCCCACGCACGATTGAAATGTTTGCTCTAACCCACGTTATGTTGAGTTGTATTTGATATTCATTTTGTTTGGTTGGCTGTAGACGTAGTGTGTCCCGCGCTCTCGCTAGGCCCGGCCGGCGCGCGCTGGCCGGCGCACTGGGGCGGGCTGCAGGACGTGTTCACGTGCCCAGATCAAGGTAATCGCTTTATATTTCACCTTAGTTTTTGGTAAGGATATGCATGCCTCTTTGTTTTTGTTGATAACCTGCTCGTGGAGAACGGGTTGATTACGCGTATACGTAGTTTTTAGGCGAAAGTTTGCTTTAGATTGATGTGAGTTTAGGTTGTTAACCTCCTCTAGGTTTGAGGGTTTTCTGATGCGGTTCGAATCCCGTCGAATCGAAAATGTAGATAGGCATTTTCGTTTTGTTTAATGGTTCGTTTTTACCCCTCCTTCTAGGAGCTTCTCATCGCGTCATAATGATCACGATTACGATACAGTTTTCGATAACGATACATGACGATACAGTCGAATTATTTTTGAGTGTTTTTCAAGCGCTAGGATATAGGTTAACGGATATGTTACTTTATATTTATTGTTCATTTAGATGTTTTAATGGATTACAGCAGTCACGCCTGAATCAATTAATATCTAAGTAGGAAATACTTTTTTCTTTTCTCTAAAAAAGGGCTCATTGCACACACAAACATGTGTTTAACGAAAATGTAGTAAGTTTAAAACGTGTATGTGTGTGGTGCAGGCGGCGAGTGCCCCGGCGCCACGGAGCCGGCGCGCGGCCGCGTGACGCTGCACGACTTCACGTTCATCAAGGTGCTGGGCAAGGGCTCCTTCGGCAAGGTCATGCTGGCCGAGAAGAAGGGCTCGGACGAGGTACGTGTGCGCGCCTCCGCCGGCGGCCGGCATCTGCCCCTCGTGGGATCCATGAGGCCTGTGTTCAGTACTGGACGTTTACGGCTGAAATGATGATGGATATAGATTAGCGGATTCGTAATTGGTCCGATAGTCGTTTCCGTTAACGGACTTATAGCGAAGTCTCGATCAACACCTCGAGAGACTTTCACTGGGCAGTTGGAGCAAGAGGCAGATCCAAAAGGCAGTACTCTTGGACTCGGCACTTATAATAAGTTAACGACCGTTTGAACCTTGCTTCGCGGCCAGTGATTTACCGTTTTGTTGTATTTTTATATTTCTTTATAGTAAAAAATGTATTTTCCTGAGTTTATACAGACAGGATCAGTCTCACTTCGCGTCTTCTGCCCGGCGTTGTCGAGTCAGAGCCATGACGTCATCTAAATTTGACTATTCTCGCTGACAAGTCCACAGGGCTACCACTACGCCGCAGTGCATCATAGTGCATTAGCTAACACGTCGCGGTGTGCGCAGGTGTACGCGGTGAAGGTGCTGAAGAAGGACGCCATCATCCAGGACGACGACGTGGAGTGCACGCTGACGGAGCGGCGCGTGCTGGCGCTGGCCGCGCGCCACCCCTTCCTCACGGCGCTGCACTCCGCCTTCCAGGTACCGCCTCCCCCCACACATCCAGCACGACGACGTGGAGTGCACGCTGACGGAGCGGCGCGTGCTGGCGCTGGCCGCGCGCCACCCCTTCCTCACGGCGCTGCACTCCGCCTTCCAGGTACCGCCTCCCCCCACACATCCAGGACGACGACGTGGAGTGCACGCTGACGGAGCGGCGCGTGCTGGCGCTGGCCGCGCGCCACCCCTTCCTCACGGCGCTGCACTCCGCCTTCCAGGTACCGCCTCCCCCCACACATCCAGCACGACGACGTGGAGTGCACGCTGACGGAGCGGCGCGTGCTGGCGCTGGCCGCGCGCCACCCCTTCCTCACGGCGCTGCACTCCGCCTTCCAGGTACCGCCTCCCCCCACACATCCAGCACGACGACGTGGAGTGCACGCTGACGGAGCGGCGCGTGCTGGCGCTGGCCGCGCGCCACCCCTTCCTCACGGCGCTGCACTCCGCCTTCCAGGTACCGCCTCCCCCCACACATCCAGCACGACGACGTGGAGTGCACGCTGACGGAGCGGCGCGTGCTGGCGCTGGCCGCGCCCACCCCTTCCTCACGGCGCTGCACTCCGCCTTCCAGGTACCGCCTCCCCTCACACATCCGCCGCCATACACATCATTAATCCTTCGAGCCGTTTCTGTAGCACTGGTGCCAGGGTGGAACTCTCGTACTCGTAAATAACGCGATATTTCAAGTTTTCCATTTTGTAAACTGAATGACGCAAAGAATAAATACAAATGAGGAAAAACAAATGAATTATGGTTTTCCGTTCGAAACACAAATGCATGAGTAAATAGCTGTATAAATTTGAATTTGGAATTCCTAACCAAAGAGGAGTTATTTGAGATCAAAGTGGCCAGTACGACAAAACCCCAATTTGATATGTAACGAGGTAATATTTGGTGTCGAGTTGGTGGGTTGTAAGCGCCGTGGTTGTCGGTTGCAGACGCGCGACCGGCTGTTCTTCGTGATGGAGTACGTGGACGGCGGGGACCTCATGTTCCAGATCCAGCGCGCCCGCAAGTTCGACGAGCCGCGCGCCAGGTACGCCGGCGCCCCGCGGCCCCGCGGCCCCGCGGCCCCGCGCCGGGGCCATGCACAATACAACAAACATTTTAATTTAAGCGTTGCTTCCTTTTAAAATAACTTTATTCTACTAATATATAAAAGTGAGAGAAAGACGTTCCTTTTTCACGTCAAAACTGCTAAACCGATTTGGATGAATTTAGTATAGGAGTAGATTAGACCATGGAGAGGGACATAGGCTACTTTTCATTGCGTAAATTACATCAGAAGGGGTTAAAATAGGGGATGAAAGTTTGTATGGAAATACATATGTACATATTAAACACATGTTTCAGCGTTAGTTGTAGCGTAGTTGTATGGTAGTAATAGGTTAATTGTAGAGTAGTTGTGAGGTAGTTGTAGGGTGCTTCTAGGGTAGTAGTACGGTAGTTGTAAGGTAGTAATAGGGTAGTTGAATAATAATTATTTTATTTTATTTATTTGGAAAACAAAAAGCTTAATATTAAGTAAAGTAGTACAAACATAACGTGGCTAAACTAAAGCTAGAAACAGTTTCCACATATGGGTAACTTAAGAATATTATGTAAAAGTAAACAAATTTAACATAAATAAAATGTACATTGGATAAATTAACAGAAGAAAACTAATAGAAGAAAATATTTTGTTTGTTTGTTTGCCTGTAAGTGATTATTAAAAAAGTGTAGCTGATACGTGTATGTACAACCTAAATATATTTAATAGTAGGTATATGAATATTTAAATTATTTAAATATTATGATTATTTAAATATAAATGTAAAGATGTGTGCGTGATATTGTTATGTCTCAAAAAAGTTTGTTTCAATTGTTCTTTTAAAAATATTGTGTTTTGCGAAAAATAGGTCAATCTTACTAGAGTAACTGTTATTGTACAAATGCATAGCTCTCAGCAGGAACGTATTTTTTCTGTACTTGGTGGTACAGGCCGGGACATGAAACTTTAAGTTATTACGTCGCGAGGCTCGATTCGGCGGGACTGACAGTCCTATATGAGATAAGAGTGGAGGTGAGTCTACTTGGTTTAGGATGATGTTATGTAAGAGTGAAAGGTCGGCCGCTTCTCTTCTTAACTTAAGGGGCAATAGATGGTGGTGTCTGCAGCTATCTTCATAATCTCTAAAAAATATCTTATGTCTAAAGTTGATAAATTTTAAAAATTTTCGCTGTGGTTTTTCCAATTGGGTTACGTACTTATTGTAACAAGGGTTCCATACTTGTGAGGCGTATTCAAGGTGGCTACGGACCAGTGAACAATATAGAATTTTGAGACTCTTGATAGACTTAAAATCCTTGGTCACTCGGAAAAGAAAACCCAGCATCTTCATCGCCTTCGAGGTAATTTTGTCTACATGCTGATCAAATAATAATTTTGAGTCTATAAGCACTCCGAGATCTGCTACAGTGTTTGTCCTAATTAGATTGTGGCCATTAATGTTGTACTTGAACGGCTTAACATTAGGCGATCTACTAAATGAGATGCAGAGACATTTCTGCACATTGAGGTCAAGTTTGTTGACCGTGCAGTAAGAATGAAGGCGGTCAAGGTCGCTTTGTAGAAGTAAGTAGTCAGTTGGGTTATCCATTTTTCTATATATCTTCATGTCATCTGCGAATAGTAGAAAATCAGAGTGGTTGAAACAAGAGCCGATGTCGTTGATGAAGATAATAAAAAGTAATGGGCCCAGAATGGACCCTTGGGGGACGCCAGAGGGGATAGACGACACCCTAGATGTATAGCCATTAAGTACGACCGTCTGACAACGACCCCGGACATAGGAAGCGAACCATCGTAAGAGATTGCCTCTTATACCGGCTTTGCAGAGCTTATCGAGTAGAATGGAGTGATCGATCCTATCGAAGGCCTTACTATAGTCGGTATAAACGGTGTCTACCTGACCCCCCGACTCAACGCAATCCGTGACAGAATTAATGAAACTGATGAGGTTGGTTGTGGTAGACCTGCCTCTGAGAAAACCGTGTTGCTCATTGATAAATGTATGTTTTAAGGTGGAGTATAATTGTTCGTGGACGATTTTCTCAAGAATTTTGGCTAAAACACACAATTTTGAGATTGGCCTGTAGTTGCAGATGTTACGTTTTGGACCTTTTTTGTGAATGGGTGTAAATAATAATTATTTGTAGGGTAGTTGTAGGGTAGGTCGTAAATGGTGGTTGTAGTTATATGTAGGTGCGATACAAAGTTCGCCGGGTCAGCTAGTTAAATCATAAATAAATACTAAAGTAGATAATGAGGTATGTAAGAAAAGATAGGTTTCGTATACGTTATTTACTAATACTAGCCCAAGCTTTTTGATATTTCTATATTTGTATGTTTTCCGTGTATCCTGTGTTAATAAATAAATATCCAATAAAGGGGAAATAAGGTCATAAGAATTCCGAAACGCATTAGTGCTAAGCACTAATGACAACTTTCTCTCGCCTTCGACAGCATAGCGCCAACAGCCGACCTGTGTACGTCTCCGTAAAATTATGAAATATTTTGCAGAATTGTTGTTAATTGTTGTTTATACAAAATAAATGACATTTCCTCCCTATTGGGTATGTCCTCGATGCTGGTCGACAATGTTTTAAATATTTTAAAGCTTCGTGGTACTTTTTATATGAACGTGACTGTACACTGATTCCAAATAAGCGAGATTTATTTATTTATTTATTAAAAAGTACACATACATCAAAAGTATTAAATAGTCATTAATAACACATTTAAAATCAGGGTATTCAGTCTGATACAATTGACAATTGGGGTGTACATAACATGTACACCCCAATTGTCGATATCTCAATTCGTTACGTAACGGCGCGGTCGCATCACGGTAATGACTTATACAATTAATATTCGGTTGTAACGGCTGCCGCGGCGCCGCGGGCTCGTCAGTAAGGCTCACGTTCTCTGGCGCAGGTTCTACGCGGCGGAGGTGACCCTGGCGCTGCAGTTCCTGCACGCGCACGGCGTCATCTACCGCGACCTCAAGCTCGACAACATCCTGCTGGACGCCGACGGGCACTGCAAGCTGGCCGACTTCGGCATGTGCAAGGAGGGCATCATAGGTGAGTTCCTGCACGCGCACGGCGCCATCTACCGCGACCTCAAGCTCGACAACATCCTGCTGGACGCCGACGGGCACTGCAAGCTGGCCGACTTCGGCATGTGCAAGGAGGGCATCATAGGTGAGTTCCTGCACGCGCACGGCGCCATCTACCGCGACCTCAAGCTCGACAACATCCTGCTGGACGCCGACGGGCACTGCAAGCTGGCCGACTTCGGCATGTGCAAGGAGGGCATCATAGGTGAGTTCCTGCACGCGCACGGCGCCATCTACCGCGACCTCAAGCTCGACAACATCCTGCTGGACGCCGACGGGCACTGCAAGCTGGCCGACTTCGGCATGTGCAAGGAGGGCATCATAGGTGAGTTCCTGCACGCGCACGGCGCCATCTACCGCGACCTCAAGCTCGACAACATCCTGCTGGACGCCGACGGGCACTGCAAGCTGGCCGACTTCGGCATGTGCAAGGAGGGCATCATAGGTGAGTTCCTGCACGCGCACGGCGCCATCTACCGCGACCTCAAGCTCGACAACATCCTGCTGGACGCCGACGGGCACTGCAAGCTGGCCGACTTCGGCATGTGCAAGGAGGGCATCATAGGTGAGTTCCTGCACGCGCAGGTGGAAGGGTGAAGTGCCTTTCCAACGCTGGGTGGAGGCGGCCTGGGAGAGAAGCCGGTGCCATTCAAGAACACAACCCACTTGTGGTTCGGATATTGTTGTCTGAATAAACAATATGAATTGAATATGTAAAAGTGCCCTATGACGTTAGCAAAACACAGGAGCATTCTACCACGATTAGCTGTGGCATACGTAACGCCCCTATTCTGTGGTTCAATTGCTGTGACTCTGAAATCTGATTATGATGATCTGAGGGCTCGCGCTACTCTCGACCTTAATGCGCCGGGCATAGAGTGGATATTGAAACGGTCGGTTTGTTTCAGACGGTGCGACCACGACTACCTTCTGCGGAACTCCCGACTACATCGCACCTGAGGTAAGAGAGTGTTACAAATACTATACATAAATTTATCACCTGAAACAAATTTATATGACCATAGCACTTAATACTTTATGGTCCCGAACTTACCAATGTTTTTTTTTAATTTTTTTTATTCAATAAATCTTACCAGTGTTGTGGAAGCACTTTATCAGGTATAAAATAGTAGATGAACGTCGCTCGCGTAATATCATGTGTGACACACGCAGACTTTAACATTATCTTTCCTGCTACTTGGGAATTATTACCAATATTTTCAATTATAACATTCGCCACCGGCGTTGCCCCAGGACCATATTTTTGTTTCGAAGTTATTTTTATGAGCGTTGCTTTAGTTTTGAGCAAAGCGTCGTGCCTTGTAGGTTTAGTAGTGGCTGGACCCAAAAGTTAAAGTCGCAAGGGCCGTCAGCATCCCCGCACTGCAGCACGTCAAAACGTCATTATGAAATATGCTCACGGAGAGAAAACGCTGATTTTCAGCTGTAGCCCGGGTGCGAGCAGGCCGAGCCGCAACCTGTGTGTCCCGGCAGCGCCGCGCGGGCAGCGCCCCGCGGGCGCGCTGTCGGGAGCCGACGCTGGGTGTCTTGTGACTGGGAGATACTAGTTTAGGTTCTTCTGTTCGCTTCTTTTCCTAACTCGCGTGTCATCTGAAGTGAACGGGTTCAATTATGTGCTTTATTCATTTGATTGTGTTGTTTTGTAATTTGTGACGCGTCAATATAAATGGTGATCTAATGGTGGTCTAAATTCAAAAATACTAAGTCATGCGGCCGCACCAACTAAAGTATTTTTTGAATTTCGATTTTTTTTTAATTATCACGCCGGCTGAATAGAGTTTTGAATATATGCATCGTGCGTGTCGTCCTGAGCGACAGACGCGCACGGCGCGTGCGGAGACGTTGCGCTGACGCGGTGCGCTGGGCGCTTGCAGATCCTGCAGGAGCTGGAGTACGGGCCGTCGGTGGACTGGTGGGCGCTGGGCGTGCTGCTGTACGAGATGCTGGCGGGGCAGCCGCCCTTCGAGGCCGACAACGAGGACGACCTGTTCGAGAGCATCCTGCACGACGACGTGCTGTACCCCGTCTGGCTCTCCAAGGACGCCTGCGCCATCCTCAAAGGTACTCCTCCGACATCCGCCTGGCCACTTCAACGAGGACGACCTGTTCGAGAGCATCCTGCACGACGACGTGCTGTACCCCGTCTGGCTCTCCAAGGACGCCTGCGCCATCCTCAAAGGTACTCCTCCGACATCCGCCTGGCCACTTCAACGAGGACGACCTGTTCGAGAGCATTCTGCACGACGACGTGCTGTACCCCGTCTGGCTCTCCAAGGACGCCTGCGCCATCCTCAAAGGTACTCCTCCGACATCCGCCTGGCCACTTCAACGAGGACGACCTGTTCGAGAGCATCCTGCACGACGACGTGCTGTACCCCGTCTGGCTCTCCAAGGACGCCTGCGCCATCCTCAAAGGTACTCCTCCGACATCCGCCTGGCCACTTCAACGAGGACGACCTGTTCGAGAGCATCCTGCACGACGACGTGCTGTACCCCGTCTGGCTCTCCAAGGACGCCTGCGCCATCCTCAAAGGTACTCCTCCGACATCCGCCTGGCCACTTCAACGAGGACGACCTGTTCGAGAGCATCCTGCACGACGACGTGCTGTACCCCGTCTGGCTCTCCAAGGACGCCTGCGCCATCCTCAAAGGTACTCCTCCGACATCCGCCTGGCCACTTCAACGAGGACGACCTGTTCGAGAGCATCCTGCACGACGACGTGCTGTACCCCGTCTGGCTCTCCAAGGACGCCTGCGCCATCCTCAAAGGTACTCCTCCGACATCCGCCTGGCCACTTCAACGAGGACGACCTGTTCGAGAGCATCCTGCACGACGACGTGCTGTACCCCGTCTGGCTCTCCAAGGACGCCTGCGCCATCCTCAAAGGTACTCCTCCGACATCCGCCTGGCCACTTCAACGAGGACGACCTGTTCGAGAGCATCCTGCACGACGACGTGCTGTACCCCGTCTGGCTCTCCAAGGACGCCTGCGCCATCCTCAAAGGTACTCCTCCGACATCCGCCTGGCCACTTCAACGAGGACGACCTGTTCGAGAGCATCCTGCACGACGACGTGCTGTACCCCGTCTGGCTCTCCAAGGACGCCTGCGCCATCCTCAAAGGTACTCCTCCGACATCCGCCTGGCCACTTCAACGAGGACGACCTGTTCGAGAGCATTCTGCACGACGACGTGCTGTACCCCGTCTGGCTCTCCAAGGACGCCTGCGCCATCCTCAAAGGTACTCCTCCGACATCCGCCTGGCCACTTCAACGAGGACGACCTGTTCGAGAGCATCCTGCACGACGACGTGCTGTACCCCGTCTGGCTCTCCAAGGACGCCTGCGCCATCCTCAAAGGTACTCCTCCGACATCCGCCTGGCCACTTCAACGAGGACGACCTGTTCGAGAGCATCCTGCACGACGACGTGCTGTACCCCGTCTGGCTCTCCAAGGACGCCTGCGCCATCCTCAAAGGTACTCCTCCGACATCCGCCTGGCCACTTCAACGAGGACGACCTGTTCGAGAGCATCCTGCACGACGACGTGCTGTACCCCGTCTGGCTCTCCAAGGACGCCTGCGCCATCCTCAAAGGTACTCCTCCGACATCCGCCTGGCCACTTCAACGAGGACGACCTGTTCGAGAGCATCCTGCACGACGACGTGCTGTACCCCGTCTGGCTCTCCAAGGACGCCTGCGCCATCCTCAAAGGTACTCCTCCGACATCCGCCTGGCCACTTCAACGAGGACGACCTGTTCGAGAGCATCCTGCACGACGACGTGCTGTACCCCGTCTGGCTCTCCAAGGACGCCTGCGCCATCCTCAAAGGTACTCCTCCGACATCCGCCTGGCCACTTCAACGAGGACGACCTGTTCGAGAGCATCCTGCACGACGACGTGCTGTACCCCGTCTGGCTCTCCAAGGACGCCTGCGCCATCCTCAAAGGTACTCCTCCGACATCCGCCTGGCCACTTCAACGAGGACGACCTGTTCGAGAGCATCCTGCACGACGACGTGCTGTACCCCGTCTGGCTCTCCAAGGACGCCTGCGCCATCCTCAAAGGTACTCCTCCGACATCCGCCTGGCCACTTCAACGAGGACGACCTGTTCGAGAGCATCCTGCACGACGACGTGCTGTACCCCGTCTGGCTCTCCAAGGACGCCTGCGCCATCCTCAAAGGTACTCCTCCGACATCCGCCTGGCCACTTCAACGAGGACGACCTGTTCGAGAGCATCCTGCACGACGACGTGCTGTACCCCGTCTGGCTCTCCAAGGACGCCTGCGCCATCCTCAAAGGTACTCCTCCGACATCCGCCTGGCCACTTCAACGAGGACGACCTGTTCGAGAGCATCCTGCACGACGACGTGCTGTACCCCGTCTGGCTCTCCAAGGACGCCTGCGCCATCCTCAAAGGTACTCCTCCGACATCCGCCTGGCCACTTCAACGAGGACGACCTGTTCGAGAGAATCCTGCACGACGACGTGCTGTACCCCGTCTGGCTCTCCAAGGACGCCTGCGCCATCCTCAAAGGTACTCCTCCGACATCCGCCTGGCCACTTCAACGAGGACGACCTGTTCGAGAGCATTCTGCACGACGACGTGCTGTACCCCGTCTGGCTCTCCAAGGACGCCTGCGCCATCCTCAAAGGTACTCCTCCGACATCCGCCTGGCCACTTCAACGAGGACGACCTGTTCGAGAGCATCCTGCACGACGACGTGCTGTACCCCGTCTGGCTCTCCAAGGACGCCTGCGCCATCCTCAAAGGTACTCCTCCGACATCCGCCTGGCCACTTCAACGAGGACGACCTGTTCGAGAGCATCCTGCACGACGACGTGCTGTACCCCGTCTGGCTCTCCAAGGACGCCTGCGCCATCCTCAAAGGTACTCCTCCGACATCCGCCTGGCCACTTCAACGAGGACGACCTGTTCGAGAGCATCCTGCACGACGACGTGCTGTACCCCGTCTGGCTCTCCAAGGACGCCTGCGCCATCCTCAAAGGTACTCCTCCGACATCCGCCTGGCCACTTCAACGAGGACGACCTGTTCGAGAGCATCCTGCACGACGACGTGCTGTACCCCGTCTGGCTCTCCAAGGACGCCTGCGCCATCCTCAAAGGTACTCCTCCGACATCCGCCTGGCCACTTCAACGAGGACGACCTGTTCGAGAGCATCCTGCACGACGACGTGCTGTACCCCGTCTGGCTCTCCAAGGACGCCTGCGCCATCCTCAAAGGTACTCCTCCGACATCCGCCTGGCCACTTCAACGAGGACGACCTGTTCGAGAGCATCCTGCACGACGACGTGCTGTACCCCGTCTGGCTCTCCAAGGACGCCTGCGCCATCCTCAAAGGTACTCCTCCGACATCCGCCTGGCCACTTCAACGAGGACGACCTGTTCGAGAGCATCCTGCACGACGACGTGCTGTACCCCGTCTGGCTCTCCAAGGACGCCTGCGCCATCCTCAAAGGTACTCCTCCGACATCCGCCTGGCCACTTCAACGAGGACGACCTGTTCGAGAGCATCCTGCACGACGACGTGCTGTACCCCGTCTGGCTCTCCAAGGACGCCTGCGCCATCCTCAAAGGTACTCCTCCGACATCCGCCTGGCCACTTCAACGAGGACGACCTGTTCGAGAGCATCCTGCACGACGACGTGCTGTACCCCGTCTGGCTCTCCAAGGACGCCTGCGCCATCCTCAAAGGTACTCCTCCGACATCCGCCTGGCCACTTCAACGAGGACGACCTGTTCGAGAGCATCCTGCACGACGACGTGCTGTACCCCGTCTGGCTCTCCAAGGACGCCTGCGCCATCCTCAAAGGTACTCCTCCGACATCCGCCTGGCCACTTCAACGAGGACGACCTGTTCGAGAGCATCCTGCACGACGACGTGCTGTACCCCGTCTGGCTCTCCAAGGACGCCTGCGCCATCCTCAAAGGTACTCCTCCGACATCCGCCTGGCCACTTCAACGAGGACGACCTGTTCGAGAGCATCCTGCACGACGACGTGCTGTACCCCGTCTGGCTCTCCAAGGACGCCTGCGCCATCCTCAAAGGTACTCCTCCGACATCCGCCTGGCCACTTCAACGAGGACGACCTGTTCGAGAGCATCCTGCACGACGACGTGCTGTACCCCGTCTGGCTCTCCAAGGACGCCTGCGCCATCCTCAAAGGTACTCCTCCGACATCCGCCTGGCCACTTCAACGAGGACGACCTGTTCGAGAGCATCCTGCACGACGACGTGCTGTACCCCGTCTGGCTCTCCAAGGACGCCTGCGCCATCCTCAAAGGTACTCCTCCGACATCCGCCTGGCCACTTCAACGAGGACGACCTGTTCGAGAGCATCCTGCACGACGACGTGCTGTACCCCGTCTGGCTCTCCAAGGACGCCTGCGCCATCCTCAAAGGTACTCCTCCGACATCCGCCTGGCCACTTCAACGAGGACGACCTGTTCGAGAGCATCCTGCACGACGACGTGCTGTACCCCGTCTGGCTCTCCAAGGACGCCTGCGCCATCCTCAAAGGTACTCCTCCGACATCCGCCTGGCCACTTCAACGAGGACGACCTGTTCGAGAGCATCCTGCACGACGACGTGCTGTACCCCGTCTGGCTCTCCAAGGACGCCTGCGCCATCCTCAAAGGTACTCCTCCGACATCCGCCTGGCCACTTCAACGAGGACGACCTGTTCGAGAGCATCCTGCACGACGACGTGCTGTACCCCGTCTGGCTCTCCAAGGACGCCTGCGCCATCCTCAAAGGTACTCCTCCGACATCCGCCTGGCCACTTCAACGAGGACGACCTGTTCGAGAGCATCCTGCACGACGACGTGCTGTACCCCGTCTGGCTCTCCAAGGACGCCTGCGCCATCCTCAAAGGTACTCCTCCGACATCCGCCTGGCCACTTCAACGAGGACGACCTGTTCGAGAGCATCCTGCACGACGACGTGCTGTACCCCGTCTGGCTCTCCAAGGACGCCTGCGCCATCCTCAAAGGTACTCCTCCGACATCCGCCTGGCCACTTCAACGAGGACGACCTGTTCGAGAGCATCCTGCACGACGACGTGCTGTACCCCGTCTGGCTCTCCAAGGACGCCTGCGCCATCCTCAAAGGTACTCCTCCGACATCCGCCTGGCCACTTCAACGAGGACGACCTGTTCGAGAGATGTTCTGATCGAGACTATAAAGACCTGCAATGAGTTCCTTTCGCAATTTATCGCAACATGAACGTTCCTAAATTGTCGATGGAATTCGTGTGCTGTAAGAACAAAAGAAGCCCTAGAGCACTCAACACGTTGACCAGGTCAGGGAGAGACTAATGGTGTGCTTCTAAAAAGTAGCTGACCACGGAGCTGTACGTCCGCTGCCCTGTTAGCTCTCAACAGGCACGATGACAGTATGAAAATCTAAATTGTAGTTCGTCAGTTAGGTAATACAAAAATAATTGATATTTTTTGCTTTTTCAAATTAATGAAACAACACTTACTAAAAGCAAGTTGTAGTTTAGGAGGCTGGTGACGTCATCATTCTATACCGAGTCACGTCTGCGCGTACCAGCGTGTTCGACTTCACGCGACATTTCGATATGTATTGCGGCTCTTTTTGGATTACGTTAAAAAATATTCAATATTTCAATATTCAATATAATACGGTGCTCAATAGATTTTGTTAATCTACATGATGGACTAATAATTAAAATTGAGTCGTCTAGCCTATTGGGAGGATCAGTGACGGATGGTGTAAGCGACGCGTACCTACTCGCGTACCTACTTCATCATTTTAGCCATAAAATGTCCACTGATGAACACAGGCCTCCCTCATGGATATCCATGAGGGGTAGTTGCCATTCTCACCACGCTTGGCAGGCGGGTTGGTGAGCGCAGTATGGGATGTTGTTGATACACGGATAGACGCTGCTGCCCATCTTCCGGAGGTGTCCCTTAGCAGGCTCTTACTGCATCCACGGGTAGGAGAAGAGGGGTAACATTCTACTGCCGGCACCCCACGGCAATACCTACTTACTTAGCTTTTATTCTTCTATGCTCTCTGGTTTTTAGTAGGCACTTTGTTAATAGTTTTCCTTATTTGAATTTTATAAATAAAATTGTGGCGCGTGCGGGAAGAACTCATTAGGGAGCGGTGCGGGCGGGAAGCGGTAAGGAGAATGCCGCAATTCGCATTTCGCCGTCGCGTTGAAGTGACGGACCCGCACGCATGGTTTTGTGAATTCCTTCCGCTCGCGTATATTGGATTAACGGGTATTTATCGCGTAATTAATAATCATAAAGCTAATTACGCGATAAATACCCGTTAATCCAATATAGTTTATAAAGCGGTGTATTTGTCAGCCCCGGTATCAGCTACAGATAGTATCGGTATCGGAGTCGGGCTGTGATGTAGCGTGTTGTGTTGCAGGGTTCATGACGAAGTCGCCGGCGCGGCGGCTGGGCGTGTGCGGCGGCGCGGGCGGCATCCGCGCGCACGCCTTCTTCCGCGACGTGGACTGGGACGCGCTGGCGCAGCGCCGCCTGCGCCCGCCCTTCCGCCCCAAGGGAGTACGTATTCATTCAATAACACGAGTGGTTCATGACGAAGTCGCCGGCGCGGCGGCTGGGCGTGTGCGGCGGCGCGGGCGGCATCCGCGCGCACGCCTTCTTCCGCGACGTGGACTGGGACGCGCTGGCGCAGCGCCGCCTGCGCCCGCCCTTCCGCCCCAAGGGAGTACGTATTCATTCAATAACACGAGTGGTTCATGACGAAGTCGCCGGCGCGGCGGCTGGGCGTGTGCGGCGGCGCGGGCGGCATCCGCGCGCACGCCTTCTTCCGCGACGTGGACTGGGACGCGCTGGCGCAGCGCCGCCTGCGCCCGCCCTTCCGCCCCAAGGGAGTACGTATTCATTCAATAACACGAGTGGTTCATGACGAAGTCGCCGGCGCGGCGGCTGGGCGTGTGCGGCGGCGCGGGCGGCATCCGCGCGCACGCCTTCTTCCGCGACGTGGACTGGGACGCGCTGGCGCAGCGCCGCCTGCGCCCGCCCTTCCGCCCCAAGGGAGTACGTATTCATTCAATAACACGAGTGGTTCATGACGAAGTCGCCGGCGCGGCGGCTGGGCGTGTGCGGCGGCGCGGGCGGCATCCGCGCGCACGCCTTCTTCCGCGACGTGGACTGGGACGCGCTGGCGCAGCGCCGCCTGCGCCCGCCCTTCCGCCCCAAGGGAGTACGTATTCATTCAATAACACGAGTGGTTCATGACGAAGTCGCCGGCGCGGCGGCTGGGCGTGTGCGGCGGCGCGGGCGGCATCCGCGCGCACGCCTTCTTCCGCGACGTGGACTGGGACGCGCTGGCGCAGCGCCGCCTGCGCCCGCCCTTCCGCCCCAAGGGAGTACGTATTCATTCAATAACACGAGTGGTTCATGACGAAGTCGCCGGCGCGGCGGCTGGGCGTGTGCGGCGGCGCGGGCGGCATCCGCGCGCACGCCTTCTTCCGCGACGTGGACTGGGACGCGCTGGCGCAGCGCCGCCTGCGCCCGCCCTTCCGCCCCAAGGGAGTATGTATTCATTCAATAACACGAGTGGTTCATGACGAAGTCGCCGGCGCGGCGGCTGGGCGTGTGCGGCGGCGCGGGCGGCATCCGCGCGCACGCCTTCTTCCGCGACGTGGACTGGGACGCGCTGGCGCAGCGCCGCCTGCGCCCGCCCTTCCGCCCCAAGGGAGTACGTATTCATTCAATAACACGAGTGGTTCATGACGAAGTCGCCGGCGCGGCGGCTGGGCGTGTGCGGCGGCGCGGGCGGCATCCGCGCGCACGCCTTCTTCCGCGACGTGGACTGGGACGCGCTGGCGCAGCGCCGCCTGCGCCCGCCCTTCCGCCCCAAGGGAGTACGTATTCATTCAATAACACGAGTGGTTCATGACGAAGTCGCCGGCGCGGCGGCTGGGCGTGTGCGGCGGCGCGGGCGGCATCCGCGCGCACGCCTTCTTCCGCGACGTGGACTGGGACGCGCTGGCGCAGCGCCGCCTGCGCCCGCCCTTCCGCCCCAAGGGAGTACGTATTCATTCAATAACACGAGTGGTTCATGACGAAGTCGCCGGCGCGGCGGCTGGGCGTGTGCGGCGGCGCGGGCGGCATCCGCGCGCACGCCTTCTTCCGCGACGTGGACTGGGACGCGCTGGCGCAGCGCCGCCTGCGCCCGCCCTTCCGCCCCAAGGGAGTACGTATTCATTCAATAACACGAGTGGTTCATGACGAAGTCGCCGGCGCGGCGGCTGGGCGTGTGCGGCGGCGCGGGCGGCATCCGCGCGCACGCCTTCTTCCGCGACGTGGACTGGGACGCGCTGGCGCAGCGCCGCCTGCGCCCGCCCTTCCGCCCCAAGGGAGTACGTATTCATTCAATAACACGAGTGGTTCATGACGAAGTCGCCGGCGCGGCGGCTGGGCGTGTGCGGCGGCGCGGGCGGCATCCGCGCGCACGCCTTCTTCCGCGACGTGGACTGGGACGCGCTGGCGCAGCGCCGCCTGCGCCCGCCCTTCCGCCCCAAGGGAGTACGTATTCATTCAATAACACGAGTGGTTCATGACGAAGTCGCCGGCGCGGGTAGTGTACTTTAGGGTAGCCGTCTATCTAACAGAAAAAGCTTTAGATTACCATATTGTCGGACGAATGTCGGACAGCACTCTCCACTTCATAGAATGCTCAGTTTTTATAATGGAATACGCTTAAAATATGATATTTTTCAGGTTTCTGTAGTCACGGCCAAGGTCAACATACATATACAAAGCTATATTATAAAGATTTCTTTTTGTTATTTATAATTCGTAAAAAATGTTTTATTTCCTTTTTTTCTCTTATTGTTTTGATTGATTTAATAATTGTTTTTTTCTCACTCTTATTGGTAGTTTAATTAAGCTTTTTTTTACCGACAAATACATGTTCACACAAAGCATTATGTGTTCATTGCTCTTAGAAATTGCACCGAGTATTTATTTTATAATTATATTGTTAGTTTGTAAGCCATGTGGATATTTTCAATTTGTGAACCAAAAAAAAAAAAGATTATTTATATAGCGTCAGCAACTGGTAATAACGCTGTACAGGACGCTGCAGTGCCTGAGATATTGTTAGATGGATTAAGCTTGTCCAGCTATCCTCTCAGCTAAGTCAGCTTTTAGCTAAAGGTAAAAACAGTGTCTACCATGAGTTGTCACTGTTAGTTAAATCGTCTGCCGTTACTAAAGTGTAAGTGTGTACAGTACGTTACTATGACATTTGTCAGATTTGTAACTCATTGTCCCGAATTCTAAGCAAATGAAACCCAAACTACAGTCGTTGTAGCATAGTTTACTGTATTTATTACCAAACTATCCGCTGGAGGCACTGTACCAGTTTTCAATTACAGTCGCTAGCGAGTGTAGATTGTGCAAACTCATGGTAGAGCTGCAGGAGCACGACCGCCGGAGTGAGCGGCGCGCTGCACTCGCCGCACTAACGCCCTCGTGTTGCAGAAGGGGCGGCGCGACGCGGCCAACTTCGACGCCGAGTTCACGAAGGAGGAGCCCGTGCTGACGCCCGTGCCCGGCGCCGTGCTGCGCGCCATCAACCAGGTGCGCGCGCTGCTAGCTCTCCCGTGTCGAGGCCGCAGGGCTGCTGGCCGCGTGCATCTCCAACATCATGAGGGGCTTGTGGCCATGCTCGCCACGCTTGGCAGGCGGGTTGGCGAGCGCAGTACGCGATGTTGATACACGGAAAGACGCTGCTGCCCGTCTTTCGGAGATATCCCTTGGCAGACTCTTACTACATCCACGGGCAAGAGAGGAGGGGTAACATTCTACTGCCGGCACCCCACGGCAAATCTAAAAAACACTAAAATAATTCGACACGTGTTTCGCCTCTCTACAAGGCGTCTTCTGGAGAAATTGGCTCCCCGTGGGTCACGGAATACGCTAGAAACAATAAAGACGCAAAGATTGCAGCGACGGACCGTGCCGCCGCTGCCTGAACGTGTCGCCTCTTCGAGCGCCGAACAGAAAATAAGAAACACGTGTCGAATTATTTTTGACTGTTTTTTAAGCATTCATTGGGTATAAGTTAGCGCATTTGTTACTAAATATTGGTTGTTCATTTAGAATTATAATGGTTTTCCGTAAAGTCACACCTGTATCAATTAATTTGTTACACTTTATATCTAATCCAGCCCTGATTGACGCAACCTGCTCGCTGGCGCGACCAGCGACCGTTGAATACTGTTAATAAATCAAATAGTTTATTTGTCCTCGTTTCGTGATGATTTCTAGTTTGCGTAACATATATCTAAAGTGGGGGACATGTCAAGTACCTCCCAGTAAAATACAAGCTTGAAATCTGTCTAGGTAAGAGACGACAATTTGTACTTATGCATAAGCCAAATTGGATGTGTACAAAATGTAACATTTAAAATGTACTTGCCTACTTTTTTGACAAAGTTCATTACATTTTACATTCATGGGAATGATGAACAATGCATAATTAATACAAATTCTGTATAAAAATCAACAAAAATGAATTAAGTTTAAGCAGTGACACCGGCCGCTTCCCACCAGTCTTCCTGGAAGGCATAGATATTGTCACGCCAGCGTCTCTTAGGGCTGCCTCGGGATTGTAGATATTAAAAGGAAATGGGGGTGACCTTTGCTCAGCTGTAGGACACATTGTAAGTTAGAAAAAAAGTAGTGGCAGTTTATTTACATTTTGTACAATCGCGTTCATAGTAAAGATATCTGCACTAAGGTACCACTAACGCTTAGTGGTATCTTTTACTATGAACGCGACTGTACATATAGCATTTGGCTGAAGTAAAGAGCCAGGTGTAACGTTCCCGTTCTGGTTTGCAGGAGGAGTTCCGCGGCTTCTCGTTCGTGAACCCGGACTTCAACGCGCCGCCCGCCGCCCCGCCGGGCGTGCCGCCGGCCGCCGCGCCCGCCGACCCGCCCGCCCCGCCCGCCGCGCCCGCCGCGCCCGCCGCGCCCGCGCCGCCGCACTAGCGCCGCCCCGCCGTTGTTTTGTACAAAATCTCTAATCACAAAAAAATCACGCTTCCACGCTCCGCTCGGCGCCGCCGGGGCGCCCGGCGCGTGGGGCGAAGCCATCAGTCTAGTCACTACACGACTACGCGAGTGTTGTTTGTACGTCTGTAGTTAGGATAGGGAGCCTCGGAGTCTCTTAGTTACCCACTATTTATTTACGCATCCCGACCCGAGCGAGCGGTGCGCCCGCGTCGCGGCGAGACGGGATCATGTCTCGCGCGAACATCGCTCTTTTGTAATATAACAATCTAGGAGCGAGCTCGCCCGGCCCCTTCCCCGGAGCCCGGAGTGCACAAAGCGCGGCTCGCTCTGCCCGCGCCTGCCCGGCGGCAGACGCGGCCCGTGCGCCGGCGCAGTACATTCTAAATTAGCATAGATTCGCCGGGAACGCTTCGTTATAGGATAAGTACATCGCGATTACCTCCACTAACTGTAGATGCCAAATGATAGTTTATTTTGAAACGATTACTTGTGAGCTCTGTCCGGACGACGACTAGCCGGGCCTGTCCACCGTCGGTTCGTGATATTTTATTTTGGAGGTACCTAGTTATAACTATATTATGTCTTATAAGAGTTTCTCGGCTAATGAAGAATATAAAGGATTCTTGCAAGAGAAGCTCCACAGTTCAGGAACAGGCACAAATGTTGACACACTTGTAGTTTGTTATATAATCGGCGGTGACAAGTCCCATGTAAGTTAATTAAAGCTGATTTCGCCACGTGGTAGGATCCTAATGTGGTCCTATAATATTATTCTTAAGCGCATGGTGCGGAGTCGCTAATCAGGTGTAAATGAATGTCATTCGCGGGTGCATTTCGGCTCTAGGGTTCTAGTT
The DNA here is from genome assembly GCA_963082625.1 of Pasiphila rectangulata. Classification (NCBI taxonomy): domain Eukaryota; kingdom Metazoa; phylum Arthropoda; class Insecta; order Lepidoptera; family Geometridae; genus Pasiphila; species Pasiphila rectangulata. The sequence continues at coordinate 18,254,565 of OY720254.1, forward strand.
AAGCTCGCGTCCAAACGGGACCCATTAAATATTGCGCTTGACATGTTAGGAGAGCAGTTTTTAAATCTACACAGAAGTATATTTAAACAGATACTAAATAAATTATATTTATACCGTGATCCGTCATCACAGATTCTGATATACTAAAGTTGACATCAAATTTATTTATCCAGATTATATTGACAAGTTGAGCGTGTGTTGTAAATAGGCGACGGGAGATGTGGCGGCGCGCGCGTCGCGCGAGGCCGCGGCGGTCCTAGGTCTCATGCTTGCCTTAGCTCTGGGAAAAGTCGCTGTGGAATGTAATTTTGTGTGATCCTACTGAACTTTGAATATGGCATAGTTATCGTTTTGCAACGTTGCGTTACCATAAAAAAGATCTGCGCAGTCTGTGCAAGTAAGCCTACTGAACTTCTTTGAATATGGTTTTGGAACTAAACGTTCCACTATCTAACATTAAATAAGCACAGATGTTATCTGTGCATTGTGTGCAATTTAGCTTTAAGAAATACTTCAAGATGGTCTGTTTGAACAGTATTTCAGCACCAGAGCTAAGAGAAGGCGTGACCAACTAAGTTGGTTCCTATATCGGTGTTGAATAAGCACATTTACCCGCTTCTAGTCCCGTGTTGTGTTGCGTTATGCGAAGCATTTCTTCCAATACTCATACATTTCTCGCTCAGTATTATCCGGCAGGACCGGCCGGCGGTACCTCCTATCTTGAGATTATTATCATGTATTTTTAGTTCTTTTTATAATAGCAAAGAATTTATTTTAGTACTGTGAGTACAATATTTTTTAACTTTAACCGATCGAGTGTATTTTGGTCGTTCGTTAGGTTCGGTTGCCGTTGCAGTGAGTATTATTTGGTTAGTCGTAGTGGAATACCAAAGGTGTTAAGTTTATAATGCATATAGTTTATGAGGTAGATTAATTAGTAGTGGGAGTCGTTTGTGCGGCGGAGAGATGGATGCACAAATGTAATGCTTTATGTAGTTGTTAGTGTAACATAACTATAATGAATATATAATGAATAATTTTAAAAATCTCTGTTCGTGTTCCCTTATTGACATGTTATGTATTTTGACATATATTTTATGTGTCGTCGTTTTTGATTTGTATTAATTTTGATGTGAATTTAATGTTTTATGATCTGGGCTATTTGCTATAGAATGTAGCATGTGCGCGGGTGGGCGGGCCGGCGCCGGCGCCTGCTGCCAGCGCCGGCGCCTGCCGCCCGGCGCCGGTTCGTTTAAATGTTAAATGTTATGGTCGTTGTTGCAATCTTTTCCAATGTTGAACTAAAGAAACGAATATGAAACGTCCCAGTTACCAATTGTAATGATTCGGTAAATTTTGCAAAAACAACCGAGTTTTATGAATTGTATAACTATTCTGGCCGTTACTAGTGTAAGTTAAATGTATGTGCAGAAGTTAATTTTTGATGTGACCGTACTAAAAAATATAAAAAAATAGTGCATAGTGGAACTAGGTGTAGGGACGCCGATGGCCGCGCGGGCGGCTCTGCAGGACGATCGCGATGACTTAAATGACCCTAAATTAAATAAAATCAAATGCGTTTATGACACTACACATTAAACACCATTAATTAACTATGTTGTTAAGTGTAATCTTAAACAATACTTACTACATTTGAGGTTACATTATACAATTTTCAAAACATTAAAGTGTAGTGTGTCAAAAGTTTCTGTATCAGCAATAGTTGCATCTAGGTTGAAAGATGGAACGCTTAAGAGTTAGTTTGGCCTGATTACTATTTTGATTTACCGCGATTTGCATTCAAGAGTAGGCCCCTGGCGCCGCCCGCAGCCGCCCGCGCGGGCGTGTGTTGTGTTGCGTGCTCATCGATTCCCAAATGCACAAGGTGTTCTCGTTTGCCGACCTCTTTTATCAACTTAACTAAATGTAGGGAAACATTTTTTGAAATATCTTTATTTTTATTTTTTTGAAATTTTACACTTACTTTTTCTTTATTTATATAGATGGTTATCATAGCTGTTAATTAAAGTAGTACAAGTTATGTAGTAACGGGGCGCTGCAGTCGCTATGTGTATGTACAAACCGCACTAAAAGATATTTATATAGAGAGAGCACATTATATCGAATAGATTTATATAAAAGAGTACGTGGCTGTTACTACATAGCTGCTTACACTTTAAGTGCATTCAGTATTACAGTAAGAACACGTATTAACGTCGAACCATAGACAACGGCAGGTAATGCTCAGGTGCCGCAGTGTCGTGGCACGCTCGGGTCGGGCCTGGCTGAAGTTAAAGCAGCTGTGTGGACCGGCCGTTATATTTTAGTAACACACATTTCCTATGTCGATCGGCGTATCGATTCAGCCTGCCGATTTGTATTTATCGTCCAAACGGCATGGAAGTGTGTGCGAGGGCGACAGAACGCACCTACGGTGACCCGGCGCGGTGATACATTGTGTAAAAGCTTATTCTGTGGAAGTACACTTCCGGCATCTTCGTTTCCTGTACCGTTCTGTCACCGACTGTGCCAAATGACAAGTCCACGCTCCGCTGGGCGGCGGCCGGGGCGCGCATCTCTCACGTTCTTCACTATCAATGTTACTTTAGCACTTGTAGTTCCCGCCACTGGCCCAGCGCCGGCCGCCGCGCGCGCCGCCCAGGGAGCTGTCCCGCAGGCGAGTGCGACGGCGCCCGCGCCCCGCCCGCGCCCCGCCCGCGCCCCGCCCGCGCCCCGCCCGCGCCCCGCCCGCGCCCCGCCCGCGCCCCGCCCGCGCCCCGGCCGCGCCCCGCCTGCACCCCGCCCGCGCCCCGCCCGCGCCCCGCTGGCGGGCTGTCCGCGCAGCCCTAACTTTGCTGGCATTTATTATTACCAATACGTGAAATGTCAGCAATGTAAGGATTGCAGGTGCGGCAGTGATGGTCGCTGGGGGCGGCCCGTTTAACCGTTTCTTTGTAGCTAACGAAAGTGTCTATCTCTTTCATGTATATGGCTGAGGAATGAGACAGATAATTGTAATCTTTCGTGCTATCAGATCTTATCGGTATAGAAAAGATCACCACTGGCAGGCAATAATGTTGTAGTGAGCCGGGGCGCGCGCGGCGCTGCATCGCTCGTCCATTCACTAGGAATCGAACCCACAGTAACGCTATTCGATGCCATTTTGTAAGGCGAGGGTCTGTCCACACTGGGCCGGCCGTTTTCAACAAATATCGGCCTACTGTCATGCACATTTCTTCATTTAATTCCTTAAATCAGAGCATTTGCTCCTGTATATAGTTACAGTTACTGTATATAGTTATAGAACGTTATTTATTCTAACTTTGTCTAAGTAACAAACTTAACAGTTTCTGTAATCTTTATGTCCACCATGGTTGTTTCGGAGCAAAGTGGATGCATTGGTTGTTTGGACTGGAGCCCTCCAGTGTGGCCCTCGCTATCTGTAACTCTACATATCACGCTATTATGATTTTCTAACGATATATTTTATATTTGAATCAGATCACCATGTATTTATATTTATTGTATACCATGATGTCCTGTGTAAAACATAGCACATTCGTTTAGTATTTTGTTTGGAATCTTCGTAAATGTGAACTTAATTGTTGAACAAAGCGAACAGGCTTACCTACTTATTGAACTGGAATATATAATAAATAAAACAAAAACTTTATTTATAGCTAAGCCTTTTTGCAGCGTATCTCAAGGGGTTTCACAAGTCACACAGCTACCTTGATATTGCTTAATATTGCGTCCAACAAACTCTTATATTCACAATTACGAAGATACCCGGCAAAAGTTCGTCATAATTTATTTTGTTACTAATATTTTTTGACGCTTGTAGAGTAAATAGGGCGCTTCTGAGAGGCGCTGTTGATAGCCAAAGAGGATTACTGAGCGGCTGAAAGCCTTGTCTTGCCACTAGCCGTGCTGGCGCGGGATACACTCACTTGTCTGCGACCTGTAGGTATTGTACTTAGTACTAGGTATTGAGGAGTTTGCCACTACCCGCACCACGTACCAAATACCATGATCTTACTGTAGGAATAAGCATAAGTAAGTAAAATATTATTCTAAGAACTAGTCAAGTAAGAATAAGATATAATGTTGATACTAAGTTTACTCAATGAAAAATATCACGAAAACAAGGTTAAGCTCAACAGTTGGAAATAATTCAATATTTGAGTTTTCTTTATGTTGGAAAAATAAAATATACTTTACGCCGACCTTTTAGCGGATGGCTCTCTCCCTATCCTCTCATTATTTTGTACGAGCACATACTGTCTCGCTGCTGGGATCGCCCTCCCCGTTTATTGTAATACATTCCTCCTGTTCCAACGCTAGCGCCCGCTGGTGCCGCTTGCGTGCTCTTCCCTCCTCGCGCATGACGATTCTCCTCGAATTGCTTTATCAGCATTTTAGTGAACAAGATTTTTTTCGGAACTTTTAAGGAGGAACAATTTTGCCATACATGATGGTTTCGTAACTTTAACCGTTTCCGCAGCGCACGCAACGGAAGCTCTCAAACGGAATACATTTTCTCCGTTTATGCAACACTTGAATGATGCTCCGCGGTAGCGCAGGTCGTAGCGGGATGTTGTATGGCCCATAGCCTTCCTCGACGGTTGGGCTATCCAACACCGAAATCATTTTTGAATTGGAACCGTAGTTTCTGACATTGCGTTCAACCAAACAAAAAAACTCTAGCTTTATGTATTAACTAGAGGTAGGTTGTGCGCGAGCTGCTAGCAGCTCGCGGTTGATTTTAAAAATAACATTATTTTCGTATTGAACACCCCCATATTAGTCAAAATCGATACCAGAAGAGATACGGGGGGAGGGGTGTTCTGATGAAGGGGGTGGAAAAGGGGTAGTTTTCGATTTTTCTGGTACTCACCCCCCACACCCTCTACACAACCCCACCCTCGGATTCCCTATATTCCAACTGGAAGTGGGAGAACAATGATGTCAGTCAGTCAGTGAGTCAGTGGTAGTCTAGCTTTATATGACAGTTTCGGCCGTACAGATACTCTCCTCCAGCTACGGTCCTGGTATATGCCTGCTGGCTGCCTCGCTGTTCCAGAGTATCCCTGGGGAGAAGTGTCAACATATACTATATAAACAGCCGCGCGGTCCTGGCGCGGCCCGGGTAGCGGCAAACGCCTCAAAGCCAAGTGAGAACTATATTCATAAGTTATTGCAATTTTTATGATCTTTTTTCAACAAATCTATGAGAATACCAAGATGATGTAATAAATTAATTATATGTTATAAATTAATATAATGTTAATGTAACATTTTTATTTATTTCCTTTTGTAATGTTATAGTTTTATAAGTGAATTGGTGCTTTGTATATTTTAGTTATCAGTTGTGAAACTGTGTGTAGGTGCTGTTATGTTGAGTGAGTGTACCTCGCAGGAAGGAGTTACGTTTAACTAGTTTGCGTCGAGTGTAGCTAACACAGTATTGTTGTGGATCTGTGGGCGGCGCGGCCCCGCTGTACGGGAACCCTAGTTATCTTGATTTTATTAATTGTATCGTATTCCTACGTAATAAAATTCAAAAACTTACAGTCCAACTGTTCCGTCGCTAGTGATTATTTTATAGTTGCTAGGTGCCATGCAACGAAACAGGCTCCGTCGCGGTATATCAACCACGATATTGTTGTATTGTGCATTCGCTATAGCGGGTACTTTGCACTGTTGACTCGTGGCCAAAGTACACAAGTTAATAGTGCCGTATTTTTCTTGATTTAAACCAATAATTGAAATCCGTCTAACCGGGCTGCTGTTGCGGTAGATGTGGTAGGAGTTGATAGTTGTTTTACTGGAGTGTTCCCGTCGGCGCGGCGGCGGCCCGCGCGTCCCGTGTTTATATTCGTTGTTTGTTCACTGATTCACTGTTAGGACACATTAGCTGGAGTAAATAATGCATATAATATAGTTTTATGATGAGAGTATGTATTATGTAATCCTACATGTCTATTAAATCAATGAAATAGATAAATCTTTATGTTTTAAATGCGGACCCCTCCTATACTTACTTAAGTAGGTACCGATTCACAATAGCTTTGATATTCTATAAAATTATTTTAAAGCAGGTAGGATAACTGTGTTATATTAATATCTTAACGTATTATGTTCAAAGAGTAGGTTTTGCCAGCTTTGTATTATACTTACACTTAGGTATCTACAAAATTTTAAAACTAATTTTAGTTTTTTTGGATGGAAAATGCTTTTAAAAGCGAACGTACAAATGTCATGTGAAGACTACACCTATTATGAAAGTAAATTGACGTTTTACATCGTTATAGATTATTTAATACTGCGCCAGCAACTGTTAATGCATGCTAACCGTGACGCTGCAGTGTCTGAGACGTTGTTCGATTCGACAGCACCTACCTATTTAATACGTACGTGTTGGAACTTAGCATGCACAGAAGTCTTCCCAAGTCTTTGTGGCAATTAAAATGTAATCGTCGATCTAAGTGCAGGGACCGGGGACTGGCAAGAGTGAAGCATAAACATTAGCTAATGAAGCGATTCTGCGGTCAGAGGGCGCGGTTATCTGCGCGCGCGCCGGCCGCCTACGGACCTATTCGCCTTTGTACGGCTATTTGTTACAGTGCACTATCACCTTGCGACAATCTGGAACTTTAGCTACTCATTTCAAGCATCCAGTTCGTCTAAAAAGTTTAATAGCTTCCACCAAAAGATTCGTGTTACCTACTTAATTAAAAAAAAACCATTGTATCAATCGACTATGTTTAATTATAATATTATTCATGCCTTGTTAGAGTCGAGCAACATCAAACAAGTTCATTGTTTAACCCGAATGAGTTAAATCGGGGTTATATTTACAGAACGATAAAACATTTTGTGCGTGCACAGACTGTGGATGGCCACTTGTTCCGACATCATTATTCTAACCCACGGAATTATACTGCCATCGCGAGGGATATACAATACAATACCTCCGAATACTTCACGTTTTTTATGCCGTCAGCTGCACAAGTGCCCATTGTCTGAGCTCGCGACACAAACACGATTAAATGGATCTTCTAATTTATTTTTCACTCGACATGTGGTTACTCTATTAAACTGTGCTCGAGTCACCCTGCGGTGTGTTTGCTTGCAGGCCCCTCGCGAATACGTTTTTTATTCATTATAGCCGCGGGGTGATTTGAATGGCGCATCGCAGCGTGAAATCGGATCGATTACCGTTCATATATTATTTCCAATGGAACGGATCACCGAGAGCGATTATCGTAAACGATTTCTATCGCTGCCGTTATAATAGCCGTGATCGTGTCCAATCGGAATTCGAATGATAGCTACTGTACGATAAATTAGAGGATTAATAAAATCAATTTTGTTTTATCGCGCTTTTTGTGAGTTATGGAAATAAATGACTCTTTGTGAAGTGTTAAAATAAATTGGAAGGCCGTGAATGGGACGTTGAGTGTTTGTGGGAGTGTCGCGGCCGTTCACACGCCTCGCGGAGTCGCGGCTGAGGAGAGCCATCGCTCAGGCTCGCTTTACGCCGTCCGTGTAGCTATTTGACTGCACACTGCGCTCGTTTGTTTCCCTAACGAGCAGGTTCACGCCATTATGTCACCAGGCCGCCTGCACCCCGATTCTATTAGCTCGATTCATCCGAATTTCTTAGATTGCATGACAAAAGTGCAATCCGAAGATCCCAAAAGCGATTCGCAAACGGGGTGTGGGTTTACCCATGTAAAAGATATTTAGTTTGTACAAAACTACAGCGCCGTCGCCCGAGTCGAGCGCACCCGGGTCGGGGTTCGGGCCACAGGCCGGCTCGCGTGTTAACGTATCGACAAATCGGCTACATCTGTTACCATTGTCACGGCGTCTCATTATTTCACGGCGCTGGTTGACGGAGGGCATCAAAAAGTCAAATGTGCCGGTAACGAGCTCTCGGCGTGACTGCGCCTGCGCCGCGCCGGACACGCGACGACCGAGTGATTGCTGCTTAGTACTGCTTAGAAGTTTCTATAATTCAAACTTAGATTTGATCTGATGAAATTCAGGCGGCAAATATCTCCTAGTAGGGAGTTGGATTGCAAGGAAACGTGGCGATGACTCCGCCACTGGCCGCCTCGTTAAACTGACCCAATTCATCCTGAACCTTAGTGGGTTTATTATTTTCTTACGAGGTACATTTGAGAAGATGCAACCAACGAGAAATTGGTGTGTAAATACTTAAATCATATCGATTATAAATAATGTAATAAACTTTTAGATAAAAACTGATTTACCTTAGGTACTTAGGTCATGGCTAAGTTTTTTTTCCAATTTCAGTAGTATTATGGTCGCTCTGTTTATAAAGCTCACAAACCGATAAGTCCGCTATATGTTGAAAAGTGACAATTCGAGCATTTTTAGGGTTCCGTAGTATACTACGGAACCCTTATAGCTTAAGGAGAAGATTATGAGTCCTAGAAATCTGTAATTTTGCGTAGACAATAATGCCCCTCTTAAAATCTAAACTGCTGCTTTACAAATCTGAAAAAACATGCATCTAGTTTTAACCCATGAACTTTCTAAGAAAATAATAACGGTTAAGCTAGCTTTTCTAGTCGCGGAGAAATTTTGGCTCAATTAAATAAGGTAAACGTAAAAAAATATACACCAACTTCTAACAACACTGGTCTCCGGTTATCTACGGGACTCTAAATAGCATGTGGGCCGACACGCACCTGGCCTAATTTATTTGAACCATATGTACTGTCTTCCATTATTCATTCGTTATTTTTGAAGATTTTACTTTTTAATAATAACGCCTCATTTTACATATATGTCAGTCTTACATGACAATCGCCGGCGGGTCGGAAGAGTATAACTATCGGACCCGGCGAGCTTCGCATCGCACCTATAACTACAACCACCACTACACTACAACTTACCTTACAACTTACCCTACAAATACCCTTGTCAGATACACATGCTGCGTAAGGGCACAGCATGGTTATTTATTTTTTTATTTATTTTATTTTATTTACATTACGCCTATTTTGACAGGATTATCCTAATACAATAGTGTAGTCATCTTACTTAACAATTAAATTACAATTAATAAGTACTCATTTTCATAAATATAAATATTCGATTAAATTCGTAAATATTGCATTAAATTAAATAAACAATTCAATTCACATTAATACAAAAAACCATTCAATCACATTAAAAATTGATACTCAATTCCATTAAACATTGTGAGGTTGTCTCCTGACGACTCACTAAAACCACCCCGATGGCCGGCCTCGGTGCACTAGGGGCTCTGGTTCCTCGTAAAGAACACTCCGGAGCCCCTATCGCACGTTGCCTGAGCACGTCCCGGGGGCGTCCACAACTATCGCCCCCTACGTCTCGCGGAACTTACGATGGTGCATAGCCATTACGGTCTCACAGAAAGAGGCCACCGCTTTCCACGCCATCGCCTACAAACAACTACCCTACAACTACTCTACTACTACCCTACTGTTACCCTACAACTACCCTAACAACTACGCTACAACTAACGCTGAAACATGTGTTTAATATTTTTTCCGTACAAACTTTCATCCCCTTTTTTAACCCCTTCTGATTTAATAATTTACGCAACGAAAAGTAGCCTATGTCCGTATCCATGGTCTAATCTACTCCTATACTAAAATTCATCCAAATCGGTTCAGCGGTTTTGACGTGAAAGGGAACATGCATACATACATTCTTACTTTTACTTTAATATATTAGTAGGAAGTAGGATAGGATAGAAAGTAGGATAGGATAAAGCAGATTTGTCATTTAATGCACTGTCTTGTCTGTCTTTTTATTTTATGGCTTTTTGTATTTGGTTTAACACAATTCCGCCAGTGTCAAGTTAATTTACAAATTCGTAAGTTATTTGGCTAAGCCATGTTGGCAGCCATTTTTTCAACCTAATGCGTAGTTCTAAAAGTTTTAATAAAAAGTCAAATATAGAATTTTAGCGGTTTCAACAAAGACAATTTTGTCGCCTGTAAGTTTTAACTGTCGAATTGTCACTTTTCGAGATATGTCGGATTGCCAGCATTATTAAAGAGGGCCCTGATGTCTACGCCCTGTTTCTGTTCCCGGTCCCGGTTCATCTATCAGTCATCAGGGTCAGTCCGCGACCCCACCACGAAGCCGTGTCATGGCAGTTAGGACCATGTACCTATTGCTGTGCCTTTCGCGTTAATTAGATCGTATTAGGTACTCTATGTACCTACCTTCACTATTTACAGACCTAAGTATATATATCGTTTAAGAAGATATAAGTTGGTTAACGAAAGCTGGCACGTTCTTAGTATCTACTGTTTTTATAAAAACTGTCTCCTTCATACTCGTAAGCTTGACCGCGCGAGAGAGACTGGTGCTAATTTTGAAAACAAAGTGGAGAGCTAGCACGCTGACAATTTGTTTTATGTGAAAATAATCAGGGCAGTGCAATATTAATTAGTTCCAGTAGTTTCTGCTAGGGATTCTACCGGGCGGAAATGATGATGAGTCTGTAGGTAAAACTAACTAGTTCTCAGTAATTGAGCCTGTCGTGTCTCGCCACTCGCCACGCTAAGTGCTATTATGTTCCCGCGGATATTGGCGCGCTATCTCCCTGTTTATCTGCCTCCACGTCGCCTGCTTCACCATTTTAGGACGTGCCGATGAAAACTGCACTTTATAGATACGGGAACAGCGAGAAAATTAAGTTAAGTGACGTGGTACCTAGCTATAGACTAGAGAGGAACGGTATTACCTGTTAGGAAAAAGTTTGAAGAGAGTACGGTTGTTTTGCAAGAGTGCATGGGATTTAAGACCACTTGAATTTGAGTTAAGTATAGATAAGATACATCATCTTATGTATTAATTGGATCGGTCACGAAATACAAAAAAAGAGCTTGCCGTTTTGACTTCCTATTCATGACTCTGTAAAAGCTAAGGAACAATAGGCACTATAGTTACCTGCACGTACAGGTGCTGCGAGATGGGCCAATATGGAGAGAGGAGGAAATAAATTCAGTTTTGACAAAAGTTTCTGTGATCAAGTTATCGCTAAGGTTAACTTTTCTGAGTGTAAGATATGCAATGGAAAATCGACCTTGTTGTTTCATGACGTTCAAATGAATCTAAGCCGTAGGGTGGTAGACCACATTTTTGGCCGACTGTACACAGTTTGGTTGTAAATAGTACTAAACATGGCTGCAATCACCGACGATTAATAAAATTCGATGTACGATTGCTATGAAAGCTTGTGTAATAGCTATAAATGTCCTTCCTCTTATGCTTATGTATCTAAAACATAATTATAGTTTCAGTGGTATTTTGAGTAATTTATCGCGGCATTTATAGGACGCATTACTTTCAACGAAGCAATTATCAGTAAATCGTAAATACCCGAGCTTGTCTAAACTGCTATTAGCAAGTCTGAGGAACAAATAAACACTTGCGGCAAATCCCCTGTAAATCACTAGACTGGATAAGTCCAAGGAGAACGTGCAATTAAAAGGAACAGTCGGTGTTCTGTTCGTCATATCTCTGATCTGGAGGTGCTGGGTACAATCTCGTTTGTAGCAATTTCTTACAAGTATTATAAGTAGCCGGTATTTCACGGCGTGTGGTATCGGATCTCGCGACGTAGTGGCGGTATCGCGGATCGGACGACAAACGATCGCGGAGCACGCCACCGGACAGCGGCGGGTCGGGAGCGCGTCTCGCAGGCCCGCCAGGGAGGCGCTTGTTATAAGCTTCAATCTGAGACGACCGAACTATCATTCATAGGTAGAAGTTTCTCATCAAACTCTGGTCCCAATTTTCAGGGTTCCGTTGTCCGTAGGAACCCTTGGAGTTTCGCTTTCTCTGTCCGTCGAAACGTAGAGACCATTAGTCCTAGAAAGCTCGTCTGCTGAGATAGCGCTTATATTTTTTTCAGAAATATCAAGCTTTACAAAAAATGCTAAAAAAATAATAAGAATATTTTTTTAGCATTTTTAGTAAGGCTTGATATTTCTTAAATAAATATTGTTTAATTTTCTATATCTTTAAAGAATTTTAAAACCATTTATGGGTTGCGAAACCAATTTTTCGATTTAGGGTTAGTACATTTACGAAGTATTAACTTTTTATCGATCGTCCCCCACCCTTTCTAAAATCTAAATTGCTAGCTTAACGAATCTGAACTTTAATCATTAACTTTCTAGGAAAACTAAAACGATTAGGCTAGCTTATTTAGTTTTGGAGAAATTGTCGTTCAAATAAGTGATACAGTTTTACGAAACATGCTTTTTTAATAATTATTGATTAAAAATTGTCTTTGTTATGAGCAGTGTTCTGGCTCTAGGCTCTGTCAATGGAAGCTAGGTTCGTGCGCGCTGGGCTTGCGCATCACGGCCCGGCGCAGGCGCATCCGACGTGATTTACGAGCGCATCCCGCCCGGTCGGGGCTCCATGAGGCACTATTTCATGAGATACATTACAACAATTTAGTACTTAATAGAACTTTTTTGTGAAGATTTCATCCTGGGAAGTACTACCGCCATACCTATTTCTGCCAAGCAGTACCTAATGTCTGCATTGCTGTGTTCCGGTTTGATAGGAAAGGGGCCGGGGACATTACGGGCACATGAGACCTTGTGTCGATGTCTCAGGGGGCCGGGGGACGGGCGCAATGCAGTGCAGCGGTGGTCACGTGCTTAGTGACCGTGATCACCGCATTATTGCAGTTGTTATAGGTAGATGTTACCGTTTTACATCAGGAGGGCCTTCGCCTTGTCTCGTCATTATCATGATCATCATCATTTCAGCCGTAAAACATCCACTACTGAACACAGGCCTCCCTTATGGATTTCCATGAGGGGTAGTTGCCATACTGACTACTGTCAGGCCAGTTGGCGAGTGCAGTGAGGGATGATAATACACGGAAAGACGCCTTTCCCCCCTCTTCCGGAAGTATTCCTTAGCAGGCTCTTACTGCATCCATGGGTATGGGAGGAGGGGTAACATTCTACAGGCGGCTCCTCACGCAAGTATCGTCATTAATTATAAAAACGAAACATTAAATAAATTAGGCCAGGTGCGTGTCGGGCCACGCGCTGTGTAGGGTTCCGTAGTTACTCGCAGATTTGTGGTTAGAAGTTAGTGTATGTTTTTACGTTTACTAAAACATGTATTAAGTGAGTTTTTGGTTTAAAGTATTCCGGTATGTTTGGTAAGCCGTATCATTAATTGGAGCTACAGTTTCTGCAAAACTAAACAAGCTAGCATGTAGGTAGATATGACTGCTTGGCGGCAGAAATAAGTATAGTGGTATACTTCCCCAGATTAACTCTTACCAAATAGTTCCACTGCTATTCAAAACATCACATCACATCATACATGGCAAAACTCTATCACCTTTATTTTAGGTTAAATTATTTAGGCGCGCTGCCATATTAACGCAAATCCACATATCAGTGGATAGCTGGTCGCCGCAGCGCGCCGCCGCTCGGCAATCCATCTGTCATGGATATGGCTCATTGTGAACATTTTTACATGCTGCCCCCGATGCATCTCCTTTGTATACCCTCGCTTATATTCTGCGCTGCGGAGATATCGGACCTGTCGCGTGAAATTACTTACCATTTGCGGTTATAAATGGAAGCAGGGCCAGAGCTCAGCAAATAGTTCACTTTATCGCTCTAAGGAAATGGCGCAGGCGGAACGAAAAATTATGGGCATGGTGAGAGGGCAGAACCAACACTTAACCGTTAGGTGGCACGAAACACACTCCCAAGAAGTAGACAAAACATCACATTAGAGGAAAATCATAAAATTGACAATATGTTATGATGTTTTATCACCTCCACGAGAATTAAATCCCAGCTGTTAGGTATATGTATCGTAAAATTTCAGCAATAACAACATTCTATTGCAAATTAACTACATATTCGTTTTATATTTAACTATTTACAAAAACAAAATGGTGAGCAAGTTCTTCCACTTGTTATAGGTTCCGTAGCTAAAAGTTTGTTTTAAGAAGCTAAGCACCTTTTAATTTATTTAATACTTCATTTGTAAGTGTAGTTGGGAAATACTTTTTTTTAAAGTTGTTTTTAGTTTCAAATAGAACAAATATGGAAACATTAGGGGGCGTAGCCCCTTATGCATAGCGCTGTCTGTCTGTCTGTCTCTCTGTCTGTGCATGAAACGATTACAACCGATCGCGTTGACCGATTTACATGAAACCTTTTTTGTTAGCACTGTCTTAATGAGAGAAGGGTACTGATTAATTTGGTAACCCTAGGGTCATAGAGACCGGAGTTGTTGTGACCTCAAAAGGTCACCAAAGGTAAAAAATGGCATTTTTTGTAAAACCTTCGCCCCCTTTTCTGGTACCCCCGTACCAATGCTTGTTAGGTAGTTATTATTTTGTGTAAAAACAATATTTATAGATAACCCTTTCAATTAATTTATTTGATAACAACAGAGATCGACATCATAAGGTTGGAATCAGATATTTCAGGGAACCCAAAAATAATCCAATCAAAACAGATGAGATGCGTGGGCGCATCCATCGAGCACCTCTCGTCTGCGCGACATTACCATACGAATGGTAAATGGGCATCCTCGCTCTGTAGCAATGCTCATTTGATGGCCGTATCAACATTCAATTACTTGTTGTAATTAGTACGAGGGCAACTAATCGATGGTGTTACCAAACGAGTGGTAAGTAGCTAATTATAGTATATACAATTTTGGAATACCCTGCGCGCGCTACATCATCATCACCAACCACCTTAGGCCGGAATCACCCTTAAAGTGGCCTAAGGTGTAACCTTAAATAAGTTATTTTTTTTTTATTTAATACTAGCTGAACCCGGCGAACTTCGTACCGCCCAGAATCAACTACCTACTACCACATCTTCTGACTACTACTCTACTACTACCCTACTTCTACTACTACTCTACAATTACTCTACTTCTACTGTACTTCTACTCTACTACTACTCTACGACGATAATCCTCTCAACGCAAACACCATTTGAAAAACCGTTTTTCTGTTGCGAAAGAAGCAGTAGTTGTGATTGACATTTTGATATGACGTATGGTCTGTTTGTAGTTGTCATTCGTTGGATGAAACACTGAACGCCATTCTGTCTCATTTACTCACTTTTCTTAATTATAAGGTTTTATAAAATCTGATTTTAATAAAAAAATATTTTATTTTATTTTATAAAATTCTTGTCCTAAAAATAACAAACACAAAAAAGAAAAAAATCATCTTCATTTCAATAAAAAATCATTTACATTTCGGTGATTCATTTTTATTTATATAGTTTTGCTAACAAATAAAATATTATTAAGCAAAGTTACTGGTAGGTTAGGCCTCCTTTATTTTGGCCAGCCACCTCTGGCTTTCGCATAGTATAGAGAGTGTCCTCAATATTAATAGGTTCTGACCGATATCGATCGGTGGAAAGCTTTTGCTGACTAAACTGTGAGACGATGGTTTTGCTGCCCTGAAAGTAATTTATTTTTCAGCAAGTTCACATTATCTAACAGACAGTACAAAATAATGATCTTCAGGCACAACTGGAACAAAGTTTGTGGCAATTTCCTACTAGTTTATTATAAGATTCAAACATTTCATGCCCAATCTTGTGATGTTGTGGCTGATAAGGTCCAAGTTACAGTTTACCCAACTAAATCTAGAGAATGTTCATCGAATACTTACTCAAGTTTATTGGCAGTGCTCCGCATCTCGCCACTGCAGCAACATCATACATTAGACGTAATAAGAGCATGAATCCTGCGCGAGCGCCGCCCGCCTCCCCGAGTTAATGTCAGAGGTCTACCGAGCACTAGCGCGCGGCTGGATCACACGACATCGAATTTAGAGCAAAGTACACGGAAAAATTCGGTGAATTTAGGAAAATCAAGGTTTTATTACTTGTTATATTTTAACTATCTTTTCTGATACAATATGGTTTCGACTTATAAGTCTATAGACTGGAAGCTAAGGCTTAAGGCGCCCACTGCTGGACATATGCCTCCCTCATAGATCTGAAGAAGTACTGTACTGTGTGTACTGTCTCATCAAGTACTGCTCATTAGAGGTTTTTGCCATACTCACCACGCTTGGCAGGCGGGTTGGCGAGCGGAGTACGGTATGTCGATATACGGAAAGACGCTGATGCCCATCCTCCGGAGGTATCCCTTAGTAGATCCGTAGTAGTAGTCTACTCCTCGCCTCTCTCGCCCGTGAATGCACTCTAGTGCATTCACGGGCGAGAGAGGCGAGGCAACATTCTACTGCCGGCACCTCACGGCATAATAGGGTTACATACATGTAATTTGTAGTTCTATTAAGATTCAAGTAATTAAAGCGCTAATTTACGCGAGAATACCTGGTTTGTGTATTTATCATGACATAATCATCAGTATCTCAGCCGCAGGACGTCCTCTGCTGAACACAGGCATCTCTCATGGATCTCCAACTGCTGATGTGGACTATAATATACTGCCGGTTCACCACGGCAATATTTATAATGTGTTCATATAGTATTCAGGCGTATGTTAAAAATGTCTTTGTACGGTGAGTTTGTGCAGGTACACTTGAAGATTCAATAAAAATCCATACAAAAGACTTGAACGCGTTCGCGCCCCTCGTCTCGACGCAAACAACTTGTGCCTTTGACACTAACTTGTGCTAACACTCCATGTTACTCTATGTTTGCAGCGTTGTCTCGTAGACCCACTATCTAGTTCCGCAAGCGGGTCTACGAGGGAGACATAGTTCTTGTTGCGCCATTATCGCGTTTACTGGAGCCATGGCACCACAGTCTCTTTTGAATAGTAGGTACCGATGTTTCTAGGTTGTGCACACATAAGACAACGTTTAATGTAGTTTAAGCTATCCATACTCGTATGTTGCTGGTATCAGCGTAGGTACCTATAAAAGCCATCACAAGTTTGTCACATACTGCAGCGTCCCGTACAGAAAAAAATAACAGTTGCTGATGCGCTGTGATACAAATCATCTATTTGTGGAAAGGAAATCTTAGCTTAGGCTAGGATTTCTAAATCCGCCTGCCTGTGGTCCAGTCGGTACTCCAGTGTCTCAGGTCAACTGTCGCCGCAGCAGCGCCCGCGCCGCTCTCTGCGCAGGGGCGGGGGGCGTGGTCGCCCGCTATTGGCCGGGCCAGCCACGCCGCGCAAACAATGAGCGTGACCGGATTAGCCCGGGGCTGCTGAGAAGGGTCCTGTTACATCAAGCTTTTAAGTTCATACAAAATACAGAAATATGTTTCAATGAAAAATGAAACTGCAGTGTAAGGCGATACAAAACTGAAGTGCCTTATTTTGAAACTCGATGGAACGAGACTAAAAGACGGAAACAACGGCCAATATTTATTCTAGATCGTGATCGGTGCGCAGTTACTCTAGCCTCATTAAGTAGTTTTTGCTCTACAACTTTATTGCGCAAGCGCGTGCGATCGACCGCCTTGCGCAAGAGTCGGGTTGCTGAATTAATTGCTTTTGTTCTTTGCGAGAAACGAGAGCGGCTCACTCGGATCGGAATGCTGCTCGCAACAAAGGAGGTTTAAATAAATAACCAGTGGATAACACACCTACATCAAACAATTACAAAATACGTTGTACTTACTGACTTTATAGTAGAAACAATGGGCGCGTTCAAATCTTCTCTTTGAAGATTTATCATCATCATGTCAGCCGTACGTCCACTGCTGGACTCCTCCCATGGCCAGGTACTGATCATGAGGGGCTGTTGCCATACTCACCACACTTAGCTGGCGTGTTGGCGAGCGCAGTACGTGATGCTGATACACGAAAAAGACGCTGCTGCAGATCTTTCGGAGGTATCCCTTGGTAGGTTTTTAATGCATCCACGGGCAAGAAAGGACAGGCAACATTCTGCTGCCGGCACCCCACGGCGTTTTGAAGATATTGATAATTAGTTTGTTTATTTGCCAAAAAACTAATACAATAATGAATTACTGTATCGTCGTAGTGATCATTCGACTATTTTCTGCGGCTTTCTGCTTCTGCCTTACTTACGTTACGGTTTTAGCGGATTCCGTCCCAATTATGAAGTTAAAACTTTTGCAAATGTTTTGGAGCAGTTCTTCTCCTACGGAGTTCGCGTATGCTGGACAATTAACTCAGCATCATCTAGCCCCAAGCTATACCTACAGAGCTTGTGTTATGAGTACTAGATGACTGATATACCTAATACTGGATATATAGATATGTTTAATTATATAGAGAAAAACATCCAGATCTGAACAAATATCTACAGATCATACAGAAATTTGTCCCGAGGCGGGAATCGAATTCGCAATCTTGCATCGCAGGTGGACATTCGCCCGCTGCGCCACAGAGGTTGTCGATTGTTAGCCTTATAAACTTTAGCAAACTTTCGTAAACACTTGTTTCAAGTTGCCTTCAGTTCGGCTTTCTAACTCATTGTTATGCATCGCGGCGCGCCGCGCTATCAAAATACATTTCTTCGTCCAATTGTCATATTTCCGAGATCATAACAAACATGTCATGAATTTTTGCGGCGCTCCGTAGAAAGTGGATGCTGTTATCTGCGGCACAATTAGGGACGTGAGACGACTCCCAGATGCCACTGATGATGGATCTCGGCAGCCCCGGAGCACACCGCGGGCCTGCGACGAGGGGAGCGGGCCAGGGCTGTGTCATACTGCTCACCTCTGGCAGTCATTATCGTTATCTTTGAGGCCCTAGGACTGCTGCCCACGTTCACTGCTGGACATGGGCCTCCCTCAAGGATATCTAGGATCATAAGGGGGTTGTTGCCACGCTTGGCAGGCGGGTTGACGAGCGCAGTACGGGATGTTGATACACGTAAAGTCGCTGCTGCTTCTCCGGAGGTATCCTTTGGGAGATTTCTAATGCATCCAGGGGCAAGAGAGGAGAGGCAACATTCTACTGTAGTCATCTCACGCCGACCTCTAGCAGTACTAAAGCATAAAAAAGTTACACTTACTATGGCTCTATAAAATTATAATCGGTAAATCAAAAATAGATGTTTTTATTGGTGTTATAGGTTCACTCTAGGTGCGAGGTAGGTCTCGAAATCTTCTTATATCTGTTTTTATCTAAGAGACGGGCAAAACTGAACGTTTTAGAAGCGATTGTCTATTCTGAACAAAAATGAGCTATGACGGACGCCTGGTAGATATGAAACGTTTTTAATTTGGCGATGACTCCTTTCATATTAATATAAATTCGTAAGGGTTACCTGCAATTATATTGTGAACTGCTTACGGCTAGTTTATTAGAACTTTATGAATGTAGAAATAGGTATCCACTAAATATAGCAGGATGTAAGCAGCCTTACAGTAACGGCTGGAAAATGAGTTCCTAAATAACTCAAAATCACGGCATTATACAGTTCCAAGATACGATCATTGCTCACAGCACGATTTATGCATTCAGTGACACGTCGGCGTGACGTGGCCGCGACCACGGCACCGGCTGTCTGGAGGCTGCGCAGTTAGAGATGAGGCGTATGATACATTTCATATTTGGTTATGAAAAATGCTCTGAATTCTGATTAGTTTACCCAAAACGAGATGCATGTTGCAAGATTTCTTAAGTTTGTTCACATCTTGTCTTACCAGTTAAGCTTAAACTTGTTTAGTTAGAACGGACAAGAACAAAGACCTACAGAAATTGCTGCTATAGTCACATCTCTCTGATTTCACTGTAATCCAATGTTAAAACCATCCCGATCGCTGACAGCTCTGTCCTGACGTTAGTTGCACTGACGTGCTGAAACGACAATTTGATTAAAAGTTCGACGATTCGTCAAGGTTTAAATGGCATCGTCTAGTTTACACCTACTCTGTGCTTTGCACATACGAGTATTTACGTATGTCGCGATCTTCGTAGCTAACGAATGGAAAAACTTCAGTTCTTATTTTTAATTGAAAGCGACTCTGAAGATGTTTTTATGAGCGCTCGGTGGCCATTAGGTACCAGGTCGCCATTTAGGTCCCTGAATGAAGTCGTTCCGGAACCGGCGGCGCCGTAAAGCAGCCGCGCGATGGTCCCGGAGATAATTGCCGGGATTTATGTCGATAATGTCGATTCCATGTTTATTGTAATTGCATGTAACTGGTAGTTGCCTGCGCGGTGCCGTGCGCTGTAAAGCAGAGCGCGGATGCGGCCGGGCCATTCGTCTGCGCTTGCGTCCCCGTGTACTCATTAGCGTGTGCCTAGAACCACATCACGCATGGTTAGTTCGGGAAACGACTCACGATTGTTCTTGAAATACTGAATGATATACCTACGTAAAATAAGGTGTCAGTTCGCATTAGGCGGCCAATTCTCGAGGCAATAATGTTAAAAGTGGGTTAGATGAATAAAAAAAGTAGGTATTTTTACTAATAAGTTGAGGATTAGAACTACTTTATTTGTAACCAAATTTTGTATGGTTTAACTAATAATCTCGATAAGTCGCTTTTTATACGTAAATTGTTATATTCTACCTAATTTAAATTATGGTTGAATACAGATTGAGAAAGCTTACTCAATTAGTATTTTCCAGTTCTTACCAACATAAATATGATGAAGTGACAAAAGATGAGGTCATAAGACTACAATTAACATCCACTTAAAATCACATTGATTTAAGCAGACCACCCAACGAGGCGCGGTGCCCCGTCAATAACTTCAAAACAACGATATTTATTAAATGTTTTTAGTCAGTTTCATTCAGGCGCTTCCCAATAACCCTGATAAAGTAGTCGATAGAATATATTCAGTTTTAAATTAGTTCGTGCGAAGGTTTGTTGCCGTGGGGTGCCGTCATTAGAATGTTACATGCCTGTGGATGCAATAAGAACCTGCTAAGGGATAACTCTGGAAGATTGCCAGCAGCGTCTTTCCGAGTATCAACATCGCTCGCCAACCCGCCTGCTAAGCGTGGTGAGTATGGCAACTACCCCTTATGGAGATCCATATAGTAGTGGACACTTATGGTTGAAATGAACGAAGGTTTGTTTGGAGAGCGGCGCTCCAAGGACTAATCGGCAACATATCAAGACGATTTTAGGTCTAGAGTCTTCTTCTCCCCAGCCGCAGGACGACCACTGCTAGTCATCAGCCTCCCTCATGGATCTCCAATTATCTAGTCTCCTTTGCAAAGGAGACTTCTGAATGATGAAGGTTTTAATGTACCTCTATAAATGATTGATTGATTTGCACGAATCTTGCGCTACAGCCGGCTACTAGACCAACTAAGCTACGAAGGTCTTCATCAAAACGTATTCAGAGGAGAGAACAGTTCAAGTCGTCCTAGCCTAGAGAGAGAGAACAAAAACCTACTTAGAATAGTCAGTTTCCAAAGAAGAACAACACATATTTAAATTGAATACACCAATTGAATTCGTTCGCTTCAGAAAACTTTTTTCCAAGTGAGGGAAATAATTTACACCTACAGAACATTTAATACCGCCTGGCTATAAAGTACGTGCGCAACAGGAGTCCTGCGCACAAGCCGCTGAGGCCAATCTAGAGCACTATTAATCCGTATCGGGCCGTATACAGGTGAACACATACAACTGTGCGGGCAAAGATAAATGCAGAGGCTAAGTCGAAAGTAAGTACATACTCATAGTATCATTTCAAATGTATGGTTTTTTAATTTTATTAAATAGTACTTCTGTAAATGTTTTAGTACTTTTAGTCGTAATGTTCTTTCAATAGCGCATAGTAACTTAAGTATTAACTGAAACTACGGGCTCATGAGACTTTACAACTCAATATCACGTGCTCAGTGAACGTGATTACTGCGGTATTGCAGTTGTAATAGGTAGAGTTCACCGTTAAATTCAGATGGACCTTCGGCTTGTCTCGTCATTTAGTCTTATAAAAAAATAGTAAAACTAATTAAACCTACAACTTTTCAACGTCTTATTTTTAGTCTTTTCTTAAGATTTCTTGTCATTATTTTCCTGCTGCTGTTTCCCACAGTGCATCCTGCGCCCTCACTCGCTCGCCGACCGGCATCGGGCTCGCCGTCCATCAAGTGAAGTAATTACTCCGTGACCAGCCAATTACCTGTAATGCACCGCGCTGTTTCTAATACGTATCTAATTTACCGGCATCGCGTCAGACGTCCGCTCGCCGCGGCGCGCACTCGACGAATGACCGCCATATTTCTTTCTGTAAAAGGATTGGCGCATGTGTCAAACTAGACTGCAATGCCGTGCGGAGCCTACAACCTGGATAACCGATGTTTCCAATTACCAATGAGCGCTACTTTAAGAAGCAATTCATTCGACTTAGTTGATGTAAACTCATTTTACGGAAAGTAAAACTTCTACTACTGAACACAGGCTTCCGTCATGGATCTCCATGAAGGGTAGTTGTCATACTCACCACGCTTGGCAGACGTGTTGGCGAGCACAGTACGGGATGTTGAAACACGGAAAAACGCTGCTGCCCATCTTCCGGAGGTACCCCTTAGCAGGCTCTTACTGCATCCACGGGCATGAGACGAGGGGTAACTTTCTACTACCAGCACCCCACGGCAGTAAATGAATATGAACATTCTTAACTTGGAACTAATGTGATGAATTATGATACTAAAGACAATTGTCATACAAAGCTGTAAATGCTTGTACAACTAAGAAGGTGGATAACCCACCTGTTCCAAATTATCGAGTTGCAAGCCGCGAGTGCTCCGCCGGGCAAACAAATCTCTCCATCCAGTTTGTCATCGCAGCTCTAAACAAACATCCACTCAAGAGCTTACCAAAACAACTGAACTCAACGAACCATTCTCATTCTTACAGCTCACTCCCTAGAGTGCAATGTCGAGGAGTTGGAGGCTCGGATAAGTTGACTGTCCACGAGTGGGCGTCTGTCAACAAAGCGTGTTTGAACTGTTTGTGGCTAAACGTGTTAAACGACTATTAGGCTCATTCCGTTTTATGGCCCAGGATTGAATAGAGAAAGAAAAACAAAAGCTCTCGGCTTTTACCTCTCTATGGGAGCAGATAAGACGCATTCAGACGCTGATGCTCTGATGAATACCTTCCTGTGACAAATAGCTGCACGAACATCATAATACACATCATAACATTAAATTATGACGACGTTAATTCCACGAAATATCTCCATAAAATCATATTAGATAGGTAAATATCTACACTATGGATTCTACGGTGGTATTTCGATCTCAAAAGATTAAGTAATTTCATGGATGTAGTCTGTTAGAGGAGACAGTTATATGAAGACCGATAAAGTGTGTTTAGTGGCGATGACAAAACGAACCAGCGGTTGTTGTCCAACACAGGTTGCGCGGCCGCAGCCGTCCATTGGCATCTAACTAATTGTTCAGATCAATGCAGTGGACGGCGCAGCTAGCTCACTGCCATATAACACTCAAAACTACAATCAGTAAAGATTTGTTCGGAGTTCTTCAGGTCGTGGCTATCTCACGTTTGACAGGTTGATTAGGGGACAAATACAAAAGCATACACATAACATAAATTGCTTTTTTAATTAATAGTTCCACTGAAGGTAACCCTGGGCTCTGCATAAACGAACGTGAATTGTTCAGTGCTGCATATATTTGCTATTAATTTACTTCAAACAGCTACAGATGTTCTAGTTCCGTTTTCATGTAACTTGTAAATAATTTAAAAGTTCCAGCTTTGTTCCTCCCCACTGTGCCGACTGCCGATAGAAGCGATAGATTTATGGAAGTGTTCCTTCCGTGGCCGTTATGGTAATATTTGGATACACATGCCGTATTTAATATTTGGATATTTATAGGCGAATGCCCGCTTGTTATTGCTTAATATTATGCGCGTGCTACTCGGAATTTAAATTGATTAGGGAAATAAGGCGCGCGCCGTGTTCTCGAGACTTATGGAGCTTAGCAGCCGTAACTCGCAGTTATGGAATGGGATACTTGAGGCAAGTGGACGCCTCAGCGCTTGTGTGGGTAGAAGACTTTATGATGTATGCAGATTTAGAAGCATAAAAAAAGTCGAATTTAAACTTCACTCAAACACAATAATACGTTAAAAAACTAAAAAGCACACTTTTAAGCAAGTCGACGAACGTGAAAATGTTTAAATAATTTTTAATTATTGAAAAATTATCCAACAGTGAATGACAGCCAATCAACTCGGTAAAATAAAACAATTTTCAGAGGAATTACTAAAACAGTAAAGTAATAAAAAATAATACAATAAGCGTGGGGTACTCGTTATAATGATATTTCATAAATAGCTATTTCTAAAACTTGACTAAGCGTAAAATATGTAACTAAGCACCCCACGCTTTGCGTATATTTTTTAAGTTAACTGTTATGTATTATCTACAATTTGTAGGGCTAGATTGACAATATTATACCTCTAAGTTTTTTTCGAAACGACTATAAATGTTACTGCCGCAGATGGCCAATGACTACGTTAAGAATTTTTAATTATCAAGGTCATTGCAAATGTGAAACGATAGCGCTTGCTATACCTGTGCTGAAATCTAGTAACGCACGGTGTAAACATTAATGATTTTAACAGTGTATTATATTATCTGTGTTTTAACCAAGTACCTGTTGAATATTGGAACAAACTTATCGAATTATTGAATTGTCATCGGTCCTTGATAGGTTTGCAAAGTTGGAATTAGATTTGATGTCTTCATCATTTCAGCCATAAAACGTCCACTGATGAACACAGGCCTCCCTCATGGGACAGGATCCCACCCTCCCACAGGGTCTCCATGAGGGGTAGTTGCCATACTCACCACGCTTGGCAGGCGGGTTGGTGAGCGCAGTATGGGATGTTGATACACGGGAAGACGCTGCTGCCCATCTTCCGGAGGTATCCCTTAGCCGACTCTTACTGCATCCAAGGGCATGAGAGGAGGGGTAACATTCTATTGCCGGCACCCCACGATTTGATGTCTTAAAGGGGCTTAAAACAATTTACGAGGATTCTGTTAAGATACAGGCGAAGCTAATAAAAGCGCGTTAAGAAGATAAGGGACATAGCCTACAGGTACAGATACCGCTGCAGCGACAAGCGCAAGCTGACCTGCGAGAGCTCGGCGTCACCGACTAACGTATTTGTATTTATTCAAAACATTACAAGTAGGTATAACCTAATACAATAGACTAGTCAACATAATAAATCACAAGCAAAATAAAACAACACTAAAATGAAGTAAAAATACATCAAAATAAACAAAAACCAAGAAAATAATTCAATATAAATGTCAATTAGCAAATTAAAATAATTGAATACAATTTGTCAATGAGGTTAATATTCTAGTTCAATATCACCGGTTGACTGCGTGCGTCCTTGTATTATTATACCTTTGAAATGACGAACATTTAAAGCGCCTGCTTGTAACGTTGTGATTAATGAGTGTTTAGTTTTTGTCCAAAATAAAATACAAGTTATGAACAATGAAAGCCTGATTCCCGGAGCAAGATATTTTCGAAACTAACATTTTTTTAACTAGTCTTACTAATATAGGTACGCGGATTGACGAGCGCAGTATAGGGTGTTTAAAACGTGGAAGACGCTGCTGCCCATCTCCCAAAGGCATCCCTTAGCAGATTCCCACTGCATCCACGGGCAAGAGAGGAGGGGTAGCATTCTACAGCCGGCACCCCACGGCAAAACATATAAACCGGAATTAATGGAGTTTTTGGTTTAAAGTATCCCGGTATGTTTGGGAAACCGAAAATAAAAAAGTTAGTTTAACCCTTATTGTTTTTCTACAAAGTTCATATTTAAAACTACTTTCATGATTTTTTCAGATTTTTGATTTTACAGAGGGACGCTCGAAAAAAACTTTAAACTTAAAACTTTTGCAAAAGGAAACCTAAATCGAAGAATTGTGTTCGCAACGCCTCTATGTATTTAAAATACTTATTCAACTACATATATCCCACACGATGAGAAAATCAACAAAAAATGTCCACTCCACCTTACGTGCCCCACACACGCACCCCAAATTACTTATTATAGCATCTTTTTGTAGCGTTATCTTGGCTTTGTTTTTTTATATATCGGACGGACAGACATACAATGCGTATCTATAAGGGTGTCTAGTTTTACTTTAATCCTTATCAAATAAAGTACCTACCTTAAGCAGTTCATGCACAATGAACAAGAATAAATATATTTTGCATAGCCCGATTAAAAGGCAGTAGAATAAGTGGCTCCATTACTTTTATCTGAAGTAAATACTGCGTGTATTCGCCTCCCCGTCCCTTACGGGGCCATTAGCTCGGCGCACGCGCAGGCGCAGCGGTCACGCAAGCGCAAAACAATACAGAGTCGTGCAGGGGTACCGTAGGATTAGAAAGCAGCTGTAGCTCCGGCGCTGCGGGATGACCAGTCCATCCGCCCTAGTGTAGCAAAACGCAGCACCTGCGCTCGTCTTCACACCTTCGGCTTTTTGGTCCAGCCTCAGCCGTTACGGCGGCTCTTGGTGCCTGTGCTTTGCTACAGCGGACGGGGACTGGTCTTCTTTTTTTTTCGAATTGACTTTTATTGTTGTTGACCGCAGATGGCCATGACAAAGTTACCGGACTATGGCGAGCGCAGAAGGCGCCCAGCCGCAAAACTTAGGTTGGGGCAACAAGCTCAAGGGCACCACTTAGGTTCGAACCACGGCTTGGACTGTTGCCAGATATTTATAAGTCATGAATTCATGATGGTTAACGTGCAGGTGCAAAACTGCACCTTAAGACGGAAGAGTGTATTCTTCGGCCCAGCAGGCGGGACTGGTTATCATAGGTGTGCCTAGCAGCTAATGTGGGACGGGTTGACATCACCTCCGGGTTAGCGGCGGTGAGCTCGTCAACGGGCAAGCCGAGAACGTGTCTCGGTCGACGGAGGAAAGAACTCGTGGGCAATGGTTGTATCGGGTAGTCGGAGGGTAATCCCGAAATTAACAGGTTGGGGTGTTCCGCCATAAAAACGCTTTGAAGCAGTTTTAATAAAGTGTTTGATGGACTCGAGTTTGAGATCACGGTGGAGGTCTTCATTGCGCATGTACCACGGGCAGCCTGTGAACCCGCGCAAGAAGTTATTTTGGACTACCTGAAGGCATCTAACATGACGGGACTGGCCTAAGACGACAGAGGAATATGTCATTATTGAACGTACAACTGTTTTGTAAAGTGTCATCTTATTTCTAAAGGACATTTTACTCTTCGAGTTGAGAAGGCTGTTTAACCGGCTAAGCACGAACTTGGCGCAATTAGTGACAGTTCTTATGTGGGGATAGGAGGTGAGACGTCTGTCTAGGATTACTCCTAGGAAGCGAGCTGACCTAACCCATGGGATGGGTTTATCGAAGAGGAGGAGAGGCTGGGGCAAGAGGGGACTCCGAGTAAAGTACACTGCTGCACTTTTCGTCGGGTTCACCTCTATGCGCCACTTTCTGAACCAGACACCTAGGGTGTTTAGTGCAACCTGCAGTTTTATGCGTACGCGACTCTTGTTCTTGTCCTAACGGACGCGTACAACCGTGCCAGCCGTGTCATCGGCGAAGAGGGCAAGTTCGACTTGCGGGTTTCGGGGGACGTCACTGGTGTACAGCGTGAACAGAAGGGGAGCAAGGACTGAGCCTTGAGGAACTTCAGCTCGGACGGGTTTGGGGTCTGAGAGCGTGCCTCCCACGCGGTAGCGAAAGGAACGGTTCGACAAGTAGTCTCGTAAGATGAGTACAAGTGGTCTCCCTCCGCGCCTCCGAGCTCTTATATAAACTCTAGGGGTACGTTAGACTAGACCACGTGGAAAGAGGGGTGCTCTGTATCGGATCTGTCACACAAATCGATCCTAATCAACTCTTTTAGCGATAAGACCGCCCATTGTATGTTATATTTGTCTGTGTTTCTATTTGTGAAATTTATGTTATATGGTGAATGTACAATAAAGAGTTTATCTATCTATCTATCTTTTCAGGGTGCTCTGTGTTGGATCTGGATAAAAATATGGACTTTTAAATTGATGGTCCATAATGGAAAGTTTATCCAAACGATGACTGACGGACGAGCACAGATAAAAAGACGCTATTAAACAAAATGGCGTCACTTCGCGTTTCGTTTAGAGCAGTGTAAACACAGCTCCGTTATTCTTTGTTAAAATAAGTAGATAATATGACAACAATGTATTATTGTGCATGATGTGAAAATAAAAATATATTTAAGTAAAAAAACATGACTTAAAATTAAATTAAATACAACTTGACGATTAACGAAACGTAAAGAATCAATTTTGACGTCTGACATGAGAATTGGTTGTCAAATTGAATTGCTAATTGCATGTTATTTCCCAGTTTGTAT
Organism: Pasiphila rectangulata; assembly: GCA_963082625.1. Classification (NCBI taxonomy): domain Eukaryota; kingdom Metazoa; phylum Arthropoda; class Insecta; order Lepidoptera; family Geometridae; genus Pasiphila; species Pasiphila rectangulata. The sequence goes on from OY720254.1 coordinate 18,282,937, forward strand.
AAAAACTAAAATTAAATATATCTCGTGAACCGTAAACTTCCACAAACCGCAAATTGGCTAAAACGCTTCCTTGTGAGTACTATCTACAAAAAAATATGGACTTTTAAATCGATGGCCCATATTGGAAAATTTAGCCCAACAGCGTCTTTCCGTGTATATGCTCAACATCCCTTACTGCGCTCGCCAACCCGCTTGCCAAGCGTGGTGAGTATGGTAACAACCCCTTCATGATCAGTACTTGGGGATTCATGAGGGAGGCCTGTGTCCAGCATTGAATAATGAAAAGTCCTACGACTGAGATGATGATAAAGGAAAAACCTCAAAGTACATAGGAAGTGGTGGGCCCAAATTCTTTTAACCTAATTTTTAGTGACAATTTGATAATATACTAGCAATTATAAAGATAAAGATAAAGATAAAGAAACGTTTATTTTGTCACATTTTTACAATCAAATAAGAAAAATCATCAATTCGGTTTTAAAACTAGTGACAAAAATGGTCACTACTCAGCATGTGCTGTGGCAGAACGAGTCGTACCACAGCGCTGGTCTTCCGTAGTAACCATTAGGGCATGTAAACCGATTAATCGATTAACCGAAAAACCGATTAATCGACTGATTTAACGACGGTTTTTCATCGGTTATTTTTGACAAAAAACCCGGGTTTTCGGTTATTTTTTAATAGGTATTAAATGACAAATTTATTTAAAACTAAGCCTTGCAGTCTTTATTTAAAACTAGCGGCACCCCGCGGTTAATAAGCAAATATGCCATCCCAAGGAAATACTTCATTTTTTTTTGGGATAAAAAGTAATAAGCCTTAATCCAGGTATAAACAATGTACCTATATTCCAAGTTTTAGCCAAATTCGTTCAGCCGTTTCAGCGTGAAAGAGTAACAAACATCCATACATACATAGATGTTATACATACATACTCAAAAACATTCGCGTATATTATATTAGTAGGATAGGACGAATATAATTATATCTTATCCATTTAATTATTTTACAACATTTAATGCGTTAAAATTAGGTACTAAAATACAAACAACCACCTCAGAAAACTTTAGACCGCATAAAAAGTCGTCAGTGAATATCGTCATGCAAATAAGCTATTATCGACTAACAAAATTAACCGGAATATAACTATATTTACAAAACCCAACATACACTACAGGGATCTGCATACAGACATTAACAACGCAATAGCTCTGGACAACGACCAAATTCGATCAACAATAATCAGCATCATAAATTAAAATTTTGCAATAGAAGACATAGGACCAGGAAATATTAGAACCATCGATGAATCATTACCATTAGACCTCAAAGACAAGCTTGGGCTAGAAATAAGAAAGGCCCTAGAGCCAACCCTAAAAACAGTTGATTCAAGTAGACTCGATTTAGAAACGCGAGTTATAGTAGAAATCGCCCTGTATTATGAAGGGGGACACATGGAAGACAACATAAAGAAAGTATACGAAGCTCTAAGTCGATTCTTCCCATTTCTGTAGAATCAGAGAGAATATTTTCATCGGCAGGCTTAATGTGTAACAAAATCCGCAGTTGACTGGGTGACGACTCTCTTAACGCACTTGTGTCACTTCGGTCTTATTACCAAAACAAAAAGGACTCATTATCTTTAATATAATATGTTAATGTTAACCATGTCTTTCAACTTTAAGAAGATAGTGTAATACTACCAAATCAAAAGTAGATTACAATCTATGCTATAATATAACTATTATATTGTTGATTTTAATAACTTTATTTGAGTAATAGTGAGTTAAAGTTAATTACACTAACTAGAAACTTTTAGAACTGATTTATCATATCATAATGTTTTAGGATAACTCGACTCATCAGAAGAATAAAGTCCAACATGCAGAATTGTTAGTTTTCAGAAGACGTTGAAGTTTCTGCATAAGTATCGGACTTATTCTTCTGACGAGTCGAACTATATTGTTGATTTTTATAACTTTATTTGAGTAGAGTGAGAGTTTTGAGTAAGAGAGAGAGATAGTTTTAATACTAGTAATTAATAAGTACTTATGAAAATAATAAGTTGATTTTTATTCAAATGTTATGGTTTTATTTTGTCCTAAGATAACCTATGTAAAAAATCTCGAAAAATAATCGATTAATCGGTTAACCGGTTATTAAAAAATAAAAACCGAAAAACCGGTTTTTTTAAACAACCCGGTTTTTACATGCCCTAGTAACCATGATGTGCGGTTGGTGCTACCGCAATGCACGGTAATTGTATATTTATTAGGTACACATAAAAAAGAAATACAAAATAAATAAATATAACAGTTTCACAAAAAGGAATATAAAATTACATGGATAATGTAAGACACAAAATAATTAAACAAGAACAATTTGAATGCAACATAATATACAAAAAATAAAAAAGATATCACGGATCTATACTAAACATGAAAACTAAAGGTAAGGCACAAAACGACTACTTATTTTGTTCTATCTTTTGAGTATGTAAAAGGTACTTCTTTAATGAATTTCTAAAAGACCAAATTGAAGAGGAGTTCCTAATTGGAGGTGGCAAGTTGTTCCAACATTTCGTGGCAGCGTACCTGAAACGGCCACGAAAAGCAGTCGTTTTGTGCTTGGGGCACATAAGTCGAGTGGCGAATCTTACGTGGCGATCCGAAAACTGAAGCTTCTCATACAAATAACGCGGTAATTTTTTATTAATAATCCCAAAAAGTAATGTTGCAAAATGAAGCGACCTTCGTGAAGTCATGTTAAGCAAGCCATGGTGATTAATATAAGGTGTTATGTGAGCTCGTCGCGGGATGGGGAAGCAAAATCTAACGCATGCATTTTGCACACGTTGTACGAGTCTTTTTGAACGAGCCAAGAGACATTCACCAATTACGTTGTCGACGTAATTAAGTTTCGATAAAACAAGAGAATCACAGAGTTGTATTCTCAGTTCTGTACTCAAGTAATTTCGTACTCGATACAGTACTGATAACCTATAAAAACAATTGCGAACAGTTTGCGTAACGTGATTTTCAAATTTAAGTCTACCATCCATGAGAACTCCGAGATTTCGAGTCTCATTTATCCGGTCAATTGCGGCTCTCCCCACGGTAACATCTAAATTATTTGATAAAATATTAGAAATCATAATTTTCGATCCAAGCACCATAAATTTAGATTTATCTGGATTTAAAACTAAACAATTTGCTTTTGACCATTGAAATATTCGATTCAAGTCTTTGTTTAAACGCGAGACAGCTACATCTACATCGCATGGTTTGAAAGAAATCAACAGTTGTAGGTCGTCGGCATATAAATGATAGTTGCAATATTCTATGTTTCTAATAATATCAGCACAGTAGAGTGTAAAAAGTATAGGACCTAAAATGGAACCTTGAGGTACCCCACGCTTCACAGCCAAAGTCTTAGAGACAACACGGGAACCGTCCTCTTGACGTAACTCAACGAACTGTGAGCGGTTACTGAGATAACTACTAAACCATTTTATTGCGGATTCACTAAAGCCGTAGTAAGACAACTTGGAAAGTAAGAGTGTGACATTAATTGTATCGAAAGCACGAGAAAAATCAAGCAAGGTCAATAATGTACCTTCCCCAACATCCTGTGCCGACAAGATGTTATCTACAACATCCATTAGAGCAGTCGTTGTGCTGTGACCTTTTCGAAACCCAGACTGTTTTTCCGGTAAGATGTTGTTTTGTGTTAAAAATATTATGAGCTGTGTACAGATAATCTTCTCTACAATTTTAGACAGAAATGGTAAAATACATATCGGGCGCAGGTCTTTTAATAGTACGGGATTGTCAATTTTAGGAATAGGTCTTACGATAGCTGTTTTCCACGAAGCAGGGAAGGTACCTGTCTCTATGGATGCATTCACTATAGCTGTTATAACGCCAAGCGTTTGAGGTAGTGTTAATATTATCATTTCCATAGAGATGTCATCAGTACCCATTGCATTAGAAGTGATATATTTTATTTAATTGAAAAAAAAAAAAAAAATATATATTTAATATATTTAATAACCTTACCTACTTCTCCTTCGTCAACTGTGTGTAACTTAAACACTGCTGAGCTGTATCTATGGAATTCGTAATAGGTTAGATCTGATATTCTAATGCTGTCATTACCAGGTAATGGCCTCTAAGAGAATTAAATTATATGGAATGTAAAACTAAAGTGAAGTCCTTCTTATTGAATCTTGATTACGAAAAAACCGAACTTATACTTAAAACTGTTGGTTAATATTAGGGTACCTTTGTAAATGCCACCAAATACACATAATACATACATACATATACACACATACATACATACGCACACACACGCAAATATACACACGCAAACATACATACAAACACACTCCTACACACATATGTACATACATGCATGTCGGCTGATTTTTTATTTATTATTTTTATTTTTTATTGAAGAACGCAAAACGAACAAACACTTGTATTCGAATTTCTTTATATTTCTTTTTTCTTTTTGTTGTTTTTATATTACTTTTTCCTTTTTAAGAAATGTAGTTAAACTAGTTAAGTTAAACTTAATGTAAACTGTGCCGAGGTAGAGATCCCTCGCGTCTTTATCACAAGTCTAGTACTTAGTAAGAGCGAGGTGTTGAAACTAAGACTGTTATACTAGGTTTTTCATACCTGTAAGACCTTTCTGGAAATAAACGTTTTTATTATTTATTTATTTATTTATTAATAATAAAAAGTGGTCGTTAATACTGTTTGGCTCATTAAGATGTGTTGGAAGAATTGAACATTTAGGCTTAAAATTAGCTACGGTTTGCTTAATATTCTTCCACATAACACGAGGGTTGTTAAAATTTGAATTAATATTAATCTTGAAATATGCAATTTTTTCAGCATGGAGCGCACTGTTCACAATCGATTTCAGGTTTTTGTAGTAGCTGTTGTGGGTATCAATATTTGACTTACGGTATCTTTTAAAGGCCTTATCACGTGTGTTAATCATTTCTCTTATGTTATAGGTAATCCAGGGATATGACCGTTCTCTTATTAAAGTTTTTTTCGTAGGAGCATGCTTATCAAACAAATCATGTATAGTAGAAGTAAATATAGCAACCATTCTGTCTACGTCATGAGTAATGAAACTATCCCATGGTATATTATCAAGATCTAGGTAGAAGCTATTCAAATCAATATTTTTGATTGGACGATAAACTAACCACCTAGGTGGAGGTTTTTCTCGTTTTATTTTTAGTTTACACGATATAAAACAATGGTTACTGAGATCGGGTATGTGGTCCACTACAATATCTCGAATACTAATATTAGCACACAGTAAATCAATAAGAGTTTCGCTGTGGCTCGTAAAATGGGTCGGTGAATCAATGTACTGATTAAGTCCAAGAATGTTTAAAAGATCTAGTAGCTTTTTGGCGTCGGAATGTGATTGTAAAAGATCGATGTTGAAGTCACCGGTCAATATAATATGATCGTAGCCTGATAATGACGACACTGTATCCGTGAGACCGTCCAAGAATAAATCTGCATTTTGCCAAGGTGGGCGATATGCTGTTCCAATCGCCAATTTAAGTCCATTGATGGTCATGCGGAGCCAGATTTGATCTATTCCTGGCGACTCCGGATGGTTAATAAGGCGTGTACAAATACCATGTTTTATATAAGAAGCAACGCCGCCGCCGCGTTGGCGACCACCGACGGCACTGCCGTAGCGGCGCGGTATGTGCCGCAGCGTGTAGCCCGGCCGCATTATCTGACACTTGCATGCATTTTCATATGGGCTCAAGTTTATATGGCATGGTATGAATTTACTCTGAAATCATAAGTGTGTAGTAGCCCCACAGTCCGTGGAGCGAGCATAGCCGCGCGGGTGTGAACAGCGTCAGGTCATTTCATTAACCCCTTTACCCCCCACCCCGCTACCTCGCCGCCCCGCTAGCCGCGCGCCCGGCTTTGCTCGCTTATTATCTTTTAATTGAATCCGGAGAGCCTATTAATAGTTGACTTCCTAGTTCATTTGCTTTATTGGATACAGGAAGGTTCTTACTTCGTTCTGGTGTGTTAACGGTGAGCTGTATAGATTAATCATTTTGCAAAAATTTCCGTTATTTCCAACTTTAACTTCTGTAAGCTCTAGTAAATCCAAGTATTAGAGCTAAGAAAGGAATACAAGATAATATTTGAAACTTGCTAAAACATTCCACATTATAAAATAAGACAACTACGAGTAGGTACCTACTTACCACTGTGGAAACATATTACATACACATATATTTTATTCAAACGATAAAACATTATCTTATAAGGAGATTACCAACATTTTAGCGTATATACTCGAACATGTCACATCACAATATACTTATATATGTACATACACCAATAAAATAAAGTCATAACCATTACCATAATACCTATTCCTTAATCGTGTAGTTTGAATGAGCGGTCGTTAGTAATCTCCGAAATATTACGAGTATAAAACCGTGTATTTATGTAAATATTGTGTAAGCCATCACTCTACTGAACTCCGACCCGCGCCGCGCCGCCCGCGCCCGCCGCGCCGATAGAGAATTTATTTGGCAACAAAACTGCACATACAAAAATCAGTACATACAATACACAAGACTAACTTAGATAACTTTACACTTAGATACTTAAAAATAATAGCAAATATTCAATAAGAATAGGTAGGTACTTACACAATTACACATAATATTATAGTAAAGATAGTCGGGCAGGGCCCCAGTAGGTAGGTAAGTCTTTTCTGTGCCGCTGTTGGCCAAACAGGACCGAGGTACGAGGCAGCGCTGGTTTTCAGACTGATCCTGAAAGAGAGAAAGAATCAGGACGGATAATAAAATAACAGGCTAGGTAGGTGGATGAATTGTATAAAATATGATAATAAGTGTAAGTGTCATGTTGACATTAAGAGGAGAAAGGAAGTGAATATTATGACCTCTCGTGATGTGGGATAAGGACGATACTTGTTCAAATATGTATTATCAACATTTGCATCATCTTTCAACTTTCAGGGATGTTTAATAAATACTGCCCACGGTCCAGAGGTTACCCTAGGTCGTTGGCAGCATTCCATAAACTCCGGGTTTGTCAAGGAGCGGGGCTGGCTAGAGTCGGGGCTGGCTAGGGTCGGGGCAGTATTTGGAACAATGCACGTAACACAATTGATATCTCCTGTCAGAATTAGAATTACAATCAACGTGATATCTATGCTCACAGTTCCAGGCATGGTTGCGTATGCGCAGAGGCAGGCCGGGGTCACAGGCAGTTCACTAAATAACCCGAATATTCAATTGTGACACGATAACGGCTGCGCCCGCGCCGCATCCAGAATTAACATAAATCAGTGCGTCCACTTACCGACAATCGTTTACGTTGGGAAATATAATGGACGAGATTGGAACTCTTGCGCAACTGATATCGAGTATTTTAATTTACAATTATTTTGCTTACATGTTACATTTTACACAGCTTAGATCTTATATGTATATCTAATAGCCTTAGCAAGTACGTGAACCTGCTTTGTGTTTGGGCCTATATTCATATAAAATTGTTATATTAGGTTCTAAACATTTTGGAATACATTTAAGAATGAACTATCAAGTTTAAAATAACAAATAAAGATTTACAATATGATCACAAAACACAATTAAGAATAAATATGTCAAACATGCCATACGAGTATCAATTTGAAAAAAATCTAGAAATAAATTTACAAAATGTTAAGTTTATTGTCATATGGAATTCTGCTCTGGGGATTGGCGGCCGATATACAGAAAATCTTTGTCCTTCGAAAAAGGGTGATACGTGTTATTTACAAAATGAAACCTCGCGATTTATTTAGGGATCGTTTTAAGGAAATTAACATTTTACCTTTATATCGCAACATATTTATGAAAACTTACTGTATGCACACAAACATAAAAATACTATTTATTTTTGTTTCTTGTAGTGCACAGTATAAATACAAGAAACAAAAATAAATTGCACGTTCCTATATTTAGGTTCCAAAAAGTAAATAAATAATTTATGGGAAATTGTCTGCGTATACAAGGTGCTAACAAATTAGTCACGGATATTTTAAGAGATAATACATTACATTATAACAATTAACTTTTAACTGTAATTAAGGAACCTTTGTATATCATTTTTTTGTTTTCATTTACCGAACAAAAAATAAATTATAATTAACTTTTAAAATAATCACCCCTATTATGTACCTGTCAAGATGTTTAACACTGTCTGTCATGTCACGTCAAAAGTTGTTTTTCTTAAATGTCATTATGATTCAAGTATGGAAGTGGTGAAGTGGTTGGTGTTTCAATATGTAGTAAGTCTATTGAGATCTTCTTGAAATGAGATTCAATCGTCTAAAGTTTTAATGGGCATATAGGTTTTAAGGTCATCAGCATACAACAAAAATTTTGAATTTTGGAAGCAGAGGTCGATATCGTTTATGAAACGTATGAAAAGAAGAGGTCCTAAAATGGAACCTTGGCGATGAATATTAACAAAAATAATGTATATACAAATGTCAATCATCTGTTACCCATAGTACTCTCATGACTTTAGGGCTAGATGGTGGTATGTGGACTGTTTAGCATTATTTATTAGTAGCTTCCGCCTGCCGCTTCGCATGCGTAATTCAAATTTCATTCAAATTCATGTTGTTTATTCTGACAACAAGATCCATTTTTTAAATAACATGTAAACAACATAAGGAACAAAAATAACATACAAACGCAGAAAAAAATACAAAATTAAATATAAAAACACACATTGGAGAATACAATTTGAAATAGCTATAATTATTGATAATGATACATTGACTGACATAAAAATATTAATTACTTAATTAACATAATAAATTTGTTTGGCATACGGGTGGCACAAATTACACACCCAGTACCATAGCAGGTTACTGTCATGCCTGCCAGCCAGTACCCTGATCAGCGCGTTAGTGCTGCACAGCATCCTGTGTTTAATTGAACAGATTTTATTGCATAGCATTGCATAGAAATCATTGACATGCGCGTCAGCAAACATTCCACTGGCACTGCAGAATCTGGGTAGCCCTACCTACCCTGAACAGGTTATTATAGAGGACACGTAGCGCGCCGACGGATGCTTTAGTATATGAGACCCATAGGCCGCTAGTATAAAAGGATTGGCAGTATAGTATAGTAGGATTTAAGAAACGATACTTTAACTTCCACTGAGCAATGTGCAAACCTACGGATCAGCATATTCCCCCTCACAGCCAGCGCTCTGCGTTTCCTCTCTATATCAAAGTTATCTTTGAAATCAGTAGTGACGATATGTTATAAACATTTAAGTGTATTTACTCTATTTACTTCAGAACCCTCAGGCGGAACATGCTCGAGGGGGCAGCCACTAGCAGAGAAGACTATGACTTCGCTCTTACTGCTATTATATTTGAGCCAATGGCACTTGGCATAGTCCTCGCATACCCGTAGCAGCCTCCTCAGCGCGCACACCGACGGGCTCAGCAGCACCATGTCATCCGCTTAGCTAATGTTATTGCTCATTTGACCACCAATGGAGCACCCCGCATGCATGCTGAGCCCACGGATGAGCTTGTCCACGTACAGGCAGAAAAGCCTCGGAGATGATAGGCCTCCTTGCCACACGCCACATCCCAACTTGTACGTATCAGAGACTTCTTCCGCCCACCTCACAGAGTTGTCCTGGTGTGCGCACCAACGCCTAAACAAGTAAAAAAGTGTTAAACAATCTCGTGGGGTGTTCCAGTGGCCGACAACCTGTCCCACAGTACTCGATAAGACACCAGGTCGAATGCTTTCGATATATTGAGAAAGCATCCGTATAATGGTGTCCTACGTTGGGTATAGTATGAAACGGTATCCTTAAGGGAAAAATAAAAGCTTGTAAAATAGCACTCTCTGTAGAGAGCCCGGCTCTAAAGCCAAATTGAGCATCGTGTAGCCTTGTTTATCAAGGAAGCTATCTAGCAACTTCGCGGTTATTGTAGCTAGTTATAGTTATACCCGAATAAAAATAGCTTTTATGTTAATCCTAGTCAAGACCTACATGTGCAAAGTTTCAGAGCTCAATCCGTTAGGGAGTTTTTGCGTGAAGAGGTAACAAACATCTTTATATATATATATATATATTTGTTTTTATACAAACAATCTTTCGGCTTTCGGCGATATTAGTGGGATTATTAAAACTACAGCGCTGCAAGTCCAGTTCTAACTTTGGACAACAATCACCTACGGTGCTACAAGATAAAAAGGTCCACAAATGCTGCTCGTATTTGTAGACCCTGTGCGGCAGGTCTCTGTCACTAGATAAATAAGTAATCACAATATTATTGTTGCCCGTGTGCGGATACAGCCGGCCTCTGTTTGGACAGACAGACAAACAGACAAGTGAAAGCTAGCCTGTCCGAACTTAGATTGGTTTTCGGTTTCTGTGTGGAGCAAGCGGTGGCGTTTTATAAATCTGGGTTATCTTTCGTTCGTCGTATTCGTTTAGAAGTTAATTAATCTAGCAAAGATAGAAATACTACTTATATCAAACAGGGGTTTTTGTTTGTCATGCTTTTTTCAATGTAGATAGATAAACTCTTTATTGTACATTTACCAAATAAAAACAAAAATTAAATAAATGTCTTCTTCTTCTTCTTCTTCTTCTTCTTCTTCTACCATATAACATAAATTTCACAAAGAGAAACACAGACAAATATAACATACAATGGGCGGTCTTATCGCTAAAAGCGATTTCTTCCAGTCAACTTTTGGATGGACAGGATACAAGGTAATAAAAACGGCGGTGTACGAATAATACGTACGCAAAAATATATAGATAAAAATATACCTACATACATAACAACCTAAATACTTAAATGATAAACATACTTATCACCACATAAATATATAAATACTACAAACATAAAGTATAAAGTTATGTAAAGTTTTCTTTCACGCTACCATTTGTTTTTCCCACAAGAGGTGATAAGAATGTTGTATGACCATCAGTTCATTTTTGTCATGGTGGTCATAACGATATGACAAAATAGTATGACCACGCGGAAGTAGCGTTTTCAACGATAGTGACAAGTAAGAAACTTATCAATAACTTAGGGATTGTGACCGACCCGCCAGCCTTTGAATTGGATAGTTACTACCAGATAGTTATTGCACATTTACCCAAATAAATATAACAAAGATATTTCTTATGTCATGTTTCTATCCGATAGCGAATACCGCTAAGTATATCAACATGAGTCCAAGTCCAAAAGTTCGCAGTTCAAGAGTTCACCAATCACCGAGCATTGTTGTCCAAACTGCCCTGCCTACTATACCTCTTTAAAGCTATCTGCGGTACCTGCTGCGAGGAGGTACTTATATTGTAGTTTAGATCAAGATTACAATTAAAAGGTGAAGTTTAATGTTTCATTGTGCATTGTATAACGATTGCTAGTTAAGTAACCAGACACGACGCGGGGACCGGCTAGTCGTGGACACAATTTTATATAGGTTCGAAAACTAGACACACGACTAGGTGCAGCCTTGTGTACTATTAAATAATATAATAACTCAAATAAAAAATATAGGTACGAGTTTTTTAAAAAGACATACAGTAAATTAAAAAATAAAAACATCACATGAGAGATGGGCAATGCAAATTAATTATGGTTTTCTAAACACAAATGCATGAGTAAATAGCTGTATAAATTCGAATTAAAAATTCGTAAGCAGGAGCGAATTCGTATGCGTATTCGTAAGAGGAGTTATTTGAGATCAAAGTGGCCAGTACGACAAAACGCCAATTTCGTCTTTATTCTAAAAATAGTAAAATAGTTGTAACGAACTATCTCAAAAGTATGTCATATGACGATACCGAGAATTTATTAGCTGTATTAAAGTAGGTTTAACATTTTATTTTCTAGCGAACTAGGCAATTATATTGTAAGATTCTGCTTCACTGCAATATTAGTTTATTTGACACTGTATTTGTTATTTATTTTTAGGCTAACTTAACAGATCTGTTCTGGGTACTCGTACACTTGTGATTAAAAATTTTTGCTTGTCACCTCGTTTTGCCTGAAAAACAGGATTACCTAGTTCAGGAACACGGCTAATACGTTAGGTTTTTTTTGTTATTATTATATATAGGTAACATGTTCTTAGCCTTAATAGTTATTTGAATAATTATTTTTTTGTTATAATTTTTTTTTGGGAAATATACTTAAAACAAAAATTTTGTTAAAAAAAACATAATATATTATTAACAATAGAACGAAAGTGTTATTAACAATGTCAGGTAAATTTGATTTTACTAAGATAATAAGACAACCTTAAGCTTAATATATCTATATCAGTAAGTTTCTCATTATATATTTCACATACTCGTAAAAACACATTCTTCCTATAATTTGTTTTTACAGTAGTCGTCCAAAAAGTATTTTTTTTACGAGCAGAAAGACGGGGACAATGGAATTAAATAATTTGAAGCAAAAATGTAGAGTCAATTTCACCTGATAATATTTTATACAAAAATAGCTGGTCTCTTACACTTCGACGGATTTGAAGGCTGGTCAAGCTAGGAAACGAGAGGAATCGATACCTACAGTGCTTAAGCAATTTGTTTTGTATCCTCTCAATTTCATAAATATAAATATTATACTGAGGATTCCAAACTGTTGATGCGAACTCAAGAATGGACCTTGGAAGAATGGAGCTTCATTAGAAGCTGTTATATAATAGAATTAAAGTATCAATGTTTGAAAACTCTCTAGCAAAATAATAAACTATAACGTATGTTTATTACTATATTGGATTATCGGGTATTTATCGCGTAACCTTTATTTTATTCCCGACGAAATATTTCAAATATTTTAAAAAAGACTAACGTATGTACTAAAATAGCTATAGCTGAGTGGCGACCATTTTTGTTGTCAGTATTTCTAATTTTGTTATTGTGTGTGTTATTGTTTTATATTTTGTGACACAAAATAAACGTTTCTTATTCTTAAAATATCAAAAACAAGAACAAAAAAAAGAAGCGTAGGGATTGGTGTTGAGAGAGCTGGATCCGACGTCGTTATTAAACGTACTTACGCATTTATTAACACCATCATTGACCCCAGGTAATTATAAACCCATATAGCCATATTTCGTATTTTACGTGTCTGAATTTTAAACGTTCATATAACGCTAAATATAATACAGTGACTTTCCACCAAACGCTCGTTGAGTCAGTGTAACGCCGCCGCCCCGGCTGTGGTTATCGTAGAGGTCTATGAGATCTAGAGATCAATGTCGAATATGGGTTGAGAAATTTATACAGTCCTCAAGTCAACTTCTTTATTTTCATTAAACGTGCAGGTAATATTTTATTGGGTAACTTTTTATTAATTGTAAATCATTAGGTATCTTTTAAGCTGCGACAGATCGACAAATGGTCGTTCACACGATGACATCTTTGGTCAAGACCTAATCATCAATAAAAAGATATAAACGATTTAAATCTTTGGTCCTGATCACACCCGCTTGGAATTGTAGAGTCCAGAGATGGCTGGTCCGCGGCCGGAGCCCACCGCGGAACAATATTTATTGTAACGGCCCACTGTTACTATTTATTGCCGTTTATTTATTTCTTTAACAACATAGGTACCTAAAGAGAAACAAACGTGAAACAAAAGACTCCCATTAACACTATGCATTAGTAAATATTCCGATCGGTTAAGGTGTGTAGATACTATTGTTATATGTTATATTATACATATGTATGACAATATTTGTTACTTTTTTGTAGTAGTTAATTTTATTTTTTGGTTTTACGTTTTCTATAATTACGCTGTTAAGTTACCTACTCTGAGTTTTATTATAAGCAACAATACTTACTATATTTTGTATAGAGATTCAATGTTTTGTTCATACAACACAATACAATAAAAAGTACTTTTTTGCACACCTTAAAAATGACAGAAAAAAAATACAATAAAAATTGGTACAATTGGTGCTCTTATCGCTTAGAAGCGATTTCTTCCTGACAGAAACCAATCATCTCGAAACCACACCGAAAGCTCTTCTTATGTTTATGGCGCACCGGTTGTTCTATCTTTGAGGCTCTATCCACCATCGATTAACATTATACACAGACGTGTACAATTTGTGTGAAAGGTTGTCAATTTGTCATGTTAAAATGTTTTGCGATAAGTTATCTTAAATTCTAAGTTGGTACCATTGCTACGATAAAGTTCGACAACTCTTTGTTAACCACTCAACTGTATTGTGCACTCTGATGCGAAATGTCACGCGTCAAAAGAAAACAAACTATTGCAGAATGTATTTAGAAACCTTCCATTGTTTTCTTTCATTTGGAAGATGCTTTAAATTATCTATCGCTTAAATGTTATTTTCTAGAACGAATTTTATTTTATTTTATTTTATTTATTTTTACAAAATCCACAGCTCTTAATAAAATACAGTTCAAAACTTACGCACTAACTTACAGCCAATAAAGGACTTACATTTTTTAAATAATAATAATAATAACTAAAAACCGACATCCACAAAGCAAATAAAATAAATACGTTCCAAACATAACAAATTAAACAAAAATTTACAAATATAAAAACAAAACTAATTAAAAACAAAATTAAACATGTGAAAACAGAAAATTATATATATGTCACACCAAGAAATGAATATACATACATAAGATAATATACATACATACTATAAGAATAAACCTAGTCACCCTCACTCTCCACACCCTTTATTTATCATTTAAATTTCATTGTATTGAAGAGTTCGAGCGATTTTGTGCTTTATCCGGGAAATACGATAGTTGCGGGTTCGATTCCCGCCTCGGGACAAATGTCTGTACGATCTGCAGATATTTGTTGAGGGTGTTCCGTATGTTTTTCTATATATAATAAAAAATATCAATCTATGTATTAAAATGTGTTTAGTATATGAGTCATCTAGTACCCACTAACTCAAGCTCTGCTTAGCTTAGGGCTAGCTGAAGATGTATGAATTGCCCAGCATTATTTCCGTGTATCAACATCCTGAACTGCGCTCGCCAACCCGCCTGCCAAGCGTGGTGAGTATGGCAACTACCCTCATGGAGATACAACTACCCATGAGGGAGGCCTGCGTTCAGTAGTAATGATGAAATTTAGCTGAAATGATGATGATGATGATTTATTTATTTAAATACTAGCTAAAATGCCACTATCGCATAAATAATTATTATTAATTTATAAAGTACCTACTCACATTATATCTGTTTCCTCTAATATTCGTAAATACGTTATTAGTAGGTATTTGAGATAATAGATTGTATAACGTAAATACGTGTGTAATGTGAATCATCATAATTATTTAAAAACAGTATTGCTTAGTTATTATGGTCTGAGTCGATTCTAAAACATTACCTCATGCCAGAGACGTCAATCTCAAATTTCACTCACAACTTGAGTCTCGGCATTAAATGGGCTAATTCGTAACCTGATCATGCATTTCTCGTCAATTTCCAATGTTAATCTGTCATATAAAACCTATAAATCGAATTAATGGACATAAAGCTATTCGTTTCTTGTGATGTTCAATTTTTCCGTGTAGATTCACATGCGCAATCGAGGGTTATTGCCGGACATTAAAAGGTTCAATGATAATAGATACTCGGGCTTCGTTTTATGTTGTCAAGCTGTTATTATGATTGCAGCAAGATCGTATAGCACCTATTTACATGCGTCCGTTGTGGAACGCCGCGCGCCAGCCGGGCTCTCGGGGACCTGGGCCCGACCACCTGCGTGTGTGTGTACTTAGGTTATGTATAACGTACCGTCCAAGAAGATATTCTTGTCAGTATGGGACGCTTAGACAATGCAACCTGGTCAAGTTGAAAAAGTGAATTTGAGCTTAACCAAACATGTTTAAATATTTGTAAAATGCTGCCAAACTCAAGGGACTTGCTCTATGTCTGTTATGACTCGAAACCGGCCATGCACCAATGGATTTTTCTTTCTTGAGAAATGTAGTGCACATGCACCACGTGATTTAACTGTAAAGGAATTATGGATCATCGTGAATCAATTCGTGGTTCAGCCAGCTTCTGACTAATTGACATTTTCTTTCCTCTGGATATAATCGACTAAGCTATGGGCTGCTGGGCAAGCCTTATCCAATTTACAATGTCCCAAGCACAGCGGCGTTCCATACACGTAAGCATGAGTTGGTACCAGTTGCTAATGCTGTATAAAGCATCTTTATCATCATCTTCTTCGCTGTAGCACTGTTCTGATGATCTCCAAGATTACGAGGGGTTGTTGCCATACTCGCCACGCAAAAGCACCTCTTTAATAGATGTGAAAGGCTATTACTTAACTTATTTTGCATGAATAATTGTATCATTATCATCATCATCATCTCAGCCGTAGGAAGTCTCTCTAAAGGATCAAGAACTGATAATGAGGGGTGGTTGCCATACTCACCACGCTTGGCAGGCGGGTTGGTGAGCGCAGTACGGGATGTTGTTATACGGAACGACGGTACTGCCCATCTTCAGAAGGTATCTCTTGGCAGTTTGTTACTGCACGCACGAGCACGAGAAGTAAAACTCTACTGCCGGCACCCCGCAGCGTAATAATTATATAGAAAACTATTAATAAAAACAATAGTATCCCAATTACTAACCATTGATAATACCTATAACGTTTCCCAAATTAATTGAAAACGAGCGCTCCAACGATGTTAAACGATTCGGGAGCATACCTCGTGTAATCTCAATAGCATAGCTACATGGCGCGGTGGCGAGCGCTCGGCGGAGCGTCCACTGCGACACGTGTTCGATACTGCGACACGGCGTTCGTCCGCCATTAGCGCTAACAGGCACACGCGACGGATGGGTGGTCCGCATCGTCCGATGCATAGAGCACAAGCTGCGGGATTGGGTTCCGTAGCTAAACGTGGTAAGGGGCCATTAACGATGTTTTATACGCGTCAGCAGCTGGTGTTCATGGGGAACGGGAAACTGCACTGCCTGGGATACTGTTAGATGGATTAGGCTGATCTAGCACCCAATACCATCCGCTCAGCATAGATTGAGATTTATTGATTTCATTAGACATAAGTATACAGCAATGACACTTACTATCTTAATTTACTTAAATATACTAGATCTTTTTTTTCGTTCCAGCCGCCGACCAGTTAACACCTCGGCGTTTCACCCGAAGATGCCTCGCGGAGAGGCGAAACACGTGTCGTCGTGTGGGTTTGGGTATGCATGTTGCACTGACAACCTAGTTCTCCCTGCATGTGCATAATTAGCGGGCGGGAGGGCGGTGCATATGGATCTCAGCATCAGCCACAGAGGTCGTCAAATTCCTTTTTAACCACAAAAACTGTAATTTAGGTAGTTATACACTAAAAAGATTTCGTAGTCTTCCAAGGAACCCTAATCTTTATCTAATTTTCATTGTTCTGGAAGGCGCGCCTCTACTCGAAGAAATTAATATTAATTTAAATAATTATATACATTTTTGTTCCCAATGCACCTAACGGCCGGATTATTGTTTAATTTGACGAAGTGATTTGGTAAAAGCCTTCATTGGGAGCTCGTTTGGTAATTGACTGACGCGCTTATCACTCAAGGGCTGATAAGAACGTGAAATAGTTGTTTTGCTGTTGATTCGTATGCGCATAGAATAATCATTAATACTCCGAATAAATTTTCATTTTGTTCACAAATAGCTTTTTGCTTCTAGCTTTTAATTATTATTACATTATGTATCAATTTATATTTCTTGTATTTAACTGGTTTTTCTTTACGATCTACTCGTACTAGGGTTGCAGACAAGCATGCGGCCCGCATGATGGTAAGCGGTCGCTGTAGCATGTCCATATGCTACAGCGACACGCTCGCGACAACAGAGTAGTCACACTCGCGCTGTCAACCCTAGATCAGGTCACATCATGACTTGATTTAATTTATCTTATAAATTCATAGCTGCTGTAAATGTGCATTGCAGTTTTCAAGTCCCCTTCTTTAGGGCCGTAGTTTGCAGGCATACGGCGCAGGCCACTCTCGTCCCGCACATTCCGCGTCCGCGGTGTACCGGGCGCGCGCCCGTTCGTGCAGTGCCTCTTGTAGCGCGTGAGATTCGCAGATACTGGATTATGCAGATTTATCTCGCGAACACTTCCTTATGCCCGCTGCAGATATGTTTCATCTTTTGTTACATTACTTACACCTCGCACCGCGGCCCTATCCGTTACGTGCGCTCCTTGCGGTTCATTTCGGTTTATGGTAGGTACATTCATTTTGTATTCGCAGGTATTTTAAGTGGGAATTGAAAGCATCGGTCGGTTGCCTCTACATCGTTCACTTTACGTAGTCTGAGCCAATTCCTATAAATGAGTATTCCGCCGTGTTTTATAGACGCAGTCGCGACCACAACCGCAGCCTGCGCTCGTTCAAATCTTTATTCTAATCAATGCCCATCCATTTCATTGATCCATCTGACGGCGCAAAGTGAATCCTACGACATCGGGATAAAGTAGAGTTGGCGTGAGAAGCGGACGTGAAGAACGAAGGTAAAAGCACTTTGTGGTCGATAATGAAGTGCACCGGCGATTGATTCGGATCACGGAGGCGAGTTTATCGTTGCGGTTACGATTTATCCGATATAGTTGGTTGAGACGTTCCAGCGCAACTGACTCACATTAAAGCGATTACACCACAAACGGGCGAGCTTGCGTGCCGGAAGCATGCCTCTCAAATACTTCACAAAAACATGTAAAATTGGTCTCGCATTGTCTAATAAATAACCGAGCAGATCCGATGATCGGGGAAGAGTTATGGTGTTGTGGAAGAAACAGATAAGTACGTAATGTTTGGACTAGCACTTGATCTCTGGCAACCTGCGAAGGCAGTACATGCTGTATAGATGTAGTGAGGAGCAGATAGCGACTGTTCTCGGGAGCATATCGGGCAGCCAGCCATCATCCCGCGCACGACGCCGCGGCACGGCGCGGGCGCAGGCCGCCTAGGGCCCGCGCATACTGGGACACTGGAATATCAGCGATTGCGTCGGCCAAAAGAAACTGCCAGTAGACAGTGGCATCTTCGATCTTTACTTTAACTATGCCTTTAATTTCCCAGCGTATCTATTATCGTGCCAGTTTAGTCGTTATTTCGGAGAACAGCACAGTTCAACATGCCCGACTGAACTGGCTGAGATGCGGATGCTCTCACCGTGTTTTTCTTTCACGCACACCACATCTTGAAAAAATAGGTTTAGACGTGACCCTGCGAAAAACCTTTTTATGAACTTAACTTCCTTTTTTGTAACAACACACCTCTTAACATAGCCTTTGTAGACTGTACAAAGGTCTTTGATAGTATACATTCCTCCATACTTTCTGCATTACACAACCAAGGAATAGATAGATGTTACATGTACTTATAAAACACGTATACAACAACAGCTCGGCCAGCATTCAATTGGAACATTAATAAATAAATAATTCTGGACAATTCACACAGCATCATCTAGCCCCAAGCTAAGCAGAGCTTGTGTTATGGGTACTAGATGACTGATATACTTGATATATTAAACTACATAGATATATATTTTTTTATTATAATATAGAAAAATATCCAGAACACCCTGAACAAATATCTGCAGATCGTACAGACATTTGTCCCGAGGCGGGAATCGAACCCGCAATCTCTTGCGTTGCAAGCTGACCTTTGCCCGCTACGCCACAGAGCTCGTCAACATTGCGACACATCATTTGTAATAGAAAAGAGTGTGAGACGGGGTGACCCTCTTTCGCCAAAACTTTTTACTAGGGCATTACAAGCCATTTTTAAGAACCCAGAAACATCCTGAAAGTCGTTGGAAATCGAATCAATGATCAACAGGTGACTAACCTACGAATCGCCGATGACATTGTGCTTTTCGCTCCATCAGCACTTGAACTACAGAAAATGCTCCAAGTTCTAAGCACGGCAAGTTTTGAGGTGGGATTGGCCATAAATTGGTCGAAAACACAATAAGACAACAAACAACTATATATGTTTTTAAACAAATCTTGAAAAATTAAGCAGTATACAAAACTTAATTAATAAAGAAGTGTTTTTTTATCTGCTTTACCTTTCTTCTTCTTCTATGTCGTTACACTCTTATCAGAGTGGTCGTGGTCATCATGGTAGATTAAATTATTGTCTATTTGGGGCTGATGTGATTCGTCTTACGATATCTCGCCTTCTTTCTCCCTGAGTGGTTTTCTGTACCTGATTTAGGATATTAAAAATATCAAAATTCGACCGTAGAAAGTACTAGTGTACTACTAGGTTCTCTATTTTGTCTCCGAAATTTTATTTCCGTAATATAATATTCCATAAAATGTATTTTCATAATCATCGATTGCCCGAATAATCACAATCTATAATATAAGGATCCCGAATATCCACTAATACCGGTATCCATAATAATTAAAATCCATAAAGTGATTCGCAATAAGTAAAGAAATCCATAACATTATTAACTCATAAACATTATTCTCATAATTATTTATTTTAATAATTTTCATGTTCCATAATATTTTGGTGGCGGCCGCAAACTTAATAACCTATTGTCTCTCCATCTCGGTTCTGTTCCAGGCAATGTTTACAGATAGTTGTAAAAAAATCCTAATGACCTACTGTCCTTCCGTATCGATTCTGCCACTGGAAGGTTTTATAATCTTGGATAATAAGTTTCATGATACGTTATTATTATGACACGTAATTATGAAAATTATGTATTAGGTAAAATAATTTTATGCGTCAGGAGCATTAGGATGAACAATATCTTATTGCAAATTATATTTATGCGACCATAATATTATGGATCGTGATGTTTCGGAGACACTTGTTATATATTGTGATTTTCGGACAATCGTTTTTCGGAGACAAAATGGGCACCCGTACTACTAGTCTACTTTCTAGACTCTTGTTCGTAGTGTGGACTAGGCTCTTGGCTGGTGGTTGGCGGGCTGCGCTGCGCGGGCGCACGCTGAGTATTTACGAGGTGTCGGCGCATCTCATGCGCTCTGCATCTCGGGAAGGCAGCGTCGAGATGCTAACGGGTTATAAACGATTGTTGCCGAGGCACGGAGGAAAACATGGCGCTTTCATCAAAATAACGTAGTTCCATAAATGTTTCTAGGACTTCTACTTTGGACAGGTAGCACCTGGACATCGCCGCCGCGTCAAGTAAAGTTGTGATCTACTCAATCACATTTACTTTGAATCAATAACTAGCCAGAAGATGAGAAGACATGATCCCTATAGTTTTTAACACGAATTGTCTTTATGTCTAAGCACTTTTATGTAAATGTTTAAAAAAAAGCAAGGAGGAAACTACTTCTTCTTCTTATTTTATGGCTTTTTGTGTTTGGTTTAACACAATTCTTCTAATCTTGCTAGAAGTCTCATTAGTCAAATGAGAACAATCACGTCCTTACTCAATTTACCACTTTAAAAGAGTAGTTGACAGTTATTACAAGCTTATCAATTCACCAGTCCTATTACTCTATCTATTAAGCATATTTTACTTTTTTGCCAAGAGGATAATATTAGAGTTAAATTGGCGTGGATACCTGGTCACAGAGTTATCGAGGGTAATGATGCCAACGGGTGGATCACCTAGCTAAAACCGCTTTTGTGGATGGCAACAAAACAAATTTTTCATTAAACACTAAAGTTTTAGTTTCCATAGCCAATATATATAGAAAAATCTTGGAATTTGCATTAGGCTAGTTCCAGCCAACTTAAAGGAAATCGCCTATAGTAAATTCAACCGTTCGTTACACTCACGCCTTGGTTTACAAAAATGAAAATTAGTAAACAATTCACCTCATCAATCTGTAAAATGCGAATCAGTCACCGTTCTTCACCTGTTCAGCTTCATACATACACTAAGAGTGGGAGACACTTCACCTGTTCACCTTCATACGCTAAGAGAGGGAGACACTTCACCTGTTCACCTTCATACGCTAAGAGAGGGAGGCACTTCGCTTTGCGAATGTGGTCTTGGTGAAGGCACTATTACGAACATTATGTTCTACCGCCCGAAATACTCTTTCCCATCTTTATACGAATGTTTGGTCCACTATAGAGACCCTTCTCTATCTAACCTTTCTTCCCTTTACCTCTAAAAAATAAAATGTGCTTTTATAAAATACGTAACGCATAACGTATGTTATAAAACTATAAATATGTATATTATTTATTACGATATAGTAGGTAAATATATAAACTGTAATATTATTTTATGTATATTTACTTATTCACCTACTAACTTTAATTATGTTCTTGTGTAAATTGGTTGCAGTATATACTATAACAGTTAATAACAGTGACAATTTTCCCCGTCGTTTCAAATGTTTATACAAATGTTAACCGTACCGTGAACCAGCTACGTGCAGTTCTAGAATGTAGCTGTCACCGCGCAGTGATCCCGCGTCCCAGCAGGCTCGTACAAGGCACGCGGGTGTGCGCGCGCAGATCGCTATCTCGCGCCGATAACACAGTCATGTCGGCTCGTCCCGTCCGTCGCGGGACTGCTTTACAATATCCTGTGCGTCGTCGCGTACTGGGAACGGTTGAGCGACACATAAAAAATACCACCTGCACTGTATGTATGCTATATAGTAAAATAAGTATGTGAATAAATAAAAAATAAGTAAGAGTGATGTTGTTTTTTGTAAATTCCCATTAGATAGTTTTCGGCCAAGTATTTAGTTCACTCTTGCTCGATTGGATGAGGCCAGATGGCGTTACAAAAACGAAATTACCAAGTTGCTCAATGTCCCAAAGTGTCTTTAGCTGCTCAGCTTCATGGCCGCACTTGTCCTAGTAACTTCAACATTTTCAAAGAGGTTCAATCCCATTAGCAATTAAAATATATTACGTTTTTTTTATAAATGTGGTACTCATATGAAAAGGGCTTCAGTTACACATTACACAACAGTGTTTATTTTTCTCAGGTGTTATATTTTTTGTAAAATTATCAAAAATGGGATTATAAAACAGTTTCTTCCCCCGTTACTTACAAAGATTGCTGAGAAAAAACCTTTAGAGGTTTATGTAAGTAATACCACAGACTACAGAAAGTAATACAGAAAAATCTAAACTATTTCTCTAAATAGCTCACCATTATTCTTTGAGATCATGTTTGTGTGCTTAGCGTACGTTAATCTCTAACGTACGTAGGTATCTAAGAGTTGCAAATAACATGGCAGCAACGAATAACTGCTTGCACTTAATCCCATTAAAATAAATTTGGTCTAGGAAAATATCTAATGCTCTAATTTCTTAACTGTTAAAATAATTTGTGGGTGCACCACGTGTAAAATCTCAGTTATGTCGTTATAATTAAGGTAACTAGTTAAGTAGGTTTTTATTTATGAATAAATGATAGAAAATGATTAAAAATTATCCGGATCTAGGAGGCTGCATTGCCACTTTTATAGACATTTAAACCAGTATTTACATTTTCTTACACATGTTTGTATCAAAAGCTCTGTTTGCGCTTTTAATGAAGTTTGCAGATCTACTAGCTATATCATTATATCATTCATAGAACAGTTTTCATGTCACTTAAGGATACATTTAGGAATGATTGGTGGGACTTGGCGAGCGAAATAATCATCTGAAGCGAACAACCTCAATTATGTGCTTAATTCTGTATTCTTATTTGTTGTTTTATTTTGTTTAATGACGCGTCAAAAAAGCTCTTGCGGCCACACTGTATGTAGTATTTTTTTAGGTTGATTGAGTAAGTAGGACTTGGCCAGCAGGGCTGCATAATAAAGGTTAAAGAAAAAAAGATTTGTTTTCGGTGTCATTTAGTGCCCATCTTGCCTCGACAAACAACTAGCATAAGATACTTGTTGTGGTTAGCTCGGATATGAGAGGCTGTACTTACATGCCGATGCAATCAAGCAATAAAATGTATTTTTATTGAATTGTCGGCATTTGTCATTTCCGACAGTGTCGAGAAGGCCGCCCGTCAGCGTTCCCCACTCACATTTGGAGCTGTCATTACATACAATCAGCGCGTCAGTACTGCACTGCGCGTGCGCATCCTTTGTCCACACGCGACATCTCACGTCGCCGCCAAAGCAAGAATACAGATTTTTAACGATTTTACTCGTAATCAGCTTTTCAGCTGTAATTATACTATTTAACTTAGTAATACTGTGGTAATACTAAAGGTATATAAATATGGAAAACCCAACCCGAAAGTAATCACCTCCTGCCAAGGTACGTGTTATTTCTACTTCTTTTTATTTAATTAATTCCGACTGTCTCACATGATCCATCAGCTCATCCTGCTGCTAGGCTTAGCCGAACGTAGAGTGTAGACCAACCATGGACGATGCCTTAGTCACATTTATTTTATCTAATCTATCTACGATGCCAATCTGGACCGTGTTTTATATATAATAAAAATTGATAGATGAGTTAAAGCTTAGAAAAACGGATCAGTCTAACTCACATAGGTACATATATGTATGTCTTACTTTCCTATCTACGTTCGTACACAAAAAATCTTTATTTTTACCTCACACTTTAAATGAACCAAAATCTGAGTCTATTCTAGTACTTCTACTTTGAATACGTTTAAAAAATTTAAACTTTACATCGATATTCCGTCGCAGGTACTAACTAAGTAAAGCAGTCATATCCGTTTTGCTCATTTCTGCCAACTCCCGTGACAATCGCGCCCGATAATTATTCGGTGAAATAAATCGATGGTTTGAATAATTGGCGCGGGCGGGGCGCGGGCGGGGCGGGGCGGGGGCGGGGCGCGTTAATGGCCGTCAATAATGTGCTGCTTAGTAATTGGAGAGCCTCGCTCTATGGACATCTGCGATCGTCACGCAGCCGCGCACATTTGTTGCTGGGGCCTTCGCCGGATACAGTTTTGGGCATTGCTTTACGAGGAATGCTGGGCTTACTGACAATCTTGGGAAAATTCAAGCATGCTATAGTTTCTTTCATTGAAGATAACGAGTTAGGTGATAAATTCAAGATTTAAAAATAAATAATTAATCTTGGACGTTTAATACAATGTTATTCTGCAGGTAAAACATCATACTATCAAAGGTTACTGGGATTAGTAAGATACTGCACAGACACTGCAGCGTCCAGTACAGCATGAATATTAGTCGCTGACGCTGTATAAATCATTTATTCCTTAAACATATGTTATTTTTAGAGTCAATTTACACAAATACCTACTATACATGTAATCTAAGCATATCACATATAATAAATACTATTTAGTAACTCTACCAGCCAATTCTACTGCGTGTATTATTCACACCAAACTTGGATCTGTTATATACAGGTCATGCAATATTTGGTGCCGCATCGAAGCAACCACACACCACGCTAAGTTCTAAGTCGATTATTCGGACACATTCGGCAACCTCCCATCTAGAGTAGAAACTAGTGTGGTTCCCAAACACGAGCTGGGTCGGTTAGTAGAGCGACAATCCGAACGAGTAATGTGAGGCTGCACTTTTCGGCTATTGATCATTAACAGCTTTTATCGCCGTTCATTTAGAAGATAGTTTATTAGCTGTTGCTCAAGTGACTCACATGAACGACGCAGTTAGCAGGGTCTTACTGCATCCACGTGCATGAGAGGGTAACATTCTACTGCCGACACCGCACGGCAATCCTTTTCATTACTTGGAGTGTATATATTATAAGTCTAGTCAGTAACACTCACATAATTTTTTGTCATAGTGTTTTGTATTTCATAATAATGGGTGGTCACATGGTACCGCTACTGCGAATCAACAAGTAACTTTGCCGAATGAATTCAACTCTAATCTCTAGGTATCATATCCCGTCTCTAAAATAAAAACGTAGTTGCAATAATTATAATTAAAGTAGAAAGTAATGTGAATTATTGCAGCCGTGATCTAGTTCGGTAACTGGTCGTTACTCGAGCGCGCTCGGCTGGCGGCGGCGGAAACCAACCGTGGGTGGAGCCGCGCATTTCAATCTGACCTTTCCACTCTTTTAAAGAAAACTATATAATTATATTATTTGTAAAATAATTACTATATATTTGCCGTGGGGTGCCAGCTGTAGAACGTCACCTCTCCTCTCTTGCCCATGGTCGCAGTAAGAATCTGCTAAGGGATACCTCCGGAAGATGGGCAGCAGCGTCTTTCTGTGTATATCAACATCACGTACTGCGCTCGCCAACTCGCCTGCCAAGCGTGGTGAGTATGGCAACAACCCCTTATGATCAGTACTTGGGCACGAGGGAGGCCTGTGTCCAGCAGTGTATTTCCACGTACGGCCGAGATGATGATGATATATTTCACTATAATTATCATCATCATCATCGTATCAGCCGTAGGACGTCCACTGCTGGACAAAGGCCTCCCTCATTGATCTCTAGGAGCTGCGGTTGGAAGCGGCCTGCATCCAACGCCGACATGCGGTTCTTACCAAGTCGTCTGCTCATCTTGTAGGTGGACGTCCTACGCTGCGCTTGCCGGTCCGTAGCCTCCATTCGAGAACTTTACGGCCCCATCGGCCATCTGTTCTGCGCGCTAGGTATATGGCTTGCCCATTGGCACTTCTACGTGCTAATCCGTCCGGCTATGTCGGTGTACCGAGTTCTCCTACGTATCTCCTCATTTCTGATTCGATCCCGTAGAGAAACCCCGAGCATAGCCCTCTCCATAGGTCTTTGAGCGACTCTAAGCTTATTTATAAGACCAATAGTGAAGGACCATGTCTCGGTTCCATAATGTGTCATAACTGGTAACACACACTGATTGAAGACTATCGTCTTCAGGCACTGAGGTATGTTGGATGAAAAGACGTTGCGAAGCTTACTATAATAACTGTCGTGAATTATCGTATTCATATTAAATATCGGGAATGTTCATGTACTTGTTAAGTCGGGAAGTGCACGACGGGACGCGGATGGAAAGGGGCGCGGACTGTCCTCACCCTGAAGAAGGCCCTCGATTAGGGTCTATGCAGTTGGTGCCTCCACCAATTTAACAAGTACGTGAACATTCCCAATATTTAAAATTTATTGCTATATATATTTATTTAGAGTTATTTTACTTGTTTGTTACGCTTCCAGGGAACGCTAATGTACGAGCTAGCGCTTACATTACACATGTTCGAGTACATTCCACTTTATTTATTTTAGCATCGTTTGCATTGACCTAGATTAATTGTCGTGTAACTTGTGGAAACAATAAAGCAGTGCGATTTCAACACTCTACGGGTTCGGTCATTTATATCTCTTCGGAGTCGCCACCCCTCAGCTAGCTACCCTTAGCTTTTACTCAGCTTAGCTTCACGTTTTGGTCCGACCCAAACATATGGTCCTTCGAGCTTCGAACAAGCGGGATCGTACGGGAATAAAATTCCACTGATTCCGCGACCCAGTGACAAGTGAAGATACAAGTCTACGTGTCGTGTCACTATTCCGTGTACTGTAAAACGGAACATAGCTTCGTCATTCATTGCGCGATTAAAGTGTCGTGCATCATCTACCAGCATCAGCTTATGAGAGAGTCAGGAGACTTCTCAGCATCTTTCGCGGGTCGGAGTCTCACTCAGCAGCGCCACGTCTCCATTGCGTGAGTCGAGAGACACGCCTGCCAGCAGCTTACAAGTAAGATCGTTCATATTTTACTTGCATAACTAGCGATCATGGAGAAATTTGACGCAATCTTCAATCGCCAAGCAGAAATCGTCACCGAGCTTCAGCGTATCGGCACCAACTTTGATAAGGATTCAGCTCATCGAAAGACCTCGGAGTATTTGAAGTTAAGGTTAGACGCTTTAGAAAATCTCTGGGGAGAGTTCGATATTAACAATACAACCCTTCAAACGTTGCCGACTAAGTCGCAAAGGTACTTTCAGGAATCAATTTACGATCGAATGAATAAGTATTATTGCGATACTCGAGCTAAAATAGCAGCTTATGAGCCATATAAGATGGAGAAACCATTGGGGTCAGGTACAGGTACGGATACAGAAACTAATTTATCTAAAAAAATCGATCAACTTTTGTCCCTACAAAGGACTAACTTTCGAGCGTTCAAGCGTCTAATATCGGGCATCAATGTAAATGAAATTAGCGAGAAGTGGGAATTAGAAGATGAGCTGCACAGCGTTCAATCAAGATGGAAGGCCATCGACAACCTTCATCTTGAAATAGATAACATACTTGAAGGGCAGGATGAGATTTACCAAGACGAATTTATCAGACAGGAAACCTCATTCAAGCTAGTGAAGAAAGCGTTGAATCAGAAACTATCTGCTACATCGCATATTCAGAAATCTACTCCTTTACTTGAAATACCTACCTTCACAGGAAAATATACTTACTGGCCTACCTTCTTCGACTTATTTTCCGAGTCAATACATAACAATAACTTTCTATCAAAAGCTCAAAAAATGCAACACCTCAAAGGTAAAGTTAAAGGAGAAGCGGAGCGTCTAATTCAGCATTTAAACATCTCGACTGAGAATTACGACATAGCTTGGGAGATATTGACACACCGCTATAATAACCCACAACTGTTATTTACTACACATATTGAAACTTTCTTGGATCAGCCCACCATCAGCAAGCAAACGTCTTTCGAGATAAAACGTCTCTACGACACCACTACTGAATGTATTCACGCCATACATAACTTATGTGTAGATACTAACTCCTGGGATCCGATACTAGTACATCTTTTGACGAAAATGCTAGACAGTGACACCTACAATGCTTATAAAGAAGCACGTAAGTCACCTAGAGATTTGCCCACTCTTAACGAGCTTATGGATTTTCACGAGAGTAAGTTCATGGCTCTAGAACCTACCTCAAAGAGAGAGAAAATTAACTCAGCTAAGCCAGCTCAACAAAATCAAGGTAAGGCGAACCAAAAGCCTAACAACTATAATAACTACCATAACAGGCAGCCTTCAAGGCATCAAGTGGCCTCAACATCTACGAGCAAGTGTCCTTTATGTCACTCCGAGCACGAGCTGTACCGATGCCATCAGTTTCTTATCCTTCCAGCGAGCGAGAGATTGAGGACGGTGAAAATACTTCAACTATGTTTTAACTGTTTGTTCAAGCACTCAAATAATAAATGCAATTCGATTAAAAGATGTAAAGAGTGCAATTGCGAACATCATACCCAGTTACATGAAGCATGTGCCGCTGGGTCATTAAACTCTAGTGCAGCGGTCACTGCCGAACAAAAATCACCTTTAGCAACAGCTTCGTCATCAAAAACGGCCGGCAACAAACCGCACACCGCAAGTCACGTGTCTGCTGACAACGAAGAAGTTCTACTAGCTACAGTTTTAATTAAAATTAAAGCGATCGACGGTAACTACGTCACACTCCGAGCTTTACTCGACCAAGGCTCTCAGATAACATTGATATCTGAGAACGCCGCCCAGCTGTTAGGATTACCGCGACAGAAATATAGCGCTTCCGTGTCTGGCGTTGGTATAATTCCTAAACAAAGCAAACAGCTTATTTCTCTTGAATGTAAATCCTTTTATGAAGACTACAGTTTTAACACTAAAGCATGCATCATCCCGCGTGTTATAAGCGATCTACCTAACGTTTCTTTCACAAAGCGATCCTGGCCTCACATCAAACACATGGACTTAGCTGATCCAGAGTATAATGTGTCCCGTCCAATTGACATACTTTTTGACGCATGTGTCTATTCGGATGTTATCATGAGCGGGCTAGTTAAAGGTCCCTACAGCGCACCCATGGCCCAGCAAACGAAACTAGGCTGGATCTTATCTGGAAACGTGAAAACTTTTAACTGCAACATTGTCGTCAACAATTTAGCGGAGATAGCTAAATACTGGGAGATGGAAGAAATACCTAACTCACACTCAGACCTTACTCAAGAGGAGCAATATTGCGAAGAGCATTATGAAGCTACCACGAAGCGCCTTGAAGACGGTAGATATGAAGTAGCCCTACCTATGAAGGCTAATTATGAAGAAAAATTAGGACTTTCTAAAGCAAAAGCGACAGCACAATTTATTCAGCTAGAAAATAAGATGGTGAAAAATAAAGAATATTCAAACAGCTACAAAAACTTCATTCATGAATATCAACTGCTTGGTCACATGCGCCCGGCAAACCAAGATGACATCACCACGTATTTTTTGCCTCATCACGGAGTCTTTAGACCCGAATCTACTACTTCCAGCATACGTGTGGTGTTTAACGCCTCATCTAAGACAAGCTTCGGTACTAGCCTCAATGACGTTATGGAGGGTGGTCCAAATTTACAGCATGACCTACCAACACTAATACTGAACTGGAGACTGTACAAGTACGTCATAACTGCTGACATAGAAAAAATGTTTCGGCAAATTATGATTCGCGAAACCGATCAGCGTCTTCAGTGTATTCTCTGGAGGGAATCGAAAGGTGAACCACTCCAGACATATCTACTAACTACTGTCACGTATGGAACAAAAGCTGCTCCTTACTTAGCTATGCGTACCCTGCGTCAGATAGCCAAAGATGGTGCCACAAAATATCCACTCGCAGCAGCAGCATTAAAGAATAATTTCTACATGTATGATCTACTGAGTGGAGAAAACACCATCGAATCAACAGAGGAATTACAATGTCAGCTGATAGCTATACTTAAAGACGCAGGAATTAATTTACGCAAATGGTCTGCAAATGATCCTCAGCTCTTAGAAAACTTATCCACCGAGCAGCTGGATAAGCCCTTTGACTTTAAATGTCGCGAGACCCGAAAAACATTAGGGCTTCGATGGACACCGCCATCTGACTCATTTATGTTTATAAATAATGTAGATAATGATAACTGCAATACAAAGCGCCAATTACTGTCAGCAATATCAAAGGTGTTTGACCCGTTAGGCTGGCTCTCGCCACTAACAATTAGAGGTAAAATAATATTTCAAAAAACTTGGTCATCTGGTATTGGGTGGGACGACCCTATCCCAGAAGAAACCCACAAGGAATGGGTTCAGCTGCGAAGTGATCTTCAATATGTAAGCCAATTTGATATCCCTAGATATTTGGGTGACACACAGAAGGCATTTCAGCTACATGGCTTCAGCGACGCATCGGAGAAGGCTTACGCCTGCGCCGTGTACCTAGTAACGCGCAATGATAAGGGTGTGTCTTCAACACGACTTGTCGCTGCGAAAACTAAACTAGCTCCCTTAAAGAAGAAGGTATCGTTGCCACGTCTTGAACTATGTGGTGCGTTACTTTTAGCTCAGCTTATGAAAATTATTAAAGCTTCACTGACAAATAGCAGCTACTTTGTAATCTACGCGTGGACTGACTCCACAGTAGTACTTGGTTGGCTCCATGGCGAATTATCTCGCTGGAAACAGTTCGTCGCAAATCGAGTTCAACAAATAACTGAAATCCTACCAGCCTCAAAATGGAATCATGTTCGTTCTGAGGACAATGCCACTGACTGTGCCACCAGAGGTCTCTCCGTAGCTAAACTTCAAAAAGGATCACTATGGTGGAACGGCCCCGAATGGCTAGCTAGCTTTGAAAAAACTAACATTCATAACCCAAAGTATGAAACACCGACACTCGAAACGAAAAAAGTCAGTGTAAACTCAGCCTTACATCAAACGTGTATATCATTTGTTGATGAATTACTTAATAATAACAGCTCACTGACTCGTGCCGTCAAGATAGTGGCATGGGTATCGCGTTTCACTGCAGCGTTAAGGCACAAACGAAATGCAAATTCAGCTATTCTGTCTACTGCAGAAATAAACAAAGCTTTTGAACTAATTATTAAACACGTACAAGCTAAAGAATTTGGAATAGATTTAGAAAACTTAAAGGAAAAAGGTCATGTTCGGCCTAACAGCCAATTAGCTAATTTATATCCCCACTTAGATGGAAATGGGATTTTAAGAGTCGGAGGTCGCTTCAGTAACTCTTCGGTTAGTAGCTCAGCTAAGAATCCTATGATATTGCCTAGCCATAACCGTTTAAGTGATCTGATTATGAACCAAGCTCACATCACTACCCTACACGGTGGACCGCGACTCACCCTATCTTTCATACGGGAAAAATTTTGGATTTTATGTGGCATGAGAACTATTAAAAAGCAGCTTCGAATGTGCGTAACATGCCGAAGATTCAGCTCGGGAACACAACCCCAACTCCTGTCAGATTTACCACGAGCAAGAGTAACAGCTCCCGCCCGCCCTTTCACTCATACAGGGGTGGATTTTACAGGGTACGTAGACCTTAAAGCTTCCAAAGGTAGAGGAATTAAGACCTACAAGGGCAAAGGAGGAGTTCGCAGAAATAATCGCAAACCCTTCAAAAACTTATTTACTTTAGCTCTCTTACTTCTCACGATGATGATATCTCCAACTACACCGTTGAACGCCCCGCCGATCAGTACTTCTGCCCTAAACGAATCCAAGCCGCTCTATTTTGACAAAATATCCAATTTACAATACATAAGAGATGAGTGGAAGCTGGTAGTGTACTACAATATGACAAGCTATTGGCAATCAATTACTGAAATGGAGACCTACGTGAGACATCTCAAGGGTTTGTCAATGAAAGGCAGCTCTCAATACCGACAAATTACTGATCAGCTAACTCATGATTTGACAGAAATCGAGCATCAAAACAGAATTCTTCAAACCTCCAGCAAACGCCAGAGAAGAGGTATGATAAATGGTGTCGGAAATCTCGCAAACTATCTATTTGGTGTCTTGGACGATAAGTTTGCTCAGCAATACGCAAAGGACATTGATAAAATAGCTTACAACGAAAATCACATTAAAACACTGATTCGTAATCAAACTGTGGTGATCGAATCAGAATATAACATTATAAAACGCAATGAACAAATAATGAATAAGCAATTTTCTGAAATTAATAACCATCTTCGCAGCCTATCGGCAGACATTAATCAAGTAAAGTCTGACTCCGAAAAGGGCTTATACATTACTTCATCAGCTTTATCTGCTAGCATCATAATCGAGAGCATAAGACGGATTCAAACGTCCCTTGTAGATACCCTGACAGATATAAGTCACGGACGCATCGACGCAAATCTAATAAATACCCAGCAATTAGAAGAACAGATCAACTTTATATCGGCCCAGCTACATGGTGATCTAAAATTACCCTTAGAAACGGGAACTATACAAGACGTTTATAAGCTACTTAAGGTATTCGCAAGAGTCTTTAAGCAATATCTTATCATCGAAATAAGAATCCCACTCGTCAGCAATGAAATTTATGAACTCGACAAAATAATTAGCATTCCTCAGAATAAGGATGGAATATCCTACCGTTCCGTACCTACCTACCCATATCTAGCTTTCAACTTACGAAAGGACGCAGTTTTATTCTTAACTGACTATGACATACAAGCTTGCATCCATTTATCTGAAGAAAAAATACTGTGCTCTTTAGATAAACCTACCTACCCATATCTAGCTTTCAACTTACGAAAGGACGCAGTTTTATTCTTAACTGACTATGACATACAAGCTTGCATCCATTTATCTGAAGAAAAAATACTGTGCTCTTTAGATAAACCTACCTACGACATTGATTTGCAACAAAGCATTTGTACTCTTACATTGATCGATTCAGGCAAATTAACATCACCATGTACTTATGAGCAATCACCGTGTGTAAACAAATGGATTAAATTACACCGACAGAACTCTTGGCTATACTCGTGTTGCAATCAGTGCAATATTCGTACTTTTTGCACAGCTGATGTGACAATGAATACTTTATCGGGCACCGGCCTTCTTGATATAGGTCATGGTTGTACTATTAAGGGAGATTTCTTTACGCTTCACTCTCACAATAATTTCCTACGAAAAGTAAATATGCACTCTTCTAACGAAGCCCCAGAGACATCTAGAACAGCGTCGTTAGAATACCTAACTTAAACTATAACGTCACTACTGAAAACCACGAGCTAGCGTATCAGCAGATAAGAAATGAGATCAACACCCTGAAAAGGCAGTCTGAATCCGATCTCAGCATTCATGACATACATCAATACTCAGTCATTTATAGCATCCTCGCTGCATTGACCGTAATAGGCATCCTCGCCGCCTTTCTTCGTGCAAGGAAACGTCGTATGCAGCTGGCATCATCTCGGAGAGCTCCGGTGAGCGCGGCTGCGGCTTCCCGCGCCAGCGCCCTCGCCAGCTTCGCGTCTGCGACCAACGAGCGATACATACCCCGCCAGTGTTGTGAATTACGTGAATCTCTTAGCATGAGCAATATCAGTGTAACAAAAGGCACCGCGCCTCCTAAACCACCGCGGTCAGTGTCAGTGATACCCATACCGTGCGAATCCTTAGGCGAGATAGTGCAGTCCACCGAGGACAATTGACTCTTTAGAATATGAACTACTTTACTTTAAAATGTTTTATCTTAAATGGACAATTATTAGCTTTAGTACTTTTAATTAGTAATTCATTTTTCATTTAGCTTTTCTATCAATTGTTGTTTCTGCACATGTGCAATTATAATCAATTAGCTGTTGTTAAGATAATAGCTCTCTATTTCTTTTCTTTTTGGTTTGGCAAGATGTACGAGCTAGCGCTTACATTACACATGTTCGAGTACATTCCACTTTATTTATTTTAGCATCGTTTGCATTGACCTAGATTAATTGTCGTGTAACTTGTGGAAACAATAAAGCAGTGCGATTTCAACACTCTACGGGTTCGGTCATTTATATCTCTTCGGAGTCGCCACCCCTCAGCTAGCTACCCTTAGCTTTTACTCAGCTTAGCTTCACGTTTGGGTCCGACCCAAACAGCTAAACTCAACCACTTTTTGAGTTTGGATGATTGGCACACAAGTTGTAAAATATCAATGGGTTCTAGGGGGCATTAAAATCCACGTGACAGAAGTCGCCGCCGGAAACTAACACACATCCAAAATCAGGGTTGAACGTACGGAACTGCTTTTATCCGGCTTTGATTTGATTGCAAAACATAATAGTTGCGCAAACTTGATCTGCGAGTCGTGATTTTCTATATCCTTTTCATTATACCGTAGCTAGTGATTACTCTATAAATAATTAATATCCGAGCTTGTTTATTAAGTCTGCGTATATGTTTCGCGTCTTCAGTAGATACTACAACAGATGTACCTACTTGTACACAACAGTGCTCTCCCCAAGTCATCTCGTTTCTGCCTTTATTATTTGTTCATTGTTCAGTAGACCAAAAAACTAGATACGTAGAATAGTCAATGTACAAAAGAAGAACCAAACCCATTTATATTGATTTATTAATTATATTAAGTTTGTTAGTAGCTCAACAGTAACAACAAAATGCTTACCTACTTTAAAGGATTACAAAACATTACATTATCAGTTGATTATAGCACATAATTGAATTCGTTCGCTTCAGCAAACTTTTTTGTGTAACTGTGTAACCAAGTGAGGGAAAAAGCGAAGATGAAAATTCACTCTTTCGTCAATTTTATATATTCTTAAATTGTTATTTTAAACAACTCCACGACCTCCGTGGCTCAGCTGGTCGAAAGCCGGCTAAGTCGCAGGAAGTGGTGGTTCGATCCCCACCACACCGGGGGGTAAATGTTTTTTTTTCTGCAGATATTTGTCTCGGTTCGTTGTTTTTCTTTGTATGATAAGTATTTTGTTACTATAAAAGATGCATATAAGTAATCTATCAATAATCTAGTTCCCATAACATAGGCTCTGCTTGTTTGGGTGCTGTGTATAGTGTCTAGCATTATTTATTTAAGGTGTGCTTTGAGCACAGCATCAATGCATAATGTTGATTGTTGGTGGATAGAGCTATCGTTATGGCTTCATGCATCAACTTAACAAACTCCGTCTACCGCTGTGATAGCAGCTTCTATGGGCCTGTATTGCTACAATAAACAGTATTGCCAGTCCAAGTAGCAGCGAGTTTCAGTGCGCTTTCCCGTCAGCCGATATCGATCTGCCTTCCGGTGCCGGATCGGTCAATATTTATCGTCTAATTAGGCGGCGCGGCTCCCACACAAATCTCCTCGTCCGCGGCTCGCTCTGCTCCTAGCATTTCACGACTAGGCGGCCATTAGGGGTGTCGCGCACCCCATCCGTCTTGGCGAGATCTAGCGGTTGTCGCCGTATTTGGCCGCGGTTAGTTACTGCTATCGATGACACTAAATTGTGGCTGCAATAGGCGGGTGCTGGTGTGGCGTGTGGACGAAATCATAGTGTTCATTTTATTTTACTTTCAAAATTAAAGTGATACACACTTTTCATTGTGTAATATGTGGAGGTTACTCACGTAATATGTCGTTGAAACTCATCGAAACGTGGCGACGACGTTTTGATTTTTCATAAAATCATCGCATTAATGGAATGCCAAGCCACACCCCTTCATTATGAAATCAAATCAAAGAATTGTATGGTTCAGTTAATATAATTTTGTTATGTGAAACCACAATATTAACCGTAATGAATTAAATGCAAGACCTCACTAAGATAATTATCTTAAATACATTATCGTAAGTAGAATTTGACTATCGCACACTCTCTTTGACACTTGCTGACTTGCTGCATGTTTGGGAGGCCTCATTGTTTAAAGCTTGCAAACTCAATAAAAATTATGATCTTAGAATTGCATTTAATAGACTTTTTTTTGTTCTTTTAGTAACTTGAATTTATTATGATCAATTAAGAAGTTAGTGTTTTAAAACAACACCAGGTTAAGTTTTACTTTAATGATGCCATAAATTGTCTCCATAAAACATTAGCGATCAAAAAGCATTAAAAATACGCGTGTACCTCGATGTGCCACAGCGGCGGCGCGAGTGTAGACACCTGAGTAACGGTTGCGGATCACGTGTCGCATTGTGACGCTGCCTGTGTAATGGCCGCGCGATTTATTGTCGCCAGATTGCGCGATATGCCTCCGAGCCCCGCGCAGGCGCCCTTACCGTCCCGGGACCTAGCAACACCTACCGATTTTGGGTAACCTAGTAGGTAATTAAGTTCATTAATTTATTTATTGTTCTTGATATCAGAATACACGAGTGCCAAAGCTAACACAACTCAAATTGAAGGAACGTCTAAGTGGTGTAATGATCAATCCTATGGATTAATTGCAACAATGCAAAATTTACAAGAGCTAAATTGGAAAATGTATTGTGCTTTTTGGCGACACCGTTATCAAAACAAAACTCTGTGTGTTATTTGATAAAATAATGGATAGATTGGATCGCGACATGACAGCCGCAAGCACCGGAACACGACACGCGGCTGTCTCTCAAGCGCTGCGTACAACACTGCTCTCAAAGTGGCTAATGAGCTTCCAGGATAATAGGCTGTGTGCTATTCAAATAGCTGCGCCTGCGCCGCGAATAATTACGTTGTTCTAGTAAACGACGTTTGGCATGCCGGTGGAGTCGGCCAGCGAGGCTGCTGACCAATCACTTGCTTGGCAAGTCACGCACCTGTTCACTACATTTGCTCGTACTATAATCAGCCAAAAAGTCGATTTCTCATTTATAATTAAAATCAATAAAAAGTTGAACTGTTATATTGAGATCAGAACACGCCTCTTCCTAAAGTCGTCGATCGCCAATCTGTAATGGAATCTATGCGGTGATGTCATTCAGACCGGAAATCACAGGAATAACTAACACACGTGAATAATAGTTGTTTTTATTTCTTATGACTTCGGGCCACTTTGCAGAAGTTGTTTCCTGTTCCTCTTGGTCGGGTTTGGCCATCGATTAAAGCGATTGTCTATAATTTGTAGCAACATTGTATAGACGTGTTCGTATGTGCCATTAATTTTCAGACGCGAGACTAATAGTTATTTGTTAAAAAAGAGTGCAAAGTTGCTTTTTAACCGCGTCCTCAATTTTGATGACTGAGCAAGCGAGGAATCAAAAGAGCACGAGGTGAAAAATCTTTCACTCGAGCGCAACACGTAACTTTTCATCCCACCTCAGCGAGGAAATGACTAAATGCAAAAAAAAACATTTACAATCACAAGATACTTTTATTTCAGTTTAGGTATTAACTACTAAATTATGATAAGTAAGTATTACATTATTATTATATTATTAGCGTGGTGAGTATGGCAACTATCCCTCATGGCAATCCATGAGGGAGGCCTGTGTTCAGTAGTGGACGTTTTACGGCTGAAATTATGATGATGATGAAGTATTACAGAATAATCTTTAAATTATAACAAATAATACTTAGGTATAACTAAGAATTAACAGTTTTCTCGTCGCTAGAACCACTCATTTTAGGATTTTCAATTGTTTTTAACTTTCTTGTTTTTAACCTAAGGTTTTAACATTATGATGTGAAAAGAAAATGGCGCGCGCAAAGTAAATGAAAAATAAATCCGGGCAAGAGCGAGTCGGACTCGCGCACCGAGGGTTCCGTGCCATCATACAATATAATATATTATAAAGGCGGTTTACACTGCCAAAACATGCAAAGCCAAAGGAGAAGTATGCCCTAAATGTAGCGGAGACCATGCAAACTGTGACACAAAAATGTTTACATGCGTGAATTGGTCGGGACGGCACATGGCTATGTCAAAGACATGTCCAGCATATCTAAAGGAAAGACAAAAAAGAGTGATAATGGCTGAAAACAATTGTACATACACCAAAGCAGCGAACATCTATGCTGAGTCACCCATCACTGTACCGATTTTAAGAAGAGATCCAAGGACCATGACCCAGGTTGTCACGATAACTAGTGGAGCAGGAGCAGAATCAACATCCCACCGGGGTCCCAGTTTACAGTCCGATACGGTATGTGAAACATCAGAGGTTCAGTCCGAAAAAAGCATTATTATTCCTAATAGACAGCTAAGGAAACGAGGGAAAAACAATAAAAATGCATGGAGCGAACCATTGGATTGGAATGTGGTAGAAGAAGAACAAGAGAAGGAGTGTCCACGACAAGAACCGAATTCGGAGGGGCAGTCATCCTAAAAGTCGTCGCTTAGTGATCTCATATCCAGAATTAAAGAAATTATTTTCTTACAAAATGTTGATGTGCAATTCAAGGTTAAGAGTGTGTTTGTAACATTTTTGTAATAACTCGGAAACGATATGGCTTAAAGGAAAAATAAAAACTGTTTATTAATGTGCAAATGAATACCTTTCATATGATACCCCAGACGACCTAGTTACTTCACAAAAAAAGTTGAGGTCCCCTACACGCCCCCCTGCAACCATAATAAGATTTTTTTTAGAATTTTCATAATTATATGCTATATTAGTATAAAAGTGATATCTTTAACCATTTCAAATTTCAAGTCGTTAGCATCATTTTCGCATCATTCATTTCAGCATCGTTCTCGAGATATCCTTTGTTTTGTGACAGACAGAGTAATTCTATAAGGGTTCCTTTTTACCATTTTGGTCCGGAACCCTAAAAAGTACACCAAGAAGGTTCCGAGTCAGAGTTTTTAACAAATTAAATTAGGTTGTATGATAAATTCGGCACCATGGAGGGAGAAGTGAATAGGTTTAATGATGTTTTGAATTCACAAACTTAGTGCACACGATTTTCTAAATGCAATTTACATTATTCTCTAGCGGTTAAAAAGGGCTTTTGCACTCAGATTTTGAAGAGCAAAAATACTCTTTCCGAGAAGGGGGGATGAAAAAACATTTATTTTATAGTACATGCACAATCATTTTAGTCCCGGGTTTTCATCAGTCTTCACTAGTGAGAGATGGTGGACCTGTGCTTTAAGAAAGCAGACAGCCAGTGTCTTCACCACTATATCGGTACGCGAGTAGATTCCCGTTATCAAAATGTAAGTACACATTAAATTCCCGGCAATTCCACATAAATAAAGCCGTCCACGCATCGCGCGACACGATCGCTGTTTTCCCTTCCAAATCGCGGCGAGTGGCGATGCTATCGCGCCGCGCCGCAGTTCCACACAATTGATATTGTTTCCAATAACCCCTGACTCCACGATCCGCGCGATACGCCTAAGCAGCCCTGATCCTCAGCCCTTCTCACTCCAAGTGCAAGTGCTTTCCACAGTTGCCGTTAGGTAAACTGGCCTTTCACATCTGTTATAGACGATACAGCGTCAGCAAATGGTATTCTTGCTGAACGGGACGCTGCAGTTCCCGGGACATTCGTAGATGTTTAAGGCTTGCCCAGCATCTTAATCACCCTCTCAGCTTATTCTAATATTCAAAAGAAAAAACAGTTCATATTGAACTGTCTGAAGCTGACTAAGTTAATGCTTGCTATAAAAGCAGCAGAATTACCTTTGTAGAGAACTGAGATTACGGACATTTTCATAAATTACCCGCGTTACCTGTCCCTTGTGACGGCTTCAGACGAGGCCTCGTTAAGTAAGTATTGGTACGAGAACGATAATGAGATGAAAGTAGTGTTGTAATTAGCAAGATAAGTTTAGCTCTATTGTGAACCTACCACCTCATTTTGATATCTTCTGTAGCTAGATGCCTTCCGCATAGAGTACCCACCACGTAGAGCAGAATGTATAAGCAATAATGTAGGAGATGAAAGGCCAGTTCTCAGTGGCGGTTGGCTTCTGAAACTATGGTAACAGAGGAGCTAGTACAAGGTTGTCACCACGCGCTCTCGCCTGACGGGGCCCCGCCACTATAAATACCTCAATCGAGCACATTCAGGGCACTCCATTCAGTCTGTTTACTTAATTTACAGCCGGCTTCGACTTGATCTGTTCCAAGTCAGCTGTCCGTGGAGGCATTGAATGCATGATTTAGTATTATCATAAATTAATAGGCATGAATACTTGGAAATTACATAAATGTAATGTTGTGATAGAAATAGTTATGGATGAACACTAATCGTAAAACTTGCGCGGAAAAGCAGCGTGAGAGTTTTCTTTGTTTTTCAACTTTCATAAAGTACAAAGTCGATTAATGATGAATAAGTCAAGAAATGTATGTTGAGAGGACGTGGCTCATTACTTTTCTCATAGAGCTGATTTAGTCTCAAATGTAATGTAATGCAACGGCCATTGTCATACCTTCAATATTTAATGGTATTGTAATGTTGTTTCAATGCATGGGTATTTTTGTAATAGGGCGACGGCTCAGTGGACGGCAGCCCGACGCCTGGCCGATCCTACAGCCATCAGGAAATATCAAGCGTTTGTCACTTGTCTGCAAGTCCGTGAATAAACGAGGTGCCAACAGGCCCTTCGCCCTGCCCCTGCCCGCCTCCCCTGCCGGTCTTGATGAATAATCCAGCGGTTTCACACGCTCGCACCAGCTATCTGCATACACCTGCACAGTGTAGTTTACCAACTCATTATGCAAGTGGAACAGGCTGTCGCGACGCGGGAAGACGTTTCAGTGGATTCCGACCGATTGATAAGTTGTCGTTTCCATGTTGACAACGCTGGCTTGTAGCGGTCGTCGGTTTAATGTCGCACGTCCATGCAAAGAGCGACCGAAGCAGTCAGGTAGTCTAGTCTTTGACTTCTCTAATGTCTTATGCTAGAGGATGCCATACACTAAGGGAGGCCTATACCGAGCAGTAAGTGAAGTTTGGTTGCTGATGACAATGATAATAGAAGAATGTTCAATTTCGAAACCCTTTTCCAATCTAAGGATAATTTATGCTTAAATCTTTTGAAAGGCAATCTATCTCTATTTACGCCGACCGCTTGCACATTATTCGATTAGGAGGCAAGAGTTGCCTCAGCATTATCGGATCAAAGTGCTGTTAGTGTTACGGACGTGTTGTTTATCTTCCGGACAGAGCGTTTACTGCGCTTATCATGTAAATGCGCGCGCAGGCAGACCAGCGTGCAAACTGGATGAACATTATCGTGTGAAGTAGCAAGAGTCACAGTGCGACGGGGATAGATGGACCATCCGGTGACGTAAGTAATAAAGGAAATCAAAAAGCAGGACATTTCACACACCATCTAGCCCCTAAGATAACAGAGCTTGTGTTATGATAACTGTTCAATATGAACTTCAATTAACTATAAGAGCAAAATGCGGTGGGGTGCCGGCGGTAGACTATTACTCCTCTGAGTAGTGAAAGCTGAAATGTAAGGAAAATTAGAAACATAAAAATAAGCTTTAATTGAGTTGTTTGGTTATGTTTTTTGGTGATGGAAGGAAGCAAAGAAGGAACCTCACTTTTTTCTCCAATTGATTTGTAAGAAGTTTGCCTTACTTTAATCCTTAATTATGTGTCTGCAATTATATTGAAAAGTTTGATTATTGCAAGATGA
This sequence comes from Pasiphila rectangulata, assembly GCA_963082625.1. Taxonomy (NCBI): domain Eukaryota; kingdom Metazoa; phylum Arthropoda; class Insecta; order Lepidoptera; family Geometridae; genus Pasiphila; species Pasiphila rectangulata. The sequence continues at coordinate 18,325,323 of OY720254.1, forward strand.
CGTCATTTCTTATCGTGGATGAATTGAGCAACACCCGGACTAGAGTATTCGGTTATGGTCTGTGTCTCATTCTATTCCGCGGCGGGAAGCTCCATTAGTCTGGCTTAGATCCGCGTCGACAGCTCGCTGCGACGCCTCTGTACAACGGCACACCGAGTGCTGTGCCGCACAGAGTATGCGGCATTGTCACTCACGACGGGCGGTTGTTAGTGCCAGGGCTGACAACAACGGTGAGAAAGCTGAGCATAAGATTTTCTTTGGAACTTAACATATCCATACTTTTTAGGGATGAATACTTTCCAATGATGAAATGAAAAGAAATGTTTAGCTCGGTAATAATACAAAATTAATAAGTATTATGCTAATACTTTGGACCAGATGTGTAAGTGACGCATGTATAACGACGTAACGGAGTCGTATATACCTAGATAAGTCAATTCACATACTAGTCTTGTGTGTCTTGCAAACATAAGTACTTTTTTATTGTTTTCGTAGCGCGAGGAGTGCGTTTAATTTTTTTGTATGAGAGACTTAGAAACAGGTTCTAAACTTGCACATTTAAAATAAATAAAGGGGTTGACCGTTAGAGTGTTATATTTACAAATAGTAAAAGTAGTTAAAAGTTAGAGAAGCGTCTAAGTCCGTTTCAGGGCTACGTCTTCTTTTTAAGCGGCGAGTGACTTTGGATGTATCCGATTCCTGGTCTGTTTCAGATCGACTATGACCAGACTGTGACATATCTTCATTGTCGGCTTTAGGTGGAGTACGGGGCATTGCTGTTTACTTTTTTACGGATATACCAAATATAAATCGCCGGTTTTGCCGTTACGTAATTTTTCGCAGGCCGTGTGACTGGTAGAATGACGATACGACCGTAACCAATAGTGGTAAACGTCAAATGTCAACTTCAGAACTAAATTGACACCTCCTATATTAGCGCAACTAGTGGTCCTTACTAGCAGCGTCAAGAAGAAGAAGCTGTAAATCTACGTTATTATTCTGAGCTGTAAATGACTCGAATGATTGACACCTTCTGTTTGTTTTGCTGATTTTTCTCCAGTCAGCTGTCCGATTTGCTAAAGTTGCGTTTTTGCAGATATTTAGCTTGAAAATGTGTTCGTTTCAGTGGTGTGAAGTGATTTTGACGGGTTTTTAAGCCTGTAACGGCTTTTTACAATAAAGGAGATGTTTAACGAATGTATGGAATCCAGGCTATCTAGGTGTACACGTGCACAAACATGGCTAAATATATATGTACCTATTAAACATTTTCCTACTATCAGCTTTTTTATGGTGCTTCGTTTGATGCATTTTCCTAAAAATAACTAGCCTAAGTCGAGCAACACAAAACTGTAGAACAATATGGCGGACCAATACAGTTGGTGACGTCATTTTGACAGCTGTTGACATAATAGTGAAATTAATGATTTACGATAGAAGCTAAATCAAGTCAACCTGAGGTATTTCAATTTTCGAGTACCTACGTACCTCAGGCTACCTACGTAAACTACATTAAGAGCCTAGCTACTGATAAAAACTTTAAAATCTTCAACTCAAACGCGTAAAACCATCTGTCAAAATCATTAGGCAGTGACAGTTAAAAGAATTAATTAGAAACTGTCTTGGCTGCCTAGTAAAAATGTTACCCGTGATAATTATGCCTCGTATTTAAAACATTAATAAAACAATCATTTAAGTTTAAATTAAATAAAGGGTATTTTTTCCGAAATCACCGATTTTTGCGCAATTTTTCAGTCTGGGTACATAGACCTAGCCCATTTTGAAACTTCTCTTTTGTGCGTAAAATTGTGTTCTGTAGGCTCACCGAAGTTGAGATATTGTGATCCATGGATTGCTTGATTGCCGGTGCTTATGATCCAACGCAGTAAGTTGCACAAAACTGGGTAAATGTATTTTAATTTCTACATAAATGCCGCACAGTTCGAGATGTTTACAAACGAAGAGAGATACGAAATTGTTAAATGATGATTGAAACCTATAATTAGCCTCCAATTACTATTAGTACCTTTAATACTTTCCTTAACTACCTTTTACGGTGTAAAATTCATATTCTACCTCTATCAGAATGACGACGAGTGGCAAACATCTCCTCTCTCATCTATGAGTGTAGCGAGTGGCAGGGTGGACAGTCCGGAGGACTAAAAACTACTTCAGCATCTGTGACAAATAATTTATATCCATACATCTAAGAATAATCATAGACAGAACTCATTCATTATACGAGCCTGCAGACACTACAATGCAGTGACCCAGAAGGTTGACTTATTCAACACTTCTTCTAGTTTTAAACATTATTCTATTCCTTAATTCATAACTTAGTATTGTTTATTTGTCAACTTTTTATATTTGTACTCTTCTACCCATATGTGGAAACTAGTAATTGGCTTTCGAAGCAAAGCGAAGCGAAGCAAAGCGAAGCGAAACGAAGCGAAACGAAACGAAATGAAAACAAAAGTTATATTTGAGTGAAAGTTTTATTTATTAAAAACGTATAAGTTGACATTATCTACTTGAATACGAAGCTGCATGAAATGAGGAAGCAATAGTTACATTATTTTATTTGTACTATTGAATACGATCTTTTTTGTATCGAAACTTTTTTAAGAACAAAGTAACTCAACCTATAAAATAAAAAACCCCAAAAAATCACTTGTGAATAGCAATAAAATAAATAAAATAGCAATGAAAAAGTCACAATTTGATTACAGGTGTCATTAAGTGCCTAATTGCGGTGAAATTTGAGCCATTTTTTGAGTATTATATATATGTGTTGAAAAGTATTTATTGAGTTTTAGTTTGATGTCCTATGTTGTCAAAAACACACCCGCAGCCCTACCGAGAACACTAGGCCACATTGTCACGCGACGCGGCCTGCACCGCCGACTGCCGACGAGCACAATCCCAGATTAGCGTGCACAGAATAACAAGTGCGCGTTAGATACTACAACGCTCGCCTGCGAGATTTTAATACACCAGAACCATGTCGCTTTAAGAGTGTTTATTCGACAACCGCGCACGGTCCGCTAGGAAGCCCTCTTTGCCGTGACAAGGTGCTAGAACGATCCAATTGCGAGTGAATGTACTATAGTTTTACATGACCGTGAGATTAGGAAGTGAGAACTAGCAGGCAGGATAGCTCCGCTGCGTGAGTGGCCCTTTACAACGCCACGTCAGATCTATTAAATGCCTTATGTATGAGATTAGCATTCAGGGCAGGGGAATGAAACAGCATGCGGCATTCCGAGAACGAGTATGTGATAGATCAGACGCTGGGAAATGCAATGAGGAATTATTGTAACGGAACGTTTATGGATGAAAGAAGGCTTGATCTCTTCCTGCCACATGCAATACTTCACGGGAATGTTCTTTATGAATAGAATGGCTTGATCATTACTGCATGTCAAACAAGCTAGATCTTAATCCTGCCAAATGTTCCGTTGTTACATATTCCCGGAAAAGGTCTAATATCGCTTCGACATATACTTTAAAAAATCAAATCCTTCTCAACAATACAGTTATTCGTGATCTTGGCGTCATTCACGATTCCAAATTATTGTTTGACGAGCACATAGATAAAATTGTTAAGAAAGCGTCTAAATCATTGGGCTTCGTAATGAGAAGCAGTACTTCTTTTACAAAAGCTAAAACTTTTAAAATTTTATACTGTACATTCGTTCGAAGCATCCTTGAATACGCGTCACAAATTTGGAACCCTCGGTACGAGAAATATATCGTACGAATTGAACAGATTCAAAAGAAATTTATAAGGTATATATGTTATCGCTTAAAAATTCCTTACAACTCCAATGATTATTACAATCTCTGTAGGAAGTTCCACATTTTACCTCTTTCTAAACGAAGAGAAATAGCAGATATCACTTACCTTATTAAAATTGCATCTAACTCAGTTGACTGTCCTGAACTTTTAAACAAAATTAATTTAAATGTACCATTTAAAGTTAAAAGGCATAATCCTCTAATCAACGTTCCGTTAGTCAAAACAAATTACCGACAGAATTCTTATTTAAAACGGGCAAGTAATAGTTTCAATGTAGTCAGTAAGCGCCTAGACTTAGATTTATACTGCACAAGCGTTGTATCGGCTAGGCAGTTGTTGAGCAAAGAATTTTTTATCCAAAATAACTGTAACTTACTACCTATCTCATATTTTTTTCTAGTACTTGTTTGTATCTCATTTTTCATTGTTCTCATGTTATATTTTTTTATGTTTTCTATCCGTGAGGACCTTTAATTGGCTCACTGCTTTATATAAGTTATTTAGAAAACTATGTTATAGCTGTTGGTCTTCCTTATAAATAAATAAATAAATAAAATGAATGTACCATATTATATTGAAATGCCATCCTCAAGCAACATTGTGTCGTTAAATTTGAATTATAACTTGTCAAATTGCAGTTTTATTAACTGTTTAAAACTTTGATAAACAGTTGCTGTTTGATCTAAACAACCGCAATCAACCCAAATCGATCTCGCTAAGCGCTACAAAAACATAAACAAACCCCTAAATTACAAGTCGGGTCCAGAGCGCTCTGTTTCTCTCAATTACACTTCCCCGAATATCCTGACGAGTGGGCGGAGGCAGCACTTCTGTATCCTACTATCACCTGCGCTGTGGCTGCCAACACATCCACTAAAGCGCTGTCGACGGAAAGTGTATGTTTAATATGTGCTAATTGTTTTACAATATGTAAAAAACATTACAAATGTGATGCTCTTTCGACAGTTCTATGACGGTAACTAGTGCAACAAGCACCACTTTAATTGAGATAGTAAATTGTGTAAAGTAAACACCACGGCAGAAAATAAAACTAAGTCGATATAATCACTAATGCTAATGTTATGAAGACTGGTTTTTATGTTGTGTTAGTTTGCTTAAGACTTACCAAACGGTGATAAAAATGATGGTTACCAAAATAAACTGGTCCAACGGTGTTGGATGATCCGACATCCTATTAATATCTTAAACTGTCATTACCGAAATAGGCACAAATTGAACATCATAAATAGGTAATTTTAATGGTCGAAACGCCCGTGGATGCAGTAAGAGCCTGCTAAGGAATACATGCGGAAAATGGGCAGCAGCGTCTTTCCGTGTATCAACAACCCGTACTGCCAAGCGTGGTGAGTATGGCAACTACCCCTCATGCAGATCCATGAGGGAGGCCTGTGTTCAGTAATAGACGTTTTACGGCTGAAATGAATGGTCGAATAATCGGTTCAGAGTGCAAGCGCTGCGGTGGAGACGCGCCCTCACATTTGAAGCATCAGCTTCACAGCACGATTATTATATGAATCGTAGGCAGGATCGGATCAACGACCTCTGCTTTTTATAAGAAGGCTTTTAACGTTTTTACCTCGCGCGAGGCGGCGCGCGGCGGATGTGTTTATTGCGAGAAATTGTAGCGATTTCATTAGCATTCGTTCGATTGAATGCCCAGTTGATACAAAGATATGTTAGGGGTTTATCTCATTTTAAGAATGGTATAAAACGTCTTCGTGTGGAAACCTGTTCATAGGTGACCGAAAAACGTGTATTAAGGAAATCTTGCAGTTGACTTTCTGCAATTTGTTAGGGTTTATCTGTTGTAGTTACAGTCCCTACTCGTAGTTTCCCATTACCCATGACATTGTACCTTGTCATTCCGAGTGAAGACTAGTACCTACGTATTCGATTGTAAGATAATATGAAAAGTATATGTTATTCCAAGGCAGAAACATCGTACATCCCGTCCCTACTTAAATGCCAGACAAAAACGGTCCGCGCCATTTTATAATACCCCGCCTATAATTCCATAGTGGAGCGATGTATACTGGCTGGCAGGCGAACTACTTTGACCTACGGTTTCCTGGCGCAATTACGGGCTCCTCGCTATATTTCAGTGATGTATCGTCGAGGATAAATCCCGGGAGGCTGCGCTGACGGACGACGTCGCTAATTGACAGCGACACGCGCGCAATTAACGACACCGCACACCACGGGGGCTCTCGTCGGGACCCCCCCGGGAATGTGGACACATCGTATATTACTGTCTGTTTCTGAAAGAAAGAGTAGGTGATTTCATATTATCCGTTTTTCTGAATACATAAATCTAAGAGTGGCTAGTAGCCTCCCGGCAGTGGCTGACATCTGGACGCTGATGAAGAATAAATAAAATGAACATTTAGTTTTCATAGCACTAATAAATGTAAGTAGTAATTGAGGTTGTGCAAATACATTATGTGACAGACCAGTCTCAGTACGCTAGCCCAACTTACTCTTGACTTGAGGTGTTGTTTTTATTGACATGAGTAAGTTATGAAATATCTCTCGGAATGCACATTGCACCGAGTGGCGGGCGCTGCGCTGGGCGCGATATCCTCGCCGGCACCACTCCGTCTCCGCCACTCGCCACTGTCGCGAGCCATGGAAAGGTCGCCATCATTGGCTCGGCTGGACAGCTTCTTACATCACCATCAACATCTCAAAGCTCAACCAGTTGACCTCTTACGGCCAGACATAGGCATCCCCCATGAAGCACCAAGTACTGATCATGAGGGGGTAGTTAACATACTCAACACGCTAGGCACGCGGTTTGGCAAGCGCAGTACGGGATGGATGGGACACGGAAAACTGCACGCTGCTGCCCATCTTCCAGAGGTATCCCTTGACAGATTCTTACTGCATCTACAGGCAAAAGAGAACAGGAAACAGCACCCCACGGCTACATTATGACGTGCTATATTAATTTATAATATTGTTATATAAATTATATTCATTGAATACAGTCCACTGCGAATCACTGTGACCTATAATTTGTTTTATAACTTTACAGGCCTTTTAACCGACTTTAAAAACAAGGAAGAGGTTCTTAAGTCGTCGTTATTTTTTTATCTTTATTACCTCAGAACTCCGTCGTTTATGAACCGATTTGGCAAATTATTTTTGGGTTCGTATAGATTACATATAACACTTTGAATTAGGTCCCATTTTTTCAATACCCAACACGGGGCTACACTTATACACAAAAAACTTAATTTGAAAAGGTTTTTAACATGGTGCTCCTGTATTTATAGGGCATTCTTTTTCGCTTATTTTCCTTACTTGGAAAAATAGTTACCTGAAGCGCAGGAATTCGATTATGTGCTTTATTCAATTCATGTGTCTTGTTCTTCTTTAGTAAACTGACTATTCTATTTAGCTTTCTCCTCTATTAAATAAACACTTGATATCTTAGTTATGCAAAAAATAAACAACGGACAATAGAAATTAATATTAGAAAAAAAATAAAACCGGGCAAGAGCGAGTCGGACTCGCGCACCGAGGGTTCCATGGCATTTTTTAAAAAAGTATGCTAATTAGAGAGTTCGTCATAATTTTCCCGTAATCTTTACATACACTTCTAATAGAAATAAAAGTTTCACGGGTTTATCTCTGCAAACTTCGGAAATAAAGGGGGGGGGGGAGGACGGTCGTTTTTTCAAGATTTTTGTTATTAACTCAAAAACGATACAGCTTAAAGGAACACTTAAAACTGTTTAATAATGTGCAAATGAATGAATACCTTTCATATGATACCCCACACAACATAGTAACTTAACTTTAAAATTTTGAGATGCCTATCCGCCCCCCTGCAATTATAATAAGAATATTTTTAACATTTTCATATTGCAATATTAGTAAAAAAGTGTTATCTTTAACCATTTCAAATTTCAAGTCGTTAGCATATGTAATTCTCAAGATATCCACTTGTGACAGACAGACAGACAGAGGGATTCAATAAGGGTTCCTTTTTACCATTTTGGTCCGGAACCCTAATTATAAATAAAATAAAAATTAAAAAAATAAAAATTGTTTATTTCAAGTAAGTACTCATAACATTACATTTATCACAAATACACAATAACAATAAAATACAATTGAAAATAAAATAATAATTAAAAGGCAAACAAAAATTAAACAAAAAAATAAAAATAAAATAAATAATATAAAGTATTAGATTTAGATTATTAGACACCGTTATACCGACAAATATGCGGACACGGGGGACCATCAGCGACCGGGGCACCGCCCCTTAAAAAGGGTTGCGTGCAAATTTACCCAGTGCCTCATAAACGGAGAGTCCCACCTATCCGACAATGTCCTCAGAATGGTGTTGGGGCTGCCACGCAGGCGTTTCCAGAGCGACGCACAACGCTTTCTTATGATGGCGTGAAAGCCATCAGTGTGCGCCTCACTGAACATACCTGATGCACTGCAGAAACGTGGCAACCCCATCAGCACTCTAAACCCATTGTTGTATTGCACGCGCAGCGCGTTGTACGCCTTCTGCGTATAGGTAACCCACAGGCTGCCAGTGTATAGCGACTGACAGTAGGCTCTGAAGAGCGTCACCTTCACCTCCCTGGAACTGCGATCAAACCTGCGAGCTACCATGTTACATCGGACGGCCAACGCCCTGCGCTCTCTCTCAATGTCCTCATTATCCACTAGGTCCTCGTTGACCCAGTGGCCCAGATATTTAAATGTTGATACGCGTTTAAGAGGAGTTCCGTCTAGGGCGATGGGTGGTACGTTCACATAGGTCTTAGAGCTCGCCCTAAACACCATAAACACACTCTTATGTAGATAATAAAATTATAAGTGAAAGCGACCCGTGATGTTTAACGAATGAGAAGAAAACCATTACTTTCCCTAAAAAGAAGGAAATTACTTTAATATAAAACCTGAAATAAAAGTTGTAGACATAGACATAGTTGTACATAATATTATGTGTAAAAGGATGGATTCAAAGTATTATGAAGAAGTGTCGATGCATAAAAACGTTGAAAAACTAATTTTGTAAGCTGTTACACATTATAAACATTAGGCGCAGGTAGGGTTGAGAAGCCGTGTTGGCCGAGTGGTGTATAACCCCGACTTTCAATCCGAAGGTCGTGGGTTCGATACCGGCTGCTTAACGCGTGCTTTAACGGTGAAGGAATCATCGTGAGGAAACCCGCGACTTAGTTAGCTTCAGACGTAATGACCTGTTCTTTCCTCTGACTAATAGCTGACTAAGCTGAGAGGATGGTATAGGTGTTGGGCAAGCTTAATCCATCAAACAATGTCCCAGGCACTGCAGCGTCCCGTACAGCATGATTACCAGTTGCTGACGCTGTATAAATCATCTATAATAAATGCAAAGGCCTTACTTATTTTGTAGGTGCAGGTACATATGTGTGGTAATTGCCGGTAATATACGAAATGTCAACTGCTTTTACGACAATTTTTAGATAGTTCACTTTATCTAATTTACATTTAGCTGCTTCAAGGAGACTAACTAGCCTTTATATTGATTAATGAGCCCATTAAGATGTAGGATTAAGTACCGCTAGCGTAATCAAATACGGAGAATATGTGACTTTTCATAAACCTGTATCAAGCGTGGGCCTACCTACTCTATTCTATAAATCACTTAATTAACTTTATACCAGTAGACCAAATATAAAATACCAAATAAATTAAGCCAGGTGCGTGTTGGGCCACGTGCAATGTAAGGTTTCGTGGTTAACCGTGGACTTAGTTGTTAGAAGTTGGTGTACGTTTTTTTGCGTTAAGTGTTCCGGTATGTTTGGGAAGCCACATCACTTATTTGACGACTATTTCTCCGAAAACAAGAAAAGCTAGCTTAACATTTAAAGTTTTTCTAGAAAGTATGCTGGTTGAAACTAGATTTATATTTTTTTTAGATTTGTAAAGCTGCAAGCATCTAAGATGCTCGAAAAGAAGTTAAAAACTTAAATATTTCGCAAACGGAAACCTAGATCGAAAAAATGTCTTCTAATATAAGAATAGAAGGTCGTGGGTTCGATACCGGCCGTGCAACAATAGATTTTAGGAAGGTCTTTCGTTCCAGCCGCCTTACGAAAATCTTTCGTTCCAGCGGCCGACCAGTCAACACCTCAGCGTCTCACCTGATGATGCCTCGCGGAGAGGCGAAACACGTATCGTCATATACATAGGTTTGGGTATGCATGCTGCACTGACAACCTAGTTCTCCCTGCATGTGCATACTTAGCGGGTGGGAGGGAGGTGCTCCTGCATCTCCGCATAAGCGGAATTAAAACTAAATATTTTCATTGCATTTTATTTTTTTTATAGTAGAGAATATAATTTATTTTAGTGAAGAGTTCAAAGAAAAGGTAAAAAATCATTCTCAAATTTTTAGAAAAGTCTCTCATATTGCTGAGTTGCAGAATTAAAAACAGTGACAATAAAATTATAGCTACTTGGAAAATATTAAACAAAGAGTCTGGAACGGCAAGTAAATTTAACAACGAATTTAAATTATTTAATAAATATAATACGGCTTACACCACGTACCTAACTTATTATCACCTTGCTGACGTTAAGATGATAATAAGTTAGGTACGTGGTGGCAGTATTATATTTATTAAATGAATTTAAATTAAATTATAAACATACAAAAGCGATGAAGATGTAGCCCAAGCATTTGAAACTCTTTTTACTGACATTCCAGTTTCTACCACAAAGTCTTTAAACTCTTTTCACCTGATCGCCGAGTCCTTACTTAGCAAAAATGTACCTAAATGTGATAGTAATTTTAATTTCCAATATGTGGACAGCAGCGATATAGTTATAGCGTTTAAAACGTTAAATGCTAAGAAAACTGCAGATCTCTGGGGTATTTCTGTAAACATTGTAAAACCATCGGTAGACACAATCGCACCTGAGTTGACTTTTATATTTTTTAATGAATACATTGACTGTGGCGTATTTCCTGATCTAATGAAACGCAGTAAAATAATACCTGTATTCAAATCGGGCTCTAAATCGGACCCCACTAACTTTAGACCGATATCAGTACTTTTGAGATTGCATTATTCACCTCATAATAATCGGTAGTGACCTACGTCGTTTCATTTTGAACAAAAAAGAAATGTCATCAGCAAACAATACAATCTCATGATTATTTTTGACAAGATGAGGTAGGTCATTAATGTAAATAAAAAATAGAAAAGGAACAAGAATTTATCCCTGCGGTACACCCATTGTAACTACAGATCGCACAGATGGTTTTCCATTATCAAGTAATCCGACATTTAGTAAAATTTTGAAAATCTTATTTTAAATCAGCTATCTAAGCACTTTAACGACAACAAATTGAAGTATTTTTTTATTCTTGATTCTAGGACTAATACTCTCAAAGCCGGTAGTGATCTCAAAGACGGACAGACAGATAAAGCGAAACTATGAGGATTTCTTTGTTTTCTACAAAACCCTAAAAAGGTCCATTGGTCAGCCTTGACAAATGTTAATGGCGATCCCTTCGCTTTTTAGAAATGCGAGATATTTGGCACAGCACCACGTCGCCCCAAGCATGCAATAATATTTGTGTCGACTCTAAGATTATTTCCACAGCTATCCATTTGCACATAATAACCGTGATCCCGGTACTCCTGCGCAGCCGCGGACAGGCATTGTCGTAAATCCTGACGCATGCGGCCCCCGCTGCGCCCGCCGCGACCCGCCCGCGCCGGATTAGTCCCACGTAACAGTAACCAACTTATATTACCCGCGAATAGAACGAATACAAAAAAATCTTGAGCCCCGGGGCCCTATTTTTGAATTGCGTATAGAATTAAAAATAAATATTGCTGGACAATTCACATAGCATCCTCTAGCTCCAAGCTAAGCAGAGCTTGTGTTATGGGTACTTTTTTATTATTATTCCACAAAATGGAGTTTACTTAAATTAACACTCTATAAACCCTAGTGGACTTATTTCGAGTGCTAGGTATATTCAACTCAAGTAATAACTCGTAGTTTTCAACATTACTACTTGAATGATGTACTTATTAGATCGATATGTTTTATTATATGTAGAAAAACAACCAGAATGTCCTAAAAAAACATCTGCAGATCGTAAAGACATTTGTCCCAAGGCGGTAATCGAACCCGCAACCTTTTGCGTTGCAGGCGAACCTTTGCCCGCTGCGCCAGAGGTCGTCAAACGTACTCCTATGACGTATGATTCGTATGACTTAAATCAATGAGCTCGAATTCTCATAATTATCGTTGAAATGAAAAATGTCGTACTTTTTTAACGCAGTCGAACCGTTGGTTGAGACCAATGTTATGAGAAACGTGTAGTACGTTTTGGCGAAAATTTCTTCTTTTCCTAAAGTATATTTCTAAATTCCTCTTTTTCAAAAAAGTTACTTATCTAAAGCGAACGAACTCAATTATGTGCTTCGTTCAATGTAAATGGTCGTTTTCTTATTGACTAATCTACTTAGCTTTTAGCTCTATTGAATAAACCCTTATTGAATTTGACTAAAATTGCTTCTAATATCAAAAAAGCGAGTTCTCATCGCACAAGCGACTCAAAAATAGAGCCAAAGAGCAGCGCGCAGTATGACGTCATGCTGCGCCTCACGCGCGATGTATTTAGCACAGGACCGGCTTATGTGGCGTACACAAAGCGAGGCCCACACCCAGCAGTGGGTACCTGCGGGCTGTGGACGATGATGTTGATGATGATTTTGAGGTTTTGTATGGAGCGGAGTCGCGCAATCCGCAGATGTTCATTAGCGCGCTCGTGCGGCCCCCGCGGCGCGTCACCTCTCACACACAAAAACCTTTGAGTTATACATAGTCAAAGACAAAAACTGAAGTCATACAGCACAGGACATAACGGCACACTCGCCTCAAAATCATCATCATCATCATCATCATACTCTCAGACGTAGGGTTGTTGCCATATTTGCCACGCATGGCAGGCGGGTTGGCGAGCGCAGTACGAGTTGTTGATACACGGAAAGACGCTGATTTTTGTCTTTAGTCGTTCTATGCAAATGCAATGACACTGCAAACGTAGATTTTTTATGACTGGACACTACACAAGTATCAACCAGTAGTGCTGAGTTACCTAGCAAAGCTGGTGCTGTGGGAACTATATAATTGATATACAGGGTGTATTATAGTATGTGTACTAACCTGAAAGGGTTGGTTTCAGCCCATCAAAACAAGTAGGAAGGAAATAAAATCGCGAATTTGTTTTTTTTTAAATATTTTTTTTACCATTTTACTAGGTAATGTGATCTAAAATGGATTCTGAGGTCATCTTTCGTCGGAATTCCCATCTTTTATTTTTACTGTACAATATTCCTTTCACACCTTCGTCTCCTCCCTATCTCAAGGAACGATTTAGCTCTCTTCACCTTTCCCACTCCCTATCTATTCGTTCTTCTGAAACTCTTCAGCTCATGACACCTGTGCATAGCTCGTCGTACTACAACAAACCCTTTACCGTCCAGGCTGTTACCCTATGGAACGCATTGCCTGTATCCATCAGGCGTGCTCAATCGCTTCCAATCTTCAAATCTCTGGTTAAGGAACACTATTTGTCCTGTTGTCACTAGCTGCTTGATTCATTGACATGTTATTTATATAATTATTATTGATTCGTAGGTATCATATTATTTATAAGTTATATATTTAATATATCATGATAGAAACCCTATGTGAAGAGAGCGCAAAAGTTGGCTTGGAAATTAACCGGGATAAAACAAAGCTCATGACAAAGAGACATAAGGTACCAATGACACTGCAATCTACAAATCTAGAGTATATCAATGAATATGTGTACTTAGGGCACCTAATTACTTTCAGGTCTTGCACGGACCTTGAAATAGAGCGTAGAACCAAAAGCACCTGGCGCAAATACTGGGCAATGAAGGAAGTTTTCAAAAACAAATTGCCAATAAAATTGAAAACCAAGGCCATGGAAACATGCCTACTGCCCTGCCTCACCTATGCATGCCAAACATGGACATTGACTGCTCAAAACCTGAATCGCCTTAGGGTTTGCCAAAGAGGTATAGAAAGAAGCTTTTTAGGTCTAAAGCTAAAAAACAAAATCAGGAACACTGAAATAAGAAGAAAAACAAAGGCTAAAGACGTTGTCCAAAAAGTTCTAAAACTTAAATGGAAATGGGCGGGACATATTCAGAGAATGGAAAATGATAGATGGTCCAAAACAATAATGAATTGGTACCCAATACATAAAAAACGAAGAAGAGGAAGGCCCGCTAAACGATGGGATGATGATATTGTGAAAGTGGCAGGCAAATCTTGGAGCAGGGTTGCTCGAGACCGAGAAAAATGGAAAGAGCTGGAGGAGGCTTTTACCGCTGAAAGCGGTCCTTACATAGAAAACTCTAAAATACAAAGTCAAAATAGCAATTAATTTATTATAAACTAAGTCTTAAGTTACATATGTAGATAGATATATTCAAATACTGTGTAAAGAAAATAAAGCTTTTTTATTTTATTTTATTTTATTATATTTAATATATTATAGTTATTATGTACGTAGCATTTCAATATAATTTATGTATGGTATATTTGTAATTACTTTTAACGTGCACCAACTAACCTCTTGTCGTATTTTTACAATCCAATCCATCCCAAGGTTGCCTGGTAGGGCTCTTTAGCGATAAGGCCGCCAATTGTCACTATGTTTTCCGTGTTTCTCTTGTTAATTATGTTTAGTTTTAAGACGTGCAATAAAGTGTTTTATATCTGTCTTATTACCTATATAGCAAACCTACCGCTCGCTACCTTCAACTTGTTTCGCCTCAGCCGTCTGCAGACCACCTGAGCCTCGGAGGATCACCGCACAAGTAGACTAGCCGTAGATAGGCCGCTGTGACTGGTAATCCTAATGGGCGCTGCGCCGGCGCCGATTACTGCGAATCAGCTTGATTAGCCACATTACGCGTTCCACGCCGGCTGCGGCAGCGGCACTGCATTCGCAATTCTCAGCTTCATCTTACCTAATTAAAATGTACAAGTGTTACCTGCTGTGTACCTGTAACATGATGTAAATACGAGTACCTGCTTAAATCTCTCGACAAGCTTTTTCATCACATAAAATGTGTAAAGACGTTTTAAGTTGACATTAAACTTTAATGGAAAATGTTTATTTTATTATTTTTAGTACGTTTAAATAAAAGCTTGTTTGTTAAAAAGTTTTTTTTTGCTTATAATTTATTTTTTACTTGTTAGATATCACTGGACAGTTGGTTTCTTGTCTGTTCATCTCATGTCCGCCATGTTGGATTTAGAGTGATATATAATTTTTCGATTAACTCTCAGCAAAAACTTTTATGTGATATCCTAAAATAACTAGTCCGCCATCTTGGGTATTCTGCCATATAGGATTTAGAGTGACGTTATTTCATTTTTCGAATTAGTCCGCCATCTTGAGTATACCGCCATGTTGGATTCAGAGTATCGTTATTTAATTTTCGAACTATTCTCAGCAAGCCCTTTGATTTGATACCCATATTACAATATGGAGTCCATTAAAAATAACTAGTCGGCCATCTTGGGTGCTCTGCCATGTTGGATTCAGAGTGACGTCATTTAATTTTTTGAGTTATTCTCAGCAAGCCCTTTCATTTGATACCCATTATTATAGAAGTACATTAAAAATAAGTAGTCCGCCATGTTGGATTCAGAGTGACGACCATGCATTGTCATCCAAATAAAACATGTATACAAAATTTCAGCTCAATTAGTTGAAGATATCTGCTTCAAAATTGAGTTGCAAGATTCCACCAACAAACATATAATAGTTACATACATACAGGGCAAGCTAAATAAAAGCTTGTAAAAATTGTGCATATGCAACAGTGTTTTAACTGCGAAGGAAAACATCGTGAGGAAGCCCGCGGTTTAGTCATTTTCAGACGTTTAGTCAACTAGAGGACTTGTTATTTCCTCTAGTTGACAGAGAGGATGGTGATAGGTGCTGGGCAAGCCTAATCCCACTAAGAAAGTCTCAGGCACTGCAGCGTCCCGTAAAGCATGAATACCAGTTGCTGACGCTGTATAAAACACCTTTATTAGATGTAATGACCTTACTGGTATTATTCAAGCTAAAAGGACAGATTCAGCGGAGTCATCATGATTCTTGTAACAAAAGCTGAGTGCGTTCAAGGAGCGAAAAAACATAAAAATTAGCACCAATTAAGAGCACTGACTAATTAGGCCTCGGAGCCCGTTGTGATATCTTCAATGAAGAGGAATGTTTCAAAGTATAGTGAATAATTTAGTGAGAACGATTACTCATCGTATTGTGTAGAGATAAATAGGAGTTAAGAGTTCGTGCGTCGCCGGCGCACATGTCATGAACATGCTAAACAGGAGGGTCCTCCAGCAGTGTCTGCACCATGAGCTGTCACTGTTAGATCGCCTGCCGTTACTACAGTGTTACTGTTACGTTACTATGACATCTATAAGATTTGTAACTTATGGTAGGTACCAAATTCTAAGCACATGAAGCCCAAACTACAGTAGCTGTAGTATTATAGGTTACTGCGTGTTTTTTAGTACCGAACTTGTACAGCGCCTCTAGCAGATAGTTCGGTACTCCAGTGAGTCGCTAGCGAGTATAGATTGTGAAAACTCATGGTAGACCTACTGGTCATGCAAAACAGGTGGGTCCAACTGTTTGTCATGCTTTGCAGCTTTGCAGTGAAACTTCTCGGAAAGTGACGTACATCAAATTCAACACTTATTTATTCACTACGTGCCTCTAATGTAGCTCAGAAATTGTAACAATGAATAGAAGTAAAAGAGTGAGGTTTTTTGTTCGCTTCTTTCCTTCACTTGGAAAAAACAGTTATCTGAGCGAACGAATTCAATTATATGCTTTATTCAATTGAAATATGTCTTGTTCTTCTTTGTAAATTTACATGATTCTTTGTAGTGTTTTGCTCTATTGAATAAACACGTCTTATGACTTTGACTTTGAGATATGGCTATCTCGGCGATTACACTTGGCTAATAAAGATACCACTTACATTAAATTACACGGAACATTCTAATTTGTCACTTTACGCGAAAGCTGCTGAGCAGGTTGGGGCACATAATGAATGTCAAGTTAGTATTTAGTAGATTAGTTATTAACGGACTGCTAGCTGCTAGTCCTCGGTGACTCAGCGCGGATCCTTGACGTCATGGGTACCTTCGCCCCCCCCCCCCTCCCGAAATATACCGCTGGCAGCTCTAAGTACAACATCACCAAATATTACTCACGCATGCCGGCCCGATGCTTATCACGACTGGTATTATAAACGCCATGGGTTTCTTAATAAACTGACTACAAATAACAGTGTTCAAATGATTATATTGAAATAATCTTTATTGGTAGCGGTTTTCGCTGGAAAAGCTATGATTCTACGATTATCTTTATTGAATAACATGTTCATGACGATTATGTGCATAGGCTTTGATGTTCTCACTGTGGATTTAAGGTAGACTCGCGACATCTGTCGGTCAACACTCGCGAACTGTCGTATGGGAGTTCAGTGACCGTGTCAATTAACATGATGTGCATTGGTTGGGGCCTTATTCGTTGATGATAGAGTTGATAGTGGCGTGTGTGGCGATGAAGTGGAGGCAGCGTGTAATCGACGCGTTAAATTGGGCTGCGGCGTTAAACGCGGGGAAGCGGAGCCGCCGGCACCAGCACGCCTCCAGCGCAGTGCCACGAGGACAGCTGCACTACTCCATTCAATCTAGGATCTAATTCTAAGGAGACCAGATATGCACTGAACCTAACTGAGTACACCCCCACACCAACGCCAACGCAATTGTGTTTCCCATTTGTTTTTATTGGCATGGGGAAAATCTTCTGTAAACAGATACCATGCTGCATAAGGGCAAAGCATGGTTATATCAAGGGGTTCAGATTCCTCTTAAATAACTGTAGTTAAATTGAGGAAAATATTATGCGTGTCATTACTTACACAATTGAACTTATCTTGAACTAGCGACCCGCCCCTGCTTCGCACAGGTGTACGGATGAACCGATCATCATAATGAAGAATTTAAAATATGGTTTTCCAAAGTCGTAGAACATACGCATTCAAACAACGAATTAACTCAAAATTCACGTTTTCTTAGATATTATCAAAAAGTGAAAAAAAACGGCCGGGAGCATCTTTACAGTCTAACAGCCAGGTCAATATGACAAGTATAAAGGAAATAGAAGGCTGCCTTTATATTATTAACTGGCATAGACAAGTCGATTCTGGTACACTGGTCATATTCAGTATTGCACCAGCTCTGCTTAAGGTAACACTGTTGTATTTTTGTGTGTAAGGGAAATATTAGGTAAAACGTCGATATTTTACTAGAAGCTAACTATTTTATTATACAGTATGATGAAAAAGACAGTGTTGAATTTGACGTTATTTCTAAATATTTCACACTGTCACTATTTTTAAATATCCGCATCTATCGTCTAGCATATTTAAGACTTGATTCTCTTTTGCAGAAATTATTTCCTACAGTTTTGCGCACTTTTTCAGTTTGATGCAGTTTTGTAATATAAGGCAACCGCAACACTTGAGTAATTAAGTATTAAATCGTTATTACAATATTATTATTGCAGAAACATTTTTGTTTTAAGAGTTGGTTCTATATAATATTATAAGTATTGCCTAATATTTGAACTTGTAAGAGTTATTTCTATTAACCGTAAAAATGTGATATCATTTTAATGGGACTACAGTCGCCAAGTAGGTAAAACCAATAATTAGCTAGTTATTTTCTAGAACGACAGGCACGAAATATGTAAGGATCAATAATCAGATCGCTTTATCTAGTTAAAATCACCATATGGCAAGATTTTGTCTAATGAAAATGACAAAAATTAGAATTTCACTAATGTAAAGAACACAAAATAATCACATTTAATAGAAGATCTAAACAGCGTCAGTCGGTATCGAACCCACAATCTTCCGATCAAAAGTGGGGTATACAATACTGCCAAAACAGCTTTTTTAATGACATAAGTAATAAAAGTGATTCTACAGGTTGTAAGAAGCCATGGCAATCTGTATTATTAAGGGGGAATAAAATACGAACGTGTAGGTTTCACTGATTAAAACCACTGATTGGTTACTTTGTTTTTGATTGATTTTGATTAAAGGATGTTTAAATAATATGCCCTGAATTTTATTATAAAATCCCTAGAATCAGAAAACTCTTGTATTTTTAAGGTATCGCGATCACAACACAATTATTAAAATACATTTATTTTATCCGGGTATTGACCGCGTTGATCAGAAAACTCTATTAACATTACTTTATTTAAATATCTCCGAATTTATTTTGAAAAGATAATACAAATTTGAATTAAAACAAAATAATTTCTTAGTATTTTTTGTTTTCTACTTTGAAACTGCAATAAATCTTAATCTTTACCCCATGAGTAAAATATTGTATTTTAAAACTGAAACAATTAAAACTACTACATAAACAGCAACATTGAAATTTATTATAGAGTGAAATAACAACGAACTTTTTACAAAGAGTTAAAATTAAAAACATTCCAATATAAAAAGAAAGTATTTATTATAACAGAACTATAACCTGATAATTACTTAATCCATTAAAACATCCAAAATTAGAGTAGCCATCATATTCGAATTATGATTATATTCAATTATTATTATCGATCTATGAAGTGCACTGTACAAAACAGCAAAACTTTAAATGCGTTTTCACAAAAAACGTAAATTTTGAGTTAATTCGTTGTTTGGATAAGGGTGCGATATACATATATTAACACCACGTTGGTTGAAATAGCTTCGCAAGTAATGCATGCTTCTTAATCAAAATTTAATATAAAAAAAAATATTACGATATTATGTTATCCATAAAAGATAGACATATGCAGTCACGGACTTTTATTGTAGACCATTTAGAGACAATTAATTCTTTCATACATCACTTGCACCTAACTTCAATGGTTTACGCGGCGCACGCCAAAACAACTCCCAGTCTAATTTTCCGAAAACTTCAACAATCTTCATCGTAGTTCAGCGAATTTACACCAAACCTCAATGAATTTTACTGCTAAACCATCTCCTTGAAACACTCTATTCTTTAGAAGAAACCGCATCAAAATCCGTTGCGGAGGAGAAGAAAGCAACAGACAGTCAGACAGACGCGGGCAGCGACTTCAATTTATACTATATAGAGATCATATTGTAATCAATGCAATAAAATTACAATAATTGACATACACGAAATATCATCATTAGATATCAGCTTTCTTTAGTTTGGAAGTTATATTTCTGATTGGCGAGCTCCATCTCGTGACTCAGCTGCGACATCTGGTCTGCGTGGCGGTAGAGGCAGTGCTGCGAGCGCACACAATATCATGTGTTACGGTTAATTGCTGCTACCGGTTTAACTTTGAAGTTTCTCCAAATTACCACGCGGACCGTTACCTGGAGCCAAGGTAGTGTTTGTGAACTACGCTATGTGTTATATATGTACCATGTGCTGTCAGGTCAGTCGCGGCGGTGAATAATGCCCGTATCATTCCGTAATGCAATGTTACGGTTCAATTATCGCGAATTCCTTCTGTAACTTTACAACGATCCATTAATCAAATGTGCGAAAGCTCTCAGGGGGGGCGTGTGATTACGTTCGGAGATTTTAAGAACTAGTTCTTTAATTCAAGGTAATAATATTTTCTTGTTCTGTTCCATCTCGCCAGAGAGAATCACGTCCATCTTCGGAATTCCTCGGGAGCAGCAAACAATGGTGCTCGGTCGTCCGCGGCCATTGATTGCGCGCAATCAGCCGACAATGCGCGCCGGTAATTGCGCCTAATCCTCGCTCGTTCCTGGACAATTAGCGCGCATGACTCGCCCGGCCTGCGCCCGCGCCGCGCTACCGAACTGGGTGAACTCACTGGGTAAATCATCATTGTGTACTCCGAACGAGTCATTTTAATCACTGCCTGCCGGACAGAGTATCACACAGTCATTATCATCATCTAAGCAGCAGGACGTCCACTGCTAGAAATAGCCCTCCCTCATGGATCTCTAAGCACTGATCACGAGGGTTGTTGCCATGCTCATCACGCCTGGCAGGCGGGTTGGCGAGCGCAGAACGGGATATTGATACACAAAGAGATGCTGCTACCCATTTTCCGGAGGTATCCTCTGGCAGATTCCTACTGCATCCACGCAAGAGAGGCGGGGCAGCATTCTACTGCCGGCGCCCCACGGCAATCTAATAGAAACGCACCGCATACTAGAACCATATCCGGTAATCCTGCGGTCTACGGCTCGCTTACTTAACATTTCAGCAAAAAGTTATGCATGGTTTTAAATGATACGATCAGAATAGGAATGTAAATATTGTGACCTTTGCTGTCCATCACCGCCCGCCATGCTCGCAATACAAGCGTGGCGTGTATTGTGCGTGCTATCTACATCGCGCCGAGATCAAGGCTCCGATGGGGTGCACCTCCAAATGTCATTCTCACGAGGCGAGTGGCGCAAGCGCACCCGCAACGTGACCGACACACGGACATGATTTGTGCAAATTATACGTAACAAAGTCTATGCTCATATTGATACTACGAGTTTTCCTTACCATTATCGTTAGTTCAATCGAATTAAACCTCAGAGTGCGACTTAATCACGGTATGATGATCCGAAACTCCCACGAAGCTCGTCATTTCCATTAATTTAAATGAGCTCATGTGTCCCATATCCCTTAACATGTGCTTATGAGCACCAAATCTGCTATTTAGATACTATGTACTGCGTTAATATTTGTAAATCAGGAACTTAAAGCGCGGTATCTTCTTTCGTGCCGTTAGCAGCCGTCAGGTGTCGCTCAGCTCATTATACCGACATTCGATATAAAAAGGTCTAAACTCATAAGGTAATAAGGCTTTATCAACAGGTTTGGAGACTCGGCTTGGAGCGGGTCCACCGGCCGCGGCGTGGGCGGCTGCAATCTCATTTATCATTAACCAAATTGAGAGCAGGATTTTTTTGTATAGGTACGTGTCCGTCATGAAATCCGACTGTTATTAAATTACCCAAATAAATGTTTAATTGGTGCTTATCGAGTCGGGTTCCTTAATAAACAATTAATGCTACATGCAACAATTAATGTTACAGATACTTTTTCAAAAGAAAGTATTGACTTCATAAAGCTTGAGCTTTATTAATAAGCGAACCGAAGGTCTTGATAATCAAGGTAGATATATAATATGTTGTAAAGGTTTTAATAAATAAATGATTTTATTTAATGTTTGATTTGAAAAAAATCATTTCATTCAGTTCAACAGTTTTACACTGTTATAACTTTACGTAATAACTTGATAAAATCTCAGAAACCGTGGTAACGCCGGCGTGGAGCGCGTGGTTAGATCAGAGAGCCGGCTGCAGCAGAGGTCTGGCGTGGTGGCTGCGGTGCGTGGGCGCAGGACTATCATTACCCGCGCATTCGTTATAATGATACTAAATCAGAGCGGGGGATTAATTCGCTAGTTGAAAGTGCTCGGGCACAATTACTCTTGCAAAATATAGTCTGCCTTGTATCGTACTTATGAGAGTTGTGTAATCTAATGCATGTGATACGTGGTCAGTTCGTTTCTAATATACTTTTGAGTTAATCAAAATCAACTATATTTTGTCCCTGTATGGCTCAA
Organism: Pasiphila rectangulata; assembly: GCA_963082625.1. Lineage (NCBI taxonomy): Eukaryota > Metazoa > Arthropoda > Insecta > Lepidoptera > Geometridae > Pasiphila > Pasiphila rectangulata. The sequence continues at coordinate 18,347,888 of OY720254.1, forward strand.
ATAGAAAGTTACAGACTGTATGTTTATATTTTAAGCATTTATCATCATCATTTCAGCCTTCAACATCTTTGAACAATAATATACAAACGAAACAAAAAAATATATGTATATGCCAGTCAAGGAATAACCGACCATAAGCTTGTAGAATGACGAGCTTGTAGTAGTCGTGGGGTGCCGGCAATAGAATGTTACCCCTCCTCTCCTACCCGTGGATGCAGTATGAGCCTGCTAAGGGACACCTCCGGAAGATGGGCAGCAGCGTCTTTCCGTATATCAACATCCCATACTGCGCTCACTAACCCGCCTGCCAAGCGTGGTGAGTATGGCAACTACCCCTCATGGAGATCTATGAGGGAGGCCTTAGTTCAGTAGTGGACGTTTTACGGCTGGAATGATGAAGCTTGTAGGTAAATGTTTAAATAGAATACAAAAGAGGTTTTACATTATAATATTGGATGAATCATATAAACGAAATAACTCTCAAAGCCGTTAGCTGTTAATGAGCTGTCGCAATCTCAATCAGAGTTTTAATTATCGATTAATTCGAATAAGTATTACGATCAAGTCATTAATGTGAGCCGGAATTACTAATTACAACTACACACACGTACCAGCTCCACAGCCCCGCCGCGCCAGGCGACCAACTGCGGGATGCTCTAGCACATCTAGTCTTATAATTTGTTAGGTACGAGTGGGTCATAGACTATGTAGCCTAGTAAAGGATAACGTGCGTTTCCGCTATAAAATATTTTTTCTCACGATTTGAGTTGGTGGTCGCGGGCGGTCGTCATTTTCATCGCATTTTTTCCCTCAAATGCAATAATAAATGCGAGCGGAACGCTACGCGTGGTGAGACTTCCCACCATTTTATTATCTCATTAGTGTGAAGAATGTCTTTATACCGCGTCGCGGCCGCGGGACATACTTCATTACGCACTGTAATGGCGCACATAAACTCCTATATTTCATCTCACCATGTACGCAAATAAACTCTCTTGAGATTCACTGCAGCAACCATTGCGGACTTTGCTAAAGCATTCAACCGAGAATGCCACAGTTGTACATCAATGTATAGAGGCTCCAGGTAATGGTATCGCTCGGCAGTGCATTTCGTAGTAAGAAGCCATTACCAAAAGCCCTCGAGGCTAGAAGGGTGGTTCTGCGCAGTGAAGTGGCGGCGCGGTGCGCAGGTGGCTCCCTCAGGGTGCGCTACTGGGACCCTGATTGTATCGCTAAAGTGAATTGCACCTCGTTTGTCTTCACCATGTTATTATCGACGCTTGTCTGTTTACTGAACGTCTGATTTTATTATCATAATAAAATTATTCGATAAGCTGGTCAGTTATGATAAAGGTTGCCTTTGGTTTTATTATACTAACTATAGGGACTAACGTTACGACAACTAGTCTTGCAAAAGTACGGAGAGCGGTAAACATTGGTTTGCGTTGTGTTGATGGAGTGTTATGTATGTTCGGCCGACGGTTTGATTGCTTGCACAAGCGATTCTGTCTAAAACTGTGACTACAAAGGCAAGGAATCATGATTGAATTACATGAATACGCCAAACGGAGAGTAATCGTAAGTGATTGTGAGCTTTTGTAACGTGGTTCACACGCTCGCGCCGCAGGCTGGCTGCACCGCGCCCGTGGCGTCCCCGCTCGCGTCTCGCCCGCGCCCCGCCTGCGCCCCGCCCGGCCCCGTCACGTGTTCACAGATTGCTGCGCTATTTTGGCGTTGTGTAACTATCATGGCAATTTGCTCGGAATCTGTCATTTCAATTTTGCCCTTAATTTGAATTATAGACTGAACTTTGAAACAATCACAGCGCCCGGGACCGACACAATCTGTTTTGAATTAAATTTAATAAGCCTCTGGTCATTGCATTATTTTAAGTTTATAATTTTTTACATTATTTATAGATCGTATTCAATTTCTTAATTTAAAATGTCGCCTCGAGACATAATGATCGCTGTGGTAACGAAAAGTAACATTCAGAGTTCTATGGAAGCCATTCGGCGGGACGCGACGGGACGGCGCGGGGCGGGGCGGGGCGGGGCGCGGCGCCCACGTGCCACCGCTCTTCTTCGCCGAAGAAGCCGAACACAAACATAATTATGAAAACATTCAGATATTATATTGTCTCAATAAACCTCCGTTCGCAATATCATTTTGAGAGAATTTATTGAAGTAGAGATACAACATTCAATCGATTAGAAAAGGAATCAATTTTGGAAATGTTATTAAAGTCAGCCGGATCGCTTTCCAGAGACTGATAATCATAAGAATTATATTGTTTTGATTAGAGTAAATGGTTTATTGATATTCTAAGCGATGTTTTATCAAGTTCACCCCTAGTAACACGAGCGGCGCGCGGCGGGCCGCATACACGCTCACAATATTTATAGAGTAGGAAATCAAATTATTCTTAACAACAAAGTGATATCCCCAGAGTAATTAATGTAGAGCTATTAACGGGATTAATATCAAACTGTTTTATGCAGAATTTTTGCAAATTTCTGCAATAATTAATGAGAATTATTAATTTAAAAGCAATTAACCAGTTCTACCTACTTTCACCGTGGTTTTTAGCCGCGTGTAGGTCCAACACACTTCTTCACCTACTTAGCACTTGTTCCAAATGTACCCTTCTAATGAAAGCCATGTCGCGGTTGGTTCTGGTGCGGCATACATATACGTAGGGTTCGTATTTACAAGCGAATTAGAGGGATATTGCAATTTCCTAGAGTGGTGAGGTTCGTTTCTTTGTAGGAGCTAGAGGTGCAACAGGCAATAAAGATGCTTGTATTTTGTTAAAGGCTCAATGGTGTCACAACAAAATATCTCAATCATATCACATATTAATGGCAGTTTTGGAATAAACATAACTAATAAGAGAACCATAACAATCGAAATTCTCGACGTTGTAATCCGAAGCGATAGCACACGGCTCACGGGCCTCGGGTTGGGTTTATATTTACAGTAATGGTGCTATTACCATAACTTGTACGGATCCCCTTGGAAAGTAATTGTTGAGAGTTTATTTAGACAATATCGAGGCAAGTGGACGTGAGTTGTGAATGTGCGGCGCCGCTGGTGGAGGGCGAGGTGGCTTCCGCGGCATTTACTCATACTGTTATAAATACATCATATGTCATACTGTTATGACGGTTTTACAACTTCACCAGAGTTTTTCATTTCGGTTACAGTTATAGGGCGAGGTTGAGTCAACGTGCTTTCTTATTTTTCTGTATTTGGATATTTTTGGTATGTCTGTTGATACTTCATTTTATTTGTTGATTTGATTCGTTAGTATTGTAATGACGTAGCGAATGGCCGTAGAATTGCCTCGGTAACGAGCAGCGGGCCGGTGGTCTGCGGCCGTGACGGGACTCAGGCAATACTAATTTCATTCTCGATTCCCAGATTTGTTGGCATGTAATCTAATTTATTTAGTCCGTGGACCCCACGCGGCCCGCGACGCGGCGCGGCGCTGCAGCACGCCATCTGTAGACAGCATACGTTTAATTAGTGAAGATTAGATAGGTAGATGGAAAGAAAAATATTCAAAGAAGAAATATTTACGTGGAGATAACGAATTATTAATAAGATGGTGATATTCTGATACTTGTATTGACTTAATGGAAAAACTATAAAAGATGAGTCCCTCATAAACTTTCGAAACATTCTTAATGCATCATCAGCATTAAGAATGATTTCGAAAAAAAATCAACTTGACTATAGTTGCTGTGCATTTTTATTTCGAAGTGATTTATCTACAATGATCTTTGTCAAAATATTGATTTATTATGAATATTGCTGTCTTCTTCAAATAAATTAAATAAAAATGTGAGGAGTTGCAGTACTGGTTGAGATGTACGGCTTGAAAGGAGCGGCGTGAAGGCCAGAGCGTGACGCGGCGGACTGCTGTCGAGCGCGGCGGAGACGGCGCGCTCGACACGCCGCTCCCGATCCGCTGTGACAACTACAAATTGGTATCGATGACCACTCGACACCTCGCCACCGAGCCACCGAGCTACCGAGCCTTCTGGCTCAAAGGACCGCCCGTAAATAAAACATAACGACACCATCGCCAGCCGCGATCGGAACTAAACCTTTTATTACGATGAGCGTGAAATTGTCATGGACACGCTGAAGCTATGTTAAAGCCCTCTCAGCTACGCGGCTTGAGAACTGAATAGCCTGTAGTTTTTCATAAACATAATTCGAGAATCGGATCGTCGATTGACCCCGGATCCCGCCATTAACCTCAGCATCGGGACCGGACCAGTGAGCGACGGCGAGCGGAGCGCGTTGAAGTCTTTTGTTCTGGCGGCGACTTGTAGATAATACAATGCCAGTGTTTGTGAGTATTGTCCGTTTGTTTCACTCTTTGTTTAGAGTGCGCTGTGGGGCGCACTGGCCAATCTTAATTTGGTGGTACAGATGGGACAAAAACCTTAATCCCAAGTATAAATAACATGTCATGCTATTTTCGTATTAACCTTGACATTTTAAGTAAATATGCTGCGTGAAGTTAATAACAGTGCTTGAAGACGTTCCATGTTTTATTTTTATGTTATTAAACCGAAGCGAAAGTAAAAATTAACATTGTGCTGCGGTAGGTACCTTACCAGGTAGTGCGGTGTTTACCGCAACTGCGGGTCGGGAACGATGCCGCGCCGCGTCGTGCCGCGCAGCCCCTCATTAGTCAATTACGAGTGGCCGCGACTGTACGCTATCTATAATTGAGATCGATCGCCGCTCTCGGCCCGAGGAGGCTCTCACTCGGCGCGCGCGCCGCAACCTCACTGCAACCCCCCATTCCGCCTAAACCGTGGCCGAGGACCTCGACACTATCTGAGGCCTAACATGATTTATAAGAGATCATTTCAGAAAGTTGTGTTACCTTCAAGAAAGAAAAATCAATTAGTGCAGAGCCGGTATCGAACCCACGATCTTCAGACCTTTTTATTTCTTGAAAAATGAATGTGCACATTTAACACGTACTTCAACGGTGAAGGAAAACATCGTGAAAACCCGCGGCCTAGTCAGCTCAGACAATATATCGAAGCTGACCTGTTCTTTCCTCTGACTAGTAGCTGACTAAGCTAGGACGTTAGTATGGTCGCTGGGAAAGCCTAGTCCATCTAACAATGTCTCAGGCACTGCAGCATCCCGTACAGCCTGATTATCAGTTGCTGACGCTATATATCATCTATAATAGATGTAATGTCCTTAATTGCTTACTTTGTTTTACCTTAATTTGTCTTAAGTCTCTCAATATTCCGGTACACCAACAACACACAAACTGACGAGCTGTCCTCGTTGTTATGGTTTTCAAAATCAAAACATCCAACAGATGACAATGGTCCTGGCTGACAACCGGAACTATCCCAAGTATCAGAAATTACAAGAACTTGTTGGTTTTGGGCCCAAATGGTCCAAAAATGTTATTCATGTCATGCATCTGCATATCATGAAAAAAATGCGGAGCTGGCGATTGAAACCAATATGACCAGTATCTGAGCTTACTGTAGTCAATAACATTCTGCGCTACAAAGCTTGTAAATCGTTAATTTCTCTAAATTTTTACTCTTACTTTAATTTCCTATAATATATCCACAACCAGGCCAGTGTGTGCGCTCCTCTATCGCGCTCAGTCCACCATTTAATTCGTGGTTGTTGCGCGGAGAGCCGACCGCGCTGTACGTACGGTGTAGTAGTAGGTAGGTAGGTAGGTATGGCTAGCACGACCGGCCCGATTATTAACCAGCTTTGTTTGGATGCAATTTTAGATAATCTCTCCGACACGACGAATTAACCATCTGGCTAGTTCGCCCAGTTCCGGACTCGCCGATAACCAATAGATCTGATTTGGATAAGTACACTTTATTGGTACTGGGAAGTCAAACGCAATTTGCTCAAACATTTTGAATACAACTAAGGCGTCCTTTCTCTCCACGTAGCCACAGACGTAGTAACACGCCACGTAGAGCCGTTAGGAGAAATAAGGGCGTTATAGAGGGCTAATAAGCTAGTTGAATTCCTGTTACCGCTACTTGGTGGTGAAAATATCACTTCGCATGTAGTTTTACAGCGCAGGTAACTGGCGGGTACATAAATAAATTGGTTAGAAGTAATAACTTAATTTCAAGCTCATTAATCGCTCTGTGGCCTTAATGCAGCGCTTTCACGCCTGTTCCCGGAGTGACGTGATGCATGCGCCTGCACAGGAATACTTCGGAGCAGGATCCCGGGCGGGGCGGGGCAGGGGAAGCGGGAGGTGGACAGGAGTATCGACCCATCAAACTGTCTCGTCGCGAAATGTATGTTTTTTGAATCCGGTTGCCGTAGGGATGCGGTGGCGCCGTCCGCGGCGCGCAATCATAGCCAACGCAAGATTCTTTCCAATTGACAATTTGTTTTCTAAATTAATATTTATATTAAAGTTTTATGTTCTATAAAAATGTCTCGTGTATACTTAAAAGGTAGGTATTGTGAATCATTAAAAATAATGTATTTACCATTTCAACACCGTCAGCACATCATCATCATCATCATCATCATCAGCCTTTATCGACCCACCTGCTGGGCATAGGCCTCCCTTTGATTTTGACATTCGCCTCTGTCATAAGCTATTCTTAGCCAGGTGCAACCCACGGTCTTCCGAACATCGTCAACCCATCGGGATGGTAGACGACCCCTTTTTCTGTGCCCTTCTCTCGGCCACCATTCAGTCAGCGTTTTCGTCCACCTGTCGTCATTTCGTCTGGCCAAGTGTCCTGCCCATTTGAGCCCCATTATTCGCTCGCCGACATCCTGAACCTTAGTCCGCTTGCGAATTTTGACGTTGGGGACGCGGTCTATGAGTGCGATGCCGAGCCTGGCGCGCTCCGTGTCCATGCGCTCCGTCAGCACAGTACAACAATATTGTCACCGTGTATAACAAAATTGCCACGAGCATTTTTAACGAACACCAGTGTTTGATGTTTGTTAGTGCCAGCACGTGCGCACAAAGTGCCTGATGTTCGAGTTCGCCATGGTTTGGTTCACTAGTGCGTACAACGCCGAAGCGCGACAATTACAACTTTTCGTCAACCATTGCTTCAGATAAATAATTGCTTACAGATATGAAAATCTTCTTGGTTAGCAATGAGTCGTTTTCAGTAAAAAAAAGAAAAAAGTGTGTTTACAAAGCCTAGATGGATGAGCTGGCAGGCGAAGAATGCAAGTTTGTCAAGGATTCATGATTTTGTCATTGTCAAATTGCGTTTTCTACCAGCCATCTATAAGGTTCAAGGGAACTATTTTTTTTATTTTTTTTTATTTTAATGAAAACGCCTCATTAACTAAGTCCAAAGTAAAATCGTCAAACGTACTTGAAACACTAAACCGCTCCATATCCCGCGCACAGGCTAGGCTGGAGACCACTTGCTGGTCTCACCGCGTCACATCACTAGGCGCAAGGAACTCGCGACTCATTCTCCTCGTATTTCCGGCGGCGGCTGCGGGGCGGGGAGGGGGGAGCAAGTGACAATTAATGCCATGTTCTTAGAACACACGCTATCGGCTACATCAGCTGTGTTCTACCTAAGCTAATTTATTCGCCGACAAACACTTTAATGAGAGCACTCAAAATTGTCCGACGATGAGAATGACTGAAGTCGTCGGCGGCCACATAAACAGATTATCTCCGAGATTTGGTGTTTATTGCCCTATTTTATGGTTGCTCGATGAACTTCTCATTTTATGTGCTATTGCATATTTGTGAGAAGGTTTAACTGAACGGTAGTAGGTGTATCATTAGTTTATACTTTAAGCTTTTATTAACACGACTAAGTACTTAAATCTATGGTTGCTCAAACCGACATTCATTTCAGCGGGTCCCGACATGGGTTCTGTAGCTTAGCGGTCAAAGCACCTAAAAAAAGCGCTTAAGGAACCGTCAAGTATCGATTTGATGGACGTGAGTTCGAATCCCACCGGAACCGTAAAATTTTTGATAAGGTTATTCATTTCTTTGAAAATGTTCTACCTAAGTGTGGTTAAACACTATAAAAATAACAAACTACTTAAATCTAATCAAAAGTACCACGAGAAACACCCGATATAATGCCATCATGCATTGCATCATACTTTAAACAAAACACAATCTGACATCAACATCTTAATGCACTTCTCGTACAAACATATAATGAGCAACAACAAATCAAGTCCCTAATCAAGCTCTACGTAATATTTATGTAGATGCAGAGTGAGTCTGTCGTACGTAATGTTACATCGGACGACGTCACGGACGGCGATGGTTGTGACAAGACGACACTCATGTGACACGACACTGCATTAGCCTTCTTTAAATTTTATTAAATTAACGACACTGCTCATATATTCTAGTTTCTTGAATATGTCTGAAGTAGGGAAAGTACCACAATACTGCCATCCAATTACGTTTTGTATGCATTTGCACCTACAGCGGTCTCGTACGTGTTTGGGAATTTCACAATATTAAACATTTCTTTAATTTTGGGTAATATGGTCGGTATCGCATATCAGGTAATAATTTAGTCGCTTGATGATGAACATAAGCTGCCAGATAGTTTAAAATCAGTGTTGGTGCATGTTATACGGGACATTACCGATGTTAATAAGCGATTTAGCGTTAGTTTCCACAGCATCCGTACAAGCGGCGCGTCGTTCGCGGTCATATCCATCGTGATAAGTGGTTTGTTCGCCCTGGAGTATGGTAATGCCCTCCATCCTTGGCCCCTGATGCGCGGCTCGGGTTCCGACCCAGCAGTCGGTATCTCACGGCACGTCACGGAAACGTCTCACAATAATTAAAATTATACAGCGAATATCTGTGAGGTTTGAAATGCTTGAGTTAATAGCTATGGTAATTCTGGGGTAGAATCTCGAATATGTCGGCAATGGAACGGCGCGCTGCATAGAATGGGAGAGTGGACAAATTGATGTTGTCACAACGAGCGGCAGGTTATAAAATTAAAGATGGAATGCTGTGGAATTTTCTACCGTTTGACAGGAGAGATGATGAAACACCCACCGGTGATTATTGTCATTGTCAGCTTGAGTCACTATGATCATCTTTCCCCGGTGTTCTACAACATGCTTAGCCGGACAACAAAAATAAAAAACCTAATTAAATATAAACTTAAATCGACAGTTAAAACATGGCTCAAAGGCTATACATACGAAGAGGTGGAGAAACTAGTTACAAAGGCAGCCTAGGTAACCATCCCAAATAACAGAGGAGTTAGCACTTCTGACGTTATTAAGACCACTATAGTTATTTACTAAGTATAGAAAATTATGTCCGCCGTAATAATAAATAATAATTTCAATATATAGATAAATACAAACCACACCTTAGATCGTTATTAAATTATACCATTAATGACTATCACATCTCACACTGACAATTAATTAAATTTTGCTGCCGTGTGGTGCCGGCAGAAGAATGTTACCTCTCCTCTCATGCCTGTGGATGCAGTAAGAGTCTGCTAAAAGAAACTTCCGGGAGATGGGCAGCAGCATCTTTCCGTGTATCAACATCCCGAACAGCGCTCGCCAACCCACCTGCCAAGCGTGGTGAGTATGGCGACTACCTGTGGTAGATGGATCCATGAGGGAGGCCTGTTTTCATCATTGAACGTATTACGGCTGAAATTAATGATAATGTATGATTTAAATTTTTAGCATTGATTCAAAAATTTACAATCAACGCCAATAAAGTTATTTATGAGCCACTGCGAGATACGCAGTGGACGGCCCGCGTAATGGATCCGGACGGGAACCACCGGCCGCTGGACGCCATTGCGCCAGTGACATTCCACCCGCTGATAGCGTCGCGACTGTCCCGTGTCCCATGCGCGCCGCGGAGCCGCGTCCGAGCCGCGCCGCGCAATGAGAACCCATACTTTGTGTGAGGATGCGAAATGGTTAAATTGTTGTCATGATTGACCGTTTTTTGCTGACTCAGTTATAGAAGTCGCTTTCTACAGTAGCATGTTAACTTTTGTAAACTATTGAGGTTTTTTCTTCGCTTCTTTCCCTCACTTGGAGAAAAAGTTTGTGGAGGCGAAGGAATTCAATTACCTACGAGTATGTGCTTTATTAAATTTGAATTTATCTTTTCTTCTATTGACAATTCTATGTAGGTTTTTGCTCTATAAAATAATCACTTATTGACTTTGACTTTACAAAGCAGGTTGGAGGAGTTCATAGCCACATACCAAGGCTCTATTCAGGCAGCCTTTGACGTAAGGACCCCAAAATATCGAATAATTCAAATTTGGCATTAAAATTGCTTGTTGAATTTGTTTTAAAACCACAAAGAAATTTATAGTAGTTACTCTGTTAGAAACTTCGATCTTTGCTAAAAGTATAAACGTTGGATGCTATCCATTATATCGAGTACCTAGTGTTCCGCCCCGTGATATTGTGTATAATCTCCTGTGTAGTTGTACACACACTCGCACGTTGCACGGTGCACAGCGAGGTCACGTGAGGAGCCGTGCGATGGGCCGATAGGACGGCGCGGCGCGGGCGCCGAGGTTTCATTACGTCGCTTGTAATTTGTCCGCTTCGACTGAATGCTGCTGATAAGATGCCGATACGGACTGACAGGTATGGCTTCGGGCACTCACCATGCTTGTACAGTATCTACATTTCATCACGCTCTATACATCTGATATACAATAATAAATGTTTTTCCATGTGCTTTAGAAAACATCAAGGAAACCCGCGGCTTACTCAGCTTCAAACGTATTGATCGGTTTCTTACTCCTAATATTGTGGACTAAACAAAAAGTATAGTGCTGAACCAGCCTCCTCCATCTAGTTTTGTCTCAGGAACTGCGGCGTCCCTGGCAGCATGGATCAACAGTGGATGGTTTATAAATAATCTATAATTCACGGCATATTTTTTTGCTAGTACCTTGTAGGCAAGTGTGTAGCGATGTTACTAATGTTAGCAGAAACGGCCCAGCATCCAGTTCATTTGTAAGGCTCGCGGCCCCCGCCCCGCAGCGCCCCGCGCCCCCCGCCGGCGCCGTGCATCACGCCGCAGGGGGGCGTCGCACCAGCCTTACGGCTTCATTACTCTGCCCGCTGCACCTAGGAACGGCCACGGACCTACCTATCTAACTCACAACAACGTAATAATAATGTAAATACCAGCCATCGAAGTGGAAGCAATCTCCTTCAGAAACACCGTGGATAAATCACACGCGAGATACGAACAGGTCCTGACTGAAGATAAGTCTACCGTTTACTGGATGAGGTCATGCGCGATCGCCGATCGGTTGGCGACATCCTGCGATTACCGAAACGTGTAAAGCGCCATTTCCCCGAACTCTCGGGTCCGTTACCCGCTCGACGCGTATGGACCACAAACATTCATTATTGACCACTAAATTGCGAGTGAAGTACAAACGAGACATCGCCAACTGTGTCGCGCAGGCGTCGTTCGCCGGCACTTATGCACATCACCGTGTCGCGTACACAGATGGCGTCGTAATGTCTCCGATTCACACATTCAAACTGTCACACAGATAACACTTATTGACACTTTTGGTAATTGGTACCTTGTATCGATTTCAGTTTGTAATCAGCATAAACAAGCTTTTAAATGACCTTAAAAAATGGTTTGTTACCTTTTTTGACAGTTGAAATGCATATAAGCTGAGCAGAGTAATCAAGTCGAGATGGTACGACAACTTGCACTCGCGTATAAACGGCAGATACGCTTAGATTGACTTTCAAACAAGAGGCAACTAAAACTATACAAAACGAAATAGAAGCGACCAACAAGATGTTAGAAGTTAAGAAAAGTCGAGAGAAAAGTTACGAAGTTTAACTCGCAGTCGCCCCGGGTTATCGCCGCTAAGAGGGTCGTCTGATAGCGGCGCGCGGTTACAATATTACACCTCGACTCGTTCCACTGGCTTGCGATTGTGGGAGGATTGGAATTGGATTCAGCATAGAAGGACCAATGCTGGAGCCGGATTTCATGAAATACTTAACCTAATTGCCAGGACGACAGTGATTAGAGTGCATGTGATTGGTATTCTGCGCCTTCCTGATTTCGTCGCTCCTTATCAGATGCTGATATGATTGCACAATATGTGGCAGTGTGCACAGTATGCGTGTATTCTTTAGCAGGCACTTTGCAAGTGTTTATGTAAATGGGCGCGGCGGGGAACCTCCGACACGCGCGTTATGTCGCCCATCACATAAATTGTACGTGTAACAAATTAAACGGTTTTATAGCCAGCGCTAGATTGAATATCTACGTTAATATTTAACGCTGATGAAATTATATTTTTAATGGGTTTTACCACGTGCTCGGTCGTGTCGCAACGGCCAGAGGCCGCCCGTCGCCCATCAGCCCGCGCTGATAAAGGTGATCGATGACTCCTGGCCCCTGATAACGCGTCGTAGCACATCTTAGATAATTCCCAAGCTCTTGTTCCGTTTATTCAACTTATGTATGTGATAAACTCAAAGCAGAAGGCCTCGTAAAGCCCCGACTTTAAAAAATTAAACAAAACCCGCTCGGTAAAATTCCAACAAAAAGGTTTGCAGTTTCCCCGACCGCAGCGACGCATCTCATCTCATTTAGCGATTTCAATAACGAGCGGTCACATTACGCGCTGCCCGCGCGCGGCCATTACGGCGGAGCCACGCAGCGACCGCAGCGACCGCACGAAAAGAGCCGCGCCGTGTTCTCTGCAGCAAGCCCTTCCACTGATAAACACTGATTATTGGCAGCTGGGAAAGAATGTGTCGTACATAAAAACGGATGAACGGCATATATAAATGTGAGGTGGTCTGGTTAGGTTTCTGCCAAAAGATCTCACAAAATTAAAAACAGCTCTTCTTAAAGCTACACCAGTATCGGTCTGTCTCAGCGATGCGGTTGGGGTGCGGTAGGGAGCAGTATTACAGCGTGGTTTACTTGAACACACTTCACGACACTACAAATCATGAAATACTACCTATTATTTTCAAGCAAATGAAGCAAAACTTAGAAATTTAGAACAGCCGGGTCAAAACGACGCTGATCACGTTGCACGTAGTATCGATCGAACAGTGGTGGTCTAGCCATAGAGCCTGGACGCATGATTGACGCAGCATTATTTTTAAGCCTCGGCAAGTAAGCGAAGTGGAGTGTTTGCGAGTTGCCACTGCCTGCATCGTCCGTTGTGAACGAGAGGTCCGAACTCGAACTCCACTCGCCGCTCGGACGTCGTGCTAGACGCACGCCGCTCTAGCCGCCCGCTCGCCTGGTCCCCGCACCAGGCCCCTCCACTGCGCTCGCTCAGTCGCCGCTCGGACGTCGTTCCAGACGCCCGCCGCCCGCTGCCGCCTTGGTCCCCGCACCAGGCCCCTGCCGTCGCCCGCTAGCGTCCAGTGCTAGCTTCGCTTCGTTGCGGTGTTATTCTTACTAGCTTGCTAGTCTGAATAATCACTTGCGCGAGCGAATACCGGTAGTTCGCACTTTTTAGTGCGCTACTGGATTACTATCCTGTTTCTTTTCGAGTTGTTTGCTCTTTTCAGAGCGAATAACTCGAATTGCTCCAGTGCAAGAGAAAATCGTTCTTTTCAGAACGATTTCTCGAGCTAGTTTCTTTGCTCTATAAACTGTCGAAAGCCACGACTTCAGTGGTCAGCTAAGGGATACCCTACGGTGACAACGAACTTAGCTGGGCGTGGACCCGGAGCGCCTGTTTTGCCTCTTCAAGGCAACACAGAATCCGGCTGGGTCTGGAACCACCGGCCTTGGGGTGGAACCCTCGCCGACCCCAGATAGCGTGAGGCACACACCCCTTTTGCCCCATAAGAGAGGCGAAAGGGACACACACATTTAGGTAGGACACATAGGCACACACCCCTCCTTGTCTATACCCGACAAGGAGGGACACTTAGTTATTTCCCGGGTGTCCCCCCCGGGAATAGGGACCTCCCCTCACCTACAACTCTTCCTCGTCGGAGCAGTCCTCCGACGACAGTTACACTGTCGTCGAAGGCGGCAAACGGCGCAGGAAGAAGTCGTCGCACAAATCGGCCTTAGCCCCTCCGGCTAAGATTGCAGTCTCTGTAGAGGCTACGGCTACCCGCCCGCCTACTCCCCCCGCGACCCCCGCCGAACCCGCCCCCCTCCGCAAGGAGAGACCCCCCCCGCCCGTCTTCCTCCGCGAGAAGGCCAAATGGGCCAGCGTGGAGAGGCTTCTAACCTTGAAAAAGGTTAATTTCACCAAGGCCCAGTCCATCAAGGACTCTATTAAGATCCACGTCCAGACATCGGACGATCACCGACGTCTGACGTCTGTCCTCCGCGCTGAGAACATAGGTTTTCATACCTATGCTCTCGAGAGCGAGCGCCTTCTGCGCGTTGTCATCCGCGGCCTCCCCGCGGAATTCGACTCTGATGTAATTAAGTCCGACCTCTGCGATCAGGGCTTCCCCGTCAGGGAAGTCCACCGCATGTACAGCGGACGGGACAAGACCCCGTTCGATCTTGTACTAGTCATCCTTGACCTTTCGCCCGAAGGAAAGGCGATATTCGGCGTCAAAACCGTGTGTCGCCTTTCCGGCCTCTACGTAGAGGCTCCCTTCAGGAAGGGCCCCCCCGGACAGTGCCACAGGTGCCAGTTATATGGCCACTCTGCGCGCAACTGTTTTGCCCGCCCCCGCTGCGTCAAGTGTCTGGGTGACCACGGCACCGCTGACTGCAAGCGCGTCCCCAATGACCCCATGCCGCCTAGTTGCGTGCTCTGCGGGACCGAGGGGCACACCGCGAACTATCGCGGCTGCCCCAGAGCCCCAAAGGCAAGCGCTAGGAGAGCGCATGCTAGGGCTCCGGAGCGCTTCCGCCCCGCCCCACCCCAACACGCGAGGACATCTCCGAAGGTGTCCTTGTTGCCCCCCGCCCCTCCTGCTGTGTCAGCTTGGGCGAGACCTTTGGGCTACACCAGCCGCGCCCTTCAGGCAACAACTGGTGTATCCTCTCCCCCGCGTTCCCAGGAGCTTCACTCCGCCCCTGCCCCCGCACCCCTACCCCGCCCCACTAGGCCCTCTCAGCCAGCTCCCGCTGCTGAGTACCCTAGCCTGGGGCTACCGAACATCGATTTCGGATCGGTGAATGCGCTCCTGCGCAAGCTTAGCCTGGCGAAGTCGCCCATAGAGAAACTGATGATTATCTCTAATCATCAGGATGTCATGGCGTCTCTCGACGCCCTCACTTTCAAGTCTTTTTAGTATGGCAGTGCAGAAAGAAAGACTGAAACCCCGCTCCCTCTCGTTAGCATTTTTTAATGCTAACGGCCTATCTCCTCAGAAAGAACTCGTGAAGCAATTCCTTGTCAATCACCAAATAGATATTCTGCTAGTGCAGGAGACCTTCTTGAAACAGTGCCATCGCGATCCTAGGATCGCTAACTACCAAATGGTACGAAATGACAGAACGAACGCCCCTAAAGGCGGTACTGCCATTTATTTCAAGAGGTCGCTGCACTGCATTCCCATTGATTCCCCGCCCTTAACAGACTTAGAAGTCTCTGTCTGCAGACTTGCAATGACCGGTCATCAACCGGTTATCATTGCATCCTGCTATCTTAGCCCCAATAGGAAGCTTCTTAAAAGCGACCTAGAATCCCTTCTCAGTCTTGGAAGCTCAGTCATTCTGGCTGGCGACTTCAATAGCAAAAGCCCTATGTGGAATTGCTCGATACGTAATAGAAACGGCGCCCTCCTCTCAGGCTATCTAGATTCTTTAAATCTAGATCTTATTGCCCCTATGTGTCACACTCGATATTCCCCACGTATTGGTTTTTCCAACCAAACTCTAGACCTCGCACTGCTGCGGAACGTATCCCTTCGGATGAGCTCCATAGTAGTGATGCAGGAACTAGACTCTGACCACCGTCCCGTCATATTAAGACTTGGCCCTCTACCGGACCCTACTCCCCCGACCAAGACTGTGGTGCAATGGTATAAACTTGAGAAAGCCCTCAAGGTTATCCATTCTCCCGACTTGGATAAAATCCCCGACGACATTAGGTCCCCTGACGACATTGCTATTGCGGTCGACTCTCTGACCAGTCATGTCCAATCCGCCGTTAGCGACTTGTCTAGACAGGTCCCAGCTACGCCTGATCGTAACTGTGTCCTGCCTGATGAGATAAGACGACTGATCAC
Source organism: Pasiphila rectangulata (assembly GCA_963082625.1). Lineage (NCBI taxonomy): Eukaryota > Metazoa > Arthropoda > Insecta > Lepidoptera > Geometridae > Pasiphila > Pasiphila rectangulata. Next base: position 18,364,106 of record OY720254.1, read on the forward strand.
AGAGAAGAACGCAGCAACTCGTCGCTTTAGTTCTTGGCCCTCCGAACTAAATCGCTTCCGAATGAACTCGCTTCGCCGCAAGGTGAAGAGGGCCATTCAGGAGCACCGTAACACTTCTTGGGACAATCTGCTTTCTAATATCGAACCCGGGCATCTAGCTTACTGGAGCCTGGCTAGATCTATGAAATCAGATGGTATCTCAATCCTGCCCCCTCTGCTTCGCCCGAATCACCAAACGCCTGCGTTTGATGACAAGGAAAAAGCAGACGCGCTAGCTGAGAGTCTTGAATCCCAATGCTCTCCTAGTCTTGAACCCGTCGACCCTGATCACCTTAACATGGTGAACAGTGAAGTCGACCGCCTAGTTTCCCTTCCCCCCTCTGCTCCTCCTTTGGACCTCATTAGAGCAGCAGAGGTTGCCCAGATCATTAAAGATCTTCGCCCTAAGAAGTCCCCTGGCTCGGACGGCATCAGCAACAGAGTACTCAAGAAGTTCTCTGTTGCCCTCATACATCTCCTGGTCAGCATCTTCAATGCTGCCATGGCTAACTGCTCTTTCCCTGATGTCTGGAAGGAAGCCAATGTAATTGGCATCCACAAACCGGGCAAAAAGGCAAACGAGCCTTCCTCCTACCGTCCCATCAGTCTCCTCAGCTCCCTGGGGAAGATCTATGAGCGTCTCCTTCTGAGACGTCTCTGGCGTCACGTCAATGAGCATAGTCTCTTGCCTGACGAACAGTTTGGCTTCCGAGCCCATCACTCCTGTCCCCAGCAGGTGCTCCGCATCACGGAGCACATCCTGTCCAAGTGGCATCACACTTGGCCAGCAGATACGGGCGCTGTCTTCCTCGATGTAGCTAAAGCCTTCGACAAAGTCTGGCACAATGGCTTGGTTTACAAGCTTTTCCTGCTTGGAGTGCCAGACAGGCTCGTACTCATCTTACGAGACTACTTGTCGAACCGCTGTTTTCGCTACCGCGTGGAAGGCACGCTCTCAGACCCCAAACCCGTCCGAGCTGGAGTTCCTCAAGGCTCAGTCCTTGCTCCCCTTCTTTTCACGCTGTACACCAGCGATATTCCCCGACACCCGCAAGTCGAACTTGCCCTCTTCGCCGATGACACGGCTCTGTACGCGTCCGATAAGAACAGGAATCGCGTACGCATAAGGCTGCAGGCTGCACTAGACACCCTAGGTGCCTGGTTCAGAAAGTGGCGCATAGAGGTGAACCCGACGAAAAGTGCAGCAGTGTACTTCACTCGGAGTCCCTTCTTGCCCCAGCCTCTCCTCCTCTTCGATAAACCCATCCCTTGGGTTAGGTCAGCTCGCTACCTAGGAGTAATCCTAGATAGACGTCTCTCCTTCTATCCCCACATAAGGTCTGTCACTAATCGTGCGAAGTTCGTGCTTAGCCGGTTAAACAGCCTTCTCAACTCGAAAAGTAAAATGTCCTTTAGAAATAAAGTGACACTTTACAAGACAGTTGTACGGCCAATAATGACATATTCCTCTGTCGTCTTTGGCCAGTCCCGTCATGTTAGATGCCTTCAGGTAGTCCAAAACAACTTCTTGCGCAGGGCCACGGGTTGCCCATGGTACATGCGCAATGTAGACCTCCACCGAGATCTCAAACTCGAGTCCATCGAACACTTTATTAAAACTGCTTCAAAGCGTTTTTATGAAGTGGCGGCGGAACACTCCAATCCGTTAATCTCGGGATTACCCTCCGACTACCCGATAGAGCCATTGCCCACGAGTTCTTTCCTCCGTCGACCGAGACACGTTCTCGGCTTGCCCGTTGACGAGCTCACCGCCGCTAACCCGGAGGTGACGTCAACCCGTCCCACACTAGCTGTTAGACACATATTCAAAAACCGGTCCCGCCGGCGGGGCCGAAGAATACATTCTTCCGTCTAAAGGTGCAGTTTTGCACCTAGACGCTATCCTTCAGTAGATTCAAAAATTCTGGCAACAGTCCAAGCCGTGGTTCGAACCTAAGTGGTGCCCTTGAGCTTGTTGCCCCAACCTAACTTTTGCGGCTGGGCGCCTTCTGCGCTCGCCATAGTCCGGTAACGTTGTCATGGCCATCTGCGGTCAACAACATATATTGTCATTTCGAAAAAAAAAAAAAAAAAAAAAATGAACGAGAGGTCCTGCGCAGGCTGTGTCCGTCTCAAGTTGCACTCGCGAGTCGCGTCCGAAAGGGTAGTCACGACGTGTAATGATTAACCGACACTCTTCAACATTAACTTATCCAACCCCATCCGCAAGCAAACCTTACGTGGCTAAGGTAAAGTCTAATTTCAATTGCACAGAGCGCAATCCTGAAACCAGCCGATTTCATTGCACTTTGGCATACGTAAATCAGAGGCGAGAAATAGGATCGTGTTTAGTATATTAAACCGTATTTGCATAGGGATAGGGTCGGGAGTGGCAATAACGCGATAGTGCTGACATGGCGAGTAATGAAAGCGCTGATCGGGTGTAGATGCGATTGCTCCGTGTAAGTGAGCGATATCACACTGCCGGCACACATCGCACAAATAACGCTATATGATGCTATTTAAGCTTGCACTGAACCGAGACTCGCTGGAAATATAAAGGATATCGTAAGTTATTGCGAAATAAAACATTCTATTATTTATGAGTTGTTTATAAATACCGGCCGGGCACCAATAGATTTTTCTTTCTTGAAAAATGAATGTGCACACTTAACACGTGCTTTAACGGTGAAGGAAACATCCGATGTGGAAATTGTGGCCGAGCCTAACATAATAGGAGAAAACAAATCACACGGACTCCGGTTGCTTGGCCATCTTCTGCGAAAGGGTGATGATCGAAGCGTTATAAGGGTTCGACCAATATGCTCCCGACCTATTGGCCGTCCCAAGTATTGCTAGAGTGATAGAAGCTGATCTGCGCGACCTCGGAGCCGAAAACTGGCAAGAGACAGCGATGGACAGAAGCAAGTGGCGAGTTCTCGTATCGGAGGCCGAGAGTCACCTTAGGTCCCCGAGCCAAGGGAGTGAGTAAGTAGAAACATAGCATGTTTATATGCCCCAGTGTGCAATCCTAGCAGTGGTGCGCGACGGCGGGGAGTGCGGCGGACGAAGCGCGTAGAGGCTGTGTTACAGCGTCCGTCATGTAAATGTATCCCAGGTGTCTGCTGCACTCGCTTCTCTATTGTAAAGGTAGTGTCTGTGATACGTGGTGTACTTGACGTCATGTTAACGGCCGGGACGTGACGTAAAACGCCGTGCTCGGCACCGATGGTGATGATGGAGATTGTACTATTGAACTGGCATAAGCTGTTCTGTAGATGAACAGAACACTGGTTTTGGGTGTGATGGGGCCAACCAGCATCTTTCTGCACCTGAGACATCAACATCACCGGTTTGTGCCAGCGGCCCACTAACAGGCAAGCATGGAGATTCTTTTTCGCTTCTTTCCCTCACTGAAAAAGTGTTCTGAAGCGATTCGATTGTGTAATCATTTGGTGCTCACAGAATAGCTGCTGAAAATGGGAATACCTCATATGTGTATGTGTGTATATTTCTTTTGTATATGTACATTTCTATTATTTACATCTCCTTTGTTCCGAACTAATAAACACTTTTTGACATTAACTTTGATTGAACATAAATTCCCAAAATACGTTGACCTCAGGAAGGCCGGATAAAAACGCACGGGCAAATATTTATGAATGTTAATGCTAGCCGAATGTGTCTTCGCCATGCTTGCTCAGCGATCAGATCTGCATAGTTCGCTCGGCCGCGCTCCCACCCCTTGAACTCCGCGCGAGCACGTCGCGCGCGCGCCGGCGCCCCGCGTCGTGATGGGTTATGAAGACATCATGGTTACGAAGCACGCGACATTTCGATAGCGCCTGCTGTTTGCCAACCGCGCCAAGACAATGGTGTCGAGGCACACGAACCTTTATTTCTGTTATCCAGTTCACCGTATAACTGCAGCGCTGATAGACCACCTGCTAGTTGGGAGGTACATCGTTAAGGTCCCCAACAACCCCGAACCCTGGGATAGGCTGAAAACCAGCCCTGAGTAGACTGTATTTTGCTCAGTCCAGTGCTGAGTCTACTTCATCTGCCTAAGTGGTTCATGTATTATTGTTAAAAAATTTGACTTATGAACTGTGTTCTTTTTGGCAATAAATGTTTTTGTATTTTTTTTGTAACAAAACCTGGATGTTAACTGCTTAGCACTGGAAGGAGTGGCAAAAAAGAGGCCTGCACACAGCTGGGTGGGTGGCTGGGGATGATGATTATTATTCATATCAGTATTTTTTCACCCTAAAAAACAAATGTAGCTGTTAGGGCGGAGCCTCGGAGACGATTAGTGGCCGCGCATGCGCAAGTCACGCTGACTAATGACATGCGCAGTCGCACCCATTAAATGCATTAGGCATTCTACACCTCCCCGTAATGAGGAGTGAGATGTTGGAAACACCTTGCTCTGCTTTATTTATGAACAGCCCAGCTCTGACATCTCGGTATGTTATCTGCATAAATTATAAGCAGAATAATTATCAACGAAGCATATTCGCGTAGGTACAAGGTGTCTAATTTATGCGTTTTATCTGTAATGAGGATGCTGACCGCAACACTACCCACAAAGGACCTGTTAACGGTCTAACCACAAAATAACAGAAAAAGCTGCCGAGACCTCACTGATTATTAGTTAAAAGCGTTCAACCTGTAATTAGCATGTAGCCACTGTTTTAGATAGCAAAGGTTAATTATCATTATTTTCTTATGATAAATAACATGACAAGGCCAGCTATACCTACGATTATTTTTGTTAACGACTAAAAAAATGAGGATGTTCTCAATTCATCTATTTTAGTGTTTTCAGCAACAAGCAAAGCTTTCAAAATGTATTAATTGGCGAAATAAACAGATTTAAGAGGCCAGAGATTTTTTTCTTTATCAATTGTTACGCAGGGTAAGGGTTACGGTTAACGATATAAGTAACTCGTATGATAAGTATAATCAGCGGAAGAATCGTTTTGAAATCTGCAACGGTCGCGGTCCTATAAAAGCAGTACGCTCGCCTGTCTCGGGTTCACTTTTGTTCGAGCCTTCGTACTGGTAACACCTTAAAATTGTCTGTCTGTAACGTTACTTTGTTTAAATTATCATTGATTTGTGTAAGACTGATTTGTAAGTAATTTATGATGTAATTTTGAAATTATTAAATCGTGTTGTTGGAAGTTTATATTTTTTTAAGTTATTTTTATAGAAACCGCTTACTTCAGAAGTGGGATAGGACTCCATAGTCCATTTTCCGCTCTGGCCTATAGCTAAAATTTGTATTCACCATGGCCGAAGGTTCTACATCTCGTGGTCGAGGTAGAACTAGGCGTGAAACAAATATTGAAACTAATGAACTTCGTGAGACTTTAGGTACAATTCTGGCGCGTCTGAACGCGTTAGAACATGTTGGTCTACCCTCGACCAGCGCCACGTCATCGCAGCTGATGGCACGGGATGAGCGCGCCATGGCGCCGCCCAGTCCTATCGCCACGTGTTCGCCGCGCTCGCAGTCCGCAGCGCCTTCCGCTGTGCCGGCGCCCGGGCACGTGCTGCCTACATTAGGGACTGAGGTCTCGGTGCCAGCATCCAATGCCAGCACTATTGGCGACTCCACGGCAAACATGTCGTCCTCACCGGACGTTACCGAGCGCCTAATCGGAGCATTGAGTGCGTTGAGCAAGGTTAGATCGAACCATTATTATATTTCGAATTTCGATCCTAATTTGCATGATATCGATTCTTGGTGCGAGGAAGTGGAGAGAGCGCGTAGTATGAATTGTTGGGACGACAATGAGTGTTTATCTCGGATAGCTAACTGCTTGAAGGGTGATGCTCGTAGTTGGCTCAACGATTGGGTAACTAACGACCGCACGTGGTCCAACTTCAAAGCCGAATTTAAACCTTTGTGCTCGCGAAGAATCGATGTTGCTAATATACTGTTCGAAGTTATGTGTACCGACTCCAACAGTTACTCCACGTATGCAGAATACGCCAGGCGTTCTGTTTTGCGTCTTAATATAGTGAAGGGTTTAAGCGAAGAGCTTACTGTTGCCATTGTTTTACGTGGAATAGCTGACGGGCAGGTACGTGCTGCTGCCATGAATGCCCATTTGCTGCCCAAAGATCTTGTCGAGTTTTTGTCTATTTATACAAAGCCTAAGACACGACCCGAGTCGACTGCTTCTACAAAGACATCCCAAGGTAAACCGGATAATCGTAAACGAATGAGTAATATTAAGAATTTAAATCTAAAATGCTTTTCTTGTGGCGAACTTGGTCACCCAAAGCGTTTGTGTCCCAAGAAAGTGAAGTCGGAAGAACAATCGGAGACAGATACCAGTAATAGCTCCGTTAGTCAAAATGCGGGTAGCAAGAAAAAGGGACCGTGCTCCTTTTGTAAAAAACCAGGCCATGATGTCACTTTTTGTTTTGCAAAACAACGATCAGAAAAACGTAACGAAAGTAATGTTAATTTTTGTCGTGAGTTGAAAGGCGATTCGACGGATAGTGACGTCACGACCGCGGTTATACAAGGTATACCTACGGACGTATTAATTGACAGCGGGTCGCGCATTTCGCTTATCTCGGAACTAGTGTCGAAACATTTTAGGTGTCCGCAACAGCCAGCTCACCAGGTATTACGAGGAATAGGTGATCAAAACATCATATGTAAAGGTTATGTCACTATGGTAATTGAATTTAGTGATATTTCTCTCGAGGTCGATTTGTTTGTCGTTCCTCAAAAATGCATGACAGTGCCGGTGCTCATAGGTACTGATGTTTTAAACCGTGACGGCGTAACATACATTCGTACGAACAACGAACAGCGAATCACTCGTGTCTCTAGTTCTAGCAGTGACCAGCAGCAGGTGATGCACATCGACTCGAGTAGCGAACCGGAAATAAAGACTCCTTTACAAGGTAATGATCGCGTTAAGTTGATGTCTGTGTTAAACGAGTTTAAGGACTCATTTATTGTAGGTACTGCTCATACCACGGTATCGACCGGTGAAATGCATATAACGCTTACTAGCGATACGCCTGTTTACTATAGACCTTACAGGCTGTCCTACGACGAAAAGTTGAAGGTACGCGAGATATGCCGTGATTTGCTGGATAAAGGTATTATTCGCGAGTCGGAGTCACCATATGCGAGCCCGATCATTCTTGTAAAAAAGAAGGATGGTAAGGATCGTATGTGCGTCGACTACCGGGCACTTAATGCTATCACAGTGAAGGACCGGTTTCCGTTGCCTCTTATTGAAGACCATATAGACCGCCTTGGTAAGAGTAAATATTTTACGTGTTTAGACATGGCAACCGGGTTCCACCAGATTCCCTTGGACAGCGAGTCCATCCCGAAGACTGCTTTTGTTACCCCAGAAGCTCATTATGAGTACTTAAAGGTAAGCTTTGGTCTAGCAAACGCACCCGTGGTCTACCAGCGGATCATCACAAACACCCTGAGATCGGAAATTGAGTCTGGTAAGGCCTTGGTGTATATTGACGATGTGTTGATTTTGGCCTCAAACATTGACGAAGCTATTCAAAACTTACGTGAAGTTTTGCTTACCCTAACACGTTCTGGTTTTTCGATAAACCTTAAAAAGAGTGCCTTTGTGGCCACAGAAGTCGAGTACTTGGGTCGTACTATAACGCAAGGTCAGGTTAGACCGAGCGAACTTAAAATCAAAGTTTTAACCGACTCTCCTGTGCCCACGAATGTAAAACAAGTCCGGCAATTACTAGGTCTTGCAGGTTATTTTCGTAGGTACATACCTGATTACGCGTCGAAAACCGCCCCTATAGCCAGCCTAACGCGCAGTAACGTGGAGTTTCACTGGGGTGAGTTGCAAGAAAACGCTCGTAAGTACCTAGTCAAGTGCCTTACGAGTGAGCCAGTGCTCGCGATCTTTGATCCTCAGCTGCCTACAGAGCTGCACACGGATGCCAGTTCCATCGGTTATGGCGCAGTATTACTCCAGGTACACGAGGGTAATAAAAGGCGAGTTGTAGCGTATTACAGTAAGACAACGCAAGGTGCAGAGCCGCGGTACCACTCTTACGAGTTAGAGACGCTAGCCGTCGTCAGGGCACTCGAGCACTTTCGCCACTACCTGTTAGGTATAACTTTCAAGATTGTCACTGATTGCAATGCTTTGCGGTTAACTAAAAGTAAGAAAGACATTCTGCCACGCGTAGCGCGTTGGTGGATGTATATGCAGGATTTCAACTTTAGTATAGATTACAGAAAGGGTGCAATGATGCAACATGCAGACTATCTAAGTCGGAACCCTATAGATGTATTACATATCACTAAGCCTAAGAACTGGGCACAGATTGCTCAATCTGCGGACGATGAAACTCGTACGTTGATTGACAAAGTTAATAATAACGAGCTAGACACATCGAGGTACGTTGTTCGCAACGATTTGCTTTACTACAAGCATACCTATACAGGTGGGGAGGCAAAACTCTTATGTTTCGTCCCTAAAGGACACCGTCTGAGTTTATTAAGGATATTTCATGATCAACATGAACATATCTGTGCTGACAAAACAATTGAATTGATTTTGAGGCATTTTTGGTTTCCGGGTCTTAGTAGTTTTGTAAAGAAATACATAGCCCACTGTTTGGTTTGCCTCTCGTCAAAGAAAGTCCCCCGGGCTCCTCACCAGCCGATTGCGTCCTGGCACAAGCCTGAAATTCCGTTTAGTACCATTCACATGGATGTACTTGGTCCCTTACCTACCTCGAACGAACATAAGTATGTTTTGCTTATTGTCGATGCCTACTCAAAGTATTGTTTGTTTTATGCTATGAAAAAGCAAGACTCTGATGAACTGAAAATATTAGCGTGTAACGCTGTGTCCTTATTTGGCGTCCCTCAACTTATTGTTTGTGATCGTGCACGGATGTTTGAGAGTGTGAGTTTTCAGAGTTGGGTTAGTGATGTAGGTAGCCAGATTCACTTTATAACACCTCAGATGCATAATGAAAACGGGCAGGTAGAGCGTTACTGCAGGACTTTACTCAACATGCTGCGGATTGAGGCAAAGAAACCAGGTAACACTTGGTCAGAGTCCCTGTGGAGAATGCAGCTAGTTATCAACTGCACTAAACAAAGGACAACTCAAACTTCTCCGCTACAGCTGCTCATCGGCATTGAGGCAACAACACCGGTAATAAGGTCACTTGTTCGCGATGTAGCTATAGAAGATTCTGGTGAAAATCGAGAAGGTATTAGAGAAATTTGTCGTCAACGAACCAGTCGGTTGCTTGACCAACAAAGGCAGAAACAAGACGAGTATGTTAACAAAAACAGAAAAGTAGCCAAAACTTTCTCTCTTAACGAAATGGTTTTTGTAATAAAGACTTCTCAAATTACAGGCAAGCTGGACTCGGGGATGCGAGGGCCCTATCGTGTAAATAAAGTTCTGCCTCATGGCAGATACGAACTGCAGTTGGTTGGTGGTTCGTATGGTAAAACGACTAGCGCTGCCGCTGAGCACATGGTGGCTTGGCGAGGAGAGTGGACCCCTGAGTCGTGTGCCTCATTTTTTGAAAGTAAGTAAATTGTATTTACTAATGTCATGGCTAAGAAAAGATGCAAGATGCGGGTTCGAGTCCCATGGCATCCCGGTCTAGCCATGTGAGAGGTGCGATGCGATACAAGTCACGGGTTTGAGTCCCGTTGTATCATAATTACATGCAAACTTGGTGCCTCTGTAATGGTGTATGTGTGTGTGTACATACGGGTAGCATTGAGCAGTGCTCTGCTTTGACAAGCAAACTTGGTGCCTCTGTCATGGTGTGTGTACATACGGGTAGCATTGAGCAGTGCTCTGCTTTCACATGCAAACTTGGTGCCTCTGTGATGGTGTGTGTACATGGTAGCATTGAGCAGTGCTCTGCTTTCACATGCAAACTTGGTGCCTCTGTGATGGTGTGTGTACATGGTAGCATTGAGCAGTGCTCTGCTTTCACATGCAAACTTGGTGCCTCTGTGATGGTTTGTGTACATTGTAGCATTGAGCCGTGCTCTGCTTAGACATGCAGCTGGGAGCCACTGTCTAGTTTCATGGATATACAGACTTGGTGTATATCTACGCTTACAAGAAATAATGCTAACATGTGTTTTCTTTTGCATTATTTTCAGTTGATGATGACGCCCTAGCGGGTCCGTCCCAGCCTGTCCTGAGTACACAAGTTGGAGACATCGCTGCGGGACCGTCTCAAGTAGCTCCGGGCACGCGAGACGACGGGTTCCAGGGTCCACTCGACGAAGATACCACCACTGCACCACGAGACGTGCCTGAGCTCTCCCCGAGTCCACTTGCCGAAGAAGGATTTAACCTAGGCCCTTTTGAAGAAAGGAGTATGCCAGAACTGTAATGTGGTCGTGGACGACCACTTGTCAGGAGAAGCCGAATCAGCGGAAGAATCGTTTTGAAATCTGCAACGGTCGCGGTCCTATAAAAGCAGTACGCTCGCCTGTCTCGGGTTCACTTTTGTTCGAGCCTTCGTACTGGTAACACCTTAAAATTGTCTGTCTGTAACGTTACTTTGTTTAAATTATCATTGATTTGTGTAAGACTGATTTGTAAGTAATTTATGATGTAATTTTGAAATTATTAAATCGTGTTGTTGGAAGTTTATATTTTTTTAAGTTATTTTTATAGAAACCGCTTACTGTATATATATTATATGATATGTATCATAACCAACTAGACATCATCATCATTGCCATTGAAATCAGCATTATTTAGATGAACATTTTATTGATAAGTTTAACTTGTAGTCACCCATTACGACCCATTGAATAATTTATGAAGAATGTGAAGGTCCAACATTGTGAGTTTTCGCCGGAGCAGGCTGGCTCCTCGTCCACAAAAGATGATGATTCTCGTTTAACGATTAAATGTAAACGAGACGTGCCAAATACGTCGGCGCTCGCTCGCCACACGCCATTCAATCAGGCACCACCGGCGGACACACAATGTTGTATCATGTGTTATTTAATGTCCGTGCACTAACTCCGTGTTTACGACTCGCAGCACGGTGCGAACGACCAGTACTTATAAACGTGGCTGCCTCGCTGTTGGAGAGTAGAGGCTGGGCTCCTATTTCTACATCGCTCGTATGACTACTAGAACTCATGTGCCAATGTGTTCTTGACATTTGTTTGACACTAATTTTCCTCGAAACGAGCGATCTCAATAATTCGCGGCCATCAAATGTCGGTTCATAATAATAATAATTCTGGACAAATCACACAGCACCATCTAGCCCCAAGCTAAGCAGAGCTTGTGTTATGGGTACTAGATGACTGATATACTTAATACATTATACTACCTAGATAGATATTTTTATTATATAAAGAAAAACACCCAGAATACCCTGAACAAATATCTGCAGATCGTACAGATATTTGTCCCGAGGCGGGAATCGAACCCGCAACCCCTTGCAGCGCAGGTGGACCTTCGCCCGCTGCGCCACAGAGCTCGTCATAAACACGACATGGCGAAATTTCAACGAAAACTAGCGGGATTCGAATGATTATGTCATAGGACCGATTCGAAAATAGGCCCCCTAGCCACGTCTGTAAATAACGCGAGGAGTGTGAGACTGGCCGCGCTGGCAGCAGGCTGTTGTAATGAGACTTGAGAGAACTCATCTCGCTAAACCGTTCGGGGCCAACGATGATAGACAAAGGGAGTTTTATTAGCGTGTTGGTGCTCGCTTATATTATGCCTCATAATATCTACTTGCTTTAAGTACCAAAAAATAAACGTGAGACTTCTATTCTTTAATTAAAAGTCATATAAGTAATACATTTTAGCGCAAACGCCGTATATTCAACTTTTGTCATACACGTTATGTATTACAACTGAAGAAACCCAGATCAAACCCAATGCTTTTTTCGTGACTGTTAATCGCAATTTAGGTAATGTAGAATTCATTGCTTTCAAGCAGCTTGAATGACCACCCGTCTCTGCCTCATTCGTTTAATGTTATGTCTGCTCTTTGTACCCTCTAGATCATGTTACACTTGTCTAAACCATAAGGCCCATCTATTACCGTGTGGCTGCCTGTTCCTCGTGTTCCCGAGACTGTTATTAGAGACAATATGTCACTTTAACGACAACGACCGCCGAGCCGTTAACCATTAACATTTACTCAACTTTCCGGACACTAAATTAAATTAGATCAGTAATTTTAAAATAAATGAAGTGGCGATCGAATTATGGATATTGAATTTTGGAATTAGGATCTGTTTATGGCGGAGCTGGTCGGGTCATCTCGCCGTGGGATTTATATGGAGGTGATTATCTTATAGTGTCATTTTGTTGTTAAATGTAAGTCGTAAGGCCTGTTACGGAAAAAATCTGAGATTGTATTGCACACTCCACGCATGTGCGAGTAGGTACTCTTCGACAATAACAGAGTTCTACGCAAAATTCATCTCAACACGTATAATTATGTAAAAATAGCTTCTCGGAACAAACTTTCAATTATTCTGGTTCTCGTAGACGGTAAATAATAGGCAATCGCATTTAATTGGTCCAAAAGAAATCGGTACAGGTCGAATGAGGCGAGAGCCAGCGCGCAGTCATACCGCGCGATGCAGACGCGGGTACCCGCCAATTAGGCGGTTATAAACGGCGCAGAGGCATGCGTGACGCTGTAGCCGCGCGCGGCTAGCTCACTGCACCGCGAGACGGGACAGCGAGACACAACATACATACATAGATAGATAGATATAGTATGCTTTATTGTGCACCATGATTCACTAAAACTATTTTTTTTTCTACGAATAATCAAGGAAACATTGTTTCCCTGGTCCATAAACTTAAACTCAAAAACACTTTGTTCAGAACGGCCGTAACGGCCTTTTTGACGCATCAATGTAAAACATTAAAGAACACAAATAATATAGGAAACGGGACATAATTGAAGTAGTTCGCTTCAGGTCGCGCCCGTGCACGTGTCGCGTTAGGAAAAAAAACGAACAGAAAAATCTAACTGTATGTATGTGTGTGTCTAATGTAAGTCTGGCGTGCACGATGCCGGCATGAGTGAGGCCGAGTGAGCTATCTGGCGGCGCCGCGCCTGCGCCTGCGCCGCGGTAGCGTGACTCCTAACAACCGTAATAACAATGAGATGGGCGCGCAATTACCTACCAATTAATAGCTTAATACCACCTCGGGGCTTTCACTCTCGCCGAGTGCCTCGGCAACCGCCCGATCGCCCAGGGCTCCGCTATTACCTACGCTGTACGTCCTTTTGAATTAGACATCCAAATATTTGTGGCAGAAGATACTTCGAAGAAATAACTGTAAAAAGCTGTAGCCATTGGCCCTAATACAGTCGAATCCAGCAATAATGTTAACAAGGGACCGGGAGATATTATGGTCGTGGGCAATAACCGGACATCGTACACAACGTCCGGAAAGTCTTAGTTGGTTCTTTATTTATTAGGAGAATTAGCAACACATAAATACAGAAAAAAATAGACATACAAATTTATATATAATTGTCAGATATCGATATATTTAACATAACTGCTAATGAGTTCCGTAAAAGATGTTATGATAGCATTGCCAACTCTCCCCTCTCTTCCTCTTCTTCCTCCATGGCTACTTGAAGGGCTGGTTTAGAAATGATATTTTTTTTTTTTTTTAATTTTTAATTATTTGTTATTATTAGTATAAATTGTAATTTTAAGTACCTACCCATTCCATAGTTAAAATTGTTTGATATTTTCTTGTGTTTTTGTATAACGTTCACGTTCAAGTTTGTTTTCGTAAAATGTATTATGTAATGGTGGAAACTTCACACTGGTTTAAGTGTTACTCTTACTTTTCTAAATTGTCTATATTATTGTACTGTTTGTTTTCCCGAATAAAATAAAATAAAATAATGAACTAGCTTTCCCGGCGAACTTCTTACCACCTCAGTATCAACTACATAATAATACTACTACTATAATACGGCTCTTCTACTACTCTACTAATACAACTCTGCTACTATTACTGAACTACTACACTATCTGAATTAGCCAAACAAAAAAGCTTTAGAAAAGTTTGGACACAAAACAAACTTTCTAAGCGCACCTACGCACATTTGACAACTAAAATGTGTCATCATCCGTATGAAATATACCAGATAATGTTGGTGCAGGCGTAAAAAGTACTTAGGCGTACGTGCGGCTAAAAGTCCTTTAAATTTATTAGAATAAAAAAATACGCTTAAGGTCAATATTGGGAAGACCGTCTACAAGGCAAGACCGTCTGCGCGCAATATCTTACGTTTTATAATAGCTATGCAGCTTGCGTTGACGGTCGGTAAAGCAGCATTGCACTTTAGTTCGTATATTTTAATATAGATGTCGCTATCAACACTATCGGCGAGAGAAAAACTGGCCGCCATTTTTATTCGCGCTTGAAGTTCTATTACCGGTGACACGTGCTGCCAAAAAATAATAAAAAAGTGATTAATCGAACGAGTTTCTCAGAACAAAGAGCTTAAGTAAGTATTTAATTGACATCTTTAACTATTTGATGTATTAGATTATTCGAAATGTCCTTAGTTTTGTAATAATTTTCGGTGACATATTTATAACCTAAAAACTTCCTAGTTGGAAAGATCGTCCGGGTGGCAACAGGGAAGATCGTCATATGCCGGTCTTGCCTCCAGACAGAGATCACCAACCTTTTTTGTGGTACCTATCTTTCAGTTCTCCTTACTGACAAAACACAGAACGATACAGGGTTAAATAGGTCCCAAAATATCCTAGATCCAATAGGTTGCTATTCAACTAGTGACTTTGAATAACTTTCCCAATTGAATATGCTTCGAAATCTCAAAAAAATTATTCGCGTTTTTTATGATAAGTGATAACAGCTTACTGTGCACTTTGTATGAAAAAACTGTGATTTGTTTTTTTTCGACCCTTGTGTTTTGGAAAAATTGCTCGAGTTTTTAATAGCAAAGCGTCTTCTTCAAAATCTGACACGTTATTTTTACCACCCTGTGTGGGTAGGAAGGTAAGTAAGGTACATAACGTTTAATCGATGAATTATTTTTTTTCAGTGAGGTTCGCCTGAAATAATGGTGAGCAACTATAAACGCAAAACAGAAAGAGGGTCTTACTCCAAAGAAAACCTAGAAAAAGCTGTAAAAAATGGTGATCTTAGTGGATACAAAGCTTCGCAGCTGTATAAAATTCCCCGGATGACGATCATGGATCACGTGAACAACAGAAGAACAAAGTCAAATACTCTGGGAAAAAATACGGCCTTAACTCCAGAAGCCGAATCTAAGTTAGTCAATAGCCTTAAATTAATGGAAAAATATGGCTTTGGGCTAAGCCGCAAGGAGTTGCTAGAAACGGTTGGCGAATACGTAGACAAAAACAACATCTCTACCAACTTTAAAAACAAAACCCCAGGTCAGGCGTGGTTTACAGGCTTTAAAAAACGCCACAATTTGTCGATCAAAAAACCACAGGCCGTCGAGTACGCAAGAAAAAGAGCCATTGATCCATTTATTGTATTCCCTTATTTCGATCTCCTTAAAAATACACTAGAAGAATTAAAATTAACGGAGAAGCCCGAAGCAATCTGGAATCTCGACGAGACTAGTTTTTCCAGAGATCCTGAAAAAACCAAAATTGTCGGAGCCAAAGGACATGCAGCCACGAGAGTGATTTCTTCCCCAGGCCGGGAAAATACGACAGTTTTGCTTTGCGCAAATGCACTCGGCGAAAAGGCGCCTCCGATGGTTGTTTACAAAGGTAAAAATGTATGGGACTCGTGGATGTCCCCGGATGCCTATCCAAATACATCCTACGCGGCTACTGCGAATGGCTGGATGGAGTCAGAAATATTTGAACGATACTTCACAAAGACGTTTTTGCCCACCATTGGAAATCAACGTCCGATTTTACTTATATATGATGGGCACGCAACTCATGTCGGGTTAAATATTATAGAAAAAGCTCGTGAAGCTGGAGTTACTATACTAAAATTACCTGCACATACTAGTCACGTTTTGCAGCCACTGGACGTGTCGCTGATGAAGTCCTTTAAAGACAAATGGGACGTATTGCTGGTCAAATGGCAGCGGTTAAATGTGGGAGTCCCCCTACCGAAAAGAGAATTTGCTCGCCTGATAGGAGACATTTGGAAGCAAATTGACGGCCAAATTTTAAAAAATGGTTTTCGCAAGGCAGGAATCTTTCCACCTAATGTTAAAGAAATTGAAGAAAAACATTTTGATTCGTTAATGCTACAACGTTGGAGACAACACACAAAGAAGGTTGCTACTGAAAATTCAGACAAAATTGTTGCTAAAAACTCACCAAAGAGCCTGCTAGCACTGTCTCTAGATTGCATTACAAAAGAAGCAGCTAACGTAGCTTCTGTCGAGTGTGATCACTCAGGTCAGAATACTACTAAAAAAACTGAAGTTTAATAGACTTGGAAGATCTTGTACCATCTTCGCTAGAATATGAAGAACCAGAAAATACTCATCAAATAAAAGATAATCTATTCATTGCGTTGAATAAAGATTCGGAATTTCCAGGCAGACCTGAAAGTTCACGCATTTGTGTATTGGAAGACAAAGTTGTGTCATTTGAAGAACTTCTATTGACAAAAGTAAAACCTGGTCATAAGGAAACAGTTAAGCGGCGCAAGATAGCTCCAGGAGCTGAAGTGATTACACATGAAGATGTACTCAAGCGCAAAATCGAAGAAAAAATTAAAAATATTAAAAAAGAACCTCAGACAAAAAAGGGAAAAGGTATTGGAAAAAAGAGACGTGATAGTGAAAAAGAAAACAAAGAGAAAAATATTAATAAACCAGGAGCCGAAATTATAACACAAGATGAACGCCTCAAAATTGAAGAAAAAAGTAAACATATAACAAAGGAAGTTCAGACGAAAAAAGGAAAAGGTATTGGAAAATAGAGTCGTGATCGTAAAACGGTAAGCAAAGATAAGAATAATAATAAATCTAAAGCAACGAAAACGGCTCAAATAATATCCCCAGACTCCACAAGTGTTTCCGATTGTGGTGATTCCGATGCTCTCAATTGCGATGAAATCGTTTTTATAGATACAAACGTGGTGTCCCCAATAGCAAAAGAACGAAAAAAGAGTCGTAGTGAAAAAGAAGACAAAAAGAAGCATAGTAAAAAACGTAAAGCAAAGAAACGGGCTAAAATAATATCTCCAGACTCCACAAGTGTTTCTGACTGTGTAAGTATTTACAGTGATTCGGACGATTGTGATGAAAACATTTTTATAGATACAAACATGGTGTCCCCGATATCAATAAAAGAAACAGAGAATATCAAAGAGTCAAACGCATTCTGTAACAGTTCTGATAGAAGAAACGATGTGACAATGGAAGATAGTAATACACCTGATACATGGAAAGGGGGAAGGGAGAACAAGACGGAAAATACAGAAGATGAAATGAATCTTGCAATAAATGATCATGTATTGGTAAGATATTACAGCCGAAAAAAGTGGACATACTATGTGGGATACGTAGAAGGAATAAAAACTACCGAAGATGTGCATTACACTGTAAGGTTTTACAAAACTGTTAAAAGTCCTCTAAAATTCGTTCTGAGTAAAAAAGTAGATAGTGACGATGTACCCATCCCCTCTGTCGTAAAGAAAGTACATTTGAGGCAAGTGCCGGACAATCCTAAAGAGTTTGTTTTGTCTGATAATGACAACACGATTTATTTTTCATAAGTTAAAAATAATTTTGCAAAATTATTATAGACTTGTTAGTGCTGATTTCTTTGTGTGTAGCTCTTTCGTCTATTTTTTTATTAAGTTTTTGTTGATTTGTATGTGTTTTATAGGTCATGTTTTGCTAGTTTTGCCTTTCGAGGCTCGACAAAATCTAAAAATGTTTTGCTTGGAAACTAGCAGGATACGCCTTCTATTACTATTTTCAAAATAATTCCCCTTAAGGCAGCCAATTACAAAATGTTACTTCTCAAACTGTATAATAAGGTATTGGTGACGTTAAGAAGTAAAACATTTGAAAGTAAAAATTTGAAATAAACCGCCTTTATGTGATAATTTGTAGCCGTAGTGTTAGAAATGTTGTCAGAATTTCATAGGTTTCCATATAGATAGAAATTAAACTTTCTGTCTTAATATCAATCATTGTAACCCATTTATCTAACGCTTTGTTTAAAATATATTTTGTACCGGTATATCTATCCTTTTATTTAATTTTAAACCTTCTTTTTGCAAATTCAATTAGTTAGGGTATTTCTGATAGATTATTATAAAAATAATAACAATAATTATGAAGTCCTGTAGAGAATACTGACAGAAAATTCCCTATCTCGTTTTTGTATTTAAAGGGTAAGACCGTCATCTTCAAGAAAAATGTTTACAACCTCTTTCTAGAATATGTGACGGTCTTACCCTCTAAATATGAAAACGTTAATTCTCTACGAATTTGAGCTTTATTGTTTTTCGTGAAGAGTGCATATTTGAAGAACTTATATTTTTTATAATAAATTGTACATAAGCATACAGATAACATACCAAACAACATGTTAAATGTCAATAGACGGTCTTGCCTCCAATAGCAAGGAAAGACCGTCTACACGCCGAGTTTTAAAAAAGGATTTCTATTTAAAAGATTTTCTATGATATAATGCAATCCATATAACACAAATTGTCATTGAAAATGTGTTTCATCACATGGAATTCTAAAAATCGGCCTAGAACTTACCAATTTCTTTTTTTTTTTTCATTTGTTTACATTTTTAATAAAGTATGCCGGTCTTACCCATCTTGACCTTACATACCTTTCGGGGATTTATTTTTACCAAGATGGTGATTACCATTTGATTCGATAAATGTCTAGCTTTCAAAAATACTGAAACATTCTAGAATAGTACCCAGGCCAGGTACAAGACTTGTCGCTCATTTCCTTTCGGAAATGGAAAAAATCGAACAGCCTGTGTTTTGGATTTGTGAGCCTGGCTCAGGCACGCGCGCTGCAGGGAGCTTAAATCCAGTCATAGTGACCAAGCAGTTGCCTGTGCACTGCTCTGTCAGGCCAGCGAAATCGTTCAGATAAACAATTTTTAGGAGAACCGCACGATAGGTAATTTCAATGAATTAGGTCAAACAGCTAAGCATTTTGTTATAACGTACATACATATGTACATATACTTTACAATAAGGTTGTGTGACTACATTTACAGTGCTGTGGGTTTTGTTCTTAAGTATCCCACTACAATCTCCTACACAACTCTTGACCTGGAAATGGGTCTCGGCAACGTTCCACTACAAGTACATGTACTGTTGGCAAGTCTTTAAAAACAATGAAAGGTCAGCGTTGCGTGTCGCAAGTCTTTAATTCCTAAAATAGCCTCCAGGGCTCCAGCCAGCTTCAAAACTATAATTAAATTACAACGAGAGCCATTAATTAATTCTGCATTACAGTGCGAATGCCTGTAGCTGCGTAAATCAGCGGAACACATAACTCTCCGCCGCGACGTCGGTTAATTGAGCGTTAATAGCGGCGGTCACGAGAGCCCTCCATTAACATGATGCATGCTCTATGTTGCCGGAACTGAACCTGCGATTCGATTGGATTCATAACTATACAGTGCAGTGTACAGGTATGAAGCCTTCGTAATCCAATCAACAAGCTTTATGCAACATCCTGTGCTGAGATCTGGCTTGGCACCGAGGCTCATAGCCTCACGTACCCGACGATGTTAGTGTTTGTACAGCGCTTGCTGTAGAAGCAAGCGCTGTACAAACACTAACACATTGCGGTTTCCTGAGCTACATCACAATATTTAAAACAAGACAGAACGCTAACATCTCTGCAATCCTGAGTTTCAGCAAAGCTTTGCGCATTTCCAACGTGCTAAAACAGAGGCTGTATAAATAATTAACATGTATGCTCGTTTCCTGAAGGAAGTTACAGCAAGACATGAAAAACAAGTTAGGATGTTAACAACTGTTATCGTGTTTTAGCTAAGTTTATTCCAATCAGCTTAGAACCAATTAACCGTTTGCAATCACATGTCGCCACTTCCTGTTTCTCAAGACTATTGGAGAGAACAAATGCATTAGTCGGTAAAACGGCTTCAACTCGGCGTGGAAGTAGGTCCCTGGCAGTAGTGAATGTTCTGGGACATCACGACGTCTGAACTTCATACAGCGGGCCACTTCTCTTCATTAGCTTATCCGCTAATGGCGGACCGATGCAGGTTGATACCGAGGTACGTGCCCTGATACTGAGGCAGTGATCTACCACGATAACATTGGAACTACCTGCTACAATCTGGTCTGTATCAAATCCTACGCCAACGACCTTAGAGCTGGTATTCAGTTATCGAAGTCAAGTTACAGTGGAGGGACAGGCCAGGATAATGTAGCAGAGCCTTGGTCTGGCACGAAGCACTGTTTACTGCTAATAGCGCCGACGACGCGAGCCGCTGGGGAGTAACACAACTAACTCGTAATGGGGCCTATCAGGCACAGATAAGAAAGTAAAGTAGTATTGCCGGTAATAAAATCGTTTTAGAACAAACTAGCGACCCCTCAATAACACCAACACGCCTCTTATTGCCATCTTAGGAACCAGAGTATTGTTGAACACCCGTGTTGGCCGAGTGAGAACTACCACCGACTTCTGATCCGTGCACGATGGCATTTTATTTTCGAAAAATCTTAGATGCCAGAATGTTCATTATAGAGCTGTGTTGTGTTGGTTTAGTGGTGGCCCTGTACTTGCAATGAGTTCAAATCTAGCCAAGCACATAGAATGTTCTTCTTGAAAAATGTATGTGAGCATTTCTTACAGTTGCTTTAAAGGTCATGGAAACATAAGGAGAAAGCCCGTGGCTTGATTAGCTTCAGTTGTTATCACCTGTTCTTCCATCCGAATATAGGAGATGGTATGTACCTATAGGCGTTTGTAAAGCCCACTACATCAATTCAACAAGGTCGTAGGTACTGCGGCGTCTTGTACAGCATGAATACCACTTACTAACGCTGTAAAAAGTATTTGTAACAGACTAGCTTCTGCCCGCCGCTTCGCATGCATTGTACCCGGATAAAAAGTAGCCTTTGTGCTAATCCTGGTCAACATCAATACATGTGCAAGGTTTTAGCTCAATCCGTACGCTAGTTTATTTATTTATTTATTTATTTTATTAATTAATTAGCACGACTTACATAAATCAATTACACTAATTAACTAGAATAGAATAAAAATAGAATAAATTAGTGACATTCCGAAATAATAAAACTAGTATAGATTCAATCACACATTCATTCCTCAATCTCCCAAAACCTCATGCATACCAACATAATCTTCTTCCAACATTGTTTTTTTTTCTTTTGTTTTCTTTTTTTTATGCGAGAAGAGGTAACAAACCTCCATACAAACAAACTTTCGGCTTTATAATATTAGTGGGATGTGAATGGCAATTTTACTGCAAGATGCCAGAATATTTATTGTAGAGAAATTAGTTCTGGAACGAAGGGCTTAATGCCGTAGCTGTGGTCGTGCAGCGCGCTGGACGGCAATTAATGCAACGGCCACAGTGCTCCAGCGCACGGTCACGCACGGCGCGGCGCGCGGGGCGGCGCCAGCGTGCGCGGCCCCCACGCCGGTACTGAGCTGCCTTTCGATAATCCAGCGGACAAACTCGACCCCTATCCTCCACCACTTACCTCACTATCGCACATTTAGTAACCAATGTATCTAAGATCAAGATAAAACTTAAATAATAAATTAGGCCAGGTGCGTGTCGGGCCAGGCGCTGTGTTAGCATATAGCTATGGTAGTAGGGCGTAGTTACCCATAGACCTGTTAGAAGTTGGTGTATGTTTTTTACGTTTACCAAAAGAGAAGGATCGCGAAAGTTTAAAAAGATCAAAAATCCAGAGTTACTAGAGTTTTTAGTTAAAAGTATGTTTTCTTATTTGAGCGACAATTTCTCCCTAACTAAAAAAGCTAGCTAACCGTTATAGTGTTCTTAGAAATGTCATGGTACAATTATTATTATTTTAAGATTTATAAAGGTAGCAGTTTCGATTTTAGAGGAAAAAAAGTTTGACAGTTGATCGATGCTGCACGGGACGCTGCTGTACCTGGGACACAGTTAGATGGATTGCGCAGCACCGATGGGATCCTCTCAGAGAAAAGAACAAAGCCGCAGGTTTCCTAACTTCTCAGTTCAGAATGCCGACTGAAAGCGGTTCGTTCAGTGACCCGAAGCTTCGAGTACAATCGCCGTTATAAGGCAGAGTAAACACTCGTGTTATAATGGAGATACAGTGGGATCGGATGGGATTGGCTTGTACAGGCCGGAGGGCCCTCGCGGCCGCGCTGTGCTGTGGAGTGCTTTGTGGCATGTTTATGTGGTGCGCGGCTCTCCACGGCGCTCGAGGACCCTCCACACACTGTACCACCGCTCTCTGCGGCTGCTAGAGATGCCTGTAACTTTGGTACTCAGTCTAAAAACAATTATGTTGTTGTATGATATAAATAAATAAAAGACATTTATTTCAGGCTTCAACTAAAATAAGTTACAAATGGTAATAAACTTATTCTACGGCTCATATTAATATTCTATATTCTTATAGTCTAACATACCTACATATAAAACTTATTTACTAGCACGCAAGTTCGGGCACGTGACACTCGATCGCGCTGTCATATGGTCACCCGCGAAAAAAAAAATATTTTACAGAAAAAACAGGAATGTAGCAATGTAAATGTAGGAGTATAAACACTGTATGTGCAAATGCACATACATTTTTGATGTAAAAGCAGAGAATATTATTTTGATGGATGGTTCTTCATAAAATTGTCAATTACAATGTCAGGTGGACAAGGTTGTTGGGAGACCTTTGCGCAGCAGTGGGACAATATAGGTTGAAAAAAAATGTTTTTAGGGCTCCGAAACAAATTGGTATGCATGAATTAGTGCAATTAATTAATATTTGTAAGTTGTGCTAATTAAATAAATAAATTGTCAAAACGAGCTTCATTTGCACAACCTACATATGCGTGTAATTCCTTCTCGAATTCCCCAAAAATGAGAGGAAAGAGGAATCAATACTTTGTACGAATATGGGCAATATTGTTTAACATGGCTGTAACGATTTTGTTTTACTTGGTTTCATATTCGTCCCAACCCTAGCAGCTAAGAGTATGTGGGTTCCTGCAGTGGGCCGTACTGACAACACCCACAAGAGCTCTTAGACAACAGTAATGAGGACAGATTCCCTCGAGAGTGGCGCGGGCGCAGGTGCGGCCAGCTCCTGTCTGTCTGTTCGCTCTCGAGACTTCAAAGAAACTGCCTTTTGTTGAAGCTTAGTTGTTGATGTAAGGCCTTTACATCTATTATAGATGATTTGAACAGCGTCAGCAACTGATAATAATGCTGATCAGGACGCTGCAGTGCCTGGGACATTGTTAGATGGATTAGTCTTGCCCATCACCTATACCATCCTCCCAGCTTAGTCGACTTCCTCATAGTCAACTTTAAATGTATTGATCTATTTTTTGTCTGTCTCTTAGCCAACTGGGATAATGGTATAGGTGCTGGGCAAGCCTCATCCTTCTAACAATGTCCCAGGTACTGCAGCGTCCCATAAAGTTTGAATACCAGTCGCTGACGCTGTGTAAGACATCTATGATAGATATAAAGGCCTTACTCTTTACACGGCTACATTGTCCGCTGACGGAGTGAGCCAGTCCACTTGTGGTCGGTGGTGTGGGGCCTCGCTGGGCTCGCGCGGGTCCTCTCGTGAACAACGACGGCGCGCAAATTGGTTCTAGACTAGAGGTTTCTCGCAGCTAGATCACTTCAATTCCACTTAACTGGTTTTCATACTAATACTTCTTTGCCCTTGGATGCAGTAAGAGCCTGCTAAAATATATTTCCGGAAGATGGGCAGCAGCGTCTTTCCGTGTATCTACATCCCGTACTGCGCTCGCCAAGCCGCCTGTCCTTGGCAGCGGGCCCTCATGATCATGGCCTTTATCCAGCAGTGGAGGTCCTACAACTGAGATGATGATGATGAGATATTTTGGCACTCAATCCTTAGATTGTGTGCCAAAATATCTCATCATTATTACAAAGCTTAACTGACCTCATTAGAAAGCTTACTTTCGAAATCTTAGTTGGTCGTACTTTGAGGCTTTTATTATTCGTATCACTATTTTCCTTCATTTTTGAGTCGTTTATCCCGCTCATAACTCAAAGGAATAATAAATTTCAATGTCTCCTATACACTATATTATAAGATTTCCAAGGACATCAAGTAGCACACATATTTTTTTTATTGAACACGTCCTAAGGTGAAGGTAACAAGTCACCTTCCTTTTGAACTCTTGGTCTATTTCAATGGAAAGTTCGCCTCTGCCAAAGTTTAAGTCAATACAAATCAGGTGAGCTTTTTATCCAGCTGCTTGTGAGTTAGCTGGGGCACCGTGAAGCAGTCTTATTGAAACCGCAACGGTAATGCCGTAACCATCGCTATAAAGGATCTTTATTGCAATGCCTGCACACATTGCCGCTTCCCTTCCCGTCGCCCAGCTCGCCCCGATCGTGGGTCGGCAATGGACGGCGTGGAGCCCGTTATTCAATTAATGCTGCTTATGTATGCGCATGCGTAGTGCCATTATGGAGATCGGTATGTAAAGCGAGCTGGCCGCTTGTTTATCGCACTCGCACAAAAGATGCGTTCGTTCTGCCATTCTGCGACGCGTTGTTAACATTTTAGTGGCAGAACATAAAGATAAATCTTCGTCATCATCATCCTCCGCAGCCCACAGGTGTTATTGCTGAGTGGAAGGAAGAATGCGTTTGCCAGGAGCGATAACGAATCTCCCTCTCTTTTTCTCTCTTCTTCTCCTTAAATAATTCAAGTCCAAATTTAAAATTCAAAGTCGTATTGTTCCCGACCCATACATGCAATGCGCTCAATGCACTTGATGAATGCAAATCAAAGACATTAATATCATCAAAAAAACTAGAAATTATTAGAGAAATAGAGACGAAACTCGAATTTCTTAGCTTTGGATTTATTTGCGAAGTTGGGAATAGGTTAGGTCGCCGTGGGGAGCCGGCAGTAGAATGTTTCCTCTCCTTTCTTGTCCGTGGATGCAGTAAGAATCTGTATAGGGATACCTCCGGAAGATGGGCAATCTTTCCGTCTATCAACATCCAGTACTGCGCTCGCCAACCCGCCTGCCAAGCGTGGCGAGTAACAACCCCTCATAATCAGTACGAAGAGATCCATGAGGGAGGCCTTTGTCCAGCGGTGGACGTCCTACGGCTGAGATGATGTGACGATGATGATGATGAACCAAGTAACGGTCCGTATGTATTTTGTAATTTTTATAGTGTTTTACCATACTTAGGTAGAACATTTAAAGGATATGAAAAACCTCATCAAAAATTTACGATTTCGGTGAGATACGAACTCACGTCCGTCAAATCGATCCTTGACGCCTTCTGGCCTTCATGCACACGGCTGCGGAAGATGGTGGTGACGAAGATTTAGTTTTATGTTCGTGACTAGTAAATTTTTGAGATCCATAAGGTAGGCCTGCGTTCAGTAGTGGACTTTACGGTTGAAATGAATGAATTTAGGTGGTATGTAGCCTTCAAGGGACAGTTAATGAACAGCACACCCGGTATTGGACGCGCCGCGCCGCGTCCGGGCGCCTTGTTCCCGCGCGCGCGCAAGAAGCGGCCTGGATCGCATCACTCATACATAACTGATCTTTCCCATCGATTCCTGCTTCACATCATAACTGTCG
This sequence comes from Pasiphila rectangulata, assembly GCA_963082625.1. Classification (NCBI taxonomy): domain Eukaryota; kingdom Metazoa; phylum Arthropoda; class Insecta; order Lepidoptera; family Geometridae; genus Pasiphila; species Pasiphila rectangulata. The sequence continues at coordinate 18,390,005 of OY720254.1, forward strand.
GACAGGTGCAGCCGCACGGGCGCCAGCTGGACTCCAGCGTAGGCGCCAGCACTGGCCGCTCGCATCTGAATAATAATAGGTTGTCCCAAGGTTGCCTGGAAGAGATCGCTCATAGCGATAAGGCCGCCCTTTGTACTCCTGTGTGATTTTGTATATAAGGTTCTTTATTTGTTTGCATATTTTCAATGTGGTGTACAATAAAGAGTTATCTATCTATCTATCTAATATTAAATAATGCTGAATATTACACAGCACCATCTTGCCTCAAGGTTGTGTATCGGGTACCAGATGATTGATAGAATAATTTTATTGTGAATTTAATACTTATAATAAGTAATAAATTCTAATACATAGGAAAATACCTAGCGCAGAGACAAACAAACAAACGTCCCGTGGCGGGAATCAAATCCAGGGAATATGGGCAATGCAATACCAGGGGCAATGCATAATACATAGGGTGCCGGCAGTAGAATGCTGCCCCTGCAATGCAATGCCTGTTAAGGGATGCTTCTGGAAGATGGGCAGCAACGTCTTTCCGTGTATCAACATCCCGAACTGCGCTTGACAACCCGCTTGTCAAGCGAGGTGAGTATGGCAACTAGTACACTGTGTTCAGTAGTGGACGTTTTACGACTGAAATGATGATGATGAATACGCAATATCGTCAAAAGGTGACGTCTCAGCATTATGCATATGGAGCATTACCCACATGGTTCTATATTATTGGTTTGCTTCTTCTTGCCGCTTTATATTCCTGGTTTTGTTGTTTGTGTTTAACTGTGTTAAGTATGCCAATAGATGTGTTTACTTACTTACTTACTATCCGGCTATCAGACCTAGGAAGTTGTCAATTTCTTAATCAGACTTAGTTCCAACTAATAGCGAACACGAGCATGTATCGTCCCAATTCTCTCAAGGAACGTATAAGTGCGGGTATCTCCAGTCGCAGGTGCCGCTGCAGCGCTGCTGCAGTGCGCTGGCGCATGCATTATGCATGCGACGCACTAAACAGCATTATGCCGTGATTACACATTGTATTCAAATAATAACACAGTCGCTCCGAATGCTAGGGAATGAGCTCGAATTAAACGCAGATCTACGTAAATACTGCCTAATTATGGAGCGACGTTACTGAAGTTCGTTAGACGGTCCCGTTTCGGCGACGCGCTCGATGGCGGAGAGATTAGCGGCCCCTGGATAAGCGGACAATGCGAAATACATTCAGAAGTGCAGCTTCTATTGGAAATAATGCGCGATCGCCGATAAGGGCGCGCGCACACCGGCGACCGCATTATGCACATTATGTATGAGAGATGCGCCGATACGCGCTCTCCGCGCATGCGCACGCTGCCCGTTAATCGCCGTCCACTGTGTCACTGCACCTATGAATGTAATACATATGCAGCACTCGGGAACCTTGCTATGATGATACTATGATTGTTCAATGCAAATAAACGCTCGCGATATTTCCGACGATAAGCGCCAGACATTTCTTATATTTGCGGAGTGGTAAGGCCATACAATGTTCCTGCTTTAATGTTCGACTCCACCTGAGCTCGACGAGAATAGAAGAATTATGTAGGTGTCACTATAAGGCAGCACGCCTACGTCATTACGTTTTATATTTGAACCGACAGACTCTCAGACTCAGACGCCATGATAACCGTAATAAGCCAGCGTCGAAACAACGTCAAATGAAATTAAATAAAACGACATGTAATTTCTCCGCTCGCCTCCCTCGAACAAGGAAGAGTAATCGCCTCGTGACACGAACGCTCGCGGCCGATTGTTTGTTTTAGGATGAATGGGGCTCGTTATAATCCGCGCATTTGTCTCAATAGGGATGTCAAATTAGTTCGCTGACAGATGGCGTCACTTGTCAAGTGGAGCTGGGACGCCCACGGCTATTGCCGGTGTGCGGCCTGCCTTACGAGCTTATGTGTTTCTTTATGGAAGTGATTGGAAGTAATTAAATGGAATGAGGCTTTATGCAGCAGCGGGAGGCTCAAAGCGTCGTGTGGATGTGAAACGGGAGTTCACCGCACCGGTGAATGGCTCCAATTCAATCCTAGTTCAGAGCCGCGACAATGCCTCGCGCCTGATACACGGCTTTCAGCCCTACTGATGTCTGCTTTATTGAATAGCGAGGTTCATCAAGACTCGCGGAAACGATTCTCCTAGTAGAAGAGCCCAACGCGTGGTTTTATAGCCGTTCTATCAAGATGCAAGTGGCCACCTACGAATGCTATTATCTAGCGAGATGAGCTGCGACATGTCTGAATAGCTTGGCCCGTAACAGCACAAATTGTAAAGAGCTGTACAGTTCTACTTCACTCGTGTAGCTGGAAAGTAATTCTCGCGTGAGAGCGATCAGCTCTTTGAAAGTACCTACTTATTCATTTTATTCTATAGGCGGTCGTTCTTACCCTCATATTGGTGAAGAACTTTAACTTTAAATAATTTATTTGTAAATAAAGTAATGGCTGCTATGCATTACGGCGCATGTGTTTTTTCTTACTGGTCCTTTAACAAGTGTGCATTAAACAATTTCATTTTCTTTTGTAGATGTCTCTCTATTCATTGCGAGAGTTAGAGTGTAAGTTTCAGCACTACCTAGCCCATAAGTTAGTAGACTTTGTGTTATACAAAAGCAGAACAAAAATAATGTTAATTTCTTATACAAGCTACAGATAGTACTAAACACTCTAGTTAGACAAAACATTCACTTAATTTAAACAGACAACACACAAGCCAATTAAATGGCCTTCACGGCTAAAAACAATTTAGAAACACAAAAACGCTAATGCAGTCATTACTGATTGATTACAAATAAATTAAAAACAAAAAAAAAACTTTTTAACAAATTATTATTATTATTATTATTTTGTTTGAACCTGAGATTAACTTGATCTAATTGTTTTTTTTTCAAACAATGTAAATACGAGCACCTGCTTAAATCTCGCGACAAGCTTTTTATCACATAAAATTGTGTACAGACGTTTAAGTTGACATTAAACTTTAATGGAAAATGTTTATTTTATTATTTTCTTACTTACGTTTAAATAAAAGCTTGTTTATTAAAAAGTTTTTTTTACTTTTAATTTATTTTTTACTTTTTAGTTATCACTGGACAGTTGGTTTCTTGTCTGTTCATCTCATGCCCGCCATGTTGGATTTAGAGTGATTTTATTTATTTGTTTAAGTCACTCTCAGCAAGGCCTTTCATTTCATACCCATGTTGTAAGAGTGCAATAAGAATAACTAGTCTGCCATCTTGAGTATACCTACTGCCATGTTGGATTTAGAGTGATTTCATTTAATTTTTCGAGTAACTCTCAGCAAGGCCTTACATTTGTTACCCATATTATAGGAGTGCATTAAGAATAAATAATCCGCCATCTTGGATGTTCCGCCATGTTGGATTCAGAGTATCGTCATTTTATTTTCGAATTAATATAAATATAAATAAATAAATAATGCTGGACAAATCACACAGCATCATCTAGCCCCAAGCTAAGCAGAGCTTGTGTTATGGGTACTAGATGACTGATATACTTAATACATTATACTACATAGATAGATATTTTTTATTATATATAGAAAAACACCCAGAACACCCTGAACAAATGTCTGCAGATCGTACAGACATTTGTCCCGAGGCGGGAATCGAACCCGCAACCCCTTGCGTCGCAGACGGACCTTCGCCCGCTGCGCCACAGAGCTCGTCAAATTATTCCAAATCAGTCCAGTCCAGTCCAGTCCTGGGTGTCTCGCCATGTTGTATTCAGAGTGACGTCATTTCATTTTTTGAGTTATTCTCAGCAAGCCCTTTCATTTCATAGCCATATTATAGGAAGAAATTAAAAGTAAGTAGTCCGCCACACCCAGGAGGGTGTTCCACCACGTTGGATTCAGAGTAACGTCACATAGCTAACCATACATTATCATCCAAAGTAAACATGTAAGTATACAAAATTTCAGCTTATTTGGTTGAAGATATCTGCTTCAAAATTGAGTTGCAAGATTCCGCGAACAAACATAGTTACAGACATACATACATACATACAGGGTAAGCTAAATAAAAGCTTGTAAAATAGGAAAAAAAAGTTTTGTCTTTACACACACATACACTTTCAAAGTATCGAATTGTTTATAAGTGTTCCATGCTTATAAGTACAATGCTTGTTGTTACCTATCACTTCAAAAATAATCCACTGCTAAGGAGTCACTGCGCCGAGCTCACACTCGTACAAAACAAATCAATTTCAATTATTTTCAATTATTTTATTTATCAGAATTAACATCCATTTTGTCATCAGTGGCGGTCGTTATCTTTGCTTAATTTGTTGAAGTTGTCGCATGTGTTATTCATGTATGGATTTTGTCTATAGTTTGTATTGGAAAATGGAACGTAAAGGGGTGCATTATGTCGAATGTACCCAGGGGGACCCCTTAAATTAATTTTACTTAGTAAATCAGGACAATCAATATAATTTGATGTTAGTTTTTTGTTATGAGTACTAGATGAACGATACACTTAATACATACATTTTTATTTTTTATTTAACCTATGTTGTCCCACTGCTGGGCAAAGGTATCCCCTAAAGTCTTCCAACCATCCCGATCCTTTGCAGACAATAATAATACATACATAAATAGATATTTTTATTAAAGGTATAAAGAAAAACATCCAGAACACGCTGAACAAATATCTGCAGATCATAAAGACATTTGATTTGAGGCGGGAATCGAACCCCCAAGAGGTTGTCTCTTGCGTCGCGGCGGACCCGCTGCGCCACAGAGGTCGTCGAACTTGAAAGTAAACATTTGTCCACGGCGGGAATCAAACCCGCAACCTCTTATTATAAGCCTCTTCCATATGAGCCACAGAGGTCGTCACGGTCGTCTCTTAGAGTCTTAGACGACTCAGTCGCATGTAAAAACGATCAAATCATAGCGCTTTACTATCCTCGGCTGGCCTGTCACCTCGCAAGCTGCGCGCGCGCACGCGATGCAATGGCGGCCGCTATTAGCAACTGACACACATGCACCGTGCTTCACATTTAATGTGCCCAATTATAGCTTTTAACCATTTCTCGAGCAATTGTCCATCACGAGATGGAACTAGCATTACAAATCTGTTCTGTAGAACAACAATGTACCAACGATATGCGATTACTCTCGCGTGGTAGGTATTAGACAAATGGTGCGTGCGTGTATCGATGGGTCGGGACGGCGGGATGGAGCGCTGTCCCGATAGGCATCTCCGAGCGAGACGTGTGATTGATGGCGGCTCTACCGAGGGGGAATTGCAGCTTCAACAAACCTATCGTGGTTCTCTTTTGTGGGCCCATCCGCCAGGTGTTCCTGTGGTTATGAGACAAGCGGTTTCCTCATCATCATCATCACAGCCGTGGGACTGGACGGCTGTAAACGTCCACTGCTGGACATAGGCCTCATGGATCTCCAAGTTCATGAGAGGATTGTTGCCATAGTCGCCACGCTTGGCAGGCGGGTTGGCGAGCGCAGTACGGAATGTTGATACACGGAAAGACGCTGCTGCCCAGCTTCCGGAGGCATCCTTTGGCAGATTCTTACTGCATCCACGGGCAAGAGAGGAGGGGCAAAGTTCTACTGCCGGCACCCCACGGCAGCTAACCGTAAAAAAGGTACAAATGGCGCTAGCATAGCGGTACAAACGTCGTGGACGCCTTTGTTACAGCGCGGGGGCCTATAGAGTTATCATAATTTCAGTCGTATAACGTCCACTACTGAACACAGGCCTCCCTCATGGATCTCCATGAGGGGCACCACGCAGGCGGGTGGGTTGGCGCAGTTCGGGATGTTGATACGCGGAAAGACGCTGTTGCTCATCTTCCGGAGGTATCCCTTAGCAGGCTCTTACTGCTTCCACAGGCATGAGAGGAGGGGTAAGATTCTACTGCCGACACCACACTGCGCATATAGAGTTATAAAGCTAATAATTAAATTGATGAATGTTCTGATCCGTAATGGAGTGAGCGCGTGACGCAGGCGCAGGCGCAGTACAAATCGTCCGGCGATTCATTTGAAAGCTGCCGTGTTCTGCTCTTCATCAATCTCTTCTAATTGATATTGAGTCGGGCGCGAGCGCGGGCGATCTGGAATAGTCGACAGTGTTTTAGGAATCTGTGTATTTTCTGTATGATTACATCACTTATGTGATAATAACTAGCTTCTGCCCGCCGCTTCGCATGCGTTGTACCCAAAGACATTTTCTACGACAAAAAGTAAACCTTTGTGTTAATCCTGGTCAACATCTAAACGTCTGAAAAATTTCAGCTCAATCCGTAGGCTAGCTTGATCGTGAAGAGGCAACAAACATTCAAACATATATGTATACAAACAAACTTTCGGCTATAAACTATTAGTGAGATAATATATTCATTATTTTAGGAAATTATAGATAAGTAGCAGATGTTTTAAACACTTAATCTAATCCTAAAATATATATTCCCTTCGGCCAGAAGTCAGCGGCGGTATTATACATGTATTCCCGATTAGGTCCCCTTGGTTAACTAATTAAGTCATCAAACATTGTAGTCGCAGTGGTTTGGAAACCATTTTTGAACACATTAATCAGACTTCAGTAATCATAAATTTCAAATCGGTCATAAATGATTGAGTTCTGTTGTAACAAAGATAAAACAATAAAATACATATAAAGGACTTTGTAACTTCCTCTGCCTTTGAAGACGGTAAAAAATAAATTTATTAAAAGTTAATCAAAGATTTTAACAAACAAGCTTTTATTTAAACGTACCTTCTAAATACCAAATTTTCAAACACTGTAAATACATGTACCTACCTGCTTAAATCTCGCGACAAGCTTTTTTACCACATAAATTGTGTAAAGACGTTTTAAGTTGACAATAAACTTTAATAGAAAATATTTATTTTATTATTTTCTTACTTACGTTTAAATAAAAGCTTGTTCGTCAAAATGTTTTTTATTTAATTTATTTATTACTTTTTAGTTATCACTGGACAGTTGGTTTCTTGTCTGTTCATCTCATGCCCGCCCTGTTGGATTTAGAATGATGTCATATAATTTTTCGAGTAACTCTCAGCAAGCCCTTTTATTTCATATCCATATTGTAAAAATGCATTAATAAAATAACTAGTCCGCCATCTTGGGTATTCTGCCATATTGAATTTAGAGTGACCTCATTTCATTTTTCGAATTAGTCCGCCATCTTAAGTATACCGACATGTTAGATTTAGAGTGATATCACTTAATTTTTAGAGTAACTCTCAGCAAGCCCTTTTATTTCATATCCATATTGTAAAAATGCATTAATAAAATAACTAGTCCGCCATCTTAAGTATACCGACATGTTAGATTTAGAGTGATATCACTTAATTTTTAGAGTAACTCTCAGCAAGGCCTTTCATTCGATACCCATATTGTAGGAGTCCATTAAAAATAACAAGCCCGCCATCTTGGGTGTTCAGCCATGTTGGATTCCAAGTCACGTCATTTCATTTCTTTTGAGATATTCTCAGCAAGCCCTTTGATACCCATAAGGAGTACATTAAAAATAAGTAGTCCGCCATCTTGGGTGTTCCACCATGTTGGGTTCAGAGTGACATCACATAGCTGACCATGCATTGTTATCCAAAGAAAACATGTATACAAAAATTTCAGCTCAATTGGTTGAAGATATCTGCTTCAAAATTGAGTTGCAAGTTTCCACCAACAAACATAGTTACATACATACAGGGCAAGCTAAATAAAAGCTTGTAAAAAGAATTGTAGTAGTGTCGTACGTCGCCTGCATTATGATGTTAGCACTCTAGAATCCTGTCACTGTCTGTGCACGGTTGTCGAGTAAGGCAAAAAAATATAAATAAAATTAAAAATAAAAAAAAATAAGCGATATAGTTCTAGCAGTTTACATATAACAAGCGACTTTAAAATGTTCTACGACCGCAAACATCTGTATCAAACACATTGAGTGCTTCATCATAGCAAATGTCGCCTCCCATTAATCCCAGTGCCCAGTGGACCGTGAAGCAATTAGTGCGGTCCAGCGGGCAGCAGGCAGACAGACAGACGTGCGTGATGTAAACATATGTAATGAGTTATTACTTTATTGATATGGTGGAGACGGTATCGCCGATCAAGGAGCTTTGGTATGGTATAGAGGGAGGGCACGTGCGAGTACCTCCACTACGCCTACTTCTGCCGATAGTTTTGCTGTGTTTCTGGGTGTGGGGTATACTTCTAGCTTGGGGGCGATAACAAAAGCTACAAAATAAATAGTCCAAGTTCTGATACTCAAAGGTTTATTATCTAATGAGTTATATATTATTGTCAGATGGATTAGGCTTGCCCAGCACCTATACCATCCTCTCAGCATAGTAAGAGAAAAGAACAGGTCAATACGTCTGAAGCCAACAAAGCCGCGAGTTTCCTCACGATGTCCCAGGAACTGCAGCATCCCGTACAGCATGGTTACCAGTTGCTGACGCTGTATAAATCATCTATAATAGATGCAAAGGCCTTCAAACAAAACTTCAAAAACTTCAAAAAATCCAAAATCAGACAAGCATGGTGTATACCATGCTTGTCTGTTTGTGTGCTCTGTAGCAAATAAACGAATGTCTATGTCTAATTTAATCTAGGTTTTACCTAGATTAAATAGTATATTACTATAGGTAAGTCTACTATCGCAATAGATTAAATTAGACATAGACATAGACATTCGTTTATTTGCTACAGAGCACACAAACAATATAATTAATTACAAACAATCTTAGGTAATAAAAATAAAATACTAGAAATAAAAACAAATACAAACACCTTTTTCGACAAAAACCAAAGACCACAAATATTTATCATCCATGTGCTACAGTAGCAATGGGTCCCGACTCAGCATTTTGTCTACCGTGTTAGCAGTAAACGCTGGTATTCTGCCGTTACCCGACCGCACAGACCACGAAACCCTGTGAGACCTAAAGTTTGTTAAAAATGAAATAATAATGATGATTTGATTCTCCTGAGGACACTAAACTCATAAGAGTTTAGGCAACAGGGAACACTAAGAATGTCCGTGTGTGTAAATATAAGTAAGTAATTAATAATACGTATAATAATAATATGAGTACATGTGTAAATTAGGGTCAAACTACGTTATTCAGAAATTAATTAACTAAGATTTTATAATTTATGATCCGCCTCTTTATTTTGAACTCTCGTACGCTGAACACCCTGTAACAATAGGAATGTAATAAGGAATTTAATGACTATCTATTTGATGTGTGCGACGGGATACGAGTATTATTGGGTTAGTTTCTGAAGTATTGCATGTTGTCAAAAGTGCAATTATTTTTTTAAATCAAGCCAGCGCCGGCGATGGTATAGCGTATCATAGTGGTATGCCGGTAGAATGTTGTCCATCCTCTTTTGCCCGTGGATGCAGGAAGAACTTTCAATGGATACCTCCAGAAGATGGGCAGCAGCGTCATACCGCAACAACCCCTCATGATCAAAAACTTGACCATGAGGGTAGCTTTTATCCAGCAGTGGACGTCCTATGGCTGAGATGACGATGATGATGACTAATACCAATATTGTTGATAGGCTTCATGGTTAGCGCTGCGGCGGGGCGGCGCGGGCGGCGGCGCGGGCGCGGAGTGCTCGAGCAGAGATCTCTATCTAAAAAGAGTTAAAAGCCTCGTTGAGTCTGCGCCGCTATCGGTGCTTATGATTTGTGATGTTCAATATTTTGTGGTTCGCCTTTTAGCCGCTTTTGTTCGGAGAACGGCCACTAATTGATTTGGTTGTGAAAACGTAACTGTGACTGCTCACTCGCTTGTTGGGCAACCTCGTCTTTGTAACTATTCTCGAGATCTGTTATCAATAAATAAGGCGATGCGATAAAAACTAAGCGTTCAGTCGGAGTCGGCGTGGTTGTGGTGGGTTGCTGGTTTTGTCCTCAGGGCGCAAAGCACTCGCGGCTCTCGGTGTCTTCGTGCACAGAGTACGACAGTGAACAATTTACTGGGAGTGTGGCCAATTACTCTAGGAGCTAGTTAGAATCGTCCCCAAATTTTACAATACCTATATTTTACAGGTTTCCGCTATTGAGCCATAGATTACTATCGGACAAACGGACGTGAGATATTTATGTTGGTACCGATGTCTAATAAATGGAGATTGCAGCAGCCTTCGACCTCGACTGTACCTACTGATTAATAGCTCCGACTGTACGCGACCCGGCCGCGGGATTGTGGCCCCTATCGCGGGGGAATAGGGCGCACCGAGATCGGTGGCCGGGCTAATCGAGTAGGATGCCATTGTCGGACTCGGAGGAGAGTACAATCAATCTCCATTCGACTTAAATAAATGATTTGCGCGGGAAAACATTTGTTTATGTAATTTTTGACGCGAATTTATTTGTAGCGCAGCGTGATGGACGCCCGAGAACAAAGTGAACAGACGCTGCGGTATTTGTCCAATGAATTACGTAGGAACTATTACTATTAGAAAACATTAAGGAATTTAGTCCACGTTCTGACAGGCGTATCATTCACCCGCTCCGCATCACGATCGAGGAAACGTCTTATGAACCGGGCGAACACAATAAACTGCTGTTACAAGTGCAGGCGGAGATTGCGTCAGCCGCCGCCCGCTGGCTGACTACTGCCGAGTGAGCACTGACTAGTCCACCGATAGTCTGACAAGCAGGACGCTATATTACAGACGATATACGGGCTCTGTGGCGCGGCGAGCGAAGGTCCGCCTGCGACGCAAGGGGTTGCGGGTTCGATTCCCGCCTCGGGACAAATGTCTGTACGATCTGCAGATATTTGTTCAGGGTGTTCTGGGTGTTTTTCTATATATGTATAATAAAAATATGTATCTATGTAGTATAATGTATTAAGTATACCAGTAATCTAGTAACCTTAACACAAGCTCTGCTTAGCTTGGGGCTAGATGATGATGTGTGATTTGTCCAGCATTATTTATTTTTATTTATCATTATTTATTACAGACAATATACTCGTAGCTAAAGTTAAAGGCATGTGTACCTTGTTGGTCCTGCTAAATTCTCCTAGAGCATTTTATGCATTAAATACAACTCTACTACTATCTAAGCATAGTTATTATGGCTTCGACGTTAACACTTTAAAATTGTTTAACAGCTAACTTACAGATCGATACCAGATTGTTGAATTGAAAAATAGTAATGGTTCCTCATTTTGTTCAAAATAATCTCCTTTGATCCGGGGAGTATCTCAAGGCTCCTTGGCCCGATCTTATTTATTTTGTACAGCTCTGACATCAAAAACCAGATAGTCAATTTCAGATATCACGTTTATGCGGATGCCGAGCTAGTCTATTTTTATTTTAAGCCTCATGACTTTAACAGAGCTATCGGGGCAATAAACGGTGACTTAAGGAGAATCTAATCATCGTCCCTTTATATATTGGAGATAGCTATGTATGTTAAGAACAACCCCCATCTTTTTGCAAAATTGTCTGACGCTGTAAGCCGAAACAGACGAGATAATGGTAAGCTACGATTGCATCCCTCCAAAACCTCACTCATGCACAAAAGTCTCGTGTGTATGGCACCTATAATATTTAACAAAATACCTGAAGAATACAGGCAATTAAGCATTAATTTATTTAAGCAAAAATTAACTAAGTTATTACATGAAAAATGCTATTATAATGTTGACGAATTTCTAAAGGATAAATTTTAATTTTAATTATTTTTAATATATTTTTTTTTAATATACCTATTGTCAAAACAATAATTTAAGTTGTAGTTGTAGTATTTTCTTTGAATTTTCTGTAACATCGGCATGCCTACCTACATATCTTAAAAACTTTGCATACCGATTTCGGTAAAGCATGTTGTGACCCTATAAAAAATTAAACAACTCGCATGAAAATGTAAACACATGTTTTTTGCAAATAAATGTCTTTATCTTTATCTTTATCTTTATCGTATGATGCGAATGGTTTGGTTCTGAATCCTCTTAAAACTAAATACATGTTCTTTGGAAGTAAATATCATGTAGCCTCTTTATATATTAATATGAGTGTGTTACTTATAGGCGAACCTGTTGAGAGTGTCTTAGAGGCCCGTAATTTAGGTCTTAAGATGAATTCAGATCTAAGGTTTGAAAACCATGTCTCTGATTGCGTACAAAATTGTTTTTATAGACGATTATACATATACAAGATTCGTCTTGTAGAGTCGCTAGTTCTTTCAAAGTTAAATTATGCAGTTACAGTTTACGGACCGCGATTGCTAGTGCAGACAGACCGCCTTATTCAGCGAGTTCAAAACGCCTGTGCGAAGTTTTGTTTTATTGTACCGCCAAAATGTCATATTACACCGTTTCTTAACGAGCACTTGAGTATGAAATGAAGTCTTGCCGCAAGCTTCACCTAGCATGCCTCCTCTTTGGTGTGATTAACTATAGAACGCCAAATTACTTGTACAACAAATTAAGTTGGATGGCTGGTGAAAGGAACATAGCATTAAGTAGATTGGCCACTCAAAGCCACAAAACACAGTCTTTTAGGGGCAGCTTTAGGTATGCGTCTTCCAAATGTTGAAAAAATATACCTCCTCCAATACGAAATGTTAAAAGTGTCACTAGTTTTAGACAAAAGTAAAAGTGTAAGTTCAGGTTCATTCCTTATGAAAGCCCAAATACAGCATAGTGGTAGTGAATCACAGATATTTTCCTGATCTAGTCATCTACACTGCACTTCAGTCGTATATATGTCATACATTAATAACGTCTATCTATAGATTCTATAGAATTTAATTACATATGTATGTATATATCACTACTTTATGTACAATGATGATATTGGTGACATCCGTTTAGATACTAAGTGTACTTTTCCTTTCCACTTTCTGCGTTTATTGATAACGTTTTGTAAACTCTTTCTGTTATATTAGTCTATTATTAAATACGTTGCTGTTGTACAGCCCTCTACTCAGGTTTTAGCTGAAAATCAGCGTTGGGCTGTGTCAACGCACCCAACATTTATGCTGAACGCCTTTTTAGCACAAAAGTAAATTTGTTTATACACTTAATTAATTATTTCTTGGTTAAGTATCTTTGTAGAGCCTAAGTTGATTGTTGATATTTTGTGTTAAATAAATGCATTTTTTGTATGTTCGAAAATGATTCATATTATGTTGTCTGCGTTTGTCAAGTGGGGTTGTTCAGTTCTACGTCGTGGTTCGATCGTCAATCAGGCGAGTGGAAGTTGATTCCGAGACGGGCGCCCACAGCTGCGCATGGAATAGTACCGCCATAAAGCAGCCGCGGTGCAGAGCGCGGTCAACTTGAACAGGTCCAGTATAAAGTGTTGTCAAAATATACACTCATCATTAGAAAGTACACGTTTACATACAGTTACATTTAATTAGAATTGCCCCACTAGCGCTCTCGCCGCTCGCTCCACTTCAGGCGACAAGTGCGCTGCGACAAGTGGCCGGCACATCTACAGATGACAGAACCGCGCCAAGCCGAATTGATTCCAATTTCAATGTACGACAGCTCAATTACACATGGAGCGCGCGTGAAGTGACTCGGAGCAGTCGTTAAAGAGAAACTCGTCCAAGACATGCCGTAAAGTCATGGCGACGATTTATGGTGTTCATAAACGGAGCATTCCGATGTAATTAATGTATTTACAGGCGAGCAGGGCAGCGAGCAGGCGACAGTCGCGAGCCGGCGAGGACGGCCCTCTGCTGGCTTCCACGAGTCCATGATGTTGCGGTCCTGCAGAAGGATACCTCGGTCCGTGCATAATCTTTTCCAAAACAAATCTACCCTACTTTAAAGTGATGTGTAAACTTTCTAATGAAAACCTTAATTGCCTTTATATTTACTCGACGACTCTGGATGGATGTCACTAAAAGACCAAACACTTATTAATTATTAACACGCGTCAATATCATTCAAATTATCATCTATGGAATAATACGCTTTTTTATGAGATTTTGTTTTACAATAAGCTTAAACACCAATGTTAATTAAAACCAAGGCCTGAAGATTCCTGAAGAAACTTGGTGGAATACATGAAGGGGTTATGATTAAGTTTGATTACGTTTGCAGAGATACCTCATAAATTACTTTTGCACCTTCACCAGCACAAGCTCGTGTTAGATCCGCTGCATCCCTTTGATTCGCCAGGCACTCGATTAGATCTAACAACAGGACACAGTTGCTTTACAGCAGGCACTCAGCCTGCCTAAGAACCTGGGGTAAATCAATTCATAGTATAAAACGAAGTCTCTTCCCGCTGTCTGTCTGTCCCTATATTTGCTTAAATCTTTAAAACTAAGCAACGGATTTTGATGCGGTTTTTTAATAGATAGAATGATTCAAGAGGAATTTTTATTTATATGGTTAATACATGCATAATATAATAGAGAAACACTGATAATTTTAGAGGTTTCTAATGTGAGGTCGTAAATAAACACATTTTTTTGCGCTTACATTGCAAACTCTGGCTGAACCCTACGAGATATAAATAATGCATTATATTAAACACCTTAAGAAGGTCTACAAAAAAGTCCGCGATGGTAAATTCTGTAGTATTTTTAGTATCAGCATTGCACCCGGGCGAAGCCGCGGCAGGTCGCTAGTCAGTTATAGTAAAAAGTAAAGGCTCAAGTAGGGAGTCCTGGCTCACATCAGGTCTTATGCGGTAAGATATCAAACTTGCAAATAGTCAGCTAGAAGTCTTGAAGGCTGAGGTATAATCCAATGTTACAACATTTTGTGATATGTCGTTATTTGCTCGATTAACGGCTTTTTGGAAGTCAAAGTACAATACATCCACTTGATGAGTTTATTGAGATACGACCACATAATGTGCATATCAGCTATAACTCTGTGTCGTGTACCAGCTGTCCTGCCTAGCCGAAAGTTCAGCGTGGCGAGAACGGTAATGAAGTGTCCCGCGACGACGTCGATTTGTGTATTAACAGTATTAACAGCTGATCGCAAATGGAGCGTTGGTGAGGTGAGTGCTGTGCGGCATCGTCGGTAATTGAATATCAGCAGGCTGCTCGATGGAACGCTGTCGCTCGCTTGAAGCGACCTAAGATTTTTTGCTAGTATTGGAATCGCATTAAAACCAAGCAGTGAACTACAAATGACATGAATCTTTTAAAGGACCAAGATAATAAAATAGTTTTTACAGGGTTCCGTGGCTGCATCCTCGGGTTCCTGATGTACACCTGCCGTAATGTATGCGCTCGTGACAATTAGCGTGTGTAGCGGGTCTGCAGGCGCGTGACGTCACGCGGACATGCGCCGCTCATTAGCGCCGTCCGCTGACCTGCGCCCGCGCCGACCGCACCGCTTTACATACGGCGTCGAGACAGTTACACGCAGTTGGAGGCCAGTGGGAATTACAGCGAGATGCGTTTCCCGTTTGGCCTCGTTTGCAGTTGACTGCGTCGTGAGCTGATTCTGCCAATTTGGTTCGCGTACCTACCTAATCGAGAACCTCATTACGTTAAGTCACTTGTTGCATTTCATAAAACCCATGCGGTTTCCGTTATATTAAGGTCTGCTATAAGTATGTACATTTTTATCAGTGTCGACAAACGACGAACCATTAGTTAATAATAGATAGTGCCGCGACACGAAACCCAAACCGAGCGCATTCAGAGCCATTGTCGCTCGCATCGACTCCGTCCATTATCTGAATTGATGACTCCGATTGTTTACCTCACTTGTCTCGCACTGCAGAACAGAGCCGTCAGGGCCCACGCGAGCTTTGTCCCGGGACAAGGCGACCACCGGCGCCGACGCACCGCTGACGGACTAGGAGCAGCATGGCCATGTGAGGACCGTAACAAGGGTGACAACACCACAATCCAGTGGTACAGCATCCCAAGATAGAAACATCATTGATCGCATTTCATCATTGGTTCGCTTTTCGGACCATAATAACTAAGACATTAAGCATCCGGAGAAACAAAAAGTTGAAGAGTAGGAAACGACACGCGTCGATAGGCGTGTAATTGCGACGACAGCGTGACGACAGCGTGACGGTGGCGTGACGGGCGAGAGGCGGCTGCTAATCTGGGAATTATGCAGTATTGTTTCATTCGGGGCGATGCGACGTGAGATAGCGCGCCTCTTGTTCTTATTCTGGAGTCATTAAAACTTAACTTTATCACATAGATATCAAGCTGTTTCTTCATTAAAGTATCTGGCTAGCAAGCCACATACTTAATAAACTGTGGCTCAGTAATCATTTTGATTAATAACGCTTCTAATCAAACACAATAAAATCAATTTGATCGAGACGCATAGGTTCGTTTATTCAAACAAGCGGACACTGCGTGTCACTCATTCCTATTGCTCAATAGGTGAAGTTCAGAAAGCATTTCTATGATGCTTATAATAGTAGTGATTGCCAATTAATCCGAGAGGCCCCGCGCCGGCATGGGGCCGCACAATGGCCGCGGACAGCTCCCTTTACATTTTTAATTAAATCTATTATTTCTCTTCATCTCGCGGCGCGACTACTATATACAACACTTAACTCGATTTTCTGCTTAAACAAACGTGCCAACACACCTGTACACTTTACATGGACTTTATTCCGAGACAGAGAAGGGCCAAAATTGAATGGCTGGCATGTGGACATGTCTGCAGAGGAGATGATGATCAGTCTCTTTCACACGTCTCTTCCTCGGCGTGAATCTATTTGAAAAGTTCATTTACTGACGGTCTTTTTTTTGGCAAATAAAAAACCTATTGAATGGAGTTTTAAACGGAGCGTGAAATCTAATTTGCCGAGACTCGAGAACTTCACAAGACCGTGGAAGTCGTAAAAAACAAAATGGAATGCTAGACATAACAACACCTGTAGAAGTGTTCGCCTCGTTGTACTTGGTCTGCGGGGCTGAGTGCAGGATGGCGGGCACGGACGTGACCATTCCTCCTGTCGGGTAGTTCCACCTCGCCGGAGGCGCCGTGAAATCCGCACCGCAACGCGGTCCAGTGCAGAACAGAACGCGCGATGGGCCACCACGACGACCAATCGCAGCCACCTGAATTCAAATGGATATCGCAAACTGGCCAACCGTGAGCCCCTTGCTGGCGAGTGGCTGAGTGGCCACGCGTGGCCGCGCACAATGCGCCTGAAATACGAAACTGTAACCGCCATTTTGAAGCATCGACTAAAAAGCGTAAAAAGTAGTGATGTAAAGTTCATTAATTTCTTTTGTTATTGTCGGAGCAGTGCGGCGGGCACGTCCGTGATTAATGCACATCTGACCCGCGCCATTTGTTACACCGCGCCACGACTGCGCAGCACCTACTGAATCGAGGAAAATGGAAGGCTCCACAGGTGAGCCAGGCGGAATTGATCGGGAATAGAGCAATAACCGCGATGCAACTAAACAGAACAATTCCCTCCCCGATCTGATCCTGAGGCCAATCGGCAACACATTGTTTTCGCGCAGCCCGGCAGCCTGCCGGCACACATGTTGTACCACTCACTATCCCAAGGAGGATCTTAATTTTTGCATCCCTTCCAGTAATCATAAGAAATAAGATAATTTAAAAGCTACACACCTGTTATCTTTAACTAGAAAAATCAATTGAACAAATCTGCTATGTGATCGAAATCTCAAAATAAAGCAATTTAAGTGAATTGTTAATGCTCATCAATTTTCAATATTACTTAAAGTAGAGCTAATGCTCAAAATCAAAGCTTCTGTAGCTCGCTCCAGGAATGTGAGCGACCACCGGCGACGCGCCCGCGCACCGCGACAACATAATCGCCCTATCCGATAACGACCGCTCGTATTTACCGACGTTTACTTATTATCCCGCCGTTTACATAAATCCTATTTATAATGTCATAACTTCGTGCCCAGTGTCATCTTCAACGCAACTAAAACATATCTTGATTTAAGGTGGACCCATCCAACCGTTAGGTACTTAGAAATAATTATAGACAACATGGTCTTACAATCAGTAAATATGGTCAATGAATTCACGGGCGATCTGAAATGGCAAAGAACAATGCGATATGTGCTAGTTCCTGGCGAGTGAGCGGACACCTTATACATTTTAATGGCCGCCGCTCGTCCATCGCTCACAACTTGTCACTCTAGCAACTTCTGCAAATGGACTAGTTGATCGAAGTCCGTACAGAACCAGTGACACCAGTAGGTACATTGCACGTCACTGACTGACTGCTGGTGGCGAGTGGCGACTGCCAATGGCGTGCACGAGCACGACAATATCCCCAGTCGCCACTAAGGGAGCGAGCCTAAGCAAGGCTCAAGTCAAGATAAAATATGATCGTTTGAAACTCTTTAAATACTTTTATTAACATACATATAACCGGGTATTTATCGCGTAAATTACCTTTTTTATTTCCCGACGTTTCGCTTGGATTGCACCAAGCATGGTCCCGGGAAGAATCTTTAAATACTTTTCCTGCAGCGGTGTTCGAACACGCAACCTCTAACCCTCATCCACTGCACCGCGGCTCATTCCTGGCTGATCCGTCGACAGATGCCGACAGCGAGGCACCGGCCGCGGCCGCCGGCGATATCATCTCGCCGGGCTGGCCATCGTCGCGTCATTTTGGATTACGTTTACATTTTATGGCTTTATCTTGTTGATAACATCGCTTCTGAATATCTGAGAACCCTCTGCGAACTTCAATAAAATATGACTCATTCCTTACAAAAGATATAACTTAAAGGCATTTGTAGTGAGACTGTGAAGGTGCGTGTTTGTTCTGGACATAGGCCTCCCTCATGGATCTTGGCAGGCGGGTTGGCAAGCTCAGTACGGGATGTTTGATACACGGAAAGACGCTGATGTCCATTTCCCTGAAGTATCCCTTAGATTTTTACTGCAACCACGGACAAGAGAGGAGGGCAACACTTTACTGCCGGCACTCCGCGGCGATGCTAGGACGGGCTAGTACAAAACTTAGTTAATAACCTCATTAATGACACCTAATCCAGGTACAACATCAATCCGCAGCAAGAGCTACACTAATATAAATATAAAATGGCACTTGACTGGATTACACCATGACGGGTGCAATCCAGACGAAACGTCGGGAAATAATAAAGGTAATTTACGCGATCTGTTCTTTCCTCTGCCTAATATTTGACTACGCTGAGAGGATGGTATAGGAGCTGGGCAAGCCTAATCCATATTTCAATGTCCTAGGCACTGCAGCGTCCCGTAGGGCATGATTACCAGTTGCTAACGCTGTATAAACCATCTATAATAGATGCCATGGCCTATTTACGCGATAAATACTCGGTTAGGTACATAATGTATATTAATGTTAGCCTGCTTAAACTTACCTACGTGTTTAATTTATTCAATCTGTAAGGATTAGTATAGATTACCTCACATGCGTGAGTGAGCACCTGAGGAGGCACCTACCTCGCCGCGCAGCTCGATGTCACGCCGGCGCCGGCTGGCGAGGGGCACGAACTGTTTCATTGTTTTTATGTCGCAAAAAACAACCGTGTCAGTGTAACTCAGCGTCAAGTGGACGGAGTGCAGCTGTGCGATTGTGCATGGCACCCCTCCACCGGACTGCTGACCACCCCTAAAGACGGCGTTTTATAATGACAAGTAAGGTACAGTATACCCCATGCAAAAATATTAAAATCATGAGTTCTATCATAAAAAGTTTACGTCTTTAAATAAACTTTCTGAACGCACCAAACATTTCACAACCCGAAATGTACGAGAAAATTAATTAATGTAATAATGAGATTTCTAATTAAACTTAAAATTTGAATACCTTTTGATTCTGTAAGTCGATTTTGACAAAATAAACACTAAGTATTACTCAGAATAATACATAGCATTTTTAGTAATTAAATTTTAAATCTAATTTTTGTGTGTTTTCAGGTTTTTGTGTGATGCGCGCACAAACAAACAAAAAAATACAATTTGAAAAATCTTTTTTTTACGTTTTTTTACTTGTTTTGCATATTGCCATTTATTTATTTGCAAAAATATTTAATGTACAGACGCTTAAGGTATACGATTTTATTATACCTAAGTATAATAATAATAGATACCTATCACAAAAATTAAATTGCGAGATCCCTAAATAAATATTCAAATGGTCAATATAAAAATAAAGGAGATGTTTCACGAATGTATGGAATCCAGGCTAACTAGGTATACACGTGCACAAACATGGCTAAATATTTATTAAACATTTTCCCACTATCAGTTTTTTAATATGTTGCTTCGTTTGATGCATTTTCCTAAAAATAACTAGCCTAAGTCGAGCAACACAAAACTGTAGAACAATATGGCGGACCAATACAGTTGGTGACGTCATTTTGACAGCTATTGACATAATAATGAAATGAATGATTTATGATAGAAGCTAAATCAAGTCAACCTGAGGTATTTCAATTTTCGAGTACCTAAGCACCTCAGGCTACCTACGTAAACTACATTAAGAGCCTAGCTACTGTTAAAAAACTTCAAAATCTTCAACTCAAACACGTAAAACCATCTGTCAAAATCATTAGGCAGTGACAATTACAAGAATTTATTAGAAACTGTCTTGGCTGCCTAGTAAAAATGTTACCAGTGATAATTATGCCTCATATTTAAAACATTAATAAAACAATCATTTTAGTTTAAATTAAATAAGGAGTAATTTTTCCGAAATCACCGATTTTTGCGCAATTTTTCAGTCTGGGTACATAGACCTAGCCCATTTTGAAACATCTCCTTTTATACCTGGGTACGAAAAAGCGTATGCAGTCGTAGGGAAAAGCTAGTGCCACGTAAAATATTGTAAAATCGTATCAGAGCCTATTTCATCGGTGTCGGAAAACACGTTTACTCAAAACGTTATAAAATTGTGTCATAAAATGTTATAGTTTAACAGCGCTATAATATTGTATCGTGAGGTGGAATGTATCCCTAAACCCATGAACTAAAAGTGCCCTCTTCGCCATAATGAGTAGTTTGTTCGCAATTAGTGCGCGTGACGTCACGGGAAAATGAGTGCACGTCCCCTCGCAGCAGCGGCCCGGCGGCGGGCCCGGCAATTAGCTTACAATGATGGATCGCCGACATCACACTACACTTGTCTCTATCACGGCGCACATTTAATAAACGTCGGTTCATTTAAATAGACGGTAGCTACACGTTAACAGTTATAGTACCCCTAATTTTATTGGAAACGTACTCTTACAAGTGTATGGATAGAATACGAAAGTATAAACTATTGATTTCATAGGTCAGTAAACTAATTACCATTCGATGTAAATAACGGGCGGCCAGCGCGCAGACAGAGAGGTCGTGTCAACATAAAAATATGGACCTTTACCGCTGACCGGGCGTGATTCACCGCTCCGAGCCGCCGTAAAACCGGGCAGCCGTTAAAATATTGGAGAAAATACAACTGATAAGTGAGATGCGTAGTAAATGAAATTCGAATAAATCCGTAAACATAAATAACGAGGATTAAACTATAAATCTCGGCGCGAGCCCCGACCCCGCGCGGGGGCGCACTGCCGCCGCCGCCGCAGTAGGCACGTGTGCATTCGAAGCTTGTCAACTACTACCTCTATAATGCCTCTAGGAACTGAGGAATACTAATAGGTCGTTTTCGTCTAGGTAGGTTTCGTCGTTGCAATCGGGAGCAAACTCTGTCCATGGGTACTTGCAGTAGTTTCACCTCCAATTGCAGAACTTCACCAGGAATGATTATACCATCGTGCGACGGTGGACTTACTGCCTCGCGAGCCGCAGCACGCTACACTGTGTCTCCGTCCGTGGTCTAGGAGAGTGTTCGATTAGATTATCAGCTCTTTAATTGGACTTTACAATTTTTCGAGTCGAGTTTTAGGGTTGTTCTTAATCGGAGCTGTCAATTAAATGTTATCGATAAAGTGGCAGCACCAGGGTATCGATCAGCGCGATGTTAATTACAGATACGAGATGAGAGTTGAAAGATATCGCTGGAACAGCACTTTCCAATTTGTTGGCTGCCGCTGACAGCCGCGTCCGCCGCACCGCGCCGCACCGCACCAAGACACGACACGACACGCGACGCAACGAGCGCTGACACTGTTACTCAACACAACCATTCCTTGATACCATTTCTATTTGTACAAAATTCGTATAAGATAAAAAAACGCCATTAAGTAATCGTCTGAGACAGCGCACCTGCTGTAATGTGAACGATCCAGAATGTTCTACACTCGTTATATTAGCATTTTATCTACAGCCCGTCGGCGATGCTGAATAAGTGATATTTATTTAAGTTACCCTAAACATGTGATACAGATCACTAAACCGGAGATTGACGAGAGGCTGGCAGTGCGCCGGCGCGGCGGTGCCGAGGCAGGTTGCACAAACTATAAACATTTGTATTCAATCACGTGTTTCCATAAAAATGTCAAGTGCCTCTATTCCGAGTATTTAGATGTTATTTAATTTAAAATCCATTTAATCCGAGATCTATTTGAAGGGGCACATAAAACTATTTAATTTGGAAATATTTACAATGGGCACATAAAAACTGGTTCTAATTAATAGTGCCGTGAGTTTAGGCAGGCCGTTCTATCGCACGGCAATAAGTTAGAGGTTGGTCACCTCTAATTAAGTCGACATGTAGTGTAATGTACTCGCGGTACATACAAGCCGACGAGTTGAGGAAAAACTAGCGCTTCTAGATTGATTGAGCGACTGCCACGCGAGTCCTCAGCATAGAACTGTGGCGGCGGGCGGGGCGGGCGTTCGGGGCAGGGCGGGGCGATGGATGTTTTTCGTTTCCCTCAGGGTGTAGAATTAGTTCTACACCCTGAGGGGCTATTCCCTATTGAGTGCATTTTATCGAGTTCTTGGAGCCATTTTCTAGAAGCAACTTTAAAATTAATTTATAATTTAGTGGTCGCATTTGTGTTGTATAATTGACTTATCTCTGCTCTTTGTTGTATGTACATACCTAGCTTCGCATAGATTTTTTTTAATATTATTAGATTTTTTTTTATTTTAGATTAAAAAACGACAACATTGTGTATAGTAAAGGTTACAAGTGTTAGAACACTTAATTATAAGCATAATATTATTAACAATGTAGTACACTGCGCTATATAAACATTCTCGACGATCTCGTTCCCGTAGTTTCGCGTAACCTTTCACGTTTTATTTAAAAAGGCAGCACATAATAATGTGTTTTAAGATAACAATGTTTCATTACAGCCGGCCGATTTCTTTGTTTGGTAATAAGTAGATTAATGAGTGTATGTCGGTCGTGCCGCGCCGGCGGCGGCGTGCGCGCAACATTAACTTAATTTAACTAATGAATTAAATTACCTAGCGTCGATTCGCGATGTCTATCGGAGCCTGCGAGAGGCGATGGAGCCTCGTGTCGACCCTTGCTGCTCCGCTTCCGCGACCCAATCTTGGACAACATTGGACACTGCTTATTTAGTTTCTACAGCTGGTATGTAAAGCGAGTTGCTAGTTGATATAAGTGTGGGGCAATAGTGTACAAGGTTTCCATAGCAACAGCGCTGCAATCGACAGGCAACGACCCTAACTGTCATCACATCATTACCAGCACCGATAGTGATTTCCATAATATTGGGCAGCGGCAATTTGTACATATTACTCCAACACGCCGCGCGCCCGCGCCGGGACGTGTCGATGTCACTAATGTCTGATTTACTGCTCCGCACTTCACACGACATCCACAAAAAGACTCGAAGCAGCTAGATCACTATTTACAGCGTGTGGCAGGCCACTGTTGGGCATAAGCATCTATCTGGAATCTATATTCCCATGTCTGGAAGTAATACTCGCAGGCGGAGTTGATCGCATAAGAACCTCAACGGTTTTTGAAAGCGTAAAGGCAAGAATCACGAAATTAAAAGAGTTTTGGGCAGGGAGTCTTGTTGAGGCTGTGCAGTTACAAGCTGGCAGTGACTTGCGTGTTCACCTCCAGTTTAGAGTCGCATGTGTTTGTTTGTTGGACAGTTTCGAGCAGGAATGTAGATTCACAAGCCACGGGAAGTGAGCTAGCTGCTCTCGGCCTCTGTTCGCTAAGAAACATGTGTTTGTTTATCCCATAAATAGTGTTTATCTGCGGCGGAGCGGAGGAACAATTAGTTAGTGACAACAACTGATGCGTTTATCTGCTAGTCAGGTGCCGCAGATGCATGGCTTCATAGCGTCGACGGTACACAATCATTCTCAGATTTCGTAAAAAACATTCCGTGTTAGTCCACAAAGTTTACATAAAGAAAAGAAATATGGCTGAACAGTCCAGCTGAATAATTTAATCTGAGAATTACTAAATTCGTTTAGGAATATGAAACGTTAATTTGTTGTCACACAATACAGAACAATACAACATACAATACAAAAAGTAAGTTTCGGTTTTGACAACAATAGCGGTCGCCACTCAGCTATTGATACTATAGAGGTATTATATTGTCACAATGATGATCGCATTACAAGACAACATCCTTTCTTGTTACTTGATTGTCATAGCCCAGTGACCGTTATGCAGTCCACATTGCAGTCCACTGAACAACAGGCATGAGGTCTCCGCGGTGACCGGGCCAGGGCCCGCACGTGCGCCCTTTGTCCCTAGGCCCTTCATCAGATGTGTCCATTTTTTGTGGCCTCCCTAATTACGCAGTTGTGTCCGATTGTGTCGCACCCTAATGACATATTTGTTCGCGTAATAATATGCGTAAATTAATTTAATCCGAGCTGTTTGATGAAGGGGTTCAATGATACACTGTTACTTAAATTATGTTTGCAAAATTGTATAGCACTATTTAAGATTGTAATCGTACCTATTATTTAAGTACTCATGTTGTTATAAAAAACTCGCAACAGCTATTAAACGCTATATCTGACACACTAACTATAAACAGCTCAATACCACAGGGAAGTGTCCTAGGATGTACCCTGTTTCTCCTGTACATAAATGACCTACCGCAGTCAATAAATACACACTGTGTCCTGTTTGCGGATGATGTGTCGCTTATCTTTGGCAGCACTTCGAATATAGACTATTCACGTATAACCAACACCTTCAACGATTGTTTAAAATGGCTCCTTGACCATAATTTAGAAATAAACTTGAATAAAACGCGTCTTGTTCAATTCAGAACATATCAAAAACCTAAACTTAATCTTGACCAACTTTCTTACAATCTTAATATTAAACAAGCTGACGAAATCAATTTTTTAGGTACTTATAACACTTGACACGTTTTTAAATTGGAAACCTCATCATCATCATCATCATCAGCCTTTATCGACCCACTGCTGGGCATAGGCCTCCCTTTGATTTTGCCATTCGCCTCTGTCATAAGCTATTCTTAGCCAGGTGCAACCCACGGTCTTCCGAACATCGTCAACCCATCGGGATGGTGGACGACCCCTTTTTCTGTGCCCTTCTCTCGGCCACCATTCAGTCAGCGTTTTCGTCCACCTGTCGTCATTTCGTCTGGCCAAGTGTCCTGCCCAACTCCATTTGAGCCCCATTATTCGCTCGCCGACATCCTGAACCTTAGTCCGCTCGCGAATTTTGACGTTGGGGACCCGGTCTATGAGTGTGATGCCGAGCATGGCGCGCTCCATGGCTCTCTGTGCAACGCTGATTTTGTGCACTGCCTCCTTAGTAAGTCGCCATGTCTCAGCACCGTAGGTCATTGTTGGTAGGACGCATTGATTGAAGATACGAGTCTTAAGACACTCCCACAGTGGGTAGATTTAAAAATATCGTCTAGTTTTCCAAAAGCTGCCCATCCTAGTTGTACTCTCCTGGTAACCTCCTTCATCTGATACTCCGTGCCAAAAGACAAAACATGACCAAGATACACATATGAATCAACCATCTCTAACCTCTCGCCCCCAACTTTAACGTTAGAATTCGAGAGTTCAGAAACGTTTGACATCACCTTGGTCTTGCCCATGTTCATCTTCAGGCCGACTACCAAAGAGGCATCATGAAGGTCTCCCAGCATGGCCTCCAGGTCATTCATAGTTTCGGCAAACAATACAAGATCGTCAGCAAAACGCAGATGCGACAGGTAAACACCATTAACATTTATACCGCATTGGTCCCATGGAAGCATTTTTACGACGTCTTCCAAAACAGCCGTAAAAAGCTTGGGTGAAATTGTGTCCCCCTGTCGCACCCCCCTCTTGATCGAAATAGGTTCTGACAAACTGTGTAATCGTACTTGCATTGTTGCCGAGCTGTATACCTCCCGAAGAAGATCCACGTACCGAGCGTCAATGTGGCAGCGATGGAGTGAGTCAAATACGGCCCAATGCTCGACGCTGTCAAAAGCCTTCTCAAAGTCGACGAAGGCCATGCAAAGGGGTCGATTGAACTCGTGACTCTTCTCCATCAGCTGCTTGACTGAATGGATGTGATCAATGGTGGAAAATCCACTTCGGAAGCCAGCCTGTTCTAAAGATTGATATTCATCCAGCTTTCGGGTAAGACGGTTGCAGAGAATTTTGGCAAATAGCTTATAAATTTGGGACAGCAAACTGATAGGCCTATAATTAGATAATTTTGAGATGTCACCTTTCTTATGGATAATTGTAACAAGTGCATTTTTCCAAGACTCAGGTGTTCGAGCTTGATTCATGGCATCGTTGAAGAGCCTCATTAGTACGTCAATCACCGGTGGTCCGCCTGCACGAAGCAGTTCAACAGAAATACCATCTTGTCCAGGAGACTTTTCACTTTTCATCTGGCCAAGGGCATGTTCCACCTCACTACGTATAATAGGTGGCAGTTCATCAGTATCCAGACTTCTCACGGGTGGACTTCTTGGATCGTTAGTTAAATACAGGTCTGGTGTAGATTGTGAAGCGTATAGTTCTCCGTAAAACTCTTCTACTATTTTAAGAATCTGTTGCCTATCTGTCGCATAGTTACCATTTTTATCTTTCAATTTTATTATTTGTTTGTTTCCTGTTTTTGTTTTTCTTCTAAAAATCTTAGGTCCTCTAAACTGTTTTATTGTATTTTTTATTATATTAGTGTTATAATCTCTCAAATCTTTTTTAATTGACTTATGAATAACTTTATTTAAATTTAATAACTCTTGATGATCCACGATACTGCTTTGATTCATTGTTCGTCTTTGCTCAATCATATCTCTTGTCTTCAATGAGAGCTTACTAGCATTTTTGGGCGCTGCATTCAGATGTTTACGAGCCGTCTCCGATAGAGCATTACACAGTAGTTGATTTATTTGGTCGACATCCATGTTTGATTCTTCAAGCCCATCAAATTGATTCCGAAGGTCTTCACGAAATTGATGTTGTAAAGTTGCAACTTCTTGTTTTTTAAATCTGTCGTGAGCTTTAATCATTTTCGCTCTTTCTTGTCTAAGATCAAACCTAAATGTCGCTCTTACTAGTCTATGGTCACTTCCTGTCTTAAACCGTGAAATAACAGAAACATCAGTCACAATGTTTTTATGTGAGGAAATTATGTAGACTCGCCCAGGTCCACTTCCTTGTAATACGCTTTTGAAAAAAGGTGTTCATTGCATAGAAGTTAATTCTTTCAAGGAAGTTTACAAGTGCTTGTCCTCTATTGTTGCGCTGTCCGAGTCCAAAACTGCCGACAGATTTTTCATTTATTAAAGGAGCTCCTATTTTCGAGTTAAAATCTCCTATAATAGTAGTATAATGGCATGGCGTTTCTGAAAGAGCCTTTTCAATGTCCTCATAAAATTGATCTACCTCGTCGTCAGTATGGTTTGTGGTCGGGGCGTAAACTTGAACAATTTTGATTGAGTAACGTTTGTTGAGTGTGAGCACCATAAAACAGACGCGGGTAGAAATACTCTTGATATTTTGCAAGGAAGCTGCAACTTTTTTGTTTATCAGAAATCCCACGCCTCCATAGGAGCTGTCTTCATGACCTCTGTAGTAAAATAGGTCCCCAGATGTTAGTGTTATAAGATCTTCTCCTTTTCGTCGGACTTCTGATAAACCTAATATGTCCCACTTAACGGTATCCAGTTCGTATTGCAGTTCAATCAATCTTTCGTCCGTGCGAATCGTCTTGGCGTTGTAACACGCCAAGGTCAGGGTCGTTGGGTTGTGGCAGCTGGGCGACTTCCAGCGATTCTTAGCACCCTCTGCCCCGCTGGAACCATGACCGCTGCCGGAGTCAGGAATAGCGGGGCTGCTGGGGACTGAGGGCCGAGGCTTGTTGGCATTTATCATAATCAAAGAGGATTTAGCCTTAAAACGCCACGCTGGCCAGTGCGTCTTGGCGAGTTCTATATCCCAGTCACGTTAGCCTATAGTGAGAAGTTTAATCTTAACAAAGTATACTTCTCACTACAGTTACCAGGGGGGACCACTAGGAGGTGTGACTTGGAACCGGTGTAGCAAAGTTCATTCTAGTGCAAGACTTTGCTTCCCTTTCCCCCCCTTGGAAACCTCATGTACAAAAAATAAAGACAAAGTTATCCCGATTTATCTATGCCCTCAGTATTTTAAAATCAAACACGGATTATGATACAGCCTTAGCGGCGTACTATGCCTACGCCTATTCCTGGTTAAATTATGCCATAATATTGTGGAGTGAGAGTGCTGACTTTGACAAATTGTTTATAATGCAAAAAAAGTGTATTCGAATACTTATGAACATTAAACG
This sequence comes from Pasiphila rectangulata, assembly GCA_963082625.1. Lineage (NCBI taxonomy): Eukaryota > Metazoa > Arthropoda > Insecta > Lepidoptera > Geometridae > Pasiphila > Pasiphila rectangulata. The sequence goes on from OY720254.1 coordinate 18,418,731, forward strand.
AAGAGAAAGCTGTAAACCATTATTTATAAATAAACGAATATTAACCCTGCCTTCAATATACATATATATTACAAGCAGCGATCTTTGTCAGAAAAAACAGAACACTGTTTGTTTCCAACTCGGAAGTGTTTAATAGTTATAATAGACGCAATAAAAATAAATTGTACCTTCCCGCCTCCAACCTTCATATTGTAGGTAAAAGCGCAACATACAGGCTAGTAAAAATTTATAATAAATTACCCGAACAAATTAAATCAGAAGAAAATGACTCAATATTTATAAATAAACTAAAACAAATGTTATTAAAAAAGGCATATTATGACGTAGAACAATTTTTATCTGACAAGCTAAACAGCGCAACCTGGTAGTTAGGCATCCTTCGACTTTAACCTGACTGACCTTTGACTGATTTTAATAGTAATAGCATGTAAACAATTAAAATTTCGTATTGACATCTGAATAACTTTATTGATACTTTCATTTTTAATGTGATACATTTGACATCATATTATCTCTTTCAATGTTATTAATTAGGTATATTTTAAATTTAAATGTTGCTACGCCCTTACAGGGTAAATGTACGTACCTATAGCATCCTAGACCTAAGCTAATCAATTTGTACATTATGCAATAAATAAATGAATATGAATATGAATATAAATACACGATTGCTTAGAAATAATTCCTACCTCATTAAAAAATATATTTTGGTAGTGACTTTAATCTGTCCGGCATTGCCGTAATTTGTCTCTCTGGTAATGCCTCCTAAGCGTCGGATGCGCATGCGCCGCTTGTTGTGCGCTGGCTGTGAGCAAACAGCATTAGTAAGATTAGTCTCACCACTCATTGCAGCCACAATAACTCGACACATGTAAATTATTACGTAAACATAATCTTCGTTCTAATGACGATTTATCGATATGTTGCGTGCGCGCACGGCGCGGCGACGCGCGTGTTGCATTCATCGACGTTTGTACGATATCGATGGTGTCGTGCCCTTCACTAATCCTAGGAGGACTCTTCCTAATCCTACGTGCACTGGGAAAAGGAAGCGAGTTTGTAATAGTATCAAAGGTAAGAGGCAACTGTTCACACCAACGAGGTGCGCGTACCTACACTGCATCTCAAATGTGCGGACTGCGTAGAAAGTACATACCAAAACATAGATGATACGATATGTGTGTAAACATTTACTTATTAAACAGTTTATGGCCTCGGAGCGATGTGTGATGCTCTAAAAACGATGACTGAGTGTTTACTGCTCCTAAGCTGGCTACAAAGTGCAACTCACACATAGAAATATAGCAGGAAATTAGTTTTCATCGAACGTTTGCCATAAAATAGCCATCAACGCGCTTCTAACACAATGCTCGGGAGACGGCGACGACTTCAGCTGCGAGGATATCAACAAGCAGTCAAGGAGATGTTTAGAGACGCGTTAAAGCTTGATGTCCGCGTGGGATCGGACCCGCCGCTGGTGCCGGCTTGAGCTCTGCTGTTGTGTCCACTCATAATCACTTCATGACAACGTTACGTTACTTTGATGATTCATTCATAATAAACTAATACAGCTAAATAAACGAATACATAGCATTTGACTGATGAACTCGAGCCTATATTTGTCGATGTTCAGATGAGAAGAGTTGAACTTGTTTCACGATTTGATAACATAATGATCATCAAGTAACGCACTGGGTACAGAGCAGAGTCGGTTCGTGGCACTCGCCTGTCGGCCCTATTGTTCTGCATTTGTTAAATAGGGTGACGATTGCAATTTTTTTCAGCATAAACCCTCATGGCCAATATTGAGACTCAGGACTTTCTGTCTCAAACTAAACAATATGCGATATCGCATTCGAGAGTGTTTCTACGCAGACAAAGACTTCAGACATCCACAGCAGACTGGATTCAGAACCTCATCGCTCATCACATACTCACAAGCACCATTAACCACTACAATTATAAAGAAGCACTATAACTATGTAGATCAGTGTGAGCGGCGCGGGCGCGTCGACGCCTCACTAAGCACCTGTCAAGTGTCGCGTGCGTCACAACATTATAATCAGCGCGCGCCAGTTCCCACGGACTCACATATCCATATTAATAAGATTAGTGATGCTGCGGACGACGCGTCTGCGCAGGGTAGGTACACGTGGCTCACTACGTTGTCTGCGATGAACCAGCTCAAGTTGCAGACAGAACAGAAGCAGAGGAAATAGGCCTTCAGAAAAACGTCGTAACGAGAGGTTATGTTTAAATGACGTCTTTGGATTCGCCGACATGTTCATTAGTGGTTAGTATATTAAGCGGCCGATAGCATCACCGTCGTAGTGCCTAGACTCGCTCTAGGCCTGGGTGGTCCCGTCCCGGCCGCTTCCGTCAGCGCCCGCGCATCCTTGCCTCTCATTAGTACCCGAAGAATGTTGGCCCTACTTTTACGAGCTCCGCGCTCGATTTATAGCTAGCTAATAAAGTTGCAAAACGAGGACACCAGAAAAGTGATCCATAGACGATGTAGTACGATGTACATACACGATGTAGCTGGATAACCTAATGAACCATCCAATGGAGTCTGCTGGCAATCATCGGAAATTCACTAATAATTTTATTATAATATTACTTACTTGATATTAGGAGGCGAAGTGTAGTGGTTGAGATGGGTCCAGGTACAGAAAGACTTACGTTTGTTATAGTCCAACGGGTTTATTGGGCCCACAAGTCACACATACAATTATTGTTAGAAGGAGCAGAATAGAAAGTACAATAGATCACGGTTGATAGAAGTAGAAGAAAGTATATTGAAATATTCACTAGTTGAATGCGGCGCGTTAAACAATATAATCGAAGATACTATATTTGACACGGTAGTACGCGGAAGATTCCATACGAACTAACTGACTGACCATTATTTCATGCGTGCGGGTAGAAATACATTTGGGCGTTAGAAAATAATTTAACATGTTGAAGTAGTAAGTATGAACATAGTGTGAGTGTATGAACTGTAAGTATGAACATATGATGTATTAAGTATGAACGTTGTGTAAATGTGTGTATGAACGTGTAATAAATAAATTACAATATATAAATAAAGAAACGAAGTTAATATACATAAATAAATATTTTGTAAAAGTATGAACGGATCCCCCTATTATGCATAGCGCTGTCTGTCTGTGCATGACACGATTACAACCGAACGCGTTGACCGATTTACATGAAACCTTTTTTGTTAGCACTGTCTTAATGAGATAAGGGTACTGATTGGTTTTGGTGGCCCTAGGGTCACAGGGGCCAGAGTTATTGTGACCTCAGAAGGTCACCAAAGGTCAAAAATGGCAAAAGTGAGGTGCCGGCAGATCCATGGCCTGTGTTCAGTCGTGGACGTTTTACGTCTGAAATAATTTACATTAAGTATTCATTATTGGCGTAGGATGCCGACAGTAGAATGTTAAACCTCCTCTCATGCCCGTGGATCCAGTTAAAGCCTGCTAAGGGATACCTCCGGAATATGGGCAGCAGCGTCTTTCCGTGTATCAACATTTCGTACTGCGATCGTCAACCCGCCTGCCAAGCGTGGTGAGTATGACAACTACCCCTTATGAGATCCATAATTAATTAATTTAATTTATTTATAAATATAAACCTTAACAAAATATTACTTACATACTTAGCGCAATTCTCAAAACTTTACCTCCCGTGCCAGTTCAAAAACTGTGTTAATGGCATCCACGAGGGCGGCCTGTCAGTAGTGGACATTTTACGGCTGAAATAATGATTTATTATATAGTTTTTTTATGGTATTTATCCACAGAAAAAATGTAATAAGGGTTTTTCAATAATGTAATAGAACTACTAGAAGAGAGAACACTGAGGCTCCGCGTGCGCACGCGCGTGCGTCCAAGTGCAGGAACTCTCGCAGCTAATCGCGGATCAGGAAACGTTCGAGATGATTGATTGACAGAATGGCACTGCATTCCCAGGAGGCCGTAAATACGACGCAGTTACGGCGCAGGCGCAGCGAGGCCCGCTGGATTCTAATTACAGCTTTCGTGTATTATTTACGACGAGACACGACTTTACGGCCGAATCACGGCACATAACGAGACAAACAAAGTTCTAATTAACGCTTAATGTTTCATAAAACTTTAATGTTACGCAATAAAATAATACGTTCTGTGGATTACGAAATGCTCGTATGACGCGACCGCGCAGCGCTTCCTGCGCGCGAGGCGCCTTCCCGGGACATGTATGGCTGTATGTTATGCTCTACTGAAATGTGTTCTCATAACACCTTCACTTATAAGAAGTAACACAATACCGAGCAACCTTTTTGGTGAAGTCGCCCGCGGCACAAAGCGGCCTGTAAACTGTACTTAAAATATTAAAACAGAACATGCTGTAAACAAAATGCCATAAATGCACTAAAACTAGAAAAAAAAAATTGGTTGTTGACACCTACATATTTAGAGATAGTGTGTTAGTTAGTTCATTAGACACGGAGTGGGTGTTTGGAAACACGTCTCGTAGTTATTAGTCGTAATGCCGCAGAGTGCCAAATTACAGTAATTTCATGTCGAAAATGAGTCATGTATAGGGGTAAGTTATTTTAAGGAACATGTAAGGCCTTTGCATCTATTATAGATAATTTATACAGCGTCAGCAACTAGTATTCATGCTGTACAGGACGCTGCAGTGCCTGGGACATTGTTAGATGCGACCTAAACCTATACCATCCTCTCAGCTTAGTCAGCTATTATTCAGAGGAAAGAACAGGTCAATACGTCTGAAGCTAACTAAGCCGCGGGTTTCCTCACGATGTTTCATTCACCGTTAAATCACGTGTTAAGTGTGCATATACATTTTTCAAGAAAGAAAAATCCATTGGTGCACGGCCGGTATCGAAGCCACGACCTTCGGAATGAAAGTCGGGGGTACATACCACTCGGCCAACACGGCCTACGAACATGCAGTTACCTCGGATTTACACGAGATTCTAAGAAATCGCTACCTATTATATAGAAAAGTTATCTAATAAAAAGGTTTAAGTACCTTAATGAGGCTTTAAAAGCGGTAAAGCCACGTCAACGGCTTGGCGACCCACATAAACACGTATTTTGTCTTACTGGCTTTCTTAGTACCCTCTTAGTTTGGTAATTAAACCACATACTCGTCTCTCTTAAGCTTCTCACTCCTCAAATAAATGTATCCAATGCAGGCAGTCGTTCTAAGCTACGGTTTTTGTAGGCTTCATTTTATGTATTTGCGATTTACCGTTGTTATTCATCATTTTTCATCATTTCAGCCGTTAAACGTCCACTACTGAACACAGGCCTCACTCATGGATCTTCATGAGGGGTAGTTGCCATACTCACCACGCTTGGCAGGCGGGTTGGCGAGCGCAGTTCTGGATGTTGATTTATTGGAAGACGCTGCTGCCCATCTTTCGGAGGAATCCCTTAGCAGGCTCTTACTGCATCCACGGGCATGAAAGGAGGGGTAACATTCTACTGCCGGCACCCCACGGCAACTGTTAACCATTGTTATTATTATTGTGTTTTATTGTTCTTCTTTTTATGTAATTCCTCCTCAGTGTTGCAATTGTAATAATTATTATTTGCTTTGTTTTATCTAGCTTAGTAAGTTGTATTTATGCGTCATACCGCACAGTAGTTTAAGCTGGCGTCACTGAAAACCAGCGCCATGGTAGGGCTCTTATAATCATTTAGGTTCTCTATTATTGCCTATGCTGAGTGACGACCAAATTTTGTTGTCTATCATTTACAATCTGTTTGTTTCATGTAACATAATATATAAAAAAATGGGTACATAAAAAAATGCTAAGTAACTACGAAACACCGTCTTTTTCATAGTTCTAAGCTTTTTTAGTTGTTCCTTTATTTTTCAAGTGACTAAATGCAGTTAGTAGAGAATTAAGGAACGCATCGTTCGTTCTCGACTAACGATTCACGAGCGTTTTTCAAAATCAAAAACAGGGTTATAGATTCTAGTGTCTTGCCCCGTCGCCGCGTGGTCTGTGCGCACTGCGCCTGCGCCGATACAGCCATACATACCTCAGCTACACGTAGGTACTCTTTCAATTACAAGCTCAATTAGCCGCGAGATCATTTCGAAATAGCCCGCTGCCCCGTCTAGAACGTTTTGTTTGATAGTTATCGGCTGACGTTAGAGCAACTATGTATGTGTCTAATGCTGGCGTACTCTGTCGGCGACCATTACAAAGTCAAAACACAAAGTTGTAATAAAACATTCACCCAATAGCTTGGAATTAGATTTGGTGTGCTAGCCGGCCGACTCGCAAGAAGTTGCGACTCTACAAACATTTGTGTCGGGATATTTCTCTATGCATGTTGCTGCGATTAAAACAAGTACTTACCTCTATTATTTATTTTATTTGTCTAATACACATAACACAAGTTCTGCCTACTTTTAAACTAGACGTTAACTCTCAAATGTCCACGACTTAACGCAGGCCTCCCTATTTTTTTATTATGTTTTTTTTTTTTTTAATTGATTTTAATGTTGTTGACCGCAGATGGCCATGACAACGTAATCGGACTATGGCAAGTGCAGAAGGCGCCCAGCCGTAAAAATTAGGTTTTAGCAACAAGCTCAAGGGTACCACTTAGGTTTGCACGGCTTGGACTATTGCTAGATTTTTATAAGTCATGATGGTTAACGTCCAGGTGCAAAACTGCACCTTAAGACGGAAGAGTGTATTCTTCAGCCCAGCCGGCGGGACTGGTTATCATAGGTTTGCCTAGCAGCTAATGTGGGACGGGTGACGTCACCTACGGGTTAGCGGTGGTGAGCTCGTCAACGGACAAGCCGAGAACGTGTATCGGTCGACGGAGGAAAGAACTCGTGGACAATGGCTCTATCGGGTAGTCAGAGGGTAATCCCGAGATTAACGGGATAAGGTGTTCCGCCGCCACTTCATAAAAACGCTTTGAAGCAGATTTAATAAAGTGTTCGATGGAATCGAGTTTGAGATCTCGGTGGAGGTCTACATTGCGCATGTACCACGGGCAGCCCGTGGCCCTGCGCAAGAAGTTATTTTGGACTACCTGAAGGCATCTAACATGACGGGACTGGCCAAAGACGACAGAGGAATATGTCTTTATTGGCCGTACAACTGTTTTGTAAAGTGTCACCTTATTTCTAAAGGACATTTTACTCTTCGAGTTGAGAAGGCTGTTTAACCGGCTAAGCACGAACTTGGCGCGATTAGTGACATTTCTTATGTGGGGATAGAAGGTGAACCCATGGGATGGGTTTATCGAAGAAGAGAGGCTGGGGCAAGAGGGAACTCCGAGTAAAGTACACTGCTGCACTTTTCGTCGGGTTCACCTATATGCGCCACTTTCTGAACCAGGCACCTAGGGTGTCTAGTGCAGCCTGCAGCTTTATGCGTACGCGACTCTTGTTCTTATCGGTCACGTAGAAAGCCGTGTCATCAGCGAAGCAGGCCTATCTCATGGATTTCCATGAAGGGTAGTTGCCATACTCACCACGCTTAGCAGGCGGGTGAGCGAGCGCAGTACGGGATGTTGATGCACAGAAAGATGCTGCTGCCCATTTTCCGGAGGTATTCTTTAGCAGGCTCTTACTGCATGTAGAAATGTCTTTGATTCACGGGTATGAGAGGAGGGGTAACATTCTACTGCCGGTAAAGTATAAGCCTATGTCTTAATCCTGGTCAACTTCAATACGTGTGCAAAGTTTCAGATCAATCCGTAGCCTAGTTTTTGCGCGAAGAGGTAACAAACCTCCATCTAAACAAACTTTCGGCTTTATGATATTAGTGGGATGTTTAGTTCGTATCTTCTGTTATATGTATATTCCATCGAAACAGCCAATGTTCCATAGTCCAGTCAGAATAGACATTCAAGTCTGCATTAATTCCCAACGAGGTGGATTTAAAAATCCAGCTTATTGGGAATTCATACAAACTCAGCACCTTTTTTGTCTATTTTGACTGAACTACCAGGTTTTATAAGCATCATTTTAAACTGTTTAGCGGGACTTTATCGCGTTCATATTATTACTTTCAGGCGTTTCCAGTGACTCGTATCCCTGCCAGGTCCTGCCCAGGTCACCTGTGTCTCGCAGCCGTGGTCACGTGTCCTTATAACTATTCCGAGCAGGATGGGCTAACAGTTGTTGACTTTGTTCAATCATTTAGCTAGATAGATAGTTGTGAAAGGCCAACTTTATCTCTTTTCTATGAAATGGGCCTTGAATGCGATGTATCGACTGATCAACTTTTCTGATTAGAATCAAGCGGAAAGATACAAACCTATGCAAACATACGAGATGTTTTCTTCCTGTGAGACTTGCGACGCTGTAAATTGTTATAATCGATGATAAACAACATTGGATAGCGCCTGGAAGGCCAGTATTGCTTGTTTAGTATTCTGTCAACACTCTACAAGATTACTTGAAAGAAAAATAAAACAAGTCATCTTATTCTGCCTTAAATCTTTTGTAGAACATCGTTGTGTAACGATTTCTTTTGTATGAGGTCGGACTAAAAATATCCTTTAATAAATAAGCCCCTCCACGTAAGGCCCAACATCCTTGTCGCGCTCGGACGGCCACGTCCAAACAATCAATTACTTCTCTTGACAGTTATATTAGAGATCTCGATAACGCTCGCCTCTGCCTAATCCTGCGCAAGACTGACAACCACCACTTAGCATCCTGCACCGGCACTTTCAACTTCACCTACCTATAAACAGAACTCACATTGGCGTGGCACACGCTGCGCTAATCCCTCTGACACGACGCTCTAATAGGAAGTGACTATAATTATTTGGTACAGGCTTTAGCTCATTTGGAATAAATAGTTGGTTAGGCTTTGTATAATACGGGGCTTGCTCGCGAATGAACGCTGCGGCGTCTTTGTCAAGAGTGTGCGTGCAGCACGCATTGATATAAATATAAACATTTCAGAACCATGCGCTTCAAAGCAAGTGTAATAAACAGACAGTCGGAATGCTCCTTGATGTGATATGGTTCTAGATTCTAGCCTCTTATTTTTTATTTATATCTTCAGCTAATGAGAAAAAAGATACCAGTGTAATTATCTGTGTTTCCATCAGCCCGACCTCACGGCATGTCCCAGACTTGAAACGAACAACCTTTCCGAACCGGGGCTCTACATTAAATAAACTTTTATCTTTTATTTAGGATTCTTGTTTAGTAAAATATTTGGTCCGAAACAAAACAATCCCATCTTAAATAATCTTAATGAAATGAACAGAAACTAATTAAAGTGGATATTCGAAGCGCCCCAAACAGAACAAAACCGCACGCCAGCGCGCACCGCGCCGCGCCGCCGTAGCGCAACTCTCACCAACGGGACAGAGAGGAACGACCATTTAGTATCGCAAGTTTCTTATTAAATTCAACAACATTTTATTTGCTGATTTATCATCATCGGCCTTTTCGTCTATTACAGACGATTCAGGTAATGCCTGTGGTTTGAGAATTTTTTGTTTGGCATTTTTTTAAATGACTAAACAGTATTATTATTACAGTATTACTCATTCAGCACGCAATTAAACTTACACACGACAGAGAATGGCTTTCTAGATAATAATAATTTTGCTACACAAACAGGACCTAGGTTATAAAAAATAAATTAAAATAATATAAAAGCATCATTTTAATCGCTTTCCACCTAGGCATAAATTGTTACAGTAGTGTCGTAGGCCGCTACTATACAGCGTCTTCCGTGACGCCAGGGATAATCGATGTTCACATCGACATATTTAAAGAAACTTGCGCAAGTATCTGAAACCCACATGTTAAACACCGAATAGCGAGAGTTGGTTATTAGACAAGTTACCTACCCTATTATTTATATATTTAACCTATTTATTATTATATATAGCGTATTTTTAAAAAAAACACAAAATATACAAGTATCTATGAATAACATGTTTATTATTCTTCTAACTTAGGTATAGCGTGGTACCAGTGATTGCAAATTCAAAAACACTTTAACTTTATAGAAGTAAGTTATGTTTGGTTTGTTCGATAGCGTATTTGAACCAAATATGTTTTGCGTTTGAGTGAGGAGTTGCGCTGCTGGGGCGCGGGCTGCTGCGCGGGCGCGGTATCAGTGACGTGTGTCGGCGGGCGGGTCGGGACGGCTTCTCTAATTTATTTCAGACATGCAAATGTACCAATAAAACTCTTTTAAATTATTAATGCCGGCTAATACGTCTGCTGTAAGGTGAAGTCTCTTTATTAGGATGTAGAGTTACCAGATATTTAAATAAATACACATATCAATGAGTTTATAATGTAAGAAAAACATTCTTAAATTCTTTATTGTATACAAAAGCAAAACATACAAACAAAAAAGGATACATAAAGGTGATGTACAAAGGCGAGTTTGACCCTGAAAGAGTTTAAAATTAAAAACCATTGCTAAGCTTTAACCCCTTTAAAGTCAACTTCCACTGCTTCAACATCGTGCGCGCTACACTGGGGCAGTGCTACGAGGAATCCTCAGAATTGCATTGCTTTTTAATGCCTTTTAAACGTACAAATTTTAATATAATAATAATCCACTGGCTGTAATCTACCACAATCGTAGTGCGGCCGTGGGGTGCCGGAGTAGAATGTTGCCCGTCCTCTCATGCCTGTGGGTTCAGTAAAAATTGACAAGAGATACCACCGGAAGATGGGTAGCAGCGTCTTTTCATGTATCAACATCCCGTACTGCGCTCGCAAACCCGCCTGCCAAGCGTGGCGAGTATGGCAATAAACCTCTCCTGACCTCGGAGATCCCAAAGGAAAATCCACGTCCAGCTGTGGGCGTGGACAGCAGTATTAAGGCTGATAATGATGATGATACCAAAACTCTCGAGTAGCGTGAGCGAACAGAATCTTTGGTTTGAAAATCCTCCAACATCAAGATGACGCTTTATTAACTTTTACCAATATTTTAAGCACAATAATGTACAGCCGTTGAACAAAGCTATTTTGTAGTAAGCTTCCGAGCTCTGCCGCAGCGAGCCGGGCGCCAGCGCGTTGAAGTCTTTTGCAGCCGCGAGCCCTCCGCCGCGCGCCGCCCATTGCTGCGTGCGCTGCGCTCGCGCACACTGCTCCATCCTACGTGTATTCAAATAACTGTAGTCTTTTTTAAACTTTCGCGATCACGACACATTATTAACATATATTTAAACGGGTATTTATCGCGCTATTTACCTTTATTATTGCCCGACGTTTCGACAGGATTGCACCCATCGTGGTCCCGGGAAGACAGTCTTCCCGGGACCACGATGGGTGCAATCCTGTCGAAACGTCGGGCAATAATAAAGGTAAATAGCGCGATAAATACCCGTTTAAATATGTGTCAAATAACTGTGTTGCGATTGTTAGGGTTCCATACCCAAAGGGTAAAAATGGGACCCTATTTCTAAGACTCCGCTGTATGTCTGCCATACGCTCCTATTATCAATAAAAGTTTCAAGTTCAAAGGGTTTATCTCTGCAAACTTCGTAGATAAGGGGAACAATCGTTTTCTCAACATTTTTGTAAATAACTTAAAGACGATACGGTTTAAAGGAAAAATAAAAACTGTTTATTAATGTGCAAATGAATACCTTTCATATGATAACCCACACGACCTAGTAACTTCACTTAAAAAATTTGAGATCCCTGCAATCATATAAGAATATTTCTTAACATTTTCATATATGCTATATTAGTAAAAAAGTATTATCTTTACCCATATCAAACTTCAAGCTAATGGCATCAGTACCTAGTTCTCAAGATATCCATATGTGACAGACAGACAGACAAAGTGATACCATAAGGGTTCCTTTTTACCATTTGGTTCGGAACCCTAAAAAGAGGTGTCTTGTAAGTTTGACCGCACTGTGTGAATGACTGGCAGCGTACCTCTTACACGAGTGAACCGATTTGAATTCAGTTTTTTTTATTTAAAACCAGGTTTTCTAGTGGTTGGTTGTTATTCAACATGTTTTATCAAAATAGATGTATGTCTTGTAAATGTCTCACATTTACAAGATATAGGGGGTGAGTGAGGGGATGAATTATCGAATGTTTCCAAATATACCCAAGTTTCTTATCAAATGAGAGGAAATGGTGTGTTAAATGCAGAGCTGAAAGTTACATGGAAATCAGTTGAGCCAATTATAGAGGGGGAGCAAATGACCCAAGTATAGTATCAAATGAAAGGGCACAATTCCATAAATTACAAAAAAAATGGTAACCTCCGAGATTAGATGAAGTGTTGGGGGTTACTTAACTCTTCATTTATAAATTTATAATAAACGAATTAACATTTCTTATTATTTATACGTGTACTACTTCAAATTAGTATTTGCCTAGTTACTAACCTAGTTCTAGATATGTTCAAAGCTAAAATAAGCATTAATTTCTTATTCAAATTCAGGATAAGAGCATTGACTCATCTCGGTGTTCCACGTGAGCGGATCGCTCAGGACGGCTCCGACCCGACATTTGGTCACGTGATGAAAAAAACGCCGTGATTCGATCAATTAACGATCAATGGATGCAGTCAGAAGAACCAATGCCCCGCTGCGTGGCCGCAGCGTGTTGCCGGCGACGGACGACCGTCGCTCACGCGCTTTACGGGCGTCCACTTGCAGCCTCTCGACAGCTCCACCCGACTTCTAACACATTATGAATAAAGGAGCCATTCTTTATTGGATTTGGGTAACGTTGCCGACCTATTTATGGAGATTACCTGCGGCAGTGGGCGTCCTGAACGGGACTCGAGGGATATAAACTACACAGCATATTGAGATCTCATATATTTCTTATGAAATAGGTGTCAACCCGATAGGCTTGTTAATAGACATGAATGTGGGTTGAAGTACGGCTTTAACGATAAGCTGTGGCAGGGAGGACACCGTGGGGTGTTTAGCTTTTTGATTATAGTCCGCTACAAATCAGTTCAGTGACCTTGGCTCAGACAAGTAATCGAAATTAATTAATCTTCGGCGACTTGCTCCCGATTTAATTACGGACACCCGCACGGCGGGGGCAAGGGGGTGGGCGAGGGGGCAAGGGGGTGGGCGAGGGGGCGATTGCAGCTCAATAAAGCTGTTGTAAAGTTTTATTTGGGAGTTGTCGGCTCGTAAAGCCTTTCTGATACATTGGACGATGATGTCACGATCATGTGATCGAACAAAATATTCCTCTTTAATGATCTAAACACTTTAAATTGCTACAAAGATAGACTGACAACAATGATTTGTGACGTGGACGGTATAATCAGTAGTTTCTCAGAATGCACAAAACAAAATGATTCGTCTTAGTCCTGCGTCGGCCGGCTCTCACGGGGCTCGGGTGGCAGCTCCGCGAGTGGGGCTCGTAAAACGACATGCAGACCGAGTGACTCCACCGCTCCCACGCTCGCGCGAACTTCCAAGCTTTTCATAAAAACTAACGAGTTTATTTAGGGTTAGAAGTGGAACCGATCGCGGACTATAGTTGTACAAAGTAAGATGCTTGAATTAGATTTAGAGGAGGAAGATTTAGAGGTTTGAGGATGATGCGCTCTCGAGGGGCAGGTGTATCCACGCGGCCGGGGACGCGCCGCCTCAGGACATCGTGCGTGACACACATTTGTCATTCATTCCATCGATTCAGACCAAAACCTTTATTGGCGTGTGATAATATGCGCGCCCGAGAAGAGCGGAAGGCGAGGGGGGGCGGGCAGATGTTGGCGCCTTTTTGTCCAAACCGAGCATAAATCACCGCGGACGAGAGGAGGACCTCATTAAAATACCTAAAGGAGAATCTGAGGATATCGTAATAAAGGCCGGAGGGCTCGTGAGAAACGACAACTAATTAAGCGCAGGAAAAAACGCGAGTGGAGCCGCGCAGGCGCTGTCGCGGTGGCCCGCACAATACCCCCCCTTCCCCCCGCGTGCAGTTTGGAACTACTACCTACAGGCATGCACCTCCGGCCGGCGCGACGACGACTTGCTTTATTAATATCGTACCGTTGCTGCTTCTACTGCAATAATATTATATAATATTAGTGCAGCATGTTTACCCTGACATGATATAATACGTCACTATAACTTGTCCTTAACTTTGTCCACATGTCCACAGCGCATTAAAATCAAAATAAGGAGTAGCCAAATTAACCAAATACTAACAGCAAGGTTGGTTACACTAGAATCAGCAGTATAATAAGCAAGTATAGAAATTGTAAATAATTGTTCCTAGCAACCTGTTTTAATTATATTTTTCTGTTTTTTCTTTTGTTTTTATATGTTTTGTGTAAACTGTATTTATTTTGTGTGTGCTGTTTTATTATTACTTATTTAATATGTGTGTATATTATTAGTTTGAGATTTAACGTGTAACGCTTTGGTTAATCTGTAATGTTACATTGATTATTATTTGAATAAACTTGAACTTGAATAATAGCTACTAGGCCGACAAATGGGCAGCTAGCTGTTCCGTAGACACAAAGTACAAACAAACAGCTGAATGTTTCTTGAACTTGCTCTAAATGAACGTGTAATTGTCACCCATCTCCCACGGGGCGCTCTCGGCAAGGATGCCGCTGGCTGGAGGCTCGTGGCCCGCCCCCAGCGCATAGTGACGCGTGACACAGCTGATGCACGCACAAGCAGGGTATATTAGACTGGCTACATTATGATATTTCAAGAAATTGTGACTCGGTGTGCTCATGAAAAAAGGCTCCATGGGACTGCTCTGCAATTCTGCTTTGGCTGAGTAATGACCGCTAGGTACAAAAGGCAAAAAATAAGAATCATAACTGCTTAGATTCATTGGCGGCTGCTGATTGATATCAAAATAACTAGTTTTTCTCCTGCTGCTCGGTAGCGCTGTGCTGTCGTGACCACGGCGTCTGGTTGGGTAGTATTGTAGCCGTGTCGTTTCAGCAGCTACATTTGTAAGGCTCGTCAGCAGCGAACTGGCTCTAATCTAATCGGTGATCAGTGAGCCTTCATCTCGGGAACAGATAAAACGTAATGGAGACTCCAAATGCGGGGATATTAATAGTCTGGCAGTTAACACTGGGACACCTATAAATTGTTTCTCAAACTTGTCCCAGGCAAAGTACAGCGGCTGCAGCGGTTCGTGTGCACTTTGCGAGTCTTTCTATTAATCTGTATTTCTTTGTATTTTTCTGTATTTCAAAAATTCAAAAATTCAAAATTCTTTATTCGTAAACTTAAAATACATTATATAACGGTGTTTGAGACCCCCTTTTAAGTAAAGTATTTTACCTGTGTTAGGGGAATCTCGCTCTGCCGAAAACAATAGAATTAGAAACGTACATTAAGTTCAGCTAGTAGTTAATGTAGTATGTAAGGCTACTTAAATTATAGAGCTTATTATTTACAAATAAGTAATTTCCCCTCTTATAATATAATTATGATGTAACTTTGAGCTGAAACTTTGAAAGTGATCATTGAATAATACAAATTTTTATTCATTTATACATTTGATTAGAACGTCTTACACCACTTACACAAATCAAACAATATTGACATAAAATAACATAAATTGGTCAAGCAAAAATTATCCCTACGAACTTAAGTGAATAATACAAATAAAAATATCAATAACATTTCCATTCAGTATTTCAAGTCAATATGAAATTGTCAGGTTATATTAATTTTTTTTTTTTATTAAATATCAACGACGCATTCTATTGCCAGGACATTGAGTTGGCTGTACATGAGTAATTGGTTTTGCACTTAGTCAGCCCACTGGTTCTGGGACTGCTACTGGACTCCATGACACGACGACAGATCCGCGAGAGATGCGGTTCAGATTGCGCGGTCTGTACCGCACCTTACACAGTTGCTATTGTCTCCATAACAGGTGCCCGCTAGCACCAAACTGGCCTGCCTTGGCTAATCTCGTCCAGTTTAGCAATCAGAGGAATGCCGCCGGGTACGAACCAGTTTGATCACTGGGGTAGATACAGCTAATAGTTTCCAATGTTTATCCACTTAAAGAAGTCATTACAAAAATGTGTTTACGCTTCAAGTATATCGATCGCCATTCCGGCGATGAGTCAAGTCGATAACTCAATCGATGACATGAAAGGGCATCATCTCATTTGCAAATTGTATTATGCGTCGATTGGCGCGCAGCCGCGTAAGGCGTAATTACACGCAGGTATCGGATGGCCGGAGAAGCAAAAAGGCGTGAATATAGCGCGTGCGCCAACGCCGCCGTAAACAAATCGTCGCAAAAACATGCGCATATCAAGTAAGCACGTAGGGAGGGGATCCGCTTCTAAGTATCTCCTCGGACAGACCTCCGTGGTTTTCCACACTCGCTGAGTCTAAAGAACTCGTTGTGCCTGTGTTGGGCTCAACCGCTCTATTTGGATGTATGTTACATAGAAAGCAAAATCTGTGGTCGACATAATGTTGCTGATAATATGTTCGCTGCAGAAAGGACTTAATACATATCTTACATTGGTTAGTAAAGCAAACACGCTCTATTTGCGTTTCGTAAACAAAAAGAGCATATAATTAAATGTTCATAGTCAGAATGCATCGTACAACAACATTCTTATAGGTAAGCTCGTACACAATACATGAAGTATTCGACGAATTATAAGTCTCCATCCCTACACTAGCGTGAGCAGCGCAAATCGAGCAGATAATCGTCGGCGCAGGCGCAATTAGCGCACAACAAGCGTGGCGGAGCATAAAAACACGCTCTCGTTGGACAAGTATCTCAGACTAATGTGCTCAGGAATATGAGGTTGTGACCCGGCGCGGCGCGGCGCGGCCTCGCTAATACGGGACCATGCTGTGGACCTGCCGCCTTGCAGATAGTGTTCCCCCTAGTGGCGAGAGCATCCTGCCGCGGGGCGCGCCCGGCGGCGGCAGCGGACGCGGCTGTCCGCTGTCCGCCAGCCGCTCCGCGCGTCGTCTATAGATACCATCTAATCTACTCCCGAGCATTAATTCTCTATTGCTCTCTATAACGGTATGCAAATCGCAACAGCCTGCGTAAATTCATTAAATTACGGCGACGAGATATATCTTGATTCAGATTTATAACGAGCCGTGCGAATTACGCGTGTCGCTGCCAGATCCTTATCTGCCAGCTACGAGCGGCGAGCGTGTGCCACCCCACGACCTCCTGAGCTTCGCTGATATTCCACAATTGGTCTGGATTATATGTTTTCAAGGTTGGTTCCGTAGGAGATGGCTAGAGGTGCTAAGCTAATAAGATGCTATAGGGGTGCTGGGGACGCGGAGTAGGCAACCCAATTTGTTCTGATTCGTCACGTCGCTCTGCGCATCGGAGGTGGCCGCCGCCGCGCCGTCACGGACACGACTCTTAACACAATTATATTAAAAGTTTACAAGTTTTGATCGTCCATTGGAGATTGTTATGAGGGAATTAATTTTGGACTATTTATAAGTAAAGTTTTAAACTGAAGTCAAAAAAGGATGTGGTCTCAAAGTCTTCTGTATTTTCATACCCTTTCTGACTCGTTCCTCAGAGCTCGGTCACTTATGAACCCTTCCAGATTGGTCAATTTCCAAAACTCAGTTCTGATAATGAGTTCTGTAGGAATCAAATATTTTTTTTATTTATTGATAACATACAGAAAATTATATTATAAGGTAAAAAATGTGCAAAAACCGTATGTCGGTTTGTTCGCATGCTTGAGAGTCTCTTATGTAATTAGCCAATATTCAAAATGCATCAACGGCTAGAATATTAGATTTAGTTCTCTCTCACGATGATGTATCTGTAACAGAATGCCTGGACCCCCTAGTTCCTATCGACTCCCATCACAAATCACTTCAAATCAGTGCTCCATTTTTGAAAATATCTTATCTCAAATCTCAGTCATACAAAAAGTTTATTTATAATAAATATGATTAAAACTCAATTAATGATAGAATTGCGAACATCGATTGGGAAATTAAGTTTCTATCGCTGTCATTAGAGGAGGCTGTTGAGTTTTTTTACTCTGTAATAGATCAATTAACACAAGAATTTATACCATCTAATCATCTAATTAAACTACAAAAGGAAAAATATAAATACGCTAAAAAATTTAAAACTTACGGTAGGCTTTCAGATATACTTACATTTAAACTTCTGCGCGATAGGGCCCATTGATTGGAAAGTAAGTGTTTTACTAAGTATATGTCATCGATCGAGAACAACACTGAGCGTAATCCAAAATATGTTTGGTCCTACTTAAAGAGTCGTTCTAATTTCAACGGAATACCTGCATGCGTTAAATACTTAGATACGTTACTACTACGCTACTACGGGGATTCAATCTGTGAAGCATTTTCGAAATATTTTTATTCTACTTTTCTCTCATCAGATTCTCACTCAATTACTCCCTCTCACTTCTCACCCCGACTCTGCAGACTCGGCGGCGATGTGCTTTGCTTCGTGGACGACATGAAGATATTTATAATTATTAAATCACCTCTGCATGCGAATGATCTTCAAGCTGATCTTTTTAGACTCGATACTTTTGTGCTGGCAACAAACTTGATCTCAACCCCTCAAAATGTTCATTGGTCACTTTTACTCGGAAAAAACTATTGTAAAATCTGTTTACTTTCTGCAGAATCAACAACTTGAGGAAAAAAGGTTATCAGGGATCTAGGTGTGTTGCATGATACCAAACTCGTATTTGATTCTCATAACGAGTCTTTTGTTGATAAAGCTTCCAAAGCCCTTGGATTTATAATGAGAAGATTTGACGTGCTCTGTGGCGCAGCGGGCGAAGATCCGCCTGCGACGCAAGGGGTTGCGGGTTCGATTCCCGCCTCGGGACAAATGTCTGTACGATCTGCAGATATTTGTTCAGGGCGTTCTGGGTGTTTTTCTATATATAATAAAAATATCTATCTATGTAGTATAATGTATTAAGTATATCAGTCATCTAGTACCCATAATACAAGCTCTGCTTAGCTTGGGGCTAGATGGTGCTGTGTGATTTGTCCAGCATTATTTATTATTATTATTTTTATTAAGTTCGTCCAACTTTACAAGAGCCAAAACGTTCAAAATCCTCTTTCAAAATCCACTTATGTCCGCAGTATAGTGAAATACGCTTCTCAAATATGGAACCCGCGCTATCTCACTTATGTTAATAGATTGGAGCGCATTCAACAAAAAATCATTAAATATGTCTGCTTTTGGTTAAAAATCCCATACTGTCATATACTTCCATACATCCCAGACTCGAGAAGCTACTGTCCCCTTTGTAAACAATTTCATTTGCTTCCGCTCATGACGCGCACGCTCATCACGCTTTCCGCCTATCTGGCGTGACATAGGTGATCTGAAATTTCTTCTTAAAATCACAAATAACCTTTTATGTTGTCCTGAACTTCTCGGCAAAATAAGTATTAATGTTCCCGTTAGAACTCTCAGATTCAATTCTATTTTACATATAGTAGGTACTAATTATAGACAAAATTCCTTTCTTTTGCGAGCTGGCGACCAATTTAATTAAATGTCTATGTCCTATTTAATTTAATTAAAAAAGAAATCATCTCTAATACGCCGCCTAGCGGAGTGAACATTGGAGCAAAATAGATCTAGGTCAAACTTGCCAGATATTGAATTAAATTAACTAAATAAAGCCTACATAGTTATGTAAGTATTTTAAACAAAACAAAAATAAACTCTAAAAATAATACACTCCGAATACCATTTTGATACAATAACTAAAAATTAAACTGTTCGATTTGCATCGCGCGGCTACGGCCTGCCGATAAGAAACCGGTTTTGGTGCACGAGAAAGACAAAGAGTGTGAGTGTGTGTGCTCGCATTTACACTATTGATAGGCTAACAAACACTGTGCAGGGTGTATGGGAATAACTTAGTGATTTAGTAGTAATATAATCTTAATATTAATAATCTCGTAAGTCAAATACAAGGTCGTTGAAACGTTTAATTTATATACATATGTACATTAATAAATGAATAAATACATAATAATAATATACAAATATGGTACATTGTTATTTTTATTTTTGTAAAATTAAAATTATGTTTTATTTTGTGACTGATTATTCACGAATTTAGCAACATTGCATTAAAATAATTTTAAAATTTAAGTTTATAGTTATCATCAAAGTGCCTGAAAAAAGCTGTCGTTGTTCCGGTTTACAAATCTGGCTGTAAATATCAGGTCACCAATTATAGACCCATATCTTTACTTCCTGCATTGTCTAAAATTTTAGAAAAACTTGTAAACAAACGTCTAGTTAGGTACTTGGAAGATAAGTCGATTCTGTCTTGTATGCAGTTTGGTTTTAGATCTAAATTATCTACTTCCGATGCAGTTCACCAATTGACTGGCTATCTTGAACAAGAACTTGATCAGGGTAACCATACAGTAGGGATATTTCTGGACCTCGCTAAAGCATTTGACACTGTTTCCAATACTATACTATTGCGCAAGCTTGAAACATTAGGTATCAGAGGCACGCAACTGAAACTCTTCAGGAGCTATCTTGAAGATCGTTCTCAATGCGTAAGGATCGGTGATGTTCTCAGTGATGATCAGACAAACACTGACTTTGGTCTACGCCAAGGCAGTATTTTAGGACCGACCTTATTTTTGATTTACATCAATGACCTCTGTAATCTAAAATTAGATCATGGTAGAATAATATCATACGCTGACGACACTGCCCTCCTTTTTTCCGCTGACTCGGAAATGGAAGTGTTTAAGTATGCGCAGTATGGATTCAATATTGTAACTAAATGGCTTCAGCACAATTTACTAACATTAAATGCAGATAAGACACATTATATTAAGTTTTCGATGCGTAGGCAACCTTTATCTGATCTAAGTCAAACATTATATGCACACCATTGCGAAAATATCCCTGGCAACCATTGTTCATGCCCTTCTTTAAATAGTACCTGTAAGATAAAATACCTCGGCATAATTTTAGATGAAACTCTGTCTTTTAAACCACACATAGAGGCTCTAGTAGGCAGAGTTCGAAAGTTGATTTTTGTTTTTAAGAAACTACGCCATATTGCGGATCGGAAACTTATTATAAGCATTTACCAGGCCCTTTGTCAATCAATTTTATCTTACTGTATTACGTCATGGGGTGGGGTAGGTAAAACGTTATTACTAACTGTCGAAAGAGCACAAAGAGCCGTACTTAAAGTATCAACTTTCCGCCCTTTTATTTTTCCAACTAGTCTTCTTTACAAATCGTGCGGAGTATTATCAGTTCGACAGTTATTCATAATGAACATCGTACTTAAACAACACGCAGCGCTCCCATATAGCACTGAACCTACTAATAAAAGGAGGAATAATGTCTGCCCTAAGCAACCATGTAGAAAACATGTCTTCTCTAATAGATTTTATAGTTTCCTTGGACCATTTTTGTACAAAAGAATAAATGCGTTAGCCAATATCCACTGTCTTAATTCTAAAAATTGTAAAATTATTGTTAGGAACTATCTCAAAAGTATGTCATATGACGATACCGAGAATTTATTAGCTGTATTAAAGTAGGTTTAACTTTTTATTTTCTAACTAACTAGGCAATTATATTGTAAGATTCTGCTTCACTGCAATATTAGTTTTATTTGACACTGTATTTTTTATTTATTAACTTAACAGATCTGTAATAGGTACTTGTAAGCTTTTTGATTATACATTTTTGCTTGTGACCTCGTTTCGCCTGAAAAACAGGATTACCTAGTTCAGGCACACAACTAATACGTTAGATTTTTTGTTATTATTAGATATAAGTATCATGTACTTAGCCGTAATAGTTATTTGAATAAATTTATTTTATTTTATTTATTTATCATTGATTTTTGATATAATTTTTGTGGGAATTTCGTTTATTAGAGTTGGGACTAGAAATCTATGTGTTCGTTTGCCGTAGTAATTGTGTACGTTGGTTATTATGAGTTTTGACTGTTTCATGTTTTATTTTAATTTGGATGTCTTTGTGAGAAAATTGTTCTAGAATCAACAGCATTTTGAATTTTGTATGTATTGGTAAAATTTTACAATATTTATATATTCTTATAATGTTATTTTCGCTATAGCCTGGATTTAACATTTTGGGTATGAAACCCATATGATTGCCCACGAACTCCTGTGTTCTCTAGCTTTTGTATGAGTGTGTCATGTTTTAAGGTATCAAAGGCTTTGCTGAAGTCTATTAATAAAATAACAACATGTTGCTTGTCGTTAAGATAGTTGTTGATTACGTCTGTGAATTGAGTAAGTAGAGAAGAAGTTGATTTATTTCTCTGAAAGCCGTACTTTTTTTATTTGTTTGTACTCTCAGTAGATCCAGTTTCGAAATTTACAACAAAAATCTTCAAGTTTCGAAGATTTTTTTTGTAAATTTCGTAACGAACGTCCTCACGCCCCTGCCGCCGAGATTCCGACCCCGACTACCAGCCACGGTAGACGCGGGCTTGCGGACGCCGAGCAATGGGTAGCTCGCAGTCCGGCTGTCCGGTAATCGATCAGACCGTCCCAGCCAGCTTAGCCCAGTCGTCAACAGCGCGTAGTGATCCGATCCACGCGCTCCTCCCTCCCTATAAAAAAAGTATGAGAGGATTTGTATTATATGAATTGAATTGCTTTATTTTCGTCTTTTGATATTAATAAATTATTGTGTTTTGTCCAATTAATGATGTCAGATACTGCCCTAGTTTAAGTATGCTGGGCCTGATCTTTATCAGCTTTAATAATAAGGGTTGTGTCATCGGCAAAAAGTACACATTTATGTGATGTGCAATTAGGTAAATCGTTGATGTATAAAAGAAGCAACAGAGATGCTACCTTGAGGGATACCACAGTTATTCAAAATATTGCAAGATCTAAATATTTGCTTTACAAATTGTCCATTTTTGTTTTTAATGACTTTAGTTATCTCGGTGCATTGTTGCCTGTTATGTAATTAGCTGCTTAGCCAGTCCAGTGCTCTAACTCGAATACCAAAACAATCCAGTTTATTCAAGAGTCTTCCGTGATTAACATGGTCAAATGTTTTGCTTAAATCCATAAAAGTGATTATAGGAGCAGTACCTTCGTGTTAAATGTAGTAAAATGAATGACGTAACCATTCAGCACAAGATTTTAATACTCTGGCAGTCATCGCAACCGCTAGTTTTACTTTTATTCAATTATGATATGATTTTAAATATTTCTTCTGTGTCAGATGGAGCCAAAAAAATTTAATGCAAATTTCTATTAATATTGCCAAAACAATTGTTACTATGTGGTACAGATTGATTCGATCTTAAATTAATAAAATATTTATTAGAAATATTACAGATGTCAGGTGGATTACGGTATGTCATAATTTCATAATTAATAAATTCAATGTCATTTTTATAAAGGTAAAGTCAATGAAATCGCATCCCAGGTTGCTTTGCTTTTATTTTTACTGTTTTGAATACGTCTTAAGTTTACAATTTTTTTGAGATTTATTCGAGCATTGTCGAAATACATATTGTATTTTTTTAAATGTAATTTATTGTCATTCTCATTTTTATGTTCGTTTCTGTATTTCATACATAGACCACGTTTTGATTTAATAGATTTTTTTAGCTATAAGTGTATAAATCTAAACAAGCTAAATATGTAACAGAAGACCGTTCACTTCTTGAACAATAAACTATAAAGGCGTTGGGTGGGACAACTTTGAACGAATCGATGTTAACATTTTCAGAAACTTGTCGTCAAGTAAGTGACTGTAATTGTCTTTTTAAGAGTAAATTGTATTAAGCATTTACCTTCACCGTCTATATGAAGCTCCGCAACAGTTGGATTCTTACGAGTAACTCCTGGAGCTAATCTGTTTGTATCTTTGCGTTGTTTATCTTTATGGTTTAAATACTACAATAAAGAGTTTATTATCTATTATATTATCTATATTCTATCTTAACGTTGACTTGATTTAGGACTCTTAACACAATTATATTAAAAGTTTACAAGTTTTGATCGTCCATTGGAGATTGTTATGAGGGAATTAATTTTGGACTATTTATAAGTAAAGTTTTAAACTGAAGTCAAAAAAGGATGTGGTCTCAAAGTCTTCTGTATTTTCATACCCTTTCTGACTCGTTCCTCAGAGCTCGGTCACTTATGAACCCTTCCAGATTGGTCAATTTCCAAAACTCAGTTCTGATAATGAGTTCTGTAGGAATCAAATATTTTTTTTATTTATTGATAACATACAGAAAATTATATTATAAGGTAAAAAATGTGCAAAAACCGTATGTCGGTTTGTTCGCATGCTTGAGAGTCTCTTATGTAATTAGCCAATATTCAAAATGCATCAACGGCTAGAATATTAGATTTAGTTCTCTCTCACGATGATGTATCTGTAACAGAATGCCTGGACCCCCTAGTTCCTATCGACTCCCATCACAAATCACTTCAAATCAGTGCTCCATTTTTGAAAATATCTTATCTCAAATCTCAGTCATACAAAAAGTTTATTTATAATAAATATGATTAAAACTCAATTAATGATAGAATTGCGAACATCGATTGGGAAATTAAGTTTCTATCGCTGTCATTAGAGGAGGCTGTTGAGTTTTTTTACTCTGTAATAGATCAATTAACACAAGAATTTATACCATCTAATCATCTAATTAAACTACAAAAGGAAAAATATAAATACGCTAAAAAATTTAAAACTTACGGTAGGCTTTCAGATATACTTACATTTAAACTTCTGCGCGATAGGGCCCATTGATTGGAAAGTAAGTGTTTTACTAAGTATATGTCATCGATCGAGAACAACACTGAGCGTAATCCAAAATATGTTTGGTCCTACTTAAAGAGTCGTTCTAATTTCAACGGAATACCTGCATGCGTTAAATACTTAGATACGTTACTACTACGCTACTACGGGGATTCAATCTGTGAAGCATTTTCGAAATATTTTTATTCTACTTTTCTCTCATCAGATTCTCACTCAATTACTCCCTCTCACTTCTCACCCCGACTCTGCAGACTCGGCGGCGATGTGCTTTGCTTCGTGGACGACATGAAGATATTTATAATTATTAAATCACCTCTGCATGCGAATGATCTTCAAGCTGATCTTTTTAGACTCGATACTTTTGTGCTGGCAACAAACTTGATCTCAACCCCTCAAAATGTTCATTGGTCACTTTTACTCGGAAAAAACTATTGTAAAATCTGTTTACTTTCTGCAGAATCAACAACTTGAGGAAAAAAGGTTATCAGGGATCTAGGTGTGTTGCATGATACCAAACTCGTATTTGATTCTCATAACGAGTCTTTTGTTGATAAAGCTTCCAAAGCCCTTGGATTTATAATGAGAAGATTTGACGTGCTCTGTGGCGCAGCGGGCGAAGATCCGCCTGCGACGCAAGGGGTTGCGGGTTCGATTCCCGCCTCGGGACAAATGTCTGTACGATCTGCAGATATTTGTTCAGGGCGTTCTGGGTGTTTTTCTATATATAATAAAAATATCTATCTATGTAGTATAATGTATTAAGTATATCAGTCATCTAGTACCCATAATACAAGCTCTGCTTAGCTTGGGGCTAGATGGTGCTGTGTGATTTGTCCAGCATTATTTATTATTATTATTTTTATTAAGTTCGTCCAACTTTACAAGAGCCAAAACGTTCAAAATCCTCTTTCAAAATCCACTTATGTCCGCAGTATAGTGAAATACGCTTCTCAAATATGGAACCCGCGCTATCTCACTTATGTTAATAGATTGGAGCGCATTCAACAAAAAATCATTAAATATGTCTGCTTTTGGTTAAAAATCCCATACTGTCATATACTTCCATACATCCCAGACTCGAGAAGCTACTGTCCCCTTTGTAAACAATTTCATTTGCTTCCGCTCATGACGCGCACGCTCATCACGCTTTCCGCCTATCGGGCGTGACATAGGTGATCTGAAATTTCTTCTTAAAATCACAAATAACCTTTTATGTTGTCCTGAACTTCTCGGCAAAATAAGTATTAACGTTCCCGTTAGAACTCTCAGATTCAATTCTATTTTACATATAGTAGGTACTAATTATAGACAAAATTCCTTTCTTTTGCGAGCTGGCGACCAATTTAATTAAATGTCTATGTCCTATTTAATTTAATTAAAAAAGAAATCATCTCTAATACGCCGCCTAGCGGAGTGAACATTGGAGCAAAATAGATCTAGGTCAAACTTGCCAGATATTGAATTAAATTAACTAAATAAAGCCTACATAGTTATGTAAGTATTTTAAACAAAACAAAAATAAACTCTAAAAATAATACACTCCGAATACCATTTTGATACAATAACTAAAAATTAAACTGTTCGATTTGCATCGCGCGGCTACGGCCTGCCGATAAGAAACCGGTTTTGGTGCACGAGAAAGACAAAGAGTGTGAGTGTGTGTGCTCGCATTTACACTATTGATAGGCTAACAAACACTGTGCAGGGTGTATGGGAATAACTTAGTGATTTAGTAGTAATATAATCTTAATATTAATAATCTCGTAAGTCAAATACAAGGTCGTTGAAACGTTTAATTTATATACATATGTACATTAATAAATGAATAAATACATAATAATAATATACAAATATGGTACATTGTTATTTTTATTTTTGTAAAATTAAAATTATGTTTTATTTTGTGACTGATTATTCACGAATTTAGCAACATTGCATTAAAATAATTTTAAAATTTAAGTTTATAGTTATCATCAAAGTGCCTGAAAAAAGCTGTCGTTGTTCCGGTTTACAAATCTGGCTGTAAATATCAGGTCACCAATTATAGACCCATATCTTTACTTCCTGCATTGTCTAAAATTTTAGAAAAACTTGTAAACAAACGTCTAGTCAGGTACTTGGAAGATAAGTCGATTCTGTCTTGTATGCAGTTTGGTTTTAGATCTAAATTATCTACTTCCGATGCAGTTCACCAATTGACTGGCTATCTTGAACAAGAACTTGATCAGGGTAACCATACAGTAGGGATATTTCTGGACCTCGCTAAAGCATTTGACACTGTTTCCAATACTATACTATTGCGCAAGCTTGAAACATTAGGTATCAGAGGCACGCAACTGAAACTCTTCAGGAGCTATCTTGAAGATCGTTCTCAATGCGTAAGGATCGGTGATGTTCTCAGTGATGATCAGACAAACACTGACTTTGGTCTACGCCAAGGCAGTATTTTAGGACCGACCTTATTTTTGATTTACATCAATGACCTCTGTAATCTAAAATTAGATCATGGTAGAATAATATCATACGCTGACGACACTGCCCTCCTTTTTTCCGCTGACTCGGAAATGGAAGTGTTTAAGTATGCGCAGTATGGATTCAATATTGTAACTAAATGGCTTCAGCACAATTTACTAACATTAAATGCAGATAAGACACATTATATTAAGTTTTCGATGCGTAGGCAACCTTTATCTGATCTAAGTCAAACATTATATGCACACCATTGCGAAAATATCCCTGGCAACCATTGTTCATGCCCTTCTTTAAATAGTACCTGTAAGATAAAATACCTCGGCATAATTTTAGATGAAACTCTGTCTTTTAAACCACACATAGAGGCTCTAGTAGGCAGAGTTCGAAAGTTGATTTTTGTTTTTAAGAAACTACGCCATATTGCGGATCGGAAACTTATTATAAGCATTTACCAGGCCCTTTGTCAATCAATTTTATCTTACTGTATTACGTCATGGGGTGGGGTAGGTAAAACGTTATTACTAACTGTCGAAAGAGCACAAAGAGCCGTACTTAAAGTATCAACTTTCCGCCCTTTTATTTTTCCAACTAGTCTTCTTTACAAATCGTGCGGAGTATTATCAGTTCGACAGTTATTCATAATGAACATCGTACTTAAACAACACGCAGCGCTCCCATATAGTACTGAACCTACTAATAAAAGGAGGAATAATGTCTGCCCTAAGCAACCATGTAGAAAACATGTCTTCTCTAATAGATTTTATAGTTTCCTTGGACCATTTTTGTACAAAAGAATAAATGCGTTAGCCAATATCCACTGTCTTAATTCTAAAAATTGTAAAATTATTGTTAGGAACTATCTCAAAAGTATGTCATATGACGATACCGAGAATTTATTAGCTGTATTAAAGTAGGTTTAACTTTTTATTTTCTAACTAACTAGGCAATTATATTGTAAGATTCTGCTTCACTGCAATATTAGTTTTATTTGACACTGTATTTTTTATTTATTAACTTAACAGATCTGTAATAGGTACTTGTAAGCTTTTTGATTATACATTTTTGCTTGTGACCTCGTTTCGCCTGAAAAACAGGATTACCTAGTTCAGGCACACAACTAATACGTTAGATTTTTTGTTATTATTAGATATAAGTATCATGTACTTAGCCGTAATAGTTATTTGAATAAATTTATTTTATTTTATTTATTTATCATTGATTTTTGATATAATTTTTGTGGGAATTTCGTTTATTAGAGTTGGGACTAGAAATCTATGTGTTCGTTTGCCGTAGTAATTGTGTACGTTGGTTATTATGAGTTTTGACTGTTTCATGTTTTATTTTAATTTGGATGTCTTTGTGAGAAAATTGTTCTAGAATCAACAGCATTTTGAATTTTGTATGTATTGGTAAAATTTTACAATATTTATATATTCTTATAATGTTATTTTCGCTATAGCCTGGATTTAACATTTTGGGTATGAAACCCATATGATTGCCCACGAACTCCTGTGCTCTCTAGCTTTTGTATGAGTGTGTCATGTTTTAAGGTATCAAAGGCTTTGCTGAAGTCTATTAATAAAATAACAACATGTTGCTTGTCGTTAAGATAGTTGTTGATTACGTCTGTGAATTGAGTAAGTAGAGAAGAAGTTGATTTATTTCTCTGAAAGCCGTACTTTTTTTATTTGTTTGTACTCTCAGTAGATCCAGTTTCGAAATTTACAACAAAAATCTTCAAGTTTCGAAGATTTTTTTTGTAAATTTCGTAACGAACGTCCTCACGCCCCTGCCGCCGAGATTCCGACCCCGACTACCAGCCACGGTAGACGCGGGCTTGCGGACGCCGAGCAATGGGTAGCTCGCAGTCCGGCTGTCCGGTAATCGATCAGACCGTCCCAGCCAGCTTAGCCCAGTCGTCAACAGCGCGTAGTGATCCGATCCACGCGCTCCTCCCTCCCTATAAAAAAAGTATGAGAGGATTTGTATTATATGAATTGAATTGCTTTATTTTCGTCTTTTGATATTAATAAATTATTGTGTTTTGTCCAATTAATGATGTCAGATACTGCCCTAGTTTAAGTATGCTGGGCCTGATCTTTATCAGCTTTAATAATAAGGGTTGTGTCATCGGCAAAAAGTACACATTTATGTGATGTGCAATTAGGTAAATCGTTGATGTATAAAAGAAGCAACAGAGATGCTACCTTGAGGGATACCACAGTTATTCAAAATATTGCAAGATCTAAATATTTGCTTTACAAATTGTCCATTTTTGTTTTTAATGACTTTAGTTATCTCGGTGCATTGTTGCCTGTTATGTAATTAGCTGCTTAGCCAGTCCAGTGCTCTAACTCGAATACCAAAACAATCCAGTTTATTCAAGAGTCTTCCGTGATTAACATGGTCAAATGTTTTGCTTAAATCCATAAAAGTGATTATAGGAGCAGTACCTTCGTGTTAAATGTAGTAAAATGAATGACGTAACCATTCAGCACAAGATTTTAATACTCTGGCAGTCATCGCAACCGCTAGTTTTACTTTTATTCAATTATGATATGATTTTAAATATTTCTTCTGTGTCAGATGGAGCCAAAAAAATTTAATGCAAATTTCTATTAATATTGCCAAAACAATTGTTACTATGTGGTACAGATTGATTCGATCTTAAATTAATAAAATATTTATTAGAAATATTACAGATGTCAGGTGGATTACGGTATGTCATAATTTCATAATTAATAAATTCAATGTCATTTTTATAAAGGTAAAGTCAATGAAATCGCATCCCAGGTTGCTTTGCTTTTATTTTTACTGTTTTGAATACGTCTTAAGTTTACAATTTTTTTGAGATTTATTCGAGCATTGTCGAAATACATAATTGTATTTTTTTAAATGTAATTTATTGTCATTCTCATTTTTATGTTCGTTTCTGTATTTCATACATAGACCACGTTTTGATTTAATAGATTTTTTTAGCTATAAGTGTATAAATCTAAACAAGCTAAATATGTAACAGAAGACCGTTCACTTCTTGAACAATAAACTATAAAGGCGTTGGGTGGGACAACTTTGAACGAATCGATGTTAACATTTTCAGAAACTTGTCGTCAAGTAAGTGACTGTAATTGTCTTTTTAAGAGTAAATTGTATTAAGCATTTACCTTCACCGTCTATATGAAGCTCCGCAACAGTTGGATTCTTACGAGTAACTCCTGGAGCTAATCTGTTTGTATCTTTGCGTTGTTTATCTTTATGGTTTAAATACTACAATAAAGAGTTTATTATCTATTATATTATCTATATTCTATCTTAACGTTGACTTGATTTAAGTCAGGTTTATGTTCTAAGCATCGCTATGCTTAGTAAACAAAGCATATTAAAAATTATGCAGTCATATTTGCTCTTTCTTATTTAAATTAAGTGAAAACACATGCGTTTAAATATAACATCGCAGCAGAATATTGCGTGCGTACTTATACGAGTAGGTATGTACACCGAGCGACATGCAGAGCGAGACCCGCGTCGAACGCCCGCTGCGCCTGCGCTGCGACCGATCAATTTCTTCTCATGTACCGGAAATAATTAGAATTTTGTTTTATTATCAAAGAAACCCTCGGCACGAAAATTATAATAATCAACAAGATATCCTTCACTAACATTCCCATTCAAACGGGATTCCCAAGAGGGATGACTTCAGACAGGCGGTCATACAAACACAAAAGCATAGTCCTAGGTTGTAACATTCCTGTTTCCAGGAATATGTGGAGAGGGCATTCTTCTTGTCAGTTGCAACCACAGCTTCTCCGCCTGCGCTCGACGCGGTCACACAATGCCACGCCGTAAATTCAATTGGAGCGTTTACGAGCGGATCAGCGGCGCGGGCGCAGCACTGCCGAGTCACGCTATTCCAAATTTAATTTATTGGATTATGCCGCAAAAAAGGCATTTCATTATCTGTTTATTACACCGTACACCGGCTGCGCGTGAATTCAATCTCGGATCGTGACACGAGAAAAGGGTTTTAATAGAACATCCTAATAGATTTGATAGCGGTTGCAACGAATCACGTATTTCTAAATTCTGAAGCAGACGTGCTATATTGAAAACACTGACTCTGTGTAGTAATTGAGCAGTAGTGGAGTTGCGTGGTGGGTGGCATTCTAATTAATAAAAAAAAAACATATCTAAGCACACTAAAAGCTAGCCAGGGCATTGTTAGATGAAGTAGACCTGCCCAGCACCCTCTCAGCTTAGACAGCTATTAGTCAGAAAAAAGAACAGCTCAATTTGTCTGAAGCTGACTAAGC
This sequence comes from Pasiphila rectangulata, assembly GCA_963082625.1. NCBI lineage: Eukaryota > Metazoa > Arthropoda > Insecta > Lepidoptera > Geometridae > Pasiphila > Pasiphila rectangulata. The sequence goes on from OY720254.1 coordinate 18,450,305, forward strand.
CGCGGGTTTCCTTTTAGCACGTGGTAATGTGCACATTCGTGTGTCACGAAAGTAGATCCACTGGTGCACGGCTGGCATCGGACGTACGACCTTCGGATTGAAATTCGAGGGTACATACCACTCGACCAACGCCTTCAAAACCCTGTAAGCATGGTACTACTAGCTTTTGACAGATTTTTACGTCAGACTACACAAACATACCATGATGGATTTGACTCTGCTTGGCAGAATGAAAACTCTATCAAAGTTGAAGGCAGGAGCCGTCACAGATGGCACACCAGTCAGTAAGGAGATCCAGGAACCAGTCGCGCACCTGCGGCGCCGCGGGCGATGCCCCCGCCCTCGCCGCGCCCTCGCCGGCTCAAATCTGCGCACACGCACATTGTACGCAAATTTTCCCGCGACTGATCTCAGTCCTGTCCGCGCTGATCGCTCCCCTGAACTAGCTTTATTCTACTTGGTCAGTCAGGTACAGAATCGCAATAGAGAAGAAGCCATTTTAATCTTGACAAATGGCCAACCAAATTGTACTTCCGGCACGTCGTCAGTACATTACAAACGTTGGTGGTTAGAGCTATCGGTATGGCTACTAAAATAAACTGAGCATTGAATGGCGCTCTGTGCCAGATGATGTTGTAGCATAATAACTTACAACTCGCTGTAATATCTTCTAAGTGTGTACATGCTTGATGATGTTGTAGCGTAGAGACCACATTATTTCCCTATTTGAAGGTCCTGGAAACCTCGTGAGTCATTCTGACAAGCATCTCAGTTCCACTCTACATCTCGCAATCTACAATCTTACAGGGTGTATACTGCGTGGCATAAGTAAATGCCGGTATTTGTGGAGTGGATTTGTGTCTGCAATAATTATGTATTCCAACGTTACAGTGTAATTCCAGTCAGGTGTCGGGAGCCTTGACATGCGCGGTCCATTGTTTATTGCATGTGCGGTGCGGGGCGCAGGGTGCGGGCGGGGGTGCGGGCGGGGTGCGGGCGGGGTGCAGGCGGGTGTCAGCCACGCTCACCTCGGCCACCTCCGCCCGGCTCTAATTGGATTCGTTGATTTATGATGGATGCTGTTCAGCTCGTTGCTCCCCGGTGGCCGCGCCCCCCCTCCTCCCTCTTCCTCGCCTTCCCCTGCGAAGTCCAGCAAAACTAATCTGTTCCCTCTGACCCGTGCAGTTCACTCGGCAACAACTTGTCAGAGTCATAAAAGTCATCAATAATAACATCGGTCGCTGATGCGGCGCGCACCTGCATTTGGAATGCCTTTTATTGAATCTCCAACTGCATATTTTGCGATTGCGCAAGGATGGTTGGGCTCGGTGGGGATGCGCCCCTTCCATGCCCTTACCCCCCCCCCCCCCCCCTCTGCCAATTACTCGATAATTGTTCAATAATATTGAGATAAAAAGAGTAATGAGTGTGTCTGCGTGTGGTCGACGGACGGACCGACTTTAATAACTCGCTTTTTACGTTATTTTGATAACATCGCTGTTCCAGATTTTGGCGGCGAGGCGCATGCGCAGTGAATCGCCAATGAGCGTCCGCCGCCGCCTTCTCTACCAACCCGAATATGAAATTTCATGTTTTTCATGAAAAAAATGTAGGTAGTCATACTACTTTTTAAACGTACTTTTAAACTAAGTAGCTTCCTTTATATGCAGTAAAAGCAGTATTTTTTACTCCACGAATTCATGAATCACAACGTATGTTGTATTATTGAATTATGATTCACATATACTTACAGGGCACGTAGTGCATTATATCAATCATCATACAATTTAATAAATAAATTGTATCGATACTATAAATCTTAAGGTCTAAATTAGTGTTTTAAAACGCGTCCTCATTTCCCCTTATGTTTCCAAGCCTTCATAACTTGCCAAGGTTTCATATTTTGGCGTCCATTGTACATACCTCTAAATTTCACAAACAATAACTAAGCACGAAGCGATAAAATCGACAAATTGTATTGTGCCTTATCAGAAACGAACATGACACACATCAGTGTCGTGTCGGCGCCACGCGCGCCACGGGCATTTAATCTCATGATGATGATTTTCTTGAAAAATCGAAACGTGTCGGAATAATCTTCGACGTTACAATACTACGTGAGTAATTTCCGTTTTCACAAAATTAATAGTATATCTCACGTTAATTTTGAAAGTGAAATAACACACATCGTTGGTAACGCCCGACCGTGTCGGTCACCCACGTGGGGAGCATCCTTCATCTCGTGTCTACTTCTCATCCTGGTGGGTGAGACCAGATGGGCACTGATGTCCCGCGTTGGAGTCTGTGCATTGTCCTCCCGATCCCCGACCCAAGCCAGCCGTGTCCTGGTCCGGGTCGTTAGCAGCATTCCTTGAGCATTCCCAAAGGCGATGTAGATATTCTTCAAATTCTGTGATAGCATAAACACTGCCTGTTTTCACTTACTCAGAATAATGCTTACGTTATAATGGGTTCTCTATTTTGTCTCCGAAATTTATTTCCCTAATATAATAAAATCCATAAAATTTATTTTCATAATTATCGATTGCTCGAATAATCACAATCTATAATATAAGAATCCCTAATATAGTTTCCACTAATATCGGTGTCCATAACGATTACAATCCAGAAGGTGATTCGCAAAAAGTAATGAAATCCATAACATTATTAACTCTTAAACATTATTCTCATAATTATTTATTTGAATAATTTTCCTCTAGCCTCTAGCCTCGTGCGAGCTGCCGTGGCTCGGACAATGGAGACAGCGGTGGGTTTTTGCGAAGATTGCGCAGGAGTCGGTCTGCGGATTATGTGTTGTGCTGGGCATTCTATTACAAGGGTGCTTACATGTTTGTCTTACCTTTCCGTTCGTTGGCTTCGGAATATGTTTTTTCCAAGTGAGAGAAATAAGTGAACACTTACCTACTCGTTTACTTCTATTCATTGTTATAATTTATGTCTAAATATTATGCTAATTTAATGTTATATCCGCAAAGATATTGGATATCATTTTTAATCGCGCTTGAACCGAGCGAAGTGTCAGTATCATTGTTTAAATGATACTGACACTTCGCAATGGCACGTCTCGCCTTTTTTTGAAGTTCAGAGATTGTGTGTATATCGGCCGCTCTTCTCCTAAGTAGCATACCATATGACATCACACTATGAAAGTAGCTAAAATGCTGTCACTAATGCTGAGTCAGGCCCCTTTGGACTCACACAACTTTGTGAACTGGTTTGTTCATTGCTTGAAATTGTATTCATACTGCTTTGACCCGCTGAGTGAGCTGCTTACCATCTATTTGTCACTAGGTCGCAGAATATTTAATCGAGTAGGTACTCCTAGATTATAATTAGAAATTATTTAGTTGTCTTTTTTTACTATAGTTAATTTTAAGTTTAGTGTGTGTGTCTAATAAATGTATTTCTTCTTCTTCTAAAACAAATCAGTCTGTTGTAGCTTTATCAGTTCTTATTGTTCGAACTCCATAAGCCGCTGAACTAAGCCGACCTGCAAGTGCATGAATTTGCAGTTTCCATTGAAGGGTGAAATGACCAAAAATGCCAGGGAATCGACTGGAATAAGCATTTCCCCACCCAGCTCGTTGTGTTGCTTTCGGTCAAAAATAATACTTGTACTTGTCAGTCATGACACGACATGGTTTTTAAAACCATGTCATTCAAGGTTTTTATTTACTAAAATAACGTTTGTAATCGTCGTCGTCGTAACCTAGATCGCCGTAACCATGTTTGACAACCTTCTGTTGTAAAGCAGCACTGCAACCTGAGAACCTCCTACAACACTGGCCCGGCCCTCAGGCCTCCGCCGCGCGCCGCCCGGCCCTCGGGCCTCCGCCGCGCGCCGGCCGAGCGATGACAATGTGCGTCAAAAGCAAATTGTATTGTGAATATTTGTACAGAATCGGCAAAAAGGCCTTGTACGCACAATCACTCGTGAATGAAAAACGCCGGGACATTGTGCCGAGGCCCGCCCCGCTGTAACTCCTGTGCCGAGCAAGAAGGGCTCGTAAACGTCCGCAGCTCGCTTTCAGCGCGACGAATAAAAAGCCTATCAATAACTCGAGTCATAAACTGCACCGGAATGCACGTCGCCGCGCCGGTGCCTTCCTGCCCGCTCGCCTCCCTCTGCCCTCCTCCGAGCATGAGACCTCTATCTGGTTCGGTAAAAAGTATATATTATCGTGATCGCAATAGTTTAAGAACGTATAAAACAGTTGTACAGAGACGTACACAAACATATTTTTAACTGGGATGGTCCATTTTGTTTATAAAGGATACCAAACTGTTGAATTTATTTTCAAGCCTATAGCACTAATAGTTTCCAAGATATCCACTTATGACACACAAAGTTACATCATAATGGTTCCTTTTTACCACTTTAGTCCGGAACCCTAAAAATTACCAATTTAAAAATTCATGAAAAGTTGGAAATCCCACTTCGATTAAAAGCAGTCTAATCAGTGAAGTAAGCATTAGCGGCGCGCGGCAGTGCGGGCAGGGGGGGGGGGGGGGGGGGGAGAGAGCGGACGCGACGATATCCACATCCGCGCGTGCGCCGTCCGTTGCCCAATTTTGCGATAGTGCGCTTAGGCACACCAGCTCTCCGGCAGTAGGTACTGGGATATTCAGGAGTAGATGGGTCCCTAGAACCCTTCGGCATCACTTCTAACTTATAGCGCCACTCATGCTCAAAAAGTAAAGGCATTGCATCTATTACAGATAATTTATACAGCGTCAGCAACTGGTAATCATGTTGTACGGGACGCTGCAGTGCCTGGGACATAGATGGATTAGGCTTGCCCAGCACCTACCTTCTCAGCTTATTCGGCTATTAGTCAGAGGAAAGAACAGGTCATACGTCTGAAGCTAACTAAACCGCGGGTTTCCTCACGATGTTTCCTCTACCGTCAAATTTGCACATACATTTTTCAAGAAAGAAAAATCCTTCGGTGCACGGCCGGTATCGAACCTACGACCTTCGGATTGAAAGTCGGAGTATATACCACTCGGCCAGCACGGCTTACTCATGCTCAATGTCAACGACTTATAATGTAATTGTAACTCGCGAAACACAACAAATTGGTATCCTTTATAAAACAAAATGGCCAACTCCAATTCCATCCGTAATGCGCAGTTCTCATCCCGGGCTTTCAGCGTCCGCAAAGTAATTCCACGGAGAAAGGTTCATTAAGATCTGTAATCAATTCTGTAATGTGTTCCTATGGCAGGCGCAGGCGCAGGGCGCAGGGCTCGGGCGCTGGTCGCGGCCATTCCGCGTCGGGTAACGGCACCGGCCCGCGCCGCGCGCTGCCAGTGTGCCATCTGCGCCGCGCTCGGCACCGACTACTTGTACTATCCACCACTTGGAAAACCACCTTCTGCATCAGAGGAACTTCACAAGCACAAGCAATTTTTGAACCTTGGATGGATCGCACACAACACTGTAGGCCATTTATACAATCTATTGGTTCGACTGTGATTACATTTTCAATTAAATGCAAAGTATCATCTCTGTGGAACCGGCATAGTTTCTCCCTTGTTTAGAGTTGCCTTCTCGCCATAACGTGAACTTTATGGTGAGAGTTCAAACAGACGAACTTTCAATGGGCCGTATAATAAGTTATTAGATGTTTTGACTTTTCTATTGTTGCCTGATAGATAAGATAATACGGATTATTTGAAATATAATAATCCGTATTATCAGTTTCAAAAGGATGATTTTTCGAAAGGATTATTTTTTATTTATGTATTTTAATATTATATTTTTTAATTCAAGCGCCGTCAGTCAGTGTCCCGCGTAGTTGCGCTACTGCGCCCGCGCTGCGCAGGCAACAGGTACAACGTTTGCCTTTTTGAAGCAGCTCGCCTCCGTCCGTGAGAATCGCACGAGATGATTGTGCAATCATAGCAGAACATGAGATGACATGCTAACTCCGCATGGAAATGCACAGACCGGTACCTGCAACCTGCAGGTAATTATCTTACTTTCAAGGCTGAAAAATTAACCTCAGAAATGCAATAGGTAACAAACGAAATATTGGACCATGTCTCTGTGGTGTGGCTACAAAAAACCTGACCACCGAAGTGGCGAATGCTTGGAGTCGTCTTCGATACGCTCTATGCAAACTGGCGGCAAGTCATAGAAGCCAGTTCCACTTGTCTAAAATGATCACATCAGCAGTCTGGCTGGCGGTTGCTATCTGTATCAGCGCGCAGTGGGCGGCGCCGGCGATAGTGCGCACGCGCCGCGGACCTCAGTCCCCTTATCGACTCGCCATTATGTCATCGGCCATTATAGAATCACCACCACGTCCTCGGGAGATATTGACACGATGCGAGGAAACTTGAAAAATGTGAAAAATAGAGTCAAGTAACACTTGAGCTCTATTATCGAATAACTCGCGTATGACTGGCATGAAACTTTCGTTAGACTTGACGCTCGTTGTGACACTTTTAGTTGAGACCACTCGTTACTAGTGATAGCGAATAGTCATGCGAGTCATCGGCGAGTGATTCAAAAATAGAGCCCCAAGTCCGTTTTAAAGAATCGGATTAATTATCGAGTGCGCGACCTACGCGCCAATCATTCAGTGGTCGGACTCTACGACACGCGTACATAGAGCTATGTAAAGTGTGTGTTCGGCGGTCAGGTCTTTTGATGTGGATGAACCTCACAACCCGGGGCTGGCCCGGGTCCGGCGGGCGCGAGTGCAACGCGGTCTATTTGTCAAAATTAATACCACGTTTTTGCAGACATTTCCTTTTTTGGATGTCTTCCATTTTAAAACATACTCAGTGTGAATACAGTCAAGTTTAGTCTGCCCCAAGAGATTAGGATAAGTTGTAACGGAACTGGAAGGGTAAAGCATTTTGGCGGAAAGTGGCGAGCGCCTGCTGCGAGACGTATCGCCCCCGCCGGGTGCCGGCGCCGGCGCGCTCAGGGCGCCTACTCTACCAAACGATTACGATCCTCAGAATGACAACCTTTACGTAACGGCCATAAGAGTTAGTTTGGCTTGATTACGATTTCGATTTATCGTAATTTGCATTCAAGATTAGCCCCTCTGACCTCATTATTTCCATTCGAGCACAAGATAAGCCGGTCGATCGCCTCTGTACAACTTATTATTTAGCAAACGCTTCTTACACATAAGAACTTAGTTTCAACAAAGTCCGACGGAACCCACGAATACCACCAAGAACAAGCGAAGTGCAACAAACCATCATCGGGATCTTTATATCTCTTTATATACGATAAAATAAATAAATTATAAATTATTCACACAGCAGCAGCATCTAGCCGCAAGCTAAGCAGAGCTAGTGTTATGGGTGCTAGATAACTGATGTACTTAATACATTATACCACATCGATGCATACTTTTTATTATATATAGAAAAACATCCAGAACACCCTGAAGAAATATATGTAGATCGTACAGGCATTTGTCCAGGGGCGGGAATCGAATCGCAGGCGGACCTTCGCGTCTGTGCTACAGACTTCGTCGTAAATAAAAAGCATTTGTGTAATGGAGGACTCTGAAGTATGAACAGAACTCGGAAACGTTGTAATTAGGTAGGTACGTACTCTAACATAATATGTACAGCAACATAAGCAATTTAAATTTCATGTAAAAACAGGCTCGCTACAGATATAATTAGTTAATTAGTATTGAGTATTGTCCTATAATAATATAGTTAAAAGTAATATGCCGTGGGGTGCTGGCAGTAGAATGTTACCCCTCCTCTCATACCCGTGGATGCTGTAACAGCCTGCTAAGGGATACCTCCGCAAGATGGGCAGCAGCGTCTTTCCGTGTATCAACATCCCGTTCTGCGCTTGCCAACCCGCCTGCCAAGCGTGGTATGGAAACTACCCCTAATGGATATCCATGAGGGAGGCCTGTGTTCAGTAGTGGACGTTTTACGGCTGAAATGATGATTGATGATTGAGTATTGAAAACAAAACAGATTTTTTAACTATTAAATACGGTAAAACTAAAAAAAAGAATCGCCGAAGTGATCTGGCGATTTGGCTTGATTTAGGACGGGCCCTCGAGTGACGGTTCAACTGTCGGAGTGAGCACAGATGTACCGGAGCCGTCGGGGAGCCGTGCCGCGAGACCGCCGCGCCCCGCCCCACGCCGGAGCGCTGCAACATCGCTCGCGCGTTGTTAACGAGCCGAGCGTTCCCTTTAGCGGTGATTTCACGCTTCTTGAACCCGAGCCGTAACAACTGAACATCCTGCTCTAATGAAATTCTTTCCCATCACGTGAGCGCCGCGATTAGCCACATTTTGATTCACTTACCCGCTTATTGCGCCCGCGCCGGCGCCGGCCCGCGCCGCCACGCACCGGGCGGCGCAAGCGACTCGTATATGTGTGCAGGGATATGCAACCTTCGTATTTTAATCGTTGTGAAGAAGTAAAAGATGACAGAGACAAACAATTTTTGGAAACACGCTTTTAAATAACATTGGACCGTGAACTCATTCAAGAACAATTTTCTGATGTAAATATGTACATTTATTTGTGCGAGATGTTTGTTAGTATTAGCGTGAGCCTGCTAAGGGATATCTCCGGAAGATAGGTAGCAGCATCTTTCCGTGTCTCGTCCCGTACTGCGCTCGCCAACCCGCCTGCCAAGCGTGCTGAGTATGGCAACTACCCCTCAATGAGATGAGGGAGGCCTGAGTTCAGTAGTGAACGTTTTACGGCTGAAATAATAATATCTTTATTCTCAGGCAACAATAGAAAAGTACACAGATCTTAAATAACTTATTCTATGGCCCATAGATATATACCTTATATCTAACATATACATATATAGTGTAAACTTATTGCTAACACACGTTTAGGACGGCGACGTATGACGCATGCTTGTCTCATAGCGACGATTCACGGTGTCTGCTTGCAGGCGTCCGATGAACCGTCGGAATTTGACTCCCTTTGGCCAGAACTCTTCACTCATAAAAGTTGATAGTTTGTCCGTTGGAACTCTCACCATAAAAGAACTAAAGTTCACGCTATGGTGGGAAGATAACTTTTCAACCCTTAGACAGTATCCGGTTTTCTTCGTGAGGTAATCCTCCACCTCCTTAATCTGCACGGCGTAGTGAACCCGTGAGACATATAGTCGGGTAGTAGGCACCTCCGCTAGGAATCCAGAACACGTTCCAGAGGCGGTACCACACCGGTTCCGGCTGGATTGTTTTCGGCGTTTCCGTACCACCTCAGTGAAGCCTTCCGGATTACACGGCTCCTTCCTTGGAGCTGATACAGTGGCAGTACTGGATGACTGCTTCTTTTTCCCCTTCATTTTTTTGGGCACCGCTTGCTCCGAACCGGCGGCAGCGGGTGCGGGGCAGCTAACGGCACCGCGGGCGGCGACTGCAGCGTATGCACGAGCGGGGGAAGGCGCACGCGCATGTATCGGGCCATCACGCGGGGAGGCAGGTGGCGGGCGAGGGGAGCGCGGTACGGCAGCGACGTCAGCTGCGGCCGGTGATGCGTCCAAAATCGCCGATTCAAACGACGATATGGACACATTATGCGCTCCGCGCTTTGTGTTGACGTTCGCAGAAACCGGAGGTGACACACATACCGATGCGGCAACACGTAGAGAAGCTACCTCGGTACGAAGTTCACTAATAGTATTCTGCGACTCCTTGAACTGGGTTTTTAGGTCATCCAAATTCACTTTTAATGACGTTATATCTTTGAGTAATCTGGTGACATCAACGTGATCGAACGTCACAGGAGGTAGCTTATGGAGCTCCTTTGCGACGAAGTCAGGAACGTCGTCAGGATCTGTTCCTTTCAGCAGGCAAATTATGTCCTGCAGACTTTTTTCGCCTCCGTCCCTTCTCCGAGACGGCATCTGGTCGGTCTTCCCGAGCGATTCGAATAGGAGCGCCTTGCCTCTGCAAACCTCCTCTTCTTTGAAGTTTGATTTGCAGATCTGCAATATGCTGACCTCGTCCATGGTGTCGATGGCGTGCACTATAAACGCCAACAGCTCGTTGACTATGAGCGGTTTAGAGCCCATAGTGGTATCGGCGGCGACAACTAGTCGCGCGCAACGCGAATGACGTAATTCGAAGCTGCAGTGTGTGGCACGTGCATTACCGAACGCTTCGCACTGCACACTGAACGCTTCGCACTGCACACTAACGCTTCTGATGAATTTCTGACGAAATGATGATGATGAGTGTCGCATCACATCACAGTTAATGGTGTCATGATTATTGCATGTTTGTTACTTTGTTGATTTCTCGATAATAAGCATAAATCAGGACTTACCGCTGAATGTGATCAAAGTTGAGTCAGCACCTTTCTTAATCCCATACGTTTGTCGCTTTCTCCACGTACCTGAGATTGGTGCCGTTTAGCGATTTCACCTCATTTCGTCCGAGTACGGTTGCGGAGAGTACCCCATTACGGACCGTCTTTTCAAAGATCGGGCTCGCCAAAAGCCAGACGCTATTTCATTGATTCCGCAATATTAGAGTATAGGAAACCAGAAAATAATTATAGACAACAGACTGGTATAAATCGCGTTGATTTTAACCCCACTTTTCCATTGGATTTCACCAGCCATGGTTCGGTAAAAGAGAGTTTAGTTTAATTGTGTTCTCTTCGCAAAAGTTTGAGAAAACTACCAAAAAAAGAAATGAAATTGAAGCCAGTTGAAATGTGTGTCATGCATATAGCGCCGGCCGCTCTCCGAGAGCCGGGCGCGGCGGGGCCGTGCCGCGCCGAGACGTGTGCTGACGCAGGCCTCGCGTGCCGCGTGGGAACCGCTAGTCCTTACCGTAACTGAGATAAGATAATTTATTCAAAATTCTATATAAATTCACAATAAATTACAAATAGCCGTAGTTATTTAAATGTACTAAAATATCCGTGTCTGAACTAGGATTAAACCTGTTTCAGACTTGTGGGACTTATATTTACTTATTGTAAACATAACAATCATTATAATTAGAAGACTTAAATGGAACAGTTTCATACAGATTTTATAAACTAAAACTAAGCTAAACTAAACTGTACTGAGGATGAGCCAGCATTCACATATACAGCTAAGAAAAAGTAGAATCACTACTATCTACTATCTCCATTGAACACTAAACTCAAACTCAAAAGCGTCATTCGGTGGGACCGCAAAGCCTCTTAGATAAGAAACACAAATCCCGGGGGATATTTGAAACGTGGAGATCCCTGTACGACGCATTATGCAATACATACGAGCGTGATGTTCTTCAAGTTCTCATTAGTTACGTTAAATGATGCTTCTTTAGTGCTCTTATCTGGAATTTCCCGGCGGAGGGCGATAAACAGCGCTAACTGCAACTTCCCAAAGGTTAATTGAATTGATGACGCATCGGGAGCGCACGAGGAGCCGTGCGCAAGCACCGCAAACGATGCGCATGCTGATCTTGCGCACAGAGCACCCATCATGGCCGGTGCAACCGCATACCTGCACGTCGTCTCTTAGCGAGGTGCAAATCCAAGCTCGTTACCTAACTATAAGCTAGTTATGTACCGTCACTTGCTCGCGCGCACGTCCCTGTGTCACTCTGTGAGAGCACATCGCCCTCTGCTCAAATAGTTTATATTACACATTGCACTCAAGGCGATGCTTATTCATATTGGAAAACATAGCGCAAGCGCATGTCTATCGTCACGTGGCCGGTTCACACGCATGCGATGTGTCACACCGTAGCTATACATTTCGCGATGACACGAAGATGTATACTACGTTATCTAGCCGAGATCGCAGCAACACGCCACCTACATAATATGGCCAGAACCACAGGCAGTAAAGATGTAATGGGCTGTACCACGGGGATATCTCAGCGTTAACAGCTATCCCGTGGTGGAAGCCCTCGGTCCCCGTAGGTACGCACGGCCACCACGCCCGCGCCGCGCCGCGCCCGCGCCGCTCCCACGCCAATCGCGACATATTGAGCAACAATAACCGCGGATTGCGCGGTGCCGGCCATCTGCGACTCCACACTTGTAATGAACTCCGTGACACCCGACAGTTCAAGAGCATCGTGCCTCGTCCTACAAAAATCCATCTAATCGCAACTAGATATGGTCTACATTTCCACAACAGTGCCACACGCTGGTGAAACACAGTTACACAATGGTGACATAACATAACGCAATAAAAACATTATTTTAGTTTGTCAGATACCCATGGAGCAGCCCTTAAGCATTCAGAACAAGAACAGTAGTCGTATTGTATTGCCGACATACGCGCGGGATGCGCGCCCCTTGTGTGCGTACAGCAGCGCACCCCTTCTAACGACGCACTGACATGGGATGGGCACTTGTCGCGTCGCGCCGCCGACCGCGGCGCGACGCGGTCGGTGCCATGTGGCCCCGCGCTACTTCAACAGACACTTCTTTGCAGAACAGTTTAAGCATCTGGCGCATTGTGTGAACAACTGATTCACTGACATGGTTTGTGAGGTCATTCATTGAGAAGAATATTGTAATTTGTAATACTTATCTATTAAAGTTATTTAGAAAAAAATACTTCAAAGGGTGAACACGCATATTTCACTGCTACTGCACTAATTTAGAATTAAATAGTTCCAGTAGCGGCGATTGTAATGTGCCAACATTATGTATGTAAATAGAAGCAATGTAAAGCGCGTCGTGTCTGTGCGTGGTGGTCGGCGGGGCGCGGGCGGGGCGCGGGCGGGGCGCGGCGGCGGCAGAGGCCCTAACGCGTCGGTGGTCCGGTGACGTCACGCGCCTCGCTCGTTCCATCAGCCTCTCTATGACTGATTGCAGCTTTTTACCGGGACCGGAAACTATTTGCAAACCAAATGCACTGCGATGGAAATGTTTCATCTCGGAGTCCTCGTTAGAATAACTAACTTACTTATTCAGAGGGATGGATCACGCTGATCGCTTTTTGTAGCGATTCAAATTTTAGTTGAACATATTTCATAAAATATGTCCGCTACGGACTGGGTCATGTTAGTCTAACATAAAGTAAATATCATCGCAAATTATCGCTTGTAGCTAAATCTGTCAGAAAACTAACAAAACAGCTTTTGATCTAGCCGACATATTGGAGAGCGACAGCAGAATGTCCTCTTTGCATTGAGCATCCTGTGTCCTGCGCCGGCGCGGAGAGGCGCAGCCCGCGAGCAGACGCGCCCGCTGGTTTACACATTCAAATCCGACGCAAGGAATAAATAACGGAGCGATCACGATTTGATTCGCGAGTGATGCGATGCGGCTAACGATGGAATATATTCCGGCTAATTGGCAGCCCCGGCGCAGGCGCATGCGGAAGACACGGCACGTCACGCAACAAGACCCTCTTGCGATAAGGATCTATTATTTGGCACTTACATTTGTTAAATTTACTGGACCTTGGAACGAAAAACGAAATGCAAAAGGACAAGGAGTTAGTTTCTAGTAACCCTTCCCGCCCGCGCGAGCCGCGCCGCGCATTATCGCCGGCTAAGTTGCAAAGGGAAACACTTTTCGGTTTTTACACGTCCTGCGTGCGCATCTCGTCACGAGGTCGTTTTTGCGAGATGGATCGTTTGAAGTAATTATCGAGTTCATAGAATGCGCAGCCGCGCTGAGATTGCATCAGTCAATGGTCGCTGGGGCAGAATGCCGAATCAATGTGTTGCGTGGAGGCCTGGTGTCCTCCGGTGCTGTCGACAACGGTGGCACGGCGACTCTCGATGACAACTTTAAAACTAAATTGAATGGTGTGCTTAGACAAAAAGTTTCGGTTACTTCGACGAGACCTGGCAGGGACGAACTAAAAGCAGTTTAAGTTTATAACGTTAACAACGGAGTGGAGGACATTACGTAATGGTGTATCATCGTCCAATAATAATTGACGATCGCCGGACAATAAATAAATAAAATAAAATAAATGTTTATTGCAATTACTTAAAAACACCGGCCAAACACCGGCCGAGGGCGGGGTGCGGGCGCGGGGTCGAGGGAGCACTCGAGGGGTGTTTGCGCGGGCGCACCTGGCCGCGCTCCGGACTCTTGACAGATGATTTTTCGAACGTTTTTTTCCAAATTTTGGGCTCGCGTTAATTGAGGCTTGTTTTCTAATACGGTTTGTATAAACATTGCCGGTGCTCGCAGGTGGGTTGCCTTTGAGGCGCAAACACACACACACAAACTAAAAGAACTAACTAAACTAAACGCTAAACTAAATCTAAATTTAGAATATCATCATCATCATTACAGCCGTGAGATATCCACTGCTGGACATAGGCCTCCCTCACTGACTTAGAGATCCTAGTGCATGAGGGGTTGTTGCCATACTCACCACGCTTGGCAGGCGGGTTGGTGAGCGCAGTTCGGGATGTTCTTATACGGAAAGACGCTGCTGCCCATCTTCTGGAGATATCCCTTAGCAGATTCTTACTGCATCCACGGGCAGGAGAGGAGGGGTGACATTCTACTGCCGGCACCCCACGGCAATTTAGAATATAATTATTATTTATTATTTATATTTTTTATATAATAACTAAACTAAATAAACGCGTTTTATATAAAACGCGTTTAGTGCTGGAAAAATATTTAACTTATTAGAAGCAATTTAATTTTATTATCTTCCTTCGCTATACAATACAGACTCGTGTGAGTTGACACTTTCATAAGGCCTTATTATATTATAAGGTTATTGTGAAGATGTCACCGCTTCCAAGCTGGTATTACCACAGATTACAGAAACTATGCCTTGAACTATTGTCTTCCAAAAAATAAACAAGCGACCGGGACATTATAATCGGCTCAGGACAACGCGGGTCGACAGAGAATGTCCCGCGGTGTCTACCAAGAACTACCGCGGAGGTACCTGCGGGTGTGTAACTGAGACCCGCGCGCGCGCACCCATACAATGCTTAGGTCCGCGCAGACCGGCAATCACTCGCTTAAAGATCTCGGGGCCTGCCAGTCGCCGCCTCGGTGGCCCGTCTGCCGAGGCCGAGCGAGCCCCTCGATCGCGGAGCTGACATCTCAATGCGAGATCAGCCGTCACGTCAGGTGGATAGACAACTTTTACTTTTTGATATTTTTTCCTATTAATTACAGACACAATTGCAAGAATAGATGCATTCCGAAAATCTACCTCGAGTCAGAAAACAAGAATTTGAAGTCTCGATTTACAAGGTAAAATCGACTTCTATTTTTTTTTAAGTTAGTTGAAATGTGAAATGAAACTTATAATATCACCCAGACTATATAATAATGAATTGATTTTACTCTTTTCATCGATATCGTTTATAAAGCGCTACACGGCGCAATGGAGCTCACAACCGTTATTAGTACAATTCAAAAGCAATTCACTGTACAACAAAGTCAATTTAATAATAACTATTAACATTTATCGAGTACTCGGCTTCATAATGAGGTTATCATATCTTTTAAAGGCAATTTATTTATTATTTATTTATTTATTTTACAATCCTCCCAAATGAGTTGCAGAAGTTATCATTGAATAAATTCAAAAACGTTATCAAGCGCAACCTTTGCAATAAAGCTTATTATATAATATGTGTTATTATAGATAACCTTCATTGTTGTAAGTATGCTCTGTTCGCTTCTTTACCTAACTCGCGTGTCATCTGAAGTAAACCGATTCAATTATGTGCTTTATTCTATTAATTTGTGTTGTTTTATTTTGTAATTTATTCTATGACGTATCAAGAAGTCCATGCGGCCGCACTGAATAAAATAGACATACATACCTACATAGATATAGACATTCAATTATTTACTAAAAAGCACACAATACATTTTACATTTTAAACACATAGAAAACATTTACATTTATCATTTATACATACATAGTTTATAAATAAAAAGAAAAACAGCAATTAGTATAATAAATTGGACCAATAGAATAAAAATTAAATACTCAATACTTTATTGTGTTTTGTAATGTAGGTACAGTGGTATTGACAAGGGTGTCAGGTATCATCGCAGACCCTGTTGGGCACAACAATACATATAGAAGAGAGGAAGACGTCATCGTTAATGTATGTACATACTAGATAATAGGGTAATATTATTTTCTTTAAAGCAAGCAAAAGAAAAATGTTTTTGTAAACGAGAGAGTTAAACTTGAGTCATTTAAAAGCTAAATATCTAAAGGTGTATAATGTGTGCCACAGTAGCAAATTGGTCCCGGCTCAGCATTATGCCCACTGTGTTAGCAGCGGCCGCTGGCATTCTGCCGAAACCACCTCATCCTAGATACTAGGAAGACCTCGGAAGAAAAAAATGTTTAGCTGATATTTATTAGTAGGTACTGTAATATAATAAAATACATATATTGTCTCCTAAGGACACCAGCTCTTAAAAGCTCGGGCAATACTTTTCGAATTTTAATACCCATTAACTAAATAGATGTAAATTCAAATGCACAGATTGGCTTCTGCTCTTGTCCTGTGAAAAGACGGAAGCCATAATATTATTATTCTTCAAAATCTATACTATTCTATTTATACCAGGAAAACCAAAACACGCACTTACATACACACACGCATGCATGCACAGTCAAAGATTTAAAGCTTTGTTCACAGTTATTTTTTAGACACTCATAGAAGAAGCGGGTTGTAAAATACTCTATTATAAGTATTGTTAACGATGCTCACTGTTATTGTACGAGGATATGGTGAAGCCAAAAGGAAGATATTTTAGCAGTCTGTGTATGTTGGTATATATAAACATAAACAGACTGCTAAAATATCTTCCTCGAAACGAGGCAAACACATATTATGGACATAAAAACGAATGACGATACAAAATAAAGATGTTCTAAACTTCAATCTCGATGGGACATCAACTCGCACGACATATTGGCCGCACTCCCACGCTAACGACGGGCTTTTCATTCAAATTTAATATTAATGTATGCAATTAATTTCGCATAATTTGTTTGGCGGTGAGTTGCGTGTGTTATTTTAAGCGGATTAGTCTAAGCCGTGTCTAGACGGGGCTGTCACAACACGGATTGATCGACGTGGTTTTAGCTGTGGCTGTCCGTGTGATGCTCAGCAGATTTTTTAACTATAAAATGATGTATTGACTAGACACCGAGCTCGACCGAGCTTAAAATTATTAATGGAAATGATCTAGGAGCGAGCTCCAGCTAATTCTGGGTTGCAACATTTCTCCCGTGTAGCAGCTAGCGCGCTACGAATCCCCGGGCGCCCAGTATTGAGGCACATAAGTGATTGATGAGCCTTGCGCAAATTTTTAAGAACATTATACATATCTTAGTCTTTGAATTAGTTTCTTACAGTGAAATCGTATTCGGTTCCCGAGTACCCGTGCCTGCGAGTGACGAGTGGCGGCGTGAGTCACTGCTTTCTCAGTAATGAGGCACGGGGCAGCGCTCCGGTGCGCTCTAATGCGATTATCGTAATCCTTCCGAGCGGCGGCATACACGCAGCTGCCTTAACAATTAATCTCACTGATGCAGTTCACGAAAAATTAACGTCTCTCTACCTATCTAATGCACATGTCTAAAAAACATTGTCTAATAAACCGTACAGTGACCTACGTTTGAGAACACAACTCCCGCCTACAATATAGGCACCGAGGTTCAAAGCACCTGGCGACAGTGCGGATGCCTATCATCAACCATCAAATTACCGACATTCTGCTATTCAGCTTCGTAAATGCGAGCGGCCGGGTTGGGAGGTTGAACGCGAGGGCTCGGTAACGAACAGGTACGAGGAGCAGATTCGACCCAACCTGTTCAGTTAAAAATAAACAGGGTATGGCGTGTGGAGCCCGAGATTGTATCCCGGCGCGGCGCGGGGGGCAGTGAACCGGTCCGCGCGTCCATTGGTCGCTGCTGGGAACCGCACAAAGCACCCATAAACGATATTGCTATGGTTCTGTACGACGACGCCTGGAATGCGCAAATGATGGAAGCTATTCAAATACTGCCCGACGAAACCATTCCGACCGACAATCATGGGGAACCGCACTCTGTCTCTACATTTTAATGCAAGCAACAAACTATGCCGAATGTGCTATGGCAGTATACTATTTCTTTTACAATTGACCAGTGTCACCGTGGATCTGTCCGTCATTCATGAGTCCCCTGTACCATGTAGGCTGTAGTTGTAAAAACGTGCGGTTTCATGAACTCTTCTCAATAACAATTAGATGTTTGTTTGCATTATTGTTGATTCCTTGTTTGCGTTCTTCGCAGCGCACACACGCGCATTGCACGCACACGCGCGCGCCGGCACTTGCAGCGACCGGTCCAGTTCCGACTCATTCAATTTGTCCAACATACCGCACGGTTCCAACCCGCGTCCATCACACGGGCATGCTCCGACCTCCCTGACACCGTCTAAACCTCATACACTCTCAAATGTAACCTCCGAGAATGTATTGAAGTCGAAAGGTTGCAAAATACGGAAATAATTTGAACTTTCCGACAGTCAAATGGACATCAACTTGCAAATTTCCGCGATCATTGTCTGGTTTCGATAAGTGAAATTGGCTGGAACAAGTTAAAGACATTTAGACAGACTCTGTGGAGCGTGTGTGCGTCCCAGTCTCCCAGTCACGACGGAGGACGTCGTGAATGAGCGGGGGGCAGCGCCTCTCGCCCGCGGGAAGGCAGACGGGAGGCCGCTGCGCCGCCGCGCCGCCGCGAGCCCTGCGGCTCTGGGCCACCGACCCACCACCACGCAGCTGGCCTCACAGCTGATCTCCCCCACTTCTAAAACTATTTTTAATTATATCAATATACTACAGTTCGCAGGATTCGTATACCTGTAACAGCATTGTGAAATGCAAAGCCTTATAGCATCCTGAGCGTCGCCGCGACCTCGCCAGCAGCGAGCGCGACTCGCGGCCACCAATTTTTTGCTTTTTCAATGAGTCATCGTAAAATATTTCGAAGTCATCCGCGCGCAACGGTCATCTAATTAAATTAATATCGTTAGCAACGACGCACGAAAAGCCTTCCCGTCCCCCGGCCGCTCCTCCTCAGGCATTTTAATTAAACGTGTCCCTCCCCCTCCCCGCCGCGCCGCCCGCCTGCGCCCGCGCCGGCGGAGCAGGCTCCTCGCGTGATGCGCCGTGTTACGCGGCTCCTGCACTGGCGCGCTCCGCCACATTCGCGCTCACGTGCAGTACGTATGCTGCACGACACGACGTGTTCTTGTACATTGACCTTCATAAGCGTCATTCTATAGGCCTCCGTATGAAGTAGGGTGCACCGAAAACGTATGAATACTATTGCCAAATATATCGGAGTCTGGCCAAGCGCGCTCTCACGATGATTGCGTTAATTAGTCGATAGGTGGTAGGTACACTCCGAGCGCGCGATTAATTCGCACTCGCTCCCGCTGTAATTGGACGTAATTTGCGTGAGAAGATGCGCGATGCGTGTCTTCCCCTCCCTTCACCGCACTCCCCGCGGGATCGGGAGCCGCACCCGCTTAGACTTCTGATCGTCACACTGAGTTATTTTCTCTGTCAAGGACAGCGGTATAGTAGGCGATGGTCCTCGTGGAGATTCCCAATCTTATTTCTGGAACGCTCCGCCTCAGCTCTAACTGCTGCTCTACACTCTATACTCACATGCGTTCGAAGCTTAAATTTCTATCTAGCAAAGGAACGCTAAGGTCGTCTCTACGCAGGACACAGAGCTATCGACGCTGACGGACGGAGCCTGCTGGACTATCTGTATTAACACTGTGACTCGAACGAGATATATGACAAATAAAATATTGGTTATTTGAGTTATTCGATATTTTACTTCTCATACATCAAGGAACTGACAAACGAAAGTCTCTTTTAGCGCCGCACATTGCATCGAAGATATCATTACGTTATTAAGTTAATAGCCAGCATCAGTGTAGAAGCACGGAGCCGCGAACTTGGACCTTATCTACGAACCTACATAATTATATTAGCTTTAATTTCAACTTGGCAAAATTATTCACCATTGACTTTGCGCCAACACAAAAAAAAAAAAATAGTAGTCTTATCTAAATTGTGGTGGCTTCATTTGGTGTCCTCTATGTCTGTACCGAATCACAACGTTAAAATTTTAAACCCACCCGCATTTACTGTGTTGTACTTGTAATTAGTGTACAAGTTAACTAAAAAATATTTTAGTGTTTTGTATGACTTCGATCATAATGTTTGTTTGCATATTTTATATTTTGTATATTGTTGTGTAGTTATTATTGTTAGCAGTGTGCCAGTTGCGTAAATCGTGAGGAATTATTAGCAGTCCGTAACACAGGCTCCGCCTAGCACGGCTGTTAAAGTACATGCTCGGTTTAGTTTACGTAAGTTTATCCATAATTGTCATTTGTCATTGTTATTAATAACCTACATTCTTAAATTAGCTTTTAGGCTTAAGATAGTTATAAGTCTGATTGTAGTTTCTTTTATCGTAAATAAATCTATAAATCTATAAATCTATCTGCAGAGCGGTAGAGTCGAGTTTGCCAGAGCCGGCGTGAGGGCGCGGTGCAGGTGACAATTTGTAAAGTGCTCGTTTGTTTGTAGCGGCCGGAGGCGGCGCGGGCGCATCTCCGCACAATGCCGATGTCATAACATTATGTTACGGTGCCTCTCGAACTGGAATTCTGCTCCGATTAGGGCGCAGATTAATTTTAAGGGTTGTGCTGATGGGATGTCACCTACTTATGTAATCATCCTGACTGTGCGAGGGTGGTGGGACCCACAAGGGGTCTTTTTGTTTAGAAACTTGCTTAAGCTTTTTGGTGAACAATATTTGTTCATACGTTTGTAATGGAGCGGTTCCATTGAAATGTCGCCGTGCACGGACTCCACGTGACGCGAACGTGAGTGACGTGACGCCGTTTTTCGGCTCGGCCGGCTGATTGGCCGCACAATAGGCTCGTTACGCGCAGGCGCACATCTCACGACACACGCTCCTGTCACACACTACTGAGAGCTCTCCAAGACTCTCCGACCTATTTAGATGTCTCCAAGCACTGATATCAAATCTCTGAACGGTGTTCATCGGGAAACTGTCCATGCCCACCGGGCAGTCCACAGCTCAATGCCCAATGAAAGTCAAAGGAGACTTAGCATAATGTATTGCACTTAGAATTGTAATTGTATAAGATGACTGCAATATTACAAAACGGAATTGGGCCTTGCCGTGCCGGCCGCCAGCGGCGAGTCCCGGACACAATGGAGACTAATTGACACTCTTGCGCATCTGCCGGCAGCCAGTGTATTATTTATTAAGCACCCATTAGTGGGTTGTATTTGAATCGTATTCTCAGTTATACTAATCCATCGCCCCATTGACTGGGGATAGCATTCAATCTAACGATTGCTCTTAGTTGTAATACAATTATTTATGCAGGAAGTTTGTGATTATTCTTTGTTGCATGAAGGTAGACAGGCTAGTCAGGTGTATGTCGAAAGTTCATAGTCTAGATCAACCAGCGCCTTTAGTTCAATTGTATCAGGGCAGAACGCGTGTGAAGCCGTGGGTATAAGTTCGTGTTCCGTGGGTATAATCATTTCAGCAAGAACAAAACGCACTGCGTCCACTACTGAACACAGGCCTCCCTCATTTAGGGTAGTTGCTATACACACCACGCTCGGCAGGCGGGTTGGCGAGCGCGGTACGGGATCCCTTAGCAGGCTTTTACTGCATCCACGGATATGAGAGGAGGGGTAACATTCTACTGCTGGCACCCCAAGGCAGAAGTTACTGTACTATAAATGCCTCAATTTCGAAATTAGATGCCAACTGTTATAAAAGAGAGTCAATCGGAGAAAAACCTACTTATTCTGTCATTATGATGATGCGGTACGATGATATCCTTAAATGCAGACTGAGAATAACTGCGTGTCCCAGATAGCGGAGCGCAGCGGCAGCGCGGCGTGGGAACGCCGGCTTTTAGACGTGTACCTTGACTCTACCATAACACTGAGATGTTTACATAAATATTTGCATACTTTATAATTACAATAGGTACCTACGGTAACATATTAAGGAGTACAGCCTGCCAAAGGTTCTTGAAAGCTCCGCGCGCGGTCGCAAGCGCAGCTCGGCGCCCCGAGCCCGCGCCCCCCACTTGCAATAAAATGAAATCAATGCTTCGCGGGAAAGCACGGAGGAGCTCCGGAGGGGGGAGGCTGCGCGCGGGAGCGGGGAGCGGGGGGCGGGAGGGCGCCGCCGGCCAGTCCCAGCCCCACGCCCGCGGCGAGCGCACGCGCCAGACCCACGGCCGATACCCTGCGCGAGGACATACGATACGAGTGGAGATACGTGCGGTGCGACATAGCCCTCACAGGTCGCGAGTGTGTGCAGTGCGGTGCGTGGCTAGTGCAGTGCGGCATGGTGCCGGAGGCGAGCCGGCGGCGCCGCGCCCCCGCCTGACCCGATGCGCCGATGCCGACGCCTGCTGCTCGCCCTCGCCCTCGCCTGTCTGCTGCAAGTACGTCCATCCGCGCAGCCTCCGCCCCAACACCCCGACCACCCCACCACCCATGCTCTTGTGTCCGTCTCTACTCTAAATTTGATTGCGTTCCATGTAGAGCGACCTTCTTCCCATCTCCTGTATGCGTATGCGAGTGTTAAGAAGAAAGTGTGTGTACCTATACGAGCGTGAGGCTCCCTGCGCGGTGGAGCATCAAGATCGGTGCGTCTTACTCATAAGAACTAACCCTTGATCGATTTCACAATCAAGCACAGTACAAGACCAGAGATGTGAACCTTGTAACGTTGACTCTCCTCTTATTTGACTCCAAGGATATTATAATGTTATTATAATGTCCCTTTGACCTTCTTTGCTACCTCAGCGGAACTATTCATTTAAGTATATATAAATTCAGCCCTCTCGTGTTCGAGCTTAGAAATAGAGTTAGTACAGTTGTTGCGTCGCCGGCTCCGCTCACACGGCGGCGGCGGCGGCGCGCCGGCGCGACGTGCGCGGCGTGCTAATGCGCACCCGGCCGCATCCCGCCGCACACCCTCCGGCCGGCCGCGGCTGGCTGGTCGAGACCCGTCCCTGTGGAGGCGCCAGCGCCGCACACAGCGACACAAACACGACTTTAGCACGTCGTCAGTTTCATTGTCATGTCCATGTGAACAAGTAACATAATGTTAGATATTTAGTTAACTTACGAGTTTCAATCGAAGCCAAAGGCGCAAGTTAATTTGGCCATTTAAATGAGCCGTATAGAAATGATGAAGTCCAGAACAACCCTTTCTCAAATTATTCTTCGTTTTCTAAAATACCTTTTACCCGAAGAGCTTTGATTCTTTCAGAATGTCTCTTTGCAAAAATTAAAGTCCTTTCCTCAGAATGTCCCTTTAAAAAGATACCGTTTGCAACTTTACGACAGATATAATATGGACAATCTGATTGTGGCAAACTAAAGCCAAACTTATTCGGAGAACCTACGAGTACTCTTGTAGTACGGGTTCCTGAAATAACGCTAATTATATCAATCTGTTAGGAAATTTGTCAGATTTGTCACATTTTTTACAAAATAGTTTCAAAACAACTAGTGGACTCTAGCATGCCCACAAATCCTTATAAACCTTTTTTCCAAAGACCGTGAGTAACGAGTAATATCATTTTATGCGACGCTTATTCACAGTATTTAATGGGAACGAAGAAATGGCAATAAAGTCAATGGCCAACTTCGGGAAAAGTACCGATTCATACTTAAAAATAGGACAGATTACATTAATATCGGTTGTTTATTAATAATAGTGTCTCAATAAATCATGTAACGGTTTCTGTTCTAATCTAAATAAAAAAAAAGTTTATGATATGCATAATGTTTACTTAATATTAGTTGATTATCTATTTTCTGCTCTATATTCGACTCCACCAGCTTTGAACCGCTATGGGGTACACTTGCACACTAATTAGAAACATAATTTAAGAATTATTTTGAAATCTCACTAATATTATAAAGCCGAAAGTTTGTTTGTATGGAGGTTTGTTACCTCTTCACGCAAAAACTAGCGTACGTATCGAGCTGAAATTTAACAAACGTATAGATGTTGACTGGGATTAACACATAGGCTACTTTTCATCCGGTTACAACGCATGTGAAGCGGCGAGCACAAGCTAGTTGAATATATTTCAGTAGTTACACTCACTGTGGCACCCTCTTAGGGCTGCCCTCAAATCTGAAGAAGTGCGGCGAACCTGCGCCCGCGCCGCGTCGGAACCGGTCGCCGCGCGCTGACCGGCCGCGTCCCTCCCGGCCCGTACCACATAACTACGTTCTCACATAGATACCATCATAATTCCTCCATCGTCCGCCACAGGTTTATTCGTTGTACATCTACACAGATAAAAATATGTTGTTTGGGTACTAGGAGTATGTAGCGAGAAAGCAACCGCGTAGCAACTCCACTTCTCTCAAGATTCAAAGTATACGTGGACATCTACCGGCCCTAGGAATAGGAACATCCTGACAAAAACGAGACACGCCAGCCCAAGTTCGGAACTACCGCCACTCCGTCACATTTTGGAATATAGTTCACAAAACAGGGCATGGAGCATAGTTATGAATTTGTAAAACAATAAGCCTTCTAAACGCGGACACATTTTAACAAATATTAGCACTGCGTTATAATCAACATCATAATCCATTTTAAAACTGAATAAATTATCGAATTATGTATAATTTTCTTCTAACAAATTGCGTTTCGTACATTATGGAACATAGGTACTCGTATTGTTGTTAAAAAAACAATAAAAAGTTCCGCTAAGTTATGCAAATATTAATCGAGAAAAAAATAGTATAGGTTTTGAATAGATTTATCTTAATAAAACAAAGTTTTCGTCTTGAGTTACAAATTCCCAGAATAGTTTTTATTAAGCTGTTTCACAATCGATCCTCACTTATTGTTTAGAAGTTCGGGGTAGCTACAGAAATAATGGAGATAGTGAAATAACAATTGGAAAGCCCTCAAGGGAGGTTTCATCCCAGCATTTACTGTATACGTGCTCTCTATGTGAAATGCTCCTGACCGTTGCTCTGAGTCAAGGCGCTATTTGAACTTTAAAACTATAACATGCTATTAGAAACTTACACTAATAGTTTTCGAGTCAAAACTCATCATCATCATCATTTGCCTATATTAGTACCACTGCCAGAGCTGGACATCTGGACCCCAATTTGCGCCATTTGTGTTTGCCGCATCAACGTCTGCCAGCAACCCGCAATTGTCACTCCATCTAGCTGGTGGGCGTCCAACACCACGCTTGCGCAGTCTAAATCAGAACAGATCAGACAAGGAAATGGAGTTTTTTGCTATAACATGATATTTTATTGATTCTCATTATTTCTCGCCGCGTTTCGAGTACTTTGAATTGCCGCGCTTGCACTGAGAACTAATGTAGGTGACTGATTAAATAAAAATTCACACGACTGAGTGTGAATTTTTATTAAATCAGTTTGTAGTAGTTGTCTCGTCAGGATATAGTGCAGTGTGTTGTAGGCAGAGGTACAAATACAAATACGTAAAACCACAAAAAAGTTACAAGTCTTTAAAAAAACCGAGTCTCTGGAAGGATTCCTTGGTTTTCACGGAATGTGAACACAAACCTGAACACCTGAATCCTTCATCACCTTGTCTTTGCATTGTATCGCAATTTATATTGTAATTAAAGGTTAGTGGGTGCCCCAACTGGAAGTCATTCATTACGGAGCATTTGGCGTCAAAAGTAAATAAGTGTTTATTCAATAGAGCAAAACGGTACTTGAATAGTCAATTTACAAAAGGAAAACAAGACATTTAAATTGAATAAAGCACATACATAATTGAATTCGTTCGCTTCAGATTATTTTTTTCCAAAAAAGAAGCGAAAAAGTGTGAGAGTTCCCCTAAAATATTGATTTTATTTTAATTTAATTATTTACTCTTAAAATGAATATACAAATAAATGTTCTGTGAATATTTCAATGTGCGTCCCGTTTTTACCCTTCGGGTACGGAACCCTAAAAAGGTAGTTTATTCTGAGGCAGCGCGAGGTTTGCCGGAACAACAAACAGTTATTCATAAAATGATAAACGACAAATAAAGGTACTGCTATTTTGATGTTCAAAAACAACAAAGAGAGATGAACATAACACCCTCTCCCTAATCTGAATTGCCGAAACAAAGTCAATAAAGTACGGCATAAAGAAGAGCGGCAACTTTCCATACATTGCTGAAAATTTTCGTACAGCTTTTTACCAAAACATTAATTATTCGATTGGTTTTAGAAAAAACAATCTGAAAGGAACAATTTTAAGGTAATATAGCAATGTTTTTATGTTTCGTGTTTTTTACTTTCATTATGTGCAGTATATTAATAAATCTAGTATAATTCAATGAAACTGATTATAATGACATTTAATATCAATTTGTCGTTAAAACTTAACAATTTTGCACCTCAATTTTTGTACATCACAACATTTTTATTTATATCCGATAATTTTCTTCACCTTCTACTTTTTCATCGTACTTTTACAACAATTGTGATGTTTAAAAACAAGTAAGTGTACCTATCGTATATCGTTAGTATTATCGCGCTGGATTCGTTACTCTTCGCACTTTGCGTCATTTTAATTAGCTTAGTGTTTAAAAAGTGAATATGCAGCAGTCTGCAATATTGTTCAGAAGTAATCATCGTTTGGCATCTTGTATTCAACTCTCAATAATAATCAAGATCTCTAACATCGAAGATGTTAATGATATCTATTAGGGAGTATTATTATGCTAGTAGGGAGGTTTATTTCTACACACACTTAACTTAGGATGTATATTATAATTATTTTTTCTAATATCTTAACTTAGAAATTAATTATAATTGTTTATTTTTACTTGTTGTTTGAGCTTATGTTGGTTTTGCTTACAAACGTTTTTCTATAAGGCTGATTCAGCCTTAATTAAGTTAGTTTTTTTATTGCGATAAAGAAAACTCTTCTATTGCAATCGGTATTGGGAATGATGCTGCGATCGCGGCCGAAACGATTGTTATTGTCCTGACTAATGTTACAAGATTTAAATAGTTCAGCAAATTTGTATTGCTTGCTAAACGAGCCAACCAGTGCTCTGCCTGCCTCAAATACTCGAAGCGCTTCGTAATTTTTTTGAACTCTCCTAACTTGGGTTTGGATTATACTCGTACCAGATAAACATAATTCTCGGGATATGATGTCAATAGTAGACTTATTAATAGGGGTTAAGGTATGAAATTGTCGTTATATTGTAATAGGTACATACTTCGAATTGACATAGAACCTTCATGGTTTGAGATTTTTGAGTTAAACTTTTTCACATGGTACCTATGAAGTTCTTCTTTTAAAAAACGTGCAACATTCGATTATCGACTTTCAGTTGTTTTTTTTTATGAAGCTTAGACAAGAAAGATGGATACTTCGAAAATTGGAGTGATTTTTGAATATGAGTTCCGACGCGGAACTAACGCGGCAGAAACAGCTCGCAATATCAATGTTGGGTTTGGAGGGGGGGAGGGGTGTGTTCATTAGCTAATGAACGCACCGTACGATTTTGGTTTAACCGCTTTCGTGATGGAAACTTTGATTTGAAGAACGAACCACGTGGAAAACCGCCCACACAGGTGAATAACAATGAATTGAAGGAGGTGGTGGAAGCCGATCCGAACCAAACTACCCAGGAATTGGCGGCATGGTTTAACGTTACCTTACCAACAATATTGACTCATTTGCGTCAAAACAATAAAATAAAAAAATATGAAAAATGGGTGCCTCATGATTTGACTGATCTGCAGAAAGAAACGCGTGTTGAAACTTGTGTTGGCTTGTTGAATCGATACAGAAATGAAGGAATATTGGATCGAATTGTGACATGTGATGAAAAGTGGATTCTTTACGATAACCGTGAGCGAAAAATGCAATGGCTGACCCCAGGTCAAACGCCGCAACAGTGTCCTCAAGCAAAGCTTACTAATAAAAAGGTAAAATGGTATATAATCGGTGGTCTCAGCATGGTAAGACCATGCTCACTATAGCTTGTTCCGATCAAACAAGCTTGTCACATTATATAGCATAAATAACATGTATGTATATTTCTAAACTTTCAATTGCATACCTCTTAGATTTTATTAATATTTAAATAATCCCGACTCGCTGATGATCATCGAAGATCTTAGGGTACTGCCTGAAGTCCTAGAAAGCTAAAATTCCGTATGTAAGCTAATATTAGAAATTTGGAACTTTTACCCCCCAAACCCCTTAAACTAGGGAATGAAGGTTTGTATGACTTCCGCAAATTTTGATATCTCCTTGATCTGAATGTTTGAAAATTGATATCTCCTTGTTGTAAATGGCAAAATACATATAAGTAACAGGATTTATAGAAAAAGAAACCCACTATGGAAATTATAGCAAAAATTAAGGTGCGCACAAGACGCCTAATGTATACCCGTTGTGATTAATGAACGATGAAGTCAATACAGCGAATGAAAAGGAACAAAATAAATAAAATTGTCTTAGACAACTTACAAAAATAAGTAAAATCCCGGGAAAAACAAAAAAGATATCAGATCTCATAGAGCCAAGCTTTGAACTCTGCAAGCTCTAACTTCACAAACTCTGCACCTTCATAAAAATGCTTAGCCGTTTTTGTACTACAAAAACAGAAAAATGAATACATTTTTCACCTGACGTCTATGTTTTGGTGGGATTTTAATTTTATCTTGTTCACAATGGTTAGCACACTGTGTGTACACAAGTAAAAAAGTTAAATAAAATTACAGTATCAAAAGAATGAGTGTTATTTTGAACAATAACTGACCTCCTCCATACAGGCCCAGGGCCCAGCCGTCGCGGACATGAGTATTCATGACATTCGGATAAGTCATGTCGTATTTTTTATTTTTCGCTTTAGGTTTCTTTTTTCAATTTTCTATATTTAACGCAGGTTCGAGAATTTATTAACTGCTTTGTATTTGTATGAGTGGAAGTGAATAGATAACATAACTGACAACATGAGTTATGATTGTAACGGCTGGAAAGTGGGGCACCGAGTGGGGGGGACTGCATAGGTAGTCCGTACGATAGGGCAGGGTTGCCGCTGCGTCGGCGGTGGAGGGGCGTGCCGGCGGCGGGGCGGGGCCTGCCTCCCCGCCCCGCCGCCCGCCCGCCCGAACCGAACCCTTCGTCACTCCAGCCCGCGCCGACACAACATCACACCAAGGAACTTATTTCAGGAGATAAATTCCTCGTCACGTATTAATTTCATATGGTAACATCATATTTTGACGTAAAAACAAATTATTTACTGCACTCAGTTGTAGGGTTATATACAATACAGGTTGTCCGAGAGAGGATTAATTATTTTTTAACAATGGAATTTGCTAACTACAACTACTACCATCTAAATTAGGCCAAAAATGGCTTATTTCAAAAATCCTGACACATAAATATTTGACAACCCGCTTCACACATATATTTCAAAACCAAAATTTGCCAAATCCGTCCCGCCGCTCTCGTGCTCTAGCTGGACAACTAACACCAGTTGTTACATAGAAAAGCAACTACTTACTTTTCTGGCTCAGAAAAGTAACTAAAAGTGTTAAAGTTTCAAAGACTTTTTACAATGTTATAATTTTTATCGTATATTGATTGTGGTTTTAGATGTTGATATCTCGGAAACCGTTTGAGCTATATTTATGAAATGTGGGCTATTAGTTAGTCTTATGGGGCTGAACAATTTAACCAAATTTCACGTGTTTGAGTTAATAGATTTGAGTTATAAAGGGACCAAAAGCGCCTCCAAGTGGTTCGGGTGAAGTACGCACTGCTGCGTCGTCGCCCGTTCGCTGCGCTTGAACTCGGCCGGACACGACTACGATCGTCCTGATCTAGACCTGCGGCAGCGTGTCCAGATCAGGAAGGAGAATGTTCTTCATTCTTTGTTTCATTCTTCGTAATACGAATATTTATTAAACGACTTGAAGCCAAGGTTAATAATTAGTGTTTAGTCATCAGAGCACTAAAGCTACTTAGAAATATCAATTCACAATAGAAAAACGAACCACATTTAGAATGTCTGAATTTATAAATCAAGAAGAATCAAAGAATCAGACTGTCAGTCGGCGACCCGATGAGTGTAACAGATTAGTCCTATCATAAGCTTTCCTAATTTACATAAAATCTAAAATATTAGATAAATAGGGTTTGAAGTTTCCATCTAATTTCTTTATCAGAAATTTCTGATAAAGAAATTAGATGGATAGAAATAAAAATAGAAATTAAGAGTTTTACCTCTATATGTAAACTTACGTAACAAAAGAACTTCAAACCCTATTTATCTAATATTTTAGATTTTATGTAAATTAGGAAAGCTTATGATAGGACTAATCTGTTACACTCATCGGGTCGCCGACTGACAGTCTGATTAAAATCGGTTTAAAATAAAGTCAGGATAAAAATAAAGTTAAATACGATCTTCGAGAGGGGCTTGACAATACATTTTACGCGGTTTATCTTCTCAGGAGAGAAAACTCTAGCCGTGAATCATTACATCCAAACGTCGATTATCTGTGAGGTAAAATGATAAATAAATCGTTTTTGTTAGATTTGTATTGAGTGAATCAGCATCATAAGGCCTCCTAACTAGACTCGAATATTCCAAAATTTTCATTTCATTTATTTCCAAAAACAAAGATACTTTGCATGCGGAAGTCTAAATTAATATAATATTTAACATAACAATAATCAAATTACATAACATAAAGAGCATCAATTGTTAATTAATGATTTAAGATTAAAAGAATATAATAAAAAATAATAAATTAATAAAATCGAAAATGTCAAGGATATAAACATAGAAAGACACAGAGAAATTATAAAACAATAAAAATAATAATACATTACAAAACATGTCAGCAAATATAAAATAATAATAATAATAATAAATTGCAATCATAAACTCATAAAACCAAGCCAACCAAAAGACAGCAAACCTAACAGTTTGAAAACAATGCAAATGATTGAGGGTCCTTATTCGGTCCGTGCAGACCGTGGAGGTGATCGATTATCTCCGAAAGAAAACCAGATTCGGATTAAGTAGTAATAAGGTAAATTTTAACTCATTTGTGGTGAGAGTTCGGACTGAAAACCTATCGACCTTTTTAAAATGTGAATTTTGGCCGAAGGGCGTCAAGTACCGGCTGCAATGTGATGTGATCCTGCGCAGCGACGGAATGAGACACCGTGTCTGCGTCACACGTCGCCGCATTCCAAACGAGTGTCTAGTAATTAAGATATTTTTATATGTATGTTTGTCTAAAAGATATATATTTGTATGGGCCGCAGTTTTAAGGATTATATATAACATCTTGTAGTTAACTATTTTTGTAGCACTGAAATAAAGTTTATATTGTTATTATTAATAGGCAGTCCGCGATAGAAAACCAGCTAAACAAGAACCTCTGAGGCAAATATTGTAAATCAAGGTTATGATCTAATAGAACCCGTAAGTTATTACAGCTATTGACAACTAAATAGTAGGAGGGGGGGGGGGGGCACAGGATCCATAGCTACCATAAAAATATTTCATAACAATACAGCAGCGTACTTTGCCGAGTGGAACGAGTATGTCAGTGAGTCTATTTGTCTTGCTATGCTTGCTGGTCGTAGAGCCACGACGGTCGGCAATATGTATTAATTGTGAACTAAATCTAGGTAGCATCGCTGTATCAACATCCTGTACTGCGCTCGCACACCCCCTGTCAAGCGTGGTGAGTATGGTAACAACCCCTCGTGATCAAATGAGGGAGACTTTTGTGCAGCAGTACCTACGTCCTACGGCTAGAAGAGAAAGAAAAGCAAACTCTTTTTACGCTATCCAAAAATCAAATTATGAAAACTATATATGTATATACATACATATACATAGGTATTATTAAAATATGGGATTATCGGGTATTTATCGCGTAATTACCTTTATTTTATTCCCGACGTTTCGACCGGATTGCACCTGGTCGTGGTCGCGGGGAGACTGGCGTGCTGAAGTTAACCGCAGCAAAGCGAAGGCATCTTTTCAGACTACCCTCACTTGGTCTTCATAATTAGAAATTTGAGATTTAAGGCCGGTTCACACTGGGACAGCACACTACACTCACTGTATCAGCACACTTTGGTTTATTCACACGCCGAGTACACTTGGCTATCACTGGATTCCATGAGGCAGAGAGTCTGAAGCCGTCTTCACGATTAAAATTAGGATATTTCTTAATTTCAATCGCTTCCCGAACCATTCTCTTGTAGTAGTGCCTCTCGTTGGAAATAATCTTGGGATTGTGGAGTTCGATCCAGTGATTGGGTCCTGAGTCCACTACATGCTCCGCTATAGCTGACTTGTTTACTTGTCGATTTTTGACCGCTGCGATATGTTCCTTAACACGTTCGGCGACTGTGCGCTTCGTCTGGCCTATGTAAGAACGACCACAGCTGCAATCGACTTTGTAAACTCCAGGTACTTGCAAGGGTACTACATCCTTTGGTGATCGTAGACGCTTAGCCACTTTTGTGTATGGACTGTAGACTGTCTTTACTGAAAACTTCTTAAGCAAGTTTCCAATTTTGTCAGTAACACCTTTCACGTACGGCAAGAAAGCTGTTAGTCTTGCAACTTCAGGGTGTTTTTCTTTGCGCTTACGAGTGGGATGGGATAAATACCCGATAATCCCATATTTTAATAATGTGTTGTGATCGCGAAAGTTTAAAAAAGACTATATAGGTATTGTTATATATTTTTTTTTTGGTTCACAACTTGAAATAAACACAAAGTAATTAATCGAGTTTCTTAAGGTATGACATTCCCGATGTTATTTATAACAAACCAGTGAACAGAACATGCATTTTACAAACATTTTTTTTAACAACAAAAAATATACTACTTAAATGTAAACACTAAATTAAACAAAACAAAAATAAGAAAAAAAAGGTTTTTATAATTTGTATACAATTCCAAACATACACACAACACACTTGTAAACTTGACCACATAAAGCTTATCTACAACACTTGTAGTTAAATTAATCTTTATCTAAATAGGTAAGATTAATTTAATTACGAGTAAAATAAATATTTATGTTCATTTGTACAGACAGCGTCATAGATACATGCCCTCGCACAAGACCTAAGGGAGGCACTCCGGCAAGCACGGCTGGGCGTGACTTAGTTATGACGCTTACTGTACTTGTATAAATTAAAATTCGACATTAATATGACATTTAATAACTTGACACTACTAGGTTTAGATTTAGAATTAACATTAATTGGAAATATCATATAAATAAAATCAAATCATAATTTAGTATTTTACATACGCCTTACCAGAACTTATAAAACATTTATTAAGATTTAAAAACAATTGGTTTTAGGCATTTTTTATTTGTTTTTTAAGGCAGCTCTTCACGGAGATCAATGACGCTGTCAAGAATCAACTGGCTGTTTGTGTCTATTTCAACCCATATTCTCAACTTAGACGAGATTCTCAATCCCTCTCTCAAAAACAGGGAGACCTGTTTACGTAGCTCCTGCTTAATCTCATCATATCATCTCATCTATTACTATTTTACGTATTTATTTTTATGTGTTTTACTTAACGTATATTTTTTAATAAAATGCCATTTTAAAAAGTTGGATCAGGACCAAGAAAAAAATATATAACAGTAATATATAAAAAAATGATATTGTTTTGCAGATGGCGGCGGGGGCGGGCGTGTTCGAGCTGCAGATTCTCGAGTTCTCGAACTACCGGCTGGAGCTGGCGTCGGGCGCGTGCTGCGGCGGCGCGGCGCCCGGCGCGGGGGGCGCGGGGGCCGCGGGGGCGGGGGCGGCGGGCGGCTGCGCGCGCCCCTGCCGCACGCGCTTTGCGCTCTGCCTCAAGGAGTACCAGTCCGTGGCGGCGCCGGGCGCCTGCTCCTTCGGGCGCGCCGTCTCGCCCGCGCTCGGCACCGACTCCTTCACGCTCGCCGAGCAGGACCTCTACACGCTCGCGCTGCCCTTCACCTTCCGCTGGACGGTGAGTGCCCGCGCCCTCTCCCTTATTGTCGATGAGACACACCCTCCTCACTGACGTGCCCGCTCGTTGTCCGCAGAGATCCTTCACGTTGGTGCTGCAAGCCTTCGACGACTACGAGTACCCCGAGCCAGGTGAGTGCGGCGCGGGGCGAGGGGGGATGCGAGTAGCCGAGGGACGGGCGAGTGACGGTGGTGCGGTTGTTGCAGAGGGCGCGCTGATCGAGGAGGCGTGGTGGAGCGGCATCGTGGAGCCGGGCGCGGCGTGGCACGCGCTGCGCTGGAAGGGCGCGCGCGCCGCGCTGGCGTACCGCGTGCGCGTGCTGTGCCAGCCCAACTACTTCAACACCACGTGCACCACGTTCTGCCGCCCGCGCGACGACAAGTTCGGCCACTACCTCTGCGACTCCAGCGGCAGCAAGCGCTGCCTGCCGGGCTGGCAGGGCGACAACTGCGAGAGACGTGAGTTTTATCTTCTAAAAACTTCGATCCACTTGTTTAAGAGCTACGATGCCACAGACAGATACATACGGTCAATTTTATAACACCCCTCTTATTTTGTGCCGGGGCTTAAAAAGTAGAAGCTAGAATTTTTAAACATTTTGGTACGTTTAGTAAGAGAGCGGCATGAACAAATTAACAATAGTTTGTTCTTTATAATCTGATATTAATACCTTATATTGATTATGTTTTGTAGCGGTGTGCAAGGAGGGCTGCCACCCAACTCACGGACGATGCGACAATCCCGGTGATTGCGAGTAAGTTGTTACTTTCTTTCATTGTCCTGAAATTAGATTTGTATCGCATTCTGGTTCGTAATCGGCTATGTGGTTGGTTGCAGCTGCCGGCCAGGGTGGCGCGGCGAGCTGTGTGCGCAGTGCCAGCCCTACCCGGGCTGCAAGCACGGCTACTGCAACGGCTCCTCCTGGGACTGCACTTGCGACACCAACTGGGGCGGCATCCTCTGCGACCAAGGTGCGTCCCTGCCGCCGCACTCCCCTCACCCCCCACCCCCCACCCGGCTCTTCAACTCACCCGGCGTTTGTTTCTCCGCAGACCTGAACTACTGCGGTACGCACGAGCCGTGCCAACATGGCGGCACCTGCGAAAACACGGCGCCGGATCAGTACCTGTGCCGCTGCGCCGAGGGCTTCTCCGGCGTGGACTGCGAGCGCGTGGACAACCCGTGCGCGCCGCAGCCCTGCGCGCACGGCGTGTGCTCGCTCGAGGGCGACGGCGCCGGCTTCAGCTGCGCCTGCGAGCGCGGCTGGGGCGGCGCGCTCTGCGACGCTGACCTAGACGACTGCGCCAGCGCGCCCTGCCGCCACGGCGCCACCTGCCGCGACCGCCTGGACGCGTTCGCGTGCGAGTGCGCGCCCGGCTGGAGCGGCGCCACCTGCGAGGAGGACGTGGACGAGTGCGCCGCCGGCGAGGCGCCCTGTGTCAACGCGGCCGCCTGCAACAACACCGCGGGCGGCTACGCCTGCGCCTGCCTGCCAGGCTGGACGGGCCGTGACTGCGACGCCAACGTGGACGACTGCGCCAGCGCGCCCTGCCTGCACGCCGCCACCTGCATCGACCTGGTGGACGACTTCCACTGCGCCTGCGCGGGGGGCTACGTGGGCCGCACGTGCGCGCAGGACGTGAACGAGTGCGCGCCGCGGCCCTGCCTGCACGGCGGCGAGTGCGTGGACCTGCCCGACGCCTACCGCTGCATCTGCCCCGTCGGCTTCTCCGGCGCCAACTGCGAGGTGAGTCCGCCCGCAGTCCGCCCGTCTCCGTCTTCGCCTTAACATTCTATGTATCATTTAACGAATAACGAATAACGATTTTAACGAATTTTTCACCTCACCTCCAGGTGTACGTACACTAACGCAAACTAACAGACTTCTGCTTTTAGCTGACCTCCTGTTCTGGACGCTACTGCCCGGTGAGTTTTTAGACATAAATACTTTTCTCCAGTGTTAGGAACCTATGTGTAAAGTTCTTTTTCAACACACTTGCTCATAAAATGGCTCTAATTTCACCGCAATTAGGCACATAATGACACCTGTAATCAAACTGTGACTTTTTAATTGCTGTATTATTCACAAGTGAGATATAGGGTTTTTTAATTTATTAACTGAGTTACTTTGCTCTTAAATAAGTTTTGATACAAAAAATATTGTTTTCAAAGAAATGAATAACCTTATCAAAAATTTTACGGTTCCGGTGGGATTCGGACCCACCTCAAATCGATACTTGACGCTTCCTTAAGCCGGAAGTGGTTTGACCGCTAAGCTTATAGAACCCATGTCGGGACCCGCTGAAATTCTTGATAAGGTGATGTCGGTTTAAGCAACCGAAGAGCGCCATCTACAGATAACTACTAGAGTTCTCCTGTTCATTGTCTGAATTTGTCGGTTCACCGGAACCGAAAAAAAAATTGATAAGGTTATTCATTTCTTTGAAAATGTTCTACCTAAGTGTGGTTAAACACTATAAAAATAACAAACTATTAAAAAAGATCGTGTTCAATATTACAAATAAATTACTGTACCTATTGCTAGCTCATTTCATGCAACTTCGTATATAAATTGATAATTTCAACTTGTACTTTTTTAATAAATAAAACTTTCACTCAAATATAACTTTTGTTTTCTATAATAAAGAAAACTTCGAATTCCCCTTTTGTACGTGGCTAAAACGCTATCCACGAAAAGCCAAAAATAAACCTCATTCTTTTAGTCTATGGCCGATCGCCATTGTTAGATGCGAGCGCATAGGAAAGCTGATTAATTTTTCGCGCCAATGCGAAAAATTTATGAAAATGATTTTTTAGTATAATTTTCTTCACAAGTGTGTTGAAAAACGTCGTATGAGACACGTGTGTATTGATGATTGATTACCGTCCTCGGCTCTCTTATATTCAAAAATTATAAGCCCATATTTTGATTGCGTGCCAATTGATTAGTAGAAATGCAACGAGCAGTGAGCTATAAATAAAATAAGTGATGTGATGTTTAAGGACGACCGTGATCACTGCGCGGGCGCTCCGTGCGGCAACGGCGCCGCGTGCTACACGGCCCAGAGCGACTACTACTGCCACTGCGCGCCCGGCTGGCAGGGCAAGAACTGCACGCAGCGCGCGGCGCCGCCCGCCGCCTGCGGCCCGCCCGGCGCCGCCTGCCAGCGCGGCCGCTGCCTGCGCGCGCCGCCCGCGCCCCCGCGCTGCCTCTGCGAGCCCGGCTACACGGGCGCGCTCTGCGACCAACGTGAGTGTCTGCCCTGCCGCGCGAGCCGTCCGTGGCGATCCCTACTGAGCCCTGCACCGTCTCTTTCAGAAGCGGACGAGTGTGCGGACGCACCCTGTCGCAATAACGGCACCTGCATCGACGGCACGGCGGACTTCGCCTGTGTCTGCCGTGACGGATGGACCGGTGAGTCTCCCTCCCGCCGCGCTCGAGCTCTCGCTTCGACCTCCGCATGAAACTGACGGACTCTCCGCTGATTCCAGGGAAAACGTGCTCCGTGCGAGTCGAGGCGATCGACCGCTGCCCCTCGGGCGCCTGCTCCAACGGAGGCACGTGCGTGCGCGAGGCGGCCGGGTGGCGGTGCGCGTGCGCCGCCGGCTGGGGCGGGCCGACTTGCGGTGCGCCGCTGCCGGCGCCGCTGCCCTGTGCCTGCCAGGCGGGCGGCACCTGCGTGATGAGCGCCGAGGGCTGGGAGTGCGCCTGCCGTACCGGGCGAGGCGGCGCGCGCTGCGAGCTTGCGCTGGACGGCTGCGCGTCCGCGCCCTGCCGGCACGGCGGCCGCTGCGCACGCGGCGACGCGGGGGAGTGGTGGTGCGCGTGCGCGGCGGGTTGGCGCGGCGACGCGTGTGAGGAGCCGGCCTGCGACCCAGCGTGCGCCGCGCCCGCGCTGTGCCGCCTCGACGCCGAGCGCCCGGCGGCGCCACCGCGCTGCGTGTGCCCCGCGCTGCCAGCGCACGCGGCGAGGCGCTGTTTGGAATGTGAGTAAAAAGGCACCGTTCCGAGCCGATGCCAAAAAGAATGAAGTGCATCATTGGCTAAAATAAAATGAACGAACGAATGAAACTTTAAGAGGCAGAGTTGTTTCGTCACCGATCTAAAATCTGTTCATATTCGTAGCGTTGGCGGGCCTCGGAACTGACATAGCGGACGGAGACTCGGAGGGGGGCTCGACGGCGCCGGCGGAGTGGGGCGCCGCGGCGGGCGGCGAGGGCGGCGGCGCGTGCGGGGCCGAGGGCGGCGCGTGGTGGTGGGGCTGCAACGCGTGCCGCTGCGAGCGCGGGGCGCCGCTGTGCACGCGCCTGTGGTGCGGCGTGCCCGACTGCCTGGCGCCGCGCGCCGCGCCGTGCCGCGCCGACGAGGTGTGCGTGCCGGCCGCGCCCGCGCTGTGCGTGCGCGCGCCGTGCCCGCCGCTGGGCGAGTGCCGGCGCGTGGCGGGCCGCAGCGTAGAGCCGC
This sequence comes from Pasiphila rectangulata, assembly GCA_963082625.1. Classification (NCBI taxonomy): domain Eukaryota; kingdom Metazoa; phylum Arthropoda; class Insecta; order Lepidoptera; family Geometridae; genus Pasiphila; species Pasiphila rectangulata. The sequence goes on from OY720254.1 coordinate 18,488,851, forward strand.
CCGCGCTGCCGGCGCCGGCCGCCTGCTGGGCCGCGCCCGCCGGCGCCGCGCTGCCGCCGGGCTGCGCGCGCGCCCGCCTGTCACTGGCGCGCGAGCGGCTCGGCGCGGGCGCGCACGTGGAGCGCGCGTGCGGGGCGCTGCGGCGCGCGCTGGCGGTGGCGCTGGCTGGACGCGCGCGCGAGGCTCCTCCGCTGGCGCTGCTGTGCGATATCGCACCCGACGATGACGACGCGCTCGACCTAGCTCTGGTGAGTTCCCTCTGAGTATTCGCTTGTGATTCGTAAACCACTAGTAGGTACTAAGAGCTAATGAGCCAATTCAATTCCGTTCTTAACTAGGGGAGAACATCAAAGTCTTGGAGCGCGAGGGTGATTCTGTTTTATAAGAAGGGCGATAAAACTCTTTTAAGAACTACACAGCCCCATCTCGCTTCTGAGCCACGTCTATAAGCTGTTCTCTATAGTAATAACGAAACATCTAAGAGGATAGGGCACCATAGACCACATTCACACTGTGAGGCAGCTTGTACATAAGTCCGAGGAGTATGATCAGCCGACGCTTTTGTGGACTATGAGAAGGCCTTTGACTCTATTGAAACGTTGTCTGTCCTGAAATCTATGCAGCGATGTCTAGTAAACCGCTTTATCGAAGTACTGAGATTCCTGTATAAACTATGAATGTCCAAGTACAGAACTAGCGGTCTCAGCTCATCCAGCTGCGCAAGGAGTAAGACAGGGGGATTTTAAATCCCCGAAACTGTTTACAAGCGAGCTGGAGGACCTGCTCAAGATGCTGAACTGGAAGGTTTGGCATCAACATAAACGGCGATTACATCTCGCACTTGCGATTCGCAGACGATATCGTCTTGATGGCAGAAACGCTGGAGTTGTTTCCGAATACACCTACCTCGGGCATATTTTGCGGTGCGACAAGCCGAAGACAGGGTACCTGCTGTGGACTAGTATAGGCTGTGCTGATGATGACGATGACTATTCCCGTGTGTTACAGTGGATCGGACCGGAAGTCGGAGGCTCGGAGAGCGGCGCGGCGGGCGGCGCGGAGCTGGCCGGCTTGGTGCGCGAGCTCGGGACGCTGGTGGCGCGCCGCCGCCTCGCCGCGCACCCGCTGCTGGGCGCCGCGCGCTCGCTGCGCGTGCTGGAGCCGCGCGCGCGCGCCGCCTCCTCCGCGCCCGCGCCGCCCGCCCGGGACGCGGGCGCGCTGGGCGCCTGGGGCGCGGCGCTCGGGGCCTGCGTGGCGCTCGGCGCGGCGGCCGCGGCGGGCGGCACGTGGTACGCCCTGCGTCGGCGCCGCGAGCGCGCCCTGCGGGCCCGCGAGCGCCGCTGCGACGAGGAGAAGTCCAACAACCTGCAGAACGAGGAGAACCTGCGGCGCTACGCCAACCCGCTGGAGCGCGACGGCGGCGGGGGCGGGGGCGGCGCGGGCGGCGTGGAGCTGCGAGCGCACACGCTGTACAAGGCGCAGAACGCGGACGCGCGCAACGACACGCCGCCGCGCGACAAGGAGCTGACGATGCGCGCGCTGCCGCCGCCCGAGCCGCCGCCCGCGCGCGCGCCGCCGCCGGAGCGGCTCACGGTGCTCGTCTGACGGCTCCCCCTCGTGTGATACTAGTGTGTAGTTCGATACGACTCGGTCGTCCTATTTATTACTCGGCTCGCGCCGTCCTCTGTAAATATCTTGTAAGTACGTTTGTAAATATCGTTGATTTCGGAGTATATTTTTATATTGTGTTCGATGACGGAGCGTGTATTTTTGTAAAAAGGTTGTAGATTCGAAGAAGATTAATCGATTGTTGTAATAAAAACTTGCCGATTTTTAGCTTCCATTTTATTTATTTATTACCCATTTTTAGGAAAACAAGCGGCGATACGGTAAATACGTTAGCGGCAGTCGGAGGTCCGAAAAAAAACCGAATTAAGTTTAAATTACTTTAATTAGAAAGTATAAAAATTACATTAAAGAACTATAACTAATTAATCTAAGTCCGACCAATTCGAGGTGTGAATCCGAAGTAAGTATGTCCGGTCACGTATTGTCCATTGTCTCTTTGATTGACGTCATTGCTGCGTCGGCGCTCCTGTGTCCGATGCAGCTGCAATGTCAGCGGTCTTCCTCTAGGTACTTTACGTAATTCCTCCATCCTCAGAAGGGCGACTATTTTAAGACGTTTAGTGAAAATGTCGCCGGAATGCTCCCAGGGTCCGTAGGAATAGGTATGGTTGTAGATTTCTCGTTTCTTTTCGCAGCTGGGTTGCGGTTATTCAGGCAACGTTTTATAATTAATATGAGGACGAGTACACCTGCACTCGATAGTAATGTGTAAAATGGGATTGTAGTATGATATAGTGAATCCCAGTTGGATTTTTCTAATTGTACCGGTGTTTGCATCACGACTTTGTCCTGGATGGTGTGTAGTCCTTGGAGGTCGATAGAGTTCAGATGAATGTGGGTTGAGGGATGCGTTTCCTCTTTTCCGATGTCGTAAGGTATCTTCGTTAGTTTGAGTGGTGAGCCCTTGATCTCATCATTATCATTGACGATTGTGAATGATTCGGATTTCAGTTGGCAGCCAACAGGAATGGTGGTAAGAAAGCTTCCTTGAAGTGTAGTATAGTCCTTTCGGTTGCAGATAAGTTGTACCTTCGTTTGTTGGGGGAAGGACAGGACGTACACTGAAAAAAATCCAGCCAATCAAGTATGACATTTTACTTGATAGAAAAAAAAATGAATGAAACAATCAAAAACTTATAAAACTAGATTAATCACTATTTATTGTCACAATAAAGGTGAAATGATCAACTTTTCTATAACATTCACTTCATAAAAGGAATTAAGATATCATGATTATGTTATTGTAAACATGGTTTTATTGTAAATGTAAACATACAAATATTTGATTCGAGTATCGAACATAATCAAATTAATCAAGTTACCAATACACAGTAATCAGGTCCATTGATTGTAGAGATCCCTACCTCTCAGTGTTTACATTTAACAGAACTAGATGTCGCAACTAGAAAAATTAGAACGCGCTATCGAAGTGTTTCACCCATTTACTTAGGTCTCGGGTCTAACTTTTTGTGATTTGACCATAACCAACTACCACTCTTAAGAGCGGTACGTACCTAGCTTCACCCTTGTTCGGACTAGCGTATTGAAAGCTGAGACACCCTCTGTAGTTAAATTTGGTTAATTTGATTATATGTTCTTTATTCCATCTTCATGCCCTCTCATTTGACGAAATCCCGCTCACACCCGCTATATTATATATAACTTTACTATATAAAATTAAGCATACACATTACTGAAACTACTAAAATACTTGATAACCATTACCACGTTCGTTGTAAATTCAATCAACATAAATCATTGGCATGTTAACCAAACTTGATTGTATTGACAATTACTTTGTTTGATATCATCAAGACAACTTGTCTGTTGCTTATTCAACATAACTTTATTGCCATAATCGTATTACTTTATGTGCTCGTATATAAACAAGTTCCTTGATAACTGCAAACATTTTTTTTATCAATGTTATCAAGTTTTTTTTTCAGTGTAGTGCTGGTCATCAAGTTTTTCCATGGCTTCTCTCTTAAGGGTGACTTTGGTGAATTGACAGGATTCCTGCAGAACTTGGTTAGTGATTAGCTCCTTAATACAGTCTGTCTTAGATCGAACTTGGTTTTTTATCTCCTTTTCACAAAGATACCGGTCTCTTAACTTCGGGCATTCTGCCTCTATGTACACGAATGACATCTCATTGGTTGCTATGAAGGGAAAGGATGGGATAAGAGCCTGTGCGTGCCTATTCGGTACTACAGCTAATCTAAATAATTCGTAACTATCTTTAGAAACTATCGGGAAGTTAAAAACGAATACTATCTGATTTTTAGAATAGTAGTATCCCGGTTTAATAGTATCATAGTATTCTCTTAACTCTAAGTCTAGGATATGTTCTATGCCGTAAATAATTTTTAATTTATCGACCATAGCTCCTAGAGTACTTATATCTATCATAGAGTGGTGCGTACTTGCAGCACGAATAAAAGCTAAATTACTTTCTATACTAACTAATTCATCCATTAAATCTACTATATTTTCGCTAGTGACCTCTAAGAGTTGAGCTAACTTAGCGTATTTCATTATATTTTGTTCTCTATATGCATCACTTTTAAGTATTAATTCCATAGTTGCATTAATTTTATTCTGATTTTCTACTAATTGTACTAGTACGTTATTGTGTTTCGACATCCATTCTTTACTCATACTAATGTGACTGTTAAATTCATTTAAAATTTTATCTTGGTTATTAGTTAAGATCCGAATTGCCTCATTATATTTTAACGCATCAGTGTGATCTAAATTTCCACTGATACTTTTTATAATTGAACCTAAGCCGTCTACAAGACCTCTTCTAGCCCTGTTGGGTTCTAAAGATTTTAATTGATTAAGGACTTTATCAATTTTGCCATAGAGATACTGAAATTGAATTTCGTATAGTGAATAAGTGTCATTAGTCATTCGATCTTTATAGGATAGTAATTGAGTGTATAGAAGGTTAACGCTGTCTTCAATGTCGTTCAACTGTACGTACTGTAGAAATGTATGATGGTGAGTAGTAAGTCGCATGAGTCCGAGTTTATAAGGTAATAGTCCCGGTCCGTCGTCGAGGCTCTCAAGTCTTATCTCCTGAGATAGGGTCCTTGGGAGAAGTATTACCAGCAGGATTCTGTAACAAGTTTGCTGCTTTAGGGACACGCTTGAGCCTAGATTTTGCTACAGGACCTCGCTTCTTCGAAGTGTAGATGTGGATAGGTAAGTCAGCTAAGACTTTATCCTGTGTGTAGCGTGCAGCTGTCTTTTGTCGACTTGCTAAAGGATTCTTAATAAAAACCTGCTGTTGGGGTGAATATTCTATCTCCGGTTCCCGTGTCTTATTCCTGTTCTCGATTAACGCAGCACGATTAGCGAGAGATGTCGTGTTAACTATGTCGTAAGCTTTTCTCATTTGGTCCCTATGCGTCTGAACATACTGTTGCAGTAGTTTCTGAGTCATATCGATATCAAGACAGTCGCGAGGGTCAAAATGTCCAGTGAGTAAGTCAAAAGGTCTGCATCTCGTAAAACTGTGAATCGAACTGTTATAAGCTATCAAGGCGTATGGCATAAGGTTGATAGTGGGTTCGTCCTTATGTTGTAATTTCAGGATTCTTAGGTGTTCAAGAAGAGTTAAGTGAAATCTTTCAATATTTCCATTGTCGTTAGGAGAGTGAGCTAATATTCTATGGTGGGTGATCTTGTGCAATCGAGTAAATTCCATGAACAGTTGATTGGTGAATTCGGTACCATTGTCAGTGACTATGGTGGTGGGTACACCGTGGTGTGTACAGTACTGTAAAAGTGCCTGTAATATACTAATGGCAGTCCCGTCACGAAGGTGATAAGCCTGACCATACTTAGTGAACACATCAATGAAAGTTACATATTTTTCACTCTGAACTGTAAATAGATCCATATGCACTATTTCAAAGGGTTTGGTGGCTGGAGGTACCACGTTAAATTGAGGTCTAATGGGATTCCTGTCGTACTTAGCCTGCCCACATATGGTACATTCATTTATAAATTTCGTGATCTGATCCTTCATCTTAGGCCAAAAATATTTTCGAGATAAACTTAAATAGCTCTCATTAATCCCGCGATGGTTAGTTTTACCATCATGATAGTGGCGGATTATTTCCTGCTGTCTAAGGTAATCTTTAACGTTTTCTAATTCAGTTTTACACAGAACAAGATTCATGGATGAGCTTTTGAATTTATCTTGTAAAATAGGAATTATCGAATACATGGCTAAGGGTGGATTTATCAAAAGTGCAGTTTTAACCTTTGGATTAACATACTCTTTAACAGCTTTTATAACATCATTCTCTAGATTAGATTCGGATAACTGAATACTAGTACGAGTGTGAGTTTCAAAAGGTTTAGTCACTGTCGGTCGTTTCTTTACGTCGTCTACAAGAGTAAAGTATATTTGTCTGTGGAATTTGTTAAGTGGCTCGTCTGTGATAGGGATTTCCAAGATAGGGTTCTCATTGCTGGTATGAACCGTTTCAGTTGAAGAGTTAGCTTGTGCCTGTATGGAATCAGATGGATTTCCCATTAATGAATTTAATTCATCGATTTCTTCTATCAAAGACAATGCTTCATTAACCTGTATTTCTTTTCTACACGTGAAAGTGCGTCAGCGTTTGCGTTAGTCTTTCCTTTCTTGTAATGAACAGTATAGTCATATTCGCTCATTTTCAGTCGCCATCGAGTTAGTCGTGAATTTGGTTCTTTTAAATTCGTCATCCACTGTAATGGTTTGTGATCTGTCAGTATTTTAAATTTGCGTCCAAAAAGATAAGGTCGGAAATATTTCGAAGCCCAGACTATGGCAAGAAGTTCCTTCTCAATGGTACTATAGTTCATCTCGCTTTCGTTTAAAGTTCGAGAAGCGTAACAAACTGGTTTGTCTGATCCTATTGGACCTTGAGAGAGAATAGCTCCAATGGCTACGTTTGAAGCGTCGGTGGTTAAATTAAATTCTTTGTCAAAGTCTGGATATTGCAAGATGGGGTCGTTGGTAAGAAGCGTCTTGCATTTCTCAAAGCAACTCACGTATTCGTTGTCTAAGGTAATTTTTCTACCTTTTTTAAGACACTGAGTGAGGGGTTTTGTGATGCGAGCAAAATCCGATATAAATTTCCGGTAGTATCCTATCAGACCTAAAAATTGTTTTATCTCCTTCACAGTTTTAGGGATAGGGTACTTTTGAATCGCAATGATCTTATCGGGATTTGGTTTTATGCCATCTTTAGTTATGATATGTCCGAGGTATGCTGTTTCCAGCTTCAGAAACTCTGATTTATCCATTTGGATCTTAAAATTGGAATCACTGAGTCTCTGGAAAACCTTTTCGAGGTTGACCATGTGTTCTTGGAGAGAAGTACTGAAGACAATTATGTCATCCAAGTACACCAAACAGATCTCATTCTGGAGCCCTCTAAGGACATTATCCATCACACGTTGGAACGTGGAAGGAGAGTTCTTTAGTCCCATGGCCATTCTTAAAAATTCATAATGGCCATGTTCGACATTAAAACCTGTCTTTTCAATATCTCGCGGGTCCATCTCTACCTGATAGAAGCCACTTGCCAAATCTAAGGTTGTGAAATATTGACACTTCCCTAATTTGTCCAGTACGTCGCTAATATTCGGAATAGGATATTTGTCGTCTAATGTCTTTTCGTTCAGCTTACGAAAGTCAACCACTAGCCGCCATTTTCTCTTTCCGGATGCGTCTACCTTTTTAGGCACAATCCAAATCGGCGAGCTCCACGCGGATTCAGATGGCTGGATTATTCCCTGCTCTAACATCTTGCTAATTTGGTCCCTAACTTCCTGTCTATGCACATAAGGATATCTATAGCTTTTGGTGTGAACTGGGACTTCATCTTTGGTCCTGATTCGGTGCTTTATTTTATTAGTAAAGGTAAGTGGTTCACCTTCAATATAAAATACGTCTGAGTAACGTGAACAAAGAGTTATGAGGTTAGCTTTTTCCTCTTCGTTCAGATGATCCGTCCGTAATCGCGATATAACATCTTGTACGCGGGTCGATGCTTGTTGGGTACGCGTGCACTCAGTATTATAAAGTTCTGCGTGCGCTGGCTGATCTAACGAAAATATTACGTCGTTCGATGTTGGGTTCTCTACTTCTAAGTAGCCGCGATTATTTGCTACGCTCGTAATGCACTCATGAACAATGCAATTGCATAAAATTTGTTCATTTATAAAGACATCGCCGTCACAACTGTTGATAGGTATGCGAATGATCTTAGAAGTATTCGCTGGAATAATGTCTTCATAAAGATTAACGTTACGCGAATTATACATGCTGATTGGGTTCGATGCATTTTTAGTTAAAAGTTGTTTTTCTCTCAAATCAATTCGAGCTTCCCAATTAGTTAATAAATCTAAACCTATAAGCCCATCGAAATAATCGTGAAACCGATAGATAAATAACTTCATACCATCATCATCATTAAATTCTGAAAAACACGGCAATGTTATAGAATAATTATTTCGGCTTGTCGCGTGTATGTTCGTCACTTCAAAAGGATCCAAGTTAATGGGAAAGTCTGAAAAAAAATTTTCAACAGCTTCGGGGCTTATAAAAGATTGATTAGCACCCGTATCTATGAGTAATTTTAATGGTGGGTTCGCAATCTGTATGTACGGTAGCTGTCTTTGAGTTTGAAGATTTAATTCTATCTTGGTTTTGGTGACGGGGAAACCTCCTGAAAATCCTGCTCTTCATTACTAGGCCCTGCTTGTGGTTGAGAATCGTCAAGCAGTTGGTTTTCCGTAGTCATGTCGTAGTATGGTAACTCATAAGCGAAACCGGGTGCAATTCCACTACTATATTCGTTATAGTCTGTGTAGTAATCGTACTCGGGTTCTTGATAATAGCTGTAATACGAGTCGTCGTACGTGACACAGTCGTTTACATTCATTTCGCGAGTCTTGAAATAATTACTAGGTGGTGGGTTCCCGAATTTACTCCAGTCATGTCCTATTATAGCCCTAGTTGGGGGTAGAACCTTGGGGGTGAAATGTTGAACTCCACTCATTGGTTTAGGGGGTTGGTAATTTGGAACATTCTGTCGCGGGGGTAATCTAAATATGTTACTACGAGGGTTGTAATTAGGGGGTGGTGCAGCGAACATTGGTGCAGTGTCATGCCACAGTGATGAATCTTATAACGTCAATGTAAAACAAAGAAAGAGGAAGGAGCGTACAGAAGATATGGACTACAAGGCGGATTTTTCAAACTTTCGCAATGATATAATGAAATTTTTAGAAGATTTTGGCAGAGTACAAAATGAAAATATAAATAATATTCGACAAGAAGTAAAGGAAATTAAGGATGAAATTCATACCATAAAAATTACAACACAAAATTTTACAAAACAACTGGATCACTTGAACACTGAAATTCAAAACATAAAATCAAACAACAATACAACGCAGGAAAAAATAAAAAATATTGAAACGGAAATATCACAAATAAAAGTCCAAAAATGTAATGAGATTCCAACATACAATTTGCCCGTAGATCACGAAAACCTTATGTTGGAACTCAAGGATCGCTGCGATCGCGAGAAAAACATAGTCATGGTTGGTATACCTGAGAAAGTGGACAAAAACTATAATATCAGAAGAACCTATGATAATGAAGAGGTCATGAAGGTAATATCATTAATATGTGAAGACTCCCCTTTACTGAACAAAACTAGTAGACTTGGAAAATATGTTCCTAATAGAAACCGCGCAATTAAGATTCATTTTACTAATGTTGACACCCCAAGATATTTGCTGCGGAACAAGGTCAAACTACCAGAACACATACAAATTTATGCCGATCAAACACCATCCCAAAAACGCTACTGGCAATCAGTAAAGGAAGAGCTAAACTACCGAACAGTAAATGGCGAAAAGAACCTTATAATAAAGTACATAAAAGGCATACCCAAAATCGTCGTTGATAAAACAAATACAAAAAACCTGTGACAGTTTTATTACAGAATGCAGTGCCTACAGAAAAATCAAGTAAGTTAAACCATCACATAGTAAAACGATACGAAGACATCCCACTTCACTCATCCTCACTAAGATTATTTTACGCTAATCTACGCAGCATTTGCAAGACGGGTAAATTCGATGAAATAAAATGCATACTGAAAGCGATCCCCAAGACAACCCATTTATTAATATTTACGGAGACATGGATTAAATCCGACAACGATGCTAAATTATATCACATACCGAACTACACACATGTTTATAACATCAGATCGCACTCAGAAAATGGCAACAAAAGCAAGACAAGTGGTAAGATGACCAAAGAAAAAGGGGGAGGCGTTTCAATTTATATTCACGACAGCATAAAGTACGACGTAACAGAAGAGTTGTTTGAAAATGGAAACCACTACCTTTGGATATACATTGATAAATTGTCTCTAAATATTGGGGGAATTTATAAACCAGGTGAAACCAATGTACAAAGCTTTTTGGATATATATTCTACACAGCTAGAGCGACGAAAAAGAACAGTTGTCTTCGGAGATTTCAACATCGACTTACTAAGCAACGACAGCCACGTAACAAAATACCTTAAGGAAATTCAGGGAAACGGATACGAGATACTCAATAAAATAGATACCATGTATAGTACTCGTCAAACTAGCACTACTAATAGCTTAATTGATCATGTATGCTCAAATATAAATAACCACTCCTTTAGTATTTCTAACATCGAATCAAGTCTCTCTGATCATAAACAACTATATCTAGAGATTGGGAAATTGGCACCACGTATTAACAAAAAAATACATTACACAGCACTTGATTATGAAAAACTTTACAATAGTGCTCTTACAGCAAATTATTCTAATGACAATAACTTCTACTATTATTTTGAACAATTTTTATTAAAACAACTAGAGGACAGCAAAATAAACAAGATCAAAATACAAAATGCACCGAAACAAGACTGGATAAACAAAATTATTATAAACTCTATAAATCTTCGAAACAACCTATGGCAAGAAACCAAAATTAACCCAAATGATGATAACTTACGTAAAAACTACATCAGAGAAAGAGACAAAGTAAAAGCTCTCATAAAATCAGAAAAAAAATCGTACTTTTATAATCTGTTTCGAGAAGGCTCAAACGATCCTAAAAAAATATGGGAAGTTATTAATAGCTTAGCTTTAAATAAAAGAAGAGAAGGCAATCATCTACCTAAACTAATTTCTACAATAGGACCTGTCACAGAGGGTAATGCAGTTTGTGAGACATTTAATTCCTTTTTTTCGTCAATAGGTGCTGACTTAGCGAATAATATTCCTAATGTGTACCATGTTAATACTGACAAAAATCTAACGGATGAATCAGACCATACACATGAATCACCGTTGAGTAATTTGCGACCTTGTAGTGTGAAAGAAATTTCTAAAATCATTGATAACTTAGATAGCAACACTAGCACTGGCTTGGACGGAATCAGCACTAAAGCAATAAAATGTTTAAAAGATGTTATTAATGAGAGGTTAACAAAATGCATCAATACGTGCTTAGCTACCAGCGTCTTTCCTGATTCACTAAAAATAGCCAAAGTCAGTCCTATCTACAAATCTGGCAGTAAATCAGACCCGAGCAATTATAGACCTGTTTCTGTCCTCCCAGTTGTATCGAAAGTTTTTGAAAGAATATTGTACAACAGATTGAATGATTATCTTACTGATAAAAACATTCTGATCGAGCAACAATATGGTTTTCGCTCTAAATCAAGTACACTCACCGCTGCCATAGACTTAATCACCAAAATCAAAACAAATATTGATCAGAAGTATTACGCGTTAGGAATATTTATTGACCTTAGAAAAGCTTTTGATACAGTGAGCCACCTCAAGTTATTGCAGAAACTAAACGATATGGGTGTTACAGGTGGGGCTCTGGAAATGTTCAAATCATATTTACATGGAAGACGCCAAGTTGTTAAAATAAATAATTACTCAAGTTCTGAAAAAAGTGTGAGCTATGGCATACCACAAGGATCAATTGTTGGACCTTTGTTGTTCCTGATATATATTAATAACATCAATAAGATTGGTTTGACTGGTCACCTTACGTTATATGCGGACGACACCTGCCTATTTTATTTTGAGAAATCGATACATGACGTAATACCTAAAGCACAAAACGATCTCAACAAACTTAATGAATGGTTGAAATATAACCTACTCACAATAAACACTTCCAAAACGTCATTCATGATTTTTGCAGCAAAAAATAAAATTGTACCAGATTTTACGCCCCTGACTATAAATAATGAAATAATAAAACAGTCACATTTAGAAAAATATCTCGGCCTATGGATAGATGACAAACTAACTTGGAAATCACACATTGATCACGTGAAATCAAAACTATCGTCGTTGTCAGGAGCACTACGTAAAGCAACACATTGCATTCCACCTAAGGTACGAAATCTAATATACAACTCACTAGTAAAATCTCATCTTGAATATTTAATCGAAATTTGGGGATCAGCCGCTGCAACACACCTGAATCAACTACAAAGGATGCAAAATAAAATAATTAAAGTACTCTACCATTACCACTACCTTACGCCCACTAAACAATTATATGACAAAACTAAATTACTCAATCTCTCACAAATTTACACTTTTAACACATGTATTTTAATAAAAAATATAATAACAAACTCCATTAAAACTAACATACAGTTACAACTTAAACCCAACAATCACAATTTAAGAAATAAAATAAAGCTTCAAATTACAAGGTCACGAACCAATTACGGCAAGAAAACTATTCTATGTGAGGGTGTTCAATTGTTCAACAAATTGCCAAACGAACTAAAGGAGTGTTTAAATAAAAAGGTATTTAAAAATAAACTTAAAAAGCATGTATGTACATTGTAATTATATTATCCAATCTAATGTATAAAATGAAGTGGTAAATTGATTTTGAATTAATTTTTTATTTTATGTATCACATTGATAGCTCTAGAATAATTTAAATAATTGAATACTGTAAAATTAATTATTATCTATATCTCATTTTAAGCGAACTATTGTTGTGTTCTTATGAGAAATAAAAGTTCTTAAACCTCAACATTCGCTGAGTGTTCGTTGGCATGCGCTGGATCGGTTCAGCGAATTTAAATGGTTGAGGCGGGGGCCTCATGGGTCGTTGTCCCATGGGTGCCGGCCAATTGGGCACTGGTGGGAAAGAAGTGCGTGGGGGTGCAAACCCTGTTGGTGGTAACATGGTGGGGACCTTAGGGGTCATCTGAAATCTATGGGGTTCAATACGTTGGTGAAGGTACATTATATTTAATTCCTCCTGTACATATTCCAACGCCTTTTCTATAGTAGCGGGTCGCATACAACGTATACGGGACCCTAAAGGTTCTTTTAAACCGCGAATAAATCCTTGCATAGTGACTTTCTTATAAAGTTCACGTTTCGCTTCGATAGTCGTGGGTACATTCTCGTGTAAGGACACAAAAGTCATCATTGTACTAAATAAATTTTGGCAAAAATCATAAAATTCTTGAGGTGATCTATTACCCTGTGATGCTGATGAAAGGTCATTGTACAAGGCTGTTTCGTCACGCTGATCTGAAAAATTGTTAATCAAGGCAGTTCGAATGCCTAGCCAATTTTCAGGTATCCCGTTGGAGTTGATAGTACAAGCTGCGGAACCCGTGATTTTATTTAATATGCCGTTTAACAAACATATGTTAGATAATTCGTTACCCGGCGCCTGCTGTAGATATTGCGCAGCTAACTGATCACATATTCTAATAAACCTGGTAAGTACATTTGGGTTCCCGTCAAATTCCGGGACAAGGCGGAGAGCCTTAAAAATAGTATCTGGGTCCACTGCCATATTTAAACAAAAAATTTGCTCTAAATTGAGATCTAAATCTAAATTATCAGTATTTCTATTTCTATCTACTACACGCTGGCGGCCCTGTCTTGATTCAGGTGCCCGCGAAGACGAGGCTCTAGGGTGGTAAATCTTGAAGGATAAGAAATACAAGGTCCTAGGGATGCAACACAAGAGAATAATTCAAGTGCACTTACATATATTTCATTTTCCGGTTTCTCTCCGTGAATCAATGGTTGGATTCCCTCCTGGTCTGCTGCTGGCCCGTAGAGTTCGGAAAATTCAGTACGAAGCTTGATAGCCTCCCGGGGTCCTCACGACGTGGATTCCTGGAGTAGGGGTCCCGATTTTCGCGAAAATTCCCGTGAATTTTCCTACCGCCTGCGCCAAATACGTTAGCGGCAGTCGGAGGTCCGAAAAAAAACCGAATTAAGTTTAAATTACTTTAATTAGAAAGTATAAAAATTACATTAAAGAACTATAACTAATTAATCTAAGTCCGACCAATTCGAGGTGTGAATCCGAAGTAAGTATGTCCGGTCACGTATTGTCCATTGTCTCTTTGATTGACGTCATTGCTGCGTCGGCGCTCCTGTGTCCGATGCAGCTGCAATGTCAGCGGTCTTCCTCTAGGTACTTTACGTAATTCGGTCGTAACATTCATAAAAATAACATTATGAACTGTTTAAGTTTTACCTACTGATATAAGCCATAACCATCACTACCTTACAGGCTACTTCATGATAATTAAAGGAAGATCAACAATCAATGCTGGAACAATACTCTTAAAACATATATTAGGGGCCTAGGGAGCATTAGAGAAGGCAAAAGGCGTTTTTTAATACAGATCGTATTAAAGATACGATAGAGCGGAACAAAGGCTCCAAAGTGTTCGCGAGAGATATGTCTATTGGGCAAAGCCAGATGACGAAGCTGAAGAGGGTAGATGGCAGTATAGCGTCAAGTAAAGCAGAAGTGTTAAGGGAAGCGAAAGGTTCTATGGACAGCTCTACGATTCGGTCACTAAACCTGTTTGCAGTGTGGCAGAAGACCCTAGAGCCAAACAGACCCGACAATAATGTCCGAAGATATCCCGGACATCAGCCTGTACGAGATCAGGATGGCCCTAAAACAGCTTAAGAACGACAAGGCGTCGGGGGAGGACGGAATCACGTCAGAGCTTCTGAAAGCGGGTGGATCACCAATACTTAAAGTCCTTCAGAAGCTCTTCAACTCCGTCTTGCTCGAAGTTATTACGCCAAAAACATGGAACAAAAGCGTCGTGGTATTGTTCTTTAAGAAAGGTGACAACACCTTGCTTAAGAACTACAGACCGATCTCGCTTTTGAGCCATGTTTATAAGCTGTTCTCAAGGGTCATCGCAAATCGTCTCGATCGCAGGATGACTTCCAGCGTCCCGAACAAGCCGGGTTTCGAAAAGGCTACAGTACCATAGACCACATTCATACGTTGCGGCAAGTGATACAGAAGACCGAAGAGTATAACTTGCCGCTATGTCTCGCGTTTGTGGACTATGAGAAAGCCTTCGATTCGATCGAAACATGGGCGGTGCTCGAGTCTCTCCAACGATGCCGAATTGACTATCGGTATATCGAAGTGTTGAAGTATTTGTATAGAAACGCCACTATGTCAGTCCGAGTACAGGAGCAGAGTTCGAAGAATATCCCCTTAAAAAGAGGGGTAAGACAGGGAGACGTTATTTCTCCGAAACTGTTTACGACCGCTTTGGAAGATGCTTTCAAGCTCTTGGATTGGAAAGGACTAGGCATCAACATTAACGGCGAATACATGACTCACCTTCGGTTTGCCGACGATATTGTGGTCATGGCAAAGTCGATGGAGGAACTCGGCACGATGCTCGAAGGCCTCAATCGAGTCTCCCAACGGGTAGGCCTTAAAATGAACATGGACAAGACGAAGGTTATGTCGAATGTCCATATGGTGCCTGCCCCAGTTAAGGTTGAGAACTCGGCTCTCGAAGTTGTCGACGCGTTATACCTAGGACAAACTGTCCAATTAGGTAGGTCCAAATTCGAGAAAGAGGGCAATCGACGAATCCAACTCTGATGGGCAGCGTTTGGGAAACTACGCAACGTCTTTTCGTCCAAAATTCCTCAGTGCCTTAAGACGAAAGTCTACAATCAGTGTGTGTTACCAGTGATGACATACGGAACCGAGACGTGGTCCTTCACTATTGGCCTTATGAATAAGCTCAGAGTCGCTCAACGAGCAATGGAGAGGGCTATGCTCGGGGTTTCTCTACGGGATCGAATCAGAAATGAGGAGATACGTAGAACTCGGGTCACCGACATAGCCAAATGGATTAGCACGTTGAAGTGGCAATGGGCAGGCCATGTAGCTCGCAGAACAGATGGCCGATGGGGCCGAAAAGTTCTCGATTGGAGGCCACGGACCGGCAGGCGCAGCGTAGGACGTCCACCAACAAGATGGGCTGATGACCTGATGAAGACCGCAGGTCGACGGTGGATGCAGATCGCTTTCAACCGCAATAACTGGAAATCCATGAGGGAGGCCTATGTCCAGCAGTGGACGTCCTACGGCTGAAATGATGATGATGACGGCGAATGTCTGTATGATCTGCAGATAGTTGTTCAGGGTGTTCAGGGTGTTCTGGGTGTTTTTCTACATTATAATAAAACTATCTGTCTATGTAGTATAATATATGTACGAGTTATAGCGTACATAAGGGAGAATTAATCCTTTAGACAAATTAAAACTCCAACATAAAGTAATTTTAGGATTTATTTGGTACACACACGTCTAGCTTGTACGGGGTACGCAAATGCAGAGAGGGATTGACACATGTCATGTGATCAATACAGTACAATATTGTAACGCCTGATAGAATATTACAAGCAATCATAAATTATGTAATGCCCAAGGCAACACTTAAGGTGATGCTTGAACATCTTGGGGCCCGGGAAAAAATAAACAAATGGGCAAAGCTATTACAAAACAATGCAAGTAAACTACACAACAAATTATACAAAAATTACTCAAATATTATTTAAAAGGTTTAGCAATTATAGTAATAAGTTCACCTACACATTAATATTGAAAGATTGAAGTTAAATTGTAAATTCCCAATAAAAAAAGTGAAAGTTATGAAGTTAAATTTAAATCTTCAGCCGTAGGCAGGGGACAAAGTCTTGACAGGGATCTTCGCACGCATCCTCTTGCCGTTGTTACGTCTGCCACCCTTGAGATGCCGTCAGGTCCTGGGAATAGGCGAGCCACTCGTCCGAGACGCCAGCATAGGGGAGGTACATTATCCTCTTGAAGAAGGACTAGATCGTTTAGCTTTAGAAATTGAGTGCTAGTCTTCCACTTGGTCCTCTGTTGTAGTTCAACGATGTACTCCTTCTGCCATCTCTGCCAAAAATGCTGACGGAGTCGCTCGATCCGGGCGTATCGTTAAAGTGAGGTTTCTTGTCGGTCTTCCAGAGCAGGTGAAGGCATCGCAGTTAGCGGTCTTCCAATCAAGAAGTGCCCTAGGGAGAGGGAAAGCAGGTCATTAGGACAGGAAGGTAGGGGGCACAAAGGACGACTGTTTAGAATAGCCTCCACTTGCGCAAACAACGTTGACAACTCTTCAAATGTTAAATGACTATTGCCAATTTCGCGTCGCAAATGATGCTTAGCGGATTTTACGCCGGCTTCCCAAATACCACCGAAGTGAGGAGCGTAAGCAGGTGAGAAAAAGAATTTAATTCCTTCCTGACCTGCAAAATCAGATAAGGGTTCCGTAGCCGATTTAAAAAAATCACCTAACTCTTTTGCGGCAGCTACAAAATTGCGGCCGTTGTCACAAAATATTTCCGCTGGCTTTCCTCTACGAGAAATAAATCGGCGAAGTGTCATAATGAATGCATTTTTAGATAAATCGCTTACGGCCTCTAAGTGAATGCATTTGTAACGCATACATACAAACAAACAGAGATAACACTTAATTAAGCGGCTACCTCTACCTTTACGATTAATAATATAGAACGGGCCTGCAAAGTCTATGCCAACAGACACAAAGGGAAAATTAGGTGTAATGCGTTGTGATGGTAAATCTCCCATTTTTGGTGATAGTGTTTTACCACGCAACCGCCTACAGCGTACACACTTATTCATAGTGCGCTTAGCTAAGCATCTGCCGCCGACCGGTCATACGTACTCGCGCACAGCAGCTAACAGCAACTGTGAGCCGGCATGCATATTACGTAAGTGCTCCCTATCGAATAAAAGCTTCGTTAAATGATGTGACGCATGCAACAATATCGGATGCTTCTTATCGTAAGCGTATTCCGAAGCGTCAATACGTCCACCAACTCGAATCAGTCCTATACTGTCAAGAAATGGAGACAAGGATAATATTTTAGATTTTGAATATAAAGTTTTATTGCCCTTTAAACAATCGTATTCGATAGCAAACGACTCGCGCTGTGCCATAATACAAAGATAATGGAATGAGTCATTCAATTCCACCACAGTTAACATTCCTATAATTTTATTATTTTTATTTTTTAAGTTATGTATAAATCTTTTTACGTAAGCAAATGATCTTTGAAGTTTTATTAATTTAGAATAGTTTTCGAATTTAATTATGTTATCCTGGATAGCAACGGTGTTCGACTTTATTTCAGGTAAACTTTCATAGTTAATTTTAGAATTTAGAACGGGCCATTCTGACTCGTCTTTACTTAAAAAACAAGGTCCATTCCACCATAATTTCATGGACACTAAGTGGCTGGCATCCACCCCCCGCGAAATTAAATCAGCAGGATTAGCTGTTGTGGACACATAACGCCAAGACGATTTGTCAGTAAGCTCATTTATTTGTTCTCGAGATTAAACAATCTTTTTTAGCTAGACCGTAGGTATCACCTAGACAGTCAGGTGCCGCAGTTAAGGGCAGTTTCACACAAAACCGACCATCGTCAAGTCTCATGGTATTTTGTAAGAAATGATTTTCGCAAATCTTATCAGTTTCGCTAAGAAATTGCTTATTAGGCACTTCTTCTAGTTGCCAGAACCTTGGAAGTAACCTATCTATTTCGTCTGTAGTTTTCGTCATCGCAGCGGCGTGATTACATTGGACATGACTAATCGTGAAATTATTTTGCGATTTGATCGGGCCAGACAGTAACCAGCCGAATTTGGAACTGCGTAATTTAGGCATATCAGGACCTAAACCTTTCTGTTCAGTACCTAAAATGTCCCAAAAAACATCGGCTCCAATCAGCATGTCAACAGACGCCGGTTGATGGAAGTTTGGATCAGCCAAGCTGATATTGTCAGGTAAATTTAGCATTTTGACATTTATAGGAGTTCTTGGTAAATTGCTTGTCAGCTCGTTTAGAACAAAGCATGACAATAATACACTGAACTGTGTATTCAGCGACTTTATCTGAACGTCACTCTTTTCGACTACCCTATCCGAACAATTATTGCCAATCCCAATGACCTTTAGCGCGTCTATGGGACATGAATTGAGTGATAGTTTTTGCTGTAGACTTTTAGTTATAAAACTAGATTGGCTGCCGCAATCTAATAGCGCGCGAACCTTATGTGTTTGATTAGTCCTTGGATTCACCACTTCAATCAAAGCAGTGGACAAAAGGACTTCAGTGCAATTTTGCTTCGAAAAATGAACAGCAGTTGTGTCATCATCATCCTGATCATAACATTCGTCGGAGGTATGGTTTGCCACTGACTGCTCCGGGTTATGTAACAGTGAGTTGTGTTTTTCATTGCATATACGACAGGGACCCACTCGACACTCGTTCTCGGGGTGACCTTGCTTTAAACAATTAGAACATAACCTAAACAATTTAACGTCGTTTAAACGCTCAGTAAGATTTTTAGATTTAAATATAGAACAATCGTATATTTTGTGATTTTTGCCGCAAATTATGCAAATGAATGTTGCTGAATTTTGTTTTTCTTTATTTACACCGGCAAATGATTTTGTGTAGTTTGGTATTTCTTGTCTATTTTTATTTGTATTGTAGTTGTTTCGATTATTATTACTTGATTCTACTGGACTGCGCGAAGTTGAAGATGGATTTTTAGTATTATTATTAGTTTTATTTCTGTTTAGAGACTCCAAAACATCAGCGCGATCCGTTAGTAACTTGAAAAAATCATTTAATGTGGGACAGTTATCAAGTGTATTTCGGTGTTCTTCCCATTTAGCGAGAGTTTGTGGGTCTAGTTTAGAACACATCATAAAAATAATTAATGTATCCCATTGATCTGTTGGCTGACCAAGACTGCGTAAGGCACGTAAGTTTTTAGTTACTGTGTCTACTACATACCGAAGAGACCTTTCAGTTTCATTTGCGGCCTGTTGAATGCTGAACAAGGCATTTAAATGATGATTGGTTAATAATCTTTTGTTATTGTAACGGTCGCAAATTAACGTCCAAGCTTCCTCGTAAAAAAAATAAATAAATAAGTAAGTATTTGAAGATACTTCTAGGTTTGAAAGTATTCTCGCAGCCTCACCATCCAAGTAAGATACCAAATAGTGATATTTTTGTATCGGTGCAATTTTCACATTATCCTGAATGAGGCTTTTGTATGTGTCATGGAATTCAAGCCAGCGGAAATAAGCACCATCAAATTTAGCTATATTTATTGGTGGTAATTTAACACTTACCTCCTGGCGATCGTGAGAACACTGAGGCACAATAATTGATTCCCGTCGGTGTTCAATTTCTGACTTTAGATGTTTTTCAATTATATTTTTAGCAGTAGCAATGTTCAGGATGAAATCATGCTCAATGTTCTCTCGTTCTTGCAATTCTTCGCTTAAATTATTGTGATTAAGAACCTCGATCTCATCTTGCAGGTTATCAAAGCGAATCGATAGTGTCTCAATTTTCTGAAGCTTTAGTTGCAATTCCGTTAATTCAATAGATGTAAACTGTGTTTTTTGTAGTTGGTTTACCAGATAATTCCTAAACCTTGTTACTTGACCTTTTACAGAGCTACGTTTTCGGTATAGCTCGTCCAAAACTGAGACACCATCAACATCCTTTGTGGAAGTCATTATGAAAGTTTAAAATTAATAAATTATTTATCTCACGCCCCTCGCAACGGTGATTGCCCGTCGCACCGCTAAGCACCAACTGCCGACGACGCCACGCTCTGGATGGCCGCTCAAAGATGACGCAATACCTAGCTTGAACCGATGGCTTAGTGCACCTGTAACGCGTCGACAATTCACGTGAACAAAGCTTAATTACTGTAGGGATCGCGAAATGAAGTTAATTTTATCGATATTATTGAGTAAAATGTACTTGGTTGCTTACATGAAAAACACCACGTTGACATAAATTTATACGAAATCTGCGTAAAACACTATATTTTTATAGTGTGCTTTATCACAGTATATTTATTTAGTAAAACAACACCTTGTTTTGCGCAAATGATGCTAATTAGACTGGGAATTTAGTAATGAATTTTAGGTTAGGAAGAACAATGGAAGGAATGCGGGCACTTATCTTTTGTCAGACTGCAACTCCTGGCGTGAATCTTTTGCTGATTCACTGACCTAGACGCCGCTTCAGTCTTGATAAATTGGCTCCGTCTGGATTTGATGAATCTTCAATGAAATTCTTGATCTCCAAAGTTCCTTCGCCAACCGCGCGGGGAATCCCGGATTTTCTTATAGAACTGATTCCTTGTTGATTCCCCTCATGGGCCACCAATTTATGTACGAGTTATAGCGTACATAAGGGAGAATTAATCCTTTAGACAAATTAAAACTCCAACATAAAGTAATTTTAGGATTTATTTGGTACACACACGTCTAGCTTGTACGGGGTACGCAAATGCAGAGAGGGATTGACACATGTCATGTGATCAATACAGTACAATATTGTAACGCCTGATAGAATATTACAAGCAATCATAAATTATGTAATGCCCAAGGCAACACTTAAGGTGATGCCTGAACAATATATTAAGTATATCAGTTATCTAGTACCTACCCATAACACAAGCTCTGCTTAGCTTGAGGCTAGATGATGCTGTGTGATTTGTCCAGCATTATTTATTTATTATTTATTGAAAGCTTGATATGGATCTCCTTAAATCATATTTATCTGATAGGGTACACAAAGGTCATAGATCAGAGGGATAAAGAATTGAATTAGGCGTGCCGCAAGGCAAATCTATTTTAGAACCTTCTTTGTGAAAATCAAAAATGCATATAAATGACTCCCGTTCATTCCAAAAAACATGTGTGTTATTGTTTTATTTGCCGAAGATACTTCGTTAATTTGTAGTGTTTCGTAGTAAAACAAGAAAAGCTTAAGGTTTCGATTTATCTGTCTGTCTGTCCGTTCGTCACCGGCTTTGCGAAGAGAATGTTAGTCCTAGAAAGATCTAATTTCGCATGGACATATAAAATAACAACGCTGAGATAAAGCTTTTTGAAGTTTTTGTGAAACATCTATCCAGAAAATATCCATTATAAACAGCCGCACGCAAAACCGATTTCTGGCGTGGCGTCGCATGCCGTGGTATCTTTAGGAATTTTCTTATACGACTAAATGACGAGACATGCAGAAGGCTCTAATATCTTTTATTTATATGACTGAATGATGAGACATGCCGAAGGCTCTGTAAAGTTTCTTCCCTACACCTTTAGATGATATTGATAGAGAGATGATAAGTGATAGAGATTAATTTGATTTATTGATGATTGATTGATAATGCTATGAATAAATGGAACGGCGGTCGAACGCGCACTGAATGCATCTTAGGCTTAGGTAAGTAAAATGCACCGCTTGCAAAAGTGCAAATGTGCGGTTTATACATAAATCGTACATGCTCCTGAAGGAGAAGAATTTAAAATGATTAACAAAATTATAAAAAAATTATACATGTAAAATGATAAAAAAAATAGTATGAATAAAAACTTCAAAATTAAAGCAAAGATAATGTCCAGCTTGTGATATTTCAATTCACTGCACTGCACTTTTAATGAAACGACATTAGAAACTAGGCGAAGTAGTTGCGTCAACACAATCGGAATTACTGCGCGCACTTCGATTCACTAGATTGTCGATGATGCTGGTGCTCACTGTTGCCGTCGGCGCCGGAGTCGTCGTGTAGTGAACACGAATGTTGGGGTGCTCGCTGCGGGGCGCCGGCGCGGGGGCGGGCGCGGGCAGGGGCGAGATTCGCGCAGAGCAGCGGAGTCGCCCTCGCCGCCAGGCGAATAGCGCGAGTGCTAGTAGGCCTGCTCCTACCAAGACATATAGGACCACGAACTGATGCATGGCGTGATATGATATGAGATAGCTCTACGCTGGTTTCGGGAGATTTAAACGTTTGTATCTGTGTGCCGATGTTTCTTAGATCTTTCTGATAGTTGGGATTCTCCAAATCATGTGACATAGTTGCACTTGTTTGGGCCCGAATAATGCAAAAAGGTGGTAAGCCAAAACGCAATGACATTGACAGCGATTGTTTGATCTGGCATTTTGACAGCTGACACTTCAGGTCAGTTGAGATTGATTGATAACCTTGTTGTGAACGATTGGATACAGACATTTTGGAACATTGGGGTGTTTTAGTTTGGAAGACATTTTTGGTCTATTATATCATTGAATATCTTGGGAATCCATGGTTAGACCATCGATTCGTTTGTTGTAACTTAGTTTTAAACGTCCAGCGCTTCACGCATTGTTGAGAATTTAAATTCCCGTGAGCGAATTTGGGTTCAGTGGAGCAGGCCGGGCTAAAATTTCCAAAGCCGACTGGCGAGTTGAAAGTCCATATTTTTTTTGTAGATAGTACTTACCAAAAGAAAGCGTTTTGCAAAGTCTCAGATTGCGCAAATTTACGGTTCACGAGATATATTTATTTTTAGTTTTCATACAAACTAGGAAATAACACACAATCACCACTTCAATTTGACAACTAATTGTCATGTCAGAGGTCAAAGTCGACACTTTACGTTTCGTTAACACAGTCGAGTTGTATTTTATTCCATTTTAAGTCATGTTCTTATACTTAAATATTTTTAAATTTTCACAATTATCATTGGTGTATAATAAATACGCAATATTACGCTTTACACTGCTCTGAACGGAATGCGAAGCGACGCCATTATGTTTATTCTTCTTCTTTTTTGGCTTCAGACAAACTAGTTTTGCCTTCAGACAAACTAGTTTTGCCAAGGCTGAACTAGTTTTTCCTAAATACAACTCCGAAGCTATTTAGGAAATGTATAAAATAAAAACACTGCCTGTGACAGAACCAAGATGGAAAGACAGTAGGTTATTAGGTTTTTTTTTTATAACTATCCAAAAACACTGCTTTGGCAGAACCGAGATGGAGAAACAGTAGGTTATTAGGTTTTTTTTATAACCATCCAAAAACACTGCTGTGGCAGAACCGAGATAGAGAGACAGTAGGTTATTAGGTTTTTTTTTATAACCATCCAAAAACACTGCTGTGGCAGAACCGAGATGGAGAGACAGTAGGTTATTACGTTTTTTTTATAACCATCCAAAAACACTGCTGTGGCAGAACCGAGATGGAGAGACAGTAGGTTATTAGGTTTTTTTTTATAACCATCCAAAAACACTGCTGTGGCAGAACCGAGATGGAGAGACAGTAGGTTATTAGGTTTTTTTTTATAACCATCCAAAAACACTGCTGTGGCAGAACCGAGATGGAGAGACAATAGGTTATTAGGTTTTTTTTTATAACCATCCAAAAACACTGCTGTGGCAGAACCGAGATGGAGAGACAGTAGGTTATTAGGTTTTTTTTTATAACCATCCAAAAACACTCCTCTGGCAGAACCGAGATGGAGAGACAGTAGGTTATTAGGTTTTTTTTTATAACCATCCAAAAACACTGCTGTGGCAGGACCGAGATAGAGAGACAGTAGGTTATTAGGTATTTTTTTTATAGCCATCCAAAAACACTGCTGTGACAGAACCAAGATGGAGAGACAGTAGGTTATTAGGTTTTTTTTTATAACCATCCAAAAACACTGCTGTGGCAGAACCGAGATGGAGAGACAGTAGGTTATTAGGTTTTTTTTTTATAACCATCCAAAAACACTAAAAAAAGAAAACTTGATGGATATCTCCATAGCCATGGGGCTCCGCGGGGTGGGGATGTTACAGGGGGGTAGCCCCTCCCCCCTTCCCCGTCCCCGCCCCATCCCCACCCCTAAATCCATAGTGGAAATCGTTATTCTAACCTAAAAACTTTGACCATGGATATCTCCATAACCATGGGTTTGCTCGGGGGGGGATGGTACAGGGGGGTATCCCCCTCCGCCCTCCCTCCTCCCCTCCACCCCCTCCCCCCGAAATCACCGCGCGAATTTAAAATTTTGCAGGATCGTAGAGAGCCTAAATATAAATTTAAATCAGATTTTTATTATATAGGTAATCGCTTACTATTTTGAGCTGTGGTCGTTAGAAGTTACAAAATTTTGAAATTCTAATAATTTCTTCAAAAATTGACTTATCTTCGTTCTGCAAGTACCTCCGAGGTTCTGAAGATGGCGTGTAGGAGGTTCCGTAACAAGATCGTTGCTGACACCTCTGGGTCTTCAACCTCGTGGCCACGTAGTAGGTGTTTTTTTTTCCTTTTATTCCGTGTGTGTGCTTCGGAATTTTGTCTGAAAGGTATAACTGTATGTAACTCCAGAGGGCGCTTTAGATGGACAATTAAAATATGTAGGTCGTCTCTGCAAATCTACCTCTAGAGCAAATTGCGTTTGAAACTTTGAAAAATCACAAAAAAGCACTTTTTCTATTGTAACTCCCATCATCCCATCACTTAGCGCCACATGGTTTTCACGTCCATGTGCGCTGTCACTTTGCGCGTATTTTGATGTATTATACTTTAACTTTGCGTCAAAAAATCCAATTAAATTGATTTTTTTCCGTGCGGAGCGGTGCGGTTTCGTGGCTCTTTCGACTGCGGATCGAGTGCTAGGTTAGGGTTAGGTTAGGGTTAGGTTAGGGTTAGGTTAGGGTTAGGTTAGGGTTAGGTTAGGGTTAGGTTAGGGTTAGGTTAGGGTTAGGTTAGGGTTAGGTTAGGGTTAGGTTAGGGTTAGGTTAGGGTTAGGTTAGGGTTAGGTTAGGGTTAGGTTAGGGTTAGGTTAGGGTTAGGTTAGGGTTAGGTTAGGGTTAGGTTAGGGTTAGGTTAGGGTTAGGTTAGGGTTAGGTTAGGGTTAGGTTAGGGTTAGGTTAGGGTTAGGTTAGGGTTAGGTTAGGGTTAGGTTAGGGTTAGGTTAGGGTTAGGTTAGGGTTAGGTTAGGGTTAGGTTAGGGTTAGGTTAGGGTTAGGTTAGGGTTAGGTTAGGGTTAGGTTAGGGTTAGGTTAGGGTTAGGTTAGGGTTAGGTTAGGGTTAGGTTAGGGTTAGGTTAGGGTTAGGTTAGGGTTAGGTTAGGGTTAGGTTAGGGTTAGGTTAGGGTTAGGTTAGGGTTAGGTTAGGGTTAGGTTAGGGTTAGGTTAGGGTTAGGTTAGGGTTAGGTTAGGGTTAGGTTAGGGTTAGGTTAGGGTTAGGTTAGGGTTAGGTTAGGGTTAGGTTAGGGTTAGGTTAGGGTTAGGTTAGGGTTAGGTTAGGGTTAGGTTAGGGTTAGGTTAGGGTTAGGTTAGGGTTAGGTTAGGGTTAGGTTAGGGTTAGGTTAGGGTTAGGTTAGGGTTAGGTTAGGGTTAGGTTAGGGTTAGGTTAGGGTAAGGTTAGGGTTAGGTTAGGGTTAGGTTAGGTTAGGTTAGGTTTTTTTTTTTTTTTTTTTTTTTTTTTTTTCCCTACCGCCACACAGTTGGCAACGCCGGCTACTGCAGTTGCATACTAATTTTTTGTTGTTCAAAGCTAATTAAGTCTAATTTCCTAGCGGGATAGGTTTCGTGGGGGGTCCTCTATCGTAGATAGAGTTATTTCTTATCGTTTATTATTTTAATCTTATAATATTCTTATTCTAGAGTTAACAATATAAATGGGAAGACAGGGTTGTAATTTTTAACAATTTTCTTAATATCTAATTTAATACGTCTTATGTAAGTAGTTTTATTATGCTTTTTATTTTGTACATGAGTAAATTCCTATTTCTAAGTCTTATTTGTTATGTACATGTTATCTTAATAATAATATCTTATATTTATCTTAATGCTGTTGCTATATATAGTAAAATATATATTACAGCATTATTTATTTACTTATTTCTATTTGCTACTTGACGTGCTATTTCGGTACAGTATCTTACAAATTGAGACCTTGTGTTTTTACTTGTTATAATCTGATTAATATTTTCTACTTCAAGCTTACATTCAATTAATATTTCCAGGTCTTGTCGGTTAGGTTAGGTTAGGTTAGGTTAAGTTAGGTTAGGTTAGGTTAGGTTAGGTTAGGTTAGGTTAGGTTAGGTTAGGTTAGGTTAGGTTAGGTTAGGTTAGGTTAGGTTAGGTTAGGTTAGGTTAGGTTAGGTTAGGTTAGGTTAGGTTAGGTTTTTTTTTTTTTTTTTTTTTTTTTTTTTTTTTTTTTTTTTTTTTTTTTATTGGCGCCTACCAAGTGCCTTTTATGGGCCGTCGGCTAGCCTACCTAATTGATCTGTTGCTGTTTAATTTGCAACAACATTACATTACATTAACCTAACTTTGGGTTAGGTTAGGTTTGGGTTAGACTAACCCAACCCTAACCTAACCAATTCGAATATCAGATACATGCAAAATCAGATATCACAATCAAATTACTATCATTATGAAGAAGTACATAATGGTATAATTTATTACATTAATTTAGTTTAATTACATTTTGCATCTTCTTTTATATTTGAGAGTCAAATAGAGAGATACAATAATAATTACAATAATAATTAATAATTTATAACAATAATTTAACTTAGTTTGAATACAGTTTAAAAGGTGATAATTTATAATGATAATAATAATAATTCATAATTTAAACACTAATTTAACTCTAGCATGCGAAGTAAACTTTAACCTATATTAGACATTCTGACGAAACCCTATCCCAACCCTAACCCAAACCTAACCTAACTTTGGGTTAGGTTAGGTTTGGGCTAGGCTAACCTAACCCTGACCTAACTAATTAGAATATCAGATGCATGCAAAATCAAAAAACAATAATAACAACAATAATAATTAATAATTTATAACAATAATTTAACTTAGTAGTTTGAATATAGTTTAAAAGGTAATAATTTATAATGATAGTGATAATAATAATAATTCATAATTTAAACAGTAATTTAGCTCCAGCATGCGAAGTAAACTTTAACCTAATTGGTATGCAGACTTACATATATTTAGACTTTTAGTGGCCTAGCTGTACAAATTATTATTATTATTATTATCATTATTATTATTATTATTATTTTTTTTTTTTTTCATTTGATAATTTAATCCATAAAGATATAGTAAATACAGATTTGCATTTAGATAATTCAGGTACATCTTAGTCTTAACATAATAATAGAATTCATTTAAATAATTGATTATTTCCAATCTGTTAATTTAAATATGAATTAAATACTTCGCAGTGGTCATCTGATAAAATACATCACAATTAAAGAAATACACATTTATTGAATTAATTTCTATGACGAGAACGTTCTAACATAGCTAATTCACAACATCGGAACCGCTTGCTCAGAGCCTTCCTCTGGAGCCTTAATAGTGCTCAGCAGTTTTGATTAATTTAAAAAGCAATATTATTCAAATAATAAAATAGTTAAAACAATGATGACAACAATAATCAAAACCAGCTAATCAAACCAAGCTAGATCCGTAAGGAGGCCGGGTATATTATTCAATTCCCATCAATGCATTGTTACTTTATTCCCCAGATTAAGAGCGTCATTTTAACATTTATGTCCCAAAAAAAAAAAGAGTCGAACCTTGCGCCGGTCATGTCCATTCTATCGCATTGCCTCCGCGCCAAGGAGGTCGTTCCACGCCCCTAGGGGCAGTGCGAACGAACGTCCGATACGCCTCCCAATGCCGGCGCCGGCGCGACGGCCGAGTTTGGCGGCATTCAGTTGAGCCAACGGGTAGGTGCGGAGCGCACGCCTCTCGCATCTCCCGCCATGTTAATTGCGTTCGTACGCATTAATCCTATTTAATTTATTTTACTTGATTTCGTTTTGTTTGGTTTATTTGATTTACAATTTTGAAATAAGCAATATATTTTAATTAATTTGACATTATTTGTTTTCAGTGTTATTTGATTTTAATTAATTCCCAAAATCAACATTAACAATAATCAATGAAACAATTTATTAAGGAATCTATAACCAACCAAGCTAAGCTAGATCTGCAAGGAGGAAGGTATCAGTCACTTCCCAATAAAATGTTTTACAATTCCTACTCCACACATTAAGATCGTCATTTTAGCATTTTTGTCCCAAAACGGAGTCGAACCCTACGCTGATCATAACCATTCCATCGCATTGCCTCCGCGCCAAGGAGGTCGTTCCACGCCCATAGGGGCGGGGCGAACGGCCGGCACGCCTCTCAGTGCCGATGCGGGCGGTCGGCGCCAGCGTCACGGCCGAATTTGGCGGCACTCAGTTGAGCCAGCGAGTCAATGCGAAGCGCACGCCGATCGCGCTTCCAACCTCACTAATTACGTTCGAACACATTATATTAAGGACTTAAGATTAACTTAGTATGGGACAGCAACTGCAAAAACATGTCAGTGTTAAAATAGGTTTTTAAGTATTCATTTTGTTAATTACTATTTAAACTAAAACATTGGTTTTTTGCCATGTAAATATCAAGATTTTTGTAAAATATGTAAAATATGAATACTCAAGGTACCAGGAGCACATGAGCGGGCAGGGGTGTCAGAAACTCTAAAGGCGAAGTCCTTTCGAATTTCCGCCACCTTCCGCCCACTCATGCGTGCCTGGTACCTTGAGATAGCCGTGTTGCTCTTTTAGGGTTTTCTATACATATATAATATAGTATATATATATATATATATACATATATATATATATTTATTTTTATAGTACAGTTGTAGTGGTTCATAGATCAGACAATTTTTAGAATATCGTTCCTATGTTGAAAGTGTTTTCAATTTAATTTTTTTAATAAACAATTGACTTTTAATTTGGCATTTATTGATTTTGGTATACCTGATTTAATTTCATTAATAATAGCAATATAAAAATTAATTAAGCAATTTAATGAAGAAACAAGTTTTACAAATCTTACAATTCTTGGCTTGCTTTGATTTTACATAAAAAATAAATGAAAATAATAATAATAAAATAATAAATAATGCTGGACAAATCACACAGCATCATCTAGCCCCAAGCTAAGCAGAGCTTGTGTTATGGGTACTAGATGACTGATATACTTAATACATTATACTACATAGATAGATATTTTTATTATATATAGAAAAACACCCAGAACACCCTGAACAAATATCCACCGATCGTACAGACAAAAAGAAACTATTATTCCAATTATTTAATCAATGCTTTGTTTAGTTTGATCATCCATCCCCATAATGTTGTCTAGGTGAGTAAGGAGACAAGAAAGAGAGGCAAGAACGCGTCGGGCATCCATCTCATTCCAGTTGTCTATAGTCTTGAGCGAACGCGGAAGATGACACTGACATTCCAATAGACAGCGGTCGACCACCCGGTTCCAAGATCCCACCAGTCTGTGGCGATGTATCAACGAGTGACAGCTGACATTGACATATACTATGTCCGTACATGCAACGATATGCAGAATGACATTCAAGACAGATGTGTGGTGTGTGCCAACCTGTGGAAAACAAGAAACTTGTGACGAGGCAACCTGATAAACAAAAAGATGCTAAGTCAACGACAACAACGCCCCTGTTAGACGAATTAGTTTTTTTTTTAAGCAGTTTTATTGTTATTTCTTTGTTGGACCAACGGGCATTCCCAATGCAAAAATGCCTTTGTCATTATCCCGACGTTTCGTCGGTGTAATAACAAAGTCAACCGCTCGACGAAAACTCGTTAGTCCAACATAGCAATAATGTGTTGTGTTCGCTGAAGCTTTGTTGTTACCAGGTGTTAACATAGTTTTGTGTAGTTTGTGAGTGTTTGTTCTGGAACGCTGGCGTGTCCGGAAGAGTGGCATCAGATTGTTTAGCCAGTCGCTGCGAACTGACAGGTTTTTGTGCGGTGGAATACTCAGTCCGACTCCAAAATTGAGCCATTCTCCGAGCCTACGTTCCGAAGAATGACTCTGGCGTATCCCAAAAACATTTCCCTTGATCTGTCATCAGCCATGAGATAAGGAAAATTGCCCACAACAATCCGAGTGTCAACTGCGCATTCGCATTCGTATCGAAGTCGGCAAAATTTACTGCACTCAGTCAATAGATGCTGTACTGTCTGCGCATCGCCATTCCCGCAAGTGCACAGCGGACTGCTGGCCAATCTAAACCTATACAAATATGACCGGAACCCTCCGTGACCTGTAAGTATTTGAGTCAAGTAATTATTTAAGCTTATTCTATTCAATATCTTATATGCCTGCGATACGTCAGCAAAAAATAATTTAGTTGTCATGCCAGTTTGCGAAGTCGTGTATTTTCCTTGCCATTCAAGAAGTGTATCGCCTCTAACTAGATGTTTTGCGTAAGAGAGGGGAAACTTGTCGTAGACTGGAGGTTGTTTATTGTGCAAAGCGGCATACTTGGCCAACTCATCAGCCCTTTCGTTGCCGGCAATGCCTATGTGAGCTTTGACCCAGTATAGCCCCACCCGTTTGCCTTCATCCTGAAGTTCAAAAAGCTCTTTTCGGATATTGAAAGCTAACGGGTGGATAGTTCCCGTGTCACAGATGGCTTCCAGGCCCGATCTCGAGTCACTGGCCACACTGAAAATACTTTCACTTCGAGTTTTTATCCAGTGTGTTGCTCTCAAGATTGCGGCCAATTCGGCCTGGAAGACACTGCAATAACCTTCGAGCCGAAATCCAATGTGTTTTATTTCGCCACGGTTATTCCAACATGAGACTGATGCGCCAACCTTGCCTTCCAGCTTGCTGCCATCTGTAAATAAGACCAGGGAGTCATCTCCAATAGCGTCAACGTCCTCCTGAGAAGAAAGGATCGCAAAATGGAGCCTCCTGCGATCCGCTGGGTGAGGTAAGTTGTGTGGACTCACTCTTATCTCCAGCTCCCTGCCCGGGAGAGTTTGTATGGGCTTCCCTCTTTTGATGGAGTAAAGCGACGCATGTTCTTTTAGTCTTAGGTGTAGAGGGAGAATCCCAGCCAATAGCATGCTGGACTCCAAGGATATCGTCCTGTGTCCTTTAGAAATTTTTATTGCAAAAGATCTACACAGCCTATTTAATATAGTCTCTGCATAGACCCTATTTGCAACACCAGCCCAGCAGCTGCCAGCATATAACACTGTTGGTTCTACAACAGCTCGGTAGATTAGTTTTAGGATGTCGGAGTTCAGTCCCCACTGTGCCCGCGCCGCCCGAGAAACAATTTTATATAGCTCAATGGCTTTCCTTGAAATATTTTCCAGGTGTGTCCTGAAGTTGAGAAGAGGATCCAGGGTGAGGCCAAGAACCCTAAGACTGACTCCGTACTCCAGGTGGACCCCGTCCAAGCTAAGCCTAGGTGAGTAAAACCTTTTCTTTCTAGTCAGTAATAAAGTTTGGGTCTTGTGCGGTGATAGTTGGAACCTCAACCTGACTCCCCACTGGACAATGATCTCGAGTGCGTTGTTGAGCAACTGCTGCAATTCCATGCCGTCCGATGAAGCCGCAATCAGAAGAATGTCGTCCGCAAACGCCTGAACCCGCACATCTCCATATTGAGTGGGCTCGAGTAAAGGGTCCAGCAGGATGTTCCAAAGTATTGGCCCGCATGATGAACCCTGAATGCAACCCATGTTTGTATCCCTGCTTGTGGACTCGCCGGCATAACGAAGAAGGACCCTTCTGTCAGCCATGTAATTATGGATTAATCGTTGTATTGCAGAGTCTACGCCCTTGACGTGCAGTTGTCCCAGAATAGCGGGCCACCATGCGTGGTCAAACGCGCCTGCGATATCAAGCGACACTACAACAACGAGCCGCTTGGCTTCCAAGTGCCCACGGATCTCCGTCAGCGCGTCATACAACGCGTCCTCGGAGCTGCGCTGAGGCATAAACCCGTACTGGCGGGTACTGAGTTTTCCCTCCCTTCCAAGTTGCCACTGAAGTCTGTTGGTAAGGAGTTTTTCGAGCATTTTACCTAGAACCGGCAGAAGTCCAATAGGTCTATAAGAGTTGGGCTTAGTGTAATTGTCCTTGGCCGGCTTAGGTATGATTTTAATAGTGGCAACTTTCCAGAGTTTTGGGAAAAACCCTATCCCCAGACAAAGTGTATAAATTCCCAGCAACAGCTCGCAATTCGCCCTATACGCCCTGAGGCAGATATCCAATGAGAGGCCATCACCACCGGGCGCCTTCTTGGGGTGCATATTTCGCAGCACCGATTCAAGCTCCTCCCGGGTGAAAGGCACAACCTCACGTCCAATGGTGTCATCCGCTCTTAGTTGGTCCTCTAATTCTTTAATACCTGCCCTCAGATCAGCGTGGTCGGCATCATCGGCAGCTGGGTCATCGTGCGGATAGAACGTGTCGGCGAGCCAGGCGGCGGAGTCCCGCGCGCTCAGCGTGTTGCCGCTTTCATCCTCCAGCAGACAGTCCGCGGCGCCGGCCGAGGAGCAGGCTTTAATAATTCGGTACGAACGCCGCCACATCGTCTCCGTCCTCTCACCAGTGCAGAAGGTCCTCCAGCTCTCGGTGACAGCGGCATCAATGGCCCGTTTGTACTCTGCTTTGGCTGCAAGGTAGTTGTCAATTGCCGGACGCCGTCGGGCTGGGTTGGCCTTTCCTATCTTCCTCCTCAGCCGCGTCATCTCCGCCTTGAGGCGCGCGAGCTCCGGGCACCACCATCTGCAGGGGCTCTTCCGGACGCCATTCTTTAGGTGCGGTATGGCGCAGTCAGCTGCGCCAACGACGCAACTCGTGTACCGTTCCACCAGCTGGTCCAGGTCGGCAGCCGAGGCGGCGCGCTCCACTCTCTCTGTGTCAAGGCCTTCATCAGCGAGGCGGCGAAGGAACTCGCTCTCAAACAGCGTCCAGTTCGCCTTGTCCGCGTTGTAGACGCGCGTGGACACCCGCCGCGCGCCATCGCTCGCCGCCCGCAGCTCAAACGTGATGGCCCTGTGGTCGGAAAGGCCGCCGAAACGCACATCCACGCGCCAGCACGAGGTGAGAGGTAACAGCGCCGCAGAGCAGGCCGTTACGTCAATTATGCTCTGTGCTTCTCGGCCATCGCGCAGCGCGTGGAATGTAGGCACGCTCCCCCGGTTCAGCACCTCAAGCCCCGCTGCAGCTAACGCCTCCACCACGCTCGCGCCGCGTGCGTCCTCCGCCTCACAGCCCCACCAGTGACTCCTGGCGTTCACATCGCCACCCAGCAGTAGCAGATCTACTCCCATTGATGCAGCCATATCTCCAATCATGGCCAGGTAAGTGTCTAAGTCTTCGTTCCCATCTAGATACACGCTGATGACTCCTATTCTCGCTGTGCCAATATCCAGGACGACACCGACGATGTCCTCTGTGACGTATCTGTTATTAATATTAAAAGTGATTCCAGGATCGGCGACCACGACGGCGGCGCGCACAGGTCTGCCGGGAACGGCGGCTTCCTTCTGTACGACGCGGAGAGGTCTCGGCGCCCGCAGCCCTGCGCCGGCACCGACGTAGGGCTCCTGCAGGAGCATGAGTCGGGCACCACGCTCCGCCGCCTCCCTGAAGCAGGCATTCGTGGCGGCTCGGCCACGCCCCAGGTTATACTGCACCACTAGCATGGGATCGGGGGTTGCTGTCTCGTCGCCCTTAGCAATACCGTGTGCGCAGGCGAGCTAGGTGGTCCCAGCGGCACCATTCGGGGCACTTGGAGCTGTAGGCTGGGTGCTCAACGTCACTGTTGCGCGCCGCCTTGC
The DNA here is from genome assembly GCA_963082625.1 of Pasiphila rectangulata. Lineage (NCBI taxonomy): Eukaryota > Metazoa > Arthropoda > Insecta > Lepidoptera > Geometridae > Pasiphila > Pasiphila rectangulata. The sequence continues at coordinate 18,523,448 of OY720254.1, forward strand.
AGTTAACGCAGCTAGGGGCGCCCGCCCTGTTGGGGCACTCGCGGGTGTCATGAAGCTGGGCGCAGTAGCCGCAAAGGCGTTCAGGCGCTCGGCACTCAGCCGCGCGGTGCGCGAACCCGAGGCAGCGGTAGCACTGGAGCAGGGGTGAGTGATCCACGGCGCGGATCATTTGGTAGCCCAGACGTAGACGCCTGTCCACAAGCGCTCTCCACAGGGCTGGGCTAACCTGCAGCACAACATTCTGCAGCGCTGGCGTTCTACCCTTTATGCGACGCTGCACCTTAAAGCAACGCTGGTCCTCGGGTACAGTGGCAAGTATGCCCGTGTTTTGTCGCAGCAGCGCCTCTTCCAGGCGCGCGTCGTTCATTTCTGCCAGTACTCCCGTCAACCGTAACAGAGGATCGCGCACGCGCGGCTCCGACACCTCCAGCGTGCCCCCGAGCGCCTGGATAGCGCCTCCCATGGCCTTCTTTTCGCGCTCCGTCTCCAGTGTTATAGCCAGGGTACTATTTTTACACCTTCTTACCGCATTTATACCGACTCCCAGCCCCACCACGTCCACGCCTCGCTTTATTTCTTTAAGGATGTCATCCCCGGTGTGTTGCGGGTTCGTGGATCTTATCAATATGGGGTGTCTAGCAATCTGCGCATACGTGGCGTGCCGCGCCGCACTCGGCCCATCCTCGGCTCTGTACTGCGGCAAAGCCGCCGGTTAGGTTAGGTTAGGTTAGGTTAGGTTAGGTTAGGTTAGGTTAGGTTTTTTTTTTTTTTTTTTTTTTTTTTTTTTTTTTTTTTTTTTTTTTTTTTTTTTTTTTTTTTTTATGGCGCCTACCAATTGCCTTTTTAGGGGCCGTCGGCTAGCCTACAACTTATCGTCCCTATTTATTTTGGGTCGTTTATTTCATACGAGTATTAAACATAACATGGTTTTCTGTGTCTAATCCGCGCCCTACACATTTACAACTCTTTTTTTTTTGCATGGCTATACCTTTTGAATTATATTAACTTTCAACATTCTTATTTTAATTATAATATTGCTTACAATTCCTTTTGTATTACTATTATTCTACTACTTGTTCTATCGCTAAAATAGAAGGGTGACTATAAGGATTCGTTCTTATAAAATAAATGTAACTAGATAGATATTATTCTTTTTTTTTTTTCCTTTCACTCATATTTTTTTTTTTTTTTGTTTTTTTTTGTTTTTTTTTTCTCTTTTAGATTAATGCAATTTATTATAATGGATAAATACAATTCTTATCTAAAATTAAATCAAAATCAAATCAAAATTAAAACAAAATTAAATTAAAATTAAACTAAAATTAAACTAAAATTAGACTAAAATTAAATGAAAATTAAATCAAAATCAAACCAAAATCAAATTAAAATTAAATCTAAATTAAATTGAATTAAATAAACATTAAATTTAAGTCTTTAATAAGGTTAAAATTATATCCAATATTAATTATTTATTCTTTTTATACATTTACAATACAAATTCATTAACTGTATAGCCATTTGCCATTTCTTATAAATAATAGTTTCTTATTCATACAAGTATATAATTTTGTATAAAATTATATCAACTATCAATGTATTATTCCATGTACAATATAATATAATTTACTGTAGAGCCATTTGCTATTTCTTATAAGTAATAAATTCTAATTCATGCATTTAAAATTATAAAATTATTTTTAATATTAATATATTATTTAATTAACAATACAATCTAATTTACTGTGGAGCCATTTGCCCTTGCGGCTCTTTTCAAAGCATTTTCCGCAAAGGCCAGGAAATGGGTCCGTCGGTTGTCGTCGTCAATAGCTAGGGTTACATTATTCTTACTTAGAACTAAATCCATCCTGCACTCACAATCATATCGCTCTGGACCGAACTTTGGACAGTGAAACAGGATGTGTTCTATTGTTTCCAAAGTTACTTGATCGCATGTGCAGCAGGGATCCTCTATAAGCTTAAACCTATGTAAATAAGCTCTTATGCCCGTGTGACCGCTCAACAGTTGCGTTCTTAGGGCTATAGTTTCTATTTTAGCTAAGATTTTGTAAGCTCTCCTGACATCGGGGAAAAACATCCTCGTTGTTTCGCCAGTGGTTGCGTTGCTGTATCGCTCCTGCCACTTCTCCAGAGTTTCTTCCCTGATGCAGCGCTTTGCGAAGGACAGCGGAAATGCCTCGTACGCAGGGGTGATCTTAAGCATAGTCGACGCTTTTGCGAGTTCGTCGGCTCGCTCATTCCCTGCTATTCCAACGTGAGCACGGATCCAGAAGAAATTGATCCCACCAACCTCTTTCGCCATCTCTTGAATCTCCTGAGCCACAGGGTTTTCCGTACAGGGGTCGGCGATGGTTTCAAGTGCTGACTGGGAGTCTGAAATGATGTTTCCCATGCTTCTGCTCTCTTTGAGGTAGGTAATGGCTTTATGTATTGCGACCATCTCAGCTTGGTAGACAGTGCAGTAGTTTTCTAGTTTAATTTTGATAGTCTTGATTTCTGTTTGTTCTTTCCAAACCGTAACGGCCGCTCCGACCCTGCCATTCAGCTTACTGCCATCGGTATAGACTCTCAGCCAGTCATTTTCGATTTGTTCGGCCTCTTCCTGGTTGTTTATGGTGCCGAAACTTATATGGCTCCGCTGCGATGGATGTGGGAGACTGAAAGGGGAAAGTCTTCTCTCCAGCGGTCGACCTGGTAGAGCATCGAAGGGCTTTCCTCGCTTGACTTCGTATAGGGTGGCTTGTTCCTTCAGTCTTAGGTCAAGGGGAAGAATGCGAGAGATGAGAACACTTGAGGTGAGGGAGACTGTCCGATGCGCCCTGCAGATCTTTAGGGCGAACATTCTGGTGATATGATCCAGTTTGGCCTTTATAAATTTCCTTTCTACAGCGGGAGCCCAGGCACTGGCTGCATACAATATCACTGGCTCAACAGTTACATGATAGAGAAGTCTCATGATATCTGTGTTTAGGCCCCACTGAGTCCTTACTGCCCTGGACACCATTTTGAAAATGTTTACAGATTTCCTGTAGATGTTGTCCAGGTGCTCTTTGAAGTTCAGTGTTTTGTCGATAGTAAGGCCTAAAACTTTGAGACTGCTTGATAGCTCCAGGGTCGTTCCATTGAGTATGAATCGGGGTGTCTCAAATTTTAATTTCTTTGTGATAATCACCGCCTGAGTCTTGTGCGCTGCGAAGCGCATCTTATGTGCGGTTCCCCACTCAGAAATTTTAAGGAGTGCCTCATTCACCTTCTCTTCCAGCTGCGCAGTCGTCTTGGCACTAGCTACTATCAGAAGGTCGTCTGCGAAGGCCTGCACGTGGGCTTCGAGTGTTTCGGCCACCTCCAGGAGTGGGTTCAGTTGGATGTTCCATAATAGTGGTCCGCATATAGAGCCCTGAACACACCCCTTGTTAGTGCTTCTGCACACTAATTCCCCCATGTATCCGAGATTTACGTTCCTTCCCGATAGGTAGCTCACAATCAGTCTGAAGGTAGATTTGTCGAGTCCCTTGTTGTGAAGCTGTTTGAGAATTCCGGGCCACCAGCAGTTGTCAAATGCCCCTTCGATGTCCAAGGAGATGATGGCGACTATCCTCTTGTCTCTCACCGCCTGCCTCACCATCCCAACAGAGTCGTAGAGGGCGTCTTCCGTACTTTTTTGCGGTGTAAAGCCATACTGCCGATTACTCAGTAGAGTCATGCTCCCCAGATGCCATGCAATTCTCGTAGCAAACAGCTTCTCCAGTACTTTGCCCAAAACGGATAGGAGGCCAATGGGTCTGTATGACTTAGGAGCAGAATAATCGTCTTTTCCTGCTTTGGGGATGATTTTTATGCGTGCTGTCTTCCATGCGCTCGGAAAATGGCTTGCTTTGAGGCATGTGTTAAAAATGGCCAATTGGATCGCAGGAGCCACCTCAAAGCTGTTCTGGCATATGTCTGAGGTCAAACCGTCTTCTCCAGGGGATTTCTTTGGGCTCATCCTAGAGTACACCATTCTGACCTCGTCTAGTGTGAAATTGGGACAGTCCTGCTCAGGTTTTTGGCTAGTATACTCCTCGATGACTTCCCTCATTTCGCTTCTAACCCTGGCCTGCTCTTCGTTATCCGTAGCTTCCTCATCTGCAGGGTAGAATGTTTCGGCCAAGAGATTTGCTGAAGCCAGGGGGTCCATAAGGTTGGAGTTGTTGTGTCGGCGCAGCATTTTCTCGACAGCTTGACCTTCACAGAGCTTTAAGACCCGGTAAGACCTTTGCCATACAGACTCTTTCTTCTCTCCCGTACAAAAGTCTTTCCAGCTGGTATTGATTGCCGTCTGCATCAGCTCCTTGTACTCTGCCTTAGCTATTTTGTACTCCTCTATGACCATTTCCTTTCTAGACACGTTGGCTCTCCTTATTCGCTCCCTACGTTTTAGGACCTCCTTCTTCTTTTCGGTTAGCTCATCTGTCCACCACACTATCTTCTTTCCTCTCTTCTTGTCAGGAAGTTCTGGGATCGCCGTTTTGCAAGAGTTGAGAATGACTTCCGTGTACCTATCTACCACGCTATCGACTCCTGCCTGGTCAGAAGTGGCTTCAATGGCCTCCACGCTTAGATTTTCGTCGGTCAAGTTTGTTTTCAGTACTTTTCGGAAACACTCCCAGTTGGCTTTGTCAGTTCTGAAGATTCTCGTGCCGGTCCTCTTTGGCCCATCTGTGGATTTATCCAGCTCCAGTTCAAAAATGATTTGCCTGTGATCCGACAAAGTTACTGACGTGATGTCAACGTGCCAGTTTTTCACCCTACTCATCAGACCGGTAGAAGAAGCAGTGACATCCACGATGCTTGAGAAAAGTCTCCCTCCCCTGTAAACATGAAACGTCGACGTGTTGCCCTCATTCATGACGTTTAGATCATATTGTGTTAGGAATTCCACGTACTTGGCACCTCTACTGTCCTCCTCTCGGCAACCCCACCAAGGGCTCGAAGCGTTGATGTCCCCGCCGACGAGGATGTTAGGAGTTCCCATTTTCCTGATGATGTCCTGGAGCTTAATTATGTCGTCTTCAATATCCAAGGTTTTGTCTAGATACAAACTAATTATTCCAATTTTAGTAAGACCTACTTTAATAATTACACCTACAATAGAATCATACAATAAATCTGTGTTCTCAATAACATCTATGTTGGGATCAACGACGACAACCGCTGCGCGAACTGGTTTTGACCTGTCAGTTGTTTTCTTTTGAATCACCCGAAAACTGCTGGAAACATGGGCTTTTGCCCCGACATACGGTTCCTGCAGCATGAGTATTGAGACTCCACTCCGGGTGGCCGCATGCAGGCACTCTTTCATAGCGGAGAAGCCTCGTCCTAGATTTACTTGGCCTATCTTGAGCGCTGCCTGGGAGCCCTTGTCAACAGCTGTAGCAAGTGGTACTGCGCGCCAATCTGTCCCATTTTCGCCACTCAGGGCATTCCATTGCATACGCTGGATGAACGCTGTCCCTCGGGTTTGACGATTGGGTGCAGTTGACGCATCTTGGTGCCAAGCTTCTGTTTGGGCATTCCCTGGTGTCGTGCTCCTCAGCACAATACCCACATCGGACCTTTTCCTGACAATCCCGAGCTATATGGCCGAAAGCCAGGCATCGGTAGCATTGAACCACCGGGGACTGGTCAACGGCCTGGACTGTTTGGTATCCAATGCGGAGCTCTTTGTCTCTAAGACAGTTCCAAAGGCACGGACTCAGCTCGAGAACCACGTTGGCTCTTGCGTTATTCCGGACTCGGCTGCGACGCAAGACCTTTACTTTAATCTTGTCCGGCATTGGATCAGGCAAAAGCTTCCGGTTCTGGGTGACTAGGGCCTCCTCCAGTTTAGCATTATTGAGGTCATTGGCCACGCCCAATAGTCTCAATAGCGGCAGCCTTACCGAAGGCTGCGAGACCGTAAGCTTTTCCGATGATTTTTTGATGGCCTCCTTAAGCGCGCTCCTGTCCTTCTCTGAGTCACAGTTAACCACTACTTTTTGGTTCCGAATCTTCCTGAGGCTGCTCACTCCTATTCCCAATTGGATCACGTCCACTTTCTCCTTCAGGCTCTGCACTACGTCAGAACTTGAGTGGAGAGGGTCTGCAGATTCGACCATTGAATGAATGAATGAATGAATGAATGAATGAATGAATGAATGAATGAAAATACTTTATTGTACACAAAAAACAGAAGATAAGCAAATTACAAATAAAATATTACAAATGAAGGTACAATGGGCGGTCTTATCGCTCAGAAGCGATCTCTTCCAGACAACCTTTGGATGGAGAAGATACAGTTGATAGGAAGAATGGTCGGAGGTGTACTAAATTAGAGAGAGACGGAGCAAACTCTTAAAAAAAAAATTAATAACATTCTAGTTTAATAATATAACTTATTATATATATATTATATATATATATATATATATTATAAATACCTAAACAAAATAAATACATACATACATATTATATGGTGTAGCAAAAGGAAATATTATAGAGGCGTAAAAAAAAAAATATAATAATAATAAACAATACTATGATATTTTTGACTCGGGCTTTAAATACCTCTAAGGATGAGGACTTCCTTATTGGGACCGGTAACGCATTCCAGAGTCGCACAGCTTGGACAGAAAAGGAATGGTCATAAAAGCTAGTTTTGTGTGCGGGAGTCTTCAGTTGTAAATTTTCAGACGAACGAAGATTGCAGGTGTTGGAGCAGTGTAAAAATTCAAATCGTTCCTTCAAGTAAGAGGGAGTGTACGGGTTAAATAATATATTAAATAGGAGGGAAAGGATGTGAGTATTCCGGCGAAGACGAATAGGAAGCCACTTCAGCTTAACACGAAATTCGGAAATGTGGTCAAATTTGCGTAGTCCGAAAATAAACCTGATGCACACATTTTGTAGACGCTCAAGTTGGTTAAGCTGGTCCTCGGTGATATCGAGGTAGCTGGCGTCAGCATAATCAAGAACAGGAAGAAGGAGAGATTGTGCAAGCGCAATTTTTGTAGCGGTAGGTAGAAAGTTACGAAGTCTCCTAAGTGAACCCGCAGACGCAAAAAGCTTCCGCCTTACGGATTCTAGCTGAGGACCCCAAGACAAAGCACTGTCGATGTAAACACCTAGATTCTTCACATGTTGACTAAATGGCACAACCACATTATTAAGTTCTACTCTGGGAAGGGTAGTCCAATCAATTTTTGCCAACATACGAGAACTCCCTACTAGGATGACCTGGGTTTTTGCTGGATTTACGTCGAGGCCGTAGGCTTTGCTCCAGTCACGAATGCGAACAAGATCGCTATTCGTGCGGTTGATTGCATCGGCCAGATCTTCAAGGGAAGATTGTGTATAAATTTGGAGATCGTCTGCATAGAGGTGATAGGAAGAAGTGAGTTGATGTGAAATTGAATTTATGAAAAGTGCAAACAGAAGAGGAGATAAGACGCCACCTTGCGGGACACCGGCTGATGTGTCACACCAAGATGAATAGGATTCATCAATACGAATTCGCTGCCGGCGCCCGTGCAGATAACTGCGAAACCAGTCAATCACCGATGGAGATATGTTAATCGAGCGTAGTAAGGCAAGGAGGATGTCGAAATCAACAGTGTTGAAGGCATTGCTGAAATCTAACAAGGTAAGGATAGTGATTTGTCTGTTTTCCATACCCAATCTTATGTCATCAGTGATTTTAACTAGAGCAGTAACAGTACTATGACCGGGACGGAAACCAGACTGGAAAGGATTGAGAAATTCATTGTTGGTAAGGAAAGAACTGAGCTGATTATAGATGAGACGTTCAAGAACCTTGGAAAGGAAGGGAAGGATGGAAATGGGACGATAGTCGGTGAAGGAAGAGGGCTTAGATTTTTTAGGAAGAGGAATTATGTGCGCTTCCTTCCAAGCCGAGGGTACGGCGCCAGAGGTTGCTGAGAAATTGAGTAGGTGACAAACAACAGGGAGTATTTCATCAATTATAGGAATAAGCATATTCCGACCGATGTTGTCACCTCCCATTGCATTTGATGAAATAGACAGTATGCTCTTCTTAACATCACATGCGGTGAATTGACTAAAGACGAAAGGGGAATAATTATAATTTGGGATAGAAGAAAGATAGGATAAAGTGTGGTTTTTGACATCCAAGTCCATATCAGATGACGACGAAAAGTGACGGTTAAGAGAGTTAATGTCGAGGTCTTTAATAACATCGTCATGACGTGACTTGCCAACTCCTAGAGTTCTTAAAAATTTCCAGACTTTTGGTGGATCTACATTAGAAACAGAGGCATGGATGTGGCGGCGTTGTGCATCCCTACACACTCTATTGCAGCGATTCCGAGCCAGCAAATATTTTTCCTTGTTAATATCCGTTCCGTGTTGCTTATATTTAGCTTTACGGACACATTTGATGTGCATTAAAGATTTGATGTCATCTGTAAGCCACGGGGCAGGCAGATGCTTTATTTTTATTGCGCGGATCGGAGCATGAGTATCAAACAGCGTAGTCAGCGATTGATTAAAGATACTGATCTTCTCATCAATAGTATTGGCTACCGTTACTGGTAACCAGTCTATCTTCTGAGCATCAGACCTTAAACTATCTACCTCCATACCAGCAAAATTGCGCTGCAGAAGAATTTTGGGTTTCTGTTTCGGCGGACGAATTTTATAAGAGAGAAATATAAGGTCATGGTATGAGAAAGCATCCGCCGAACATTGACCGTGCTTAGCAACATGCTGCAGGGACGAAACTAAAATTAAATCAAGAAGTGATGGAATGCAGTTAGGAAAACAATGTGTGGGACCAAGAGGAAGAATGTGCATGTTGCTAGACCTTATAATGGATTCGAAAGCGGAAGTACGAGAGTCTTGTTTCGCAAGGCATGTATTGAAGTCACCCATTATTATGGTATGACTGTAGGAGGGTATGAGGTCTTCCAAGAGGTTTTCAAAAGATAAGAAATAATTTACATGTAAGGAAGGGCTATAATAGACTCCGAGAAGAATTTTAGTGTGAAAAAGGATTATCTCAATGAAGAGATGTTCACCCGCGTTTGATGGAGGCGGCTGTGGTGACGTGCTTACGATTGAAAAAGGAATATGAGAGCGTAAGTATATAGCTACTCCGCCACAACCACTACCAGTCCGATCATTACGGATGAGGGTAAATCCGGGAAGAGAATATAAAGTGGAAGGAAGACAGGGTTTGAGAAAAGATTCGGAGATTAATATAGCATGAAGATTTTTATGATTAAATGACGCTAGCATATCAGGAAAGTGAGCCGGAATACTCTGGGCATTTATATGGACAGCATTAAAATTTTTGGATACGTCTGAAAAATTACAGGAAAGCGTATCTGAGAGACAAGGGATACTAGTGAAACTATCATTACTCGAGTCGTGTGATGAAATTGATAAAAACTCGTCATTATCAGTATCGCTCTGAGACATTAATAAATTATAATAATATACCTACAAAAAAATAAATATTAAATATAAACCTAACTATGTATCGTAAAAACAATAAAAAAAAAATTACTAGCTAAATATAAACCTACAAAAATAATAACAATAACCTGTACTCCACCTGCCGGCTGTATTACTGGGTGGTCATTACAATTTAAAAAATAATAATAATAACTACAAACCGTACAGCAAGTACTACTTACACAAATTAAATTACAACAAAAACATAAAACTAAGGAAACGCAAAACTAAACCGCTATTTGTACAAAAAACTGGAACTTGTCTACAAGCAAAGTAAGAAATAAAAAAATAAAAATAAAATATATGACACTGACAGACATGATAACGAAACGTCACATCAGTTCCAGTTGACAAATCTAAGCGAAAAAAAAAAAAATAAGAAGAAGGAAAAAAAAAATCAATCAACCGAACTGTCAAATGCCACTAAAACGTAAACAAATAATTTTCAGTTTTACAATAATTAGTTTGCGGGTAAAAATTGAAATCACTCTCACAGAACAAGTAAAACGAGATGATACTACTTCCTTGTCGCTCCTCTGGTGGCCAATCTGGCTGAAGGCTGCCTCAACTCCTTCGACGGACCGGGGGCCGGCGCTGTTGGCTCCGGTGCGGCTGTCTTTTGGGTGTTTTGCGGCATCAACTTATTGAGCTCACCGAGACTACAGACACGATGGCGTGCACCGTCCGGTCCGATGATATGAATGTGACCATCCTTAGTCCAACAGTTTCTTACACCAAAGGTCTCCCTCGCCGCCATGAAGGCAAGATGTCTCGGCCTCGTCAGGAATTCGGAGATAGTGATGTTGCTACCTTTTAGATTGGTTTTGGCGAACCATACTTTATCCCGCATGCTGACATCACGTAGCTTTACCAAGATAGGCCTCGGCCTGTCGCTAGTTGTGAGGCGTCCCATCCGATGACACCGGCTAATGTGCGCAGCCGTAAAATCTGGAAGTTTTAGCTTCTGACTCACAGTACTCACAACCACCGCTCCTGTGTCTTCTTTGCTGGATTCTGAGACACCATGCAGTAGAATAATTTTTCGGCGACTTCGCATTTCCTGTTGGTCGGCGCCACGGGCGAGTAACTCAACCTGCTGTTGGAGAGACTTCAGGACGGCCAATGTGAAAGACTTGAATGCTGCATAGTCTGCAGCAATGGTCTCCACTGTTGTGGGTGAGGCGGACTGCTGCAAGGCTCCCTCAAACTGAGCCATTCTATCGTGGAGTGACTGTATAACATCATTTAAGGGCTGTTGGTTGTCCATGTTGAGTGCAGTGTTGTTGATAAGGAAATATATGTTGTAATTGTGCTTGTTTATGGAGATCTTATTATGGCAGGTGAAGCATACAGGTAATTGTACAGTTTAATACATTAAATATTTATATTAGAGTTATTGTTTATTTTTAATGCTGAAATTTTATTAGGAGCACTTTCACAAGTTGTTATATCACCTACCCACCAATCACCTACCCACCATTGGGGAAAAAAAGACCATTATGGGGTATCGCGGTCTCAACAGTGCTTCTTTGTAGGAAGCGCCAAGAGAACCGACTCCCAGATTGGTGGTCATGGGGATAGGTGTGAGTGGTGGAAGTTGCCTCGATAAGCCCGGCTCCGAAACTGGGTCCTGGCCATTGACTGGGGACACCAAATCTCGTCTTAAGGTCTCTACCGCCAGCCTAATGGGACCCGTTGTTTCCACTGCAGTGTCTTTCAGATCAGAGAGGCCGCGCTTAATGTCATCCAACCTAGAGCATAGCGCTGCCGAAGCCTCCCCAGCGGCAGAGGACCGTCTTAGTTCCACAACCTCCATGGACATGACTTGGACCGCTGTCTTTGTATCTGCACACATTTCATAGATCTGGCCAAGTTCCTGGCCCCCAGTTGGTTTCGCCATTGCCTGCTTCACCGCCAGACAAATCTCGTCCCTGTCTATTATAGGTAAAAGAAGACTGGACTGGGCTTCGCGGGATTCTGTCACTGGAACCGTGCTGGCCTTCTCCATGAGACTGTCAGCAGTCCTGCGCAGTGAGTCCAGCTGGGCTGATACACTACTCACGGATGTCGATAGCTTAGCAATTTCTGAACTCACTGTAAGCCACCTCGGGGTTTCATCTTGTGAACTTTCCAAAACACCGGAAGGTTGGCGCTGGACACTAGTTTCGAGTTGTTTAATGGCCTTCTCTATCTCTCGTATTTCTCTGAAGGGTCTTTCAGTTTCGAAGCCAAGCCAGAGACGGATCGCCTTGGCCTCCTCCAGGGTACCACTTATGTCAGTGCGGGCCTGGCCGAGCTCCGAAAAAGAATGCTCCCACATCCTCTTGAGCTCCTTCGAGTGAGCTCTTTCTACACGAACAAGTTCTACCGCGTGCCGTGTACGTTCCTTTTCGAGGTTATTCATATGCCTTGCTCTGGACTCCGACAATGACAGAATGGTCTCGTACAGGAAGTGCATGGTGTCTATGGCTATCACCTTGCAGTCACGTCTCATATTTCCAGCTGCCTCCAGGGCCGCCTTGCCTTTCTGTAGGTGGTCGTTAGCCAGTTTACTAGCCAAGTCGGTCTGCACGTGCGTGTTACGTTTTGGTGTGGTGTACAGGACACTCACACGCCTGTTAGCGTCCTCCAAAATGGACGAGACGATTGATGTCTCCGGGTCGTCTGTGACGCTGTTGGGAGTAACTGGGCGTGGAATGTCTACTTCTTCAAGCATTTTATCCACCAACTCCAAAGTTTCAAGCTGCTCTACATTTAAGACCGACGAGACCGACGAGGCCGAGGACGCAATATCGGACTTCTGTAACCTGGCTGCGGTTGCGTCTTCCGCGGAGGACACATCCGAAAGAGAACCTGGAGAACCTGGTTTCCGAGTCATCATCTTTGACAGGACCTTTTCCCTAAGAGACTTTACGGGCTTGGCTATAGCTGAAGAAGCGGTCGCCGTTGATTTTTTTCCTTTCGTCGTCTTTGCGGTTGATGGCTTGGTGGACATTGCGTTGGATGTAAACCCAACACCTGCTCGATATAGGTTACGCCCACAAGGACAAACCAAAGCTCAGCCGTCAGTCAAAGGCGAGCTCCACCCGGAGTTAGTCAAACAGATCCCGCAGAAGCACGCTCCAAACCCTTCGGTACCAGATCAGGAGACCGCGTATCTCTACGACGAGCTCTTGACTTAAATAGAAGGCACTCAACCTGTTATTCCTTAACTCAATAAGAATTGGTAGAGAAAACTCTACCAAGAGTCTGAGGAGTAAGTCTAGAATAACCTTCTATAGAGCCCGGTGAGGTCAGCAAAGAAAACCCCGTGATTCTGGGACGTATGGTTCGATCACAATGCGAGTTTAAAGATTTTCAAAATGGCGGCCAAGATGGCCGACCATAAATTCAAAATTCTCTAACTTTAGAACCCCTGATCTCAGAAACACGGGGCTTTCGCCGTGAGTAGGTGCGTCAGACTGTGCCTCCGATTCTGCAATAAAAATGACTGGTAGAGTCCACCTAGAGTCGGGAGAGCAAAGCACGGGATATTAATCTACAGGTCCCCAAAATACTGCCAAAGAAAATCCCGTGTCTCTACGACCACCCGTTCGCCAAATAAATGAGTTTGTAAAATTCAAGATGGCGGACAAAATGGCCGCCAAGACCAGGTTTTGGGCTATCTCGAGAACCAGACGTCGTAGAGTCCTAGTGTTTGGGCTTAAAATATTCGTCTCTGAAACAGGTGTTCAATTTTGAAGTGACAAACAGTAATTTCAGGACCTTTCAGCAGCAATTCCTGAAAAACATGTATTATTCCATATCTCTTGATCCGATAAAGCAATTTCAAAAATTCAAACGGATTTTAAATAAGTAAAATAATTTAGTTAAATCTGCTTCCAAAATTGTTTCGTCCGCCGCCGCTAGAGGGTACCACGTGCCACGTGCTTTTCAGAGATAATTTAATATCTCTGAAACCGCTTACTCAAAAAATCCAAAATTTTGCAAAAATATTGTTTACTTAAATGTCTAACTGTACTGTAAAATAAAAGGTATGTTGTCGCTGAAGAATTAAAATAAATTGTATTTAAAATTTTGAAAAATTGGGTAAATTAGAAGAAATGGTATAAATGCTCCAAAAAATTAAAAAATTAAAAAATTCAAAGTGCCTTCGTTATTAGCTTATTATGGGGCATAGAAATACAAAAATAGATTTTCAAATTTGGCAAGCGCCAATGAGCTCGTGGCCACGTGGTTTTCAGAAAAATGTCTATAACTTCTTCAGTTGATGCCGGAAAAATCTGATGAAAAGTGCTCTCGGTAGGTCTTTATAAGGCTATCAAAGTGGTGAAAAGAAAATTGGGTGTTATCGCTGAAAATCTTGCAGCGTTTGCGATAATATGCAAAAAATTTACCTTTTTTGAGGTTAGAATGTGTTTATCACCCCGGAATTTTTTTCCTGGTACGGGTATGAAAACAAATTCCAAAAGGTAGAACACCACAAAGCACACACTTTGACACAAAAACCACTAAAATCGGAGCACTTTTACTAATTTTTAAGATTTTTTGGCACGGGAGCGGCTTGTTAGAGCTGCCAATTCGGTGGCGGGCGGGCGCGGACTGGGGTTAGGTTAGGTTAGGTTAGGTTAGGTTAGGTTAGGTTAGGTTAGGTTAGGTTAGGTTAGGTTAGGTTAGGTTAGGTTAGGTTAGGTTAGGTTAGGTTAGGTTAGGTTAGGTTAGGTTAGGTTAGGTTATGTTAGGTTAGGTTAGGTTAGGTTAGGTTAGGTTAGGTTAGGTTAGGTTAGGTTAGGTTAGGTTAGGTTAGGTTAGGTTAGGTTAGGTTAGGTTAGGTTAGGTTAGGTTAGGTTAGGTTAGGTTAGGTTAGGTTAGGTTAGGTTAGGTTAGGTTAGGTTAGGTTAGGTTAGGTTAGGTTAGGTTAGGTTAGGTTAGGTTAGGTTAGGTTAGGTTAGGTTAGGTTAGGTTAGGTTAGGTTAGGTTAGGTTAGGTTAGGTTAGGTTAGGTTAGGTTAGGTTAGGTTAGGTTAGGTTAGGTTAGGTTAGGTTAGGTTAGGTTAGGTTAGGTTAGGTTAGGTTAGGTTAGGTTAGGTTTTTTTTTTTTTTTTTTTTTTTTTTTTTTTTTTTTTTTTTTTTTTTTATGGCGCCTACCAGTGCCTTTTTATGGGCCGTCGGCTAACCTGCCTATTTGTCCTCTGAATGAGACAGAGACTTTGGTTACAGGATAATAAAGGTTTTGCACTTGTTTCTAATTTCTTTTCTTTTTTATAATGATAATAATATTATGTTATCTATCTAATTCTTACTGTCTAATTTTTACATGTTTATATATCTTATTTTTAGTTGTAAATATTTATATATATATGATGTTATTCTATATCTAGTTTTAAGATACAGTTTTTAGTTTATCTGTATATTGCTGTTTTTACAATATTTCCTTATACATAATCTTCTTATATGACTAATCATTATATTATCTAATATATTGTTGTCATATGTTAATTGCTATTTGTTTTTATTTATGACCTTATTTGCTATTTTAATACAGTATTCCAAAAACTTATCTCTAATATACTTATTTGTAACAATACTTTTTACATTTTCTTCATTAATTTGACAGTCTATTTCCATTTCTACCTCGTATCTCGCTTTACCAAACACTGGACAGTCAAAAAGTAAGTGGGGTACCGTTTCTTGAATTTGGGGGTCACAGGTGCATGATGGGTTCTCCGCACACCTGAATCTGTGCAAGTATGCAGCGAACCCACCATGTCCTGTCATAATTTGCGTTAGTATGGAGTTAATGGGAATTTCCCTTACGATCCTGTAGGCTTTTATTGCGTCTGGATAGAACAATTTTGTACCTGACGCCGTTTGTCCCTCTTGGTACCTCCGGTTCCATCTCTGAAGAGACTCCTGACGGATATGTTTCTTCAGAAACGAAGCCGGACAGTATTCGAGGTCAGGCTTCTTCTTCAGTTTCAGTGCCGCGTCTTTAGCCAGTTCGTCCGCTCGTTCGTTCCCGTCGTGTCCGGTGTGTGCTTTGATCCAGAATAAAGATATATTTTTATTCTGGTTCATGCTGTCCTTTATGTTTGATCGGGCTTCAGTTGCGAGCGGGTGGCTTGATCTGCTATTTATTACTGTTTGTAATGCCGACTTACTGTCGCTGAATATGCCGAAGCTATCTTCGGGCCTTTTTCGTACTTCCCTCGTTGCTTCGCATATCGCCAGGAGTTCCGCCTGATAGACCGTGCAGTGAGATGACAGTTTCAGCTTTCTGGTTTTGATCTCGGCTGCCCTATTCCATATGGATAGTGCAGCTCCGACCTTGCCTTCAATCTTACTCCCGTCTGTATAAATTCTCACTGCCTGGTCACTGTACCTATCAACTTCTTCCCGGTCTATCAGGCTTATGAACTCAAGGTCGAAATGCTCGGCTGGATGGGGTGTTTGTTCGTATGGAACCATCTCCTCGACTGGGATTCGGTCGCCTAATTCTAGCAGGGGTTCCCCCCGCCTGGCTCTGTACAGGGCGGCTGCCTCTTGTACTCTCAGGTCAAGCGGGAGTATTCCGGCCAGAAGTAGGGCCGAGTGTAGGGAGACAGTACGGTAGGCCTTCGTAAGCTTTTGAGCAAAACCTCGTTGTACGGCGTTCAGGTACTTTTGTATGCACAGTTTGTTTGCTGACGGGGCCCATGCGCTTGCTGCGTATGTTATGATGGGTTCTACTGCTGCCGTGTATATAGTGCGGATAACTTCGGGATGTAGTCCCCAACTTGTTTTTGCAGCTCTAGACAGTTGCTTGTAGACATTTAGGGCCTTTCTACAGACCTCAGCGCAGTGACTGTTAAAAGTCAATTTGTGATCTATAGTCAGACCCAGGATCTTAATGCTCTGCGACATGGTGATATCTGTCCTGCCCATGTTCAGCATTGGTGTGTCAAATTTCAGCTTCCTAGTGATTGTCATTGCTTTTGTTTTATGTGCCGCAAATTTCAGCTTGTTTTTGACACCCCAATTCTGAACGTAGGCGAGTGCCGCATTCGCCTGCCGCTGGACTTCTAGTCCAGAGTCTCCGCTGAAAACCATGACCACATCGTCTGCAAAAGCCTGCGCATAGTCATTTCTATCATCTAGTCCTTTAAGAAGAGGGTCAATCAAAAGGTTCCACAAGATTGGTCCTCCTATGGAGCCCTGCACGCACCCTTTTTCTGTCTTTTTCGAGTACTCCTGTCCGGCATATCTCACATGTACTTTCCTGTTGCTGAGATAGCTGTAAAGGATTGCTCTAATATTTTCCGGACATTTTTCCTCTAAAAGGCGAGATTTTATCGCTGGCCACCATGCGTTGTCGAAGGCTCCCTCTATGTCCAGTGAGATGACTGTGACGATTTTCTTGTTTTCCACATTGGATCTTATATGTTTCATCAAGGCATAGAGGGAGTCCTCAGTGCTTTTTTGGGGCATAAAACCGTACTGGTGCTTGCTGAGCTTTGGTATTAAGTGCCATTTTAATCGACCAATCACCATCTTCTCTAGGACCTTCGACAATACTGGGAGCAATCCAATTGGCCTATAGGATTTGGGACATTGGTAGTTATCTTTTCCTGGTTTTTGTAGTACCACTATAGTAGCCTCTTTCCATAACTCAGGAAAGTAACCTAGTTCCAGGCATTTATTTGCAATTGCAAGGAAGATTTCAAAGTCCATTTTTATTGCGTTACTACAAATGTCAGCCGTAAGGCCATCTGCACCGGGCGCCTTTTTTGGGTTAAAACTATCCATCGCGAATTTTAGCTCGTTTAGTGTAAACGGTGGGTCATGAGTTATATCATGAACGCTCTCGTTTGATTCTTCTGCTAATCTTCTTGTTCGTCGATGGTCTTCATTATCGTTTTCCTCCGCGTCTTCCGGGTAGAAGGTTTGAGCAAGTAGTTTGGCTGATTCTTCTGGTTTTAGCAATCTTTTACCATGCAAGAGGGGGAGATCTTCCTGCCTTTTTGTTGTTCTGCCTATTATTCTATAAATTCCTTCCCACATTCCCTCCCGATCCTGCCTTCCACAGAAGCTCTTCCAGCTTTCCGTCTGGGCCTTTTTCGCTAGTGTCTCATATTGTTCTTTTGATTTCAGGTACTCGTCAATAACTTTTTTCTTCCGGACTGGCGCTGCGCATCGGATCCTCCTTCTCCTGGTATTGACTTCACGTCGCAACTTCTCCAATTCTTTGGACCACCATGGTAAGGTAAGTTTACTTTTTGTTTTTATTTTTGGTATACATTGATTACTTGTTTCTGTTATATTTTTTGTGTAGGTTTTGATCTTCTGCTCTAGGTCTGTTTTTTCGGTTATGATTTCTATTGTTTGTTTGTTGGTATTCGTTTCCAGGTTTAATTGGGCCAGTTTCTCATGAAACTGGCTCCAATTTGCTTTTTTTGTGTTGTATACTCTAGTTGTCCTTTTTGTGTTAATGCCTTTGGCTCTTATTAATCTTACCTTGAATGTGATTGCATTATGGTCCGAACTGATCATTCCAACGTGTACTTTCCAGTCTTCCACCAGGTCTAGGATCTCCGCTGCGCATGCTGTAATGTCTACAAAGCTTGAATAACTTTTTCCGCCTCTTATTGTGTCGAAAGTCGGAGTTTCTCCATCGTTGAGTACCTGGCATTCCATCTCTTCCAGAGTTCCTGCGAAATCAAGGCCCTTCTGGTCGACCGTTAGGCTTCCCCACCAACTGTTCTTGGCGTTTGCATCGCCCCCCAGAATCATCTTGGTTTGTCCCATCCGTTGTTTTATCCTCCGGAGATGTTGAAGGTACTGGTCTATGTCGGCTCTATCGGGTTCGAAATAAAGGGAGATCACTGCCAGTTCCCATGCCGTGGTTTTGATTTTAATAACTGCGATGTTACCAGTTGTAAGATCTGGGTACTGCGTTATATCCAGGTCATGATCGTAGACTGCAATTGCTGCCTTTACGACACCTTTCTTCTGATCCATGGCCTGGAATATTCTGGCCCCTTGATAGTTTTTCATTCTTCCTATAGAGCCGACATAGGGTTCCTGCAGCAGTGCCATGGCCATATTCCTCTTGCCTGCTTCAAGCATTATCTCTTGCGTTGCCAATTCTTTACGCTGTAGGTTGGCTTGTGCAATTAAATAGGCCCCAACACTGCTCCCGGAGGGTTGGTTACTTGTGTCCACAGCGGCGCCTTTAGCAGTAGGCTATCGAGGCTCTCGCTAGGGAGTCCCATTTCCTGCGTATGACGCATTCTGTACTAAAGGCATTGTGGTCTACTTTTTCGTACTTGGCGTGTGTGCAATTACAACAGGTTGGCGTTGTCCCTGTTAGCCAATCCTCGCATTTTTCTCGCATATGGGGCCCCCCGCAGTGGCTACACTTTTCAGTGGTATCCGTGCAGTAACGTCTGCCATGCCCGTATCTGAGGCAGAGAGAGCATTGTACCAAGGGTGACTGATCAGCCACCCTTACGCGCTGGATGTCTATTTGTACCGTTTCCGCCTCGGTAAGCCTCATCCAGATTTTGGGGGATACCCTCATGATGACGTGGTTCATGTGTTGGTTTCTTGCTTTCTTTGTATATAGAACTTCTATCTTTTCTTCGCTTTCGTTAAGGTCTTTCATTATCTTTTTATTTTGATTCCATAGTGCTGTTACGAGGTCTTGGTTATTGGTGTGATGTAATACATTTTTGAAGATGATCAGTGGGTTTTTGTTTTTTATTTCTTGCACGTCCAGGTGGTTTTCTGCTCTTTTTAGTCTCTCTTTAATTTGGTTCCTTTCTTCTACTGTCTTGCATCCGAGTATTATTTTCCTATCTTTTGCTTTTCTTATTTTTTCGACTGCAATACCTCCTTCTTTCGCGTTTACTACTTCCCTTATTTTGTGAAGAAGTTCTTCTCCTGTTTTTGTTTCGTCTTTTGATGATATCACTACTGAGTGTAAGGTGGTCAGCTGTTGTCTTTTTGGTTGGGTTGCAGTTATGCTCGCATAGGTGGTCTTTTGCAGTGCTTCTTGCGTTCTTCCCAATTCGTTTTGTAATGTTTCCATTTTTTCGTGAGTTGCCTTCATTATCTCGTAGTGTTTTTCTAGAGTTTTTTGTAATTCATGAGTCTCTTTCGGTTTTTCTTCGTCTCTTTTCTTCCCCAAGTTTGTAATTGGTGTTTGTTCGTCCCGGTTTCCCTTTTCTTCCAGATCTCTTAGGCTGTTTTGCGCCTCCGACTCCTTGAACAGGTTGTATAGTCGCTGAACATATTTTGGGACTCCGCTTTTTATGTCTCCTCTTATGTTCTTAGCTTGTTCGAAGAGATTTGTTGCTTGTGTGTAGCAATATTTTGCTTCGGAGCTTCTATCTTTAAAGGTTTTTTCCACTTCAGGGCTTTCTACTGTCATCATCATTGGTGTTTTTGTTACCGCCTTAGTACCTCTAGATATGATCCGTTTCCCTTTTTGGACCTTGAATGTACGTAGGCCCTGTGGTGTAGTTGTATTTATTTGTATTGGAGTCTTCCTTCCTGAGCCAGGACACTCCTGTTCCATTGGCTTCTGCAATTTTGGTGTCTCTGTAGCTTTGTCGGTTGAGGGTAGTGCCATCATCATGTCCTTTGGAGATCCTTTTGCTTGAGCTGATTTTGGGACTGGAGTGTGCTGGGTCATATTTTCGCTCTTTTGTTCTGGAATGGGTAGACTGTCTAGATTTTCTGGACTTTTTGTTAGTTCCATCGTTCTTTCTTTTGAAGGGCCAGCCTTCGTCGTCGCGTCTGGGGTTTTTTGGGCGTTCTTGGGTGGGGAGCGTACTATCATTTTTGCGGAGGTTAGCCGATGTTTTGTTTAGGATAAGGTTTGTATAAGTTTTATAAAATTTCCTTATATGTGTTTTATTTTTCTGTTTCAGGTTCGTCGTGATCCAGGTGGCGAGGGTGGCGTGTCAACGATTAGAGTCTTCCTGGTAGGTTATTTTATTTTTATATTTTTATTTAGTGTGTTCTGAGGACTCTACCATACTATACTCTTACTCTACCATCGATTTCGTAATTATTTTCGTGATTGATATTATAAGTACATAAGTGATTTGTATAAGTTTTAAAAATTTTGTTGCATGTACCTATGATATTATCTTTATTTGTATATATTATAAAATGTTAATGTCACGTAGTATTATAATGTATTCACAAGTAGGAACTGGGCTTGGGTCGATATTTTCTCTATAAAAGTAGAGATAAAAATTTTTGACTCTACCTAGAGTCCAGTTCTAGATTCCCACTTTGAGCCCCTAAGGTGCTCAGGTCAACAGTGAAAACCGCGTTCCGATCGGGTGAATGGCTTAGGAGATACGAGGTTTTGAATTTTTTCAAAATGGCGTCACAAAATGGCCGCCGTATTTTGAAACTACTGTAGTTCAGCCGCCCTTTGTCGTATCAATCTGGGGTTTTCTCAGAGGGGCTTTGCTGAAGGTTGACGACACTTTCGCAAGCTCTGTTTGTGTCGGTAGAGTTGAACTCTACATAGAGTCTAGATCTTTAGGGAAAACTTACATTGGACAATCTGAAAGATTGGCTGTTGCCAAGGTCAGCCGAGAAAATCCCGTCCTCGTACGATAATTTGGCTAAGAGTTATACACGTTTAAAAATGTTAAAAACTTTAAAAAATGGCCGCCAATATGGCCGACTTTTGTCTTTCGGTCTCTAACTCCGTCAATTTTTGATCGATTGTTCCCGTGTTTGGGCTTCTCGTCTGCGCCTCGGCAATTCCCGTGTGATGACGGGGTCCTTTATATTTAATTTAATACACTAAATGAATAAATGCTAAAAAACACAAATTTAATACATAAAATGTCCTACAGACTCCAATTTTCATCCAATTTTTCTGGGAAAAACGGTATAATGTCTTAAATTTAATTTCTAATCTATTGTAATACTAAAATTTAAATTTAGGGTCCAAAAAATTTCGTCATGTGTGACCTTGAATTTCAAAAAATCATAAGTCGGAGAATTTTCAGCGCGCGCTTTTGAATTTTTGCAGGTAGTTAAAGGGCCTAAAGTAGCGTCTAAAAATGATTTTTAATGTATATGTGATCGCTTACTTTTCCGACTTATGTTCATTTGAAATTTGCAAAAATTTGTAAATGCAATATCTTCTTCAAAAATTGACTTATCTCCAGTCTTGAAGTGCCTCCGGTGTCCTTGTGCTGGCACCCACGTGGTTCCGTTCGAAGATCAATGCTGAGACCTCTGGATCTCCCACCTCGTGGCCACGTGGTAGTTGTTTTTTTGCTGTTTACTCAGGCTGTGTAGTTCGGAGATCAGTCCGAAGTGTGGTTCGGAGTAGGCCCTCAGAAGGCCTTCCCAGGGGATAAATAAAAAGTATATGTCGTCGCTGTAGATTCCGCATAAATCGTGTTTGAAATTTCAAAAATCACAAAAAATCACTTTTTTGATTGTCACTTCACCAAAAATGCACTTAGAACGACACGGTTTGAACAACCGTGTGCGCCTTCACTTTCCGCGTGTTTTGACGTATTGCAATTGGAAATCGCATGCAAAATACTGTTAAAAACGATTTTTTCCTTGCGGAGCGGTGCGGTTTCGTGGCTCTTTCGGCTGCGGATCGAGCGCGACTGGTTAGGTTAGGTTAGGTTAGGTTAGGTTAGGTTAGGTTAGGTTAGGTTAGGTTAGGTTAGGTTAGGTTAGGTTAGGTTAGGTTAGGTTAGGTTAGGTTAGGTTAGGTTAGGTTAGGTTAGGTTAGGTTAGGTTAGGTTAGGTTAGGTTAGGTTAGGTTAGGTTAGGTTAGGTTAGGTTAGGTTAGGTTAGGTTAGGTTAGGTTAGGTTAGGTTAGGTTAGGTTAGGTTAGGTTAGGTTAGGTTAGGTTAGGTTAGGTTAGGTTAGGTTAGGTTAGGTTAGGTTAGGTTAGGTTAGGTTAGGTTAGGTTAGGTTAGGTTAGGTTAGGTTAGGTTAGGTTAGGTTAGGTTAGGTTAGGTTAGGTTAGGTTAGGTTAGGTTAGGTTAGGTTAGGTTAGGTTAGGTTAGGTTAGGTTAGGTTAGGTTAGGTTAGGTTAGGTTAGGTTAGGTTAGGTTAGGTTAGGTTAGGTTAGGTTAGGTTAGGTTAGGTTAGGTTAGGTTAGGTTAGGTTAGGTTAGGTTAGGTTAGGTTAGGTTAGGTTAGGTTAGGTTAGGTTAGGTTAGGTTAGGTTAGGTTAGGTTAGGTTAGGTTAGGTTAGGTTAGGTTAGGTTAGGTTAGGTTAGGTTAGGTTAGGTTAGGTTAGGTTAGGTTAGGTTAGGTTAGGTTAGGTTAGGTTAGGTTAGGTTAGGTTAGGTTAGGTTAGGTTAGGTTAGGTTAGGTTTTTTTTTTTTTTTTTTTTTTTTTTTTTTTTTTTTTTTTTTTTGTTTATTTGAGTACCGAGACTTTATTTCGTCTACTCACAGGTAAGACACTTTATCAAATCTTAATATTAAATTAGAGGCTAGTACAGCGGTCATGTCCTTACGTCTAAGTTATTTACAATCATAATGTGTATGAATGAATCAATATTGATTATGAAAAAAAATATTTTCTTAACCTTTTCGAAATAGGATCGTGATATGGGAGTTCTAAAGTTTTCTTAATACTTACCCTTTATATACATTTTTCTTTTAATACCCTTAATACACTAATAATAATAGTAGTACAATGATTATTCAATTTTACAATATGTTAAGTTTTTAACTGATATAACGTATATGTATAATCATTTCTAATTCTCACATACGCCACCCATGCACACACATGTCCCACACATGTACGCATATGTGACACATATGTGGCACATATGCACACACATTCGACACATATGCTGCACACTTTAACCCATATATACGCACATACAATATGATAAATTTAATCAACAACCCCTTTTTGATTTATGTTCTCCTGGTAGTTGGAGTCTTCAATTATGACAAAATATTTAATATAAATTTTGATTTTAAATCTAACTAGCCTTTGTACAGTCTTAAAATATATCTATCTATACACGGACAATCATTATGCATACTTTTATACATAATAATGTATCTAAATTATACTATATTATATTAAGTTATACCTATATTTATGTTAATTATTACCTATAATTAATTTGATATGAATTATTTTCTTTCTTTTCATTTTCTTTTTCTTTTTCTTTTTCTTTCTTTTTTCTTTTATTTTCAAACAATTTTGAAAAATTTCAAATTACTTTCCAATATAAATTAAAATTAAATGTTGCCCTTATACAATATTAGATAATCATTATTTATATGTACTAAACTAAAATTATTTATATATATATATATGTGTCGACCTATAAGTTGTCTTCTTCTTCTTCTTACTTTAAAGAAGAGGAAGAAGATCTCACTTTCCTCTACTTATTTTCTTAGTATTCAGTTTATTTACAGTCTTTTTATTTATCGGTCGACATATGTCTGCTGAGCTTATTAAAAATCGAGATAACTCTACCAGCAGTAATGTCTTGATATTATATTTTATTGGCAATACTGTGTTTGGCTTAGATATTCTATAGCAATATATTTATTCTATAAATGATCAACGGTATTATGAGATGTTTGTTTTCATACATATATATATATATAATATATATATGTACGCCTTCCAGTGTTTATTTATAATGTACGCGTGCGACACACATGCACACACATGTACACATATGCACACGCACGCACACACATGTAACACATATGTACACACATGTCCACACATGCACACACATGCACACACATGTAACACACATGTGACACACATGTACACACATGTGACTCATATGTGACACATGTGTACACACATGCACACACATGCACACACATGTGACACATATGCACACACATGTGACACATATGTACACACATGTGACACATATGTACACACATGTGACACATATGTACACACATGTGACACATATGTGACACACGTGTACACATATGTGACACATGTGTACACATACGCGACACACATGCACACATATGTATGTGACACACATGTCACGCGGTTTGTGATATAGTAGTTGATATTTAATTAATTATTATAAGTGCTTACTATTATGATGAGGTTCACGTGTATGCCACGGCGGTCCTGGCCAGGGCGTCTCGGCGTTTTCGCACCGGGCACTCCAGGTTGAAGGCGCCATGGTCGTGTTTCTCCAGTTTCGCCAGCCTGCAGTTGCGGCATGACGGATGGTCTCCAACAGTCCATGCTGGGCAGTCGTTTTTAAGGTGTTTGCCACCACAGTGGCTGCAGAGGTCCGCCGCCTCAATGCAGAATTTACGCCCATGGCCGAAGCCAAGGCATCTCGTACACTGAAGCAGCGGACTCTGATCCACCACGTGTCGCTTTTGGAGTCCGATGTATAAGCTGCCGTTTTTTGTCAGCCGTTGCCACAGTGCTGGCGAAACCTGGAGAACCACGTGGACTTCAAGTGGGTTGCGTGTCTTCCTCCTGTATTTAATTTTAACGCGGTAGTCCCCGTCACTAACATCGCCCACCACGTCAGGGTTTTGCACTTTGAGTGACTGCAGGATATTGTCGTCGGTGTTAGACGATGAGACATTTTTTATCATAACTAACGGATCCTTCGGAGCGAGCTTGGTGTAAGTGAGCCCCTTGTGAAGGTCCAGCCGTGAAAGCACCTCTTCCCTCTTTCCGTCAGATCCGCAGTTAATGATAACTTTTTGATCCCGGGCTTTCCTTATGGAATCAACTTGTATGCCCGTCTCTCTTGGTGCTAGTATACCCTGCAGCTCCTCAATAAGTCCACCGCTGGTTGTGACCTTGTTCTCTGACTGTATTACGAGGCTGAAGTTGGGCGGATGCTTAGGACGTCGAGTAATGTCGGCATAGGTAGGTGGTTTTTCCGGGAAAATCTCCGCGACTTTTTTACCTACATTTTCAGAGAGATCCGCAATTGTCTTCTTACTGAAGTGCCATTCACTTTTGAATAGTATGGAAAACTTCTCGTGCAGGTCTTTGATGAGTTCTAGCTGCTGTGGGTCTGTGGTTGGTGGAGCGGCACTAGTTTTGAGGTCTGATAATTCGTCTTTGAGCTGGGCTATGGTGTCTTTAAATGTCTTTTCTTGAGAGAGGAGCTTATATTCTAATTTGGATTGTACCTGATCGAGCTGGATTTGTACTTCGCGTTTTGCTGTGCAGAGGTCAGAGATAATCTCGGCAAGTCCCTTCAGGTCGTTGAGAACCGCCTCCTTTATCGAGGTCTTGATATTTCCCGATTGGTCTAATTGGGAGGTGGCATGGTGGAGGTAGTTTTGAGCCATGGCTTTGACCTCTGTACTTGTGAGCGGTCCGATGGATTCTGTTGAAGATGCCTCCGACTGGGAAGAATCCCGGGATTGTTGTGCCTTATAGGGGGGGTTCCTGCTCGGACCCGGTGCGCCAGCATTCTCGGCGCTTCGGATCAAGGCTTCCTTTCTGATAACCGGTTCGCCTTTGTTCCCGGACAGCCTTTTCTTTTGTTTATTATCCATTCCTTTGTTCGCAGAAAACAAAGGATTTACAGAAAAAAGCTGATATCTATGGTCTCAGGTGTTGGAGACTCGTGGTTTTTTGGGTAACGATTCGAAAAGGCTGTAGCTAATGATAGAGATCAAGATCAGTGAATTTAAAAGAAATTTTCCTTTGTTCTAGGTTTAATCTTGAAATTTTGGAGGTTATGTGGTTGATGATAATAGTCTAATTGGGTGTAAAATGGTAAAATGATAAACTTACGGTTTTCTTGCAGGTAATTCCAACACTTTTAACACTGTTTAACACTGTTTTTCACTATAATTACACTGTTTTTATGATTTTCCTTTGTTCTAGATGCCACGTGCCGGGTGGAGATAAAACTGGTAAGTGGGGATCAGTTATTTGATGGTAACTAGTTAGGGTAACACTTCACTATAATTTTAAGAATTTTTAACTTCGGTTTAGAGTAGTATTTAAGTATTTAAACGAATAATATATTTTTAAAACACTGGGAGCGCATAAGACGCGACCGCCTCGTTCGAGCGTTGGAGTGGCACTGGTTAGGTTAGGTTAGGTTAGGTTAGGTTAGGTTAGGTTAGGTTAGGTTAGGTTAGGTTAGGTTAGGTTAGGTTAGGTTAGGTTAGGTTAGGTTAGGTTAGGTTAGGTTAGGTTAGGTTAGGTTAGGTTAGGTTAGGTTAGGTTAGGTTAGGTTAGGTTAGGTTAGGTTAGGTTAGGTTAGGTTAGGTTAGGTTAGGTTAGGTTAGGTTAGGTTAGGTTAGGTTAGGTTAGGTTAGGTTAGGTTAGGTTAGGTTAGGTTAGGTTAGGTTAGGTTAGGTTAGGTTAGGTTAGGTTAGGTTAGGTTAGGTTAGGTTAGGTTAGGTTAGGTTAGGTTAGGTTAGGTTAGGTTAGGTTAGGTTAGGTTAGGTTAGGTTAGGTTAGGTTAGGTTAGGTTAGGTTAGGTTAGGTTAGGTTAGGTTAGGTTAGGTTAGGTTAGGTTAGGTTAGGTTAGGTTAGGTTAGGTTAGGTTAGGTTAGGTTAGGTTAGGTTAGGTTAGGTTAGGTTAGGTTAGGTTAGGTTAGGTTAGGTTAGGTTAGGTTAGGTTAGGTTAGGTTAGGTTAGGTTAGGTTTTTTTTTTTTTTTTTTTTTTATGGCGCCTACCAGTGCCTTTTGAGGGGCCGTCGGCTAACCTGCCTAACTTATCTCTGAATTAAACAGAGCTTTTGTTACGGGAAAATAAGGGTTGTACACTGGTTTCTTTATTTCTTTTTCTTAGAAGAAGTATAGATAATTATGTTTTCCTATCAGTTAATTTCTTACAATCTTATTCCTACATAAAGTTATTCTTCTTAAGTCTAATTAATAATAAAATGTTTTATTTAACATGCGTTCTTATGTTAGTTTTTATACTATTTGTACATGACTATGTTTACAATTTTCCTTATACTAGTGTTTTCATTATATGACTATAACATTATATTCATAAATATAGTGAAGTCATATATTTGGTACTATTTATTTTTACTTATTACTTTACTTGCTACTTTAATACAAAATTCTAAAAACTTATCTCTAATGAACTTATTTTCTGTAATGCTTTTTATGCTATTTGCATCAATTTTACAATTTATTTCTGTTTCTACATTGTATCTCTCCAAACCAAACACCGGACAGTCGAAAAGAATGTGAGGAACGGATTCCGGTATCTGTGGGTCGCAGATACATGCTGGGTTATCTGTGCACTTAAATCTATGCAAGTACTCAGCGAACCCACCATGTCCGGTCATTATTTGGGTTAGTATGGGGTTTATTTTAATCTTTCTAACAGTCCTATACGCCTGTATCGCGTCCGGATAAAAGAGTTTGGTCCCTGATGCCGTTTTTCCTTCTATGTACCTACGATTCCATTTCTGAAGCGATTCCTGACGGATGTGTCGCTTCAGAAATGACGTCGGGTAACACTCCAGGTCGGGTTTCCTCTTTAGCTTCAGCGCAGCGTCCTTTGCCAGTTCGTCCGCTCGTTCGTTCCCGTCGTGCCCGGCGTGGGCTTTGATCCAGAACAAAAGTATATTTTTATTCTGGATCATGCTGGCCTTTATGTTTGTTCGGGCTTCCACTGCGAGCGGGTGGCTGGATCTATTATTGGTAAGCGTTTGCAGCGCTGACTTGCTGTCGCTGTATATACCAAAGCTGTTTTCTGGCCTTTTTAATATTTCCCGCGTAGCTTCACATATCGCCAAGAGTTCAGCCTGGTATACCGTGCAGTGAGAAGACAGTTTCAACTTTCGGGATTTGATCTCGGCTGCACTTTTCCATATGGATAGTGCAGCTCCGACCTTACCCTCTATTTTACTCCCGTCAGTATAGATTCTCACTGCTTGGTCACTGTACCTGTCAACGTCTTCCCGGTCTACCAGGCTTATGAACTCAATGTCGAGATGTTCGGCTGGGTGGGGGGTCTGTGCATAAGGCACCATCTCTTCCACCGGGAATTGGTCACCTAGCTCTGGCAGTGGCTCCCCCCTCTTGGCTCTGTACAGGGCTGCTGCCTCTTGTACTCTTAGGTCTAGTGGGAGGATCCCCGCCAGGACCAGAGCCGAGTTTAAGGATACCGTGCGATAGGCCTTTGTTAGTTTCTGGGCGAAACCTCGTTGCGCGGCGTTTAAGTTCTTTTGGATACATAGCTTGGTAGTTGACGGAGCCCATGCGCTTGCTGCGTAAGTGATAATGGGCTCTACCGCCGCCGTGTATATAACGCGGATTATTTCCGGGTGTAGTCCCCAACTGGATTTGGCGGCTCTGGACAGTTGTTTGTATACATTAAGGGCCTTCCTACAGACTTCAGCACAGTGTTTGTTAAACGTTAATTTGTTGTCTATAGTCAGGCCCAAAATCTTTATGTCTTGCGACATGCCAATGTCAGTCTCTCCCATCCTCAGCAGTGGTGTGTCGAATTTAAGCCTCCTGGTTATCGTCATTGCCTTTGTTTTTTGTGCCGCGAACTTCATCTTATTTTCGACACCCCACTGCTGAACATAGGCGAGAGCTGCATTGGCCTGCCTCTGTATCTCGAGTCCAGTGTCACCACAGAATATCATGATCACATCATCCGCGAATGCCTGTACGTAATCTCCTCTCCTCTCTAGGCCTTTGAGCAGGGGGTCTAGCAGCAAGTTCCATAAAATGGGTCCTCCAATAGAGCCCTGTACGCACCCCTTTTCGGTCCTCTTTGAGTACTCCTGCCCAGCATATCTCACATGTACTTTCCTTTTTTCCAGGTAGCTGTAAAGGATCGCTCTAATATTGGCTGGGCAGTTTTCCTCTGCTAGCCGGGTTTTGATAGCTGGCCACCATGCGCTATCGAAGGCTCCCTCTATGTCCAATGATATGATCGTTATGATTTTCTTATTTTCTATGTTTGATCTAATGTGTTTTACCATGTCATAGAGGGAGTCTTCGGTGCTTTTTTGTGGCATAAAACCGTATTGGCGTCTGCTGAAGTTCGGCAAGAGGTGCCATTTCAGTCGACCTATTACCATCTTTTCCAGGACCTTTGACAGTACCGGAAGCAGTCCGATGGGTCTATAGGACTTCGCACTATGGTAATTTTCTTTCCCTGGTTTCTGTAATACTACTATGGTGGCCTCTTTCCATATTTCAGGAAAATACCCAAGTTCTAGGCATTTGTTTGCAATCGAGAGAAACATCTCCGGGTTTGTTTTGATTGCCTCTTTACAGATGTCCGCCGTGAGGCCATCTGCCCCGGGCGCCTTCTTGGGGTTGAAGCTGCTCATCGCGAATTTTAGCTCCTCTAATGTGAACGGTGGGTCATGAGGTTTATCATGGACCCATTCGCTTACTTCTTCTGCTTTTCTCCGTGTTCGCTTATGGTCTTCATTATCTTCTTCCTTGGCGTCATCCGGGTAGAAGGTTTTGGCAAGCAGTTGTACAGATTCCTCGGGATTCAGAACTTTTTCACCCTGCATGAGGGGGACATCCTCCTGTCTTTTACTGGTTCTACCTATTATCCTATAGATTCCTTCCCACATTCCTTCCCTATCCTGCTTTTCACAGAAGCTCTTCCAGCTTTCCGTCTGGGCCCTTCTCGCATGTGTCTCATACTGTTCTTTTGTTTTCAGGTACTCATCGACGACTTTCATCCTTCGGTCTGGCGCTGCGCATCGGATCCTCCTTCTCCTGGTATTGACTTCGCGTCGCAACTTCTCCAGTTCTTCGGACCACCATGGTAAGGTAAGTTTACTATTTGTTTTTATTTTTGGTATGCATTGATTACTGGTTTCTGTTATATTTTTTGTATAGGTTTTGATCTTCTGCTCTAGGTCTATTTTTTCGGTTATGGTTTCTATTGTTTGTTTGTTGGTATTCGTTTCCAGATTTAATTGGGCCAGTTTCTCATGAAACTGGCACCAATTTGCTTTTTTGGTGTTGTAGACTCTAGTTGTCCTTTTTATGTTAATGCCTTTGGCTCTTGTTAGTCTTACCTTGAATGTGATTGCATTATGGTCCGAACTGATCATTCCGACGTGTACTTTCCAGTCTTCTATTAGGTCTAGGATCTCCGTTGCGCATGCTGTAATGTCTACAAAGCTTGAATAACTTTTTCTACCTCTTATTGTGTCGAAAGTTGGAGTTTCTCCATCGTTGAGTACCTGGCATTCCATCTCTTCCAGAGTTCCTGCGAAATCAAGGCCCTTCTGGTCGACCGTTAGGCTTCCCCACCAACTGTTCTTGGCGTTTGCATCGCCCCCCAGAATCATCTTGGTTTGTCCCATCTGTTGTTTTATCCTCCGGAGATGTTTAAGGTACTGATCTATGTCGGCTCTATCGGGTTCGAAATAAAGGGAGACTACTGCCAGTTCCCATGCCGTGGTTTTGATTTTTATAACTACGATGTTACTAGTTGTAAGATCTGGGTACTGCGTTATATCCAGGTCATGGTCGTAGACTGCAATTGCTGCCTTTACGACACCTTTCTTCTGATCCATGGCCTGGAATATTCTGGCCCCTTGATAGTTTTTCATTTTTCCTATAGAGCCGACATAGGGTTCCTGCAGCAGTGCCATGGCCATATTTCTCTTGCTTGCTTCCAGCATTATCTCTTGCGTCGCCAATTCCTTACGCTGTAGATTGGCTTGTGCAATTAAATAGACCCCGACGCCGCTCCCGGTAGGTTGTTTACTTCTGTTTGGGACAACTTTAGCAATACGCTACCGAGGCTCTGGCTAGAGATTCCCATCTCCTGCGGACTACGCATTCGTTGCTAAAGGCATTATGGTCTACCTTCTCAAGCTTAGCATGCGTGCAGTTACAGCAGGCTGGAGTTGTTCCTGTTAGCCAGTCCTCGCACTGTGCTCGCATATGTGCCCCCCCGCAGTGGCTGCACTTTTCTAGAGTCTCCTTACAAAAACGCCTGCCATGCCCGTATCCGAGACAGAGAGAGCATTGTACTAAGGGTGACTGATCGGCCACCCTTATGCGCTGGAGGTCTATTTGTATCGTCTCTGCCTCGGTTAGTCTCATCCATACTTTGGGGGACACCCTCATTATGACGTGATTGGTGTGCGGATTTCTGGTTTTCTTCCTATACATAAATTCTATCTTTTCTTCTTTTTCGTTTAGGTCTTTAAGCGTCTTTTTGTTCTGATTCCAGAGCGCCGTGATTAGAACTTCATTTGTTACTTGGGTTAGTACATTCCTAAGGATAACCAGTGGGTTTTTGTTTCTTATTTCGGTGACTTCAAGGTGGTTCTCCGCTTCTTTAAGTCTTTCCTTTATTAGGTTCCTTTCTTCAATGGTTCTGCATCCCAGTATTATTTTTCTGTCTTTCGCTTTCCTTACTTTCTCTACTGCTATACCTCCCTCTTTAGCGTTAACTACTTCCCGTATTTTGCTTAGAAGTTCATCGCCTGTCTGGGTTTCGTTCTTGGATGTTATTATCACTGAATGTAGTGTGGTTGGGTGTTGATTTTTTGGTTTTGTTGCTGTTATGCTCGCATAGGTGGTTTTTTGCAGTACCTCTTGTGTTTTTTCCAATTCTTGTTGTAGTCTTTCCATCTTTTCATGGCCTTTCTTCAAAATATTTAGGTGTTTTCCAAGGATATCTTTCAATTCGTCAGTGTCTTTTGTTTTTCCTTCATCCCGTTTCTTTTCCAGGTTTTCACTTGTCGTTTTAGTTTCCTGTTTTTCTTCCTCTTCCTTTCCTGCTCTATTTTCTTTTTTATTTTTTGCCTCCGCTTCTTCGACCAATTTGACGAATCGTTTTAAAATGGCAAGCAGCCCTTCTTTGATGTCGGTTCTTAGGTTCCTTGAATCGTTGATGAGGTTTTCAGCTATTTTTTTACACTCTTTGGCTTCATCGGCTCTACTTTTGGTCTTTGTTGTTTCGGCTTTAGGCAGGCTTCCTGTCTGTGTAACCGTTTCTTTTGGGGAGTCTGCTGTTTGTTTGTCCGTCGCTAGAATCACTCTCGGTTTTTGTTTTGGAAGTTTGTTGGTGCCTGACGCTTTTGGTGTTGTAACGGGGGATTTTTGGGTTTGTTTGGAGATTGTTTTTGTGCGTCCCATGATATTTTCTTCTGAAGGTCCTGCCTTTGTTGTCATTTCTGGGGTTTTTTGAGCGTCTTTGGGTGGGGAGCGTACTATCATTTTTAAGGAGGTTAGCCGATGTTTTGTTTAGGATAAGGTTTGTATAAGTTTTAAAATTTTTGTCTATTTAAATTTATTAAAATATTTTCCTTTTTGTTGCAGGTTTCGCCGGGTTCTTCGGATGCGCAGGCTACGTGTCTACACTTCCGATCCTTCTTGGTAAGTTTTACTTTTTATTTACGGACTCTACCTAGAGTCGTGCTCTACTATAGTCTTAATTTTATGTCCACGTATGTTGTAATTTTGTATAAGTTGTAAAAATTTTTATTTATATGTGTACGTTTTTTAATTTGTCTGTATGTATGTATAAATATATGTATATATGTAAATAGTAATATTACTATGTTCGATTATAAAACTACTAATGAAATAAGTTGAGTCCACTCCCTCTCTATAAAAGTAGGTAAGAAGATATGACTCTACCTAGAGTCCAACTCTATTTTCTATAACGTGGTCTTAAAGATACTCAGTTCAGCGCAAAAAACCGCGCTTCGGTCGAGTGTTTGGTTTGGGAGATACAAGGTTTACAAGATTTTCAAAATGGCGAAACAAAATGGCCGCCAAATATTAAAAACGCGTTATCTCAGCCATCTGTCGTCCAATTTAACTGGGATTTAAAATACAAGTATTTGCTGACTGTGCTCGACAATTTCGCCGGCTCAGTTTAGGTCAGAAAAATGTGGCTCTATCTAGAGTCAATATCCTAATAATATGATGGAGAGAAAAGTGCCTGTCACAACAAAGAAAATCCCAGCTTTGTGCGCCAATTTTTGGCCAAGTTATAGTCGTTTTAAAATTTTCAAGATGGCGACCAAAATGGCCGCCAAAACTTAAAACAATCGCTGTCGGCTTAGTTTTTGTCGCAGAGAGCTGGGGTTTTGGGGTACTGGGAATATCTTTGTCACGGCTATATTTTTCCAGTATCAAAATAGAAAATTTTTTCCTGAAATTTTCAGGGCAATTTTTCAGGAAAATACGTTAGTTAATAAAGTGCTATAACCAACAGAGAAAATCCCAGTTCTGTACAATTATTAATGGCTAAGTTATCAAGGAAATAAAATTTTCAAAATGGCTGCCAAAATGGCCGACTTTCACTAAAACCTTTATAATTTCGTCAATTTTTAATCGATCCACCCTGTGTTTGGGCTTGTTGCACGTGTCTTAACAATTGCAATATAATGGCAAGTCTAGATTATTTAATAAATGTACAGTTAAATAATAAATCTTAAAAAACAATATTTTTAATATGGAAAATTCTATAAAAAATCGAATTTTCGTCGGATTTTCTTCGGAAAAAAACCAAAGAGTCTTAAATTTAGTGTTACGTCTATTCTTATACTAAGTTTTTAGGTAAAGGTCCAAAAATTAATACCACGTGTGGCCTTGAAATTTCAAAAATTTATATCTCAGTCAGTTGACCGCGCGCGAGCTTGAAATTTAAAATGAAGGTAGATGGCCAGAAGGGCTATACAAAATGGATTTTTAATTGGTGTGTAAAAGATTTACTTTTGAAGTTATAATTGTTTAAAAAATGGAAAAATTTAAAAATTCAATATCTTTGTCAAAAATAAACTTATCTTAAAAATTTAAAGTGCCTCCGGAGTCCTGGTGCTGGCGCCAACGTGGATCCACTGGAAGACCGATGCTGGGACTTCTGGATCTTGCACCTCGTGGCCACGTGGTACTTGTTTTTTTGGTGTTTTCTCCGCGAGCGTGCTGCGGAGAGCGATCCGAAAGGTGGTTTGGTGTAGGCCTCCAGGAGGCGCTCCAGATGATAAAATAAAAAGAGTAGGTCGTCGCTGCAGAATTGACGTAATCCGACTTCAAAGTTTGAAAATTTCACAAAAAATGTGTTTTTCGTAAATAACTTTCTGGAAAAATCACTAAGAGCAACACGGTTTAAACGAACGTGTGCGCCTTCACTGCCCGCGTGTTTTGATGTATCACACTTCACTTATTTCACAAGATTTCTAATTTTAAGGAATTTTTTGGCGCGGAAGGACTTATATTCGTGGCGCTTTCGAGTGCGTTTGGAGCGCGAATGGTTAGGTTAGGTTAGGTTAGGTTAGGTTAGGTTAGGTTAGGTTAGGTTAGGTTAGGTTAGGTTAGGTTAGGTTAGGTTAGGTTAGGTTAGGTTAGGTTAGGTTAGGTTAGGTTAGGTTAGGTTAGGTTAGGTTAGGTTAGGTTAGGTTAGGTTAGGTTAGGTTAGGTTAGGTTAGGTTAGGTTAGGTTAGGTTAGGTTAGGTTAGGTTAGGTTAGGTTAGGTTAGGTTAGGTTAGGTTAGGTTAGGTTAGGTTAGGTTAGGTTAGGTTAGGTTAGGTTAGGTTAGGTTAGGTTAGGTTAGGTTAGGTTAGGTTAGGTTAGGTTAGGTTAGGTTAGGTTAGGTTAGGTTAGGTTAGGTTAGGTTAGGTTAGGTTAGGTTAGGTTAGGTTAGGTTAGGTTAGGTTAGGTTAGGTTAGGTTAGGTTAGGTTAGGTTAGGTTAGGTTAGGTTAGGTTAGGTTAGGTTAGGTTAGGTTAGGTTAGGTTAGGTTAGGTTAGGTTAGGTTAGGTTAGGTTAGGTTAGGTTAGGTTAGGTTAGGTTAGGTTAGGTTAGGTTAGGTTAGGTTAGGTTAGGTTAGGTTAGGTTAGGTTAGGTTAGGTTAGGTTAGGTTAGGTTAGGTTAGGTTAGGTTAGGTTAGGTTAGGTTAGGTTAGGTTAGGTTAGGTTAGGTTAGGTTAGGTTAGGTTAGGTTAGGTTAGGTTAGGTTAGGTTAGGTTAGGTTAGGTTAGGTTAGGTTAGGTTAGGTTAGGTTAGGTTAGGTTAGGTTAGGTTAGGTTAGGTTAGGTTAGGTTAGGTTAGGTTAGGTTAGGTTAGGTTAGGTTAGGTTAGGTTAGGTTAGGTTAGGTTAGGTTAGGTTAGGTTAGGTTAGGTTAGGTTAGGTTAGGTTAGGTTAGGTTAGGTTAGGTTAGGTTAGGTTAGGTTAGGTTAGGTTAGGTTAGGTTAGGTTAGGTTAGGTTAGGTTAGGTTAGGTTAGGTTAGGTTAGGTTAGGTTAGGTTAGGTTAGGTTAGGTTAGGTTAGGTTAGGTTAGGTTAGGTTAGGTTAGGTTAGGTTAGGTTAGGTTAGGTTAGGTTAGGTTAGGTTAGGTTAGGTTAGGTTAGGTTAGGTTAGGTTAGGTTAGGTTAGGTTAGGTTAGGTTAGGTTAGGTTAGGTTAGGTTAGGTTAGGTTAGGTTAGGTTAGGTTAGGTTAGGTTAGGTTAGGTTAGGTTAGGTTAGGTTAGGTTAGGTTAGGTTAGGTTAGGTTAGGTTAGGTTAGGTTAGGTTAGGTTAGGTTAGGTTAGGTTAGGTTAGGTTAGGTTAGGTTAGGTTAGGTTAGGTTAGGATAGGTTAGGTTAGGTTAGGTTAGGTTAGGTTTTTTTTTTTTTTTTTTTTTTTTTTTTTTTCCTACCGCCACTCAGATGGCAATCGCCGTCTACTGCCTGTGCATTCTAATTTTTATTTTTCAAATCTAATTAAAACTAGGGTTTCTTTATTATCTTATGTCTAAGTGGGGTGGGGTATAACATTACACCTCTGGCAAGGCCAGAGACTATTATTATCTTTATTATTATTACTTCAATTAGTACATACATCATTAAAATTATTTAGTTCATAATGTTATTACAAACATATAAATAACATTATAACTATAACATAAATATTATAATATAGAGTTTATTAATTTTACAACTTTTCATAATCTTTTATTTTACATGATTACATCATTATAATTTACGGTACGTACATACATATATTATTAAAATCATTCACCTCATTATTTTATTACAAACTTTTCAGTGATATTATGACGACAACATAATTTTTCATAATATATCATTCTATATTATTTCCTAATTATTATTCCTAATTATAGCATTACAATTATCCAATATATTCATATACATTATACAATTGCTTTATAGTATACATTTAATTAATACAACTTTTCATAATCTTCCATTTTACATGATTACATCATTATAATTTACGGTACGTACATAAAATCATTCACTTCATTATATCATTACAAACTTTTCAGTGATATTATAACGACAACATAATTTTTCATTATATGTATGTATATCATTCTATATTATTTCCTAATTGTTATTCCTAATTATAGCATTACAATTATCCAATATATTTATATATATTATACAATTGCTTTATAATATACATTTAATTAATACAATTTTTCATAATCTTCCATTTTACATCATTATAAATTATTTTATCAAGGTACATACATTGTTAAATCATTCAATACATTATTTAATTATAAACATTTCGATGGTAATTATAACAAATCAACGCAATTATTCAAAATATAATTCTATTTTATCTCCCAATTATTGTTCCTAGTCCAGAATTTAAATTTTTTAATATAATTATATTGACAAAATTGTTTTATATTAGATTTTAATAATTACCACTTTTTACAAACTCACCACTAAAATATAACCATGTCTCGTGTAGTTGTAAAATTATGTTTTATTCCTTAAAACTACTGCCTTAAGCACGTCTGTGCAAAATGACATCAGTATGTTTCTTGTAGAGCGATCAGACATAAGTTCGCTCAAGCACTTTGACTCCAGCCTGCACCCCAATTCCATTTCCGCATTTAGTCTTTTGACTGAAAAAACCGGGCAGTCGAAGAGCACGTGTTCTATTGTTTCGTCTTTACCGGGATCGCAAATGCATGATGGGCTCTCCTTACACTTGAACCTATACAAGTATTCGGAGAGCCCACCATGCCCGGTCATGGCTTGCGTCATAAGGCTGGTGGGTTCGAAATTGCGTACAATTTTGTAAGCTGTTAATGCGTCCGGAAAAAAGAGTTTTGTTACTCTTGCCGTTGCACCTGACCTGTACCTCTGATTCCATTCCTCCAACGACTCCGAGCGGATCTGTCGCTTGACGAATGAGATCGGACACAGGTCGTAATCGGGCCGTTTTTTCCTGTTCAGCGCGGCTGCCTTTGCCAACTCGTCCGCTCTCTCATTACCCTCCAATCCTGCATGAGCTTTTATCCAGAACAAGGAAACTTCCTTGTTCTGGAGTCTGCTCGTGTCAATGTTGGCACGAGCCTTCACGACGAGAGGATGTAGGGCAGTTGGGCTTATTATGGATTCCAGTGCCGATCTAGAGTCACTGTATATGCCAAAAAGTGGTTAGGTTAGGTTAGGTTAGGTTAGGTTAGGTTAGGTTAGGTTAGGTTAGGTTAGGTTAGGTTAGGTTAGGTTAGGTTAGGTTAGGTTAGGTTAGGTTAGGTTAGGTTAGGTTAGGTTAGGTTAGGTTAGGTTAGGTTAGGTTAGGTTAGGTTAGGTTAGGTTAGGTTAGGTTAGGTTAGGTTAGGTTAGGTTAGGTTAGGTTAGGTTAGGTTAGGTTAGGTTAGGTTAGGTTAGGTTAGGTTAGGTTAGGTTAGGTTAGGTTAGGTTAGGTTAGGTTAGGTTAGGTTAGGTTAGGTTAGGTTAGGTTAGGTTAGGTTAGGTTAGGTTAGGTTAGGTTAGGTTAGGTTAGGTTAGGTTAGGTTAGGTTAGGTTAGGTTAGGTTAGGTTAGGTTAGGTTAGGTTAGGTTAGGTTAGGTTAGGTTAGGTTAGGTTAGGTTAGGTTAGGTTAGGTTAGGTTAGGTTAGGTTAGGTTAGGTTAGGTTAGGTTAGGTTAGGTTAGGTTAGGTTAGGTTAGGTTAGGTTAGGTTAGGTTAGGTTAGGTTAGGTTAGGTTAGGTTAGGTTAGGTTAGGTTAGGTTAGGTTAGGTTAGGTTAGGTTAGGTTAGGTTAGGTTAGGTTAGGTTAGGTTAGGTTAGGTTAGGTTAGGTTAGGTTAGGTTAGGTTAGGTTAGGTTAGGTTAGGTTAGGTTAGGTTAGGTTAGGTTAGGTTAGGTTAGGTTAGGTTAGGTTAGGTTAGGTTAGGTTAGGTTAGGTTAGGTTAGGTTAGGTTAGGTTAGGTTAGGTTAGGTTAGGTTAGGTTAGGTTAGGTTAGGTTAGGTTAGGTTAGGTTAGGTTAGGTTAGGTTAGGTTAGGTTAGGTTAGGTTAGGTTAGGTTAGGTTAGGTTAGGTTAGGTTAGGTTAGGTTAGGTTAGGTTAGGTTAGGTTAGGTTAGGTTAGGTTAGGTTAGGTTAGGTTAGGTTAGGTTAGGTTAGGTTAGGTTAGGTTAGGTTAGGTTAGGTTAGGTTAGGTTAGGTTAGGTTAGGTTAGGTTAGGTTAGGTTAGGTTAGGTTAGGTTAGGTTAGGTTAGGTTAGGTTAGGTTAGGTTAGGTTAGGTTAGGTTAGGTTAGGTTAGGTTAGGTTAGGTTAGGTTAGGTTAGGTTAGGTTAGGTTAGGTTAGGTTAGGTTAGGTTAGGTTAGGTTAGGTTAGGTTAGGTTAGGTTAGGTTAGGTTAGGTTAGGTTAGGTTAGGTTAGGTTAGGTTAGGTTAGGTTAGGTTAGGTTAGGTTAGGTTAGGTTAGGTTAGGTTAGGTTAGGTTAGGTTAGGTTAGGTTAGGTTAGGTTAGGTTAGGTTAGGTTAGGTTAGGTTAGGTTAGGTTAGGTTAGGTTAGGTTAGGTTAGGTTAGGTTAGGTTAGGTTAGGTTAGGTTAGGTTAGGTTAGGTTAGGTTAGGTTAGGTTAGGTTAGGTTAGGTTAGGTTAGGTTAGGTTAGGTTAGGTTAGGTTAGGTTAGGTTAGGTTAGGTTAGGTTAGGTTAGGTTAGGTTAGGTTAGGTTAGGTTAGGTTAGGTTAGGTTAGGTTAGGTTAGGTTAGGTTAGGTTAGGTTAGGTTAGGTTAGGTTAGGTTAGGTTAGGTTAGGTTAGGTTAGGTTAGGTTAGGTTAGGTTAGGTTAGGTTAGGTTAGGTTAGGTTAGGTTAGGTTAGGTTAGGTTAGGTTAGGTTAGGTTAGGTTAGGTTAGGTTAGGTTAGGTTAGGTTAGGTTAGGTTAGGTTAGGTTAGGTTAGGTTAGGTTAGGTTAGGTTAGGTTAGGTTAGGTTAGGTTAGGTTAGGTTAGGTTAGGTTAGGTTAGGTTAGGTTAGGTTAGGTTAGGTTAGGTTAGGTTAGGTTAGGTTAGGTTAGGTTAGGTTAGGTTAGGTTAGGTTAGGTTAGGTTAGGTTAGGTTAGGTTAGGTTAGGTTAGGTTAGGTTAGGTTAGGTTAGGTTAGGTTAGGTTAGGTTAGGTTAGGTTAGGTTAGGTTAGGTTAGGTTAGGTTAGGTTAGGTTAGGTTAGGTTAGGTTAGGTTAGGTTAGGTTAGGTTAGGTTAGGTTAGGTTAGGTTAGGTTAGGTTAGGTTAGGTTAGGTTAGGTTAGGTTAGGTTAGGTTAGGTTAGGTTAGGTTAGGTTAGGTTAGGTTAGGTTAGGTTAGGTTAGGTTAGGTTAGGTTAGGTTAGGTTAGGTTAGGTTAGGTTAGGTTAGGTTAGGTTAGGTTAGGTTAGGTTAGGTTAGGTTAGGTTAGGTTAGGTTAGGTTAGGTTAGGTTAGGTTAGGTTAGGTTAGGTTAGGTTAGGTTAGGTTAGGTTAGGTTAGGTTAGGTTAGGTTAGGTTAGGTTAGGTTAGGTTAGGTTAGGTTAGGTTAGGTTAGGTTAGGTTAGGTTAGGTTAGGTTAGGTTAGGTTAGGTTAGGTTAGGTTAGGTTAGGTTAGGTTAGGTTAGGTTAGGTTAGGTTAGGTTAGGTTAGGTTAGGTTAGGTTAGGTTAGGTTAGGTTAGGTTAGGTTAGGTTAGGTTAGGTTAGGTTAGGTTAGGTTAGGTTAGGTTAGGTTAGGTTAGGTTAGGTTAGGTTAGGTTAGGTTAGGTTAGGTTAGGTTAGGTTAGGTTAGGTTAGGTTAGGTTAGGTTAGGTTAGGTTAGGTTAGGTTAGGTTAGGTTAGGTTAGGTTAGGTTAGGTTAGGTTAGGTTAGGTTAGGTTAGGTTAGGTTAGGTTAGGTTAGGTTAGGTTAGGTTAGGTTAGGTTAGGTTAGGTTAGGTTAGGTTAGGTTAGGTTAGGTTAGGTTAGGTTAGGTTAGGTTAGGTTAGGTTAGGTTAGGTTAGGTTAGGTTAGGTTAGGTTAGGTTAGGTTAGGTTAGGTTAGGTTAGGTTAGGTTAGGTTAGGTTAGGTTAGGTTAGGTTAGGTTAGGTTAGGTTAGGTTAGGTTAGGTTAGGTTAGGTT